>CM042687.1:278419848-279919848 GCA_023614405.1 Avena insularis | reverse complement strand
GATATGATCTGGAGATCTGAGGAGATGGTGCCTTCTTGTCTAGCTACTCCAGCGGTTTTATTGGAATTTTACATCTTTGGATGCAGCTCTTCAGTATGCCTGCTTCACGAAGGATATATTGAGAATTGCTGTCTAGGTTGTCTTAGCGATCTTCTTTTTTGCTCGGGTGTGTGCATCGGAGACAGTTGAGATCGTCTCTGATGTCGCTCCTCAGATTCAGCGAGGAAGATCTTTTGCTATTGAGCTCGGTGATGCTGCCTCAATATCTACAGCTCAAATTTCAACCTCGTTTGCTTTGGTCTTCTCGATTGCTGGTTGAGACGCTGGTTCTTCGGTGGTTCAAGCTATGTAAGGCCTTTGAAGAACACAATTGCAGGTGTTTTTTGTTCATGTTCTCGATGGACACCCCGATAGGTTCCAATGGTGTTCTTCTACTTAGTTAACCTGTTTTTTTAGCTACTATTTTCTGTGAGCTTGTAGGCTGGTGGATCGATTCTGATCTCCAGAGTTTAGCTTGTATGAGATGACGAGGTTCGATCTCATCAATGCCCATTGTTATGGACTTGGGTTTTGGAGAAGATGGGGATGCTGGAAGTCACAAGACGGTTAACAGGCAAGTAACACGGGGACACGAGGTTTATCTAGGTTCAGGCCCCCGGAGGGAAAAACCTACTCCTGCTTGTCTATTCTTGATTACGGTGGAACCGAAAGTTATAGGGGTAAGCAGATGCAATCTGGCGTGAGGTGTGTGTATGAGGTGAAGAGATCCTTCTCGCCGTGCCCTCCTGGTCCTTGTATAGATAGGCCAGGTCCCGGGATAGGTCGAGTCGGTTACAAATTAGGGTTGAACCCTTTGAAATTCTATCTGTAGCTAGACGGGTCCTCCAAGGAGTAAAACTTGTAATGGGCTTGGGCCACCCAAAATCTTCTTGGGCAACAATTCTTCATGTGGGCCTTCCCTGGGCTGAACCGGGTATACTAATGTAAGGCACCCGTAGGGTATATCCCTGTCAGTAGCCCCCGAGTGTTTAGTTGAACCGGAGACTCTATAATATTTCGGGTGCTTCGCATTTGAACCTATCTTTTAGGAATAAAGATGTTAGTTCATTGGAATTGTTGATACGTCTGCCTGGTTCACCCGACGGATCAGGGCCAGTTAACTGTCATAGGACAAAACTACACGATCTTCTTCAGATTCGAGTCCCTGAACTCGAATCCGAAACAAGTGCTGGTGTAATTCGACTCAGGCTGTTGAGGTCTTATAGGAGTCGAATCCCAATGTTATTCAAGTGATGTACCCAACGAGTCCGTTGGGATTTTCATCGTGCCTGTTGACACGAGAGTTTACTGGTAGAGCGCAGTCTGGTGCGTTACTAGGCCATCAGATAATATATTTATGGCTTATCTTTGCTTCGTAGACACAAAATCCAAAGTTTTATCACCGTAGAGGTGTTTCGGGTAACTAATGAGACTATTTCTCACTTAGCTTTAATTTCGGAAAAGTTGCCAAAAAAGATTTTTATCGTACTAGGTCCGAAGGATCTCACTCGAATAATTCATAGGGTGCGCGACTAGCGCTCCCTATGGGAGTATCCCCCGAGTGTCTGTTCGAGTCGTAGACTTGAGCGGAGACTTTTAGTTCATTCATTTGCAAGTTCTTCGATTGTCTATCCAAATGACACCTTTTTCTTTTCGAATGCGTGATTGAATCTCCCTATGGGAGTAGCCCCGGAGTCCGTACTAGAGTCTTAGACTCGACGTAGGACTCGAAGATTTCTTAGAGGTGCTGTTACCATTGCAGTTTCTCAGGTGCGCGGCCAGCGCTCCTTATAGGAGTAGCCCCTGAGTAGTTGGTTGAGTCGTAGACTCGAGTAAGTACTTTTATATTCAGTTGAAATTTTCGAGCCATTGCTGGATTTGCTTTGATGACGTCATTGCTGACGATTGGTGAGCTCAACCGTCTGCGGCAGCAGATACGATGCGACGAGACGATCGTGGGTCCCACCGTCTGACTAGTCACGTGTAATCGTGGCAAAAATTACGTCGTCTCCTTGATTTCCATGCATAGTGGACGACGTTCTTGCAATAGTTCAGTTTTTTGTTGACATGTGGATGGTGAGATCCAGGGTACGCGTTAGGGCTGCTGCATCGACGACTCTGCTTCATCGTCCTCGCCCTTTTATACTGTGGGGGTAAACAGAGGAAAATTTACCCCTTCGTCATTTGCTTCGTTCTTCCACCATTGCTGCCATTTCTTGAGCTCTTGTGCACTTGACGTTCTTCCCCTCGTCCTTTCTTCGTTCGCACCGCCGCGCTTGACGCTCCTCAATGGGCAAGCCTAAGAGGAGCTTATCCACCGTAGTGGGCTCGAGCGCCGCCGGTGCCGAGAAGAAGGCCGCTACTCCAAGCCACACCACCGACGACGGGTTGCGACAGACCGAGATGAGGGATTTAGACTTGTGCAAACTGCATGAGGCCGGCCTGATCTCCAAGGAGAAGGGGGACGCCATCCTCCCCGATTAGGAGGTAATCCCGCTCCCACCCGAAGGGTTTCGGGTTATGTTTTATGTGTTTACCATCCGTTGTCTTTTGCTGCCCGCCCACGAATTTCTTCGTGGGCTCCTTTTTCTCTAAGGGATTCAGCTGCATCATCTATCTCCCAACTCTCTTCTCCACATCGCCTGCTTCATTACCCTTTGTGAGTGCTGGCTCGGTATCGAGCCTCACTTTGGCCTCTTCCGGAGACTCTACTCCATGAAGAGGCAATCTGGCACCGGTGGTGTTTATCGACTGGGAGGATGCGGGATTTCAATCCGCTCCTCAGTCCAGTTCTTCTATTTTTATCTTTGCGAGTCTGTCCAGCAGTGGCGGAGGAAGTGGTTCTACATCCGCGACGTTAAGCTGGACGGTCAGCATTACGGGCTTGCTCCCTTCGACCCTACCCAAAAGATCATCCGAAAATGTTCGGGGTTAAATGAAAATTTGGAGGGTGAATCCGAAGAGGTGGAGAAGCTCTACCAGTGGGTGGAGGCCCTTCAGCTGGTGCCAAGCAAAGAGGTCAACGGTGTCGAAATCATTCGCACCTTTCTCAAGCGTCGGGTGCAGCCGCTCCAAGCGAGGGTGCACCCGATGTTCTTGTATGCTGGCGCCAGTGACCCAACAAGGGTTTTGCCGGAGGAGATGTCTTTGGCTGACCTTGATAGGGCGCTTTGGACTCTGCTGAAGTACAAAACCGATGAGGACCTTCCAGGTAACTCCCTGACTCCTCCATTCAGTGCCAAGAAAGCAGTCCCTCAGGTGAAACCTGTAGTTTCGTGTAACGCTTTCGAGTGCTTGCTGCTTTTTATTATTACTTATCTTGTTTCATATTTTGTCTTCAATTTGCAGGGTAACAAGGTAGCGGGGATGGTGCCCCCTCTGCCTGAAAAGTACACGGATGCACCGGACAATGAGGAGGCGGAGTCTGATTCCGAGCTTCCTCCCGCGCGGTCGCCTTCCTTGGAAGCCCCGAGCCTAGCGAAGGGTGCACTCGAAAGAGGTCCCGAAGCGAAAATTCGGATGAAGCAACACTGCCAACACGGAAGGGGACCTCCTTCCTCGAGCATCATGGTGGGGATGAGGGTGCGACCTCCTCCCCCATTGCGGTTGTGCCTGTTCAGGCGATGGCCCCGCAGCCACCGGCCAAGAAGAAGAAGAAGGAGGCTCCTGTCTTCAACCTACCATCATAAGTTGCTCTTGATTGAATCTTGTTACTTCGTTGATATGCTAAGTGTTAGCTTGTAGTTGATGTGGTTCCTCGTAAGTGCTAGAAGGATTCATTCGGAAGAGTCCCTCGAAGAGGAGCTCGAAGAAATGTATGCGGAATCGAAGCCCGCGTCTTTGTTTCCCAAGATGGTGGCCAACTCCGACGACGAGGACTCGAGATCCGCGAGGCGTGAGGCTCGTGCACTTGTTGTGTGGAAGACGAAAACAAATCCTTCGGAGTCCACAGTCGACCATGTAAGTGCTTTTCCTTTTGCTCGTGAGTTAGCCCCCGAGCCTTGTTTTCACCGATTGCATTGATTTCCTTGCAGCCCTTTGTTCGCAAGGTCAATTGCCTGATCCAGCAGCATCTATCACTGGAGGGTGAACTCAAGCAGCTCCGAGGTTCGTAGGTTTCCCCTTGTTTGATTTCCAGTGCTCACAGTATACTTTCCTTGTATTTGACTGTCTCTCTTCAATGCTGTAGATGAGAACAACGATGCCCTCTACAAGCTGAACGCTCTCGAAAAGAGCCTCGGCAGGCGGATAAGAAGTCCAAGGATTCCGCAGAGGCCCTTGAGCGCCAGCGGAAGGAGGCCAAAGATCGTGAGCAGCATCTTGCAGCTGCTACAGCGTCACGAGAGGAGGCCATGGCAGAGAAGTTCATGGCTGCTGCCAAGGCGATATCCGGTAAGCCACCCTGGCCTCCTTTGAGTGTCTGTGTCTTGTTTGCAGCTTATTTTTCCTCATTCGAGTGTTTTTGTTGCTTTTCTTGCCAGATGCTTCTGGCGTTGCGTTTGATCGTAGCGCCCTGGAGCATGGGGATCCCCTAGCAGATGCCGCTGTGGCGATCGAAGATCGCTGCTCCTCTGCCGTGGGTTCTCTTGACAAGGCCAAGAAGGTCCTCGCCCGCTTTTACAAAGAGATCAATCCAAAGGGCGTTTCCCTTGAGGACGTCAACTCCCTCGCGGATGATCTGATAGATTATGCTCTAGTGAAGTACAAGCGGATGCAGAAGGGGGTCGGCGCTGCGATGGGGCTGGCGATGGCAATGGCGTCCGGAGCTCAGCTGGATCTACCGCAGGTCACGCCAGGATGCCAACGGTGGCGGATGGCATTGAGGTAGAGTTTGCCACCATTGCCTCCCGCTGCAAGCATTTTGGACCTAAGCTTATAGATCTTCTGGCCAACTACTCACTGGAGCAATAGCGAGTGGCCAAGAGTAGGCAGTCTGGATCCGAAGCTCCTCCGGGTGATGACGCTTAGGTCCCTTCGTCTTGTATCTTGTCTAGCTTTCTTTGTATTTTGCACATGTAACTCCTTTTGGATGAACAAGTGTTACTCAGCCACGTAGTGGCGTTATTTGTGTATATATGAATGCCTCTTTTGACTGTTGTCAAATATTGTGATTTTGATGTTTGCTTGTGCACCCTTAGGGTCCTTCGGGTGCGGTTCTAGTGGTTAGACCTTCTCCTGCACCTGGCATTCGCCCGTCATTGAGCGAGTCATCGCAGTTGCCGTTTTTGCATGATCGCGTCCGAAGCTTGGAGAAGGACATCCTCAACATCCGTGGTCACGCGGATGTGTGGAAGTCGAGCCATTGCCAGGGAAGAGTTTCTGCTTGAGGAGTTTTGACAGGTGGGCGAGCAAATCCAATGTAAGTCATCTTGACCCTTTGCTTCTTAGAGTGCAGTTGTATATCAGCTCACCCACTATGTTGTGCAGTTGTGAATCTTCTTCCGAAGGAAGAGAAGGAGCATGTTGCAATTCAAATGAATTGCCTGACGCAACAAGAGCTAGAGGCTGGTAGATTCTTCTAGATGGACTGTGACTGAGCGATTGTCCTCGCGACGGTGTAGGATCAAGTTCATCAAGTACTATGAGTGCTGAGGCGGGCAAGGTCGTCCCTTGCAGCGATCTGGGCGATGATGTTCCCCTTGGATTCGACTCCCTCCAGCTTCTTGGGTCTTCTTGGAAAGTTTTGCGACACAGGCCACGTCAAGGAGCTGGTGCGTCATCAGCTGGTTGCGGGGTGATGGAGGCCTTATTGCTTGTTCGACTGCATCACCGCGATGTCAACCTTGCGGAGAATAGCGGCTAGGCCACCTCCTCCCCCGGATGGTATGGCGTGGGACATGCGCCCACACTACGCGGCTGTGGCGCAATACGCTGAAGAAATTGTATATGTGTTTGAGGAGTGGACAAACGTTCTGCTCCAGCATAGTTGAGTCATGTAAACGAAAAACAAGATAATGTAAAGCCTGTATATTTTTGAGTGGGCTTGTAATGCCCTTGTAAAGTTGTATGTATTGGCACATAGTGCGTTGTATGATTATAGAGTATGCATGTCCTTTTCGTTAGCCTGACGTGGCCAGCTACTCAGGTTATATGCGTTGTTGTTAATCAACGAAGTCGTATGGTGAGGCACAGCCCCGAGTGTGTTTTTAGCGATAAATAATATAAGGGGAAGAGATTTGGGCCAAGGAACTTAGATTTTATTAATCGTAAGTGAGGAGGTACATTTTTCGGCTGAATAGCCTTATTGAAAGTAAAAGGTAACTAGGGGTAGAAGCATCGGTCTTGCGATGTTCCAGGGTTGGAGTATTTGACTCCTGATTCGACGTCCATGAGGCGGTAGGCGCCACCTAGGATGACTTTGGAGACGATATAGGGTCCTTCCTAGGGTGACTCAAGCTTCTTGTGCCCTTCCTTCTTGAGTCACAGGACGAGGTCTCCTTCGACAAAGGATCTTGGACGCAGCCGACGGCTGTGGTAGTTGCGGAGGCTCTGCTGATACACCGCGCTGAGCGGGCCGCGTCGATGTCACGTGCTTCATCCAGCATGTAGACGGCGTCTTCGAGTGCGGCCGATGATTCGGCTTTGCTGTATGCGACCACCCGTGGGGCCTTGTAGCGCACCTCAGCAGGTACCATAGCTTCGGCTCCGTGCACCATGAAGAAGGGCGTGTAGCCAGTTGAGCTGTTTGGCGTTGTGCGCAGGCTCTAGAGAATGGAGGGTAGCTCGTCCGCCCAGGCTCCCGCAAGCCTTTCGAGTGGCCGTAGCAGACACTTCTTGATGCCGTTGCCGATGAGGCCGTTGGACTTTTCGACCCGTCCATTGGTCTGCAGGTGCGTCACAGAGGCGTATGACATGTTGATTCCGAGGTTTTCGCAGAAGCCTCAGAACTCCTTCGAGATGAAGTTCGAGCCATTTTCCGTTATGATGATATGGGGTACTCCGAACCTGTAGACAATGGACTTGAAATCATTTAATAGAGATGCCCGAAGTTGGGCCGGACTAGGCCATATGAAAGAGAGAGAGAGAGGAAGAGAAAGAAACTAGGCTGCGCGGCCTGGTTGGCTGTTGCTCTTTTTTTTATTTGCAAACCTTTTTTATTTTCTATTTTGATTTTCTTCTTTAGCAATTCATTTTAAAATTTGTTTTAGATTATTTTACAACACCAAAGGCTTTTATCAAATATGTAAAATATTTATGAGCCCTTGTATTCAATTTGGCTCCATTATTTTTGTCATTTCAAAATTCAAAACTAGTTTGAATAAATTTCAAAGAAGGAGGGAACATAGGGTTTTAGGGTTTGTGTATTTCTCTTTGCATGCATTTTTAAGAATGATGCTAATGATGCACAATCAAAACCTAATTACTATTTAACTAAAACTGGGGTGTTACAGCTCTATCCCCCTTATAAGAATCTCGACCCGAGATTCCTAAGGTAGGAAAAGAGACAGAGAGAGAATGGAACAGGGTCACTCTAAAGATAAGAGGGAACACACTAAACAACACACAGGGTATCTCATGGTTAACTCATGGATGGAGTGTTCAGAACAACTCTGAGATGACAACCATGAAACACATCAAGGTAACGGAGGAACAAGAGGAGAAGGTTTCAAGTTGTTAGATAGTTGGTCTTTATAAGAATTGAGACCATGGAACTTACAGGAGGTTTTGAAGCTTCTGAAGAAGAGAGCTTCCAACAGAGATAACATGACCACATACTTCGATAGGGAACCTCCACTAAACAGCTTAAGTAGAGAGCTTAGTTGCAGAGATTTGGATCAACAAAACCAAGCTGTTGAACTACTTTTGACACAGAAGGATCACTCTTTCATTCAACAGAAGGCTTAAGACAGAAAGGTGTTTTGGTGGCAAGGACTCGTAAGAGTCACAAAGAACATGTATCAAGAAAAACTTCTGATTACAAAAATCATAGTCTCTCTTAAACATGGTTGAGAAAACGAAGGAAACTTTTTATTCATCCAGGTTTATCAGAATCTTTGCCAAAGATCATGATATCACTTTACTCCACTAATATGAATGGTTAAGAAGATTCCTGATGACACGAGAAGAAAGAAACTTCATTCTCAGACTTCAATTACTTGGCACAACAAGATGCTTGCCAACATAAAGGGTCTGGAGGATCGACCGAGAGACATTTAGCAACACTACTTTAAATGTTCTCCTTGATGTTGGAGAAATCAATCATCAAGTAAAGGTCGGACTTCGTATACAAAGGAAACCATAAGAACAACTCCTATAATAAATCATAGAAGATGCCTTATGAAGAAAGGTTGTTATTGCTGAATCAAGAGAATATGGCAAAAGGTCTTTACGGCTAGTTGTGTCAACCATTACATCAATCTTGCCAGAATCACCATGAGACCTATGTCAAAACCTTGAAGAACACCAACCATCATTGCTGCTTGAGATTCAGCTTTGGTTAAGTGGAATGATACTTCAGACTCAGCATGTCTGAATAGAAAGTTTGTAACATTTACCACAAAGATAAAGTTACTAGATTCTCAAGATAGGGGCTATAGTGTAAAGCTCCAAAAGATGAGCTAGATTGCTAGACCCATGTATTAGCAACTTATCGAGAGATAACTGCATACATATAAAGTCCTAACAATAAGACACACATGTGTCCTTAAGGAATGGAGATAACTCTTCTTGAGTCCACGGCGACATCTTTCAGCAGTTGCACGTGAACCAGAGAAGGTTTCTTCTAACATCCAGAAGACATACTTCAAGATGATTCGAAGATGGTTCTCAAAATTTTCCAACATTAATGCCAAATGTTCCATATGAACCAAATCTATTATGGAGAAGATGAGGATGCCATCGATGGGCTCAACAACAAACTTATCAAGACAATCCAAAAAGATGGACTCACATGTTACTTGAACAAGGCAAAAGAATTGGTCAGATCAAAGGACATGAAGATGTACTCAAGTGAAACATCACGAGAAGAAACACCATCAAGATAGTCCTTGAAACCGAGTTTGATTTGACGATAACCCAAATCAAATCAAATGTGGGGAAAGATAACATATCCACAAAGGAGATATTATCTAACTTCAGCACGAACAAAACTAGACATCCCTTTAGGAAGGAACAGAGTCGGATAGAACTTTTGTCTTACAACTCTCCAAGTTGTTGTTTAAGCTCAACCAACTAGTTCAGGGGTATCCAGTACGGATCCTTGGAGAAAGGTGTAGTTCAAAGAACTGACTTGCTCAAGAACTTGACAACATGGTCATGTGGCAACATGGCGATACTTCTACAAGACATCTAGAATATCACGAACCACCGATATGTCACTTAGTTCGAGAGGGAACTTGCTTAGTAAGGCAAGCGGACATAGTCTCAGAGTTTCGGCACAAGCCTAACTCTTAGACCAAAGAGAGTGTACTAGAGTAACGGACTTGGTAGCACAATAATTCTTCGCTTAATGATAGGGTTAACCAATCACGCTAAGTATGACACAAATGTCCTTAGATTTCAAAAGAATAATAATTGCTAGAATCTCAGATGGGCACATTATTACGCACATGCATCACTCACGAGCGCGAAAGCTCGAGGAAGGGTGGTAAAGATGTGTGAAAGCATCACTTCATTAAAGGGTCATAAAACTCAGCACGACCTCTTAGTATAAAAGAGTGTGATACTTTGAGGTAGATCAGACAGAAGCTAATCAATGCCTCTTGATCTACAGATTACAACACTTTGACCTGGTCCTAGATACGACGAGGTACTGGAGTTTGTTTCCCCTAGACATTCCGAAATGGTTTGTCTTGACGGACCACAAGAGTATCTTACATCGGAAGACACCGATGCACATTTACTACTTGGCTACCAACGGGTAGACAAAGGTCGGAAAACAACAAAGGGGAAAATAACATGCTCAGGATGGAATCCCGAGATGTAGATGCATAAGTCAACAATCTTCCGAAAACCAATGCAGAGAAGGGTAAAGTGTGGCAGAGTCACGAGTATAGATGCGAGACTCTCGAGGAGTACTCTTGTCGTGATCTATTTGGTTCCATTTAAGAACATCTTCCATAGCTAGTAGTAGGGGAAGTCCTTGGTTGTCACAATTTTATCGCGACAAAGGCCACAAGCTTGAAGGCTAGAATGGTAATACCAGGCATCCAGGGGTAATGTGGGAACATTAACGATAGGGGTCAAAAGGATGGATCTTGGGTTAAAGGTCAGCTTCATGTACAAGATTCACAACACCTGAATCAAGCACAATCGGGGATCTTAGATTCAAGTCCGAGGGTTAAAACCTGAGAAGAGAAGTAATTACTACTTGAGCGACTTAGCATACACTGCAAGTTAATAATCATGAGGTAGCTTCCAAGAGAAGAAACGATTTCTGAAGTACCCAACAAACGAAAAGGAAGCACACGAGGCGAAAGGAGACCTCGAAGCCTAGCACAGAATATTATGGAACGAACAATATAATATTGTGGGTCCAAAAGATAGAGAGATCATGATGGAAAGGAATCTCTCAGATGAAGCAGGGCAAAAGATAAACAAGGAATTCACAACACACACAACTCTAGAGAACTCAACACTAGGTCAACTGGCTTAGAAACGACATGCCTAGAAGGCACCTAAGATTTGAAAGACTAGAAGAGGTATCAAAACTTTTCCAAAGTCAACACCAGATAAGATGACCCAGAGTTAGAGCGAAACTGGATAAGGAGTAAAATAAGCATACTAGAGTTTTCGCAAATACTTTTCATCTTTGAAATAGTTTTCACAAGCACTAGACTCAACATCGACCAATACCAAGGTTTTCCTACGGTTGGTACTGCTCTGATACCAAGACCTGTGACACCCCCGGGATCAGGGCTAAACAAATCCCAGACCTTCGTCTGAACATAAGCTTAACCTTGATCTCGAGAATATCCAGTGAAAAATCGGTAACACATTAGTGACCCTACGACACAAAACTTATTACAGCAAGCTCATAACTGAGCAGAGAACCGAATTATTACAAGCAGAGGTCACTGACCACAAACATCAAACAACGGAAGGAAAATTATGCTATTAAGTATAGCAAACTTAACAAATGGCCTAAGAGGCCTGAAGCATAACGATGACGTCCCAGCCCATAGATTCCAGGCTGCCGGCCGGGAACCCCAAGCTACTCGTCAATGTCGATGTAGTACCAAACTGTTCTTTAGGGAAAACTTACTCTGCCAAAAGTATCAACAAAGCAAGGGTGAGTACAGGGTGTACTCCGCAAGACTTATGGCTGGTGGAGTTGCTTTGCATAAAGCCACTTTTGTTTATAAAACAAGAGAGAGAAGAAGCTCGTCTAATCAGAGTATTTTAAAAGGGGATAAGAGAGCAACGTCTCCAAAATATTGATCATCATCTTTTGATATCCACCAAATCATCATCATCTGAACTAGGATCACCCCCTCGTACCCATGAGGAAGCATCCTTAAGCACACATTGATCTGCCAAGTTTTATGATTAGTTTATAGTTCTCTATGATCTTGAGTCGGGTTGCCAAGTCGTTCATAACTGTGAACACGGCTTTTCGAAAATATTATTACCCTGCAGGGGTGTACAACTTTACCCACATGTACTAACCTTCTCTTAATGACACTAGATAAGCCCTCTTCCTTGGAAGGCCGACAGAGGGTGGTTAGACACGACCTTTACGTTGCTTTCGCCGAGACCATGAGTCACGCAATAAGTATGGTTCCGCCGTAACGGGTCAAATCCCGAAGCCGGTACTTAAAGATGTGAGGCGAGGTTGGTTTACCAGGGGCTCCATCGACCCCAAGCAACCTGGTCCATGCTTCCCTACCTATTATGAATGCATCTTCACCCGGCAAATCTTTCAAAAGGTTTTCTATGCATATGTCGAATGGAACGCCCGAACTATGTGACTTGTGGAATCTATTAGGAAAGTTAGTTTATCATGAGGTTTTCCAGGCCCCGTGTGGTTGTAAGCTCGTCTCGGTTCCAAAGGCAAAGAATTCAGTTCCTAGTGGTGGCGAGCATGGGACTAGAAATTGGCGGCGCCGCCTGCAGGAGGTCGTCGGAGCGACAGCGGCGACGAAGGACAATGGCAGCGGCGGCAGGTGGTTGTGGGGGGGATGAACCAGAGCGAGAGAGGGCAAGGTAGAGGGTCCACAAGGAGCAGATACTCACCCTGAGCATGAATATGGCGTCGGTGAAGGTGGGGGAGGCAGAATCAACGGTGACAGCGACGGCCGGAGTTCGGGCGGGAGATACCAATTGAGGCGCCCGAAAGCCTCCCGGCTTGCGATTCTTGGGGCAAACGACAGAGGAGGTCAAGGCGGTCACATGAGCGTGCTCTATGGACCTTGGGGAGACCAGAAATGGCGTGGCGCCGGTGAGGTCCGAAGGTTAGGGTTCGGGGCTCTTTGTGGGGACGAGTTTGAGAGAGGGAGAGGATAAACTGCACACAGCTAGGGTTCCTGAGCATCGGCGTCGAGTACATGTAGTCGTCCGGGGGCGGCGGTGGTCGGTGGCACGCATCTTGGCGCCATGGCGGCCGCTATGATTGACAATGACGAGTTCTCTCCATCACGAGGAAGAAGAAGACGGCAGAGGAGTGAACCGGTATGGGCCTCGTGTTGGACCAAAGTTGGGCCTGACTGGGCCATAGGAAAGAGAGAGAGGAAGAGAAATAAACTGGGCTGCGCGGCCTGGTTGGATGTTGCTCGTTTTTTTTATTTGCAAACCCTTTTTATTTTCTGTTTTGATTTTCTTCTTTAGCAATTCATTTTAAAATATGTTTTGGATAATTTTACAACAACAAAGGCTTTTATGAAATATGTAAAATATTTATGAGCCCTTGTATTCAATTTGGCTCCATTATTTTTGTCATTTCAAAATTCAAAACTAGTTTGAATAAATTTCAAAGGAGGGAACATAGGGTTTTAGGGTTTTGTGTGTTTCTCTTTGCATGCATTTTTAAGAATGATGCTAATGATGCACAATCAAAACCTAATTACTATTTAACTAAAACTGGGGTGTTACAGTACTTCACGATAAGTTAAGTCCTTGTTGATCTCTATGGTTCTGTGATCAATATTCTTGGAAACTTCGGTCTTCTCCGGAACTTCTAGGCATTTTCTAAGTAACGAGATATGGAACACATCATGCACGGCTGACATCTCCTCCGGCAGTTCCAGTTGATATGATACTTCTCCTCGGTGATTCAAAATATTGAAGGGTACAATATATCTAGGGGCAAGATTTCCTTTGAGTTGGAAACGTTGCATTCCTTTCAAGGGTGATACTTTCATATACACAAAATATCTGATAGTGAAGGCTAGATCTCAATGTCTCTTGTCGGCATAACTCTTCTGTCTGGATTGGGCAGTCTTAAGGTGCTCACGGATCTTGTGAACTTTATCTTTGGCTTCTCTTAGGATGTCGGGTCCGAAAATCTGACTCTCTCCTACTTTCGACTAATTCAGTGGGGTACGCACTTCCTTCCATACATAAACTCAAATGGGGCCATTTGCAAACTGGCTTGGTAACTGTTGTTGTATGAGAATTTTGCGAAAGGCAGACAATCCTCCCATTTAGATCCATATTCCAACACACAAGCTCTCAACATATCTTCGAGTATCTGGTTTACTTGCTTCGTTTGTCCATTAGTCTACGGGTGATAAGCTGTGCTGAAATCCAGTTTGGTTCCTAATCCTTCTTGGACTTTCTTCCAAAATCTCGAGGTAAAATGGGTTCCTCGATCCGACACAATGTTCTTGGGGATTCCATGCAAACTGACGATTCTAGCAATGTACAACTCTGCTAGCTTCGAACTCTATTAGGTGGTCTTGATAGGTATAAAATGGGCTACTTTGGACAGTCTATCCACTATGAACCAAATAGAGTCATTTCCCCTACTAGATGTAGGAAAACCGGTGATCAAATCCATTCCAACTGAATCCCATTTCCATTCTGGGATCTGCAAAGGTTGCAAAAGTCATGCGGGTCTCTGATGTCCCGCTTTGACTCTCTAACAGATATCACATTTGGCTATGTAGCTTCCGATTCCTCTCTTCATCTTGTGCCACCAAAATTGCTCCTTCAAATCCTGATACATCTTCGTTCCTCCCGGGTGGATAGAATAAAGATTATCATGGGCTTCTTGCAAAATAGATTGTTTCAAATCTGAAGCTACGGGCACACAAGTTCATCCTTTATACCATAGAACTCCTTCTTCATCTTCCGTGAATCCAGGTACCTTCCCTGTACCGATACGACATTTGATTCCATCGATACTAGCATTTCCTTTCTGCGCCTCCTTGATCTGACTGATCAAAGTGGGTTGAAGTTCTATGCTAGCCAAAAATCCTTCACTAACTAGCTCCACTCTGAATTTTTCCATCTCCTCATGCAAACTTGGCTAGGCTTCTTTTATCATGGTGTTCAATCGACACGGCAATCTGCTAAGAGCATCTGCTACCACATTGGCTTTGTCGGGGTGATAGTGAATGCCAAGGTCATAGTCCTTGATTAACTCTATCCATCTCCTTTGCCTCATATTTAGCTCCTTCTGGGTAAAAATATACTTCAGACTCTTGTGATCCGAATAAATCTCACATGGGTTACCAATGAGGTAATACCGCCATGTCTTCAAGGCTAAAACTATGGCTGCTAGTTCGAGGTCATGGGTAGGGTAATTCTGCTCATGTTGCTTCAGTTGTCGGGACAAATAGGATATGAATTTGCCTTCTTGCATCAACACACATCCGAGACCAATCTTGGATGCGTCACAATACACATCAAAAGGCTTCTTGATATCCGGCATAATCAAGATTGGGGCTGAAATCAATCTCTTCTTGAGCTCTTGAAAACTTGCTTCACATTTGTCCATCCATTTAAACTTCTTATCTTTCTTCAACAACTGGGTCATGGTTCTTGCGATGCTCGAGAATCCTTCTACGAACTTGCGGTAATATCCCGCTAATCCAAGTAATGCGCGGACTTGGGTTTGAGTGGTTGGGGCTTTCCATTCTTCAACATCCTTAATCTTGGTGGGATCGACAGCAATTCCTCCTGCCGACACGATATATCCTAGGAATCCTACTTCCTTTAACCAGAACTCACATTTGCTAAACTTGGCATACAACTGATGCTCTCTAAGGGTTTCAAGGATGGTCCTCATGTGTATCTCATGGTCTTCTTCTGATTTGGAATAGATCAGAATATCATCGAGAAAAACAACGATAAACTTATCCAGGAAGTTCATAAAGGGCATTGGTTAATCCAAAAGACATGATAGTGTACTCATACAATCCATATCTGGTGGTGAAGGCAGTCTTTGGAATATCCGTTGCGCGAATCTTGAGTTGATGATAACCAGTTCTAAGATCAATCTTAGAAAACACTTTGGCACCGGTCAACTAGTCAAACAGATCTTCTATCTTCGATAGTGGGTACTTGTTCTTCATGGTGACATCATTCAGCTTCCGATAATCCATGCATAAACGGTTACCTCCATCTTTCTTATCTACAAACAAAACAGGTGATCTCTATGGCGACGCACTTGGTTGAATCAAGCCTTTCCCCAGCATAGCATCTAGTTGCTTCTTTAAATCCACTAATTCAGACAGGTTCATACTATAAGGTCTCTGAGCTATGGGTCCAGTTCCAAGGATTATTTCAATGATAAACTCGATATCCCAATCTGGGGAATACTGGGCAATTCATCTGGGAATACGTCGGGGTATTCATAGACTACTCTGACTTGGTCAATGGTTGGTTGGGGTAGACTCTTGTTGCACTTGAATTGATGGGGTAAAGTCTCAGATACATGCTCTACTGATACTCCAGTGGTACTAGTCATGGTTATGGCTTTCTTGGCACAGACGATTAATCCTTTATGTTTAAACATCCAATCCATTCCTAGTACTACTTCCAAACCTTTGGTTTCAAGTACTATTAGATTAGCATAAAAATCTATTCCATGTATTCTGATAGGTACGACCTTGCAAATTTGTCTAGATTTGGTGGTTGAACCAGGTATTTGAACTATCATAACATGCTTCAATTTTGTTGGTTGAATCTTACTAGTGCATGCAAATTCTTTGGTAACAAACGAGTGCGATGCTCCAGAATCAAACAACACCATTGCAAGTACTGAGTTAACAGAAAACATACCCAACACGATATCTGGCGCTTCCACTACAAGGAATTTGTCTATATATGACCCTCCATTTTCATCACAAAATCGTCATAGTACTCTGTTTATGACGATTCTATGACGATTTTGAGATCGTCGAAAGCTGGGCGTCGCAAATGAACTATAACGATATTGGATTGTCATAACGTCTATGACGATCCAATATCGTCATGAGCCATCTAACCTGGCCAAGTCAGATCCTACGTGGCCGATCCTACGTGGCAAAATCGTGATGAAACTAAATTGTCTTAAATCAAAATCAGTCCAGTCCATTTTAGTTTCTTACTTGGGCTGAGCCCAATAATTCTGGCCTTTTACTTCCTCTGCCACTATTCGTTACTGTTATGGGCTCTGGCCATTGTGTTTCATATTTCAGTTTTGGGCCTTGGCCTTTTTACTGTCCAATTAGTTCTTAGCTTTTTATGTTTTTTGAAACATTTGTGTCAATATAATTTGGACCAGTTCCTATTTAGAGCCCAATTAATATTTGGTCCAGAACAATTTTCAGCCCTTTTTTCATATTTGTTCTATGCGAAAATCACAGTACATAATTTCATAAGATGATTCCGCTCATCAAATTTCTATTCATCATCACATAACATTTATACTGAAACATGAAAGATATGGAAAATTTCAAACAACAGGCAAGAATAGTCTATTAGTCTATTACAGTCATTACATGGTTCATTCCAAACATCCAGATGTTTTGACTGTTAGAATACAACTAGCTCTAAAATTATAGGGTCTTCAAGCTTTTATCAAATTTCTTTGGCTGGAACTCCTGGAAAAGAGAGGAAAAGCCATGTTTTTAGAGTCAAGATATAACAAATAATTGGCAACTATTATGAAACAGTAGAATCATAGAATAGGCAACAATAGTAGAGTAACAACGCGGCATGAGATTTTTTGATAAATTCTCCAACGAGTCCGAATACTGTCATGTCATCTTACTAAGTATACTATGATACCAAAATGATTTCCTTAATCTTAAGATTATTCTTAGCAAATTCTGTTGTTTGTTGCATATCAGTGAAGTAGCTTAGATCTACAAGTTACTGTAACTATCATGTTTATTTATTCTAGTCTTCTATGAAAAAATAGTTCGCTCTTAGACCTATGCTTTTACTGATAGTGTCGATAAAAAGCATAATCACATGCAAGAAGCATTCTAGAAACAACCAAATGAGAGGGGGATACCAGAGAATATTCATGGAGAGAACAGGAAACTTACCCAACTCGCATTCCTTCCTCAATATCAGTGGGCGAAACTTTGTCTCCTAAACCTACCACAAACTGCAATCACACCCAAAAATGAACATGAAAATAATTGAATTTTGGACCTCCAGGGATATGTAATGGACATAAGATAGTACTATGCTGAAGCACCTTTATGATTTGTTTGACGTTGATGACGTATTTGGCATCATCGGTGTTAGTACTTATGATCTTGATGCATCTAGCAACCTTCACAAAAGGATGAAACTTATTATTAGGGGCGACATGAAAGCATAATGCTGTAAAACAACTAGCAGCCATAAGCATCCCAATGTCTAATGCTGATGATGGGAATCAAGAAAATTCACCTGCAATTGTTGCTCCTCCGACATCATCTGTTTATCTGATACAAGATCCCACTGGCTTGGTGGAGCTAATCTAGTGTCAAACTCCTTTATCCCTGTAATTCAGTAAAACCACAGTTCCGCTGAGCTAAATGCAAGGAGGTGGAATTGTAGTGACAACTAGAACTATAAACTAGCAGTACAAAACAACCAGAACTTCTGAAATTACAGGAATGCAGATTTTATCTCCGAGGATTAGATAAAGGGAACAACTAACCCAAATTTAGGGACAGTCAAAACACATCAATGTGCACGTACTACAAAGGTCATTGATAATCCTTGCCTTCTCTTTTATCTCCTTCTTGACCTTCTTGATGGTGTTCGAGTATGACCCAAGCCCCTGTTGAACAGAAAGTCGTCCAGAAAATCAGAAAATTTCACCCAAATCGGCGAACCAAAATTCAGCAGAAGCTACATATTTCACTACAGAACACGAGAATCCAAGCCAAACATTCTTTTCTCAAGTCAAAACACACCATGTGAATCTACTTCAACAACTAATACTCGGATTCATGGAATGAAGCACATCAGGATATAAAGCTACATGTGTACATATAATTACTACACATCATGATATAAAGCTACAAAACTTTAAAACTGTAGGCGCAAGTTGCACAAATAAATAACAAGGCGGATGCACAAAAATTGTGTACTAATAGGAACTATTTTCTAATTACTTTCATAGATTTCTACAAGATGCAAGAAACATCTTTCTACAACATTAATGGTACTATATATTTGCTAAAAAAAGGAGAAAACACCAAGTAAAACATATAACCTACAGGACACTCCAAAGTAGGTGATCCTACAGGACAAGACACTCCAGGAATTACTTGAGATGTGCATACAAGGGTTCAGCATGCAAATTCTACTAGACATTCAGAGAAGGGTTCAACAATCAACATTCTACTAGCAATCAACATTCCACCTGAAATGCCCAATTGGTAAATACCTAGTGGTTGGTCTGGCAGGATAATGGGAGGCAATAAACCTGTTACTCGACCTAAAAACCACTCTGCCAATTTCAGTTAACGATGGTGGCATCTGTAGTGGATCTTACCGGATTGTTTGTAGGACGGGAGGGTGACATAGAGAGGGCAATGGATCATCTCTCTGCTAGAACATGCCTCGTCGCCTCTGACCCACAATACCGCGGCTGCAAAATATGAGATATTCATGCTCAAAGAACCACTGGCCAGAAACACAACAAAAGTTCTGCAGTTGCAGTACTATAGTCTTCAGAAGATGTCGAGATTGTGGCAAGTACCTGCTAGACCTTGTGGAAGCAGAGCCTGAGCTCCTGCATAGAGCCGTTCTTGCAGACGAGGTGCAGCAGCCTCCCGAAGGCATGGACGATGGCGGCAACGATGTGCCCTACCTTGTACCTTCGCAGACGCCGATCGATGCCCACATCCTGCTCCTTCACCGGACAGACATGATCTGGGCTAGGGTTTCATGAGGTGGCATGGAGAGGGGGAGGAGGGGGATTCCGGGGAGATGGTCGAAGCCTGGTCACCGGCGAGGAAGGGAAGCATGGCGTGAGCGCTCCCTCGATCTAGATGGGTTCAGGCGCAGGGGAGAAATCCCGTGAGGGGAGATGGGTCGCGGGTGAGCCGGGGGGAGGGCGCTGGAGGTCTGGGGTGGCCACCGGTGTGGCGCCCGAGAACGAGGAGGATTGGATGTTGGGGGAGGCGCCGCCGACGAGGGTCACAATATCGACAAGGGGATAGGAGCATCGGGGCTCGGGGTTGGGATGGTGGAGATGGGGCAGATCATGTGGTGCTGGGAGACAAAGGGCAGGCAGCGGCGAGTGGAGAGGGTTAGGGTTTCGAGGAGGTTAAGCTGCGCCGCCGTGGCTCGGGGGTGGGATGGTGAGGATGCGGTGGAGGATTGGATCGGAGAGAGGAGGGTGGGTGGCGGTGGGCGGCGGGGGACGAGGAGATATGAGATAGGGTTAGTTTGGCAGCACAGGGAAAGGAGCGGGTGGGGATGCGGTGGACACTGGGGAGTAGGTGTGCTTCTTCGGGTGAGCTGACAAGCGTTGGATTGAAACTGGACGGTCTAGATCATGCCTCTGAGGACGATCCGTGGGAGACGGTTTGCTGTGTTCTGATTGGTCGATTCACAAAACACCTCTTTTTTGCACTTGGAAAATGAATAATCCCTTCAAAATGGTCCAAACAATGTAAAACTTTCGCGTGGTGCCATGTTATGTGACATAGTTTTAAGAAAAAAATATATAAAAATTGAATATTGCGAATATCTCGAAAAACCCTTCTCAGAAATGACCTATCATGTATGAGGTTTCATGGCTTTCGGGCCAAACCACCAGTGTTATGGCAAGAATCATTGGCATAGTTTGTGATAATGTGCCCGTATTTTGCATGCATGTGCATATTGTGATGGAGAACAATGTTGCAGGAGGAAGTTTTCCTTTTCGACGCACGTAGAATCCATTTTCCATTTTCCGAGCGCAAAAAACGGGGGCGTTTTGTGAAGCAACCACTAAATGACAGTTTTAGAATGGTATCGCCACATTTTGTAAAAATATCAGACCACCTTACATGGACAAATGTCCCAACCGGGGTATCTCAAACCTTTCCTTACACCCCTGGCGAAAAAGACAAATTCCTACCGAATCGGTAGTAAGTGGGTCCGGTTTGAACTACAGGTGCATGATCCGATGCTCATGATTTTTGAAAAAAATCATTTTTAGACTCACAATATGATGTTTCATCGGAGATCCAATGCAATTTTTGCGAGGCTCAGCCTCGAGCTAACAACCTTCATGCCCGCCGTTTTGACCATAGTTTGAAACGGGCATAAAAAATTCAAAAACGATCCGATCAATGCAAATCCTTTGCGTGGTGTCTTATTATGTGATATAGTTGCAAGTAAAAATACCAAACTTGGTATTTTGCAAGTGTCTCGAAAAACCCTTCTCAGAAATGACATATGATGTTCGAGGTTTCATGGCTTTCGGGCCAAACCACCAGTGTTATGGCAAGAATCATTGGCATAGTTTGTGATAATGTGCCCGTATTTTGCATGCATGTGCATATTGTGATGGAGAACAATGTTGCAGGAGGAAGTTTTCCTTTTCGACGCACGTAGAATCCATTTTCCTAGCGCAAAAAACGGGGCGTTTTGTGAAGCAACCACCAAATGACAGTTTTAGTATGATACCGCCACATTTTGTAAAAATATTAGACCACCTTACATGGACAAATGTCCCAACCGAGGCATCTCAAACCTTTCCTTACACCCCTGGCGAAAAAGACAAATTCCTGCCAAAGTGGGTCCGGTTTGAACTACAGGTGCATGATCCGATGCTCATGATTTTTGGAAAAAATCATTATTAGACTCACAATATGATGTTTCATCAGAGATCCAATGCAAGTTTTGCGAGGCTCAGCCTCGAGCTATCAACCTTCATGCCCGCCGTTTTGACCATAGTTTGAAACGGGCATAAAAAATACAAAAACGGTCCGATCAATGCAAATCCTTCGCGTGGTGTCTTATTATGTGATATAGTTGCAAGTAAAAATACCAAACTTAGTATTTTTCAAGTGTCTCGAAAAACCCTTCTCAGGAATGACCTATCATGTTCGAGGTTTCATGGCTTTCGGGCCAAACCACCAGTGTTATGGCAAGAATCGCGGCATAGTTTGTAATAATGTTCCCGTATTTTGCATGCATGTGCATATAGTGATGGAGAACAATGTTGCAGGAGGAAGTTTTCCTTTTCGACGCACGTAGAATCCATTTTCCATTTTCCGAGCGCAAAAAACGGGGAGTTTTGTGAAGCAACCACCAAATGACAGTTTTAGTATGGTACCGCCACATTTTTTAAAAATATTAGACCACCTTACATGGACAAATGTCCCAACCGGGGCATCTCAAACCTTTCCTTACACCCTGGCGAAAAAGACAAATTCCTGCCGAAGTGGGTCCGGTTTGAACTACAGGTGCATGATCCGATGCTCATGATTTTTGGAAAAAATCATTTTTAGACTCACAATATGATGTTTCATCAGAGATCCAATGCAAGTTTTGTGAGGCTCAGCCTCGAGCTAACAACCTTCATGCCCGCCGTTTTGACCATAGTTTGAAACGGGCATAAAAAATTCAAAAACAGTCCGATCAATGCAAATCCTTCGCGTGGTGTCTTATTATGTGATATAGTTGCAAGTAAAAATACCAAACTTGGTATTTTGCAAGTGTCTCGAAAAACCCTTCTCAGAAATGACCTATCATGTTCGAGGTTTCATGGCTTTCGGGCCAAACCACCAGTGTTATGGTAAGAATCGCGGCATAGGTTGTGATAATGTGCCCGTATTTTGCATGCATGTGCATATTGTGATGGAGAACAATGTTACAGGAGGAAGTTTTCCTTTTCGACGCACGTAGAATTCGTTTTCCATTTTTCGAGCGCAAAAAAGGGGCGTTTTGTGAAGCAACCACCAAATGACAGTTTTAGAATGGTACCGCCATATTTTGTAAAAATATTAGACCACCTTACATGGACAAATGTCCCAACCGGGGCTCAAACCTTTCCTTACACCCCTGGCAAAAAAGACAAATTCCTGCCGAATCGGTAGAAAGTGGGTCCGGTTTGAACTACAGGTGCATGATCCGATGCTCATGATTTTTTGAAAAAATCATTTTTAGACTCATAATATGATGTTTCATCAGAGATCCAATGCAAGTTTTGCGAGGCTCAGCCTCGAGCTAACGACCTTCATGCCCGCCGTTTTGATCATAGTTTGAAACGGACATAAAAAATTCATAAACGGTCCGATCAATGCAAATCCTTCGCGTGGTGTCTTATTATGTGATATAGGTGCAAGTAAAAATACCAAACTTGGTATTTTGCAAGTGTATCGAAAAACCCTTTTCAGAAATGACCTATCATGTTCGAGGTTTCATGGCTTTCGGGCCAAACCACCAGTGTTATGGCAAGAATCACGGCATAGTTTGTGATAATGTGCCCGTATTTTGCATGCATGTGCATATTGTGATGGATAACAATGTTGCAGGAGGAAGTTTTCCTTTTAGACGCACGTAGAATCCATTTTCCATTTTCCGAGCGCAAAAAATAGGGGCGTTTTGTGAAGCAACCACCAAATGACAGTTTTAGAATGGTACCACCACATTTTGTAAAAATATTAGACCACCTTACATGGACAAATGTCCCAACTGGGGCATCTCAAACCTTTCCTTACACCCCTGGCAAAAAAGACAAATTCCTGCCGAATCGGTAGGAAGTGGGTCCGGTTTGAACTACAGGTGCATGATCCGATGCTCATTATTTTTTGGAAAAAATCATTTTTAGACTCACAATATAATGTTTCATCAGAGATCCAATGCAAGTTTTGCGAGGCTCAGCCTCGAGCTAACAACCTTCATGCCCGCCGTTTTGACCATAGTTTGAAACGGGCATAAAAAATTCAAAAACGGTCCGATCAATGCAAATCCTTCGCGTGGTGTCTTATTATGTGATATAGTTGCAAGTAAAAATACCAAACTTGGTGTCTTGCAAGTGTCTCGAAAAACCCTTCTCAGAAATGAGTTATCATGTTCGAGGTTTCATGGCTTTCGGGTCAAACCACCAGTGTTATGGCAAGAATCGCGACATAGTTTGTGATAATGTGCCCGTATTTTGTATGCATGTGCATATTGTGATGGAGAACAATGTTGCAGGAGGAAGTTTTCCTTTTCGACGCACGTAGAATCCATTTTCCATTTTCCGAGCGCAAAAAACGGGGCGTTTTGTGAAGCAACCACCAAATGACAGTTTTAGAATGGTACCGACACATTTTGTAAAAATATTAGACCACCTTACATGGACAAATGTCCCAACCGGGGCATCTCAAACCTTTCCGTACACCCCTGGCGAAAAAGACAAATTCCTGCCGAATCGGTAGAAAGTGGTCCGATTTGAACTACAGGTACATGATACGATGCCCATGATTTTTGGAAAAAAATCATTTTTAGACTCAAAATATGATGTTTTATCATAGATATATTAAGGGTTTAGCAAGACCCAATCCCCAAATGTTTAATTCAAACTCCTAATTTCAAAATCGTATTTTGAATTATGATATTGTCCCTATTATGGAATAATGTGGGATTAGAAAATCAACTACTTTTAAATAATGAAACATTCATAATCAACACCCTAATATGATCTACTAGATTTTATAAAAATTTAGAGACCAAAATTAATTCTTTTAGACATCATATGAAAAATATACAAAAGAATTATAAAAAAGAAAAAAATCTGTCCTAACCGAACCAGCCGAGCTGGCCCGCACCAAAATTACCGCGCGAAGGCCCAGACGACCTAGAGCTAAACTCCTATGAGCAGGCCTGCTTCCTTCCCTGGCTGCCGAAAAAAAATCGTGTGCATCTTATATATACTCCGACGCGCGGGTAATATGAAGAGAAGGTGGAGTGGCTAGTGGTTGTGTGCGCTTGTTGGGTGAGGGGTGCAGGTTCGATCCCTGTAGTCCATATTTTTGCTTAATTATTTCAAAATAAGTACGCGTGCACGCATGTCTATGTGGTGTCCATGTTGGCCAATAAAATTTGACATAGACACTTTATATAGGCAAAAAATTACACATAGACATGCCACTTGGATTAAATTGTTGACACGTAGGCTTACTTATTGCAATTTACTCTATTTTAGACATTAAGACCAATTTAAATCGTCGCAATTGGCTACAAATAATGTCGTACTCTGTATTAGGCAGATTATGACGATTTTACCTAGTCAACGTATGACGTTTTTAGTCAAATCATCTTAATTTTTCAGGGTTCTGACCTCTTCTAACATCTTGCGACCATCTGTTGGAAAATCGTCATAGATCTATGACGATTTGATCCACGGTCACTATTAGAAGGTCATAGATTAACACATTTCTTGTAGTGTTCCCGAGCTTCTTCAGCATTCATGTAAAACAGACGGCCGTTGCGGTTGAGCGAGTTCCCTGGGGCAAATATCCTTCCAGTCTGAACACGACATTGGTGCTGAGCTGGTGCATTCACATTGATGGCTGCTGCAAGCTTCTTGGGCACTCGTTGGAGTAGTGACCCTTGACTCTGCATTCAAAACAAGTAATCAGAGACTTGTCTTTTCCTGCAACAGGCACGACATTACTTCCAGTTCTTGGGGCATTATTATTGTTGTTGGCGTTGTTGTTGGACTTGGGCGGTGCACGGTTGAAATTGTTGGAATTGCTAGGGTTGTTGTTGTGGTTTCCTCCAGACCTTGGGTTTCCTCCTCCACGGTTGGGATAGTTCGGACGGGACATAAGGGGTATATTGTTTCTCGGGGCATATCCTGCAGACAGGTTGGGGCAATACTTAGGGGTATGGTGGGATCCTGGTTGATACATCATTTGACACCTGCGATTCTCGTTGGCTTGGTTGATCTTGCCTTCCATCTGGATTGCAGAATCCACTAAGGCTTCAAGGTTAGCGAAGGGAATGTTGACCAGCACTGTGTGTATCTCATCATGCAGACCATTCAAGAATCTCTCCTTGTTCTTGGTTTCAGTACCAATCTCATCAGGGGCATACCTAGACAGAGACAGAAATCTGTCACGGTACTCTACCACAGTAATCCTTCCCTGCTTCAGCTCCTTGAATTCATCCCTCATCCACAGAATCAAACCCGGTGGCACATGGGTTCGGCTGAACTTGAGTTTAAATTCATCCCAAGCCATCATCTGTCCTCCATTCATGGTATGAATTCTATTCCACCAAGCTCTTGCATCACCTGCCAGATAATGGGTGGCAAACAATACTTTCTCATTGGCCTCCACTCCTGCGACCTCTAAGTTGTTCTCCATGGTCTGCAGCCAGTCGTCAACATCTAATGGCTCTTCAGACTTACTAAATATGGGGGGATTGGTGTTTTGAAAGTTCTTGAGCTTGGATCTATGGTTATCCTGGTTTCCATGGCCTTGATTATTATGGGCCATCTGAGCTATCTATTGAAGGATGGCTAAATTAGCTTTACTTTCAGCTCTTCCAGCTTCATAGTCAGCAACCAATATTTGTAGGATTTGCAGCATTGGATCCTGAGATGAACTGCTTCCTCCGGGATTTCTGCGAGTCATCTGAAGATTGAGATAGATAGTGAGACAAGAGGGAAATTTCTAAGGTTCAGGGATTTGTTTTTGAAAATATTCTAAACTTTGAGTTTGACTCTAGTTTTGCCAACTAGCAACTTTTTTCATTCATTCATTCATTCATTCATAGCACCCAATACAAACACACACCACACTAGGATAATAGATGGTTTTAGGAACCATTCTGTGAAGCTATGATACAGTGGGACCGGATACAACTCACACCTACGATAGTGCTCAAGTGCTACTACTCATTAGAATTGGTGGCTTCTTCATCATCAATGAAGTCGCGGTCCTCATCATCAGTGTGGAACTCCTGGTCCATGTCCTCCAAGTAGTCATCATCATCACTGAGATATGAGTTGGGATCTCCATGGATATCTTCCCCTTCGTTCTCCCTCTCCTCAAGCTTCATGTCCTGCTCATGGATGGTCTCCTCCAAAGATGACACCTTGTGACGAAGGCGGGCAATGCTGCGATCCTTCTTGTCACGCAGACGGTGAAGTGACTTGCGCTCCTTCACAAGGATGGCGAGGGTCTAGTTCTTCCTGACTGCAATGGCATGGTTGTGGTTGGCGTAGGCGCGGGCATTGTCCAACTCCTTCTGCCTATCATACATCATGAAGTCGAGATAATCCACCTGATGCTTTAGCTCCGGATGTCCTGGCACCTCCAATGGCTGTCCCATAGAATCATGCCTTGAGTAGTAAGCAAAGCGAGTGACATTGATCTGGTTGATGTTTTGCCCACACAGACGGGCAAGAGCCTGATGACCCACAAGTATAGGGGATCACAACAGTCTTCGAGGGTAGTATTACCCAATTTATTGATTCGACACAAGGGAGCCAAAGAATACTTGCAAGCCTTAACAACTGAGTTGTGAATTCAGCTGCACCTAGAAATAGTTCTTGCTCACAGAAGTTTATCAGTAGCAACAGTTTGATAGTAGCAACAACAAAGCAACAACAACAGCAAAACAAGAGCAATAATAACAGTAGTAGCAAACAGTAGGATATGAGTGCAGTAGGCATAGGGATGGATGGACGGGCGTTGCATGGACGAGTCTAAACATGTAACTTCAAGATATAGGTAATTGCAGATAAATAAGAATAAGCATCCAAGTACTAAATAATCATAGGCATGTGCTCCATATATAGTCATGCATGCTCGCAATGAGAACTTGCACAACATATTTTGTCCTACTAGCCCGTGGCAGCGGGGCCTCTAGGGAACTACTGGCAATTAAGGTGCTCCTTTTAATAGAGCACCGGAGAAAAGCATTAACACTCCGTGAACACATGTGATCCTCACACCACAGCCATCCCCTCCAGTTGTCCCAATTTCTGTCACTTCGGGGCCTTTGGATCCAGACAATGATATGTGTACATAACTTGAAGATAAGGTCACAAACTATACTATCATAATGATTCAATAATAAGCTTAGATCTGAGATCATGGCACTTGGGCCCTAGTGACAAGCATTAAGCACAACAAGTTGCAACAAAGTCAAATAGCACTAATAGAGATACTAGGCACTATGCCCTAACAATCTTATTCGATTACATGATAGAACTCATCCAATCCCTACCATCCCCATAGCCTACAACGGGGGATTACTCACACATGGATGAGGGAAACAATGATGGTTGATGGAGAGGCGTTGGTGATGACGATGGAGATGATCCTCCCCAAATTCCCCGTCCCAGCAGGGTGCCAGATCAGAGTTTCTAGATCCGAATCGCGGCTTCTGGTGGTGGTGGCGCAGCGAAACTCTTTCTGGAAAAACGACGAACCCCCCCTCGGTTTTTAGTTCAAGGGGTAACTTATAGGCGAAGAGGGAGCCCGAGGGGGTGCCTGGGGTGGCCGCACCCCCTAGGCGCGGGCTAGGCCCACCCACGCCTGGCAGGGGTGTGGCCCCCCCAGGCCTCCACTCCGTCTCATACTCTGGCTCCATGGATCTTCTGGTGAAATAGGATTTTTGGCATATTTTCTGGGATTTTTCCTGATAGTTGATTTTCTGCACAAAAACTAGACACCAAGGTAATTCTACTGAAAACAGCGTCAGTCTGTGTTAGTTGTATCCAAATCACACAAGTTTAGAGGAGAAACAATAGCAAAAGTGTTCGGGAAAGTAGATACGTTTTGGACGTATCAACTCCCCTCAAGCTTAGCTTATTGCTCGTCCTCAAGCAATTCAGTTGAAAACTGAGTGCGATAAAAGAACTTTCACGAACACATTTGCTTCATATGATGTATATATTCTCAGCACAAGAGTAGATACTTAAACCATTCATAATAAGAAGTATGCAACTAAGTCTACTCAATAGTCATTGCAAGCTATGAAGAGAAACCAACTCAATTATAATAAGTAGTATGAAATATAAACATAAACATAAACATAAAAAACATTGCAATGCTCATAATAAGGTATGATAGAGTGGTATCTTGCTTGCCTTTGTTTGTAGAGCACAATGTAAATGCCAAGGCACCTCTGAACTTCAAGTGAAGACTAGAAGCAAAAATGTCAGAGATATAAGCATCAAATTCATGACATAATTAACCAAGTTTTGGAACAAACACAAGAATGACAACTATGCTCTCAAGAAGGTGCTCATAGAATAAGTGGTGACTCAACAAGGAAGTGAAAATGTTTTGAAAAGTTTGAAAGGCTTCCTAATGCTGAAAGGAAGGTACTCATTAGCTTTGAGCTCTCATTGCCCCTATCATAGGCATCTTCATATGGTTAAGGTGAAAGTGATTTCTAATATGAGTTATATGCTTGACAGACCATAAACTGGAAATCCCATGTCCCTTGAGTATGAGGGCCACTCCGCATGCTACTCAACTTTGGTTACCTGCAAGTTCTTGTCATTGTACATACATGCATATCATAGAGAACCGCCAACGGGGTACCCCTTGCACATGATACATGAGCTATCCCATGATCAAAATGACAAGGCAAGCAGACAATGAGCATCTCAGCGATCTTTTTATTTACTATGTGCATAGCTTTTTATTGAGGATGCTTCACAGAATGCTCATTATGGCGATGCTGCAAGTTTCCACCAGGATTAGGCATGGCTTAGGCTAGCGGCCCAGGCGTTTCTCTAACACATATATATACTCCATTAACTCACAAGCTCCCCTTTTATTTCACACCATCGACATCCGCAAACAAAAGAGCAAGGTATCAACTGGATATGTATCCATAAGTGTGAAAATGTTCCCCGTGACAGCACGGTTCTGCTAACTCCCAGCCTATAATTTGCAAGCATATAACTTTCACGGACAAGTCACAATGGTTCAGGATTATTAAGCGCAAGGAATAAAGTGTGCCATCAAGTTCATGAGAGCTTTACTAACTAACTTTCTCAAAACAGACAAACATTTTATTTGGAAGAACACAAGGCATATTGAATATGCACTGAAATAGCAAATGATGCTAATAGGTAGGTATGGTGGACACTGTTGGCAATATTGGTTTTGGGGAGTTGGAGCACAAGTAGAGCTCATACTCAGTGCAAGTGAAGGCTAGCAATAGAGAGGGAGCGATAAACTAGAGAGCAATAACTATCATAATCATGCTTGCAACAAAACATGACTAATTATGTCATGAAGGTGATACAAGAACTCTGAGGCAAAATAAATCATCGAGGTTTACTGACTATTGTTTAGTCATATGCATGCGTGAGCATGTGCCAAGTAAATTCACATGAAACATTCAGAGGAGGATACCACAATATCATACAAAAATATGAATAAAACAATGCAAGCAAACATTCATATGACGTGCTACAAAATATTAGCAAGCTGGAGCTAATCACAGACAAGAAAGAACTACTAAGCATCCATCAGTAACATATACCTTACATGAACAGACTAAGTATGCTCACCATGATGAGTATATGTATAAAAATGAAAACAAATAGAGTTTGTTACCAGCCTCTTACCACTCCTCGAGTTGTCTTAATATTCATTATTGCCCTTCACTTGTGTGACTTGAATAATAACATGAAACCAAAATCCACTGAGGACGGCTGAACCCTGCAAAGAACTCACAAAACCAAAGAAGAACAACAAGTATTTTTGGTGTTTTCGATTTTTCAAAGCAAGCAAACAAAGCAAAATCTTTTTGGATTTTTCTTTACGGCAAGCCAAAACTAAAAAGGAAAGAAACAAACCAAGAGAAACAACAAAAATATTTTTGGTATTTTTGTGTTTTGGGAAAGCAGAAACAAAAACCAAAAAGAAAGCAAAACAATGGATATACAAAGAACCGACGAAATATGATATATAGATGAGTGTGATGTCGGTATACCTCCCCCCAAGCTTAGGCTTTTGGCCTAAGTGGGGCTCAACTCCATGGTCCCCAATAAGGTGCACCTCCGTAGTACGACGAGGAGGCCCCTTCGTCCTGGTACGAACTCGAGGACTCACCCGTGTAGTACACAGAGGGGTCATATGAGGGCGCGTCCCCTGATAGCGTCCATGGAAGCCAAGAATGCACTGCTTGTCATCCATCTCCTCCTTGGAGCGCAACAAAGGTCCCTAGGAAATACTGAACAAAGTGGTTTGGGGGGAGAGGGATCTCTCTCTCTTCCCCGTCAATAAACAACATTCTATAAACCAAGATCTCAAGGGTAGAGCCAATAGTGACAAAGTGATGTGCCTTCATGGCAGCAAGATCAAGCCTCTGAGGGGCCAAAACTGTATCATTTGGATCAACAACAAGGTCCAAGGCAGCAGCAACACGTGCATCAATAACTCCCCCATAAATGGGTCCCTTAGCAACTAAGCGACGAGCAATGAGAGAACCAAAATTGTACTTAGTTTCATTGTTGAGCGCAACAGCTATGAATGCCAAATGATAGTTGGAAAAATTACTAGTGTTCTCCCTACCAAGAATACTAGTGGAAAGATAGTAAGCAATGTACCTGATGGCTGGGAGTTGAATATTTCTTATCTTTCCCTGTTGAGATCTACGATCATCATCATTGGTTATCCCGCGGTAGAGCTCCAACAAATTAGCGGGTTGTGCTGGAATCTTCTTTGCTGACCCAGCTGTACCAAGTCCCAGGGCCTCACAAAATTTCTTCAATGTCATGTTGTAAGACCTGCCATAAATTTTGAAAGACACATCTGGCTTGAACAAGCTGTTAGTAAAAGAAAAGCTCTCCACAAATGTTTTAGTGAGCGTAGCATATTGCACACTCTCATCCTGCATAAATCTTGTTAGTCCAGCCCTCCGAACCAAGGTTAGAAAATCATCAAGAATCCCAGCAGACCGCAAAAAGGTTAGGCAAGGAAAGGTGGAAGGGTGAGCATCCCCCTCATCTCCCTCGTCGCCAAATCACGGTGTAATGAGATCCTCGTTGTATCAGGGCCTAGCTCGAGAGGATGATCTTGAAGGGCTTGCCCTTCTAATTGCATCACTCTCAAATATTTCACCAAATTTGTGGTTATCCATGACCTCTTTTTTTCTGAAATTTTTAGACAAACATCAAGCCAAGTGATTTCCAAGTTGATAAATGATGAGAAACTACTATAGGAACTTGCTAGAGGGCTACACATGCATCAAAATGAAATATCTAAGCATAGAAAAAGCATGAAAGCTCACACAACCTGTCACCTATAGTAGCAAAATACTCAAGATACAATCTACCAATCACAAATCTAATTGGACAAGTGGAGGATGCACATACCAAGGAGCAATCCCTCCAAAAATCAGCAATAAAGATGGGCTGAGAAAGGAGATCGAAAATCGAGAGCAAGAACAGCAGGAACTCGAGCTTGAGAAAGTTTTCTGGTGTTTTTTCGAGAGAGAGAAAGAAGATGGCTGGGAGGAGGCACCTTGGAGGGGCCTAGGTGGGCCACACCCCACCTAGGTGCCACCTAGGGTGTGCCCGTGCCCACTAGGGGTGTGGTGGCCTGGGGTGGTCCCCTGGGTCACTCCAGGTGTCCCTCTGCCCCTTTTTTCGTGGAAAAACTTATTTTGAATTTTTCTGGGATTTTTGGGAAACTTTATTTTTAGCCAATTTCCAGGGTATGAAAATTGATTTTCTCGCAGAAATAGTTTTTTAGAAGAAGCAAAAGCAAACCAAAAACCAAACTACAGAAGTTCTAAGACACTCTAACAAGCAAACAACTAGCAAAACCAAAGCTATCAAAAGAAAGGCAGCGACTTTGAAGGAGAAAAGTAAAAGAAAGCAAGAATAACCACAGTGAAAGCATTGCTTTGTTCATTAAAATCCTTTTGTTAACAAGGTTGATCAAGTCTTGTTACCAAAACAATCTTATATGAAACAAAACTTTGCATTCCACAAGGTGATTATGTTACCTCATACTTGATAGCAATGGTCCCAATCATAATAGTTTCAAAATTTTCTTGTGGAATGAGACAATATATTTCTCCAACCTTGATGCTCTCAATATTTTCAATGGAATTCAGGCAATAGCTCTTAGCAACCTTCTTGGGGAAATAGACAGTATTCTCTTTGTCATAAATATTGAATGTTACTTTTCCTTGATTACAATTAATGACATCACCTGCAGTATAAAGAAAAGGTCTCCCAAGAATAATAGACATATTATCATCTTCAGGCATTTCAAGCACAACAAAATCAGTTAAAATCAAGCAATTATGAGCCACTTGAAAAGGAATAGTAGTTGACTTATCATCCATTTGCAAAGATATATCAGTTGGTTTCAACTTTTCTAGCTGGAGTCTCTTGTAGAGAGAAAAAGGCATAACACTAACTCCAGCTCCTAAATCACATAAAGCAGTTCTAACATAATTATTCTTAATAGAGCAAGGAATAGTTGGTATACCTGGATCACCAAGTTTCTTTGGAACCTTACCATTGAATGAATAATTGGCAAGCAAAGTAGAAATTTCCTCATTAGGAATCTTCCTTTTATTAGAGATAATATCCTTCATATACTTTGAATAAGGAGGCAATTTAATAGCATCAGTCAAAGGGATTTGCAAAAATAAAGGTTTCATCCACTCACAAAACTTGTTGTAGTGTTCTTCCTCCTTTGACTTGTGTTTCTTACCTAGAAAAGGCATAGGTTTCTACACCCAAGGTTCTCTCTCTTTACTATGTTTATTAGTAATAAAATATTCCTTAGTGTACCTAGTGTTCTTAGTTTGCTTCTCAGGTTCTTCCTCAACTTCCTCCTTATCAGGAGCATTATTTTATCATTACCACTCTCAGTTTCAGCATTAGAGACAGATATACTATTAGGATCTACAACAGGCTCAAGTGGTTCCTCAACTATTTTATGTTTCTTTTTCTTTCTCTTATGATGACTACCACTACTTTCACCTTGTTGAGAATCCTGCTCAATTTTTTAGGGTGTCCTTCAGGACATAAAGGATCTTGAGTAGCTATACCACTCCTAGTTCTAATTCCATAAGCATGTTTATCTCCCGAGGCATTAACTAGCATATCCTTTTGTACCTTAGCAAGTTGATCAAGTTGGATTTGAACCATTTGAAAGTGTTTACAAAGCATTTTAATATCATTAGAAGTTCTTTCCACAATATCTTTCAACTCATTGATAGCTCTAGAGTTTTCCAATAAATGATTCTGAACTTGTTTATTAAAATTACCTTGTTTAACAATAAATGTGTCAAGTTCCTCTAAGCATTGATCATGAGGCTTACCATAGGGAATATCACCTTCATTAAAGTGGAGAGAGTGTACCTTAATAGTAGACGAGTGGGGAATTAGCTTACATAATTCTTCTATAGGAGGTAGATTCTTCACATCTTCAGCTCTAATACCTTTCTCCTTTAGACATTTCTTTGCTTCTTTCATCACTTCATCATTTAATGCAATAACTCCCCTCTTTTTTGGTGTTGGTGTTGGATCTGGTTCAGGCACAACTGGTTCAGGAGTAATAGGCTTAGGTGTATTTAGCTTAGTTGAAGTCCAATCATCATAATTCTTGCTTATTTTAGCCATTAATTCTTCAGCATCTGTAGGAGTTCTTTTCCTGAAAACACAATCAGCAAAACTATCTAGGTATGTCCTAGAATCACCAATTAGTCCATTATAATAAATATCAAGAAGCTCATTCTTAGGCAATGGACATCCAGGATGTGAATGAATCAAGGCACACAACCTTGTCCATGACTCAGGCAATTTCTCTTCTTGTCCCTGTTTAAAATCAAAAAGTCTCTACAAAGCAGCATGTCTAGCACCGGGAGGAAAATATTTCTGGAAGAAAGAAGCAATCAAGCAATCAGGGCTATCAATGGAACCATGAGGTAATCTATTAAACCAAGCCATAGCTTCTCCTTTTAATGAAACGGGGAAGATCTTTGTAACAAAATACCTACGCATCTTAAAATCATTAGAGAATAAAGCACTCATAGTGGATAGCTCATTCATATGAGCTACAACACTCTCATTTTTAGTCCCACAAAAAGGTTCATTCTCAACAATGTCCAAATAGGATAAATCAAGAGAGAAATCATAATATTTATCTTTAATATCTATGGGAGAGGTGACAAACTTAGGATCAGAGGACAGTTTAGGAATAATGGTACATCTAGCAAGGAGACTCTTTATAGCACTAGCACCATGTGTGCTTCGGCACTCTTCAACAAATTCATCAGTGAACTCAATATAACCATCATTAATATCATAACTCTCTCTAGACTCAGGTGAGCGAACATGTGTAACAGTGTCTTCACTAGGAGTTTTAGTATTTCCTAGACTAGCCATAGTAGCATCTAGGAAAGGACCTAATGAACCACTCGTATCAAGCACAGTAGAAGTAACATCATGAGCATCAAAAGAATTTTCAGATTAAGCAGTAGTAGCAGTGTGTGTAGCATGATTATGTGGTGGTGGTGTGACAAGCTTACTTATAACAGACGGTGAATCAAGAGCAGCAGAGGTGTTTAGGACTGCACCTCTTCTTGTAGTGGATGGTAAAATAGGCTTTCCATCACGAGACTTCCCATGATGAAAGGAGTAGCAGTGAACAATAGTAGATCCAAGTGAACTTACAAATAAAGCTATGCTCCCCGGAAACAGCGCCAAAAAATAGTCTTGATGACCCACAAGTATAGGGGATCGCAACCGTCTTCGAGGGTAGTATTACTCAATTTATAGATTCGACACAAGGGGAGCCAAAGAATACTTGCAAGCCTTACCAACTGAGTTTTCAATTCAGCTGCACCTGGAAATAGTTCTTGCTCACAGAAGTTTATCAGTAGCAACAGTTTGATAGTAGCAACAACAAAGCAACAGCAGCAGAAAAACAAGAGCAATAGTAACAGTAGTAGCAAACAGTAGCATATGAGTGCGGTAGGCATAGGGATGGATGGACGGGCGTTGCATGGACGAGTCTAAACATGTAACTTCAAGATCTAGGGCATTGCAGATAAATAAGAATACGCATCCAAGTAGTAAACAATCATAGGCATGTGCTCCATATATAGTCATGCGTGCTCACAATGAGAACTTGCACAACATCTTTTGTCCTGCCAGCCCGTGGCAGCGGGGCCTCTAGGGAACTACTGGAAATTAAGGTACTCCTTTTAATAGTGCACCGGAGCAAAGCATTAACACTCCGTGAACACGTGTGATCCTCACACCACAGCCATCACCTCCGGTTGTCCCAATTTCTGTCAGTTCGGGGCCTTTGGATCCAGACAATGATATGTGTACACAACTTGCAGATAAGATCACAAACAATACTATCATAATTATTCAATAATAAGCTCAGATCTGAGATCATGGCACTCGGGCCCTAGTGACAAGCATTAAGCACAACAAGTTGCAACAAAGTCAAATAGCACTAATAGAGATACTAGGCACTATGCCCTAACAATCTTATTCGATTATATGATAGAAATCATCCAATCCCTACCATCCCCATAGCCTACAGCGGGGGATTACTCACTCATGTATGAGGGAAACATTGATGGTTGATGGAAAGGCGTTGGTGATGACGATGGCGATGATCCTCCCCAAATTCCCCGTCCCAGCAGGGTGCCAGAACGGAGTTTCTTGATCCGAATTGCGGCTTCTAGTGGTGGAGGCATAGCGGAACTCTTTCTGTAAAAACGACGAATCCCCTCGGTTTTTAGGTCAAGGGGTAACTTATAGGCGAAGAGGGAGCCCGAGGGGGTGCCTGGGGTGGCCGCACCCCCTAGGCGCGGGCTGGGCCCACTCGCGCCTGGTAGGGTGTGCCCCCCAGGCCTCCACTCTGTCTCGTACTATGGCTCCGTGGATCTTCTGGTGAAATAGGATTTTTGGCATATTTTCTGGGATTTTTCCTGATAGTTGATTTTCTGCACAAAAACTATAGACCAAGGTAATTCTGTTCAAAACAGCGTCAGTCCGTGTTAGTTGTATCCAAATCACACAAGTTTAGAGGAGAAACAATAGCAAAAGTGTTTGGGAAAGTAGATACGTTTTGGATGTATCAGATCCTCCTTCATAGCCCTGGCAAGTCCGTCTAGCCAGTTATTCTCCCTCAAGCCGAATTGGATCTTATCTGAGGTGGGTGCCTCCATCTTGCCTCTAAGATCTGCAACTATCAGCCACTGTAGTTCCCCTCCTTGCTGATTGTAACATCCCAAAAATCATGAATTACAAAAGCTTGCATTTCATTCATGCATTCATGACATTCTTTACTTGCACAAAAATTTCCAAATCAAAACTCCAAATAAAACCATTTTTATGCCTATTATCTATATATTATTAAGGCATGTTTTTTTCAAAGGATCAAAGTGTAGTGGACTAGACAGTGGTGTTTGACACACATTTAGGTGCAAGGTTCAGACTACAAAAATCCAGAGAAAATTTGGATTCAAATTTGTTTTAAAAGGGTTTGAAAATGATTCCTGAAAAATCAAATAGAAAAAGAAAAAGAGAAAAGAAAAATTAAAATAAAAGGGCCAGCGCTACCTAATCGTCCCAATGCCAGAATCGGCCCAGGAGCCCACCAGGGCTGTTTCCCCCTCTCCATCGTTTCCTACCCCGCGCGCGTGCACCCACCTACTAATGATTGGGCCCCGCAGCCACGTCACCCCTTCTTCCTCAATCAGCGCCGAAGACCACCTCGCTGCCGTTTTTCCCCATCACTGCCGCGTTGATGCCGCGCTTAATTGCATTGATTCGGTGAGCGATTCCCTCCCCCAATCCCCTCTACTTAATCCCCACGCCTCCACGGTCATTTCCCCCAACCAGGAGCACTAGAGTGCCCCCAGGCTGGCCGTATTTGTGCTCGCATCGCCGCTGCCCGAACGTCTCCGGTGAGATATTACGACGAGCACCATCCACCCCATCCCCTCTTGTTCTTACTATCGTGCTCCACTTGTCCTTGCAAAGCTTACTGTGCCTTTGGTTTGCCTTGTACTGCTCCAGAGCGTCGACTCCTTCCTCGTCTAAGCGCCACCGATGACAAGCTCGACTCCGATGACTTCTCCTGGTAAACCTAGCCCTCCCCCTTCTCTCTGAATGATGATCATGCATTCACCGTCCCCGTGCGCGTCTAACGCCACCCTCTTCTTGCCTTCTCATGCCTTGTAGCTTCACCTCCGACGACGCCAGAGCGTGCCCGACACCAGTAGCATCTCCGGCGAGAAATTCCCAGCGACCTCGTGCGCCCCTTGGCCAACGGAGACCACCTCGAGCATCCCGTCACCACAACGACTTTGGTAATGCCCCGTACCCTCTCCTTTGCTTCCTGGAACCACTAGAACACCGTTGGCAGAGCGCCGCCGCCGCGCATCCGTCGCCAGCGCCGCCATTTAGTGGTCAAGTCGCTGTGAGCCGTTAGATGCAGATCCAGTGGTTAAGTTAGATCACTTAAGCGAATAGTTTTTTGTTGATCTGAGCCGTACAGGGTCACATAAATCCAACGCCCCACATCGCACGATCCAAATGAATCGGTATCGTCCTGTAATAACACGCCACGTGGCCAGACTCTGTTTTAAAAACTGGAAATAGATCTATTAGATGTTTGAATTTGAAAAATTCATAACTTTTGTTCTGTTTATCCAAAAAATGCAAATAATATATCATTGGATTCAGAAAAATAAATCCTACACTACTGTAGGCTTAAATTTGTATTTTGCTTCTGTAAAAATGGGTTTTTGTGCAGAATCAAATATAGGCTTATTTTGGCTATATAAATTATTTAGAAAATGATTTTAAAGCAAATTTAAGTTTATTTAGACTATAATTAGTTGGTTTTGTGTTCAGTACTGTTTGGTTTGAATGGTTTAGTGTAGAAATTTATTCCATTGCATTTGCATGCATTCATATATTTTTGCTTGAATTATTTGAATGTGAATTTGGTGCTATTATTTTATGTGTAGATTTTGGTGCTAGTGGTGATTATGATTGTGAAGATTGTTGCTACTCCCCCAACTACCAAGGTAAGTGGTGCTACATATATTTGTCCAATTATTTTGACTATGCACTAGTGATATTTTGAATAGGGCTTGCATGGAATTTTTGCTAAGTATAAACTATGCTATGCCTTGGGAAATCCTAGTAGTTGTAGTCTTAGTAGAATTTTATCTAAGTTAAGATACTTAATATGTTATCATGCTTATCCTAGCTAGTAGAAAACAAGGGTGGATTATATACATTCTATGGAAATTTTGCTAAGTCTTTGACTTATGTTTTTGCTTAATAAAACAACTAAGTGAATGAATCACCTGGGTGGAATGGTATGATTGGGTTATGTTGAGTGGTTACACAAGGCCCATGTATATGGTCTACCTTGTGTATCACACTTGTGGAAAGACACCCAGGAACAAAGGGATTTGAGATACTTAGTGTTTATAAGCTTCTAGTGCAGCCACATGGCATATGGGCTCTGCCTTGATCATATAGGTTGCAATAACTTAGCCAGATGGACACATGGTGGTAGGGTGATAGGATGGAACGCGTCCATTTGGTCTAAGGGAAGGCTTCTGAAAGATCTCGTCTCGATGCATGTTGAGTCTTGTGGGGAAAGTGCACCACCTCTCGAGAAGGAAAAACCTAAGTACTTTGCCGTGTCCCCGACAACGAACAATTTGAGGATCAAGACATTGAAGCTATCAAGGATCTCCTCATCCCAATTTCTAAGTTAAATTTTTTGTTTAACAAGGGTTAAGGTTCACCAATGTCTATTGGTGGTTCCTTGGGAGTTTTTGATGAACAAAAACTTAGTGTTTTCAACTGATAGGAAAAACCTATTTTGAGCAAAGGAAGCCTAAACTACTCTTAGCTAAATTCATATAGATGTTGGATACTACTATTCTACTATGGTATCACTTGCCAATACAATTCCAAATGTATTGACCCATGGTGGCTGTAACTTATGATGTTGCAGGTTATTCCGATGAGGATTAGGGTTATGAGTCTACACTCAACATGCTTGCATGTGGCACATGAAGATGAATACTTTACTTTACTTATTTAGGTTATGAACTCTTGTACTAGCCTTTGGCTATGGAGTTGTAAAAGACTATGTTTATCTTTGGAATGACGATGTAATAAAGACCTTTGTATCTGTGTACTTCATCTTAAACTATGGATGATAACATTTGATCCAGGGATTAGCATTGCAATCATAGGGACCTTTACCTTAAAAAGGTGGGGTTTTACAGATGGTATCAGAGCACTGTGTTGCCTGTAGGATTATGACCCTAAGTTGGATTAGACTAAGGAAACCACTAGGAGAAATGCAACTCTTTGCAAAATTCCACACTTGTCTTTTTCTTCTCGTAAACTTTTCTAATCTTCTTTCTCATCTCCATTTGTAGATGAACTCCATCAACGAAGCTGTCAGGAAGGGACCACTCATGACCATGACTTTGGAGTGTGAGACGGAGTTTCCCAAAGCACTCACGAACCTTATGTTACCATGGGGATACATGGTGCAACAGTGTACAAGGGATTTCCTGTGATGGATGAAGGAGAAGAATATTGGTGGGTGCAACTTCACTTGTACAAAAACAAGGAAGACAACCACAAAGAGTCGGGATTCTGCATGGTCACCAACTCAGAAATGCACGTGTCATTCTTTGACTCTGCAAGAAATGCAGCTTGGAATGCCATCAAAGAGCTTGGTGATAGACTCAAGTGTAGAATGCTCAACACCCAAAATGACCTTAGAGAAGAGAAGAAACATACCCAGGACTTAAAGACTGCCAACCACCATCTAAGGGAAGATATCATACACTTAGCATTGGAATCTTGTGACCAAGATCGACAGATTGCCTCTAGGGATGCCCTGATAGTTATTTTGGCAAGTGAGTGAGAATTGTAACGTACTCCGCTAGTTGGACCACCACACTTGTCGTATTTTCGAAAATTTTGTCTAAGTTATGTTTGAACCTTAGTGTTTGTGGTAGACTTTGTATGCCATGACTTGTATGTTTTATGGATGATGTATGCTTTTTTTGTTTTCATTTTTACTGTCTTGTTTTTCTCTTACGTGTGTTGTCCTAATATTTATTCATCTTACATTAGATGCCTAGCTTTGTGATCAGCACTGCCGAGGAGTTCAATGAAACTCGTTTTGGTTCACGCATCGTGCAGTTACTAGTGTGCTCAACCTCCCACTTCCTAGTATCAAGGCACTTCAGATCACCAAGTTCGAGAGGAAGGACCTTTGGGGCTTTAGAGTCACGCAGCCGGGACGACAGACGAAGCCACTCACGGAGGAGATTTCCTTCAAGCTGATGCACGATGACAAAGAGAAGGGTCTAGATGTAGTCATGCAGGAGCTACTCGGACGCCTCTGCGGATGCCACTCCACCGAGCTTAGAGGTCTATACTTCCACCCGTTCGGGAGACGTGACGAGGAGGGAGAGACATTAGTGTATGAGGGCGCTTCTAGAGAGACGATTGAGCCAGTTCGTCTGTACCTCCAGGACCTAGAGGGCCTTATTAGACACCTAGACACTGATAGGACCAACGTCATGCTTAGCAATGACTAGCTCCAGGTCCAGTTGAGGGAGAAGGACAAGCTCTTCCCGGAGCAATACGAGATCATCAAGGAGATGGAGGCCAGATTTGAGAGCCAGGACAAGAAGTTCAAGAATCAGGAGAAGAGAGTCTAGGACAAAAACAAGAAGATCAAGGACATGAAGGCCAAGATAGAGGCCAAGGACTTCGAGTTAGAGACTCAGCAGGGAGTGATAGAGAGGCTTCGCTCGCAGAAGAGAGCTCTTCGTGCGAAGATTGAGGCCTTGACCACCAGCGTGGAGGAGTACAAGTCAGCTATGGAGACAGCCAGACATACTCTTGTGGACGTGGAGGTCGACATGGAGGAGTAGTTGATTATTCGGCTACCTATTTATCTATCATCCTTTGATTATTGAGTCGCAATGATCATCCAACATGTGGATGGCTTGCTATTATGTTTACTTTTCCAAACTGGTTGTTTATGTTGTTGAAACTCTACTTTATTTTGTGATTGTTTATTGTGTTTGTTGCTTTGTGATTGTATTGTGCATAGCATCTATGGGTTATATCTCATTACTTATCCTTATTGAAACCACAGATGCCTCCCCGTCGTGCTAATCCCAACCCAACCAACAACAATAACGTCACCCCCGAGATGCAGCAGTTTGTGAAAGCTCAAGCTCAACTTATGCAGATGATGACTCGGTTCATGGCCAATCAAAACCATAATCATAATAAGAACAACAACAACAACAACAACAACAAAAAAAAAACAACAACAACACTCCCAACAATCACCAACATTTGACATGCTTACCAGATTTTTGAGGTTGAGCTAGCCAAATTTTCGGGAACAACTGATCCAATGATAGCCAATGACTGGTTACGTTCCGTGAACAAGGACTTAGTCACTATAGTCTGCACTGATGAAGAAAAGGTCAGGTTCGCAGCACATCTGCTTGAGGGACCAGCAGCAACATGGTGGGATAACTTTCAGATCACCATTCCCTTGAGGATGTGACATGGGCTATCTTTGAGGATGGTTTCCGCACTGCCCACATCTCATCAGGAGTGATGAACTTGAAGAAGAAAGAGTTCCACAATCTGAAATAGCGTCACCGCAGTGTGTCTGACTACATTGAGGAGTTCAACAATCTGGCGCACTATGCACCGGATGAGGTTGATACTGATGCCAAGAGGAAGGAGAAGTTCCTCGAAGGATTGAATGATGAATTGAACCTGCAGCTATTTTTTGCCTATGTCCCAACATATCAATCACTTTGTGACAAGGCCACCATCTTGGAGAACAAGATGAAACAGGTTGAGGGCAGGAAGAGGAAGCATAACTTTGATAAGCATAGCTCAGGATCGTCTCACAAGCGTTCCCGTAATGATGATAGTGGAGGTTCTGGATTCCACAAGCATGGGAAGTATAACAGCCACCACAACCATAACCGTCACCATGACAAAAAGCATCATCGCAGTCTTGACAATAACAAATACAAGAACCACAAGAGTGGACACAAGAGCCACCACAGTGGAAGTGGTAATGGGAGTCAGCCTGCAAAAAAATACATCAAGCAGGTTGAGTGCTTCAAATGCAAGAAAACTAGGCACTATGCAAATGAATTCCCAGAAAATAAAGTTGAAGGAGCCAACAAGCCCAACCATTTCCAGAAGTGACAAGTGCACCACCTCAATGTGGAAGAAATATATGAAGAGTCTGATGCTGTGGCTGGTAAGTTCAAGCTTAATTCTTTTCCAGCACTTGTTATTTTTGATACTGGCGCATCGCATTCATTCATATCAAGAGCATTTTTTTGATAAAAATGGACTTCCAACTAAAACTATTGGGTGTCCTATAAAAGTAAGTTCTCCCGATGGAGAGATGATAGTGAACTTTGGATGTCATGATCTAGTGATAGAGTTTGGAAAGTATAAGTTTCCAGTTAGTTTGATAATCCTAGATACCCAAGGATTGGATGTTATTCTGGGCATGGATTGGATGACTAAGTATGAAGGAATACTAGATTGTGCCAATCGTACCGTCACACTCACAACCCCGGATAAGAAACGAATTAGGTTCAAGTCTAATTTTAAATCTAAAGGGAGTAAGTTAAATTCTCTTAAGGGGGTTAGCATAGAAAGTGTGCTAATTGTGAGAGAGTATCTGGATGTGTTTCCAGAAGAATTGCCTAGAATGCCACCAGATAGAGATGTAGAGTTTCTCATTGACTTGATGCCAGGATCTGGACCAATAGCAAAGATACCCTATAATATGTCAGTTGATGAGTTGAAAGAACTCAAGAAACAACTTGGAGAACAGTTGCAGAAAGTATTTATTCAACCAAGTTCTTCGTCTTGGGGTGCACCAGTTCTGTTTGTTGAGAAGAAAGATAGAAGTCAAAGGTTGTGCATAGACTATCGTTCACTCAATGAGGTGACTATAAAGAACAAGTATCCTTTGCCTAGAATCAACGATCTATTTGATCAGCTAGAAGGTGCCCGTGTGTTCTCGAAGATTGATCTCCGATCAGGATACTTTCAGCTAAAGATTAGAGAGCAAGACATACCTAAGGCTGCTTTCACCACTAGGTATGGTTTGTACGAGTACACCATGATGCCATTTGGTTTGACAAATGCACCATCCTATTTCATGAATATGATGAACAAGGTGTTCATGGAGTTTCTTGACAAGTTTGTTGTCGTATTCATCAACGACATTTTGATCTATTCCAAGAGCAAAGAAGAGCATGAAGAGCATTTGCGTTTGATACTTGAGAAGCTCAGGGTGCACAAGCTGTATGCCAAGTTCAGTAAGTGTGAATTCTGGCTGAATGAAGTGGGATTTATCGGACATATTGTGTCGGGAGATGGTATAGCTGTCGATCCCGCAAAGGTGTCAGCTGTGATTGAATTAGAATCTCCCAAGTCAGTGAAAGAAGTTCGTAGTTTCCTTGGCTTGGCAGGATACTATAGAAGATTCATTGAGAATTTCTCAAAGGTGGCTAAACCAATGACAGACTTACTCAAGAAATAAAATAAGTTTGACTGGACTGAAGGATGTGAACTAAGTTTCCAAGAATTGAAGAAGAGACTAGTGACAACACTAGTCTTATGTCTGCAAGATTTGGAGAAGGATTTCCATGTTTATTGTGATGCATCTCACCAAGGTTTGGGTGGAGTTTTGATGCAAGAAGGGAAAGTTGTGGCTTATGCCTCAAGACAACTCAAAACTCATGAAGTGAATTATACTACTCATGATTTAGAGTTAGCCTCTGTTGTCCATGCACTCAAAACATGGATACATTATCTTTTAGGGAAGTGTTGTGAAGTGTTCACAGATCACAAGATTTTGAAATATATCTTCACCCTGAAAGAAATCAATATGAGACAAATAATATGGCTTGAACTCTTCAAGGACTATGACTTGAGTTTGCAATACCACCCCGGTAAAGCAAATGTTGTAGCAGATGCTTTAAGCCGTAAGGTTTATGTGAATGGCCTTACTAAGGGAGAATTGCAACTGATCTGTGTGCCCAATTCAAAGATCTCATATTGGAGATAGTACCTAAAGGACATCTCATGTCATTAGATGTTAAACCACACATTGTTGGACAAGATCAGAGAAGCCCAAAAGTTGGACAAGGAAATTGAAGAGATTAAAGGAAAAAATTAGCAAAGGGAAAGATAAAAGGATTCCATGAAGACGAACATGGTACTTTATGGTATGGAAAACATATCCGCATTCCGCAAAATCCGGAGCTTCGGAAACTAATTCTGCAACAAGCACACAACTCACCATATTCCATTCATCCAGGTAACACCAAAATGTACATGGATGTGAAGGAAAGATTTTGGTGGAATTATCTCAAGAAGGACATCGCAGAACATATTGCATTGTGTGATGTGTGTAGTCGAGTGAAAGCGGAACATCAGAAACTGGCAGGGTTATTATAACCACTACCTATTCCTGATTGGAAGTGGGACAAGATTGGTATGGATTTTATCACCGGACTGCCAAGGACTAGATCCGGGTATGATTACATTTGGGTTGTGGTAGATCGCCTAACTAAATTGGCTCATTTCATACCCGTGAAGACAACCTATACAAGTGCTAAGTTAGCCAAGATCTACATGAACATGATTGTGTGTCTACATGGAGTACCCAAGAGTATTGTGTCTGACAGAGGAACTCAATTCACCTTGAATTTTTGGCGACAATTACATGAATCATTAGGTACAATATTAGAGTTCAGCACACCTTTTCACCCCAAACTGATGGACAGACAGAAAGAACCAATCAGATTTTGGAGGATATGTTGAGGGCATGTGCCCTAGACTATGGTGCTAGTTGGGATGAAAGTCTTCCTTACGCATAATTCTCTTACAATAATAGCTATCAAGCAAGCATTGAGATGGCACCGTTTGAATTCCTTTATGGAAGGAAGTGTACTACACCAATGCTATGGAGTGGTGTTGGAGAAAGAAATTTGTTCGGACAAGAATTGATCAAGGAAGCGGAAGAGAGAGTCAAATTGGTAAAGGACAGATTGAAGATAGCTTAGTCCCGATAGAAGAGCTACGCCAGATCCAAAGCGTAGAGAAGTCACCTATGATGTAGGTGATAGATCATACCTTAGAGTCTCACCACTTTGTGGTGTAAAGAGATTTGGAGTCAAAGGAAAATTGGCACCAAGATACTTTGGACCATTCAAGATCTTGAGTCGCAAAGGAGAAGTGGCCTACGAGGTTGAATTACCTGAATCACTGTCAGCAGTTCACAATGTGTTTCACGTAAGTCAGTTGAAGAAATGCCATCCGGAGATGGAAGAAACTTCTTTTAAAGATACTATACCGTTGGAAGAGGTTCAGTTGTAGAGTGATCTCACCTACGAGGAGAAACCTATAAAAATCCTCGAGTCTGCAGAAAGAGTTACTTGTACCAAGACTATCAAATTCTGCAAAGTTTAGTGGAACCATCATTCCGAAGAGGAAGCAACTTGGGAAATAGAAGATGACCTTCGAAAAGATCACCCTCACCTATTTGCTAGCCAATCCGAATCTTGAGGGCGAGCTTCATCCTAAGGGGGTTAGATTTGTAACATCCCAAAAATCATGAATTACAAAAGCTTGCATTTCATTCATGCATTCATGACATTCTTGACTTGCACAAATTTTTTCAAATCAAAACTCCAAATAAAACCCATTTTATGCCTATTATCTATATATCATTAAGGCATGTTTTTTTTCAAAGGATCAAAGTGTAGTGGACTAGACAGTGGTGTTTGACACACATTTAGGTGCAAGGTTCAGACTACAAAAATCCAGAAAAAATTTGAATTCAAATTTGTTTGAAAAGGGTTTGAAAATGATTCCTGAAAAATCAAATAGAAAAAGAGAAAGAGAAAATAAAATAAAAATAAAAGGGCCAGCGCTACCTAATCGGCCCAGTGCCAGAATCGGCCCAGCAGCCCACCCGGGTTGTTTCCCCCTCTCCCCTCGTTTCCTACGCCACGCGCGTGCACCCACCCACTAACGATTGGGCCCCGCAGCCACGTCACCCCTTCTTCCCCAATCAACGCCGAAGACCACCTCGCCGCTGCCATTTTCCCCCTTCACTGCCGCGTTGATGCCATGCTTAATTGCATTGATTCGGTGAGCAATTCCCTCCCCCGATCCCCTCTACTTAACCCCCACGCCTCCATGGTCATTTCCCCCAACCAGCAGCACTAGAGTGCCCCCAGGCTGGCCGTATTTGCGCCCGCATCGCTGCTGCCCGAACGTCTCCGGTGAGATATTCCGATGAGCACCGTCCACCCCATCCCCTCTCGTTCTTACTATCATGCTCCCCTTGTCCTTGCAAAGCTTACTGTGCATTTGGTTTGCCTTGTACTGCTCCAGAGCGCCGACTACTTCCTCATATGAGCGCCACCGATGACAAGCTCGACTCTGACGACTTCTCCTGGTAAACCAAGCCCTCCCCTTCTATCTGAATGATGCTCGTGCATTCACCATCCCTGTGCGCGTCTAACGCCACTCTCTGCTTACCTTCCCATGCCTTGTAGCTTCACCTCCGATGATGCCGGAGCGTGCCCGACACCAGTAGCATCTCCGGCGAGAAATTCCCAGCGACCTCGTGCGCCCCTTGGCCAACGGAGACCACCTCGAGCATCCCCTCACCACAGCGACTTCGGTAATGCCCCGTACCCTCTCCTTTGCTTCCTGGAACTGCCAAAACACCGTTGGCAGAGCACCGCCGCCGCACATCCGTCGCCAGCACCGCCAGTTAGTGGTCAAGTCGTTGTGAGCCGTTAGATGCAGATCTAGTGGTTAAGTTAGATCACTTAAGCGAATCATTTTTTGTTGATCTGAGCCGTACAGGGTCACATAAATCCAACGCCCCACATCGCATGATCCGAACGAATCAGTATCGTCCAGTAATAACATGCCACGTGGCCAGACTCTGTTTTAAAAACTGGAAATAGATCTATTAGATGTTTGAATTTGAAAAATTGATAACTTTTGTTCTGTTTCCAAAAAATGCAAATAATACATCATTGGATTCAGAAAAATAAATCCTACACTACTGTAGGCTTAAATTTGTATTTTGCTTCTGTAAAAATGGGTATTTGTGCAGAATCAAATATAGCCTTATTTTGGCTATATAAATTATTTAGAAAATGATTTTAAAGCACATTTAAGTTTATTTACACTATAATTAGTTGGTTTTGTGTTCAGTACTGTTTGGTTTGAATGGTTTAGTGTATAAATTTATTCCATTGCATTTGCATGCATTCATATATTTTTGCTTGAATTATTTGAATGTGAATTTGGTGCTATTATTTTATGTGTAGATTTTGGTGCTAGTGGTGATTGTGATTGTGAAGATTGTTGCTACTCCCCCGACTACCAAGGTATGTGAGTGTTACATGTATTTTTCCTATAATTTTGGCTATGCACTAGTGATATTTTGAATAGGGCTTGCATGGAATTTTTGCTAAGTATAAACTATGTTATGCCTTGGGAAATCCTAGTAGTTGTAGTCTTAGTAGAATTTTATCTAAGTTAATATACTTAATATGTTATATGCTTATCCTAGATAGTAGCAAACAAGGGTGGATTATATACATGCTATGGAAATTTTGCTCAGTCTTTGACTTATGTTTTTGCTTAATAAAACAACTAAGTGAACGAATCACCTGGGTGGAATGGTATGATTGGGTTATGTTGAGTGGTTACACAAGGCCCATGTCTATGGTTTACCTTGTGTATCACACTTGTGTAAAGCCACCCAGGAACAAAGGGATTTGAGATACTTAATGGTTAGAAGCTTCTAGTGCAACCACATGGCATATGGGCTCTGCCTTGATCATATATGTTGCATTAACTTAGCCAGATGGACAGATGGTGGTAGGGTGATAGGATGGAACGCGTCCATTTGGTCTAAGGGAAGGCTTCTGAAAGATCTCGCCTCGATGCATGTCGAGTCTTGTGGGGAAAGTGCACCACCTCTCGAGAAGGAAAAACCTAAGTACTTAGCCGTGTCCCCGGCAACAGACAATTTGAGCATAAAGACATTGAAGCTATCAAGGATCTCCTCATACCAATTTCTAAGTTAAAACTTGTGGTTGAACAAGGGTTAAGGTTCACCAATGTATATTGGTGGTTCCTTGGGAGTCTTTGACGAACAAAAACTTAGTGTTTTCAACTGATAGGAAAAACCTGTTTTGAGCAAAGCAAGCCTAAACTACGCTTAGCAAAATTCATATAGATGTTGGATACTACTATTCTACTATGGTATCACTTGCCAATACAATTCCAAATGTATTGACCCACTGTGGCTGTAACTTATGATTTTGCAGGTTATTCCGATGAGGATTAGGGTTATGAGTCTACACTCAACATGCTTGCTTGTGGCACATGAAGATGAAGACTTTACTTTACTTATTTAGGTTATGAACTCTTGTACTAGCCTTTGGCTATGGATTTGTAAAATACTATGTTTATCTCTGGAATGACGATGTAATAAAGACCTTTGTATCTGTGTACTTCATCTTAAACTGTGGATGCTAGCATTTGATCCAGGGACGAGCATTGCAATAACAGGGACCTTTACCATAAAAAGGTGGGGTTTTACGCTGATCATTGAGTTGTGCCCCGAAGAACTCGGGGTGCGGGCGCTCAAGAAATTCCGAGAGTTGGCTTAAATCGCGCTCGAAGATGAGTTCTCCTCTGTTGCCCAACTGGTACAACTTGTTATACTTGACTTTGATCTATAAGAATGTACTATGAGTAGGTTAGTGGGGTGATCAAGTGTGTCAAATTTTATATAGGATTGCAAGAATTTTTTAGGAACATGAATTTTTTTGAAAGAATCTCAGGGATAAGAATGAGAATAGGTTTTCATAAATACTCACTTCTTTTGTTTTGAAACTAAGTTTTTGTTTCAAGCATCCATTCTAACTAGGGTCTCCTATGGTCATGATGGCTCTGATACCAAGTTGTCAACACCCGGATTTTTAATCCCAGCTGCCTGTTACGCCATACCTTGCAATCCCAGGATTACCATTTTTGCGAGACATAACAGAATTGCTACCATAGTACATCATCCATTACAAACCATAATAAAGGTCTTACAAATAAAAGATCTCATGATCCAGTCTTAATTCAATCAACGCAGCGGAAATTAAATGTAGTGGGGCTTCATCTTAGGGTCACAGGCAATGCTGACGATGGGAGATGATCCTAGTTGTCATAGACCTCTTGTTGTCCATCATCCTGGTAGTCCTCCTCGTAGTCAGGCCATGGGAATAGCTAGGAAGAGGAGTTCTAACTAAAGATGCATTAGGCATGTTTTGGTTATGCAACTTTGATTATACCAATTCCCAGTTTTACTTGCAAGCTTTATTCTTTTATCTTTACAAAAGTTCTTTACTTTTACTTAGTGACTTTTGAGTTTTGGAAAGATACTATAGATAGCATAAAAAGCATAAAACTAGGCCTAATTAGTTAGAACTAGATGTCATCAAAAGGCATAAGACTACATTTGGATAGTCACACTTGACTAGCACCCCTCATTAGTGAATACCCTCAACTTTAGTGTCTAGTGCTAAGCATAAAAGCTGATCACTTTAGATGAGAATACTTGGTGAAAATGATTATGAAAACCTTGGAATGAAGATTCATTCTATTGAAATGATTTGGCATGTGTTATGAACACAAGATGTTTTGATGATGCAAATATTGAGGCATGAGCCTTGACCCTTTATAAAAACCAATGGTTGGATTCAGATGCGATACCATTCCAATTTTACCGTACAACCACAATACCTGAATTGGGTAGGGCTTGACTGGAAGTTTATATGTATTAGTATGGGTTCCCTTGCGGAAGAGGTTGAGCTGAGGCTACCTCGTGATGACTGTCCACCTATGCAGTACCCAAGATGACAGATGGTCATGGTTGGGAGGCCAAACTCATAGGGGATGTTCCTATACTAGGGTGTGTAATTGAAAGGTTAGGATTGATTATCTTGCATTAGATAGCTTGCATAGGTAGCATGCAAAGTTCTAGCTTGCCTTGATTGGTGCAATGGTTGAAGTTTTCTTCTTCTTCTTCCTCATAGAACTCCTCTTCCTCATAGCCTTGGTCGGTATTAGCGTCTATAAATGAATACGAGGTACACAAATACCAAACAATACTTATTACTTATATTTGGCACACAAAGGTTCACACTAGATGATCTAGCATCATCACAATCATCACAGGAAATAAAGACCTAGTCCTTTTTTATTTTATTTTATTTTGTTTAGGAAAGTAATTTCTACTCATTGAAAATACTTAAGATTTCATATTCTCCAATTAAAATAGGGGATCATGTTGACACATGTTATCACCACATATTCTAATACTTGGGAATGTGATTTAAAGTGGTGGTCATATTTTATAATGTTTAAAATTACTATTTTATACAATTAAAGTGACTAAAAATGCCTACAGAGCATTCTTTTAGTACTAGTCCAAGATCACTGCATGTAAACCTAAATATTTTTACATATTCAAATAGATCTTGTCAAATGTGATTTTTGAGAGTTGGAATCAACTCAAAAGCATTTATGGTTGATTTTTGAAAAATGTTTGAATATGTAAAAGTCTCTGTCTTATTATTTTTACTATAGGTAATCTATAATTTCAAATGGTTTGAATCCAACGGGCTTGGATAGATAATTTGAATACCTTCCTAACAAAATTGGAATCATGAAATTTGGTTCAGTAAATCTCTTTGAATTGAACTTTGAATCTACTGATAGAAACTGGTTTTAGTTAAAATGGAAAATAACTAATTGAATCACTGGGCTATGCGCGAGAACGATACTGGGCCGGCCCAACTACACTGTGCGCACGCAGCGGGCTGCTGACAGGCTGGTCCCATGCGTCAGCGGCTCTATCTAACCAAAATGGTAAGTTTCAATCTCAGCCCTACGATTAGACTAAGATCGACGGCGGTGGTTCGTCGTCTCCGTCGCAAAGCTCTGACGAGACCGAACCCTAACGGCGACGGTGGGGTACTTCGTGGCTCACCTGGGCTCTAGCTAGGGTCGGCGATGGGGGCGAACGACGTTGTCAATGACGGCGGTTCCAGGCGTGGTCACGACAGCTCTTGGGGTGGATCCAATCGTCGGCTCCTCTTCTCCTCTGTAGCGGCGTACTCCGGCCAAATTCTGGCAATGCGGTGCTCGCCTTGCTACGGGGAGAGGTGTGGGAGGTTCTGTGAGGAGAGGGGAGTGATATAGTGTGGTGAATTGAGGTGGAGGGGGCCTCTATTTATACACCGGTGAGAGGGGAAGAGCGGCATGGTCTGGCTTATTTGGCGACGTTGTTGCAGTGAGCTACGGGCATGGCTGAGGGCGTAGGACGGTGCGGTGTTTCCTGGCAGTCATCGCACACTTAATGGCTTAGCATGGGGCGGTCAGGATGGTCAGGAGCGGTCCGTGCTCTGCGCGGGAACAGCGGGTGTTCGATACGGCATACAGTGGTCTCGTGTCGCGCGGCGGAGAATGGGCATGTCTGGGGGGTAGCTAGGGTCGTGGCGAGTGCAGTTACACGGGGTGAAGGCGAGGCGTAACGTGTGCGCGCGTGTCGGCTGCGGCGCTCTGGCCCACTCTCGGCATGGCTGTAGAGAACTGGGCGCGACGTTTCTTGGGTGGTCCACGGTTGGGCTGCGATCGAGGGGTGGACATGAAGTGGCGGTAGACGGTGGCCTGTCTTCTAGACATCATGGACCAGCGCGGGGCGGCTTGTGGCGAGTTGCCCATGCTCGACCGGCGGGTGAGCATCGGGCGGCGTGGTACTGGCATAGCGACGATGAAGGGGGCTGGTCTGCTGGGTTGCTAGCTGTTGGGGGAGACCAGGGGAGTGAAATGGGGACAAAGGGTTGATCAATTACTGCTCACCACAGTAGAAGTTAGTCAAGGTTTTTCTGTGTCCACCAGGTGTTCGATCTAATGGCCGCATGAATTCAAAATTTGAAATTTTGGATGAATTTTGGTGAGTGATCTGGTCATAAGCTTGGTAGTCTGTGGTTGCTAGGGTGTAACATCCCAACATTTAGGAACTAACAAAGGGTAGATTTAGGAATTTGTAATGTTGCATGCATTCATTTGTGAAAATGTGGGTAAAAGTTTTGCCAAATAAAAACCTTAAGTGATCAAGGTTTCTTCCATACTTTGACATTAGGTTTAGTCTTAAAGGATGATTGCTATAGACTCTGATATAATCTCTGAGGAATTATGTGTTTTGGAAAATGAATTTGAATTTTAAACTTGAGTGTTTGAATTATAATTCAAATGAATTGGGAATAAGATTGGAATTTTGATTAAATTAAGAGTTAATTATTTTAACTCAAACTTTATCTAAAGAAAACAATTAAGAATATGAAAACTTATTTCATATTTTCATTCAATAAATAAGTTACAAAAATATAACTTATTGAAATTATTCAACAACTTCACAATGGCAAATAAATAAAGAATAAGAATATTTCTTTATTAATAATAATATAATCTTTATTACAGAAGAATAAAATGAAGATTACAAAATAATAAAATGAAAATTACAAAAGAATAAGAAGATTACATTAACTATTCTATAAAGAAAACCTAAACTAAAATCTTCATCTTCAAATATGTACCTGCAAGACAAACACTAATAAAACAATAATAAGGTTAGAGTTAGAATTGTTTTTCTCTCAAACATGTTAGTGAGGTGCACTGAACAAGTTCATCATTGAGAAATTATAAAAGGGGCAAGTTTCACCAATATGAAAGAATTTATCTTTCATAAATTTTGAGCCAAAAAGGGGTCAAATTGACAGCAAGGAGGGGCAAGTTCACCAGCCAGGTAAAAGTAATCTGATCAAAGTAACTTTCAAGTCCAAAGCATATCCACAAGTGCACATCAAGCACACAAGCAGGACACACAACTAAATGCATGTGGTGTGCTGTCAGCTTCACAACACAGCCCAAACTCACAAAACCATCAGCACAGCCGTGGAGAGGCACTAGTGCATCTCTTCACTGCTTACACACAATAACAGCCAGCAGCTAACCAAGCACAACAGCCAGCAACCAAACCAACCAAAGCCAAGATCTCATCACCAGGATGGTGACATAAGGAGGGGGAAGGATCAGGTGGACAGCAAGATCAAGTCCAGGAGCTAGGAGGAGCAGTCTAGCTCAAGGTCAAGCACAGGAGTTCAGCAAAACCAGATCAAGATCATCAACCAACTCCATAATCATCAGTTTTTATGGTGAGAATCATAAAACCCTCACATGATCAAATCATATTATCTAGACAGAAGCATGTGTTGTTTTATGAAACAAACTCTTAGAAAACACCCAAGTGGGTTGAATCCATCATTGAGATTTTAAACTTTAAAAGCAAACAACAAAGTACAAGGATCCAAACAAGACTCAGAAAAACATCATTGATTTAGTTGTCAAGCTCTATATTTCAATTCAAACACAAATATAGCTAAGATTTAAATTCTAGGCACATCCCTAAGATAAGGGTAGCACCATAGAAGCTAATCTTTTGGATCCATATAATGATCAAGCCTACTATCATTTTTCTCCAAGCTTCGATTCAAGAAAAAATAGCTGGTACCACTACCAGGACTATCTATATGAATCAACTAGATAAGGCCTAAAACCCTAAGCCTCAGACCAACTAGGAGGGGCGCTGCAACCCATACGGCGCCACGGCGGCGACCATGAACATGCATGAGGTGAGGAGCATCACCATGACGCACGACGGCATCGATCCGTCACAGGAGAGCCCCATATTCAAATCTAATTGGATAGAAAGGATGGGCGTAGTCGACAACCTCCTACCGCACCATGGCGGCCACATCACCGACCACGGGGTCGAGGTCAAAGGAGGAGAGGAATGAGCTCGAGAGAGAGAGGCAGCAGGGGAGTGGGCTGAGTTGGGCCAGACCCTTTCGAGGTGGGTATTTTGACTATGTCTAATGGTCCACTAGGGCCCAATAAGAATAAGCCAACCCAGAAATCTTTTAAGGCCTATTCTAATAAATAGGAAAAGACCAAAATACCCCTGAACTTAATTAAATCCTAGAAAATAAAATAAAAGTCCAAAAATTATAAACGAAGTATTTTTGGATTCACAATAACCTACAAACTATCCAAATAAAATAAGATATAAAATTTAGACATTTAAATTTTAATAAGAATTTTGTAATTTATATATTCCTTATGGAATTTTACAAAATTATTGAAAGATGATAAAAATAAATAAAAATCACTTTCATTATATATTAATATTGTAGTATTTTTGAAAAATACTAAATAAATATTTAATAACAATTTTAATGTTTAATTGATTATTCCTAAAAGAATTATTAAATCAATAAAAGTCAAATAAAAGGAAAAATAAAATAAAATAATTCAATATATGTTATAAATATTAAAAAGTAATATTTATAAATCCTTTATTATTAAAAAGAATTTTTTATAATAATAGGGTGAATGCATATCAAGTTAAATGATGCATTACATTATTGCATAATCATTTTGCTTCTTTAAATATTGTCCTTACCGGGCAATAATGATGTTTTTGTAGACATAGAAGCTCAAGGTCCAGTGCAAGCATCAGACTTCACTACCTTGCCATCACAAGGCAAGTTCATCACTTGCTCATGTCCTTTGAAGAGTCTTTATCAAAGTATTTGCAAATTGTGTGTATCATATATGCTATAAAAGAAAGAAAATATTATTTTCACAAATAAAGAAATCATAGATATCATCCTAAGTGGTGATATAATGGAGCAATAGAACTTAGGGTTCTATTTGCAACAATGATGATCAAGTAGGGACTTAATAACCCCTGATATCAGTGATTCTAGCGTCGTATATTACGCGTTAGCCATGAGATTTGGAATGGGACAGAGAAGTCAGCTGTATCTTCTTCCTCTCGCATGAAGCCAGATGTGCAGGTCGTGGCTGTTATCCTCGTAGCGTGCATATTAATTGGTAATTCGTAGAGGATATGCAGCATATGGGTGGGAACCCTCATCGTCGCATGATAGTTCTGGCATCTAACGGTTTGTACAAACCATTGCCGTAATTCATTATGTGGGCATGGTGTACACCAAGGAGGCATGCGAGGTCGCGAAGGCGTGATTGTCTTGGACCAACTCGGGCCCCACATCATGGAATTGTGGATGGAAAGTACGCCCGGTTGTGCAACAAGGAGTTGATCTCTCATGGGTAAAGTAACGCACCTCTCAGAGTGTAAGAATTGTAACTTGTTACTCCTGTTCGGGAAGGAGCTGAGAACGCGGCAGGAAAGGAACTCCATGAAAGTTCTGGTCAACCTGTGAAGGCTGATTGTCATAGTTTTTCATAATAAAATCAATCTTTGAAGAAAGATTTACAAAAAATGCATAGTGCCAAGGATTTATAATCCGAGGTGGTAGTTAGAGCATCAAACTTCCCACCTTGCATATAATGAACTTTTTGGGTAACGCTGTTACTCATTCGTTCCTTTGATCCCTTGCTTAGACTCTGAGGATCCCGAAGACGTGCCAATGTATGCAGCCGAATGTCAAGAAGATGTGTTTTACGAGGAACCCGATCTGTCTGGAGGTATTGAAGGAGTGGATTACAAAATCCGCTATGGTGTCGATGATAACCAACGAAGCCGAGCAGTATGAACTCTATAGAATAAGCTGCTGAGCTCAACTCCTAGTCGGAGTTGCTACTTTTAAATTCCGCTGAAACACTTTATATTTATGTTTGTAAGTTGAATCTTTTGGAAGTCTTGAACTTCCGGTATTGTAATAATAATAATGTGTGTATTTTTGTAATATGGACCCGCAATGTTTCTGTTGTACCACTCTGATGGATGTGATATTTACGGAATGGTGTTCTGTGGATGTCATGTCAACGACTATAGTGTACTACACATGCAGTGGTATCTTTGGGTCACCTGATTGGTATCAGAGCAAATTGCTTTGACCTTAGGTTGGAAACCTAGTAAAGGGTATTACCTGTAGGAAAATTTAGCAACGACAAAGAATTCTCTAAAAATAATATAATGGGTATTCAAATGAGAATATTCCGTTATATATTTTAGTGCGATAATTCTTTATTATGATGCAATATATCATTGGATACTAATCAAAATTATTTTTCTGATATACAGAGATATGGCACCAAAGTTTCCAAAACAGACTTTGGTAAGGAAAGAGGAGACTCTTGATGATTATCAAGGATCATTCACAGACCAACTTCGTCAACTTTTAAAGCTCTTTAGTTGTCCAACTAGAATTACAGTGAACACTATCACTTACCTTGATGGCCGGATGTTATCCAAGTATCGTGTGAGTATCCAACTTCCAGAGAAGCTTGTATTATATCACGATCTACCTATAGGAGAAGGTAGGAGTCATTTAGCAGCATATCATGTTGCTGTTATGGAGGCGATAGCTAATATCCGGGAGCAGAAAACCAAGGAGTTAGAAGGTAGCACATTCTCTGTGATACCTCATGATTCTATAGACTCGGAGCCTATACCGGATCATCTTATTTTGGTTAAGAAGCATCCTAAGTTAGTTTCCAAGTTTATGGATAGATATCGAACACTCGTTGCATCTTTTTATAAGACCCATCAAGTGATTGTTGAAGACAAAAATGATATGTTAGAGGATCTAACTGATCCGGAAAGGAGGAAGCAGTTAGCATTCCAGTTAGAGAAGGAATCAAGTAGTAGTGCAACACCTATCTTTAAGGATATACCTATAGATCCTGAATCTTTTATACCATATCCTTATTCAGCAAGACCTGAACCTATACATGATCCTACTATGGATATGAAGTATGCAGTACCACAGGGCTCAGAGGATGGTTACCCGACTTCCTATTGAGAATTCGGATGGTTGGAGAATGGGATCATATAATGGATCTCATGAACACCAGATGTCCACAGATGGTTCTGACAGAAATGTTGGACAATCTAGTTGGATGGGTGCAAGGATGAACCCTAATAATAGTAGTAGAAATACCATGTCAATAGATAATCAGGATGAAGAAGAAGATCCTGAGGAGAGAGTGTTTGAATCATCAACATCTTCTCAAAACCCAGGGAATATACATTATCCAGTGTTTAATTATCTTGCCCAAGAGAGCACCTGGGAAGCAGCAGGATCTGCGTATCCTGTTGACAACTCAAGAAAGGAAGCTCAGGAGATGCAGGCTGGAGATAATGTTGAATATGTTTCTGAAGACTTTTTAGCTGAGCTGGAGGGAGTCAATGCGCTCAGGTTGAGTAATGACTCAAGTCCTGACACTTCAGATATAGAGTATGTTCCTTCTGGAAGGCCATATGTTCCACAAACAGTGCGACGAACAACACGTCATCACGGTTGGACATCAGGCATGTACGATGAGCGTAGTTACTACTAGAAGGAGGCAATTAGTTAGTGATATCAAGTACCGTGTATTGGACTCCAAGAAATAAGATAGTGAGATGAATAAGGTAGTTTTGTGATTATACCTATATGGTATATGTTGTAATGACTTTGTATTATTACGATAGTATGTATCATATGTGAAATGCACATTTGGATTTTCTTTGGATCTTCATTGTGTGACTAGTTCTGTGTGTAAAGTCGAGCTCAGAAAACATGTGCATGATGTAATTATGAGTATTCGCTTTATGTTGCAAGACTAGAGGGTCATGGATACAGGTGTAGAAATGGAAACTGAGCAGCAGCGGATGGAGCAAGAGGCCAAGGAGAAGGCCGATGCAGATGTAGCAAATCAAGGAGCATTACCACCACCACCAATGAGGCTGTTAATGGAGCAAAACTTTACGCAATGCATGCAAATGATGCAAGAGACCCAGAACAAGTTTATGGAAGAGTTGCTGGGGCGAGCAAATCAGACGGCACCTGAAGGTGGAGGAGTGAGTCTATCTGATTTCCAGAATGCAAGACCGTTACCTTTTGCATCAGCTCCTGAACCAATGGATGCGTAAGAGGCTAGCGAATCGAAAGGAAGCTGAAAACTGAGGTTGCAATGATGAGGAGAAATTGAGGTATGCAACTCATCTTCTGGACCGGACCTGACATCATGGTGGGAGAATCATTAGCCATGCAACAACCAGGAAGGAGTTTACAGGAAGAGTTCAGCGGAGATTCCGTGAATATCATGTTCCGGAAAGTGTTATGGAGTTGAAGCGGAGAGAATTTGAGGAGCTTCCCCAAGGATATACTAGTGTTATGAAGTACATCTGGGACTTTAGTCAACTGTCTCACTATGCTGAGGAGGATGTCAACACTGAAGAGAAGCGGAAGAAGCGTTTCCTGCGTGGATTAAATCCATTTGTGAAGATGCAACTAAGGTTAGCCAATAAGCAAACTTATCAGCAGTTGTTTGATGCAGCCATTAGTTTTGAAGATGATTATAAGAATGTCCAAGAGGACCGGAGGAAGAGAGCCAAGAAGGAAACCAAGAGAATTCAGGCAAGCAAACCTAAACCCAACCTAGAGTTCAAACCTCGGAATAGGAATTATGGCAACAATAACAATAACAATAACAATAACAATAACAAGGGCAGTGGTGGAAATCAATCCAATCCGAGAAGGAATGTTATTTGTAACAATTGTGGAATTCCAGGGCATTTCTAGAGGGAATGCAAAAAGCCTGTAGTGATTTGTTATGGTTGTGGTCAGAAGGGGCATATCAAGCCCGATTGTCCGAGCAAACCACCAGGAGGTTGGCCTACCAAGGGAGGAGGACAAGCCAGTGGAGGAAATGGACAACCCAATAAAGGAGGAAATAATGGCAAAAAACAACAATGGCAAGAGGAACCGACCTACCGGGAAACTGAACTGTGCAACCCTCGAGGAGGTGGATAATTCGGAGCATGCAGTGATATGTACGCTCAATATCCTTACCAATCCCGGCAAAGTTCTATTTTATACTGGTGCAACTACTTCATTCATTTGTGAAGAATTTTGTGATAAGTTCGGGATTAGAAGGGCAACGTTAGAAAGCCCTATGACAGTAGTTACGACAGGAGGGAATGTGATTGTACGCCACATAAAACAAGATCAGGTTATCTCGATCTATGGTTGTACATATTTCACAGACCTTTATGTAATCCCTTTGAAGGGAATTGCAGTAGTGCTGGGAATGGATTGGATGATGGAACACGGAGCTCAGATAAATTGTGAGGAGAAAATTGTCTCAATCAAAACTCCAAGTGGAGCAAGGATAGTTTATCAGGCAGATAAGAACAGTCATATCATGGTGGATCTGCAGTTGAACTCAATGAAAGAGGTCAAATTGGAAGAGATTCCTATAGTAAATGAATTTCAAGATGTTTTTCCAGTAGAGCTACCAGGAATGCCACCATACCGGGAGATAGAGTTTACTATTGACCTAATTCGTGGTACAACACCAATAGCTCAAGCACCATATAAAATGGGACCCAAAGAGTTAAAAGAACTCAAGGAGCAAATTGATGAGTTAGCCAGAAAAGGATTTATTCAGGAAAGTGTATCTCCATGGGGAACACTAGTAATCTTTGTGGATAAGAGAGATGGTGGAAGGCAGATGTGTGGTGATTGTAGAAACCTAAACAACGTTACTATTAAGAATAAGTATCCTTTACCAAGAATTCAAGATTTGTTTGATCAAGTGAAAGGAGCTGGGGTATTTTCAAAGATCGATTTAAGATCTGGATACCATCAAATAAAAATCAAACCGGAAGATGTTCCAAAGACAGCATTTGTCTCAAGATATGGACACCATGAATATCTGGTAGTACCATTTGGTTTGACCAATGCACCGACAATATTCATGAATCTGATGAACAAGATCTTCATGCCATATTTGGACAAGTTCGTCATAGTCTATATTGATGATATTCTGATATATTCCAAGGATAAGGAAGAGCATGATGATCATTTGAGAATAGAATTGCAGACTTTAAGAGAACACAAACTTTATGCTAAGTTCAGTAAGTGTGAATTTTGGCTTGATGAGGTAGAATTCCTCAGTAATGTGATCAGTAAGGATGGAATTGCTGTGAATCCATCTAAAGTTCAGTCAGTACTAGAGTGGACTGCACCGACCAATGTGAAGCAAATTCGAGGTTTCTTAGGAATGGCTGGTTATTATCGTAGATTCATTGAAGGTTTCTCCAAAATAGCCAGACCAATGACCAAATTATTAAGGAAGAATACACCATTCAAGTGGGATGAGAAATGTGAAGCAAGTTTTCAAGAGTTGAAGACTAGATTAACCACAACTCCAATCTTAGCAGTTTCTGAAACAGGGAAGGACTTCACCATATACTGTGATGCGTCTAAAGAAGGTCTGGGTTGTGTATTAATGCAAGATTGGAAAGTGATTGCTTATGGTTCAAGACAAATGAAACCACATGAAGTCAACTATCCAACTCATGATTTAGAGTTAGCAGCAGTAGTTTTTGCGCTGAAAGGATGGAGACATTTTCTATATGGAGCCAGATGTGAGTTATACACTGACCATAAAAGTCTCAAATATTTCTTCACTCAAAAGTAATTGAATATGAGACAGAAGCGTTGGATGGAACTAATCAAGGATTATGATTTAACAATCAACTATACTCCAGTAAAAGCTAATGTTGTAGCTGATGCTTTAAGCAGAAAGAGTGCAGATATTCAGCCTAGTAATCGAGAGTTACCAAAAGAGTTACAAATGGACTTGGAAAGATTAGGACTTCAATTCATTAGAACAGAGGTTCTTGGAGGATTAGCTACTATGCAGGTAGTTGCAGAGCAGGACAATGATCTTAAACAAGAAATTTTTAGACATCAAGCAGAAGATCCTTTTATTGCTGAGGAAATTCGGAGGATATCTCAAGGGCAAAAATCAGTTTTTTGCCTTGGGGATTAAGAGTCTTTATGGTTTCAAGATCGTCTTTGTGTTCTAGATGTGACTGAGATTAGAGATGTCATACTCAGAGAAGCACATGAAACACCATATTCTATACATCCAGGGAGTACTAAGATGTATATGGATTTGAAAGAACTATTCTGGTGGAATAACATGAAAAGAGATATTGCTAAATATGTATATGAATTGCATACTTGCCAAAGGGTGAAGGCTGAACATCAAAGTCCAGCAGGACCATTACAACCCTTGGAAATTCTTTAATGGAAGTGGGAGGAAATAGGTATGGACTTCATCACAGGATTGCCCATGACACCAAAAAGGAAGGATATGATATGGGTAATTGTGGACAGACTCACTAAGAGTGCACATTTTATTCTAGTGAATCAAAAAGATAATGCCGAGAAGTTAGTTGAAGTATATGTCAAAGAGATAGTAAGTAAGCATGGAGTACCCAAAAAGATCATAACTGATAGGGGGTCAGTGTTTACTTCAGCATTTTGGAAGCAATTGCATGAAGCACTTGGTTCAAAGTTAGATTTCAGCAAAGCATATCATCCTGAGACAGGAGGTCAAACTGAAAGAACAAATCAAATACTAGAAGACATGTTAAGAGCTTGTGCACTAGATTTTGGAGGAACATGGGAAGATCATCTACCATTGGCAGAATTTTCTTATAACAATAGCTATCAGAGTAGTCTGAAGGCAGTCCCATACCAAGTTTTGTATGGAAGGAAGTGTAGATCACCAATATGTTGGTATGAGCCTGGAAGCAGCAAAGAATTTGCGCCAGATTATATCAAGGAAAGACAAGATATCATTGATAAGATCAGGGATAGACTAAAAATAGCCCAGAGCAGGCAAAAAAGTTATGCAGATCAAAGTCGAAGATCATGGCATCCAGAAGTGGGAGATATGGTCTATTTGAAAGTAAGTCCAATGAAAGGGGTGAAAATATTCGGAGTTAAAGGAAAAATGAGTCCAAGATACATCGGACCATTCAAGATACTGAGTCAAAACAGAAATATAGCTTATGCTTTAGAGTTACCATCAAGATTAGCTCAAGTGCATAATGTTTTCCATGTTTCACAACTTCGTAAATGTTTGAAAGTTCCAAATGATGCAATCACACACTAGGAGATAGAACTACAAGCAAACCTGACCTATATTGAAAAGCCTTGTAAGATTCTGGAACAAAACTGGAAAATATTAAGGAACAGAGAAATCAAATATTGCAAGGTACAGTGGGAACATCACCCTGAAAGGGAAGCCACATGGGAGAAAGAAGAGGATTTAAGAAAATCCTATCCAGAACTATTCAGGTACATCTCCACAAACTTCGGGATGAAGTTTAATTTAAGGGGGGAAGTATGTAACATCCCAGCATTTAGGAACTAACGAAGGGTAGATTTAGGAATTTGAAATGTTGCATGCATTCATCTGTGAAAATGTGGATAAAATTTTTGCCAAATAAAAATCTTAAGTGATCAAGGTTTCTTTGATACTTTGAGATTAGGTTTAGTCTTAAAGGATGATTGCTATAGACTTTGATATAATCTCTGAGGAATTATGTGTTTTGGAAAATGAATTTGAATTTTAAACTTGAGTGTTTGAATTATAATTCAAATGAATTGGGAATAAGATTGGAATGTTGATTAAATTAAGAGTTAATTATTTTAACTCAAACTTTATCTAAAGAAAACAATTAAGAATATGAAAAACTTATTTCATATTTTCATTCAATAAATAAGTTACAAAAATATAACTTATTGAAATTATTCAACAACTTCACAATGGCAAATAAATAAAGAATAAGAATATTTCTTTTTTAATAATAATATAATCTTTATTACAGAAGAATAAAATGAAGATTACAAAATAATAAAATGAAAATTACAAAAGAATAAGAAGATTACATTAACTATTCTATAAAGAAAACCTAAACTAAAATCTTCATCTTCAAATCTGTACCTGCAAGACAAACACTAATAAAACAATAATAAGGTTAGAGTTAGAATTGTTTTTCTCTCAGACATGTCAGTGAGGTGCACTGAACAAGTTCATCATTGAGAAATTATAAAAGGGGCAAGTTTCACCAATATGAAAGAATTTATCTTTCATAAATTTTAAGCCGAAAAGGGGTCAAATTGACAGCAAGGAGGGGCAAGTTCACCAGCCAGGTAAAAGTAATCCGATCAAAGTAACTTTCAAGTCCAAAGCATATTCACAAGTGCACATCAAGCACACAAGCAGGACACACAACTAAATGCATGTGGTGTGCTGTCAGCTTCACAGCACAGCCCAAACTCAGATAGGAGAGGCACTAGTGCATCTCTTCACTGCTTACACACAATAACAGCCAGCAGCTAACCAAGCACAACAGCCAGCAACCAAACCAACCAAAGCCAAGATCTCATCACCAGGATGGTGACATAAGGCGGGGGAAGGATCAAGTGGATAGCAAGATCAAGTCTAGGAGCTAGGAGGAGCAGTCTAGCTCAAGGTCAAGCACAGAAGTTCAACAAAACTAGATCAAGATTATCAACCAACTCCATAATCATCAGTTTTTATGGTGAGAATCATAAAACCCTCACATGATCAAATCATATTATCTATACAGAAGCATGTGTTGTTTTATGAAACAAACTCTCAGAAAACACCCAAGTGGGGTGAATCCATCATTGAGATTTTAAACTTTAAAAGCAAACAGCAAAGTACAAGGATCCAACCAAGACTCGGAACAACATCATTGATTTGGTTGTCAAGCTCTATATTTCAATTCAAACACAAATATAGCTAAGATTTAAATTCTAGGCACATCCCTAAGATAAGGGTAGCACCATAGAAGCTAATCTTTTGGATCCATATAATGATCAAGCCTACTATCATTTTTCTCCAAGCTTTGATTCAAGAAATAATAGCTGGTACCACTACCAGGACTATCTATATGAATCAACTAGATAAGGCCTAAAACCCTAAGCCTCAGACCAACATCATTGGTCTTTGGGATTTCAGAAAAGAACATTTCCATTTATCTTTTAAAGATAAGCTTGTATTAAGCTTAAACCAACCCAATCAAAGGATTAGAATCAATCTTGTGTGCCATACCAAGATGGTGTCACAAGAACAATTCTACATGAACCAGGATAAACATTTAATCATCACAGATTCAATCAATTAACTTACTAATCATTTTCCTGTTAATATAGGAATCATAATTAGGATGTTCCTATGTTAAGCTTCACTGTCACATAAATTCTCAAGCCAACAGCACTAAGACAGTGGTTTCATCACACCATAACCATGATCATAAACCAAGAAATGACAGTGAAAAGTTATCAAGCCACTGACTTTACCAAGCATGGATTCCAAAGCAACTATACAATTTGAATCATATGCAAACCAAGCATAAAAATCAACTAATAAGCTACCAGAACCATTGTAGTTCATCTCAAGCAACAAGCCTCAGGCTAATAACTATTTAACATGCTTACAGACCATCCAAACATGATCTAATTCATCCAGTATATGATCAACCACATGATAAGAACCCTAAATGGAATAAATCATCTTAATTAGGACAATACAGTAACCAGAGAGGTCACTACCAACATCTAGCATAGGATGAGCGAGCACAGAGAGCACTAGGGGAGAGGAACAGAACTCACCAAAGGTCCTCGCTGAAGACTAGAAGAGGAAGCAAAGGTGGCCGACATCCATGGCGGCATGGGGAGCACCCAAGGAGGGGCGCTGCAACCTATACAGCGCCACGACGGCGACCATGAACATGCATAGAGGTGAGGAGCATCACCATGACACACGACGACATCGATCCGTCACAGGAGAGCCCCATATTCAAATCTAATTGGATATAAAGGATGGGCGTAGTCGACAACCTCCTACCGCACCATGGAGGCGACATCATCGACCACGGGGTCGAGGTCAGAGGAGGAGAGGAATGAGCTCGAGGGAGAGAGACAGCAGGGGAGTGGGCTGAGTTAGGCCAGACCCTTTCGGTGTGGTTATTTTGACTATGTCTAATGGGCCACTAGGACCCAATAAGAATAAGCCAGCCCAGAAATCTTTTAAGGCCTATTCTAATACCCCTGAAATTAATTAAATCATAGAAAATAAAATAAAAGTCCAAAAATTATAAACGAAGTATTTTTGGATTCACAATAACCTACAAACTATCCAAATAAAATAAGATATAAAATTTAGACATTTAAATTTTAATAAGAATTTTGTAATTTATATATTCCTTATGGAATTTTACAAAATTATTGAAAGATGATAAAAATAAATAAAAATCACTTTCATTATATATTAATATTGTAGTATTTTTGAAAAATACTAAATAAATATTTAATAACAATTTTTAATGTTTAATTGATAATTCCTAAAAGAATTATTAAATCAATAAAAGACAAATAAAAGGAAAAATAAAATAAAATAATTCAATATATGTTATAAATATTAAAAAGTAATATTTATAAATCCTTTATTATTAAAAAGAATTTTTTATAATAATAGGGTGAATGCATATCAAGTTAAATGATGCATTACATTATTGCATAATCATTTTGCTTCTTTAAATATTGTCCTTACCGGGCAATAATGATGTTTTTGTAGACATAGAAGCTCAAGGTCCAGTGCAAGCATCAGACTTCACTACCTTGCCATCACAAGGCAAGTTCATCACTTGCTCATGTCCTTTGAAGAGTCTTTATCAAAGTATTTGCAAATTGTGTGTATCATATATGCTATAAAAGAAAGAAAATATTATTTTCACAAATAAAGAAATCATAGATATCATCCTAAGTGGTGATATAATGGAGCAATAGAACTTAGGGTTCTATTTGCAACAATGATGATCAAGTAGGGACTTAATAACCCCTGATATCAGTGATTCTAGCGTCGTATATTACGCGTTAGCCATGAGATTTGGAATGGGACAGAGAAGTCAGCTGTATCTTCTTCCTCTCGCATGAAGCCAGATGTGCAGGTCGTGGCTGTTATCCTCGTAGCGTGCATATTAATTGGTAATTCGTAGAGGATATGCAGCATATGGGTGGGAACCCTCATCGTCGCATGATAGTTCTGGCATCTAACGGTTTGTACAAACCATTGCCGTAATTCATTATGTGGGCATGGTGTACACCAAGGAGGCATGCGAGGTCGCGAAGGGGGCAGTGATTGTCTTGGACCAACTACTGGGCCCCACATCATGGAATTGTGGACAGGAAAGTACGCCCGGTTGTGCAACAAGGAGTTGATCTCTCATGGGTAAAGTAACGCACCTCTGCAGAGTGTAAGAATTGTAACTTGTTACTCCCTGTTCCGGGAAGGAGCTGCGAACGCGGCAGGAAAGGAACTCCATGAAAGTTCTGGTCAACCTGTGAAGGCTGATTGTCATAGTTTTTCATAATAAAATCAATCTTTGAAGAAAGATTTACAAAAAATGCATAGTGCCAAGGATTTATAATCCGAGGTGGTAGTTAGAGCATCAAACTTCCCACCTTGCATATAATGAACTTTTTGGGTAACGCTGTTACTCATTCGTTCCTTTGATCCCTTGCTTAGACTCTGAGGATCCCGAAGACGTGCCAATGTATGCAGCCGAATGTCAAGAAGATGTGTTTTACGAGGAACCCGATCTGTCTGGAGGTATTGAAGGAGTGGATTACAAAATCCGCTACGGTGTCGATGATAACGAGTCCAACTAAGTATCCCTAGTTAGTAGTAACCAACGAAGCCGAGCAGCATGAACTCTATAGAATAAGCTGCTGAGCTCAACTCCTAGTCGGAGTTGCTACTTTTAAATTCCGCTGAAACACTTTATATTTGTGTTTGTAAGTTGAATCTTTTGGAAGTCTTGAACTTCCGGTATTGTAATAATAATAATGTGTGTATTTTTGAAATATGGACCCGTAATGTTTCTGTTGTACCACTCTGAGGGATGTGATATTTACGGAACGCTGTTATGTGGATGTCATGTCAACGACTATAGTGTACTACACATGCAGTGATATGCTGGGTCACCGCATAGGGTTTGCCAAGGGGTAGTGGTTTGGTTGGTTTTTGAGAAATGGCCATCTTAGTACCTATTAAGGATTCAATTTTTGAATGCCTCTCAAATGGATTTGAAAATAGTTTCTATAAGTTTGTGAGTTTGCTTGGGTTCATTGCTACTTGGTATAGCAAGGGGTGAAAAGAATTGGATTTTTTTCTATTAGAAATCATTTAATAGAGATGCTCTAAGTGGACTAGTGGTTGATTTTGGTCAAAATGACCATTTGATCATATGCCTTCTTATTTGAATTTTGTTTTGTTTGTAATTGACCTAGATGATATTGTTTTCATCTTTAAACCAATCCTTATCATTCATAGAAATCAAACATGGCAAATGCAATCATTCATGCATTAATCACACACACATGCCTTCATATTAATTTTAATAATAAAAGTTTTTGTTAACCCTAAACTTGGGTGGTTAGAACTTGATAATCTTGTTTAATATTTTTGAGGTGTTATAGGTGGGACCGACGAGGCAGGCCTGATTAATGGAAGTGGCACCCGCTCTGGAAGGTGGAGGGTATTGGTCTGCCCCACCTGGAAGCAGAAGCTCTCGAACAACATCTCAATTCCGTCGCCTACGGACTCGAAATCTTTGTGGGTGGCCGACGAGTGGGTGGTGAAGTCAAAGGCGCCGAAGAGGAGGTGATTCTCCATCTCCGAGGAATCATAGATCGCTCCGGATGGGACCGTAACGACCACACGATCAGCGTCCCCACTTTCCATAGACGGCGCCAATTGACGAGGTTCGATCTCATCAATGCCCATTGTTATGGACTTAGGTTTTGGAGAAGATGGGGATGCTAGAAGTCACGAGACGGTTAATGGGAAAGCAACACGGGGACACGAGGTTTACCCAGGTTTAGGCCCCCGAAGGAAAAACCCGACTCCTGCTTGTCTGTTCTTGATTACGGCGGAACCGAAAGTTACAGGGGTGCGCAGATGCAATCTGGCATGAGGTGTGTGTATGAGGTGAAGAGATCCTTCTCGCCGTGCCCTCCTGGTCCTTATATAGATAGGCCAGGTCCCAGGATAGGTCGAGTCGGTTACAAATTAGGGTTGAACCCTTTGAAATTATATCTGTAGCTAGACGTGTCCTCCAAGGAGTCAAACTTGTAATGGGATTGGGCCACTCAAAATCTTCTTGGGCAACAAGTATTCACGTGGGCCTTCCCTGGACTGAACCGGGTATACTAATGTAAAGGACCCGTAGGGTGTATCCCTATCATGAGCCGTTTTGTAATCCTTCTCATTTAATATATGAGCTCTTTCGTTCAAAAAATAATAATACGACAGAACTCAAACCGAGGACAGTAGAGCAGTGCCCGTTGTTGAATAGGTCCAGCACCGAGAGCTTGTCGCATATGAAAAGGAAATTATATATCCAAATAAAAGCATTTGTATTTAAAAAAGAATATACTTCCACTGTTTTGAAAATACATGCAAATTTAAACAAATCTAATTCAACACAGAGGGGTACATGCATTTTGACGAGAAAAAGTAAAACCGAGAGAAATATAATATGAAAAAAAACAATAATACAAGAAACAGAAACTAACTGCTAAAGTAAAAATAAAAATAAACAAAATATTTTATCACAATAAAACGTAGCAAAGAAATAGATAAGAAAACAAATAGAACGAAAAAATCTAGAAATGAAAAAAAGTGAAATAGAAAACAAAAGAAGAAGAACAAGAAGAAGAAAAGGAACAGACTCTTATTTTCTGAAATCAATACTAGGCTATATTATAGTAGTGAATAGTATATGATAGAGGTATATAACTAGTCTTCAACGATTACAAAATAAAGTTTTAAAAAGAGCAAATCTTTGAGATATTTCAGGCTTTTTAGTTTTTCGTGACACAATCTTATACTTTTACAAAAAAAACTGAACAAAAATAATATAGATGCAAAATCAAAGACATGTAAATACCAATGAGTCTCCTCGTATAATTTTAATTTGAGTCGCAGTGATAAGGCTACACACGTGCAACCATTAAATTAATTAACCAAGATCGTCAAGAGTACTAACACCGGTATTTCAGGAAAAACAACCAAACAGCCTAATCAACATCTCTAGGGAGCCAAGAGTAGAATGATCATTGTTTTTTTTAAGGAATGCAATGCCAAGAGTAGGATGATCATTGTTTTTTAAGGAATGCAACAGAGTAAACCCCTACATCGGTTGTTTTTTGAAATAATAAGAACATAAATCTATGTCCATGAGAACTTGTACATGGGTGACTGAGTTGTACATCCACCCCCTAACAGAGTGAGTTCGGCTCACTTTTTATGAATCACCATTCCATCCTAGACAAATACAATGAGGACAATCCTCCTTGCGGCAATCATAGGGAAAACAAATCCAAAATCAATCTCGCGAAACAATATTTGAAGACCCATATTAGAGAATTATTTAATCTTCCAACATCAACATTGACATCAGAAAAGAGATCTCGCGACGCAAGTTCTATCACCACTCACCATATCATTATCTTGTGAAAAGTCACATATTGGTGAAGTGGAAGAAGATGAAAACTCATCGCCACCGGAGGTGGGGAACACAATCATCCTTATTAATTTTGGAATATGCCCTAAGAGGCAATAATAAAGTTGTTATTATGTATATTCCAAGTATATGATATATGTTTATTTTTCATGCTATAATTATACTAATACAGAAACGTTAATAAATGTGTGTTTAATAAACAAACAGAAAGTTCCTAGTTATGCCTCTCTTATAAACTAGCTCGTTGATTAACAAGATGATCAAGGTTTCCTGATCATAGACATTGGATGTTGTTAATAACGAGGTCACAACATTATTGGAATGGTGTGATGAACATTCATCCGAAGTATAACATTACGATCAAAGTCATTGAGTTTATATGGAGTAATCCTAATCCTTAGACCATGAGATCATGTCAATCACTAACACTGGAAGAGTATCTTGATAACATCAAACGTCACACCGTAACAGGGTGATTATAAAGATGGGTTCAGTGCTACTAAAGTGTTATGTTGAGGCCCATGGATCAAGAGTGGAATTTGTTCGTCCCGATGATGGATAGATATACTCTGGGCCCTCTTGGTGATATCACATTGGTTAGCTTGCAAGCAAGTGATTTGATCACTAGAATGTTATATCACGGGAACGAGAAAAGATTACATGTCAGTAAAGAGATCAAACTAGGTATGAAGATACCGATGATCGAATCTCGAACATGTAATATATAGCGAGACAAAGGGATTAAGATTCTAGCGTAAAAGGTTCTCACGATCACAAGAAAGTCATCGTTGAATGTGTGGGAGTCAGTATGGATCTCCAGGTCCCCCTTCTGATTATTGATCCGAGAGGGGTATCGATCATGTCCGCATTATTCACGAACCGTAGGGTGACACACTTAAGAGACACCGACACCTTTTGGAACAAATAGTTTCATGTCGAAAAGATTTATAAAGCGCGGGAATTTATTTCACTAGACACCAGAACTATTTCGGGTGAAATTGCTGAAAGTGTTTCTGCATGTGAAATGAAATACTAGCAAGGGGTTTTATGTGAATGTTTGTCCATTAAATTAATTGAAAAAATTCTGAATAAATAAAAGGAGTTTTATTTAAAGAGATATTGCATTAAATTTGGTGGAAATTTAATGGGATTTTTGAGTGGGATTTTGAGTGGATAAGTGAAGGGCCAAATTGTGAGTGGAAGCTCCACCCACATGAATGGAGGAAGGGATGGGGGCAGCCCCCCATGCGCTTTCCACCCCTTGGGGTGCCCCTCCCTCCTATATAAAGCCCCCCTCTCACTCCTTCTCACTCACACCTCCTCGTGAAGGATCTCTCTCCCCCTCTAGTTTTTATTCCCCATGGTCTCAGACTAGCGAGATACATGTTCCCGATGGATTTTTGGCAAGAAAGAGTTGTTGCTTCTATTGCATCGCTGGAGCAAGGAGGCAGAGGTTGCTCGGTGGCTTGGACGTGTGTGCGAGCACGGATGCGCTGCTGATTTGCGGAGCTGGACTTCTTCTCAATCTTGAGATTGGTAAGTGTTTGTCTACATCATCCACGAGTACAACCTCCTTAAACTTTGTCGGTCTTCAAGGGTATGTACTCTATGGATGTATATCCACCTGTTGCTTGTATCTAGTAGATAGATCTTGGTACATAGTTGTTCCCATCGTAGGAATTTTTTGTTTTCTATGCTGCAAACCCTACGGATCTATCTACTAGATTGTAGCAAAGAGTTGATAGAGTACTAACCTTCAAAAATCCAAAGTGGTTAACGAGAGCAGATTCTCGTGGGTGATGTAGCCGTTCACTTGCCGATCTCAAGATCACGTAGAGGATCCTTCCAGCGGCGCATTCCGGTAGTGCTCCCGTAGTCGGTAACATGTACGGTACTCGATGAAGAACTTCTTGTTCCAGTAGGCAGCGGAGGTTGTAGCTCTCTCCTTGCGATTCCAGCAGCACGATGATGTGGTGTCGGAAGTAGAGGGGAGATCCTGCAGGGCTTCGCCTAAGCCGAAGCGGGTATGGTGGAGTAGAGGGAGCCCCGGCGATCTAGGCTTTAGAGGGCCGAGGTTTAGAGGTGGTTGGCAACTAGGGTTTAGCTAGTCGGCAACTGTTTAAAGGAGGATCTAGATCGGCCGCAACTAGAGAGGGGGCGGCGGCCAACCTAGGGTTCCTAGTAGGGTTCAAGGGGGCGCCCCTCCCCTCTATTTATGAGAGGGAGGGGCGGTTTGGGGGGAGGAGAGTACTCCACCAACTCCACTTCTAGGCCGGTGCAAGGGATAGGGAGGAATCCTCCTTAGGTAGGATTCCTTCCCTCCCTCCACATGGAAATCATTGTCCTAGTTTGACTTTTTCAAACTGGCTTTTTGTCTTTCAAACTAGAGTTTGATTTCTCTCTTCCAAGTGTCCAGCCAAGTGACCTAGGACATGATGCAACCATTCCACTTTATCATGACACATCCATGTACCCTTCCCCCTTCCGGATCGGTGGACCTTCTAGACCCTTCTAGAACATTCCGGTGAAAACACCGAAACCATTCCCGAACTTCGGAATTGGACTTTCCTTATATGAATCTTAATCTCCGGACCATTCTGGATCTCCTCGTGATATCCCGGATCCCATCCGAGACTCCGAACTACATTCGGTCTCTTTAATCACATTCCATATCTACTAAACAACATCGAATCCTTAAGTGTGTCTCCCTATGGTTCGTGAATTATGCAAACATGATCGAGACTCTTCTCCGATCAATAACCAATAGAGGAATCTGGAAATTCATATGTGAAATTACAATGGACGTCGCCTAGAGGGGGTGAATAGGCTTTGGTTTAGGCTCAAACAAATGCGGCATAAAAACTAATGTTTAATTTATTGAGCACAAAACCTAACCACTAGGTTCACCTAAGTGCACCAACAACCTAAGCTAAGCAATTCAAGAAACAAGGTGATAGCAAGGTAAAATACTTCAAGCACGATGGCTACCATAATGTAGAATGCATAAGTAAAGGGCTCGGTTGAGAGATAACCGATGGACATGGGGACGAAGATTTTTATCCGGAAGTTCACTTCCAAAGAAGCTACATCTCTGTTGGAGAGGTGCGATGGCGCAGTGCTCTCCAAACGCCACAAATAGCTCACCTCGGGGTGTGGTGGCTCGATGCTCACCCAACTCCACACAAGGACTCACCCTGGATGCATAGGCACGCAACTCAACGGCGCCACAAAAGGCTCACCCTATTCTCCCTTGAGCTCGCACAAAGGCCTACTCACGATCCATTAAGGGACACTTGAGGGCGGTCACCAAAACCCGTACAAGATTGGGGCTATATCCACAACTCAATTGGAGGCTCCCAACAACAAAGCCACAAAAGGCTACAATGCCACAAAAGGCCAACAAAGCCACAAAAGGCTACAAGACCACAAAAGGTCACAAGAAGTCAACAACACGACCACATAACCGTCTAGGGTTCCAAGAACCCAAGAGTAACAAGCCCACAAGCTTGAACTCGCTGAATCTTTGAGGAGAACTCAAACCTATGCACCAAATGCAAGGGCAAGTCCTTCACTCTGAAATTCCAACAAAGCTACAAAAGCTATTGGGGGAATAAGGGAGGAAGAACACAAAACTCTCCAAGATCTAGATCCCAAAGATTTCTTCACAAAGAAGGGATTTGGTTTGGTGGGATTATAGATCTCGATCTCCTCTCTCAAATGCCTCAAAGAGATGCAAGAATCATTGGAGGGAGAAGGACAGAGGGCAAGATTTTGAAGGTCAACAATGGAGGAGAGAGAGTGGAAGAACTAGCAAAAATGGCCTCAAAAGTTGGGGAAACAATAGGGAAGAGGGGCCTTAAAAAGGGCAAGAGAAATTTGCCCGTTTGGGCCAGATTCGCGCACCACCAGAATTTCTGGTGCTCCATCGGAACTTCCAGTAAATAGAGACATAAAAAACAGAACAAAATAGTACGTCACCGGAACTTGGGTCGGAATTTGGACCGGAATTTCCGCTCAAGCAAAAAAGCTGGACAACATTGCACAAAAACTTCAATAACTTTTGATTCCAGACTCCGTTTTTGATGATCTTGGCTCGTTTTGAAGAGAACACCAAGATTTACAAGATTGTACAAAGAAACATCATAGTCCAGCATGGAAGGATAAAACCAAGTTGAGAAAGGTATAACCTCTCTAGAAGCAATGAACCGGTAAAACCTCCAAAACCCAAAACAAAAGAACTTGAGCTTGGAAACTCCGATTGGAATGAAACCAATTTTGTTGGAAAGATAAAACCAAGAGAATCCAACAAAAGGTGAAATATTGGATACCACCAAGGGAGACAATATCAAGTATATATATGTGAGATATCTCCTAGGGTGTTATCAACACCCGGATTTTTAATCACAGATGCATGTTATGCCATACATCGCAATCCCAGGATTACCATTTTTGCGAGACATAACAGATTTGGATATCACAGTACATCATCCATTACAAACCATACATAAAGTCTTACACAAATAAGGATCTCATGATCCAGTTCTTAATACAAATCAAGAAGCGGAATAACGTAAAGATAACGATAGCGTAGGCGAAGCTCCATCTTCATGGTCACAGGCAATGCTGACGACGAGAGATGATCCTAGTTGTCGTAACCTTCCTGCGGTCCGTCATCCTGATAATCCTCTTCATAGTCTGGCCACGGGAATAGCAAGGGACAAAGCCATGAGTACTCTTTAAGCACTCGCAAACTAATACTAATCAAGTGAAGTGATTTTGAATAGGATATGCTAAGCTCTAGGGTTGTTTTGCAAAAATCTAGATTTACCTTTACTAAGTTCAGAAGCAAAGAAAACTAGTTGAAAGTTTTATAACACCTAAGTGGGAACTTGAATTCATATCAGAACTCTGTTGTGGTTAATTCAAAGTCATAAATCATTTCATAAGTCATTTTGAAAACAACTGATGATAGAACAGTATGGTCACTCCAACTGTCCATAACTGCGGATGCGGCTATTCGAATAGTTTGACACTCTGCAGAGATTGTACACTTTCACCACAACATTCAATACACCGTCAGGAACAAATCCTAAATTCACCATACTCAGTATGCGGATAATCAATCCCAACCTTTCAGTTACACGCCCTAGTATAGGCACCTCTCCTGTGAGTTTGGCCTCCCAACCATGACCAACTATCATCTTGGGTACTGCACAGGTGGACAATCTTCACAAGGTAGCCTCAGCTCAGACCTTGGCCGCGAGGGAATCCATACTAAGGTATATAAATTTCCAGTCAAGCCCTACCCAAATTTCGGGTATTGTGGTTGTACGGTAAAATTGGAATGGTATCGCATCCAGACAACCATCAGTTTTATAAAGGGCTAAGGCTCATGCCTTAACATTTTTATCATCAAAACCATCTGATGTTCGGAAACACATGTCAAAACATTTTAGTAGAAGGACTCATCATTCTAAGGTTTTCATAACCATTTTCACCCAAGTATTCCCATCTAAAGTTGATCAAGTTTTATGCTTAGCACTAGCATCTACAAGTGGGGTAAATACAAATGGTGGGTCATAAATAAGTGGGGATTAGCTAAGTTCAATCTCATGCCTTAGAATGACATCAAGATTATCTATCCTAGGCCAAATTTTATGCTCTTTATGCTACCTTCAATTATCTTCCTAGAATCTATAAGTCACTAAGTAAACTCTAAGAGAAAGCTTGATAAAGACATAGACTAATAAGCTTGCAAGTAAAACTAGGATGGTGTATCAAGTGGGTATAATCACATATGCTTAAGGCATATAGTTGGCCTAGTAACAAGCAAGTAGTAGCTTGCATAAGTAGGGTATCTTGCAAGTGTTACCTTGCCTTGTGCATATTAGTGGTTGAAGTTCTCCTCGGCTTCTTCCTCGTAGTATCCTCCTTCCTCCTCGTATCCTTGGTCGGTACTAGCGTCTATAAATAAATACGAGGTACACAATCACCAAACAAGACTTAACTATTTCTAATGATCACACAAAGGTTCATACTAGATGATCTAGCATCATCACTAACATTACAAGATTAAAGTGTAACAGCCCAAGCTTGTAAAATATGTAATTAGTAACTAAGCATTGCATGCATGTGTTAAACTCAATAAAATTTTGCATGTGATCAAGTGTATGGTTTAAGAATACAATTACCAAACCCTAAACCCTACTTTTTCTTCCCCTATCTGAAACCAACTCAAAATGGTTTGAGTTTGAAAAAAAAATACAAAAAACAATTGGAGCCCAAAATGGATTACAAGGGCTCATAAATACTTTACATATTTTATACAAGCTACTGATATTTCTGAAATGATTCAAAATGGAATTTGAAATGGAATTACAAAACAGATTTTGAAATCAGAAAAAGAAAAGGTTTTTCCAAGGAAAAAACAGAGTCAGACCGTCCCAGGCCGAGCAGCAGCCTCCTCCCTCCCTTCCTTTCCCGCGGCCCACTTGCCCAAGCAGCAGCCCCACCTGCCCGCACTGCTTGTCAGATGTTCGTCATCGTCTCCGTCGTTGGATCGTCGGAAGCAGCTCGGTGGCCGCTCTCCCGCCGCCGGCGAGCGCCAAGATGCACGTCGCCGCCCCTAGAGGCCTACAAGACCCCTCCCCTGCCGCGGTGGAGAACCCTAACCCTCTTTTCCCCCTCACGCGCTTCTTCTTTCTCCTCTGGCCAAACACTAGCTCTCGGGCTCCGCCGCGACCTGCCGTTCCCGGCCGCCCCATGCACCGTGGAGTGGCCTGGGAGAAGCGCAGGGTCGACATCGTCGTCTTCGCCAAGCCACGCAAGCCGGAAGGGAGCCGTCTGGTCAGAATCGAGCTCGACCTCAACGCCGGCCGCCGCAGTCAATCCATTGATTCCTCCCCCTCCGGCCTCCCCTTGCTTCAACGACCTCACCGACGTGACCGTGGTGAGCCAGCGGTCCTCCTGAACCTCTCCATTCCTTCTCTCTTGCGTTGTGCCGCTGGCCCGACGAGCACCTGACGCTGTCGCCGCTGTTCCTTGTCGCCGGCGTAGCTCCGTTGACCATACCGAGGCGGCGCCGTCACTATAACGTCCGCCTCGGCCTCCTCTTTCGAACGCTGCCAAGCACGCATCCAGGCGCGCACGGGATAGAGAGATCTGTGCTCGACCTGGGGGCTTCCCCATTGATGACGTCAGCCAGGCGTCGTGCTGGCGTCATATTTCTTTTATTTTGTTTTGTTTTGTTATTTTCTGTAATTCATTTCTGTAATAGATAAAATGCTGATAGGTGGGCCCTGTCTATCCGGGTTTTAACATTTTTGTAAATCATTTCTGAAATTAATAAAAGTCTGACATGTGGGCCCAAGTTGGAAAATAATTTAAATATTCCAAAAATAACTTAAAATGAATTAAAAGTTTAGAAATTCATAACTAATTCATTTTAAATCAGAAAAATACAAATAATATATCAAAATGTTCAGAAAAATGAGAACTATCTAATAGAGATATAATCATGCATTGTTAAGTAACTTACATGACAAGTTTAATTAGAAGAACATAGTAACCCCTCATAGGTGATTCCGGAGTTTCCTCGAGTTAGGGTTTTCACCCCTCGGAACCCCGTTTAAGTTGTCAAGCATGCCTTAGGGTTTCATTTCAACACAAGTTAACTTGTCATATCATCCATATTGATTGAGCATTGCACATGCCATGTATTGAATGTTGCTTCTCCCTTTCTGGTATTTGGTTCTTCGCGATAGGATCCAAACCCGAAGTTGAAGTCAACAACACCGAAGATCCGTACATGTCTACTGACGGACAAGGCAAGCGTAGCCTCTCATTCTGAACCTACTTTTACAAAGTATATTACTTTCTCGCTATGATGCACATGATTCCAATGTGGTCTTTTGTCAGTAGTTAGGGTTACCTATATGCTACATAATTTCCCTATTGTAGCCTTATACTCCTGATCCACTGCTCCTAGCATACCTAGGTTTGGCATCTGAGCGTTGCTAGAGCTTCTGAGATCGACAGCTTAGCCATGCATAGTATCAATGTCTGATCTATCCGAACGATGAATCAGAGGTGCCTGAGAATCTAGAAAAGTAGGAGTTGGTGACATTTCCGAAGGAGTTAACTAAATCTTCTAAGGCTTGTATGGGAGGCCACGTTGGGTGTGGTTTTTGTAGTCCCATGCTCGCCACCACTAGGAACTGAGTTCTTACCTTTGGAACCAAGACGAGCGTGCAACCACACGGGGCCTGGACAACCTCATGACTGACTAACTTGCCTAGTAGATTCCATGAGTCACATAGTTCGGGCGTTCCATTTGACATATGCATAGAAAATCCTTTGAAAGATTTGCCGGGTGAAGTTGGTGCATTCATAACAAGTAGGTAAGCGTGGCCGAGGTTGCTTGGGGTAGATAGCGCCCCTGGTAAACCAACCTCGCCTCACATCTTTAAGTACCGGCTTCGGGATTTGACCGTTCTGGTGAATCATACTTATTATTGTGTGACTCATGTTCTCGGCGAAAGCAAGGTAAAGGTCGTGGTCAACCAGCCTCTGTCGGCCTTCCAAGGAAGAGGGCTAATAATTTGGCATTAAGAGTCGGTTGGTGCGTGTGGGTAAAGTTGTACACCCCTGCATGGTTAAATCTTTTTGAAAAGCCGTGTTGACGGTTATGAACGACTTGGCGACCGGAATTAAGATCATAGATAACATTAACCACTATAAAACTTGCCGACCCACGTGTTCTTAAGGATACTTCCTCTGGGACGAGGGGTGATCCTAGATAGGAGGTTCTGATGAAGCTGGTGGTTATAAAGATGTGATGAACAAGATGAAGAAGTCGCTATCCTATCCCTTTTAAAAGATTCTGAGTAGACAAGCCTCTTCTCTCTCTTGTTTACAAAAAAAGATTGCTTTCAACAAAAAAATCTAGAGAAAGCCTTTCTAGCCAAAGCATTTAGATACTAGGTTATCTAAGACTTGCAGAGTACATTCTCGTACTCAGCCTTGCGCCATTGTTGTTTTTCTACAGAGGATCTGGTTGCAACTGAAGGTGGCTTCTACGTTGACATCGACGAGTAGTTGGGGGTCCCAGGTAGCAGCCTGAGGACTATGGGATGGACGTCGCTTTTGTTTATGGCCTCTTAGGCCTTTTGCTAAGTTGTTGTGTAGAACAACATAAGTTGCTTTCGCTGTGTGATGTAATGTTGGGTCTATGACCTCTGGTTTGTAATAACTCTGATATCTTACTCTGTTAAGAGTTTAAACTTATGATGTTGAATCCCTGTGTTCTGCAATGTTACCGAAGCATAATGTGATCTTCCGTGTTTGGAGTTGAACTTATCATAGATCGTGATCTGATGTTAGTTTAACCCTAACCCCGGGGGGTGCTATAGGTTTTGGTATCAGAGCAAGACTACCTATAGGAAACCCTTTTATTGGTCGATGTTGAGTCTAGAAGTTGACAAAACTATTTGAAAGTTAAAAACTATTTGCAGAAATTCTGACTAGAATTCTTTTTACTCCTTTTTTGGTGTATTTCTGATGCTGGAGTTTCTCTTACCTTGTTTGGTTTGCAAAGGTTTTCATTCCTTATATTATATCTCAAAACTTTTAGGATCGTGGTTTTGGGGTTGTTTTTCTAAAGTACTCCGTACTTGGTTGCTGTTCTCAGAGTTCCAAGATATCTCAGTTTTGCTTGGTATGTAACATCTTAGCATTCCATTGTCATGGTTTGTAAGTCAGCTGGTTAGTGTATACTTTAGTATGCTTTGGTACTACCATGCCTGATAAGATGATACCTTTATATCAAGTACTCTTTGTTCATATTTCCGTCTTGTTCCTTTGAATCCTTTGTCTAACCTTCCTCTTGTTCTTTTAGGATGGGTGACACTTCTCGTGCCCGTACCCGTGCTCATGCACGAGGTGCTGCAAATGAGGGTGAATCTTCCAACCTTCCTCCACCACCGTCCATGGTTCAACTCATGGCCATGTATGAAACGAACCGTGCTGACAACATGAGGCTCCTTGAAAGGATTGAGCACAACACCGCTCAACGCCAGAACAATCAAGTTGGAATCAAGGACTTCACATGTGTGTGACCCCGCCAGTTTTCAGCTATTCCACTGAGCCACTTGATGCAGAATACTGGCTTCGCACCATGGATCGCAAACTTCAGGTTGGTCATGTTGCTCAAGCTGATTGGGTGACTTTTGCTGCCTATCATCTGGACGGAGGAGCCAGCTCCTGGTGGGAAAATTTCTTGGCTACTCAAGAAGATCAACATGTTGTTACATGGCAAGAGTTCACTGAAGCCTTTCGAGCTTATCATATTCCGGAGGGTCTGATGGATCAAAAGAGGGAGGAGTTCCTCAAGCTTAAGCAGGGCACTTGTTCCGTGTGTGATTACCAGCGCAACTTCAATCGTCTTGCCTGCTATGCTACTGAAGAGGTCTCCACTGATGTTAAGAAGCAAGCTCTGTTCCGCAAGGTACTGGATCCTGAGGTTCGTCGTGATCTCCATCTCATGGACTTTGTTAACTTCCAAGATCTTGTTAACAAGGATATGAAAGCCGAGAGTGGTAAAGTGGAGTATGAAGAAACCCGTAAGCGTCCTCGGGAAGGGTATAATAAGGCCGGTTCTGGTAATAAGAATCGCCGTGTCTTTGTGCCTTACAGTGTTGTGCCACGTGCTCCTTATACTCCAAGGTCTTCTGGATATGCTCCTCGTCCGAATGCTAATTCAAGCAATGCTGGTGGATCAAACTACCCTCCTTCTGGCAATGCATCAGGCCTTATATGTTTCAATTGTCGCCAGCCTGGCCACTATGCAAGATACTGTCCTCAAAAGAGTGCTTCTGAGAAGGCACGACCCCCAAAGAAGAATGATAAGTATCCAGGTGCTGGAAAAGGACGCCTGAACCACATCTCTGCTGAGGAGGCTCAGGAAGATCCAAGCGTCATGATGGGTACGCTTCATATCAATCAAATTCCAGCTAAAGTTTTGTTTGATTTTGGAGCATCGCATTCATTCCTGTCACAAGCTTTTGCTCAAATGCATGGGATAAACTTTGAGGGGTTATCTATTCCTCTGCTAGTCCAGTCTCCTGGTTCCAGTTGGCGTTCTACCATGGTTAGTCATGGAAATTTAATCGAAGTTGCATTTCAACTTTTCCCCACTTCCTTGATCGCCCTCAAGTCAACTGATATTGACATCATTTTGGGCATGGACTGGTTGACCCGTTATGCTATTCTCGATTGTACCACCAAGTTTGTGACTCTGACTAGTCCTACTGGCATAACAGACAAGTATTGGACCGTAGGGTCACTATCTCCTTCAGCTGTTTCTATTCCTGAGCAGAGTTGTATGCTCTTGAAGTTTTACCTCCATTAGAGATCCAAGATGTTTCCGTGGTCTGTGAATTCCCGGATGTCTTTCCTGAGGAGTTGCCTCGCATGCCACCTGATCGAAGTGTGGAGTTTGTCATAGAGCTAGTTCCTGGAACTGCTCTTGTTTCTAAAAGACCCTATCGTATGCCTCCTCATGAGCTTGTGGAGTTGAAGAAGCAATTAGAGGAGTTAGAAGGAAAAGGATACATTCAGCCCAGCACATCTTCTTGGGGATGTCCTACCATCTTTGTCGAGAAGCGGGATACCAATATACCGTGTGTGGTTGTGGATTATTGCCCACTCAATGCTATGACTATCAAGAACAAGTATCCTCTCCCTAGGATCAACGATCTCTTTGATCAGTTAAGTGGTGCCACTATCTTTTCCAAAATGGATCTAAGGTCAGGGTATCACCAGATAAAGATCCGTAAGGAAGATATTCCAAAGACTACTTTCACCACTTGTTATGGTCTTTATGAGTATACAATCATGTCCTTTGGTCTTACCAATGCTCCAGCCACTTTCATGCGGCTCATGAACTCTGTCTTCATGGAGTATCTTGACAAGTTCGTCGTGGTTTACATCGATGATATTCTAGTCTATTCCAAGACTGAAGAAGAGCATGTTGAACATCTTTGTTTGGTGTTGACAAAACTCCGAGAACATCTTCTCTACGCCAAGTTTTCCAAATGTGAGTTCTGGTTACAAGAGCTTGTATTCCTTGGTCATGTTGTTTCCGCTCAAGGGGTTGCTGTTATCCCCGATAAGGTTCAAACTATCCTCGACTGGGAGTCTCCTAAATACGTGAAGGATGTCCGAAGTTTTCTCGGGATGGCTGGTTATTACCGTCGATTCATCGAGAACTTCTCCAGGATTACAAAGCCGATGACTGATCTTCTTAAGAAGGATAAGAAGTTCAAATGGTCTGATAAGGCTGAAGAGAGCTTCCAGATGTTGAAAACCAAGTTAACCACTGCTCCGGTGTTAGTTCTCCCAGACACTAGGAAAGACTTTGTTGTCTTCTGCGATGCTTCTCACCAAGGTCTCAGATGTGTGTTGATGCAAGATGGACATGTGGTGGCTTATGCCTCCCGTCAGCTAAAACCACATGAGAACAACTACCAAACTCATGATCTTGAGCTTGAAGCTGCTGTTCATGCTCTTAAGCAATGGCGACATTACCTTCTAGGTAGCCGTTGAGAGTTATACTCGGATCATCAGAGTCTGAAGTATCTTTTGACACAACCTGATCTGAATCTCAGGCAAAGAAGATGGTTGGAACTCATCAAGGACTATGATTTGGGTCTCAACTATCAACCTGGGAAAGCCAATGTCGTTGCTGATGCATTAAGTCATAAGTCTTATTGCAACAATTTGATGATCATACAATCTCAACCTTCTCTTCATGAGGAATTCGCTCGATTGAATCTTGAAGTAGTTCCTCGTGGATTCCTTTCTACCCTTGAAATGAAGTCTTCTATAGAGGATCACATCAAGCTTGCTCAGAAACATGACTCTGAAATTGCTGAGATCAAAGGGAACATTGCTAGCGGAGTTGCTAAGTGTTTCTCTATTGATAAGCAAGGTGTTGTTTACTTTGGAGACCGTCTCGTAGTGCCAAAGAGAACAAAATTGAGGGAATTAATTCTCCAAGAGGCTCATGAATCACCTCTTTCTATCCACTCTGGAGGTACCAAGATGTATCGGGATCTTCGTCAAAGATTCTGGTGGTCTGGTATGAAGAAGGACATTGCTCGTTTCGTTGCTGAATGTGACGTTTGCCGTCGCATCAAAGTTGAGAACCAAAGACCCGCTGGTCTCCTGCAACCACATAAGATACCTGAGTGGAAATGGGATGAAGTTGGTATGGATTTCATCACTGGCCTTCCTAAGACTCAGAAAGGAAATGATGCTATCTGGGTAATCGTTGACTATCTGTCCAAGGTTGCTCACTTTTTACCTGTTCACGAGAGTATCAATGCTAGTTAGCTAGCAAACCTATATATCTCTCGAATAGTTGTTCTTCACGGGATTCCGAAGAAAATCGTCTCTGACTGAGGGAATTTGTTCACCTCAAGGTTCAGGACAACCTTCCAAGCTGCTATGGGAACTCGCCTCTCCTTTAGCACAACCTATCATCCTAGTACTGGTGGTCAAACCAAAAGAGTGAATCAAATTCTTGAAGACATGCTAAGAGCGTGTGTCATATCTTTTGGCAAGAACTGGGAGAAATGCCTTCCTTTTGCTGAATTCTCCTACAACAACAGTTTTCAATCTAGTATTGTTATGGCACCATTCCAGTTTCTATATGGAAGAACCTGTCGTACTCCTTTGAACTGGTCAGAAACCAGCGAAAGAAAGTTCTTTGGTCCGGATATAATCCAGGAAGCAGAAGATAAAGTTCGTATCATTCGAGATCGTTTGAAAACTGCTCAGTCTCGCTAGGAAAGTTATCATGATCGTCACCATCAACATATTGATTATGAAGTCGGTGATCAAGCTTATCTCCGGGTCACTCCTTTAAAGGGTGTCCATCGTTTCGGTATCAAAGGCAAATTGGCTCCTCGATATGTTGGTCCTTTTCGTGTTCTTTCCAAGAAAGGTAACCTCGCATACAAATTGGAGCTGCCTGCAAATTTCCCTGAGGTGCATGACGTCTTTCATGTGTCACAACTCAAGTGTTGCTTCAAAGATCCTGTATGTGGTGTTGATCACCAAACTCTTGATCTCCAGAAGGATCTGACTTATCGTGAGTATCCTATCTGCATCCTTGGTGAAGCCGAGCGCAAAACTCGTCGTCAAAACATCAAGTTCCTGAAAGTTCAGTGGTCTCATCACTCTGAGGACGAAGCAACCTGGGAACGAGAAGATCGTCCTAGATCTAAGTACCCTGCCTTCTTTTCTAAAACTTAGGAATCTCAGGTCAAGATTCTTGTAAGGGGGGTAGAGTTGTAACATCCCAAACTTGTAAAATATGTAATTAGTAACTAAGCATTGCATGCATGTGTTAAATTCAATAAAAATTTGCATGTGATCAAGTGTATGGTTTAAGAATACAATTACCAAACCCTAAACCCTACTTTTTATTCCCCTATCTGAAACCAATTCGAAATGGTTTGAGTTTGAAAAAAAATACAAAAAACAATTGGAGCCCAAAATGGATTACATGGGCTCATAAATACTTTACATATTTTATACAAGCTAATGATATTTCTGAAATGATTCAAAATGGAATTTGAAATGGAATTACAAAACAGATTTTGAAATCAGAAAAAGAAAAGGTTTTTCCAAGGAAAAACAGAGTCAGACCGTCAGCGAAAGCCCAGCCAGCCTCCCTCCCTCCTTCCTTTCCCATGCCCAATTGGCCCAAGCAGCAGCCCACCTGGCCCGGTACCGTTTCGTCGTATGTTCGTCATCGTCTCTGTCGCTGGATCGTCGGAAGCAGCTCGGTGGCCGCTACTTCTTGTGGCGCCAAGAGATGTCGCCGCCCTGAGGACAAGACCCCTCCCCTGCCGCGGTGGAGAACCCTAACCCTCTTTTCCCCCTCGCACGCTTCTTCTTTCTCCTCCGGCCAAACCCTAGCTCTCGGGATCCGCCGCCACCCGTCGTTCCTGGCCACCCCGTGCACCGTAGAGTGGCCTGGGAGAAGCGCAGCGTCGACATCGTCGTCTTCGCCAAGACACGCAAGCCGGAAGGGAGCCGTCTGGTCAAAATCGAGCTCGACCTCAACGTCGGCCGCCGCAGTCAATCCATCGACTCCTCCCCCTCCGGCCTCCCCTTGCTTCAACGACCTCACTGACGTGACCGTGGTGAGCCAGTGATCCTCATGGACCTCTCCATTCCTTCTCTCTTGCGATGTGCCGCTGGCCCAACGAGCACCTGACGCTGCCGCCGCTGTTCCTTGTCGTCGGCGTAGCTCCGTTGACCATACTAAGGCGGCACCACCACTATAACGTCCGCCTCGGCCTCCTCTTTCGAACGCCGCCAAGCACGCATCCAGGCGCGCACAGGATTGAGAGATCCGTGCTCGACCTGGGGGCTTCCCCATTGATGACGTCAGCCAGGCGTCATGCTGGCGTCATATTTCTTTTATTTTCTTATTTTTTGTAATTCATTTCTGTAATAGATAAAATGCTGACAGGTGGGCCCTGTCTGTCAGGGTTTTAACCTTTTTTGTAAATCATTTCTGAAATTAATAAAAGTCTGACATGTGGGCCCAAGTTGGAAAATAATTTAAATATTCCAAAAATAATTTAAAATGAATTAAAAGTTGAGAAATTCATAAATAATTCATTTTAAATCAGAAAAATACAAATAATATATCAAAATGTTCAGAAAAATGAGAACTATCTAATAGAGCTATAATCATGCATTCTTAAGTAACTTACATGACAAGTTTAATTAGAACAACATAGTAACCCCTCACAGGTGATTCCGGAGTTTCCCTGAGTTAGGGTTTTCACCCCTCGGAACCCCGTTTAAGTTGTCAAGCATGCCTTAGGGTTTCATTTCAATGCAAGTTAACTTGTCATATCATCCATATTGATTGAGCATTGCACATGCCATGTATTGAATGTTCCTTCTCCCTTTCCGGTATTTGGTTCTTCGCGATAGGATCTGAACCCGAAGTTGAAGTCAACAACCCCGAAGATCCGTACATGTCTACTGACGGACAAGGCAAGCGTAGCCTCTCATTCTGAACCTACTTTTACAAAGTATATTACTTTCTCGCTATGATGCACACGATTGCAATGTGGTCTTTTGTCAGTAGTTAGGGTTACCTATCTGCTACATAGTTTCCCTATTGTAGCCTTATACTCCTGATCCACTGCTCCTAGCATACCTAGGTTTGGAATTTGAGCGTTGCTAGAGCTTCTGAGATCGACAGCTTAGCCATGCATAGTATCAACGTCTGATCTATCCGAACGATGAATCAGAGGTACCTGAGAATCTAGAAAAGTAGGAGTTGGTGACATTTCCGAAGGAGTTAACTAAATCTGCTAAGGCTTGTATGGGAGGCCACGTTGGGTGTGTTTTTTGTAGTCCCATGCTCGCCACCACTAGGAACTGAGTTCTTACCTTTGGAACCAAGACGAGTGTGCAACCACACGGGGCCTGGACAACCTCATGACTGACTAACTTTCCTAGTAGATTCCATGAGTCACATAGTTCGGGCGTTCCATTCGACATATGCATAGAAAATCCTTTGAAAGATTTGCCGGGTGAAGTTGGTGCATTCATAACAAGTAGGTAAGTGTGGTCGAGGTTGCTTGGGGTAGATAGAGCCCCTGGTAAACCAACCTCGCCTCACATCTTGAAGTACCGGCTTCAGGATTTGACCCATTATGGCGGAATCATACTTATTGCGTGACTCATGGTCTCGGCGAAAGCAAGGTAAAGGTCCTGGTCAACCACCCTCTGCCGGCCATCCAAGGAAGAGGGCTAATAATTTGGCATTAAGAGTCGGTTGGTGCGTGTGGGTAAAGTTGTACACCCCTGCATGGTTAAATCTTTTCGAAAAGCTGTGTTCACGGTTATGAACGACTTGGCGACCATACTTAAGATCATAGATAACATTAACCACTATAAAACTTGCCGACCCACGTGTGCTTAAGGATGCTTCCTCTGGGACGAGGGGGTAATCCTAGATAGGAGGTTCTGATGAAGCTGGTGGTTATCAAGATGTGATGAACAAGATGAAGAAGTCGCTATCCTATCCCTTTTAAAAGATTCTGAGTAGACGAGCCTCTTCTCTCTCTTGTTTACAAAAAAGATTGATTTCCGCAAAAGAAAATCCATAGAAAGCCTTTCTAGCCAAAGCATTTAGATACTAGGTTATCTAAGTCTTTCGGAGTACATTTTCGTACTCAGCCTTGCGCCATTGTTGTTTTTCTACAGAGGATCTGGTTGCAACTGAAGGTGGCTTCTACATTGACATCGACGAGTAGTTGGGGGTCCCAAGTAGCAGCCTGAGGACTATGGGATGGATGTCGCTTTTGTTTATAGCCTCTTAGGCCTTTTGCTAAGTTGTTGTGTAGAACAACATAATTTGCTTTCGCTATGTGATGTAATGTTGGGTCTATGACCTCTGGTTTGTAATAACTCTAATATCTTACTCTGTTAAGAGTTTAAACTTATGTTGTTGAATCCATGTGTTCTGTAATGTTACCGAAGCATACTATGATCTTCCGTGTTTGGAGTTGAACTTATCTTAGATCGTGATCTGAGGTTATTTTAACCATAACCCCGGGGGGTGCTACATAAAGCACTTGTCTTATTTATTTTATTTTAGAAAAGTAATTTCTACTCATTGAAAAACTACTTAAGATTTAATATTCTCCAACTCAAACATGGGATCATGTGGACACATGTCATCACCACACATTTCAGTACATGGGAATGTGATTTAAAGTGGTGTCATGATTTAATAAGGTTTAACCTTTTTATTTTTATTTAATTAAAGTGACTAGAAATGCCTACGTGGCATTCTTTTATTACTTGAACATTATTTCTGTAAGTAACCCTATATATTTTTATATATTCTGAAAGATAAAGTTAAATGTGATTTTTGAGAGTTGCAAACAACTCAAACTGCACCGTCTCTACATGCGCATTAAAGCCGTAGAGCATCGCCAGGAGACCACCAAGCGATCGCCACCGCCGACCATGCCTCTAGCCGCCCGTAGCCATGTCGCCACCGTCGCCTGCCCATCCCGTTCGGTCTCATCGTCGCGACTATAAATAGAGGCCACCCCCAGCCGAATTGAGCACACCATTTCACTCCCCTCTCCTCACTGATCGTGCCACCCCGTTCTCGGAGCAAGGCGAGCAAAGATCACCGAATTTCACCGAGTCCGCCATGCTTTGGAGAAGAAGGGGGCCAGCAATTGGAGCCGCCCCAGGAGAAGCTGCCGGTACCAGGAGGTTTGCCATCATCGACTTCATCATCCACCCGCCTCGTCGACCCTTGCCTGAACCCTGGTGAGCCCCCAACAACCCCCACTGGCCGCGCTAGGTTTCTGTCTCACCGGCGTTGCCCAACGTCGACGATGACCCTCAGCCGTTGGATTAGAACCAGATCGAACGCCCCACATCGCCCCATACCGCTTCGCACCCCCTCGTCTCACTGACGCGTGGGGACAACCACTTAACCAGCCCGCGTAAGTGCTGTGCTTAGCAGGCCGGCCCAGTATCGCTTCCCGCGTAGCCCAGTCATTTGAAATTAACCTTTTCCATTTTATTTCAAACACACTTCTACACCTAGATTCAAAAATCAACCTAGATCGATTCGGTGAACCAAATTGAATGAAACCAATTCTGTTAGAAAGGTCTGGGAATGCTGAATCCAAGCCCGTTGGATTCAAGTCATTTGGATATGTATATCATCCTTGGTAAAAATAACAAGGAAGAAGCTTTTCTGCATTCAAACATTTTTCAAATTAAAACCATAATAGCTTTTGAGTTGATTCCAACTCTCAAAAATCACATTTAACCATACCTTTCATAATATATAAAAATATATAGGTTTACTTACAGAAATAATGTTCAAGTAATAAAAGAATGCTACATAGGCATTTCTAGTCACATTATTTAATTAAAAATAAAAGGGTAAAACCTTATTAAATTGTGACACCACTCTAAATCACATTCCCATGGACTAAAATATGAGGTGATGACATGTGTCAAGATGATCCCATGTTTGGTTTGGAGAATATTAAATCTTAAGTAGTTTTCCAATGAGTAGAAATTACTTTTCTAAAAATAAAAGGAATTAAACCAAGCTTTAATCTTGTAATGTTAGTGATGATGCTAGATCATCTATAGGACCCTTTAGTGTGATGATTGCAAGTAGTTAAGTATTGTTTGGTGATTGTGTACATCGTATTTATTTATAGACGCTAGTACCGACCAAGGATATGAGGAGGAAGGAGGATTCTACGAAGAAGAAGCCGAGGAGAACTTCAACCACTGCTCTGCACAAGGCAAGCCTAATGCTACTAGTTGAATGTGCAAGCTAACACTTGCAAGATACTCTACTTTAGCAAGCCTTACTATACAAGTTAACCTTGCAAGCCTAATACTACTAGCTGAATGGGCAAGCCTATACTTGCAATTGGACAAGCTAATACTTACTTGATACTATGTCAACTATATGCCTTAAGCATATGTGATCATATCCACTTGATAAACCAATCCTAGTTTTATTTGCAATCCCTCTACTTTATTTCTTTATCAAAGCTTTAACTTAGAGTTGACTTAAGTGACTTGTAGATTCTAGAAAGATATATTGAAGGTTGCATAAAGAGCATAAAATTTGGCCTAAGCTAGATAATCTTTATGTCATCCTAAGGCATGAGATTGAGATTAGTTAAACTCCACTAGTTTACCACCCCTCATTAGTACTTACCCCCACTTGTAGATGCTAGTGCTAAGCATAAAACTTGATCAACATTAGATGGGAATACTTGGTGAAAATGGTTATGAAAACCTTAGAATGATGGATCATTCTACTGAGATGTTTTGACATGTGTTTCCGAACACCAGATGATTTTGGTGATGAAAATGTTGAGGCATGAGCCTTAGCCCTTTATAAAACTGATGGTTGTCTGGATGCGATACCATTCCAATTTTATCGTACAACCACAATAACCGAGAATTGGGTAGGGCTTGACTGGAAACTTATATACCTTAGTATTAGTTCCCTCACGGCCAAGGTCTGAGCTGAGGCTACCTTGTGAAGATTGTCCACCTGTGCAGTACCCAAGATGACAGTTGGTCATGGTTGGGAGGCCAAACTCACAGGAGAGGTGCTTCTACTAGGGCGTGTAATTGAAAGGTTAGGATTGATTATCCGCATACTGAGTATGGTGAATTTAGGATTTGTTCCTGACGGATGTATCGAATGTTGTGGTGAAAGTGTACAATCTCTACAGAGTGTCAAACTATTCGAATAGCTTGGCCATGTTATGGACAGTTGGAGTGGCCATACTGTTCCCCCGTCAGACTTTTCAAAATGATTTGTGAAAGGAAGTGAGACTTTGACTTGACCACAACAGAGTTGTGACATGAGATACAAGTTCCCACTTAGGTTTTATAAAACTTCAACTAGCATTCGTTGCTTCTAAACTTAGTAGATGTAAATCTGGCTTCTTGCAAAACAACCCTAGAGCCTAGTGTCCTATTATCAAAAACCCCTTCCACTTGTTAGTATTAGTTTGCGAGTACTTAAAGAGTACTCATGGCTTTGTCCTTGGCTATTCCCATGGCCAGACTATGAAGGGGAGTACCTGGAGGATGGACCCTAGGAAGGTTACGACAACTAGGATCATCTCCCATCGTCAGCATTCCCTGTGACCCCGAAGATGGAGCTCCGCCTATGTTACCGTTATTATTACGTATTCCGCTGCTTGAAGTTGTATTAAGAACTGGATCATGAGATCCCTATTTGTGTAAGAACTTATGTATGGTTTGTAATGGATGATGTACTATGGTATCCAATTGTGTTATGTCTCGCAAAAATGGTAATCCTGGGATTGCGATGTATGGCATAACAGGCATCTGGGATTAAAAATCCGGGTGTTGACAAGTTGGTATCAGAGCCATCCTGACCATAGGAGACCCTAGTTAGACTGGACGTTGAATCAAAAACTTAGTTTCAAAACCAAAGAAAACAAATATTTACAAAAACTTATTCTCATTCTTATCCCTTTTATTCTTTCATGAAAATTCATGTTCCTCAAAAACTCTTGCAAAATACATAAAATATTGACACACTTAATCACTCTACTAACTTACTCATCCTATATTCTTATAGATGGACGTGAAGTACAGCAAGTTTTATGAGTTGGGGAATGGAGGAGACCTTATCTTTGAGAGGGATTTGGACCAGCTTTCGGAACTTCTGGAGCGTCCGCACCCCGAGTTCTTCGGAGCTCAGCTCAATGATCAAGGGGGAGAAGATCTGCAGTGGCTAATTGTTGCAAGTCTCCGAGGAAAGATTGAACCTCCCACTGCTGAGGGAATTCAGTTTACCTTAAGAGAGAACAACTGGCTCGACTGACTTGCCAGGGCCATGCAGGAAGCTCTTTCCCGTCTGTGTGGACAGAGCATCAATCAGATCAAGGGAACCCGCTTTGAGTTTTGCCCAAGACGTGATGCAAATGGACAACCACTGGAAGCCCCATACCACCACGAGCTGAAGACCCAATTGGACCACCTCAGCTTCATGATGTACGATCGTCAGCAGGAGTTGGATAACTGCCGTGACTACTCCAACCACAAGTCTGCCATCATCAAGACGAAGGACCAAACCATCTCCATGCTGGCAAAGGATCGCAAGTCTCGCCGCCATCAGCTCGACAAGAAGGAGTGCATCATTGCCCGTATTTGCCACCGTATCTCATCTTTGGAGGAGACCATCCACGAGAGAGACATGCAGTTGTAGGAAAGGGAGAATGCCGGAGAGGATCTTCGTGGAGACCCCTACTCCTATCTCAGCGATGATGATGATTTTCTGGAGGATCAGGCTATGGACTTCTTCACCGATGAGGATGATTTCGCCTTCATCGATGATGATGAGGATGATGAAGCCACAGATTCCGAGGAGTAGTACCACTTGAGCACTAGCGTAGTGAGTAGTATTCGGTCCCACTGTATCGTAGTTTTCAGAATGGTTCTTAAAACCATCTGTTTTTCTTGTTGTGGTGTGTGTTTTACCGTGTGCTATGAATGAATGAATGAATGAATGAAAAGCAAGTTACTAGAAAATCTGAGTCAAACTTTGAAAACTTTTCAAAATCCCAGAACCTTAGAAATTTCCCTCTTTTCTCATGATCTATCTCAATCTCCAGATGCCACGCGGAGGAAGTGGTTCATCCCCGGACCCGATGTTGCAGATCCTGCAAATGTTGACCTCTGACCGTGAAGCTGAAAGAGAGGAACGTGAAGCCAACCTAGCCACCCTGCAATAGATAGCTCAGCTAGCCCACAAGAACCAAGGCCACGAAAATCAGGACAACCATGGATCTAAGCTTAAGAATTTCCAGAATACCAACCCACCTGTTTTCACTAAGTCAGAAGAACCCCTAGACGCTGATGATTGGCTGCAGACCATGGAAAATAACCTAGAAGTCGCTGGAGTGGAAGCCAACGAGAAAGTTCTGTTCGCCACCCACTATCTAGCCGGAGATGCCAGGGCATGGTGGAACAGTGTTCGCGCAATGATCGGAGGCCAGATGATGACCTGGGAGGAATTTAAGGTCAAGTTTAGCAGAACCCATGTGCCACCGGGTTTGATAAAGAGGATGAGAGACGAGTTCAGAGAACTGAAGCAAGGAAGGATGACCGTAGTGGGATACCATGACAATTTTTTGTCATTAGCTAGGTATGCCTCGGATGAGATCGACACCGAAGCCAAGAAGAAAGAAAGATTCCTGAATGGTCTGCATGATCAGATGCAGACAGTGCTAGTCAATATCCCCTTTGCCGATATTGAAGCCCTTGTCGACTCTGCCATCCATATGGAAGGAAAGATCAACCAAGCCAATGAGAACCACAAGCGTTGCATGATGCATCAGCCAGGAACCCATTAGACCCCAAAGTATCGCCCAAACCCATCTCCAGGATTTGCCCCGAGAACCAACAGACCCTCGATGAACCGTCCGACCTATCCCAACCGTGGAAACCCTAGGCCCGGAGGAAATCACAACAACCCCGGCAACGCTAGCAATTTCAATCGTGCCCCACCCAAGTTCAACAACAACAATGCTACCGCCAACACCAACACTGTCCCGAGGACTGGAAGCAATGTTGTGCCTGTAGCAGCAAAGGACAAGTCGCAGGTGACTTGTTATCACTGTGGAAATAAGGGTCACTACTCCAACGAGTTCCCCAACAAGAAGAATGCCGCAGCACCCAATGCAAATGCCCCAGCTCAGCAGCAGCGTCGTGTTCAGCCCGGAAGAAGGTTTGCCCCAGGGAATTCGATCAACCGCAATGGCTGTCTTTTCCTCATGCATGTTGAAGAAGCTCAGGAAGCGCCAGACGTCGTGCTGGGTATGTTTTCTGTTAATTCAGTACTTGCACGAGTGTTGTTTGATTCTGGTGCATCGCACTCATTTGTCACCGAAGAATTTGCATGCACTAGTAAAATTCAACCAACCAAACTGAATTATGTTATGATTGTTCAAATTCCCGGATCAACCACCAAGGCTAGGAAAATTTGCAAAGCCGTCCCTATCCGAATCCATGGCATAGATTTTTATGCAAATCTGATAGTACTCGGAACTAAAGGTTTGGAAGTAGTACTAGGAATGGATTGGATGTCCAAACATAAAGGATTGATTGACTGTGCCAAGAAAGCCATAACCGTGACCAGTACAGCCGGAATATCAGTCGAGCACATATCTGAAACCTTACCTCGTTAATTCAAGTGCAACAAGAGTATAACCCAACCTACCATTGACCAAGTCTGGATAGTCTGTGAATACCCCGATGTATTTCCAGATGTTTTGCCCGGTATGCCCCCAGATCGGGATATCGAGTTTATCATCGAACTAATCCCCGGAACCGGACCCATAGCCCAGATACCATATAGTATGAACCCGTCTGAGCTAGCAGAACTGAAGAAGCAACTAGATGCCATACTGGAAATTGGATTGATTCAACCAAGTGCGTCACCATGGAGATCACCTGTCTTGTTCGTGGACAAGAAGGATGGAGGTAACTGTTTGTGTACGGATTATCGGAAGTTGAATGATGTCACCATCAAGAACAAATACCCCTTGCCCAAGACAGAAGACTTGTTTGATCAGTTGACCGGTGCCAAAGTATTTTCTAAGATTGATCTTAGAATTGGCTATCATCAACTCAAGATTCACGCAGAGGATATTCCAAAGACTGCCTTTACCACCAGATATGGATTGTACGAGTATACAGTCATGTCTTTTGGATTAACCAATGCCCCCGCTTATTTCATGAATCTCATGAATAAGATTTTTATGGACTTCCTGGATAAGTTTGTCGTTGTTTTCATCGATGACATTCTGATTTATTCCAAATCGGAAGAAGGATATGAGCTACACCTAAGGACCATTCTTGGAACCCTTAGAGAGCATCAGTTGTCTGCAAAGTTTAGCAAATGTGAATTCTGGTTATAGGAGGTAGGATTCCTCGGCCACATTGTATCAGCCGGAGGAATTCCCGTGGACCCTGCAAAAGTGAAAGATGTAGAAGATTGGTAAGCCCCAACCACTCAAACCCCAAGTTCATGCATTTCTCGGATTGGCGGGATATTACCGCAAGTTCGTAGAAGGATTCTCGAGTATTGCCAGACCCATGACCCAATTGCTGAAGAAGGACAATAAGTTTGAATGGACCGACAAATGTGAAGCGAGTTTTCAAGAACTCAAGAGGAGATTGATTTCAGCCCCAATCTTAATCATGCCAGATATCACGAAGCCCTTCGACGTGTATTGTGACGCATCCAAGATCAGTCTCGGATGTGTGCTAATGCAAGAAGGCAAAGTTATATCTTATCTATCTTGACAACTGAAGCAACATGAGCAAAATTACCCAACCCATGACCTCGAACTCGCAGTCGTAGTTCTAGCCCTAAAGACATGGAGGCATTACCTGATGGGAAATCGTTGTGAGATTTATTCGTATCACAAGAGCCTGAAGTATATATTCACTCAGAAGGATCTGAATATGAGATAGAGAAGGTGGATTGAGCTAATCAAGGATTACGACCTGGACATTCACTATCACCCCGGTAAAGCCAATGTGGTAGCCGATGCCCTTAGCAGATTGTCGTGCCGCTTGAACCCCATGATTTTAAAGGAGCAACCAAGCTTGCACAAAGAAATGGAAGATTTTCGAATGGAATTAGTGAGTAAAGGATTTTTGGCTAGCATAGAACTCTAGCCCACTTTGATCAGTCAGATTAAAGAGGTGCAGAAGGGAAATGCTAGTATCGACAGAATCAAGCATCGTATCGGTACAGGCAAAGTACCCGGATTCACCGAAGACGAAGAAGGAGTTCTGTGGTACAAAGGACGCCTTTGTGTACCAGCAGATTCTGAGTTGAAAGAAGTGATTCTGAAGGAGGCTCATGATACTCTTTATTCTATCCATCCCGGAGGAACTAAGATGTATCAAGATTTAAAAGAGCAATTTTGGTGGCATAAGATGAAGAGAGAAATCGGGAGCTATATCGCCAAGTGTGATATATGTCAGCGAGTCAAGGCAGGACATCAAAGACCCGCTGGATTATTGCAACCATTGCAGATTCCGGAATGGAAATGGGATTCCGTTGGAATGGACTTTATCACCAGATTGCCTACTTCTAGTAGGGGAAATGACTCTATCTGGGTCATAGTGGACCGATTGTCCAAAGTCGCCCATTTCTTGCCCGTCAAGACCACATATCAGAGTTTGAAGCTAGCAGAGTTGTACATCGCTAGAATAGTTAGTTTGCATGGAGTCCCCAAGAACATCGTATCGGATCGAGGAACTCAGTTTACCTCGAGATTCTGGAAGAAAGTTCAAGAAGGTTTAGGAACCCGCCTAGATTTCAGCACCGCGTATCACCCTCAGACCGATGGACAAACGGAACGAGTAAACCAAATACTCGAAGATATGTTGAGAGCATGTGTGCTAGAATATGGATCCAAGTGGGAAGACTGTCTGCCGTTTGCAGAATTCTCATATAATAACAGTTATCAAGCTAGTTTGCAAATGGCCCCATTTGAATTTATGTACGGAAGGAAGTGTCGCACCCCTTTGAACTGGTCGGAAGTAGGAGAGAGTCAGATTTTCGGACCCAACATCCTACGAGAAGCAGAAGAGAAGGTTCACAAGATTCGTGAGCACCTCAAGACCGCTCAGTCAAGACAGAAGAGTTACGCTGACAAGATACATCGAGACCTCGCTTTCAACATAGGAGATTTTGTGTATCTGAAGGTGTCGCCATTGAAGGGAATGCAGCGTTTCCAACTCAAGGAAAAGTTAGCCCCCAGATATATCGGACCCTTCAAGATTCTGAACCATCGAGGAGAAGTGTCGTATCAATTGGAACTACCCGAAGAGATGTCAGCTGTGCACAATGTGTTCCATATCTCATTACTTCGCAAGTATCTCGAAGTCCCCGAGAAGACCGAAGTGTTCAAGAATATCGATCACCAGACCATAGAGATCAACGATGACCTGACCTATCCCGAAGTACCCATCAGTATTTTGGAAGAAGCTTTCAGAACTACCCGAACCCGAAGCATCAAGTTTCTCAAGATTCGGTGGAGCAACCACACAGAAGAGGAAGCTACCTGGGAGCGCGAAGATCACATCAGGACGGAGTTTCCCAATCTCTTCAAATCCTAGGTAATATTTTTCGTCCTTTTTCAAATCTCGGGACGAGATTTTGTTTAAGGGGGGAAGGTTTGTAACATCCCAAAAATACTAAACTTGGATCATCAAACTCTAATCATCAAATTTAGGGTTAACAAAAACTTTGCTAAATAAAAATATGAATGCATGCATGTGAGTATGCATTTCATTTTGAATCCTTTTGAACCAACTTGTTTGTGTGTTCCTTTGCTTGTAAATGGATACTTAGGTGAAATAAACATCATCTAAACAATTCCCAATCTTTTCTCAAAGACAAGTAAATCAAAACAAATAAAATAAGGGAATGGTCATTTTGACCAATTTAACTCCCATGCCTACTTTGGTTGTCTCAAACTTTCAGAACTTAACAGAAACTTTTCTGGATCTTTGCACCCCTTGATTGTACTCATAACAAAGTATCAAGGCCCACTTTGTGATCATCCAGAAACATTCAAATGCATAGTTTAAATGATAGTTCAAAATTGAATCTTTATCATATGAGAAGATCCCACTTTTTCAAAAACCACTCAAACAAGCTCAACTTTCAAAACCCAAGCATCTGCAGACTCACCGGCACCAACCTAGCACACCCACCAAAAATCTTTTCAAAATTCAAAACTTGAATTCTTGCGGCCATTTCATCAAACACATTGCAGACACAAATCATCAAAATCTTAAACACTATTTTGAGCAGTGATTGAAGCCTAACTTGTTCCCTCTCTAGCTCACAACCATCTCAGTAGATCATCTAGCAAGTTAAACCAAGCACTAGACTCACTATAAGCTGGGCAATGACATCAATGGTGAACAGCCGAAGCTCACCATGCCACCCCAGTGGAGACAGCAAGCTAGGAGGAGATTTAGCCATGCCAACCTTGTCTGGGAGGCAGCCCACCGTCCACCGCCACTCCCTGTCCCAGCCGCGAGCGTTGCCAAACCCTGGACCAAATGCACGAACCGCGCCCAGCACGCCAACAACCATGCCGAGCATGCCACAGAGCGCCACACTCGACCGACGCCCACAGACCGCGCGCCGCCCTCGCCGCGTGCATACATGATCTCCACCGACCCAGGAGACCGCCAGACATCACCGTTTGCCGCCCCATGACGCACAACCACCGCTCACCGTCGAAGACGCCGCAGTAACGGTAATATCGCGCTGCTCTGCATCAAACCGCACCGCCCCTACATGCGCATTAAAGCCGTGGAGCATCGCCAGGAGACCACCAAGCGATCGCCACCGCCGGCCATGCCTCTAGCCGCCCGGCCATGTCGCCACCATCACCTGCCCATCCCGTTCGGTCTCATCGTCGTGACTATAAATAGAGGCCACCCCCAGACGAATTGAGCACACCATCTCACTCCCCTCTCCTCACTGATCGTGCCACCCCATTCCCCGAGCAAGGTGAGCAGCACTTCGCCAGAATTTCACCGGAGTCTGCCACTGCTGGAGAAGAAGGGGGCCAGCAATTGGAGCCACCCCAGGAGAAGCTGTCGGTACCAGGAGGTTCGCCGTCGTCGACTTTGTCGTTCGCCCGCCTCGCCGACCCTCGCATGAACCCTGGTGAGCCCCCAATGACCCCCACTGGACGCGCTAGGTTTCTGTCTCGCCAGTGTTGCCCAATGTCGACGATGACCCTCAGCCGTTGGATTAGAACCAGATCGAACGCCCCACATCGCCCCATACCGCTTCGCACCCCCTCGTCTCACTGACGCGTGGGGACAACCACTTAACCAGACCGTGTAAGCGCTGTGCTTAGCAGGCCGGCCCAGTATCGCTTCCCGCGCAGCCCAGTCATTTGAAATTAACCTTTTCCATTTTATTTCAAACACACTTCTGCACCTAGATTCAAAAATCAACCCAGATCGATTCATTGAACCAAATTGAATGAAACCAATTTTGTTAGAAAGGTCTGGGAATGCTGAATCCAATCCCGTTGGATTCAAGTCATTTGGATCTGTAGATCATCCTTGGTAAAAATAACAAGGCAGAAGCTTTTCTGCATTCAAACATTTTTCAAATTAAAACCATAATAGCTTTTGAGTTGATTCCAAATCTCAAAAATCACATTTAACCATACCTTTCAGAATATATAAAAATATATAGGTTTACTTACAGAAATAATGTTCAAGTAATAAAAGAATGCTACATAGGCATTTCTAGTCACTTTATTTAATTAAAAATAAAATGGTAAAACCTTATTAAATTGTGACACCACTCTAAATCACATTCCCATGGACTAAAATATGAGGTGATGACATGTGTCAACATGATCCCATGTTTGGTTTGGAGAATATTAAATCTTAAGTAGTTTTCCAATGAGTAGAAATTACTTTTCTAAAAATAAAAGGAATTAAACCAAGCTTTAATCTTGTAATGTTAGTGATGATGCTAGATCATATATAGGACCCTTTGGTGTGACGATTGCAAGTAGTTAAGTATTGTTTGGTGATTGTGTACATCGTATTTATTTATAGACGCTAGTACCGACCAAGGATACGAGGAGGAAGGAGGATTCTACGAAGAAGAAGCCGAGGAGAACTTCAACCACTGCTCTGCACAAGGCAAGCCTAATGCTACTAGTTGAATGTGCAAGCTAACACTTGCAATATACTCTACTTTAGCAAGCCTTACTATACAAGTTAACCTTGCAAGCCTAATACTACTAGCTGAATGGGCAAGCTTATACTTGCAATTGGACAAGCTAATACTTACTTGCTACTATGTCAACTATATGCCTTAAGCATATGTGATCATATCCACTTGATAAACCAATCCTAGTTTTATTTGCAATCCCTCTACTTTATTTCTTTATCAAAGCTTTAACTTAGAGTTGACTTAAGTGACTTGTAGATTCAAGAAAGATATATTGAAGGTTGCATAAAGAGCATAAAATTTGGCCTAAGCTGGATAATCTTTATGTCATCCTAAGGCATGAGACTGAGATTAGTTAAACTCCACTAGTTTACCACCCCTCATTAGTACTTACCCCCACTTGTAGATGCTAGTGCTAAGCATAAAACTTGATCAACATTAGATGGGAATACTTGGTGAAAATGGTTATGAAAACCTTAGAATGATGGATCATTCTACTGAGATGTTTTGACATGTGTTTCCGAACACCAGATGATTTTGGTGATGAAAATGTTGAGGCATGAGCCTTAGCCCTTTATAAAACTGATGGTTGTCTGGATGCGATACCATTCCAATTTTATCATACAACCACAATACCCGAGAATTGGGTAGGGCTTGACTGGAAACTTATATACCTTAGTATTAGTTCCCTCACGGCCAAGGTCTGAGCTGAGGCTACCTTGTGAAGATTGTCCACCTGTGCAGTACCCAAGATGACAGTTGGTCATGGTTGGGAGGCCAAACTCACAGGAGAGGTGCTTATACTAGGGCGTGTAATTGAAAGGTTAGGATTGATTATCCGCATACTGAGTATGGTGAATTCAGGATTTGTTCCTGACGGATGTATCAAATGTTGTGGTGAAAGTGTACAATCTCTGTAGAGTGTCAAACTATTCGAATAGCCACGTCCGCAGTTATGGACAGTTGGAGTGGTCATACTGTTCCCCAGTCAGACTTTTCAAAATGATTTGTGAAAGGAAGGGAGACTTTGACTTGACCACAACAGAGTTGTGACATGAGATACAAGTTCCCACTTAGGTGTTATAAATCTTCAACTAGCATTCATTGCTTCTAAACTTAGTAGATGTAAATATGGATTCTTGCAAAACAACCCTAGAGCCTAGTGTCCTATTATCAAAAACCCCTTCCACTAGTTAGTATTAGTTTGCGAGTACTTAAAGAGTACTCATGGCTTTGTCCTTGGCTATTCCAGTGGCTAGACTATGAAGAGGAGTACCTGGAGGATGGACCCCAGGAAGGTTACGACAACTAGGATCATCTCCCATCGTCAGCATTGCCTGTGACCCCGAAGATGGAGCTCCGCCTATGTTACCGTTATTATTACGTATTCCGCTGCTTGAAGTTGTATTAAGAACTGGATCATGAGATCCCTATTTGTGTAAGAATTTATGTATGGTTTGTAATGGATGATGTACTATGGTATCCAATTCTGTTATGTCTCGCAAAAATGGTAATCCTAGGATTGCGATGTATGGCATACCAGGCATCTGGGATTAAAAATCCGGGTGTTGACAAGTTGGTATCAGAGCCATCCTTACCATAGGAGACCCTAGTTAGACTGGACGTTGAATCAAAAACTAAGTTTCAAAACCCTACTTGAACAAATTTGAATGAGAAAAACAACAAACAAATATTCAAAAGATCAAATGCATTCTTGCATGGAAAGAATCTAGAATTTAAAGCACTTGGGAAAAAATTAAACCAAAATCTTAAAACACTAATGGAATAAATCATTACCAAGATCACTCTAATACTATGGCTTTGTCCCGTACAAAAATTTAGCAACAAAAAATTCTAAATGATCAAAAATGATAAACAAAAATATTATAAAACCATGGAAATTGGTTCCACTCAATTTGGAGCCATGGATAAAAACTTATGATTTTAATAAGATAAAAAGAAAATAATTTACAAGGCTAATAAATCTCCTAACAAAAATCAATACCAAAATTGTGAGCAAAGTAATCCTAAAAGGATTTAAAAAGATAAAAAAATATTAAATAAAATTTTACAAAGTGGAATCACTAATTTTTGAGCTATAAATAAAAAGATATGGATTTTATAAGACAAAGAAAGAATTAAATAAATAAGAATTAATTGCAAAGACAATTTAAATCTTGACCAAATCCCTAAGCAAATGGAATAAAAGTAAATCAAACAAAATAAAAAGAATAAAGGATTATTTGAATAAAATTATATGGGTTTGAACCATATTCAATTTTTATTTAAATAAAGACAAAAAGGCTAATTTAAATAAATATTAAATCATAAGAGAATATTTGAAATATTCTAAAGTGGACTTTTAAACACACTAAATAACTGGTATAAAACTTACTGAAAAGGTTTAGTAAAGGTTTGAAATCAAATTGAGTTTGAAATCATTTGATTTGAATGAAAATAGAAATGGAAAAAGAAAAGAATCAGAGAAAAAAAAGGGGAAACAAACCCAACCCAGCCAGCCCAGCAACCCCTGGCCCACCAGAAGCCCACCCGGGCCACTCTCCCCCCTCCCGTGGATCTTTTCTCACCCACGTGCACCCCCTCCCCCTTGCTGACCCCGTGACCCCACCAGCCACGTCAACTCGTCTTCAACGCCATGCACACCCGTTCCCCTCTCCCCTCCGTTGTTTCTGCTCAATTTTAATCTGAGTAATTCACGTTAATGCCATAGTGATTCTGCCTCATGACCATGCTCGATTAAACGCCTCCCCCTCCTCTCCATTTCCCCTCAACCTCCCGCACCCAAGCGCCCCCATGCTACTCTAATTTTCGCTCAAACCACCGCTGCCTCCGACGAGCTCCGGTGCCAATTTCGGCGAGCCCCGACCACCCCTGCCCCCTAGCTCCGACTAGCTCACTCGCCATCATCGTGTGCATCTGCCAGTGGCCTTCGTTTGCTCGCGTGTGCCCCTGACACTCGGCAACAACCACGCCTGTAGGCACCGTCTTCTGCCTCAACTCCGGCGGGTTCTCCCGGTGAGCCCTGACCGCCCCTCTCCCTCTCGTTGATGCTCTCACACTCGCCTCCCTCTCGTGCATCTAACGTGACCTTTCTTTTGCCTTAACACGCTCAGCAACGCTGCCTCCGACGAAGCTCGTATGTGCCCGACGCCAGTAACATCTCCGGCGAGAAATACACGGCGATTCCGTGCGCCCCTTCGCCACATGCGACCACCTTGAGCACCACAATGTCTCCACGACCTAAGTAAGCATGTCCCCCACCCCCTTACCCCCTAGAGTTGCCGGACCATCACCACCCAATGCGCCGCCGCCGCGCACCGTCGCCAACACCACCCATCTGTGGCTAAGGCTCTGTGAACCGTTGGATGCAGATCTGGTGGATAGGATAGAACATTTAACGAATTTGTATCGTGCATTATAATCCATGTGATGCAACTTGAATCCTACAGCCCGCTTAGCTCGATCCACCCGAAGCGAGCCCAGCCAATTAGATCAAGCCACGTGGCCAGACTATTCTGTTTAAATTTAGATTTGTTCTATTAAGTGTTTAAACTTGCAAAAATCATAAATTTTGATCTATATGTCCAAAAATTACAAATTTTATATCAATGGATTCAGAAAAATGTAAACTTTGCAACTGTGACCTAGTTTTAGTCTTTTGATTCTGAAAGGTGTTTTTGCAGAAACATTAATAGGACTATTTTGAGTATAAAAAAAATGTTCTAAAAATGATTTTTGGGTGAAATCTTTTGCAAATGGATTTGTTTTGAACCCTCTGACCATAAACACTAACATTTGAATTTAAAAATATATTTTGTTAACAAAAGGAATTATTACTTTGAATAAAAGCATTTCTATCAAAACAAAAAAATGATTTAAAGGGCCATTTTCACTAACTTGATTTTAAATGATTTTTTCCACGTTTATAAATGACCGGTAGGTGTTTTGAAATATTAGAACCTTGTTAGAAACCACCTTTTCAATAACACAAGGTTTTGCATGCTTGCATGCATTTCCTTGTTTTTATCATTTTATGTGGTGAATTGTTTGAATGCTAGTTTTGAATGTGTGTCTTGCTTGATTGAATTGTAGTGAACATTGAAGAGTGTGAAAATTGCGAGATCAAGGAGTGTACCTATATTTTATACAAAAAGGCAAGTGATACTTTGGTCATCAAAAGTCCTATTATCTTTCCAATATTGCATTAGTGATATTTTTGTAGTATGCATGATAGGACTGTATTTGGTATATTGCTATGCTATAGTAGATCCTATAGAATATGGCTTGGTAGGAATATTCCTAAGTCAAGAGACAAGTTATGCTAGTATGCTTAGCCTAGCTATTATATTACAAGGGTGTAATATGCATGCTATGATATTATGCAAAGTCTATGACTATGTTTTTGATTAACAAAACAGCTATGTGAATGAAACACCTGGGTGGAATGGTGAGAATGGTTTGTTTTGACTGTTTACACGAGGACCATGTGTATGATTTACCTTGTGTATCACACTTGTGGTTGGCCACCCAGGAAAAAAGAGATTTGAGATGTTTTGTGTTGAGAAGCTTACAGTGCAGCCATATGGCATATGGGCTCTGCCTTGACTACATGGGTTGCAAGAACTCAGACAATCAGACAGTTGGTGGTAGTGATGATAGGATGGAACGTGTATGTGCTGATCTGAGGGATTTTTTCTAAAAAGTCTCGTCTCAATGCATGTCGAGTCTTGTGGGAAAAGTGCACCACCTATCGAGAGGGTAAAACCTAAGTACTTACCCGTGTCCCCGGTAATAGACATTTTGAGCATCAAAGACATTGAAATGATCAAGGATCTCCTCATCCCAATTTTTCTAAGTTAAAACTTGTTGGATGAACAAGGGAAGCACCTGGTTTGTAACCAGTGTGCCATTGTGTGATGAAATGTTTTGAAAAGAGAAAAACTATTTTCAAAGGATAGGGAAAGCTTATTTTATGCAAAGGCCAGCCAAAACTCCACTTAGCAAAATATTCATGTAGATGATAGATTCTCCATATCAATATGATATCACTTGCCAATACAATTCAAATGTATTGACCCTTGTGGTTGTAACTTATTATGTTGCTGGTTTGTTTGATGTTAGTGAAGTTTGTTGAGTAGGGATTACAAGTCTACGGCCAACATGATTGCCTGTGGCACATGAAGATGAAGGACTCCATGCTATTAGATATATCTGTTGCTTTGTGATAAGATGGCCATATGATCTATGAAAGTTGTAATGAACTATTTTATTCCTGGTTATAAGTTGTAATATGACCTTTATTTCTTGATATTACATCTTAAATTGTGGGTGCTAGCTATTCGATCCAGGGACTAGCACTATAAACATAGGGATCTCTACCTTATCAGGTTGGGACCTCTACAGATGGTATCAGAGCACTGTGTTGCCTGTAGGATTGTAACCCTAGGATTGGACAAAACCCCTTAGAAAAATTGGAGTTGTATTTATTCAAACTTATTTACAAACAATCTTGTAAACTCTTTCATCAACATTTTGTTTTGATTCTACATCCCTCCCTTTTCAACTTGATGGACAAAAACTTCAACATGAGCAAAGACTTCACCATCACTAATGACTTCAACTTCAGTTTCACCAAGGAGATCAACTTGGAAAGCACTAAGGACTTTAAGTGAGATAAGAAATATACTCAAGACTTGGAGATTAAGGAAACACAACCTAGGAGGAACCATCATCACCTTTGAACCTTGTGACCAAGATGCAAGAATTTCTTCCAAGGATACCATGATCTTGTTCATGATGTAACAACTAAGAAGAATGGAATGATCTCAAGTGAACCCCATAGTTGGATCACCATACTAGTGTTTAGTTTAAATAGATTTATTGATCACACCAACTTATGTGGTGTAGCAAAAATATTTTGTTGCCAAAAATATTCTTGAATCTTGTTGTTTGAATGGAATGCATGATTGTGATTGCTTGCACATTGCTTTGTGTGATTTATTGTGTGTGAGTAGAATTCTTGCTCAAAAAATCTTTTTCCTAATCTAATCCCAATCCAACCCAAACAGATGACTTCTCCAAGAGACCACAACTCCAATATCAAGGATGGTCACAACAACCTAGAGATGCACATGACAGAACAACTACTAGCAACCCAAGCTAGTTGAATCAAGTGACAACTCAGTTTTTAGCCAACAACATTGAGTAGGACCCAGCCATGCTAAAGTTCTTGGAATCCCAATCTCAATTGTTGCAAAGGATGAGCAATCAGATGATCAACATGAGAAACAACCCTTCCCAAGGAGATTGTGACAACAATGTTTTCAAGGATGATATTATAGAAGGAACTCAAGTCTGCAAAATCTATGGAGATATAGGACACACCTATAAAGAGCATATGGATTAATGCCCTAATTGTCAAGAGAAACATCCAGCTAGACAATGCCCCACATCTCAAGTTACATGCTTCCTATGTGAAGGAAATGATCATGCCCCTGTCCAATGCCACATCTACCCTATAGTTCAACAGATGAAACAAGATGGAAAACATCAAGCCTTTGGAAACATTCATGAAGGTACAACTTCTACCAAGAAGGATGAAGACAAAGTAAAATCTCAGTATGCACCTCCATAAATTGTAACCAACTATGGTGGACAAAATAGGAAACATGGATGTTATCCTAGGAACCGTTCTAAGAACCGAGGAAGTTTTCCCACCTTTGAAGTGAAGTATGAAGAACATGAACTAAGAGCCCTCCGAGCTTTGGAGAAACCCAAAAAGAATAAAAGTCAAGGAAACAAACAAGAAATGTGCTACCAAAGATAAAGAGATATATTAGCCAAGTGATGTGCCACAAGTGCAAAGAGCTAGGCCATTATGCATCAAATTGTCCAGAAAAGGAGAAGACCAAGACAAGAAAACTTGGAAAAGACATCAACCTTGTCACATGTTTCAAATGTGGAAATAAGGGACACTATGCAAACAACTATCCAGAGAAGTTACATCAAGACACCAAGTAAGCCAAGATGTAATCTAGTTAAAAATATTTTAAGGGTGGTAGTACCCTAGTTGTCTTGAAGCCAACTTGTAACCTCTAGCCTTCCCGAATCTCGGGACAATATTCCTTTTAAGGGTAGTAGTCTGTCACATCCCAAAGTTTTCCAAATTTTGAAATGTGAAAAATAAACAAACAAAAGAAACAAATGTTGAAATTTAGGGTGAAAAGAAACTTTTTTGCTTCTAAATGGAAACATCAAAACCCTACTTGAACAAATTTGAATGAGAAAACAACAATAAATATTCAAAAGATCAAATGCATTCTTGCATGGAAAGAATCTTGAATTTAAAGCACTTGGGTAAAATTAAACCAAAACCCTAATGGAATAAATCATTACCAAGATCACTCTAAGACTATGGCTTTGTCCCATATAAAAATTTAGCAACAAAAATTTCTAAATGATCAAAAAATTATAAACAAAAATATTATAAAACCATGGAAATTGGTTCCACTCAATTTGGAGCCATGGATAAAAACTTATGATTTTAATAAGATAAAAAGAAAATAATTTACAAGGCTAATAAAGATCCTAACAAAAATCAATACCCAAATTGTGAGCAAAGTAATCCTAAAAGGATTTAAAAGTATAAACAAATATTAAATAAAATTTTACAAAGTGGAATCACTATTTTTGGAGCTATAAATAAAAAGATATGGATTTTATAAGACAAAGAAAGAATTAAACAAATAAGAATTAATTGCAAAGAAAATTTAAATCTTGACCAAATCCCTAAGAAAATGGAATAAAAGTAAATCAAACAAAATAAAAATAATAGAGGATTATTTGAATAAAATTATATGGGTTTGAACCATATTCAATTTTATTTAAATAAAGACAAAAAGGCTAATTTAAATAAATAATAAATCATAAGAGAATATTTAAAATATTCTAGAGTGGACTTTTAAACACAGTAAATAACTGGTATAAAACCTATTTAAAAGGTTTAGTAAAGGTTTAAAATCAAATTGAGTTTGAAATCATTTGATTTGAATTAAAACAGAAAATAGAAATGGAAAAAGAAAAAGAATCAGAGAAAAAAGGGGAAACAAACCCAACCCAGCCAGCCCAGCAACCCCTGGACCAACAGAAGCCCACCCGGGCCATTCTCTTCCTTATACCACAATGATTCCGCCCCACGACCATGCTCGATTAAACGCCTCCCCTCCTCTCCATTTCCCCTCAACCTCCCGCACCCGATCGCCCCTAGGCTACTCTAATTTTCGCTCAAACCACCGCTGCCTCCGACGAGCTCTGGTGCCAATTCTGGCGACCCCGACCACCCCTGCCCCCTAGCTCCCACTAGCTCACTCGCCATCGTCGTGCGCATCTGCCAGTGGCCTCCGTTTGCTCGTGCGTGCCCCTAACGCTCGGCAACAACCACGCCTGCACGCATTGTCGCCTACCTCAACTCCGGTGGGTTCTCCTGGTGAGCCCTGACCGCCCCTCTCCCTCTTGTTGATGCTCTCGCACTCGCCTCCCTCTCGCGCATCTAATGCAACCTTTCTTTTGCCTTAGCGCGCTCTACAACGCTGCCTCCGACAAAGCCCGTATGTGCCCGACGTAGTAACATATCCAGCGAGAAATACACGGCGATTCTCTTGAGCACCACAACGTCTCCGCGACCTCAGTAAGCATATCCCCCACCCCCTTACCTCCTAGAGTCGCTAGACCATCACCACTCGACGCGTCGCCGCCGCGCATCGTCGCCAGCGCCACCCATCTATGGTCAAGGCTCTGTAAACCGTTGGATGCAGATCTGGTGGATAGGATAGAACATTTAACGAATCGGTATCGTGTGTTCTGATCCGTGCGATGCAAATTGAATCCTACGGACCACGTAGCTCGATCCACCCGAAGCGGTACCAGCCAATTAGATCAAGCCATGTGGCCAGACTATTCAGTTTAAATTTAGATTTTGTTCTATTAAGTGTTTAAACTTGCAAAAATCATAACTTTTGATCTATATGTCCAAAAATTACAGATTTTATATCAATGGATTCAGAAAAATGTAAACTTTGCAACTATGAACCTGTTTTAGTCTTTTGATTCTGAAAAATTAGGTGTTTGTGCAGAAACATTAATAGGACTATTTTGAGTATAAAAAAATTGTTCTAAAAATGATTTTTGGGTGAAATCTTTTGCAAATGGATTTGTTTTGAACCCTCTGACCATAAACACTAACATTTGAATTTAAAAATATATTTTGTTAACAAAAGGAATTATTACTTTGAATAAAAGCATTTCTATCAAAAAAATGATTTAAAAGGGCCATTTTCACTAACTTGATTTTAAATGATTTGTTCCACCTTTATAAATGACCGGTAGGTGTTTTGAAATATTAGAACCTTGTTAGAAACCACTTTTTCAATAAAACAAGGTTTTTAATGCTTGCATGCATTTCCTTGTTTTTATCATTTTATGTGGTGAATTGTTTGAATGCTAGTTTTGAATGTGTGTCTTGCTTGATTGAATTGTAGTGAACATTGAAGAGTGTGACAATTACGAGATCAAGGAGTGTACCTAGATTTTCTACAAAAAGGCAAGTGATACTTTGGTCATAAAAAGTCCTATTATCTTTCCAATATTGCATTAGTGATATTTTTGTAGTATGCATGATAGGACTATATTTGGTATATTGCTATGCTATAGTAGATCCTATAGAATATAGCTTGGTAGGAATCTTCCTAAGTCAAGAGACAAGTTATGCTAGTATGCTTAGCCTAGATATTATATTACAAGGGTGGAATATGCATGTTATGATATTATGCAGAGTCTATGACTATGTTTTTGATTAACAAAATAGCTATGTGAATGAAACACCTGGGTGGAATGGTGAGAATGGTTTGTTTTGAGTGTTTACACGAGGCCCATGTCTATGGTTTACCTTGTGTATCACACTTGTGGTTGGCCACCCAGGAAAAAAGAGATTTGAGATGTTTTGTGTTGGGAAGCTTACAGTGCAGCCACATGGCATATGGGCTCTGCCTTGACTACATGGGTTGCAAGAACTCAGACAGTTGGTGGTAGTGATGATAGGATGGAACGCGTATGTGCTGATCTGAGGGATTTTTTCTAAAAATTCTCGTATCAATGCATGTCGAGTCTTGTGGGAAAAGTGCACCACCTCTCGAGAGGGTAAAACCTAAGTACTTAGCCGTGTCCCCGGTAATGGACATTTTGAGCATCAAAGACATTGAAATGATCAAGGATCTCCTCATCCCAATTTTTCTAAGTTAAAATTTATTGGGTGAACAAGGGAAGCACCTGGTGTGTAACCAGTGTGCCATTGTGTGATGAAATGTTTTAAAACGAGAAAAACTATTTTCAAAGGATAGGGAAAGCTTATTTTATGCAAAGGCCAGCCAAAACTCCACTTAGCCAAATATTCATGTAGATGATAGATTCTCCATATCAATATGATATCACTTGGCAATACAATTCAAATATATTGACCCTTGTGGCTGTAACTTATTATGTTGCAGGTTTGTTTGATGTTAGTGAAGTTTGTTGAGTAGGGATTACAAGTCTACAACCAACATGATTGCCTGTGGCACATGAAGATGAAGGACTCCATGCTATTAGATATATCTGCTGCTTTATGATAAGATAGCCATATGAGCTATGAAAGTTGTAATGAACTATTTTATTCCTGGTTATAAGTTGTAATATGACCTTTGTTTCTTGATATTACATATTAAACTGTGGGTGCTAGCTATTCGATCCAAGGACTAGCACTATAAACATAGGGATCTCTACCTTATCAGGTTGGGACCTCTACACTTCATCAATCCATGATCACGAGGATGGCAGGCTTCAAGCATGAGACCTTATAGAGATGGAGCATCTTGAGCTTGCCCTTCTTCATCCCTTCTTGAGGTTGATCCATCTTGATGCAACTCTTAGCACTTGCCTTGATCAACCTTCAAACACTTTATTTCTTCATGATTCCAATGGGCACAAAGTCCTTGGGTATTTCTTCAACTTTCAACCTTGATACCAACACATGGACCAAGTGATGCCAATGTACAAACGTACAAGTGAAACTCCATTTACACATTAGTCCATAGAGATTGTCATTAATTACCAAAAGCACACATGGGGGGCATACATGCCCTTTCAATCTCCCCCATTTTGGTAATTGATGACAATCCCTTAGCGAGGGTTTATATGACAATTAACAACCAAAGCGGTTGCCCCAACATCAAATACTACACAAGTATGTGATGTTGGTACAACCACAATATATAGAGCAAACTCCCCCACAATCTATGCATGTGTGATGAACTTGAATTTCATTGCATAGATTGCCAACCATTACCGTTGGTTGAGTTTCCTCTATATATTCAACATGCAAAGCAACCACAAAGATGCAAGAACATGCGAGGCAAATGCTTAAGAACACACTCAAAGCAAAGTCCAACTTCCCTTAAACCCTCCAAAACTTCTCCCCCATTGGCATCAATTGCCAAAATGGGTGAAAAGTTCTAGACGACCAATATAGTGAGAATTCCTCCAAAGGTGTGCAAATGCACATATCAAATGATGAGTACTTGGGAGGAAGTAAAACTATATTGAGGACCCAAACATTGCAAAAATAAAATAAAGACAAATAAGCTTCAACAAATGAAGCGAGCAAACAAAAGGTCCAAACAAAACAATTAAAAAAACAACAAATGATATCAAATGGAAACAACACAAAAAAGAGTGTTTAAATGAAAATAGAGAAGCTCCCCAAACTTTGTGCAAAGTTTATACTGCAATATGCACAAATGTGGAATCCTCGCTCCCCCATAAGCATTTAAAACACAAAATATGAGAAAGAAGGCAAGTGTGCATTCTTAAATGAATTAGAGAAGCTCCCCAAAGATTATGCACCAATTATAGTAATTGCATTTGGAAAAAACATGCACAACCATGGAATCCTCACTCCTCCAAACTCATTTAACAATGCACACAAAATATAATAAATTTGGAAGCCACCGAAGAGTCAAAAGGAATAGGAGGTGATTTCCAAGAAATGCAAAAACAGCCAAGGAATGATCTTCTCTTATGTGAATAAATTTCTAGGTGGAAAATATCACAAAGACAAGTTCCCACAAAGAAATATGCACAAAAAAAATAGATACTCAAGGAAGCACACGAAAGGAAAAAAGGAAGACATGGAATATACAAATAAGATGTTTGCTTGAAAGCATGGCCAAAGGCTCAAATATATCTTATTGTACATCGATGAGCTTCAAAACCCAACATACTCCATATATTACAACTATTACCAAGGGAATAGGGGATAGAAGGAATATATGGAGAAAAGCAACAAGTATCAAAAAGATAGAAATCAACTTTGCAAAATACTCACTATTGCACATGAGAGATGTTGAGGAAATGATATGCAACTAGATTGACATATTTGGGATTGGTAAATCATGAGCATGATTTTGTATAGTCCCCGTTATATGCACTCATCTCAACATACGCACATTTGCAATAGATAGAAATCTTCAAAGCCAAAGCAATAAACCCAACATATGCAAGTACACCAATTCATGTCAACAAGCAACCTACAAAAGGTTGGGAACAAGATATGTATGCATGAGAGAGATACTCGTTACCGAAATATAATTGGTAGGATGAAGAAGATGTGAATTTTTTGATCATCCTAGCTTGCATCCAATTGACATGTAGACTCCACTCTTCTTCCTTGTTCAAGATACAAGCACCCAATATATATCTCCAATGTACCTAAAACACAATTAAGTACACTATGGTGCCCAAACAAATTAGGGTCCAAAGTAGTTAGTGCAACTACAATACATAGAAGATCCTCCACACAAATATGTGCATATTCATATGAAATTGAATTTCATGCACATCTAAGCCCTTAGGATTTGGTGGAGTTTCTACTATATATTGTATCAAAGAAATCAAACATGCCATAAAATATACAAGAAGAACTGCTCTTGATAAGAACTGCTCAGTTCAACAAGCCATTGCACTAGTATAGCTGGAGGAGGCTTTTCAACTGCCTTTATCGGATGAAGCCAATGCAGAACTTTCAAGGTTACAAATCCAACTGCAACATGTCAGCATTAACCCACATGTACGGGATAAATGGGATAATAAGTTATCAAAATCTAGGGATTACTCTATAAATATGGTGTACAAATCTCATTTTGATCTGATCCCAGATCATTTCCCTTCTAAGTGGCTATGGAGGAGTAAATGTATGCCAAAGAACAAGGTCTTTGCTTGGTTAATCTTACATGATATAATTAACACAAAGGATATGTTAATAACAAGACATTGGAATGTGACTACTGATTCAGATTGTGTGTTATGTCCATGTCACACTCTGGAGGATTGGTCTCATTTATTCTTTGAATGTAATTATAGTGTCAGAGTTTGGACATATTTATAGATCAATTGGGGTACGGGTTCAGGTCCAGAAATGTTAAAAGATGCAAAGAAAAGGTTCTCAGGCCCATGTTTTGTTGAAATAGTCATCTTAGCCTGCTGGAATATTTGGAGGCAAAGAAACAATAAGATTTTTAAAGGGATTAAGCCAACATTAAAAGCATGGAAGGCTGGATTTGTCCAAGATGTCTCCTTGCTTAAACATAGAGTTAAAATTTCTAAAGTTGCAGTTCTGTCAAATTGGATTGACAATCTGTTGTAATTTTGCTTTTTTCTAAGTAGTTATGTAGTTTATACCTTTTCCTTTTCTCAGTTTGTACATAAATTTGAACCTCGAGTTAATTTTGAATAAAGGGCTGTGGGGGTCTCCCCTACAGTAGATAAGCTTCAAAAAATATATACAAGAAGAAAATATGCATGCATAAGACTTTCAAGAACCAAAAGGAGATACAATTTGAATAAAAACACCAAGTAAACCAATAAGAGACACAAAAGTGTGACTTGACAAAAGGTGTCAAAATTGTATCAAAGAGCCAAATCAACACATTAAAGAACACAAGAGCAACAAATGAACTAGCAAGATCCAAAGAGATGAAAGATAGAGAAAAACATAAAGGCTCAAGGATTTATCTTGTTCTAAGAGATCAAAACATGTAACAAAAATGAGACAAAACCAACTCCCAAAGAGAGCAAGGTTCCAACAACCAAAACAAACTCTTCACACTTTTAATTATGGCACACAAAGTACCAACACAAAGAGATCGAGCTAACAAGCACAAAAAAATATGGATCAAATCAAGAAGAAAAAATAAAATTGTTCTAGATAATATAGGAGAGCTCCCCGATAAGTAGATCATTATATAGAATTTTTCCTTTGAATGCAAAATGTCCACAAATGAGATCATCACTACTACCTACACTAAATAAAACACAAGGGGGTACAAATAAAATAAGAAGATCCACAAGATGCAAAGAAAGCTTGGGAGCCTAAAGAAAAACACTTTCTTGGCAAATGATAGGCAAATAAGAAAGGGCCAAAGTGAATATGATCAATAAATTCTACCATATATGGAGTACGAATTGTCCAAATATAAGGGAAATTTTCTCGAGGTAGTTTGCAAGGATATCACGATCATATTCACAACAAGAAGCATATAACAGAGCATGAGAAATAAGCTTGATGCTTCGAGAGAGATTCTTGATAGCTTCAAATAGTCACACAATCACCAGTGATTAGATTAAATAGAAGCAAATGGTTACCATGAGGATAAGATCCAAATATGAGGAAACACATACCAAGAATCACTCTCACACATAAGATCCAGGAGATGAGCAATAAAACATCCAAGCAAATTGGAACTTGTATGAGAAAATGTGCCACATAGGAGCTAGATAATTATCAATATCAATTCTAAGTGGCACTACCTCAAATGTCCACATTTTATAGGTTTGTAATATGCACAAAGCATACGAATCCCCCATAATGTGATAAACAAAGAAATCTCAACAAGAGGCAAAAGATCATACTAGAGAGGATTAATGGACATTATAGAACTTAAATTTATCATGAGAAAGACATACCACATAGAGACTAGATAAACATGCAATAAAACTACTAAGTGGTTTTCCTCATGTACACACGTTTTAGGATTGTGGAATGCCCAAGCATGACACTCCCCCAAAATGGAATAGTCCATTAATCCCTCACAAGAGCCAAACATGGTACCAACTAGAATAAATAAAGGCTCCAAACCAATAAACACAAATACATGGTGTGCCAACCAACATACACAAGTATACTTCATTGGTCAATAAACGTAAGTGGGAAGCACAACATGTATAAACACATGCAAGGATCAAAACCAACACATGCACATGGGAGCAAGTAACTATCAATTTAAATGAGTTAAGCACAAGTTACCGCAAGTAGTATCATTGATATATGAAAGAAGCATGATAATCCCAATGGCTTGGGTTGACAAAAATAATTGATGAAGATCCCTCAATTCTCCATAATGTAGCCAAGTCTCCAATGCCCTCCAATAAAACCTATTGATCAAGTTTTAGCTTGTTGGTCCCCAACCAAGTTGGGGCCTAAGAAGTTAGTCACAATAGGCTTGGCCACCCAAATGGTTCTTTTCTTGACACCACTTTGGGCACCAACAAATTTGGCAAACACATTGACACCCTCATCCTTACAAAGTGAATAAGCATCATCAATCAAGATAGGATGGGATAAGGAGTTACCCATGGTGCATGAGGAAGAAAGGTGCCCCTTCTCACGGCATATGTAGCAAGTTCTTCTCTTGCCATCTTTCTTCTTGGGAGGAGCTGCACCATGAAGAAGAGCTTGAGGCTTCTTGGGAAGTGGCCCATCTTAAGCTTGTGGAGGAGCTTGAGGCCTCTTCCCTTATTGCTTATCACTAAGAGGATTCTTCTTCAATGGGCAATCCCTCACATGATGCCCTTCTTCCTTGCATTTGAAGCACACGATGTTGGATGGATTCTTCACTTGTCCTTGGCCCTTCTTCTTGTAGCCCTTGTTCTTCAACATGTTGGTGGGCTTGTTCTTGATGTTGGAGTTAAATCCAAGCACAATCTTGTCACTTGGGGGTCTTCTCACACTCAACATGTTCTTGAGAGTGGTCTTCCCTTCATGACACCTTTTCAAGTCATTCTTCAAAGAAGTGACTTGAGCCTTAAGCTCTTGAATTTCCTCTACATGGTTAGTATCAACAACAATACTAGAGGAACTAGATGCTACATTGTTAGAGCAAGAAGGCAAGGAATGCAATTCATCACAAGATATAACATAGTTGTGAGTGGATGAATTACAAGAACTAGCACATGGCAATATAACATTTGGAGTAGATATAGTGCTAATGCCCGCATGAGGCCCACTAGATGTTACCTTTGACACAATGGCCTCATGAGCTAACTTTAGCCTACCATGGGAGACTAGAAGATCCTCATGTGAGCTTGAGAGCGTAACATGACTTTCTTCTAATTTCCCATAGTTGCTAGATAGGAAAGCAAGTTGAGCCTTTAGCTCAACATTATCCTTCAATATAGATGCTTCACAAGAAATAGAGTTAGTAGCAAAAGCATCGTCATTTAATGCAAGAGGTGACGGTAACTTCGAAAGCTCTTTGGTGTATGAAGCTTTAATTTGCTCATGTGACTCGGTGAGTTTGATGAGCTCACTCTTGATGACCCTAGAGCCATTATTGAGGTGCTCAAAATCCTCAAGGAGTCTAGCATAAGCAACTTAAAGTTCATCATTTTTAATTTGAAGGGCACTTGCCACCTCAAGATCTCTATCATGAGATTTATTCACTCTAGATAGCTCTAGAGAAATAGGTTCCTCGAGATATTCCTTAGTTGTTTGTTCCTCTTCAAGAGCTTCATTTAGATTGGAAATTTCATTAGCATACTCACGCTCAAGACTACTTATTTTATCAATTGTGTCCTCATGCTCATATATTAGTTGCTTACTTTCAATAGCACAAGTCAAGATTTCAATGAATGTAGAGCAATCATTTTTATTAGGATGAAGAGCATGAAGGACTATCCCCCTTATCTTCTATATCTAAATAGGAGTCCCCCACTAGCTGATTTCTCTGCCCTCTCAAGCGTCCACATCGCCTCCTTTTTCCCGGTAAGCCCGCTTGTGTCGAACTCGACACAAAATTATTGGTTCGTTTTCCGTCTTGGGATATCCTAATTTTGCTTAGGTTTTGTTTAGCCTTTATCAAAGCACCACAAGCAATGCAGCCCATTACTACATCCTCTTCAATGCACGACTGATGGCCTAACTCCACCGAACAATAACATCGTGTGTCCATCGACTATGCCATTTCTGCTTCCCCTTCGCATTAATTCCTCAGATGGTGCTTTTTTTTCTCGCCCGATATCAGAGGCATATGAAGAGCCCGTGGAGATTTCCTCCCGATTTAAACTCCCAGATCCACCTCGACCTTACTCGCATTATTCTCAGTATGGGTGGGCAATTTTATTGTTTTCCTCTTCCTCTCCTAACTGCAATATATTTCAAGATCTGCTAAATTATATGCGATCTAATTGCTTCTCTTTTGTTGTCATCTGTTTTTTCTTTATGGATCTGCACTAACAATCAGGAGAGACATTGCCACCCATCGGCGTCTTGTCTGCGCGTCGTCGGAGCCATGCTCATCCATTTTCATAAGCTCCTCTCTGCCACGCTCGACTCTTCTTAAATCCAGGTTCTCCCGTATCCAATGCAACATACCAGCATAAGAACGAAGATAGGAGCCCACCTTTGGCTGGAGCATGTGAAGTGGCGACTCCTACATACTAGCTTCCAACGCTCCTACAAGGTCATCCTCACATCGGTACAAGTCATTACATATTTCTTCGTTTGTAGTATTAAATGTATTGCACATTTTTAAGTGGACTTTGATTAATTTGATGTGATGCATTCTTTTGTCAAGAATCTTGATGTGAGACATGTTTCTGGAGATGCAGCGTGTGATTGTGATCATTATGTTATTTCTTTACTATTAGATTATTGGTTGGATTGACTATAAGGCCACTTTCTTTAAACAGGACTACGATTGGTTAGCAGCAAAACACAAGAAAATAGACCATTCTTCCAACTCTGTACCTGATTGAGGCGATTCATATCTGCAACTTCAAATTTTTCTACAATGGTATCTGCTATGATCTCAAGGAGTACTTTTCGTCGAGTGGATTCGTGAATGTTGGAGCAATGATGTTCATGCCAACATAGATATGCTATTGTGCACAACCATGAGTTGGTCTCCGTGGGCTAGCTTTCAAGGAAGGATTTTTCCATGAGTTGGTCTTTATGGGCCTGCGGCGGAGGGTGTATTTCATCCATTGCCTATGGATTTTGCTTTGATCTCCTCTTGCATATCAGATCAATCTGTCTCGTCAGACTCTACAGTCGTGATAACATAAAGTTACCCCAAAATTCTTTATGATTCATCTTACCATATTAATTGTGCATGGCGTGTACATACTCAAGCCGTACTAAACATCTGCAGTCGCAAGCTGGTTAGGTATTTTGGTCAATCGATATGTCCTCCCATTTTATTCAAGTAACTGAAACCTTTGTGCAGTCTAATTTGGTCTGAAGTATAAACTCATTTCTTGTTTTATAAACCTGAACGTACACATTCCCGTTCATCTCATGGAAGCTTTGTCTTCTAACTTTGATGAGTTATTTTCGTATGGTAAGAAAATATCTGAACATGTTTTTGCATTGCAATATAAATGCCTCTTGAAATATATGCACATTTCCTTGACTATAGTTAATTAGTTTCCTATTTTTCAGGTACGTGTATCTCTTTCTTATTTGGGGCATCTCATAATCAAGCTTCAGTTCTACAAAGAAAGTGTGTGCTAGGTGCAATTCTAAGGATTTTTTAGCTTCTCATGTTGTTAACAAGTCCTGATTTTTTTTACTCCATGGTCTTGCCATTTGAGTTCTCTGGTTGAAATGCTACACAATTTTAAAGATTTTGGAGAGTCACAGATACAACATACCCTTCGTCTCTAATTTTACACTCATGTATAGTTGGATGAAAAAAAGTCATTTTAATTCCAGTGTATAAGTTGGCATTTTTAGTGGTTAATAAATAATAGTCTATGTGTAAACTATGTGCTCTTGCCTCTTTGTTCGACATAAAGTAGGCCTACAAATTTTTTTTGAAGGTTCTATTTAAATGTCTTCCCAAAATTTGGTAGGTGCCTTTTATGTACCAAATTATGGATTCTATTTTAACATTTGCCGAAGTATAATTAGCAACAGATTTACCAAAATAACCCGCAGCAACGCGCGGGGTATCATCTAGTATTTTAAAGAAGCAACATCATCATCTAGTTCTACATTATCAACATTCACATCATCATAAGATATATTGGGATCCAAAGGAGAAGTTACCTTTGAACCCTTAGCCATGAGGCACAAGTGAACATTGGGAGAATGTGATGATGGGGGAACACATGAAGCTCCAATCGCAACCTTGCCTTGGCACACACATTCTTCGATTTCCTCTACATGGTTAGCAACACAAGTACTAGAGGAGATAGAAGCACATTTATCATGGCAACAAGGCAAAGCAAGAATATCATCATGAGATATATTCAAAGAATTTGTACATGATATGCAAGGGAAATCAACACTAGGATGTAAATCACATATAGTCCTACAAGTGTTCATGCCCAAAGATACAACATTGCAATGAGATAGATACAAAGGACCATGAATGGAAAGCTCACTATCCAAATTGAAAGTTCTATCACCACTCACCATATCATTACCTTGTGACGACTCACATGCTGGTGAACTGGAAGAAGATGAGTACTCATCACGGCTAGAGGTGGAGGGAACACAATCATCCTCATTAGTCTTGGACACATCATATTTTGCTTGAAGCTTGGTCAAAATATCATGAGCATTCCGGAAAGGCATGATTGAAGAAAGAACTACAAAGCTCACAGCATTAACAAGCACATTAGATGCTTGAGCTTCGAGATAAGAGTTTGTCTCCTCCTCCAAAGATAGATTTTGGGGATCCTTAGAAGGAGACAAGCCCATATCTAGAATTTGCTCAATATTTGGGTCAATGGCACGGAAATGACTAAGCATGTGAGTACGTGTAACATCCCAGCATTTAGGAACCAGCGAAGGATAGATTTAGGAATTTTTGATATTGCATGCATTTATCTATGAAAATGTGGGTAAATTTGTCGACAAATAAAAACCTAAAGTGATCAAAGTTTCTTTCATGCTTTGAGATTAGGTATAGTCTTGAAGGATGATTGTTATAGACTTTGATACGATCTTTGTGGATTAGAGTGTTTTGGGAAATGAAATTTGAATTTAAACCTGAGTGTGAATTTATAGTTCAAAAGGATTTAAAGTTATATTTTAGTATTATGCTTTAGTCAAGAATTAATAATTAGGAGTTCAAACTTAATATAAAGAAAACAATTAAGAATAAGAATCTTCATTTCAAACTTTTATTCAATAAATAAGTTACACAGATGTAACTTATGGAAATAAGCAACATTCTTTACAATAGTAATTAAATAGAAGAATAATATTTCTTTATTGAATATTAGTACAATCCTTATTACAAAAAGAATAAAAATAAAATTACAAAAGAATAAAGAAATATTACTATTCTATAAAGGAAAGAAAACCTAAACTAAAGTCTTGATCTTCAAGTCTGGTACCTGCAAAATAAACACAAACAAAAAAGAAAGAAAGTTAACGTTAACATTATATTACTCTCAGAATTGACAGTGAAGTGCACTGTTCAAGTTTTCATCATTGAGTACTCTGTTAAAGGGGCAAGTTTCACCAATATGAAAGAATATATCTTTCATAATTTTAGCCATAAGTCAAATTTCACCAGCCAAGTAAAAGGTAACTTGATAAAAGTAACTCTCAAATTCAGAACATATCCACAAGTTGTGCAGCAGGCACACAGGCAGCACACACACCAAACTGCATGGTGTGTGCTGTCAGCACCATAGCAACAGCTCAATCACACAAAACTGCTCAACATAGCCGTGGGAAGCAAACCCACACCATTTTCTTGCTTCTTACACACCAAGCACAGTAGCCGCCAGCTAAACCAAGCCAAATCCAAGCAAGATCACACCAATCAAAACCCTGGATCACATCACCAAAATGGTGACATAAGGAGTGGGTGGATCAGGTGGATAGAAAGACCAAGATCAAGCCATCAGGACCAGGAGGTGAAGGGCTAGATCAAGGACAGGCTAGGAGCTGGAAATACCCGGAGAGCACCAGATCAAGCCGCCACAAGATCAACCACTGGCAACCCCAACATCAAATGAGTGTGGTGAGTAAAATAGACCATGACATGATCTATCTGTCTAAGATTAGACAAGTATTCATAAATTGTCTCTTACTCAAATTCTTAGAAAACACCCAAGTGGGGTGAATCCATCACTGAAATTTTAAACACTAAAACCAATCAGAAAACCATAAAGATCCAACTTAGATCTCAGGACAACATCATTGATCTAATCTATCAAGCTATATTTCAATTCAAGAATGAATATAGCCAAGATCTAAACCTCTAGGCACATCTCTTAAATAGGAGTAGCACCTTAGAATTTAATCTTATGGATCTATATAAGTTATCAATTACAACCATCTTTTCCCAACTTTAATTCAAGAAACAGTAGCTGGTATCACTACCAAAACCAATCCATGAGAAACAACAAGACAAAGGTTTAATCCCTAAACCTCAAACCAACATCATGGGTTCTAGGGATGCAAGGAAAGAGAATTCCACTTATCTATAATGACAAGCTAATTTTAAGCTTGAACAAGACCAAACTAAGTAATAGAATCTAATCTTGTGTGACATACAAGGATGGTGTCACAAGAACAGTTCTAAACTAAGCAGGTTAAGCATCCAATCTTCACAAATACAACCACCAAACTATAAATCATTTTCCTGACATCACAGGAATCATAATCAGGAAAATCCATATACATATCTTCACTGAAAGAGACCATTTGATCTCAAGCTTTATATGAATTCTTAAGCCAATAGTGCTAATACAGTGACTTCATCACACAACACTCATTGTCATTAACCAAGTAATGACAGTGGTGAGCTATTAAAACCACTAGATGTCTCAAGTATTGCTTCTAGAGCAACCTTACTATCTAAACCATATAAAAAATTAATCCATAGAATCATCTGGTAAACCACTAGCATCACCACAGCTAATCATAAATAGCAAGCCACAGCTAACAACCACTTAGCATGCTTAGGGACCATCAAAACTTGATCCAACTCATCAGATATCTACTCCACACAAGGGTATGAACCCTAAGTAGAACAAACCATCTTAATCAGGACATGACACTAACAAGGAGATGCCACCACCAACATCTAGCATGGGATGGCCTAGCATAGAGAGCATGAGAGGGAGAGGAACAACTTACCGAAGGTCCTCGCTGTAGATTAGAAGAGGAAGTAGAGAAGGCCGACGAACATGGCGGCATGGGGAGCACCCCCAAGGGGGCGCTGCGACCCACACAACGCCATGGCGGTGACCATAGCCATGCCTGGGGGCGAGGACCATCACCACGGCACACGACAGCAGCGGCAGCGTCAGTACCAACGTCACCTCGAACCCTAGGGTTTGGAACAGAATCGATCTGGCCATAGGAGGGCTCCAGGTCCAAATCGAATTGGACAGGAGGGTAGATCGGGGCTGACAACCTCGTCCTGCACCACGGCAGCGGCCAGGGAGGTCCATGATAGCGTGAATCGTCGGCTTTGACACCGCTGACCACGGGGTCGGGGGAGGAGAAGAAGAGAGGTGAGCTCCAGAGAGAGACAGAGAGTGATGGGTTGGGTTGGGCCAAGACCCTTTGGGGTGTTGTTTTGACTTCGCCCTACTAGGCCATAAGGGCCCAATAAACCCAAACAGTCAGCCCAAATCATTTAGAGCCTGCTTTAATAAATGGAAAAATACCAAAATACCCCTGAACTTAAATAAATTCTAGAAAATAAAATAAAAATCCAAAAATTATAAATAAAATATTTTTGGATTCACAATAATCCAAACTATCCAAATCAATTAAGAAATAAAATTTTAGACATATAAATTTTATTAAGAATTTTGTAATCTAAATATTCCTTATGGAATATTACAAAATTATTGAAAGATGAAAAAAAATCACTTTCATTATATATTAATATTGTAGTATTTTCTAAAAAATACTAAAAAAATATTTAATAACAATTTCTGGTATTCAAATGATAATTCTTAAAAGAATTATTAAGTCAATAAAATGCAAATAAAAAGGAAATAAAATAAAAGAGTATAATATTCAATAAATATTAAAGAAATTAATATTTATAAATCCTTAATTAAAAAAAGGATTTTTTATAATTTAAATAATGGGGAGAATACATATAAAGTTAAATAATGCATTACATTACTTTTGCATAATCATTTTGCTTCTTTAAATATTGTCCTTACCAGGCAATAATGATGTTTTTGTAGACATAGAATCTCAAGGTCCAGTGCAAGCATTAGACTTCACTACCTTGAAATCAAAGGCAAGTTCATCACTTGCTCATGTCCTTTGAAGAGTCTTTATAAGTATTTGCAAATTGTGTGTTATCATCTATATTATAGAAAAAGAAAACATTATTTTCTCAAGATATTAAATCTTAGATATCATCCTAAGTGATGATATGATGGAGCAATAGAACTTAGGGTTCTAATTGCAATAATGATAAACAATTAGGAATTAATAACCCATGACATCAGTGATTCTAGCGTCGTATATTACGCGTTAACCATGAGATTTGGAATGGGACGGAGAAGTCAGCTGTATCAGTTTCCTCTTATATGGAGGCAAGACGACCTTAGCGTGATGTTGTGATTCCTTGTGCGGATCCAACATATGGGTGGGCACCCTTACGCCCCACACTTTTGGTGTCTAGATTATCTATGAATGGTGTTTAGGGATATAGTCCATGTAAATGGTACTATTCCGGGCATCACTAGGTCATAGAGTCTTCGGGAACTCATCAGGGTTTTAGCCTGCCTAAAGGGGGGCTTAACGAAGGTGAGCCAGCCCTGAAGGATCATGCAGACATATGAGGTCGCGGAGAGGGCAGTGATTGGCTTGGACCAACTACTGGGCCCCACATCATGGAATTGTGGACGGGAAAGTATGCCCGGTTGTGCAACAAGGAGTTGATCTCTCATGGGACAAATGCAGCACCTCTGCAGTGTAAGAATTGTAACTTGTTACTCCTGTTCGGGAAGGAGCTCTGAGCAGCGGGAAAGGAACTCCATGAAAGTTCTGGTAAACCTGTGAAGGCTGATGGTCATAGATTTTTATAATAAAATCAACCTTTGAAGAAAGATTTATGAAAATTGCATAGTTCCAAAGACTGATAGTCTGAGGTGGTAGATAGAGCATCAAAATTCCTACCTTGCATATAATGAATTTGCTGGGTAACGCTGTTACTCATCCTTTCCTTTGAATCCTTGCTTAGACTCTGAGAATCCCGAAGATACTCCAATGTATGCATCTGAGAGTGAAGAGGAGGTCTTCTATGAAGAGCCCAACCTGTATGGAGCCGTAGAAGGGGAGGACTACGACATCGTCTATGGAGGAGAGTTCCAAGAGTCTGAATAATTACCATAGTTCTAGTAGCCACTTGAGACGAGCAACACGAACAATATATAGCAATAAGTTGTTGATCTCAATTTGGAGTTTAAGTTTTAAATTTGAAACTTCCACTAAAACACTTATATTTTGGTTTGTAAGTTGAATCTTTTGGAAGTCTTGAACTTCCGGTATTGTAATAATAATAACGTGTGTATGTTTGTAATATGGACCCGCAATGTTTCTGTTGTACCACTCTGAGGGATGTGATATTTACGGAATGGTGTTCTGTGGATGTCATGTCAATGACTATGGTGTACTACACATGTAGTGGTATGCTGGGTCACCGCAGTTGGTATCAAAGCAAATTGCTTTGACCTTAGGTTGGAAACCTAGTAAGGGTATTACATGTAGGAGAGTGTAGCAACGATAAAGAATTCTCTAAAAGAAATATAATGGGTATTCAAATGAGAATATTTCATTATATGTTTTAGTGTGATAATTCTTTGTTGTGATGCACTAAATTATGGGTTACTAATAAAAATTATTTTCTTGATATTAAGAGCTATGGCACCAAAGTTTCCAAAACAGACTTTGGTAAGGAAAGAGGAGACTCTGGATGATCATCAAGGATCATTCATAGACCAACTTCGTCAAATTTTAAAGATATTTAGTTGTCCAACTAGAATTCCAGTGAACACTATAACTTACCATGATGGTCGGAAGTTATCCAAGTATCGTGTGAGTATCCAACTTCCAGAGGAGCTGGAATTATATCACGATCTACCTATAGGTGAAGGTAGGAGTCACTTAGCAGCATATCATGTTGCCGTTGTGGAGGTGATAGCGAATATCCGGGAGCATAAAGCCAAGGAGTTAGAAGGTAGCACATTTTCTATGATACCTCATGATTCTATAGACTTGGAGCCCGTACCGGATCATCTTACTTTGGTTAAGAAGCATCCTAAGCTAGCTTCCAAGTTTATGGATAGATACCGAACACTTGTTGCGTCTTTTTATAAGACACATCAAGTGATTGTCGAAGATAAAAATGACATGTTAGAGGATCTAACTGATCCGGAAAGGAGGAAGCAGTTAGCATTCCAGTTAGAGAAGGAAGCAAGTAGTAGTGTAATACCTATCTTTAAGGATATACCTATAGATCCTGAATCTTTTGTACCATATCCTTATTCCCCAAGTCCCGAACCTATACATGATCCTACTATGGATATGAGGTATGCAGTACCACAGGGTTTAGAGGATGGTTCTGATTCAGAACTTCCTATTGAGAATTTTGATGGTTGGAGAAGGGGATCATATGAAGGATCTCACGAACACCAAATGTCCACAGATGGTTCTGATAGAAATGTTGGACAATCTAGCTGTATGGGTGCAAGAATTAACCCTAGTAACAGTAGTAGAAATGCCATGTCGATAGATAATCAAGATGAAGAAGAAGATCCTGAGGAGAGAGTGTTTGAATCATCAACATCTTCTCAAAACCCAGGGAATATACATTATCCGGTGTTTAACTATCTTGCCCAAAGGAGCACCTGGGGATCAGCAGGATCTGCGTATCCTGTTGACAACTCAAGGAATGAAGCTCAGGATATGCAGGCAGGAGATAATGTTGAATATGTTTCTGAAGACTTCTCAGCTGAGCTGGAGGGAGTCAATGCGCTCAGGTTGAGTAATGACTCAAGTCCTGACACTTCAGATACTGAGTATGTTCCTTCTGGAAGGCCATTTGTTCCACAAACTGTACGATGAACGACACGTCATCACGGTTGGACATCAGGCATGTATGATGAGTGTAGTTACTACTAGAAGTAGGAAACTATTTAGAGGTGTCAAGTATCATGTATAGTACAGAAATAAGATAGTTTGATAAATAAGGTAGTGTTGTGATTATACCTATATGGTATATGTTGTAATGACTTTGTATTATTATGATATTATGTATAATATGTGAAATGCATATTTGGATTTTCTTTGGATCTTCATTGTGTGACTAGTTCTGTGCGTAAAGTCGAGCTCAGAACACATGTGCATGATGTAATTATGAGTATTCGCTTTATGTTGCAGGACTAGAGGGTCATGGATACGGGTGTAGAAACCAAAGATTAGCAGCAGCGGATGGAACGTGAGGCCAAGGAGAAGGCCGATGTAGATGCAGCAAGTCAGGGAGCATTACCACCACCACCAATGAGGCCGTTAATGGAGCAGAACTTTATGCAGTGTATGCAAATGATGCAAGAGACTCAGAAAAAGTTCATGGAGGAGTTGCTGGGACGAGCAAATCAGAGGGCACCTGAAGGTGGAGGAGTGAGTCTATCTAATTTCCAGAATGCAAGGCCGTTACCTGTTTCATCAGCTCCTGAACCAATGGATGCAAAAGATTGGCTAGCAGATACAGAAAGAAAGCTGAAGACTGTAGGTTGCAATGAGGAGGAGAAATTGAGGTATGCAACTCATCTTCTGACTAGACCTGCAGCATCTTGGTGGGAGAATTAGTTGGCCATGCAACAACTAGGAAGGGAGTATACTTGGGAAGAGTTTAAACAGAGATTCCGTGAATATCATGTTCCGGAGAGTGTTATGGAGTTGAAGCGGAGAGAATTTGAGGAGCTGCAGCAGGGATATACTAGTGTTATGAAGTATATCCGGGAGTTTAGTCAACTATTTCGTTATGCTGAGGAAGAAGTTAATATAGAGGAAAAGAGGAAGAAGCGTTTCCTGCATGGATTAAACTCATTTGTGTGGATGCAGTTGAGGTTGGCTAATAAGCAAACTTATCAGCAGTTGCTAGATGCAGCTATTACCTTCGAAGATGACTACAAGAATGTCCAAGAGGATAGAAGGAAGAGAGCTAAGAAGGAAACCAAGAGGATACAAGCAAGCAAGCCCAAGCCCAATCTGGAATTCAAACCAAGGAATAAGCCCTATAACAACAACAATTCCAATCGGAGTGCAAATCCAAATGTAAAGAATATTATATGCCACAATTGCAAACTCCCAGGGCATATGAGCAGCCCTAAGAAGGAATAAGCCCTAAGAAGGAAACCAAGAGGATACAAGCATATGAGCAGTGCTTGCCCGAAACCAGTAATTGTATGCCATGCTTGTGGTCAAAGAGGTCACATCAAGCCCAATTGTCCAAGCAAACCACAAGGAGGTTGGCCGGTTCGAGATGGAAGGCAAGCCAGTGGAGGAAATGGACAGCCCAATAAAGGAGGAAATAATGGCAAGAACAACAATGGCAAGAGGAACAGACTACCAGGAAGCTGAACTGTGCAACCCTCAAGGAGGTGGATAATTCAAAGCATGCAGTGATAGGTACACTCAATATCCTTACCAATCCCGGCAAAGTTCTATTTGATACTGGTGCAACTACTTCATTCATTTCTGAAGAATTCTGTGATAAGTTCGGGATTAGAAGGGCAACGTTAGAAAATCCTATGACCGTAGTTACGGCAGGGGTAATGTGATTGTACGCCACATTAAACAAGATCAGGTTATCTCGATCTGTGGTTGTACATACTTTGCAGACCTTTATGTGATTCCTTTGAAGGGAATTGCAGTAGTGCTGGGGATGGACTGGATGATGGAACATGGATCTCAGATAAATTGTGAGGAGAAAACTGTCTCAATCAAAACTCCAAGTGGAGCAAGGATAGTTTACCAAGCAGATAAGCACAGTCATATCATGGTGGATCTGCAGTTGAACTCGATGAAAGAGGTCAAATTGGAAGATATTCCTATAGTAAATGAATTTCAAGATGTTTTTCCAGTAGAGCTACCGGGAATGCCACCAGATCGGGAGATAGAATTCACTATTAATCTAATTCCTGGTATAGCACCAATATCTCAAGCACCATATAAGATGGGACCAAAAGAATTAAAAGAACTCAAAGAGCAAATTGATGAGTTAGCTAGAAAAGGGTTTATCCAGGAAAGTGTATCCCCATGGGGAACACCAGTAATCTTTGTGGATAATAGGGATGGTGGTAGAAGGATTGTGGAGATTATAGAAATCTAAACAACGTTACTATCAAAAATAAGTATCCTTTACCAATAATTCAATATTTGTTTGATCAAGTGAAAGGAGCCGGAGTATTTTCAAAGATCGACTTAAGATTTGGATACCATCAAATAAAAATCAAACCTGAAGATGTTCCAAAGACAGCATTTGTCTCAAGATATGGACACCATGAATACCTGGTAGTACCATTTGGTTTGACCAATGCACCAGCAATATTCATGAACTTGATGAACAAAATCTTCATCCCATATTTGGATAAGTTCGTCATAGTCTTTATTGATGATATTCTGATATATTACAAGGATAAGGAAGAGCATGCTGATCATTTGAGAATAGCATTGCAGACTCTAAGGGAACATAAACTTTATGCTAAGTTCAGTAAGTGTGAATTTTGGCTAGATGAGGTAGAATTCCTCGGTCATGTGATCAGTAAAGATGGAATTTCTGTAAAATCCATCTAAAGTTCAGTCAGTACTAGAGTGGACTGCACCAACCAATGTGAAGCAAATTCGAGGTTTCTTAGGAATGGCTGGTTATTATCGGAGATTCATTGAAGTTTTCTCCAAAATAGCTGGACCAATGACCAAATTGTTAAGAAAGAATACACCATTCAATTGGGATGGGAAGTGTGAAGCAAGTTTTCAAGAGTTCAAGACTAGGTTAACCACAGCTCCAATCTTAGCAATTCTTATAACAAGGAAGGACTTCACAGTATACTGTGATGCATCTAAAGAAGGTTTGGGTTGTGTGTTAATGCAAAATCGGAAGGTGATTGCTTATGGTTCAAGACAACTGAAACCACATGAAGTCAATTATCCAACTCATGATTTAGAGTTAGCAGCAGTTGTCTTTGCGTTGAAAGGATGGAGGCATTTTCTTTATGGAGACAAATGCGATTTATACACTGACCATAAAAGTCTTAAATATTTCTTCACTCAAAAGGAGTTGAATATGAGACATAAGCGTTGGTTGGAACTGATCAAAGATTATGATTTAACAATCAACTATACTCCAGGGAAAGCAAATGTTGTAGTTGATGCTTTATGCGGAAAGAGTGCAGACATTCAGCCTAGCAATCGGGAGCTACCAAAAGAGTTACAAATGGACTTAGAAAGATTAAAACTTCAATTCATTAGAACAGAGGTTCTTGGAGGATTAGCCACTATGCAGGTAGATGCAGAGAAGAACAGTGATCTTAAGCACGAAATTTTTAGACATCAAGCAGAAGATCCTTTCATTGCTGAGGAAATTCGGAGGATATCTCAAGGGCAAAATCAGTTTTTTCGCCTAGGAGATTATGAGTCTTTATGGTTCCAAGATCGTCTTTGTGTTCTAGATGTGACTGAGATTCGTGATGTCATACTCAGTGAAGCACATGAAACCCCATATTCTATACATCCAGGAAGTACTAAGATGTATATGGACTTAAAAGAACTATTCTGGTGGAACAACATGAAAAGAGACATTGCTAAATATGTATCAGAATGCCATACTTGCCAAAGGGTGAAGGCTGAACATCAAAGTCCAGCAGGACCGTTACAACCTTTGGAAATTCCCGAATGGAAGTGGGAGGAAATAGGTATGGACTTCATCAAAGGATTTCCCATGACACCTAAACAGAAGGATATGATATGGGTAATTGTGGACAGACTCACTAAAAGTGTACATTTTATTCCGGTAAATCAAAAAGATAATGCCGAGAAGTTAGTAGAAGTTTACATCAAAGAGATAGTAAGTAAGCATGGAGTGCCCAAAAAGATCATAACTGATAGGGATCAGTGTTTACTTCAGCATTTAGGAAGCAATTGCATGAAGCACTTGGTTCAAAGTTAGATTTTAGCACAGCTTATCATCCAGAGACAGGAAGTCAAACAGAAAGAACAAATCAGATACTAGAAGACATGATAAGAGCTTGTGCATTAGATTTTGGAGGTACATGGGAAGATCATCTACCATTGGCAGAATTTTCCTACAACAATAGCTATCAGAGTAGTCTGAAGGCAGCTCCATATCAGGTTCTGTATGGAAGAAAGAGTAGATCACCAATATGTTGGTATGAGCCTGGAAGCAGCAAGGAATTTGCGCCAGACTATATTCAGGAAAAACAAGATATCATTGATAAGATCAAGGATAGACTAAAAATAGCTCAGAGTAGACAGAAAAGTTATGCTGATCAAAGTCGAAGATCATGGAATCCAGAAGTGGGAGACATGGTATATTTAAAAGTAAGTCCAATGAAAGGGGTGAAAGGTTCAGAGTTATAGGAAAATTGAGTCCAAGATATATCGGACCATTCAAGATACTGAGTCAGAACAGAACTATAGCTTATGCTTTAGAGTTACCATCAAGATTGGCTCAAGTGCATAATGTTTTCCATGTGTCATAACTTCGTAAATGTTTGAAAGTTCCATATGATGCAATCACACATCAGGAGATATAACTACAAGCAGAATTGACCTATGTTGAAAAGCCCTGTAAAATTTTGGAAGAATGGAAAAGGTTGAGGAATAGGGCAATCAAGTACTGCAAAGTACAGTGGGAACATCACCCTGAGAGGGAAGCCACTTGGGAGAAAGAAGAGGATTTAAGAAAAGCCTATCCAGAACTATTCAGGTACATCTCAACAAACTTCAGGACAAAGTTTAATTTAAGGGGGGGAAGTCTGTAACATCCCATCATTTAGGAACCAGCGAAGGGTAGATTTAGGAATTTTTGATATTGCATGCATTCATCTGTGAAAATGTGGCTAAATTTTTCGCCAAATAAAAACCTAAAGTGATCAAAGTTTCTTTCATGCTTTGAGATTAGGTATAGTCTTGAAGGATGATTGTTATAGACTTTGATGTGATCTTTGTGGATTAGAGTGTTTGGAGAAATGAAATTTGAATTTAAACCTGAGTGTGAATTTATAGTTCAAAAGGATTTAAAGTTATATTTTAGTATTATGCTTTAGTTAAGAATTAATAATTAGTAGTTCAAACTTAATACAAAGAAAACAATTAAGAATAAGAATCTTCATTTCAAAATTTTATTCAATAAATAAGTTACACAAATGTAACTTATGGAAATAAGCAATAACCTTTACAATAGTAATTAAATAGAAGAATAATATTTCTTTATTGAATATTAGTACACTCCTTATTACAAAAAGAATAAAAATAAAATTCCAAAAGAATAAAGAAATATTACATATGACTATTCTATAAAGGGAAGAAAACCTAAACTAAAGTCTGATCTTCAAGTCTGGTACCTGCAAAATAAACACAAACAAAAAATAAAGAAAGTTAAGGTTAACATTATATTACTCTCGGAATTGACAGTGAAGTACACTGTTCAAGTTTTCATCATTAAGTACTCTGTTAAAGGGGCAAGTTTCACCAATATAAAAGAATATATCTTTCATAATTTTAGCCATAAGTCAAATTTCACCAGCCAAGTAAAAGGTAACTTGATAAAAGTAACTCTCAAATTCAGAACATATCCACAAGTTGTGCAGCAGGCACACAGGCAGCACACACACCAAACTGCATGGTGTGTGCTGTCAGCACCATAGCAACAGCTCAATCACACAAAACTGCTCAACATAGCCATGGGAAGCAAACCCACACCATTTTCTTGCTTCTTACACACCAAGCACAGCAGCCGCCAGCTAAACCAAGCCAAAGCCAAGCAAGATCACACCAATCAAAACCCTAGATCACATCACCAAAATGGTGACATAAGGAGTGGGTGGATCAGGTGGATAGAAAGACCAAGATCAAGCCATCAGGACCAGGAGGTGAAGGGCTAGATCAAGGACAAGCTAGGAGCTGGAAATACCAGGAGAGCACCAGATCAAGCTACCACAAGATCAACCACTGGCAACCCCAACATCAAATGAGTGTGGTGAGTAAAATAGACCATGACATGATCTATCTGTCTAAGATTAGACAAGTATTCATAAATTGTCTCTTACTCAAATTCTTAGAAAACACCCAAGTGGGGTGAATCCATCACTGGAATTTTAAACACTAAAAGCAATCAGAAAACCATAAAGATCCAACTTAGATCTCAGGACAACATCATTGATTTAATCTATCAAGCTATATTTCAATTCAAGAATGAATATAGCCAAGATCTAAACCTCTAGGCACATCTCTTAAATAGGAGTAGCACCTTAGAATTTAATCTTATGGATCTATATAAGTTATCAATTACAATCATCTTTTCCCAACTTTAATTCAAGAAACAGTAGCTGGTATCACTACCAGAACCAATCCATGAGAAACAACAAGACAAAGGTTTAATCCCTAAACCTCAGACCAACATCATGGGTTCTAGGGATGCAAGGAAAGAGAATTCCACTTATCTATAATGACAAGCTAATTTTAAGCTTGAACAAGACCAAACCAAGTAATAGAATCTAATCGTGTGTGCCATACAAGGATGGTGTCAGAAGAACAGTTCTAAACTAAGCAGGTTAAGCACCCAATCTTCACGGATACAACCACCAAACTATAAATCATTTTCCTGATATCATAGGAATCATAATCAGGAAAATTCATATACATATCTTCACTAAAAGAGACCATTTGATCTCAAGCTTTATATGAATTCTTAAGCCAGCAGTGCTAATAAAGTGACTTCATCACACAACACTCATTGTCATTAACCAAGTAATGACAGTGGTGAGCTATTAAAACCACTAGATTTCTCAAGTATTGCTTCTAGAGCAACCTTACTATCTGAACCATATATAAAAAATTAATCCATAGAATCATCTGGTAAACCACTAGCATCACCACAGCTAATCATAAATAGAAAGCCACGGCTAACAACCACTTAGCATGCTTAGGGACCATCAAAACTTGATCCAACTCATTAGATATTTACTCCACAGAAGGGTATGAACCCTAAGCAGAACAAACCATCTTAATCAGGACAGGACACTAACAAGAAGATGCCACCACCAACATATAGCATGGGATGTCCTAGCACAGAGAGCATGAGAGGGAGAGGAACAACTTACCGAAGGTCCTCGCTGTAGATTAGAAGAGGAAGCAGAGAAGGCCGACGAACATGGCGGCATGGGGAGCACTCCCAAGGTGGAGCTACGACCCACACAACGCCACAGCGGCGACCATAGCCACGCCTGGGGGCGAGGAGCATCACCGCGGCACACGACAGCAGCGGCAGCGTCAGTACCAACGTCACCCCAAACCCTAGGGTTCGAAATGGAATCGATCTAGCCACAGGAGGGCTCCAGGTCCAAATCTGTAGCACCCCGGGAATCCCTAAAATAGAAATTGTTTGTTCTTTTTACTTATTGCATCATCATGACATCATGCATATTTTTCTTGCATTTTTCTAAGTATAAAATTATTTTATTAAACATCGTATTTTTGTTTTTCTAAAATATTCATACGGTTTAATATGTATTAAGCCATCATCTCTTTTCTTATTTTAAATTATTAAATAATTTTTTCCGATCCATTATGTGACTGGTAAAGGTTTTTTTATCTAACAAAATAATAAATAATAAAGATAGAGAAAATCTGGTCTAAACTTTTGGTCCAAAACTAGATCCATTTAGTTTAATTTATACTGTATAAATATCCTATCCCTTCTTCCTTTCCAAACCCTAGACTCCAGATCCTCCTCCCAAATTTAAGATCTAGATCCGAGAATAATTATACTTCCTTCTTCTAAAAAGAATCCTCTCCGATGCTCCACTCCACATCCAAATCCACACGCCACCACCAGGTATCGATACATACCAATATATTTGTCCCATCCATCCATGTCTTCCTCCTGTTCATGCGTGTGTGCATCTGCACAATTCCTCGCCGCCTATTTTCTTGCTTCTCCTTGTTCGCAGCGCGTGTGCACGCACGCGACCGGCCGCAGGAGGCTGATTCCTGGCCGCTCGTACACCAGCCAGCTCCCTACCGCACCTCGCCCGAGAAAATCCACTTTGAATAAGCCGTCTTGGTTCCAATGCGCGCGCGTACCATACATCGGCCGGCTGCAGCAAGGGCCCGCCTGGTCTGTTCCCCTTCCGCCGTATGCTTCTCACCACGCCACGCAGCAGCTCCTCGCGCCTGCCTCCCCATCCCATCAAGCAGCGATGGTAGTAGGTCCTGCCTCAACGCGCTAGCCGACCGGCCAACCAGCCACAGGCCGTCACCCATCGTTGTGGTTTTTCCGGCGTCTCGTCAACGACAGCGACAGCAAGGCAGTACACTAGTCCTGCAGCTAATTCTTCAGTGGGAATTAGTCACTTTTCAATTGTTTCTCCTCCCTATATGTTCCAGACCCTCCAGTTTGCCAGGGTGAGCGGCCGACTATGCCCATGGATATTTTGGTGTCCGCCACATGTTCGATGCAGTGTTCACAAGAAATTGGCTTCATGTTTGCTGTTGTCACTCTGGCAAGATATATTTTCTGGTCTCCACCACTTCATCTACATTAAGATCGCCTCTTCACTTCGAATCGTGAGACCTCGACCTACCTTATTTTCATAAACTAGTCATATAACTAAATCATTTATGCTTGCATACATATCATGTGGTTGGGGGCTTTCTACGGATTCACCTCATAATTAAATATGGAGCCCATATGCAGGCAAATTTAGCTTTATATTGGCATTATTTAAATTTGTGTAGCAAACCGATGCCATGTTTTGACTTGTTAAGACAACATTTAAATTACGGTGTAGCTAAACAACTTGATCCACCTAATTAATTGTTGGGACCCTGGTTCCGCTTAATATGGCATCCTTTGCCATGTCATGCATCATGCCCGATCTTTTGTTGTAGTATTAAATAGTGTATCCGGTGTTTCTCTAGTGCTTTGTTTCTTCGCGGATTAGGCCGATGAGTTGATGCGAGTGTCGACCCGATCTTCGGATGAACCTTCGGCAATGTTTTCAGGCGAGCATTCTCCGTCTTTTTACCTATTTTACATTTCTAATCTTTACTTCCTCCTGTTGATCTATTGCTATCTGTGTTGCGATGCTATAGATTTCGTACCCCGTTATACTTCCCTGCAGCCCTTATATTCCATGGACACATCCTATTACTTGTTGTTTGGTAGATAGTCGGTCTTGCGAGTCATAGTTGCTTGCACAGGTGATGCGTCGCGTCGTCGATCTTCCACAGTTGTTGGAGTAATGCCGCATGTTTAATGTTGGAGATGATCATGGCTTTAATTATCGTTTAATAACTAAAATTGAAGTAGGTAAATAATGCAGAGGCACAGATGGGCAATAGATGTTATTTGGTTTTTAACCGTCCACTTGTGTCCCGTAGGACCCCGAGTACTTGATACATGTTCTTTGAATATTCGCACTATCCGCATGTGGGACCATGAATCCCCCTAACCCTAGCTTGAGTTATATTTAATTCCTTGGGGCCACAAAGTAGTTGGGGCTTTATTACTATGATGTACTTATGCCATGCTTTACTGCTTTATTTATGATTGCGCGTGGAGCGCCTATACTGTTTAGGTAAGTGGAATGTTTCCGCGGTATCGACAAGCTCAGTCACACTTTCGGGTTTCCAGTCGTTTACAGCCATTGACACAAACCTCTGGGTCCATCTCGGAGCCGGCCAACTTCGCCGTAGGTTGCTTAGTGGGGTGGCCCCCTGAAATCAATTATGAATCTTGTGAATGTTCTGTCGTGATGCCTCGTTGGGTTTTTATTTGGTTTTTTCCGAGGTTGATCATGCTTGTGTTGCTATTTGTACCCTCCTGCAGGGTAAAACTTTCTGAAAGCCGTGTCCGCGGTTATGGACGACTTGGAGCACAGTATCTCGATCATAGACAACTATAACTAAAGTAGTGCTATAAATTTGACTTTATAATGACTAGTAATCATCTTCACTACAACGGAATGGCTAAATAAAAGTACCAACAACTACTAGTTTTGGGATGCCTCATGCTATATGTATCTGACTAGTAAGTATTGCAACTACCACGGAATGGTTAACTAAAACTGCCCACTGTTTATAATATCAGGATGACTCATGCTATCTATATCTGACTAGTAATTTCCGCAACTATAACGGAATGAATAAAACTACCAACTGTGTGAGTTCCTTGGTTGACTTCCTCGTTTGGTCTCGAGGGGGAAATACCAGGATGGGTATGCTTGATGATAGTTTAAGGTTGGATCCGAATAGGTCTTTCTTATCCCTATCTTATAGCCGCCAGTTGTACTGAGTCTCTATAGGTTGTTTAGTGCATGTTGCGCTGTCGCTTCAGTCCACCATACCTATGTAGGTGAGGACCGCCGAATTCTAGTCTCGCCGTGTACTGGCCTCAGTACTGACCGCTCTCTTTTTTCTTTGCCCTTTGTCGGCACCCCTTTTGTTTAAGTAGGTTTTGAGATCGACGTCGTTACCAGGGTTACCCTTCCGGCTTGGCCTGGGAAGGGTTATTGACGCCATTGGTTATTCTTTAGGGTTCTTAGCTCAATTTGCATCTTGTCCGTACTCAGACGATGTATCGTTTTAAAGGTGATTTGGATCTTTGTATTGTATATCTGTATTCTTGACTCTTTGAGTCATTGTTGTATATATATCTGTTCTGTGGGTTTCATCATGGACTATTGTGTAATGGTATTACTTCGTTTTCCACCCGCACGAAAGTGCCTGGTGGGCACCTTTGAATCGTTTCTATGCGGGTTTGGCGGGAATCGCTAAAACTTGCATAGGGACGATCCGAGGGTGTTACAAAATCGAATTGGACAGGAGGGTAGAGCGGGGCCGACAACCTCGTCCTGCACCACGGCAGCGGCCAGGGAGGTCCACGACGGCGTGAATCGCCGGCGATGACACCGCTGACCACGGGGTCGGGGGAGGAGAAGAAGAGAGGTGAGCTCGAGAGAGAGACAGAGAGTGATGGGCTGGGTTGGACCAAGACCCTACTGGGCCATAAGGGCCCAATAAACCCAAACAGTCAGCCCAAATCATTTAGAGCCTGCTTTAATAAATGGAAAAAGACCAAGATACCCCTGAACTTAAATAAATTCTAGAAAATAAAATAAAAATCCAAAAATTATAAATAAAATATTTTTGGATTCACAATAATTCAAACTATCCAAATCAATTAAGAAATAAAATTTTAGACATATAAATTTTATTAAGAATTTTGTAATCTAAGTATTCCTTATGGAATATTACAAAATTATTGAAAGATGATAAAAATAAATAAAAATCACTTTCATTATATATTAATATTTTAGTATTTTAGAAAAATACTAAAAAATATTTAATAACAATTTTTGGTATTCAAATGATAATTCTTAAAAGAATTATTAAGTCAATAAAATGCAAATAAAAAGGAAATAAAATAAAAGAGTACAATATTCAATAAATATTAAAGAAATTAATAATTATAAATCCTTAATTAAAAAAAGGATTTTTCTATAATTTAAATAATGGGAGAGAATACATATAAAGTTAAATAATGCATTACATTACTTTTGCATAATCATTTTGCTTCTTTAAATATTGTCCTTACCGGGCAATAATGATGTTTTTATAGACATAGAAGCTCAAGGTCCAGTGCAAGCATCAGACTTCACTACCTTGCAATCACAAGGCAAGTTCATCACTTGCTCATGTCCTTTGAAGAGTCTTTATCAAAATATTTGCAAATTGTGTGTTATCATCTATATTATAGAAAAAGAAAAGATTATTTTCTCAAGATACTAAATCTTAGATATCATCCTAAGTGATGATACGATGGAGCAATAGAACTTAGGGTTCTAATTGCAATAATGATAAACAATTAGGGATTAATAACCCATGACATCAGTGATTCTAGCTCCGTATATTACGTGTTAACCATGAGATTTGGAATGGGACGGAGAAGTTAGCTGTATCCTTTTCCTCTCATATGGAGGCAAGACGACCATAACGTGACGTTGTGATTCCTTGTGCGGATCCAACATATGGGTGGGCACCCTTACGCCCCACACTTTTGGTGTCTAGATTATCTATGAATGGTGTTTAGGGATATAGTCCATGTAAATGGTACTATTCCGGGCATCACTAGGTCATAGAGTCTTCGGGAACTCATCAGGGTTTTAGCCTGCCCGAAAGGGGGCTTAGCGAAGGTGAGCCAGCCCCGAAGGATCGTGCAGACATATGAGGTCGCGGAGAGGGCAGTGATTGGCTTGGACCAACTACTGGGCCCCACATCATGGAATTGTGGACGGGAAAGTACGCCCGGTTGTGCAACAAGGAGTTGATCTCTCATGGGAAAAGTAACGCACCTCTGCAGAGTGTAAGAATTGTAACTTGTTACTCCCTATTTCGGGAAGGAGCTACGAACGTGGCAGGAAAGGAACTCCATGAAAGTTCTGGTCAACTTGTGAAGGCTGATGGTCATAGATTTTTATAGTAAAATCAACCTTTGAAGAAAGATTTATGAAAATTGCATAGTGCCAAAGACTGATAGTCTGAGGTGGTAGATAGAGCATCAAACTTCCTACCTTGCATATAATAAATTTTCTGGGTAACGCTGTTACTCATTCTTTCCTTTAAATCCTTGCTTAGACTCTGAGAATCACGAAGATACTCCAATGTATGCATCTGAGAGTGAAGAGGAGGTCTTCTATGAAGAGCCCAACCTGTATGGAGCCGTAGAAGGGGAGGACTACGACATCGTCTATGGAGGAGAGTTCCAAGAGTCTGAATAATTACCATAGTTCTAGTAGCCACTTGAGCCGAGCAACACAAACAATATATAGCAATAAGTTGTTGAGCTCAATTTGGAGTTTAAGTTTTAAATTTGAAACTTCCGCCGAAACAGTTATATTTTAGTTTGTAAGTTGAATCTTTTGGAAGTCTTGAACTTCCGGTATTGTAATAATAATAACGTGTGTATGTTTGTAATATGGACCCGCAATGTTTCTGTTGTACCACTCTGAGGGATGTGATATTTACGGAACGGTGTTCTGTGGATGTCATTTCAACGACTATAGTGTACTACACATGTAGTGGTATGCTGAGTCACCGCAGTACGCCAAACATCATAATGAGTGCCAAAAAATGTAAATGTGTGAGAGTGCACTAAACCCCTAAGAGACATTAAGTATATTGGTTATTATGGTATTATAAGAGGAACTCTAGGGACATATTTCCATATTGCTTCCAATCAGGCAAGCCACATTCATGCTCATAAGCCTTTGTCCTATTTTTATACTTATGCATGTTTTACCAACTGGTTTATGTAAATTGCATGGTTTTAATTAAATGTATTTTATATGTGGGAATGTTTGGCTCCTCCAAACTATTACCACTTTGGTACCATTAGGTACAAACCCTTTAACACCGTATCCCTTTCGAGACCTTGTTTTAGCCTAAGCAAAAGTATAGGATGGGAAGACCCCGGGAAAATGTTTATAAAAAGGTTTATGAGAAAACCTTAGCGAGGTTTGGCATGCCAAGTGAGTTTGAAAATGAAAAAGGTTTTGTTTTACAAATGATGTTGAAGTGGAGAAGGAGGAAAATTGTTTACGAAAACACACCCGGTTCTTCGAAGCTTTAGCTATAACAACTTAACCCGTGCAACCACATTACTCTGGAATGGGACGGGGCTGGACTGGAAGTTTGTCTATTCTGGTATAGGTGCCTCACACTACTATAGGGGCAAACAATCCCTAGAGGGTGGGCCTTGCTCCATTTCAACGATCCATGTAAGACATCGACCAGGAGAAGGAACTAAGGGTCTACGGACCTCCACGCGATACTATGAGCCCCTCATTGAAAGTGCACACCCTTCGAGGTGCAAAATGCGCTCGGGTTGGCTTGGGAACTATATAGGGCATCTCAGTTTTGAGGGGATTAACACTCATAGGGTAGGCATTCATACTAGAGTAGGCATCCGGAAGGTCTTGATTGGTTACTCGACCCACGATCGGTGTAGATCAGGGGAGGGTACCCGGATGGTGTGGGTAAAGTGTACAACCTCTATAGAGTGTAATTCAATTCGAATAGCCGTGTTCGCGGTTATGGACGGGTTGGACAAACTATTGTAGACTGGTGCTAGTTTTGTTTTCCCAAAAAGGACTTCTGAAAAGAAAGTGTTTTTCTAAAACCTGGTGGTGCGAGGGACACCAGAGATAGAGGAGGATAACTTGGTCAGTTGAGGACCGTGGAGATGAAATACGGTGACCTAGTCCTAGTGTTTGACAATTTTTTTGCAAAAAGGTTTCCAAAAATGTTTTACAAAGGATTTTAATAAAACCTCGTAGATGATGTATCTACAAGAGAAACTATTTTAGAAAAGAACCTCTCATGGAGCCATCCTACCACTACAGCCATACTGCATATCCACTTGTTATTATTATTTTTCCTAAGGTGGTTTGCGAGTATATTCGAAGTACTCACTGGCATTGTCCCTGGCTATTGACGTGACCAGATTCCCAAAGGATCAAGGATCAACAAAGAAGCTAACGGCTACACGAGCTAGGGCGTATCTCCCAGTCGGGCACTCTGTTGGGTTATGGCTTGACTCGGGTCCTCCGCGATTAGAGGATCCGCTGGTTTTATGTATCTGATCCCTTAGTGGCATTTTGTAAGTCTATTTATGTAAACATTGTTGTAATCGATGTTGTAATGGATGTACACTTTGATATCTGTCGATTATGCGCCACGATGCACTGATCATGTGTAAGATCCCTCCTTTGTAAAGGAAAAGGATCCCTGTGATTGCAATGCTAGTCCCTGGATCATTGCTAGCATCCACAGTTTAAGATGAAGTACACAGATACAAAGGTCATTTATTACATCCATTCTAGAGATAAAACATAGTCTTTTACAACTCAAGGCCACAGGCCTAATACAAGAGTTTGGAATAAGTAAATAAACATAAGTCTTCATCTTCATGTGCCACAGGCAAGCATGTTGAGTGTAGACTCATGACACCTACTCATCATCGGAGTAACCTGCAACATCACAAGTTACAGCCACAGTGGGTCAATACTTTGGAATAGTATTGGCAAGTGATACCTTAGTAAATTTTAAGTGGACTATATTACTATATGCATTTTGGCTAAGTGTAGTTTGGCTTGCTTTGCTCAAAATAGGTTTTTCCTATTAGTTGAAATCACTAAGTTTTTCTTTGTTAAAACATTTCCCAAGAAACCATCAATAGACATTGAGGTCCTTCACCCTTGTTCACCCACAAGTTTTACTTAGAAGTTGGAGTGATGAGATTCTTGATAGCTTCCATGTCTTGATGCTCAAGTTGTCCATTGCCATGGACTTGGCTAAGTACTTAGATTTTCCATCTGCAGAGGTTGTGCACTTTCCCCACCATACTTGGTTTCCCAAGACAGGACCTTTCAGTAGCCTTCCCTTAGCCAAATGGACGCGTTCCAACCTATCATTCCCACTACCACCAACTGTCCAAATGACTAAGTTCTAGCAACCTATGTGATCAAGGCAGAGCCCATATTGCCAAGTGGCTGCACTATAAGCTTCTCAACACTTGGCCTCCAAAATCCCTTTGTGCCTGGGTGGCATACCACAAGTGAGATACACAAGGTAAACCATGTCCATGGGCCTTGTGTAACCACTCAACCAAAAACCACCATTAAAGTCCCATTCCACCCAGGTGATTCATTGACTTAGTTGTTTTATTAAGAAAAACATAAGTCCAAAGACTTAGAAATATTTTCATCATAGCATGTATATACTTTACCCACCCTTGTTTTCTACTAGCTAGGCTAAGCAATGGCATAGTAACTTAACTTAGGAATTTCCTAGCAATTCTATATCTACTTAGGATTTCCCAACATGGCACTTGGCAAAAATAGTAGCATGCAAGACTTAGCAAAATATTTCTAATGCTTGTACAAAATATACGGATGGAAATATTCATGAAGTACCACTTGCCTTGGTAGTGGGGAGAGTAGCACTCTTCACAATCACAGTTACTAGCACCAAAGTCTACACAAGAGAAAATAGTAGCACAAATTTACACACAATTCATATACAAACATAAATATATGCATGCATGCAAAAATGCTAAGTGATGATTTTAAAACCTAACCAAGCAAGTGCATGATACTGAATCATAACCAAGTCAAGAACTTGCTAATCCAAACTTATTTAGCACTAAAACAAATTCCTAAACAAATCCTATACTCAAAATAGCCTTAAACAAGTTACTGCAAATAAAGTCATTTTAACAGAAAGTTTTCACTAAACACATTGCATAAACAGAAAGGGATTGTCTCCCTGATTCCAACGATATAAAATTTGCAAAAATCTAACGTGGAAATCAAAAGTTATAGCCTATTCAAATTTGAATCTAAATCTGTTTTAAATTCTGTTTTAAACACACACCCTAGCCACGCGTCTTAATTCTATTGGTTGATACCGTTTCGCTCAGGATCACGCACGCGAGCCGTAGGATCTAAGTGACGATGCACGGTTCAGATCTAAACATAACGGTTCGATAAGTGGACTAATCCTACATTTGGATCTGGATCTGACGGCTACAATTCATCTAACCAAACGAAGCGGCTTAGCGGGTGGCAAGCGGCGGCGAAGCTCTGTCTGCGGCGGCGCTACAGATCGTCCGGAGAGACAGGAGGATGCTCACCAGGTTCGTAGCGTCGAGGAGAAGCTCAACTTAGCAGCGGCGAGGCGCCGCGGGCACGATCATTGGGGCTCGTCGGAGTTGCGGGGCGTCGCTTCTGTCGAGGTCATCGAGACTCTGTGTCATCCTAGCACAAGGCAGAGGGTTTAGAAGATGCGCAAGTGACTAGCGAACAAGTTGGTAACAAAGGGAAGGCAAGGGACGCTCAGTTCTTACCGCTATTGCTCGCGGAGTCGGCGGCGGGGGTTCGGGCGTGAATGTAAATGATGACTGGGTCACGAGCAAGCAATCTAGGCGTTAGCAGATGCACAAGATCATGCTAGTTGTAGTGGTTTGAGCGAGAGGCAGGCGCGGTCTGAGCTTACGTGATTCGTCGCCGAGCGCTGCGTCGCTGTGGCGCGATCAGGCCGATTGTGGCGGCGGCGTGGAGCGTTAGTGAGAAATGACCCGGTGCGAGAGGGTTATGTGGCGAGAGGAGCGGCGATTAAGCCGGAATCAAGGGCAATTGCGAGAAGTCAACGCGGCAGTGATGGGCGGAGAAGCGGCCCGGCAACGTGGTCGCGTGATTTGGGGAAAACGAGGTGGTGTCGAGGTCCACCGGTCGTGAGTGAGACAGAGAGAGGTGGGGTCCAGTGTCGATGCTGTGGGTGCATCTGTAGCGTGCAGCGAGAGAGAGGCGTGGGCTAGCTGGGCGGTTCTTGTTGAGCTAGAATAGGCGCTGGCCCTTTTCCTTTCTTTATTCCTTTTCTTTTATTTTTATTTTCAGGAATGGTTTTCAAAATGAATTCAAACTCTTTTTGAATTCAAATCTTCTGAGGGTTTTTTGCAGTGTGTAACAGTCTCAAATCTAGGCATAAAACCATGTGGTTACTTTGTAAAGGCTTGGTCATTTTTGGAGAAACAAAATAACAGGGACTTTGCACTTGACTTGCAAATGTTTTAAAAATGGTTTTTGAAACCATTTCCATTTTGTAAAGCTTGGTTCAAATCCAACACTCAATCCATTCAACAAGGGAGACAAACAATCTAGGTTTAAAACATTCAAATTCTCAAATGGGGATGGCCATTTGATTTAAGTTTGCTCACATAAAATGATAGCACTATGTGCTTCTGTTTTTCTGAAATGAGTTTTGAAATTGATCTCAATTCTATATGCATGCATGAATGATATGCAATCTTTGGAATCATGATTTTAGGGATGTTACAAATCTAACCCCCTTAAGGTGAATCTCGCCCTCGAGATTCGGATTGGCTAGCAAATAGGTGAGGGTGGTCTTTCCGAAGATCATCTTCTCTTTCCCATGTTGCTTCCTCTTCGGAATGATGATTCCACTGTACTTTGCAAAACTTGATAGTCTTTGTCCTTGTGACTCTTTCTGCAGTCTCAAGAATCTTGATAGGTTTCTCTTCATATGTGAGGTCACTTTCTAGTTGCACTTCCTCCAAAGGTATAGTATCCTTCAAAGAAGTTTCTTCCATTTCTGGGTGACATTTCTTAAGCTGACTCACATGAAACACATTATGGACAGCTGACAGAGATTCTGGTAATTCTATTTCATAGGCAACTTCTCCTTTGCGACTCAAGATCTTGAATGGCCCAACATATCTTGGTGCCAACTTTCCTTTGACTCCGAATCTCTTCACTCCACGAAGTGGTGACACTCTAAGATAAGCTCTATCACCAACTTCGTAGGTGACCTCTCTACGCTTAGGATCTGCGTAGCTTTTCTGTCGGGACTATGCTATCTTCAACCTGTCCTTAACCAATTTGACCTTCTCTTCGGCTTCTTTGATAAGATCTGGCCCGAATAAACTTCTTTCTCCCACACCATTCCATAATAATGGGGTGGTACACTTTCTTCCATAGAGAAACTCAAACGGTGCCATCTCAATGCTGGCTTGATAGCTGTTGTTATAAGAAAATTCTGCGTAAGGCAGACTTTCATCCCAACTTGCTCCATAGTCTAGGGCACATGCCCTCAACATGTCTTCAAGAATTTGATTAGTCCTTTCTGTTTGTCCATCAGTTTGAGGATGAAAAGCAGTACTGAATTCCAATCTCGTTCCCAATGACTCATGTAGCTGTCTCCAAAAATGGTAAGTGAATTGAGTTCCCCTATCTGACACAATACTCTTGGGCACACCATGTAGACATACAATTCTACTCATGTAGATTTTGGCTAACTTGGCACTTGTATAAGTTGTCTTCACGGGTATGAAATGAGCCACTTTAGTTAGGCGATCCACTACTACCCATATGGAATCATATCTTGATCTGGTCCTTGGTAATCCGGTAATGAAATCCATACCAATCTTGTCCCACTTTCAATCAGGAATAGGTAGTGGTTGAAGCAAACCTTCTGGTTTCTAATGCTCCGCTTTTACTCTACTACACACATCACACAAGGCAATATGTTCGGCGATGTCCCTCTTGAGATTGTTCCACCAAAATCTTTCTTTCATGTCCATGTACATTTTGGTGTTACCCGGGTGGATAGAATACGGAGAGTTGTGTGCTTCCTGCAAAATCAGTTTCCGTAACTCCGAATCTTGTGGAACACAGATACGTTTCCCATGCCATAAAGTACCATGTTCTTCTTCATGGAAATTTTTAGCTTTCCCCTGGCCAATCTTTTCCTTAATCTCTTCAATTTCCTTATCAGTCTTCTGAGCTTCTCGGATCTTGTCCAACAAAGTGGGTTGAACATCCAAAGACATGAGATGTCCTTCCGGCACAATCTCCAATCTGAGTTTTCTGAATTGGGTACACAAATCATCGGGCAATTCTCATTTGGTAAGGCCATTCACAAATACCTTACGACTTAGAGCATCTGCTACAACATTTGCTTTACCGGGGTGGTATTGCAAACTTAAGTCATAGTCCTTGATAAGCTCTAACCATCTTATTTGCCTCATATTGATTTCCTTCTGGGTGAAGATATACTTCAAACTCTTGTGATCTATGAACACTTCACAACGTTTCCCCAAAAGATAATGCCTCCATGTTTTGAGTGCATGGACGACAGAGGCTAACTCTAAATCATGAGTAGGATAGTTCACCTCATGAGTTTTGAGTTGTCTCGAGGCATAAGCTACAACTTTACCGTCTTGCATAAGTACTGCACCCAAACCTTGATGAGATGCATCACAATATACTTGGAAATCCTTTTCCAAATCTAGCAGACATAGAACTGGTGCTGTCACAAGCCTCTTCTTCAACTCCTGAAAGCTGACTTCACAACCTTCAGACCAAGCAAACTTCTTGTCTTTCTTTAACAATTCAGTCATTGGCTTAGCAACCTTCGAGAATTTTTCAATGAACCTTCTGTAGTAACCCGCTAAGCCAAGGAAACTACAAACTTCTTTCACGGACTTGGGAGATTCCCATTCCGTCACAGCTAAAACCTTAGCAGGATCAACTGCTACACCATCCTTTGTCATAACATGACCAAGAAAACCAACTTCCTCTAACCAGAATTCACACTTGCTGAATTTGGCATAAAGTTTATGCTCTCTTAACTTCTCAAGTATCAAGCGCAAATGTCCTTCATGCTCTTCTTTGCTCTTGGAGTAGACTAAGATGCCATCGATGAAAACGACAAAAAACTTGTCGAGGAATTCCATGAACACTTTGTTCATCATATTCATGAAGTATGCTAGAGCATTTGTCAAGCCAAAAGGCATTACGGTATACTCATATAATCCGTACCTTGTAGTGAATGCTGTTTTTGGTATGTCTTGTTCTCTTATCTTAAGTTGAAAATAGCCTGACCGGAGATCAATCTTTGAGAACACACATGCTCCTTCTAGCTGATCAAACAAGTCATTTATTCTAGGCAAAGGATATTTGTTCTTGATAGTTACCTCGTTGAGTGAACGGTAATCTATGCATAACCTTTGGTTTCTATCTTTCTTCTCTACGAACAAAACTGGGGCTCCCCAAGATGAAGAACTGGGTTGAATAAATCCTTTCTGCAACTGTTCTCCTAGTTGCTTCTTAAGTTCTTTCAGTTCATCAACTGACATTTTATATGGTCTCTTTGCTATTGGTCCAGAACCTGGTACCAAATCTATCAGAAATTCCACATCTCTATCCGGTGGCATTCCTGGTAATTCTTCCGGAAATACATCCGGATACTCACACACAATTGGCACACTGTCCATGCTAACCCCCTTAAGATAATTAAGCATACTCCTTTTTGCTTCAAAATTGGTCTTGAATCTGATCCTTTTATTTTCAGGCGTTGTGAGTGAGACAGTATGGTTGGCACAATCTATCACTCCTTTGTACTTAGTCATCCAGTCCATTCCCAGAATGACATCCAATCCTTGGGAGTTTAGTATTATCAAGTTAACGGGAAACTTATACTTCCCAAATTCTATGACTAGATCATGGCATCCTGAATTCACTAACATTTCTCCACCAGGAGAACTTACTTTAATAGGACACCCAATAGTTTCTACCGGCAGTTCATTTCTTTCAACAAATGCTCTTGATATGAATGAATGAGATGCACCAGTATCAAAGAGTACAAATGCTGGAATGGAATTGAGTCTGGACTTACCAGCAACAGCATCAGGTTCCTCATAGACCTCCTCCACACTGATGTGGTTCACCTGTCCTTTCTGGAAAGGATTGGGCTTGACAGGTCCTTCAGCTTTCTTTTCGGGGCACTCGTTTGCATAGTGTCCCATCTTCTTGCATTTGAAGCATTCAACCTGACTGATGTCTCTCTTAGCAGGCTGACTTCCACTCCCACTACCATTACCACTATGGTGGCTCTTATGTCCACTCTTGTGGTTCTTGTATTTGTCATTGTCATGACTGCGATGATGCTTGTTGTCATGACGGTTGTGGTTGTGGTGCTTGTTGAATTTCCCATGCTTGTGAGATCCTGAGCTTCCACTGTCATCATAGTGAGATCGTTTGTGAGACGACCCCGAGCTGTGCTTATCGGAGTGCTTTCTCTTTCTACTCTCGACTTGCTTCATTTTGTTCTCCAATATAGCAGCCTTGTCACAGAGCAACTGATAAGTGGGAACATATGCCACAGCCAGCTGCAGATTCAGCTCATCATTCAAGCCTTCCAAAAAAAATCCTTTCTCTTGGCATCTGTGTCAACCTCATCTGGTGCATAACACGCCAGATTGTTGAACTCTTCAATGTATTCAGCCACGCTGCGGTGGCGCTGCTTCAGATTGTGGAACTCTTTCTTTTTCAGGCTCATTATTCCTGATGAGATATGAGCAGTGCGAAAGCCATCCTCAAAGATAGCCCAAGTCACCTCATCTATGGGTGTGGTGATTTGGAAATTGTCCCACCAAGTGGCGGCTGGTCCTTCCAGCAGATGTGCTGCAAATCTGACCTTTTCAGCGTCCGTGCAACCCACGGTCACTAAGTCCTTGTTTACAAAACGTAGCCAATCGTTGGCCACCATGGGATCAGTCGTCCCTGAGAACTTAGCTGGCCTCAACCTCAGAAATCTGGTAAGCATATCAAAGCCCGGAGGGTTGTTGTTGTTGTTATTGGGGTTGTTGTTGTTGTTATTATTCTGGTTCTGGATGAATGTTGTCATCATCTGCATTAGTTGTGTTTGAGCAGTCATCATTTGCTGCATTTCTGGAGTGATGTTGTTGTTGTTGTTGGGGTTGGGGTTTGCGCGACGGGGAGGCATCTGTGGTTTGTTCAAATAGAGATAAGAATGAGATACCCATAGATGCTTTCATGCACATTACATCACATAAGCAAACACAAGCATGCAACATAAGATAAAAGTTCCACAACAAGATAACAAGTTCACAAAGTAAAACACACAAGTGGCAAGCCATCCACATGTCGGATGGTCCAATAGAACGTTCTCAAATAACAAGTATGATAATAAAAGATAAACAAGTAGTCAAATCTACTCATCAGCATCAATCTCCTCCTCGACAAAGGTAAGACCCGCGTTCTCCATCGCGGTCTTGTTCTCCTCAATGGTAGTGGTCAAGGACTCAATCTTGGCCTTGAGAGCCCTCTTCTGGGAACGAAGCCTCTCTATCACCGTCTGCTGCTGCTCTAGCTCGAAGTCCTTGGACTGCAGTTCTTCAGTCATATCCCGGATCTTCTTGTTCCTATCCTGGACACGCTTCTCCTGACTCTTGAACTTCCTGTCCTGGGTCTCGAACTTCGCCTCCATTTCTTTGACTATCTCGTCCTGCTGCGCGAAGAGCTTGTCTTTCTCGCGTAGCTGCACCTGGAGCTCGTCATTGCTGAGCATGACATTGGTCCTGTCCGTGTCCACGTGCCTAATGAGAGACTCTAAGTCCTGGAGATATAGACGTATCGGCTCTGCTGCGTCCCTCGAGTCGTCCTCGAAGTCGATGGACTCTCCATCCTCATCATGTCTTCCGAAGACGTGGAAGTGGGTGCCTCTAACCTGTCGGGAGTGTCGTCCTAGCAGACGTCCTATCAGGTCCTGCATAACTACCTCCATGCCTCTCTCCACCATCGCCGTGCATAAGCTTGAAGACGATGGCCTCCGTAGTAGGCTCTGTCTGGCGTCCGGGCTGGTTCACCTTGAAGCCCCAGAGGTCCTTCTTCTCGAACTTGGTGAGTGAATGCACCATGATGGTGGGAAGAGGGAGATTGAGGAAAGTGGTAAGCTCAACGATACGAGGACCAAAGCGGGTAACCTGGAACTCCTCAACAGTGCTGATGGTAATAGGCATCTATTTATAAGATAGAAAAGTTAGAACAACACAATTCAAGATAAACAAAAGTCATAACACACATACATATCCTTGGAAAGCAAAATCACACAAGTCATGCATACATGAATCCATTACATCAACCAAGGTCCAATCTTATTTTAAGGTAACAATTTGGAAAATAAGGTGATAGGTGGTGGTCCAACTAACGAAGTACGTTTACAATCCTATCTCACTGGATTTGTTGGCTAACACAATGTTCCTAGAAGCAATCAGCCTATCTTGCTCACATGATTCCATCACTAAGTCTATAATATCTCCTCTTAAGGTTTGGTTGGTAGCTTCCAACTCTTGGGTATGTTCCTTCTCTTTCTCTAAGTCTTTTTGGAGGTTGAGCATTCTGCACTTGACTCTAGCACTAAGTTCTTTGATAGTCCTCCAAGCTGCTTCTCTTGCTGACTCAAAGAATGTGGTGTGCACCACAGTGTTGGTGTACATGCAGAATCCTGTTTCTTTGTGGTTGTCCTCCTTGTTTTTATACAAGTGAATTGCACCCACCAGTACTCAACTCCTTCATCCTTCACTGGAAAGCCTTTGTACACAGCTGCACCAAGTATTTCCATTGCCACCATGAGGTCCTTGAGAATTTTGGGAAACTCAGTCTCACACTCCAAGGTCATGGTCATGAGTGGTCCTTTTCTTACGGCTTCATTGATGGAGTTCATCTACAAATAGAGATGAGAATGAGAAGATTAGAAAAGTTTACGAGAAGAATAGACAAGTGTAGAAGTAGTTGAAAATTATTCCTTAGTGGTTTCCAATCCTAGGGTCATAATCCTATAGGCAACACAGTGCTCGGATACCATCTGTAAGATCCCTCCTTTGTAAAGGAAAAGGATCCCTGTGATTGCAATGCTAGTCCCTGGATCATTGCTAGCATCCACAGTTTAAGATGAAGTACACAGATACAAAGGTCATTTATTACATCCATTCCAGAGATAAAACATAGTCTTTTACAACTCAAGGCCACAGGCCTAATACAAGAGTTTGGAATAAGTAAATAAACATAAGTCTTCATCTTCATGTGCCACAGGCAAGCATGTTGAGTGTAGACTCATGACACCTACTCATCATCGGAGTAACCTGCAACATCACAAGTTACAGCCACAGTGGGTCAATACTTTGGAATAGTATTGGCAAGTGATACCTTAGTAAATTTTAAGTGGAATATATTACTATATGCATTTTGGCTAAGTGTAGTTTGGCTTGCTTTGCTCAAAATAGGTTTTTCCTATTAGTTGAAATCACTAAGTTTTTCTTTGTTAAAACATTTCCCAAGAAACCATCAATAGACATTGAGGTCCTTCTCCCTTGTTCACCCACAAGTTTTACTTAGAAGTTGGAGTGATGAGATTCTTGATAGCTTCCATGTCTTGATGCTCAAGTTGTCCATTGCCATGGACTTGGCTAAGTACTTAGATTTTCCATCTGCAGAGGTTGTGCACTTTCCCCACCATACTTGGTTTCCCAAGACAGGACCTTTCAGTAGCCTTCCCTTAGCCAAATGGACGCGTTCCAACCTATCATTCCCACTACCACCAACTGTCCAAATGACTAAGTTCTAGCAACTTATGTGATCAAGGCAGAGCCCATATTGCCAAGTGGCTGCACTATAAGCTTCTCAACACTTGGCCTCCAAAATCCCTTTGTTCCTGGGTGGCATACCACAAGTGAGATACACAAGGTAAACCATGTCCATGGGCCTTGTGTAACCACTCAACCAAAAACCACCATTCAAGTCCCATTCCACCCAGGTGATTCATTGACTTAGTTGTTTTATTAAGAAAAACATAAGTCCAAAGACTTAGAAATATTTTCATCATAGCATGTATATACTTTACCTACCCTTGTTTTCTACTAGCTAGGCTAAGCAATGGCATAGTAACTTAACTTAGGAATTTCCTAGCAATTCTATATCTACTTAGGATTTCCCAACATGGCACTTGGCAAAAATAGTAACATTCAAGACTTAGCAAAATATTTCTAATGCTTGTACAAAATATAGGGATGGAAATATTCATGAAGTACCACTTGCCTTGGTAGTGGGGAGAGTAGCACTCTTCACAATCACAGTCACTAGCACCAAAGTCTACACAAGAGAAAATGGTAGCACAAATTTACACACAATTCATATACAAACATAAATATATGCATGCATGCAAAAATGCTAAGTGATGATTTTAAAACCCAACCAAGCAAGTGCATGATACTGAATCATAACCAAGTCAAGAACTTGCTAATCCAAACTTATTTAGCACTAAAACAAATTCCTAAACAAATCCTATACTCAAAATAGCCTTAAAAAAGTTACTGCAAATAAAGTCATTTTAACAGAAACTTTTCACTAAACACATTGCATAAACAGAAAGGGATTGTCTCCCTAATTCCAACGATATAAAATTTGCAAAAATCTAACGTGGAAATCAAAAGTTATAGCCTATTCAAATTTGAATCTAAATCTGTTTTAAATTCTGTTTTAAACACACACCCTAGCCACGCGTCTTAATTCTATTGGTTGATACCGTTTCGCTCAGGATCACGCACGCGAGCCGTAGGATCTAAGTGACGATGCACGGTTCAGATCTAAACATAACGGTTCGATAAGTGGACTAATCCTACGCGCTGGATCTGGATCTGACGGCTACAATTCATCTAACCAAAACCGAGCGACGCTAGCGTCGGCGACTGGCGGCGGCGATCTCTGTCTGCGGCTGGCGCTTCTGAATCGTCCGGAGACAGGAGGATGCTCACCAGGTTAAATGGCGTCGAGAAGCTCAACTTAGCAGCGGCTTGACGAGGGGCGCACGAGCACGGTCACTGGGGCTCGTCGGAGTTGCGGGCGGCGTCTGTCGCTTGCTGTCGAGGTCGCTGTCGAGACTCTGTGTCATCCTAGCACAAGGCAGAGGGTTTAGAAGATGCGCAAGTGACTAGCGAACAAGTTGGTAACAAAGGGAAGGCAAGGGACGCTCAGTTCTTACCGCTATTGCTCGCCGGAGTCGAGCGGCGGCGCTGGGGTTGCGGGCGTGAACAGAAACGATGACCTGGGTCACGAGCAAGCAATCCAGAGGCGTTAGCAGATGCACAAGATCATGCTAGTTGTAGTGGTTTGAACGAGAGGCAACGGGGCGGTCTGAGCTTACCGTGATTCGTCGCCGGAGCGCGTCTGTCTGCGGCGGCGCAAGTGCGATTGTGGGCGATGTGGAGGCATTGAGTGAGGGGAAATGACCGCGGTGCAGAGGGGGTTATGTAGGCGAGAGGGGAGCGGCGATTAAGCGTGGAATCAAGGGCAATTAAGCGAGAAATCAACGCGGCAGTGATGGGCGGAGGAAACGGCCGGCGACGTGGTCGGGCGCGATTTGGGGAAGACGAGGGTGAGCTGTCGAGGTCCACCAGTCAGCGAGTGAGACGGAGAGAGGGTGGGGTCCGAGTGTCAGTGCCTGTGTGGGTGCATCTGCACGTGCGAGCGAGCGAGAGAGAGGCCGGGTGGGCTAGCTGGGCCGGTTCTGCTGCTGGGCTAGAATAGGAGCGCCTGGCCCTTTTCCTTTCTTTATTCCTTTTCTTTTTCTGTTTTGATTTTCAGGAATGGTTTTCAAAATGAATTCAAACTCTTTTTGAATTCAAATCTTTCTGGGGTTTTTGCAGTGTGTAACAGTCTCAAATCTAGGCATAAAACCATGTGGTTACTTTGTAAAGGCTTGGTCATTTTTGGAGAAACAAAATAACAGGGACTTTGCACTTGACTTGCAAATGTTTGAAAAATGGTTTTTGGAACCATTTCCATTTTGTAAAGCTTGGTTCAAATCCCACACTCAATCCATTCAACAAGGGAGACAAACAATCTAGGTTTAAAACATTCAAACTCTCAAATGGGGATGGCCATTTGATTTAAGTTTGCTCACATAAAATGATAGCACTATGTGCTTCTGTTTTTCTGAAATGAGTTTTGAAATTGATCTCAATTCTATATGCATGCATGAATGATATGCCATCTTTGAAATCATGATTTTAGGGATGTTACATCATGGGATCGTGGTGGTATGCATAAAAGGGACGCCCGGACCGTAAATCCGGGGGTGCCACAACCCGTACAAGATTGGGCCTATCTCCACAACTCAATTGGAGGCTCCCAACAACAAAGCCACAAAAGTCTACAAATCCACAAAAGGCCAACAAATTCACAAAAGTCTACAAGACTACAAAAGGTCACAAGAAGTCAACAACCCAATCACACAACCGTCTAGGGTTCCAAGAACCCAAGAGTAACAAGCCCACAAGCTTGAACTCGCCGAATCTTCGAGGAGAACTCAAACCTATGCACCAAATGGAAGGGCAAGTCCTTCACTCCGAAATTCCAACAACGCTACAAAAGCTATTGTGGGAATAAGGGAGGAAGAACACAAATGGAGAACACAAAACTCTCCAAGATCTAGATCCCAAGGATTTCTTCACAAAGAAGGGATTTGGTTTGGTGGGATTGTAGATCTAGGTCTCCTCTTTCAAATCCATCAAAGAGATGCAAGAATCATTGGAGGGAGAAGGAGAGAGGGAAAGATTTTGAAGGTAAACAATGGAGGAGAGAGAGAGTGGAAGAGCTAGTAAAAATGACCTCAAAAGTTAGGGAAACAATAGGGAAGAGGGGGCCCTTAAAATGGGCAAGAGAAATCTGCCAGTTTGGGCTAGATTCGCGCACCACTGAAACTTCCGGTAAATAGAGACACAAAAAACAGAAGAAAATTGTACGTCACCGGAACTTGGGTCGGAATTTGGACCGGAATTTCCGCTCAAGCAAAAACGCTGGACAACATTGCACGGAAAATTCAATAACTTTTGATTCCGAACTCCGTTTTTGATGATCTTGGACTCGTTTTGAAGAGAACGACAAGCTCTACAAGATTATACAAAGAAAAATCATAGTCCAGTATGGAAAGATAAAACCAAGTTGAGAAAGATATAACCTCTCTAGAAGCGATGAACCGGTAAAACCTCCAAAACCCAAAACACAAGAAGTTGAGCTTGAAAACTCCGATTGGAATGAAACCAATTTTGTTGGAAAGATAAAACCAAGAGAAACCAACAAAAGGTGAAATATTGGATACCACCAAGGAAGACAATATCAAGTATATATATGTGAGATATCTCCTAAGGTGTGGAGCGGGAAAAATCCGCCCGATCAAGAACACAATAAGATATGCAAGGGAAATCCTTATTTGATGAACTAGAGCTTGTTATGATGATAACCACAAGCTCTATATCCTCTCATGGACAAGGACCAACTCACAACCAAGAAATATGATGCTATGAATGCAAAGGTTTGCGCTCTCTCCGAACAATGTGATCAAGACACCCGCTTGAGAGCCCCTCTTGATAGTACGGCTATCTATCCTAAACCCGATCTCCTAACTAACAACACGAGACCGGCAAAAGAGAAGCCCTATCAAGATCATACCTTTGCCTTGAGCATCCCACTTGAACTTGATGTAGACCATCTTGTTCTTCTCAAGTGGGAACACTTATCTTATTTGATCTTGCTCGCTCTTGCTTGATGAAGACTTGCATATTGCTCCCCCATAATCCATGGGGAAACCTCTACTTTGAGCTTGTCTTCATCACTCCATGATCACGAGGATGGCAAGCTTCAAGCATGAGATATTCTAGAGATGTCGCATCTTGAGCTTGCCCTTCTTCATCCCTTCTTGAGGTTGATCCATCTTGATGCAACTCTTAGCACTTGTCTTGATTAACCTTCAAACACTTTCTTTCTTCATGATTCCAATGGGCACAAAGTCCTTGGATATTTCTTCAACTTTCAACCTTGAGACCAACACATGGACCAAGCGATGCCAAAGTACAAACCTACAAGTGAAACTCCATTTACACATTAGTCCATAGAGATTGTCATTAATTACCAAAAGCACACATGTGGCATACATGCCCTTTCAATATGGCTCCCACATATTTCTACAATTACTTCATGATCGAATGAACCATTTACATATGATATCGATTTCCCTTTGTCTCACGATACTTTACTTATCCAAGGTTTGATCGTCGGTATCTCTGCATACCTAGTTAAATCTCGTTATCGATAACTACTCTTTACTCGTTCCTGTGATATGTGATCCCTTGTGAGGCAGTCACATCCTTGCAAGCTAATTGGATGACAAACTGGCTTTTTGTCATTCAAATTAGAGTTTGATTTCTCTCTTCCATGTGTCTAGGCAAGTGACCTAGGACATGATGCAACCATTCCATTTTGTCATAACACATCCATGTACCCTTCCCCCTTCCGGATCGGTGGACCTTTTAGACCCTTCTAGAACATTCCGGTGAAAACACCAAAACCATTTCCGAACTCCGGAATTGGACTTTCCTTATATGAATCTTATTCTCCGGACCATTCCAGATCTCCTCATGATATCCCGAATCCCATCCGAGACTCTGAACTACATTCGGTCTCTTTACTCACATTCCATATCTACAAAATAACATTGAATCCTTAAGTGTGTCTCCCTACGGTTCGTGAATTATGCAGACATGATCGAGACTCTTCTCCGATCAATAACCAATAGAGGAATCTGGAAACTCATATGGCTCCCACATATTTCTACGATTACTTCATGATCGAATGAACCATTTACATACAATGCCAATTTCCCTTTGTCTCGCGATACTTTACTTATCCAAGGTTTGATCGTCGGTATCTCTGCATACCTAGTTCAACCTCGTTACCGATAAGTACTCTTTACTCGTTCTTGTGATATGTGATCCCTTGTGAGCCAGTCACATGCTTGCAAGCTAATTGGATGATATTCCACCGAGAGGGCCCAGAGTATATCTATCCGTCATATGGATGGACAAATCCCACTCTTGATCCATGTGCCTCAACACATACTTTCCGAACACTCAATGCCTATAACCACCCAGTTATGAAGTGGTGTTTGATGTCATCAAAGCATCCATCCGGTGATGGTTATTAACATGATCTCATGGTCGAAGGATTTAGGTTACTATGTATCTGAAATCTTATAGCAAGTGAACTATTTTAAATGACTTGATCTTATGCTATGCTTATCTATAGGAGTATGTACATCACATCATTATCCTAATGATATGACCTTGTTGTTAATAACATCTCAATGTTCATGATCACATATTAACCAACAAGCTAGTTTAACAAGAGGCTTTACTAGAGACTCTTACATGTTTACAAATCACACAAGTATTAATGTTTCCGGTTAATACAATTATAGCATGGTATGTAAACATTTATCATAAGTACGAAGATATGATAATAACCACTTTATTATTGCCTCTTGGGCATATCTCCAACAGTCTCCCACTTGCACTAGATACAATAACCTATTTTCAACACCTATGGCTTTCTGGTGTTGTATGTACACGATTGCTAGTGGTCAACTGATCTTCGGATCCGACACTTACAGGTCCGTTGTGAAACTGCATGTCTTTGCATCTCTACACATCACTCAGTCTCTAATGATATGGCATTGTATAAATTTGGTCCTTTGGTGAGACCTTTAGTTCCTTGGGGTTAAAATATGTTGATAATATTGCCGTACAATATATCTTCACGGTACTATACCGTTTAATGTGAATAACACCTAGTTTGATAACAAACTACTTGACACAAATGCCCTCTTTTGCTGCTATAGTAGCAGTCATATACTTAGCCTTTTGTTGTAGTATCTATCATAATGTCTTAACTTTGGAACTCATCCAAATCTATTATGGAACTTACTTTCTAATATATTGTGCCACCCTTAGTTTAGATCGAGATAAAGTTAATTTTTGCTTCGTGACAAAACTAGTATCAATGTAGTACTTTTACAATGAACTAACCATCTATTTGTCACTTCTACAAAAATAATATATTCTTAGTTCTTCCAAAAGATCATAAGAATATCTTTACTATCGTCCAACAGTCATATTATGAATCATTCTGGTATATGCTCATAACATTTAGAGCATAGGACATATCTGGATGTGTACGTATCACAACATGATTAAAATTCTCTTTGTGATTTCATTCATCAAGTATCAAAATATTCGAATCTTTGTTTCACTTATCAAGTTTCGATACACTTGAGTTTCGATTTAATCCTTTATGTGTGGCAAGAACCTTTCTTGTCATTTCCATACTAAACTCTTTCAATATCTCGTCTATGTATATTTGGCACAACCATATTAGCGTCTCAATCCATCTATATAGATGTTGATGCCAAATATTCGGGTTTTGCCTAAGTCTTTCATCGAGATGAAATTCTTAAACCGTGTCAATAAAAGATACATCATTTCCAATAATATGTCTTCCACATAATGTATTGGAAATATGTCTTAGCGCTCCCACTTAATTTCTTGCAAATTCAAGCATCTTCATCGTCTCCAATGAAATTAAACTCTTTTAACAGTTTCATCACGATGAAGATTCCAACTCCTCGATGGCTTACTTCAACTATTGAGGTTTGCATATGCTTTTAGCATCATTTGAATTAACAAAACCCTCTGGATCGTGTCATGTACATGTCCTATGATACTTGTTTTGTTTATTCAACTACCACATAACTAAATTATATGTAGTGGTTGCTACATTAATCCGTCTAGACTAAATATTGCTATGAAAGATCAAATCTTATCATAGTCAACTTCTTGAACATTGTCATGAAATCTTTCCAGACATGTCGACTATTTCATAGATGTATAATATTCATGTCTATTTATTTATAGATCCAAATACGACTACAAGGTCTTATACCTTCTCAGAGGGTCTTTCAAGTTCAAAGCTTGATTTCTCGTATACGGAACTATCACAGATTCTATGGCTTTAAGCCATCTGAAGGAATCAGGGCCCATCATCACTTCTTTGCATACAGTCGGTTTCATAATTGTCAAACAACGATGATTTAATTTCAAATCCTAGTATTTGATTGTTTACCCGACCTTCGTGGTTCAATATAAACTTTAGACCTCCGTGACCACAACCTTTGAGACACGTGAGCCATGAGCATTGTTGCTGCCTCCGGAACGCTTTCTGGCGCTGCGCAACTTTGCACATATAGATAAGGTTCTTTTAACCTTATCAAAGTTCTATTGTCATCCCACTTAATTTTTCACAAAAAAATTCTTCTTAAAGAAACTTGACGTTCTAAGCGACAAACACTTTTGTCTCTGGTGTTATGGAGGAATACTCAACACTTATTAAAAATAACATACAAAGATATGTTTATCCGACTTTGGTTGCAAACATCTTACTTATGTAAAGCATACCAATGATTAAGAAAGGACAACTTGGGTTTTACCCCAAACCACAACTTTATATGGTGTCATTTCAATGGATCATGATGGAGCTCTTTTCAGTGTAAAATCAATAATCACTAAAGCTTTAATCTTTAAAATATAATGACAGTTTTATAAATGACACCTTTGATCTTACCATGTTTAAACAAGGTTTCATTACATATCTCGAACACTCCATACTCATATGGTGCTTCGGGAAATGCAAATCCATGGAACGATTCCTAGAATCTTAGGTGTTTTGCTAAACTTTGTAACTTAAAATGTCTTCCTTTATGATCAAATCATAAACTCTTTATCTTCTTATTACAATGATTTTCCACTTCATCTTGAAATTCTTTGAACTTTTTCAAATGTTTCATACTTAATCCTTCTTTAAGTAAATATACATATATTCACTCAAATTTTCGGAGAAAGCATATGAATTTGAAGTCCATCACTCTCGACTACACATAATGAGATTCATACATCTATATGTACAAGTTTCAATAAGTTAGTCATTCGTTCACTTTTGGCCTACGAACGGAGTTTTAATTATCTCTAGGATAGTTTCACAAGCATCATTTGATCAAAATCAAAAGACTCCAAAATTCCATCCACATGGAGTTTCTTCATGTTTTGTTTCCACTATAATTTAAACGGCGATGCCACTTACTAAGTAATCTTTCAATCATTTGCCTTTAGACATTTTTAGCATTAGTTTTATGGATGTGATTTCTCCAACTATACTTGTATATCATACATCTTTTACGGAATACGGAAATTATTTGAACAATCTTTTGTTCTCATAATACCTTATAAAACAAATCTTGAAGGTAACCTTTGATATCCGAGAAACACAATAACTCTTTATTTGTTTTCAATGAATATCATCACATATTCTTTTGCTAGTTACTTAGGCCATAGTATTTCATGAATTGTGTTGTTTCGTATGACGATTCACACCAACAAATTCAGTATCCAATACTCAAGAACTACATTGTTTAACAAGCAAAGAATACAGCCATAACACGTATGTACTCTATATACTTAAGCTGAACAATTCTAGTCTTTTCTTTTCTGCCAAATATTTCTTAGATTTCTCTTTCAGCATTTCTTTTTCTTTTCAAAAGAATCTATCAACATCAACAGTGACGACATACTCATGACACATAGTCCAAAGAGTGTATAGTTAAATACCAGTGTCTTTGGACTTGCACTTTGAAGTAGATCACCATCATCAAATGCTTGGTGTTCTTTCAAATTTCATTCTTTAGTAATCTTTTAGTGTAGTAAACATTTTACCTACATCAAATATTCATCCTTATCATGGAACTATTCATGATCAAGCTACTTTAGCTTATAACTGTGAATCACGAGTATAATGTTGCTCTCCAAAACTTTTTGGAGGATTAGGACAACTAGTGTCTCCAACCTTTTATAAATTCTCATCAAATATGAGAACATAATTTTTTTGCCATATTATACTCTCTCATGTTGCAACCAAAACATCGTTTCAGATATCACGATATCTTCCACACATGATGGTTTCTAAAACAATTCTTTTAGCTCCCCAATAACCTTGATATTAAGAATATCAAGAATTATGGAGACAAACATGATACTTATATACTAACACTGGAATTGTTACTCTTGATTTAATACCAATTATTAAACTTTACAGAGTAACCAAAATTTACTGAAAGTTTGCAATAGGACTTTTAAACTTTAGATTAACACTTCAAAACAATACGATACCAGTTCGTAAAGTAACTAACCCGAATTCTATAGTTCTATTATCTCAATTATAACTAAGCGCAAGGTGGTAAACCGATGCCAATGACTACAACAACTATGCAAATTCATTTTGATTTAATTTATGATAAATAGTGTTCAACTTTTAATCATATTACTTCTGAACTCTCACTCAAAACAATATCCCTCACATTGTTTTAGTGATCACACGAACCAAATCCACTACATCAAGTCTGATCATCACGAGAGATGATGTAGTTTCAAAGGCGAACAATTAACATGTTCATCATATCTACTATATGACTCATGCTTTACCTTTCAGTGATCCATGTTTCGAGACCATGTCTGTACATGCTAGGTTCGTCAAGATTAACCTTAGTTTTTGCATGAGAAAATCTGGCTTGCTCCCGTTATATGCACACGTTGATTCTATCACACCCGATCATCACGTGGTGCTTCGAAACGACGAGTCTTGGTAACGGTTCTAACTAAGGATGAAAACTTTACTTGATAATTTTGTGAGAGGGATCATCTTATAATGCTACCGTCGCGATCTAAGAAACGCAAGATGCATAAAAGGATTAACATCACATGCAATTCAAAATATGTGATATGATATGGCCTTTCTTCTTGTGCTTTTGATCTCCATCTTCAAGCACGAACATGATCTCCATCATCACCGGCGTGGTGTCAAGGTTAATGGCACCGCTCCACGGTTATCGTCCACCAGCATCAACTATTACAACTACTTTGAATAATAGACATGCAGGTCTTAACGAAATAAAAGACAACCATAAGGCTCTTGCTGGTTGCCGACTTAAAATAAGGAACATTGTATACATTATATATAATCACAATCATGGCCATATCACATCACAACACACCCCTGCAAAAAAAAGTTAGACGCCTCTAATTTTCTTTGCATGTTTTACGTGGTTTGGGGCTTTCTGTAAGTACTATTCTAACTTACGAACAAGAACCACAACATTGATACTAGTATTTTCAATCACCCGTTGTAAATTGAATCTTCACTATGTTGGGAGAAACAGGCACCCTCAAAGCCACTTATGTAATACAAGTTGCATGTCGAGCGTGGAGCAAGTCTCATTAATGATGTCATGTAAGGTTAGCCCGGGCCGCTTCATCCCACCATCCCGCAAGATGCAAAGTACACAAGAAGCAATCGACAACAAAAGCATCAACGCCAACAATAACCATTGTGTCCTACTCGTGCAACAGATCTACATATAGACACGAATCTGATACCACTGTAGGGGTACGTAGCATGGAAAACAAAAAAATCTATCACATGAACACACACAAGCCAATATCTATCTACTAGATTGTAGCAACGATTTGATAGAGTACTAACCCTCGAAGATCCAAAGCGTTTAACGGGAGCAGATTCTCGTGGGTGATGTAGTTGTTCACTTGCCGATCTCAAGATCGCATAGACAATCCTTCCGGCGCCACGTTCCGGCAGCGCTCCCGCAGTAGGTCACACTTACGGTACTCGATGAAGACCTTCCTCTCCCTTGTTCCAGCAGGCAGCGGAGGTTGTAGCTCTCTCCTTGCAATTCCGGCAGCACGACGACGTGGTGTCGAAAGTAGAGGGGAGATCCCGCAGGGCTTCGCCTAAACCGGAGCGGGTATGGTGGAGTAGAGGGAGCCCCGGCGATCTAGGGTTTACAGGGCCAAGGTTTAGAGGTGGTTGACAACTAGGGTTTATCTAGTCAGCAACTGTTTAGAGGAGGATCTAGATCGGCCGCAACTAGAGAGGGGGCGGCGGCCAACCTAGGGTTTCTAGTAGGGTTCAAGGGGGGAGACCCTCCTCTCTATTTATGAGAGGGAGGGGCGTTTTGGGGGAGGAGAGTTCTCCCCCAACTCCACTTCAAGGCCGGCGCAAAGGAGAGGGAGGAATCCTCCCTTGGGTAGGATTCCTTCCCTCCCTCCACTCGGAAATCATTGTCCCAGATTGACTTTTTTAAACTGGCTTTTTGTCTTTCAAATTAGAGTTTGATTTCTCTCTTCCATGTATCCAGCCAAGTGATCTAGGACATGATGCAACCATTCCACTTTATCATGACACATCCATGTACCCTTCCCCCTTCCGGATCGGTGGACCTTCTAGACCCTTCTAAAACATTCTGGTGAAAACACCGAAACCATTTCCGAACTCTGGAATTGGACTTTCCTTATATGAATCTTATTCTCCGAACCATTCCAGATCTCCTCGTGATATCTCGGATCCCATCCGAGACTCCAAACTACATTCGGTCTCTTTACTCACATTCCATATCTACTAAACAACATTGAATCCTTAAGTGTGTCTCTCTATGGTTCGTTGATGACCCACAAGTGTAGGGGATCGCAACAGTCTTCGCGGGTAGTATTACCCAATTTATTGATTCGACACAAGGGGAGCCAAAGAATACTTGCAAGCCTTAACAAATGAGTTGTCAGTTCAGCTACACCTGGAAATAGTTCTTGCTCACAGAAGTTTATCAGTAGTAACAGTTTGTAGTAGCAACGGCAACAGTGAAACAGGAGCAATAGTAACAGTAGGATTCGAGTGCGGTAGGCATAGGGATGGATGGACGGGCGTTGCATGGACGAGTCTAAACATGTAACTTCAAGATCTAGGGCATTGCAGATAAATAATAACAAGCATCCAAGTACTAAACAATCCTAGGCATGTGCTCCAAATATAGTCATACGTGCTCGCAATGAGAACTTGCGCAACATCTTCTGTCCAGCCAACCTGTGGCAGCGAGGCCTCTAGGGAACTACTGGCAATTAAGGTGATCCTTTTAATAGAGCACCGGAGCAAAGCATTAACACTCCGTGAACACATGTGATCCTCACACCACAGCCATCCCCTCCGGTTGTCCCAATTATTGTCACTTTGGGGCCTTTGGATCCGGACAATGATATGTGTACACAACTTTCAGATAAGATCACAAACAATACTATCATAATTATTCAATAATAAGCTCAGATCTGAGATCATGGCACTCGGGCCCTAGTGACAAGCATTAAGCACAACAAGTTGCAACAAAGTCAAATAGCGCTAATAGAGATACTAGGCACTATGCCCTAATAGATCGTATTCGATTACATGATAGAATTCATCCAATCCCTACCATCCCCAAGCCTACAGCAGGGGATTACTCACTCATGGATGAGGGAAACAACGGTGGTTGATGGAGATGCATTGGTGATGACGATGGCGATGATCCTCTACAAATTCCCCGTCCCGGCAGGGTGCCAGAACAGAGTTTCTAGATCCGAATCTTGGTTTCTGGTGGCGGCGGCAGAGCAGATCTCTTTCTGGAAAACTATCGAACCCCCCTCGGGTTTTAGGTCGAAAGTCAACTTATAGGCGCAGAGGGAGGCCGAGGGGGTGCCTGGGGTGGTTGCACCCCCTCTAGGCGTGGCCAGAGGTTGGCCCGCGCCTGGGGTGGGTGTGGGCCCCCCAGGCCTCCTCTCTGGCTCCTCTTCTGGCTCCGTGGATCTTATGGTGAAATATAGTTTTTGGCATATTTTTCGGGATTTTTCCTGATAGTTCATTTTCTACACAAACACAAGACACCAAGGTAATTCTGCTGAAAACAGCGTCAGTCCATGTTAGTTGTATCCAAATCACTCAAGTTTAGAGAAGAAACAATAGCAAAGTGTTCGAGAAAGTAGATACGTTTTGGACGTATCAACTCCCCCCAAGCTTAGCTTATTGCTTGTCCTCAAGCAATTCAGTTGAAAACTGAGTGCGATAAAAGAACTTTCACGAACACTTTGCTTCATATGATGTATATATTCTCAGCACAGGAGTAGATGCTTAGACAATTCATAATAAGAATTATGCAACTAGGTCTACTCAATAGTCATTGCAATCTATGAAGAGAAACCAACTCAATAATAATAAGTAGCATGAAACATAAACATAAGCAACATTGCAATGCTCATAATAAGGTATGATAGAGTGGTATCTCGCTTGCCTTTGTTTGTAGAGCACAATAAAAATTTCAAGGCACCTCTGAAGTTCAAGTGAAGAATAGAGGTAAAGATGTCAGAGATACAAGCATCAAAGTCATGACATAATTAACCAAGTTTTGGAATAAACACAAGAATGACAACTATGCTCTCAAGAAGGTGCTCATAGAATAAGTGGTGACTCAACAAAGTTGTGAAAACGGTTTTGTGATGAAAGGCTTCCAAATGCGCTGAAAGGAAGGTACTCATTAGCTTTGAGATCTCATTGCCCCTATCATAGGCATCTTCATGTGGTTAAGGTGAAAGTGAGGTCCACTATGAATCATATGCTTGACAGACCATAAACTGGAAATCCCAAGTCCCTTGAGTACGAGGGTCGCTCTGCATGCTACTCAACTTTGGTCACCTGAAAGTTCTTGTCATTGTAAATACATGCATATCATCGAGAACCGCCAACGGGGTACCCCTTGCACATGGTACAGGAGCTTTCACATAACCAAAATGACAAGGAAAGCAGACAATGAGCATATCATCAATCTTTTTATTTACCATATGCATAGCTTTTTATTGAGGGTGCTTCATAGATGCTCATTATGGTGATGCTGCAAGTTTCCACCATGATTAGGCATCACTTAGGCTAGCGTCCCAGGCGTTTCTCTAACACAATGTATAAACTCCATGAACTCACAAGCTCCCATTTTATTTCACATTGTCGACATCCATAAACAAAAGAGCAAAGTATCAACTAGATAGGATATCCAAAAGGTGTTGAAAGTTTTCCCCGTGATAGCACGGTTCTGCTGACTCCCAGCAAATAATAAGCAAGCATATAACTTTCATGGACTAATATCAATGGTTCAAGATTATTAAGTGCAAGGAATAAAGTGTGCCATCAAGTTAGTGAGAGCTTTACTAACTAACTTTCTCAAAATAGTCAAACATTTTATTTTGGAATGAAACACGGCATATATAAAATATGCACTAAAGTAGCAAATGATGCTAATAGGTAGGTATGGTGGACATAGCTGGCAATATTGGTTTTGAGGAGTTGGAAACACAGGTAGAGCACATACTCAGTGCAAGTGAAGGCTAGCAAAAGAGAGGGAGCGACAAACGAGAGAGCAATAACTGTCATAATCATGCTTGCAACAAAACATGACTAATTATGGCATGAAAGTGATACAAGAACTCTGAGGCAAAATAAATCATCGAGGCTTACTGACTATTGATTAGTCATATGCATGCTTGAGCATGTGCCAAGTCGATTCACATGAACAGTCAGAGGAGGATACCACAATGTCATACCAAAGTATGAATAAAACAATACAAGCAAACATTCATATGACATGCTACAAACTATTAGCAAGCTGGAGCTAATCATAGACAAGCAAGAACTACTAAGCATCCATAATGACATACACCTTACTCAAACAGGCTAATCATGCTCACAATGATGAGTATATGTACAAAAATGAAATAAACAGAGTTCGTTACCAGCCTCTTACCACACCTCGAGTTGTCTTAATCTTCATTATTGCCCTTCACTTGTGTGACTTGAATAATTAACATGAAACCCAAAATCCACTAAGGACGGCTGAACCCTGCAAAGAACTCACAAAACCAAAGAAGAACAACAAATATTTTTGGTGTTTTCGAAAAATTTTAGAAACAAACAAACAAAGAAAAAACAAACAAAAGCAAAGCAAACCAAACAAAACAAAATATTTTTGGATTTTTCTTTTAAGGCAAACCAAAGCAAAGAAACAGACACAAACTAAGAGAAACAACGAAAATATTTTTGGTATTTTTGTGTTTTTGAGAAAGAAGCAACAAGAACCACAAAGAAAGTGAAACAATGGATATACAAAGAACCGACCGAACATGATATATATATATTTGAGTGTGACGTCGGTATACCTCCCCCCAAGCTTAGGCTTTTGGCCTAAGTGGGGCTCAATCCCATGGTGCCCAAGTAGATGCACCTCCGCAGTATGACGAGGAAGCTCCCTCGTCCTAGTACAAGCTCGAGGACTCCCCTGTGTAGTGTACCGCGGGGTCATATGAGGGCGCTTCCTCCTGTGGCAGCAAGATCAAGTCTATGAGGAGCCAAAACTGTATCATAAGGATCAACAGCAATGTTCAAGGCAACAGCAATACGAGTAGCAATAATTCCCCCATAAATGGGTCCCTTAGCATCTAAACGACGAGCAATGAGGGAACCAAGATTATACTTATCCTCATTGTTGAGCGCAGCAGCTAAGAAGGCCAATTGATAGTTAGAAATATTACTAGTGTTCTCCCTACCAAGAATGGTGGCAAGATAGTAGGCAAAGTACCTGATGGCTGGAAGTTGAATATTTTTTATCTTCCCTCGTTGAGCTTTGCGGTCATCATCATTGGTTATTCCTCGGTAAAGCTCCAACAAATCAGCGGGAAGAGCTGGAATCTTCTTTGATGACCCAGCTGTACCAAGTCCCAGGGCCTTGTAAAATTTCTTCAAAGTCATAGAATGAGCTCTGCCATAAATTTTGAAAGACACAAAGGGCTTGAACATGCTATTAGTAAAGGAGAAACTCTCCACAAATGTTTTAGTAAGCAAAGCATATTGTGCACTCTCATCCTGCATGTAACTTGTTAGACCAGCCCTCTGAATCAAATCCATAAAATCGTTAAGAATCCTAGCAACTTGCAAGAAAGTTTGGCAAGGAAAGGTGGAGGGATGCGCATCCCCTTCATCTCCCTCGTCACCAAATCGCGGAGTGATGAGATCCTCATTGTATGAGGGTCTAGTAATGGTATATGACCTTGGAAGCCTTGCCCTTCTAGGTGCATCACTCTCAAATATATCACCAAATGTATGGTGGTCCATGACTTCACTTTTCTGAAATTTTAAACAACCATCAAACCAAGTGATTTCTAAGTTGATAAATGATGAGCAACTACTATAGGAACTTGCTAGAGGACTACGCATGCATCAAAACAAATTTTCTAAGAAAAGAACAAGCATACAAGCTCAAACAACATGTCACCTATAGAAGCAAAATACTCAAGATACAATCTACCAATCACAAATCTAATTGGACAAGTGGAGGAGGCACATACCAAGGAGCAAACCCTCCAAAAAATCAGCAGTTTAGATGGGCTAAACAAGGAGATCAAAAATCGCGAGCAAGAACAGCAAGAACTCGAGCTTGAGAAAGTTTTCTGGTGTTTTTCGGGAGAGAGAAAGAAGGTGGCTTTGAGGAGGCAGCCTGGAGGGGCCCAGGTGGGCTAGACCTTCCCAGGCGCCACCCCCTGGTAGGTCGCGCCTACCATGGGTGTGGTGTCCTGGGGTGGCCCCTAGGTCACCTCAGGTGCCTCTCTGCCCCTTTTTCCGAGGAAAAAATTATTTTGAATTTTCTGGGATTTTTCGGAAAACTTTATTTTTGGCCAATTTTCAGGGTATGAAAATTGATTTTCTCGCAGAAACAGTTTTTTCAGAGGAAGCAAAATCAAACCAAAAGCCAAACTATAGGATCTCTAAGAAACTCAAACAAGCAAACAACTAGCAAAACTAAAACAAAAGCAAATACTAGGAAGGATAAAAGTAAAAAGAAAGCAAGTATAACCACAGTGAAAACATTATTTTGTTCATACAAAATCCTTTTGTTAACAAGGTTGACCAAGTCTTGTTACCAAAACAATCTTATATGAAGAAAAACTTTGCATTCCACAAGGTGATTATGTTACCTCATACTTGATAGCAATGGTCCCAATCATAATAGTTTCAAAATTTTCTTGTGGAATGGGACAATATATTCCTCCAACCTTGATGCTCTCAATATTTTCAATGGAATTCAGGCAATAGCTTTTAACAACCTTCTTGGGGAAATAGACAGTATGCTCTTTGTCATTAATATTGAATGTTACTTTTCCTTGATTGCAATTGATGACAGCACCTGCAGTATTAAGAAAAGGTCTCCCAAGAATAATAGACATATTATCATCTTCAGGCATTTCAAGCACAACAAAATCAGTTAAAACCATGCAATTATGAGCAACTTGAACAGGAACATCCTCACATATACCAACAGGAATAGCAGTTGACTTATCAGCCATTTGCAAAGATATATCAGTTGGTATCAACTTTTCTAGTTGGAGTCTCTTATAGAGAGAAAAAGGCATAACACTAACTCCAGCTCCCAAATCACATAAAGCAGTTCTAACATAATTATTCTTAATGGAGCAAGGAATAGTTGGTATACCTGGATCACCAAGTTTCTTTGGAATCTTACCATTGAAGGAATAATTAGCAAGTAGGGTAGAAATCTCCTCATTAGGAATATTCCTTTTATTAGAGACAATATCCTTCATATACTTTGAATAAGGAGGCAACTTAATAGCATCAGTCAAAGGAATTTGCAAAAATAAAGGTTTCATCCACTCACAAAACTTGTTGTAGTGTTCTTCCTCATTTGACTTGTGTTTCTTACCTGGAAAAGGCATAGGTTTTTGCACCCAAGGTTCTCTCTCTTTACCATGTTTATTAGCAATAAAATCTTCCTTTGTGTACCTAGTGTTCTTAATGTGTTTCTCAGGTTCTTCCTCACCTTCCACCTTATCAGGAGCATCATTATTATTACCACTCTCACTTTCAGCATCAGAGACAGATATACTATCAGGATCTATAGCAGGTTCAAGTGGTTCCTCAACTATCTTATGTTTCTTTTTCTTCCTCTTATGAGGACTACCACTACTCTAACCTTATTGAGAATCTTGCTCAATTCTTTTAGGGTGTCCTTTAGGATATAAAGGATCTTGAGTAGCTATACCACTCCTAGTTCTAATTCCATAACCATGTTTATCTCCTGAAGCATTAACTAGCATATCCTTTTGCACCTTAGCAAGTTGATCAAGTTGGGTTTGAACCATTTGAAAGTGTTAACAAAGAATTTTAATATCATTAGAAGTTCTTTCCACAATATCTTTCAACTCATGGATAGCTCTAGAGTTTTCCAATAAATGATTCTAAACTTGTTTATTAAAATTACCTTGTTTAACAATAAATGTGTCAAGTTCCTCTAAGCATTGATCAGGAGGCTTACCATAAGGAATATCACCTTCATTAAAGTGGAGAGATTGTACCTCAATAGTAGATGAGTGGGGAATTGGCTTACATAATTCTTCTATAGGAGGTAGATTCTTCACATCTTCAGCTCTAATACCTTTCTCCTTTAGACACTTCTTAGCTTCCTTCATCACTTCATCATTTAATGCAATAACTCCCCTCTTATTTGTTGTTGGTGTTGGAACTGGTTCAAGAACAATTGGTTCAGGAGTAATAGGCTCAGGTGTATTTAGCTCAGTTGAAGTCCGATCATCATAATTCTTGCTTATCTTGGTCATTAATTCTTCAGCATCTATAGGAGTCCTTTTCCTGAAAACACAATCAACAACGCTATCTAGGTATGTCCTAGAATCATCAGTTAGTCCATTATAATAAATATCAAGAAGCTCATTCTTAGATAACGAACATCCAGGATGTGCATGAATCAAGGCACATAACCTTGTCCATGACTCATGCAATTTCTCTTCTTCTCCCTATTTAAAATCAAAAAGTCTCTGCAAAGCAGCATGTCTAGCACTAGCAGGAAAATATTTCTGGAAGAAAGAAGCAATCAAGCAATCAGGGCTATCAATGGAACCAGGAGTTAATCTATTAAACCAAGCCCTAGCTTCTCCTTTTAATAAAAAAGGGATCTTAGTAACAAAGTACTTGCGCATCTTAAAATCATCAGAGAACAAAGCACTCATAGTATAAAGCTCATTCATATGAGCCCCAGCACTCTCATTTTCAGTCCCACGAAAAGGTTCTTTCTCAATAATATCTAAATAAGACAAATCAAGAGAGAAATCATAGTCTTCATCTTTAATATCTATGGGAGAAGTGGCAAACTTAGGATCAGAGGACAACTTAGGCATGATAGTACGTCTAGCAAGGAGACTCTTAATAGCACTAGTACCATGTGTATTTCGGCACTCTTCAACAAAATCATCAGTGAACTCAATGTAACCATCATTAATATCATAGCTCTCACTAGCCTCAGGTGAGCTAACAAGTGTAATAGTGTCTTCACTAGGAGTTTCTGTATTTCCTAGACTAGACATAGTAGCATCTAGAAAAGGACCTAATGAACCACTCGCATCAAGCACAGTAGAAGTAACATCATGAGCATCAAAAGCAGTTTCAGACTCAGCAGTAGTAGCAGTGTGTGTAGCATGTGTACGTGGTTGTGGGGTAACAAGCTTACTTATAACAGACGGTGAATCAAGAGCAGCAGAGGTGTTTAGGACTGTACCTCTTCTTGTAGTGGATGGTAAAATAGTAACTTTCCATCACGAGACTTCCCCATGATGAAAGGAGTAGCAGTGAACAATAATAGATCCAAGTGAACTCACAAATAAAGCTATGCTCCCCGGCAACGGCGCCAGAAAATAGTCTTGATGACCCACAAGTGTAGGGGATCGCAACAGTCTTCACGGCTAGTATTACCCAATTTATTGATTCGACACAAGGGGAGCCAAAGAATACTTGCAAGCCTTAACAACTGAGTTGTCAGTTCAGCTGCACCTGGAAATAGTTCTTGCTCACAGAAGTTTATCAGTGGTAACAGTTTGTAGTAGCAATAGCAATAGTAAAACAGGAGCAATAGTAACAGTAGGATTCGAGTGCGGTAGGCATAGGGATGGATGGACGGGCATTGCATGGACGAGTCTAAACATGTAAGTTCAAGATCTAGGGCATTGCAGATAAATAATAACAAGCATCCAAGTACTAAACAATCCTAGGCATGTGCTCCAAATATAGTCATACGTGCTCGCAATGAGAACTTGCGCAACATATTCTGTCCAGCCAACCCGTGGCAGCGAGGCCTCTAGGGAACTACTAGCAATTAAGGTGCTCCTTTTAATAGAGCACAGGAGCAAAGCATTAACACTCCGTGAACACATGTGATCCTCACACCATAGACATCCCCTCCGGTTGTCAAAATTATTGTCACTTTGGGGCCTTTGGATCCAGACAATTATATGTGTACACAACTTGCAGATAAGATCACAAACAATACTATCATAATGATTCAATAATAAGCTCAGATCTGAGATCATGGCACTCAGGCCCTAGTGACAAGCATTAAGCACAACAAGTTGCAACAAAGTCAAATAGCACTAATAGTGATACTAGGCACTATGCCCTAACAGATATTATTTGATTACATGATAGAACTCATCTAATCCCTACCATCCCCAAGCCTACAGCGGGGTATTACTCACTCATGGATGAGGGACACATCGATGGTTGATGGAGATGCGTTGGTGATGACGATGGCGATGATCCTCTCCAAATTCCCCGTCCCGGCAGGGTGCCAGAACAGAGTTTCTCAATCCGAATCTTGGTTTCTGGTGGCGGCGGCAGAGCGGAACTCTTTCTGGAAAACTATCGAACCCCCCTCGGTTTTTAGGTCGAAAGGAAACTTATAGGCGCAGAGGGAGGCCGAGGGGGTGCCTGGGGTGGCTGCACCCCCTCCAGGCGTGGCCAGTGGTGGGCCCGTGCCTGGGGTGGGTGTGGGCCCCCAGGCCTCCTCTCCGGCTCCTCTTCTGGCTCCGTGGATCTTCTGGTGAAATATAGTTTTTGGCATATTTTCCGGGATTTTTCCTGATAGTTCATTTTCTGCACAAACACAAGACACCAAGGTAATTCTGCTGAAAACAGCGTCAGTCCATGTTAGTTGTATCCAAATCACTCAAGTTTAGAGAAGAAACAATAACACAGTGTTGTAGAAAGTAGATACATTTTGGACGTATCATTCGTGAATTATGCAGACATGATCGAGACTCTTCTCCGATCAATAACCAATAGAGGAATCTAGAAATTCATATGGCTCCCACATATTTCTACGATTACTTCATGATCGAATGAACCATTTACATACCATACCAATTTCCCTTTGTCTCGTGATACTTTACATATCCAAGGTTTGATCATCGGTATCTCTGCATACCTAGTTCAACCTCGTTACCGATAAGTACTCTTTACTCGTTCCTGTGATATGTTCTTCCTTATGAGCCTGTCACATGCTTGCAAGCTAATTGGATGATATTCCACCGAAAGGGCCCAGAGTATATCTATCTGTCATATGGATGGACAGATCCCACTCTTGATCCATGTGTGTAAGATCCCTCCTTTGTAAAGGAAAAGGATCCCTGTGATTGCAATGCTAGTCCCTGGATCAATGCTAGCATCCACAGTTTAAGATGAAGTACACAGATACAAAGGTCATTTATTACATTCATTCCAGAGATAAAACATAGTCTTTTACAACTCAGGGCCAAAGGCCTAATACAAGAGTTTTTGGAATAAGTAAATAAACATAAGTCTTCATCTTCATGTGCCACAGGCAAGCATGTTGAGTGTAGACTCATGACACCTAATCATCATCGGAGTAACCTGCAACATCACAAGTTACAGCCACAGTGGGTCAATACTTTGGAATAGTATTGGCAAGTGATACCTTAGTAAACTTTAAGTGGACTATATTACTATATGCATTTTTGGCTAAGTGTAGCTTGGCTTGCTTTGCTCAAAATAGGTTTTTCCTATTAGTTGAAAACACTAAGTTTTTCTTTGTCAAAAACTTCCCAAGAAACCACCAATAGACATTGGGGGTCCTTCACCCTTGTTCACCCACAAGTTTTACTTAGAAGTTGGAGTGATGAGATTCTTGTAGCTTCCATGTCTTGATGCTCAAGTTGTCCATTGCCATGGACTTGGTTAAGTACTTAGATTTTCCATCTGCAGAGGTTGTGCACTTTCCCCACCAGACTTGGTTTCCCAAGACAGGACCTTTCAGAAGCCTTCCCTTAGCCAAATGGACGTGTTCCAACCTATCATCCCACTACCACCAACTGTCCAAATGACTAAGTTCTAGCAACCTATATGATCAAGGCAGAGCCCATATTGCCAAGTGGCTGCACTATAAGCTTCTCAACACTTGGCCTCCAAATCCCTTTGTGCCTGGGTGGCATACCACAAGTGTGATACACAAGGTAAATCATGTCCATGGGCCTTGTGTAACCACTCAACCAAAAACCACCATTCAAGTCCCAATCCACCCAGGAGGTTCATTGACTTAGTTGTTTTATTAAGAAAAACATAAGTCCAAAAGACTTAGAAATATTTTCATCATAGCATGTACATTCTTTACCAACCCTTGTTTGCTACTAGCTAGGCTAAGCATGACATAGTAACTTAACTTAGGAAATTCCCTAGCAATTCTACAATTCTACAACTACTTAGGATTTCCCAACATAGCATTTGGCAAAAAGTAACATGCAAGACTTAGCAAAAATAATTCTAATGCTTATTCAAAATAAAGGGATGAAAATATCATGAAGTACCACTTGCCTTGGTAATGGGGAGAGTAGCACTCTTCACAATCACAGTCACTAGCAAAATCTACACAAAAATTTGTAGCACAAATTACACGCAATTCATATACAAACAAAAATATGAATGCATGCATGCAAGAAAAATGCTAAGTGATGATTTTGAAAACTCCACCAAGCAAGTGCATGATACAGAAACATAACCAAGTCAAAAGTTTGCTAACTAAACTTATTTAGCACTAAAACAAATTACTAGACAAAATCTATACTCAAAATGGTCCTAAATATGCTTCTGCATAAAAAGGCATTTTAATAGAAACTTTTTGTTAAACACATTGCAGATTCAGAAAGGGCTTGTCTCACTGATTCCAACGGTATAAAATTTGCAAAAATCTAACGTGGGATTCAAAAGTTATAGCCATTTGAAATTTGGATCTAAATCTGATTTGAATTCTGTTTTTGATTCAAACACTAGCCACGCGTCTTAATTCTATTGGCTGATACCGATTCGCTCCGGATTACGCTCGCGAGCCATAGGATCTATTTAAAACGCACGGTCCAGATCTAGCATAACGGTTCGATTAGTGATTCTATCGTAAGCGTTGGATCTAGATCCAACGGCGCTCGAGCATGCGACCATGTTCTGGTGGCGCGCGGCGTCAGCGAGTGGCGGAGCGCTCGGTCAGCAGCGGCGCTGGTGTTCTAGGTCGTGTGCGAGAGGGAGAAGGGTCTTACCAGAACCGCGGTGGCGTGCTGAAGCTCAAGGTGGCGTTGGCTCGGGAAGGGGCGCACTGGCACGGTCTCAGGGGCTCGTCGGAGTTGCGGGCAGCGTCGGTCGCTTGCAGACGTGGTCATTGGCGAGGTTTGGCGTCGCCCTAGCACGAACCAGAGGCATCAGGAGTTGCGCAAGACGCAGGCGAACAAACTCGCGTGAAGGAGGGGGCAAGGGGCGCTCGGGTTTTACCTTAATTGGTCGCCGGAGTCTATCAGCGGCGCAGGTGGTTTCGGTCGTGAACGGAGACGACAACCTGGGTCACGAGGAGGCAAAAGAAAGGCGTCAGCGTATGCGCAAGATCAAGCTAGGCATCATCGTTTGAACCAGAAAGAGGGGGGCGGTCGAGGCTCACCGGAATCGGTCGCCGGAGTCGTCGGTACCGCGGGGCTTCGAGAGCAAATGCGCGCAGCCTGGTGGCGGAGTGAGCGAGGAGAGTGGGGGAAATGCTCGCGGTGCAGAGAGGATTAAATAGGCCCAGGCGCGACAGGAAACGCCTGTGGCATTATGGCTAATTACGCCGCGCCATTATCGGCCTTGACAGCAGCGGCGACGTGGTTTTGGGAAAACGAGGCGGCGTGGAAGGGCCGCTTCGTCGGTAGTCGCGCGAGGAGGAGGTGGGGTCTGGTCGTCGTGCTATGTCAGGTGCGTTAAGCGTCACGAGAGAGAGAATGGCCCGGGTGGGCTAGCTGGGCATGCTCTGTTGCTGGGCTGGAATCCTGGCGCCAACCCTTTTCTAATTCTTTATCCTTTTTCTTTTTCTGTTTCAATTTTCTGAATTGGTTTTCAAATGAATTCAAGTTCCATTTGAATTCAAATCTTCTTGGGATTTTTGCAGTGAGCAGTAGTCTCAAATATAGGCATAAAATCATGTGGTTGCTTTGCAAAGGCTTGGTCAAACTTGGAGAACAAAATATCAGAGACTTGGCACTTGGTTTGCAAAATTTGAGAAATGGTTTTTGAAACCATTTCCAATTTGTAAATCTTGGTCCAAAACTACACTCAATCCTTTCTATAAGGAAGACAAACAAGCTAGGTTTTAAAATCATTCAAACTCTCAAATGGGGATGGCCATTTGATTTAAATCTGCTCACATAAAATCATAGCACTATGTGCTTCTGTTTTTCTGAAATGAGTTTGAAATTGATCTCAAATCTATATGCATGCATGAATGATATGCAAACTTTGAAATTATGATTTTAGGGATGTTACAAATCTAACCCCCTTAAGGTGAATCTCGCCCTCGAGATTCGGATTGGCTAGCAAATAGGTGAGGGTGGTCTTTCGGAAGATCATCTTCTCTTTCCCATGTTGCTTCCTCTTCGGAATGATGATTCCATTGCACTTTGCAAAACTTGATAGTCTTTGTCCTTGTGACTCTTTCTGCAGTCTCAAGAATCTTGATAGGTTTTTCTCCATAAGTGAGATCACTTTCTAGTTGAACTTCTTCCAAAGGTATGGTATCCTTCAAAGAAGTTTCTTCCATTTCTGGGTGACATTTCTTAAGCTGACTCACATGAAACACATTATGGACTGCTGATAGAGATGCTGGCAGTTCAATTTCATAAGCAACTTCTCCTTTGCGACTCAGAATCTTGAATGGCCCAACATATCTTGGTGCCAACTTTCCTTTGACTCTGAATCTTTTCACTCCACGGAGTGGTGATACTCTAAGATAGGCTCTATCACCAACTTCGTAGGTAACTTCTCTACGCTTAGGATCTGCGTAGCTTTTCTGTCGGGACTGTGCTATCTTCAACCTGTCCTTAACCAATTTGACCTTCTTTTCGGCTTCGTTGATAAGATCTGGCCCGAATAAACTTCTTTCTCCCACACCATTCCATAATAATGGGGTGGTACACTTTCTTCCATAGAGAAACTCAAACGGTGCCATCTCAATGCTGGCTTGATAGCTGTTGTTATAAGAAAATTCTGCGTAAGGCAGACTTTCATCCCAACTTGCTCCATAATCTAGGGCACATGCCCTCAACATGTCCTCCAGAATTTGATTAGTTCTTTCTGTTTGTCCATCGGTTTGAGGATGAAAAGCAGTACTGAATTCCAACCTCGTTCCCAATGACTCATGTAGCTGTCTCCAAAAATGGGAAGTGAATTGGGTTCCCCTATCAGATACAATACTTTTGGGCACACCATGTAGGCATACAATTCTACTCATGTAGATTTTGGCTAACTTGACACTGGTATAGGTTGTCTTCACGGGTATAAAATGAGCCACTTTAGTTAGGCGATCCACTACTACCCATATGGAATCATATCCTGATCTGGTCCTTGGTAATCCGGTAATGAAATCCATACCGATTTTGTCCCATTTCCAATCAGGAATAGGTAGTGGTTGAAGTAAACCCGCTGGTTTCTGATGCTCCGCTTTTACTCTACTACACACATCACACAAAGCAATATGTTCGGCGATGTCCCTCTTGAGATTGTTCCACCAAAATCTTTCCTTCATGTCCATGTACATTTTAGTGTTTCCTAGGTGAATAGAATACGGAGAGTTGTGGGCTTCTTGCAGAATCAGTTTCCGCATCTCCGGATCTTGCGGAACACAAATACGTTTTCCGTGCCATAAAGTACCTTGTTCGTCTACATGGAAATTTTTAGCTTTCCCCTGGCTAATCCTTTCCTTAATCTCTTCAATTTCTTTATCCGTCTTTTGAGCTTCTCGAATCTTGTCCAACAAAGTGGGTTGAACATCTAGAGACATGAGATGTCCTTCAGACACAATCTCCAATCTGAGTTCTTTGAATTGAGTACACAAATCATCTGGCAATTCTCCTTTGGTAAGGCCATTCACAAACACCTTACGACTTAGAGCATCTGCTACAACATTTGCTTTACCGGGGTGGTATTGCAAACTTAAGTCATAATCCTTGATAAGCTCTAACCATCTTATTTGTCTCATATTGATTTCCTTTTGGGTGAAGATATACTTCAAACTCTTGTGATCGGTGAACACTTCACAACGCTTTCCCAAAAGGTAATGTCTCCATGTTTTGAGTGCATGGACGCCAGAGGCTAACTCTAAATCATGAGTAGGATAGTTTACCTCATGAGTTTTGAGTTGTCTCGAGGCATAGGCCACAACTTTACCGTCTTGCATAAGTACGGCACCCAAACCTTGATGAGACGCATCACAATATACTTGGAAATCCTTTTGTAAATCTGGCAGACATAGAACTGGTGTTGTCACTAGTCTCTTCTTCAATTCTTGGAAGCTGACTTCACAACCTTCAGACCATGCAAACTTCTTGTCTTTCTTTAACAATTCAGTCATGGGCTTAGCAACCTTTGAGAAATTCTCAATGAACCTTCTGTAGTAACCTGCTAAGCCAAGAAAACTGCGAACTTCTTTTACATTCTTGGGAGATTCCCATTCCGTCACAGCTGAAACCTTAGCAGGATCAACTGCTACACCATCCTTTGTCATAACATGACCAAGAAAACCAACTTCCTCTAACCAAAACTCACACTTGCTGAATTTGGCATAAAGTTTATGCTCTCTTAACTTCTCAAGTATCAAGCGCAAGTGTCCTTCATGTTCTTCTTTGCTCTTGGAGTAGACTAAGATGTCATCGATGAAAACGACAACGAACTTGTCAAGGAATTCCATGAACACTTTGTTCATCATATTCATGAAGTATGCTGGAGCATTGGTTAAGCCGAAAGGCATTACGGTATACTCATACAATCCATACCTTGTGGTGAATGCTGTTTTAGGTATGTCTTGCTCTCTTATCCTGAGTTGAAAATAGCCTGACCGAAGATCAATCTTCGAGAACACACATGCTCCCTCTAGCTGATCAAACAAGTCATTGATTCTAGGCAAAGGATATTTGTTTTTGATAGTTACCTCGTTGAGTGAACGGTAATCTATGCATAACCTTTGGCTCCTATCTTTCTTCTCCACGAACAATACTAGGGCTCCCCAAGATGAAGAACTTGGTTGGATAAATCCTTTCTGCAACTATTCTCCTAGTTGCTTCTTGAGCTCTTTCAGTTCATCAACTGACATTTTGTATGGTCTCTTTGCTATTGGTCCAGAACCTGGTACCAAATCTATCAGAAACTCCACATATCTATATGGTGGCATTCCTGGCAATTCTTCCGGGAATACATCCGGATACTCACACACAATTGGCACACTGTCCATGCTAACCCCCTTAAGAGAATTTAGCATACTCCTCTTTGCTCCAAAGCTGGTCTTGAATCTGATCCTTTTATTATCCGGAGTTGTGAGTGAGACAGTATGGCTGGCACAATCTATCACTCCTTTGTACTTAGTCATCCAGTCCATTCCCAGAATGACATCCAAACCTTGGGAGTTTAATATTATCAAGTTAACGGGAAACTTATACTTCCCGAATTCTATGACCAGGTCATGGCATCCTGAGGTCACTATCATTTCTCCACCAGGAGAACTTACTTTTATAGGACACCCAATAGTTTCTACCGGTAGTTCATTTTTTCAACAAATGCTCTTGATATGAATGAATGAGATGCACCAGTATCAAAGAGTACAAATGCTGGAATGGAATTGAGTCTGAACTTACCAGCAACAGCGTCAGGTTCCTCATAGACCTCCTCCACATTAATGTGGTTTACCTGACCTTTCTGGAAAGGATTGGGCTTGACAGGTCCTTCAACTTTCTTTTCGGGGCACTCATTTGCATAGTGTCCCATCTTCTTGCATTTGAAGCATTCAACTTTGTTGATGTCCCTTTTAGCGGTGACTTCCACTTCCACTACCATTCCCACTGTGGTGGCTCTTGTGTCCACTCTTGTGGTTCTTGTACTTGTCATTGTCATGACTGCGGTGATGCTTGTTGTCATGACGGTTGTGGTTGTGGTGCTTGTTGAATTTCCCATGCTTATGGGATCCTGAGCTTCCAATGTCATCATAGTGAGATCGTTTGTGAGACGATCCCGAGCTGTGCTTGTCGGAGTGTTTCCTCTTCCTACTCTCGACTTGCTTCATTTTGTTCTCCAATATAGCAGCCTTGTCACAGGCGGTGATAAGTGGGAACATATGCCACAACCAGCTGATTCAGCTCATCATTCAAGCCTTCCGAAATTTTTCCTTTCTTTTGGCATCATGTCAACCTCGTCCGGTGCATAACGCGCAGATTGTTGAACTCTTCTATGTATTCAGCCACCCATCGTGGTGGCTGTTTCAGATTGTGGAACTCTTTCTTTTTCAGGCTCATTATTCCTGACGAGATATGAGCAGTGCGAAAGCCTTCCTCGAAGATAGCCCAAGTCACCTCATTTATAGGAGTGGTGATTTGGAAGTTGTCCCACCATGTGGCGGCTGGCCCTTCCAGCAGATGTGCTGCAAATCTGACCTTTTCAGCGTCCGATGCATTACGGTCACTAGGTCCTTGTTCTGAGCGTAGCCAATCATTGGCCACCATGGGATCGTCGTCCCGAGAACTTAGCTGGCCTCAAGCAGAAATCTGGTGAGCATATCAAAACCCGGAGGGTTGTTGTTATTGTTGTTGTTATTGGGGTTGTTGTTGTTGTTGTTATTCTGGTTTTGGATGAATGTTGTCATCATCTGCATTAGCTGTGTTTGAGCATTCATCATTTGCTGCATTTCCGGAGTGATGTTGTTGGGGTTGGGGTTTGCGCGACGGGGAGGCATCTGTGGTTTGTTCAAATAGAGATAAGAATGAGATACCCATAGATGTTTTTATGCACATTACATCACATAAGCAAACACATAGCATGCAACACAAAGATAAAAGTTCAACAACAAAATAACAAGTTCTCAAAGTAAAACACACAAGTGGCAAGCCATCCACATGTCGGATGGTCCAATAACAAGTTCACAAATAACAAGTATGATAGTAAAAGATAAACGAGTAGTCAAGTCTACTCATCAGCATCAATCTCCTCCTCGACGAAGGTAAGACATGCGTTCTCCATCGCGGTCTTGTTCTCCAAATAGTAGTGGTCAAGGACTCGATCTTGGCCTTGAGAGCCCTCTTCTGGGAACGAAGCCTCTCAATCACCATCTGCTGCTGCTCTAGCTCGAAATCCTTGGACTTCAGTTCTTCAGTCATGTCCCGGATCTTCTTGTTCCTATCCTGGACGCGTTTCTCCTGACTCTTGAACTTCCGGTCCTGGGTCTCGAACTTCGTCTCCATTTCCTTGACTATCTCGTCCTGCTGTGCGAAAAGCTTGTCCTTCTCGCGAAGCTGCACCTGGAGCTCGTCATTACTGAGCATGACATTGGTCCTGTGCGTGTCCACGTGCCTAATAAGAGACTCTAAGTCCTAGAGATAGAGGCGTATCGGCTCTGCTGCGTCCCTCGAGTCGTCCTCGAAGTCGATGGACTCTCCATCAGCATCACGTCTTCCGAAGACGTGGAAGTGGGTGCCTCTAACCTGTCGGGAGTGACGGCCTAGCAGACGTCCTATCAGGTCCTGCATGACTACCTCCATGCCTCTCTCCCTGTCATCGTGCATAAGCTTGAAGACGATGGCCTCCGTTGTAGGCTCTGTCTGGCGTCCGAGCTGGTTCACCTTGAAGCCCCAGAGGTCCTTCCTCTCGAACTTGGTGAGTGGATGCACCATGATGGTGGGAAGAGGGAGATTGAGCAAAGTGGTAAGCTCAACGATACGAGGACCAAAACGGGTAACCTGGAACTCCTCAACAATGCTGATGGTAATAGGCATCTATTTATAAGATAGAAAAGTTAGGACAACATAATTTAAGATAAAACAAGACAAACATTTCATACATATCCTTGGAACACAAGACCACACAAGTCATGCATACATCAATCCATTACATCAACCAAGGTCCAAACTTATTCAAGGTATCTTTTTGGAAAATAAGGTGATAGGGGGTGGTCCAACTAACGAAGTGCGTTTACAATCCTATCTCACTGGATCTGTTGTCTAACACAATGTTCCTAGAGGCAATCAACCTATCTTGTTCACATGATTCCATCACTAAGTCTATAATATCTCCCCTGAAGGTTTGGTTGGTGGCTTCCAACTCTTGGGTAAGCTCCTTCTCTTTCTCTAAGTCTTTTTGGAGGTTGAGCATTCTGCACTTGACTCTAGCACTAAGTTCTTTGATAGTCCTCCAAGCTGCTTCTCTTGCTGACTCAAAGAATGTGGTGTGCACCACAGTTTTGGTATACATGCAGAATCCTCTTTCTTTGTGGTTGTCTTCCTTGCTTTTGTACAAGTGAAGTTGCACCCACCAGTACTCAACTCCTTCATCCATCACTGGAAAGCCTTTGTACATAGCTGCACCATGTATTTCCATGGCCACCATGAGGTCCTTGAGAATCTTGGGAAACTCAGTCTCACACTCCAAGGTCATGGTCATGAGTGGTCCTTCTTCACGGCTTCGTTGATGGAGTTCATCTACAAATAGAGATGAGAATGAGAAGATTAGAAAAGTTTACGAGAAGAATAGACAAGTGTAGAAGTAGTTGAAAATTTTTCCTTAGTGGTTTCCAATCCTAGGGTCATAATCCTATAGGCAACACAGTGCTCTGATACCATCTGTAAGATCCCTCCTTTGTAAAGGAAAAGAATCCCTGTGATTGCAATGCTAGTCCCTGGATCAATGCTAGCATCCACAGTTTAAGATGAAGTACACAGATACAAAGGTCATTTATTACATTCATTCCAGAGATAAAACATAGTCTTTTACAACTCAGGGCTAAAGTCCTAATACAAGAGTTTTTGGAATAAGTAAATAAACATAAGTCTTCATCTTCATGTGCCACAGGCAAGCATGTTGAGTGTAGACTCATGACACCTAATCATCATCGGAGTAACCTGCAACATCACAAGTTACAGCCACAGTGGGTCAATACTTTGGAATAGTATTGGCAAGTGATACCTTAGTAAATTTTAAGTGGACTATATTACTATATGCATTTTTGGCTAAGTGTAGCTTGGCTTGCTTTGCTCAAAATAGGTTTTTCCTATTAGTTGAAAACACTAAGTTTTTCTTTGTCAAAAACTTCCCAAGAAACCACCAATAGACATTGGGGGTCCTTCACCCTTGTTTACCCACAAGTTTTACTTAGAAGTTGGAGTGATGAGGTTCTTGTAGCTTCCATGTCTTGATGCTCAAGTTGTCCATTGCCATGGACTTGGCTAAGTACTTAGATTTTCCATCTACAGAGGTTGTGCACTTTCCCCACCAGACTTGGTTTCTCAAGACAGGACCTTTCAGAAGCCTTCCCTTAGCCAAATAGACGCGTTCCAACCTATCATCCCACTACCACCAACTGTCCAAATGACTAAGTTCTAGCAACCTATATGATCAAGGCAGAGCCCATATTTCCAAGTGGCTGCACTATAAGCTTCTCAACACTTGGCCTCCAAATCCCTTTGTGCCTGGGTGGCATACCACAAGTGTGATACACAAGGTAAACCATGTCCATGGGCCTTGTGTAACCACTCAACCAAAAACCACCATTCAAGTCCCAATCCACCCAGGAGGTTCATTGACTTAGTTGTTTTATTAAGAAAAACATAAGTCCAAAAGACTTAGAAATATTTTCATCATAGCATGTACATTCTTTACCAACCCTTGTTTGCTACTAGCTAGGCTAAGCATGGCATAGTAACTTAACTTAGGAAATTCCCTAGCAATTCTACAATTCTACAACTACTTAGGATTTCCGAACATAGCATTTGGCAAAAAGTAACATGCAAGACTTAGCAAAAATAATTCTAATGCTTATTCAAAATAAAGGGATGAAAATATCATGAAGTACCACTTGCCTTGGTAATGGGGAGAGTAGCACTCTTCACAATCACAGTCACTAGCAAAATCTACACAAAAATTTGTAGCACAAATTACACACAATTCATATACAAACAAAAATATGAATGCATGCATGCAAGAAAAATGCTAAGTGATGATTTTGAAAACTCCACCAAGCAAGTGCATGATACAGAAACATAACCAAGTCAAAAGTTTGCTAACTAAACTTATTTAGCACTAAAACAAATTACTAGACAAAATCTATACTCAAAATGGTCCTAAATATGCTTCTGCATAAAAAGGCATTTTAACAGAAACTTTTTGTTAAACACATTGCATATTCAGAAAGGGCTTGTCTCACTGATTCCAACGGTATAAAATTTGCAAAAATCTAACGTGGGATTCAAAAGTTATAGCCATTTGAAATTTGGATCTAAATCTGATTTGAATTCTGTTTTTGATTTAAACACTAGCCACGCGTCTTAATTCTATTGGCTGATACCGATTCGCTCCGGATTACGCTCGCGAGCCGTAGGATCTATTTAAAACTCACGGTCCAGATCTAGCATAACGGTTCGATTAGTGATTCTATCGTAAGCGTTGGATCTAGATCCAACAGCGCTCGAGCATGCGACCATGTTACGCGGCGCGTCGGCCGGCGCTGGCGTTCTAGGTCGTGCGCGAGAGGGAGAAGGGTCTTACCAGAACCGCGGTGGCGTGCTGAAGCTCAAGGTGGCGTTGGCTCGGGAAGGGGCGCACTGGCACGGTCTCAGGGGCTCGTCGGAGTTGTGGGCGGCGTTGGTCGCTTGCAGACGTGGTCACTGTCGAGGTTTGGCGTTGCCCTAGCACGAACCAGAGGCATCAGGAGTTGCGCAAGACGCAGGCGAACAAACTCGCGTGAAGGAGGGGGCAAGGGGCGCTCGGGTTTTACCTTAATTGGTCGCCGGAGTCTATCGGCGGCGCAGGTGGTTTCGGTCGTGAACGGAGACGACAACCTGGGTCACGAGCAGGCAAAATAAAGGCGTCAGCGTATGCGCAAGATCAAGCTGGGCATCATCGTTTGAACCAGAGAGAGGGGGGCGGTCAAGGCTCACCGGAATCGGTCGCCGAAGTCGTCGGTACCGCAGGGCTTCGAGAGCAAATGCGCGCAGCCTGGTGGCGGAGTGAGCGAGGAGAGTGGGGGGAAATGCTCGCGGTGCAGAGAGGATTAAATAGGCCCAGGCACGACAGGAAACGCCTGTGGCATTATGGCTAATTACGCCGCGCCATTACCGGCCTTGACAGCAGCGGCGACGTGGTCGCGAGCGCGGTTTGGGGAAGACGAGGGCGACGTGGAGAGGGCCCGCTCGTCAGCGAAGTGCGCGAGGAGGAGGTGGGGTCTGGTTGTCAGCGGCTGTCTGGGTGCGTTGGCGCATGCTAGAGGGAGAGGAATGGCCCGGGTGGGCTATCTGGGCCTGCTCTGTTGCTGGGCTGGAATCCTGGCGCCGGCCCTTTTCTAATTCTTTCTCCTTTTTCTTTTTCTGTTTCAATTTTCTGAATTGGTTTTCAAATGAATTAAAGTTCCATTTGAATTCAAATCTTCTTGGGATTTTTGCAGTGAGCCGTAGTCTCAAATATAGGCATAAAATCATGTGGTTGCTTTGCAAAGGCTTGGTCAAACTTGGAGAACAAAATATCAGAGATTTGGCACTTGGTTTGCAAAATTTGAGAAATGGTTTTTGAAACCATTTCCAATTTATAAATCTTGGTCCAAAACTACACTCAATCCTTTCTATAAGGAAGACAAACAAGCTAGGTTTTAAAATCATTCAAACTCTCAAATGGGGATGGCCATTTGATTTAAATCTGCTCACATAAAATCATAGCACTATGTGCTTCTGTTTTTCTGAAATGAGTTTGAAATTGATCTCAAATCTATATGCATGCATGAATGATATGCAAACTTTGAAATTATGATTTTAGGGATGTTACAATGTGCCTCAACACATACTTTCCAAACACTTAATTCCACCTTTATAACCACCCCGAAGTGGTGTTTGATGTCATCAAAGCATCCGTCCGGTGATGGTGATTAACATGATCTCATGGTCAAAGGATTTAGGTTACTATGTATCTAAAAGCTTATAGCAAGTGAACTATTTTAAATGACTTGATCTTATGCTATGCTTATCTATAGGAGTATGTCCATCACATCATTATCCTAATGATATGACCTTGTTGTTAATAACATCTCAATGTTCATGATCAGGAAACCATGATCACATATTAACCAACAAGCTAGTTTAACAAAAGGCTTTACTAGGGACTCTTACATGTTTACAAATCACATAAGTATTAATGTTTCTGGTTAATACAATTATAACATGGTATGTAAATATTTATCATAAGTACGAAAATATGATAATAACCACTTTATTATTTTCTCTTAGGCATATCTCCAACACGACTAAGTACACCAACAACTTATGCTAATTATAAACTTTATACGTAATCTTCTTTTATTTTCATGTTAACTTGTAATTGGTTTTGGAATTGATTAATTTTAGTTTCTTATTGAGCTTTTAAATAGGCATGAAAAGGCCCAAAAGAATATAAGAAGGGAACATAGGAGATATCACACTTACATGGATCGACTATGCCCAAATAAATAAAAAGCATGCTCACTCTATCCTAAATTAGGGCGTATGTAGTTTTTTTATCAAAATCAATAAATTAAAAGTTTGATCAACTCTTTTTTAACAAAATTTCACTGATTTATTAATAATTATCAACAATAGTATAAAAACCCTAAAAGTAATAAAAATTACAATTAAGTCCATAGACCACCTAGCGACGACTATAAACACTAGGTCGAGCCAAAGGTGCGTCGTCGTCCTCGCCCCTTTATCACTGGAGCCGGGCAAAACTTGTCGTAGTAGAGCTTGTTGTAACAGACAGATAGGAAGTCGTCGTGCTACGGCCCAGAAGGACGAACACACTAGAGCAGCAACCATCGTTAATGATGACATCTATAAATCGGAGTAGACTGACCTAAACTCACAGCAACTAACTAGATCCTAGGAGATCCGCCGGACATATGACTCCACGCGCCCGCCGACACTAGATGCACCACAGGAGCGAGAATAGGGCGAGAGGACCTCAACAACTATATGGAGAAAATTATCAACATCTACAATTTCTAATACACACCATATAAAAATATATTTCATAATGTTCTAACAATACTGAATATGGATTATAAATATCAACATATTTTTTTATATAGTTGGCTAGATTTTGAAAATTTTGACTGTGATAAAAGAAACTATGAGTCGAGGGAGTACATGGATCGATCGAGAACTAAGAAAATTCTCGGTTGATCCTAGGCGCGTTCTTGAAATGAGTTAAATACATTAACAATCCCTCTATTTGTCGAACTGGCTCGATTTACTCCTCGTATTCGGAATTTGCTAAATTTTATCCGTGTACTTGTGAATTGGACTCGATTTAGTCCTAATCCATATTTGACATTGAAATTGCGCCGACTCGGATGCCACATGGATGCGTGTCCCACTTGCAGGAGTGAAGATGGACTGAAAATTTGCAGTTATTGTTGGAGATATGCCCTAGAGGCAATAATAAATATAGTTATTATTATATCTTTGTGTTTATCATAAATGTTTACATTCATGCTATAATAGTATTAACAAGGAAACATTAATACTTGTGTGATTTGTAAACTAAAATAGAGTCCCTAGTAAAGCCTCTTTATAATACTAGCTTGTTGGTTAATAAAGGATTGTGGTTTCCCTATCATGAACATTGAGATGTTATTAACAACAAGATCATATCGTTAGGAGAATGATATGGTGGACATACTCCTATAGATAAGCATAGCATAAAGATCAAATCATTTTAATAGTTCAATTGATATATGCTTTCTGATACATAGTAACCTAATTCCTTCGACCATGAGATCATGCATATCACCTTCACCGGAAGGATGCTTTGATGACATCAAACACCACACCATAACTGGGTGGCTATAAAGGTGGCATTGAGTGTTCGAAAAGTATTGGTTGAGACACATGGATCAAGAGTGGGATTTGTCCATCCATATGACGGATAGATATACTCTGGGCCCTCTCGGTGGAATGTCATCCAATTAGCTTGCAAGCATGTGACTGGGTCACAAGGGATCACATATCACGAGAACGAGAAAAGAGTACTTATCAGTAACGAGGTTGAACTAGGTATGCAGAGATACCAACGATCATAACCTCGGATAAGTAAACTATCATGAGACAAAGGGAAATTGGTATCGTATGTAAGTGGTTCATTCGATCGCAAAGTAATCGTAGAAATATGTGGGAGCCATATGAATTTCCAGATTCCTCTATTGGTTATTGTTCAGAGAAGTGTCTCGATCATGTCCGCATAATTCACGAACCGTAGGGAGACACACTTAAGGATTCGACGTTTTGTTTGAGTAGTTATGGAATGATGAGTAAGAGACCGAATGTTGTTCGAAGTCTCGGATGGAATCCGGGATATCACGAGGAGATCTGGAATGGTCCGGAGAATAAGATTCATATAAGGAAAGTCCTGTTTCGGGGTTGGAGAATGGTTCCGATGTTTTCATCGGGAATGTTCTAGAAGGTTACGGAATGTCCGACACTCCGGAGGGGAAGGGTACATGAATGTGTCATAACAAGTTGGAATGATTGCATCATGTACTAGGTGTCATCGCGGAACAAAATAAAGGGTTAAATCAAATCCTAGTTTGAAAAGTCAAACGCCAATTTGAAAAGTCAAACGGTTATTTTGTGAGGTGGAGGGAGAGTAGGAAACCTACTTGGGGAGGAGTTCCCTCCCTCCACCGCCGGCCCACTTGGAGACCGAATTGGGAGGGACTCCTCCTGGCGCCCCTCCACCTATAAGGAGGCGGGCCCCTCAAGCACAACACCACGCCCGCAAACCCTAATCCTGGCGTCGTGCCGCCACCTCCTAGCCGCCTTGCTCCTTGGTGCGTCTAACCCCTAGATCGCCGAGGCTCTCTCATAGTCCACCATACTCGCTCCGGCTTAAGGCGAAGCCCTGCGAAATCTCCCCTCTACTTCCGGTACCACGCCGTTGTGCTGCCGGAATCGCGAGGAGAGTGCTACAACCTCCGCTGCCTACTGGAACAAGGGAGAGGAAGATCTTCGTCGAGTACCGAACGTGTGACCGACTGCGGAAGCGCTGCCGGAACGCAGCGCCGGAAGGATCGTCTACGCGATCTTGAGATCGGCAAGAGTACGACTACATCACCCACGAGAATCCGATCTCGTTAAACACTTTGGAATCTTCGAGGGTGAGTTATTCCATCGACTCGTTGCTACAATCTAGTAGATAGATCTTGGCTTGTTTGTTTGTATGCGGTAGAAAATTTTTGTTTTCCATGCTACGAACCCCTACATTGGTATCAGAGCCGTGTCTATATGTAGATCTGTTGCACGAGTAGAACACAATGGTCATTGTGGGCGTTGATGCTTTTGTTGTCGATTGCTTCTTGTGTACTTTGCATCTTGCTGGATGGTGGGATGAAGCGGCCCGGGCTAACCTTACATGACATCGTTCATGAGACTTGCTCCACGCTTGACATGCAACTTGTATTGCATAAGTGGCTTTGCGGGTGCCTGTTTCTCCCAACATAGTTAAGATTCAATTTACAATGGGTGATTGACAATACTAGTATCAATGTTGTGGTTCTTGTTCGTAAGTTAGAACGACACTTATTGAAAGCCCCAAACCACGTAAAACATGCAAAGAAAGTAGAGGCGTCTTTGTTTTGCAGGGGTGTGCTGTGATGTGATATGGCCATGATTGTGATTATATTTGATGTATGCAATGTTCCTTATTGTAATTTAGCAACCGGCAGGAGCCATATGGTTGTCTTTAATTTCTGTTAAGACCCACGTGTCTATTCAAAGTAGTTGTAATAGTTGAAGCTGGTGGACGACAACCATGAAGCAGCGTCATTTACCTTGATGCAATGCCGGAGATGATGGAGATCATGTTCGTGCTTGAAGATGGAGATCGGAAGCACAAAGAAGAAAGGCCATATCATATCACATATTATGAATTGCATGTGATGTTAATCCTTTATGCATCTTGTACTGCTTAGTTAACGACGGTAGCATTATAAGATGATCCCTCATGCACATGAATTTCAAGTTCTAAAGTGTTCATCCTTAGTAAGCACCGTTGCTAAAGCTTGTTGTTTCGAAGCACCACGTGATGATCGGGTGTGTTAGATTCCGCAAGTGTATACAACGTGAGCAAGCCAGATTTTCTCATGCGGAAGCTAAGGTTTGATCTTGACGAGCCTAGCATGTACAGACATGGTCTCGGAACACGGATCACCGAAAGGTAAAGCATCAATCATATAGTAGATATGATGAACATGTCGATTGTTCGCCATTGAAGCTACATCAACTCTCGTGATGATCGGTGTTGATGTGGTGAATTTGGTTCGTGTGATCACTAAAACAATGTGAGGGATATTGTTTTGAGTGGGAGTACACCTAGATTAATTTAACTATTAATTAGAACTCAATTTATCATAAACTTAGTCTAAACTATTGCAAATATGTTGTAGATCAATGGCGGCCCCTACCATCAATTTTAATGCGTTCCTAGAGAAAGAAAAGTTGAAAAACAATGGAAGCAACTTGGATTGGTTCCAATTTGAGGATTGTCCTCACTGCTGGTAATTTGACCTATGTGCTGGATGCACATTTGGGTGACCCACTGCGACTCTGCTACCGATGAAGTAAAGAATGTTTACCTCGCTCGGAAGACTCAGTACTCCACAGTTCAGTGTGCTATCTTGTATGGTTTAGAATCGGAGCTTCAGAAAAGGTTTGAGAATTCAGACCCACATGATATTGTCCGTGATCTCAAATTGATCTTTGAGACCCACGCGGCAATTGAGAGCTATGAGGCTTCTGAAAAGTTCTTTAACTGCAAGATGGAAGAGGCGACTCGTCGGTGAGCATGTGCTTAAGATGTCTGGGCACGCAAACAAACTTCAAAGCTTGGGTATAGTGATTCCTAATGCTTTGGGGATTTATCGTGTCCTCCAATCACTACCACCAAGTTACAAGAACTTTGTGATGAGCTACAATATGCAAAACATGAACAAGTAGTTGCCAGAACTCTTCGCCATGTTAAAATCTGCAGAAGTGGAGATCAAGAAAGAGCACCAAGTGTTGATGGTCAATAAGACCACCCAATTCAAGAAAGGCAAGTCTAAGCAAAAGGGACACTTCAAGAAGGGTGGTAAGAAAGTTACCGCGCCGACGAAGAAGACCAAGGCTGGACCTAAGCCTGATACTGAGTGCTTTTACTGCAAGGGAGAAGGTAACTGGAAGCGGAATTTCCCAAAGTACTTGGCGGATTTGAAGAACGTCAACATCAAGAAGAAAGGTACATCCGATATACATGTTATTAATGTGTATCTCACTAGTACTCGTAGTAGTGCCTGGGTATTTGATACTGGTTCGGTTGCTCATATTTGTAACTCGAAACAGGTGCTGCAGAATAAACGGAAGCTAGCGAAGAACGAGGTGACGATGCGCGTGGGAAATGGATCAAAGGTTGATGTGATCGCGGTCAGCACGCTACCTCTTCATCTACCATCGGGATTAGTTTTATCTTAAATAATTGTTATTTGGTGCCTGTGTTAAGCATGAACATTATATCGGGATCTTGTTTATTGCGAGACGGTTACTTGTTTAAGTCCGAGAATAATGGTTGTTTGATTTATATGAGTAATATGTTTTATGCACATGCACCTTTTATAGATGGTCTATTCTTATTGAATCTCGATAGTGGAAATACACATATTAATAACATTGAGGCTAAGCGTTTGAAATCGGCGATAACTCGGCCTATATGTAACCTTGTCGTCTTGGTCACATTGGAGTGAAGCGTGTGAAGAAACTCCATTCCGATGGACTTCTTGAATCACTTGATTTGAATCACTTGAAAGATGTGAAGCATGTCGATGGGTAAAATGACTAAGACTCCATTTTACGGTATGATAGAGCGAGCTACGGACTTATTGGAAATCATTCATACCGATGTGTGGTCCAATGAGTGTAGCATCGCGTGGTGGTTATCGTTATGTTCTTACCTTCACGGATGACTTGAGTAGATATGGGTATATCTATTTCATGAAACATAAGTCCGAAACTTTCGAGAAGTTTAAGGAATTTCAAAGTGAGGTAGAGAATCAACGTAACAAGAAGATTAAATTTCTACGTTCTGATCGTGGAGGTGAATATCTAAGTTACGAGTTTGGCGAGCATTTGAAGAAATGCGGAATACTTTCACAATTGACACCGAGAACACCACAGTAATGGTGTGTCCGACGTCGTCGAACTCTCTTAGATATGGTTCGTTCTATGATGTCACTTACAGATTTACCGCTATCGTTTTGGGGTTATGCATTAGAAACAGCCGCATTCACTTTAAATAGGGCACCATCTAAATCCGTTGAAACGACACCATATGAATTATGGTTTGGGAAGAAACCTAAATTGTCGTTCCTTAAAGTTTGGGGTTGCGAAGCCTATGTAAAGAAGTTACAGCCGGACAAGCTTGAACCCAAAGCGGAAAAATGCGTCTTCATAGGATACCCTAAGGAAACTATCGGGTATACCTTCTATCATAGATCCGAGAACAAAATCTTCGTTGCTAAGAATGGATCCTTTCTAGAGAAGGAATTTCTCTCGAAAGAAGTGACTGGAAGGAAAGTAGAACTCGACGAGGTTGTTGAACCTTCTCTCGAACTTGCGAGTAGCGCAACACCGGAAGTAGTTCCTGTGGCGCCTACACTAATAAGAGAGGAAGCTAATGATGATGATCATGAAACTTCGGTTGTAGTTGCTATAGAGCCTCGCAGGTCAACGAGAACTCGTACCACTCCTGATTGGTATGATCCCGTTATGAATGTCATGTTGGTGGACAACATCGATGACCCTGCGACATATGAGGAAGCAATGATGAGCCCAGATTCCAATAAATGGCAAGAAGCCATGAAATCCGAGATTGGATCCATGTACGAAAACCAAGTATGGACTTACCGGATGGCCGGAAGGCTGTCGAGAACAAATGGATTTTCAAGAAGAAAACATATGTTGATGGTAATGTTACTGTCTATAAAGCTCGACTTGTCGCAAAAGGGTTTCGACAAATTCAAGGAGTTGACTACGATGAGAATTTCTCACCTGTAGCGAAGCTAAAGTCTATGAGGATTATGTTAGCAATCGCTCCATATTATGATTATGAGATATGGCAGATGGATGTCAAAACAGCATTCCTCAATGGAGACATTGATGAAGAGTTGTATATGATGCAACCCAAAGGTTTTGTCGATCCTAAAGATGCTAACAAGGTATGCAAACTTCAACGGTCCATCTATGGATTGAAGCAAGCATCCCGAAGTTGGAATCAACGTTTTGATAAGGTAATCAAAAGTTTTGGTTTTATACAAACTTATGGAGAAGCTTGTATTTACAAGAAAGTGAGTGGGAGCTCTGTAGCATTCTTAATACTATATGTAGATGACATATTGTTGATTGGGAATGATGTAGACCTTCTTAATCGTGTCAAGGAATATTTGAATAATAGTTTTTCAATGAAGGATCTTGGCGAAGCAGCTTACATATTAGGCATAAAGATTTATAGAGATAGATCGACACGCCTAATATCATTGTCACAAAGTACATATTTGGACAAAGTTCTAAAGAGGTTTGGAATGGAAGATAGCAAGAAAGGGTTCTTGCCCATGTTGCCCAATACGACCTTGAGTAAAACTCAAAGTCCGACAACGACAGAAGATAGAGAAAGGATGAGTAAAACTCCCTATGTCTCAGCCATAGGATCTCTAATGTATGCCATGCTATGTACTAGACCCAACATTGCATATGCTGTTAGTTTAACTAGCAGATATCAAAGTGATCCAGGAGTGGATCATTGGACAATCAAAAACATCCTTAAGTACTTGAGAAGAACTAAGGATATGGTTCTTTCTTATGGAGGTGATGAACAACTCGTTGTTAATGGTTACACCGATGCTAGTTGGAACACTGATCCGGATGATTCTAAATCACAATCTGGATACGTATTTACTTTGAATGGTGCAGCATTAATGGAGGAGTGCAAAGCAAAGCGTTGTGGCGAGATCTTCAACTGAATCGAATACATGGTTGCTTCGGAGGCTTCACAAGAAGCGATATGGATGAAAGAGTTCATTACAGAGCTGGTGTGGTTCCTAGTGCTACCGGACCCAATGTCAATCTCTCGTGGATAACATGGGCGCCATAGCCAATGCGCAAGAACCAAGGTCACACAAGAAGCTGAAGCACATCAAGCTACGTTTTCACGCTATTCGAGAACATGTCCAAGATGGGGACATAAAGATTTGCAAAGTACACACAGATCTGAATGTGGTGGATCCGTTGACTAAACCTCTCCCGAGGACAAAACATGACCAACACCAAACTGCCATGGGTGTTCGGTATATTACCATGTAATCTAGATTAGATGACTCTAGTGCAAGTGGGAGACTGTTGGAGATATGCCCTAGAGGCAATAATAAATATAGTTATTATTATATCTTTGTGTTTATGATAAATGTTTACATTCATGCTATAATAGTATTAACAAGGAAACATTAATACTTGTGTGATTTGTAAACTAAAATAGAGTCCCTAGTAAAGCCTCTTTATAATACTAGCTTGTTGGTTAATAAATGATTGTGGTTTCCCTATCATGAACATTGAGATGTTATTAACAACAAGATCATATCGTTAGGAGAATGATATGGTGGACATACTCCTATAGATAAGCATAGCATAAAGATCAAGTCATTTTAATAGTTCAATTGCTATATGCTTTCGATACATAGTAACCTAATTCCTTGACCATGAGATCATGCATATCACCCTCACGGAAGGATGCTTTGATGACATCAAACACCACACCGTGAATCGGGTGGCTATAAAGGTGGCATTGAGTGTTAGGAAAGTATTGGTTGAGACACATGGATCAAGAGTGGATTTGTCCATCCATATAGCGGATAGATATACTCTGGGCCCTCTCGGTGGAATTTCATCCAATTAGCTTGCAAGCATGTGACTGGCTCACAAGGGATCACATATCACGGAACGAAAAGAGTACTTATCAGTAACGAGGTTGAACTAGGTATGCGAGATACCAACGATCATAACCTCGGATAAGTAAACTATCGTGAGACAAAGGGAAATTGGTATCGTATGTAAGTGGTTCATTCGATCGCAAAGTAATCGTAGAAATATGTAGAGCCATATGAATTTCGATTCCTCTATTGGTTATTGTTCGGAGAAGTGTCTCGATCATGTCCGCATAATTCACGAACCGTAGGGAGACACACTTAAGGATTCGACGTTGTTTGAGTAGTTATGGAATGATGAGTAAGAGACGAATGTTGTTCGAGTCTCGGATGGGATCCGGATATCACGAGGAGATCCGGAATGGTCCGGAAAATAAGATTCATATAAGGAAAGTCTGTTTCGGGGTTGGAGAATGGTTAGGTGTTTTCATCGGAATGTTCTAGAAGGTTCGGAATGTCCGACTCGGAGGGAAGGGTACATGAATGTGTCATAACAAGTTGGAATGATTGCATCATGTACTAGGTGTCATCATGAACAAAATAAAGGGTTAAATCAAATCCTAGTTTGAAAAGTCAAACGCCAATTTGAAAAGTCAAACGGCTATTTTGTGAGGTGGAGGGAGAGTAGGAACCTACTTGGGGAGGAGTTCCTCCTCCACCGGCCCTACTTGAGACCGAGTTGGGGAGGACTCCTCCCTGGCGCGCCCACTTATATATAAGGAGGGCAGGCTACCCTCCAAGCACACAACACCACGCCCAAGCAAACCCTAATCCTAGCCATGGCCCCGCCACCTGTCACGGCAGCCCGCGCCGCCTAGGCAAACCCTAGCCGCCTTGCTCCTCCTTGTGCGTCTAAACCCTAGATCGCCGAGGCTCTCTCATAGTCCACCATACTCGCCCGCTTAAGGCGAAGCCTGCGATATCTCCCTCTACTTCGGTACCACGCCAGGCCGCTGTAATCGCGAGGAGAGTGCTACAACCTCCGCCTGCTGGAACAAGGGAGAGGAAGGTCTTCGTCGAAAGCGCTGCGGAGCATGGCCTTGGGAAGGATCGTCTACGCGATCTTGAGATCGGCAAGAGTACGACTACATCACCCACGAGAATCCGCTCTCGTTAAACACTTTGGAATCTTTGAGGGTGAGTTATTCCATCGACTCGTTGCTACAATCTAGTAGATAGATCTTGGCTTGTTTGTTTGTATGCGGTAGAAATTTTTTGTTTTCCATGCTACGAACCCCTACAGTTAGCCCCTCTCACGTTACTCGTTACCGTTAGTTAAACTCTTCGCTCCACTTTCTGTTGAACGATCACCACCTCCGTCGCCTATGCCTCCGTCAAGTCCTTCCTTTTTCCTCCCTCGAACAGAACTCTCTGAACTGAAAGGATCTATAACGGCGTGGGCGCTCTGCATAATGCATCTGATGGGGAGGGGGCTATGTGCAAATATCTAAAGCGGAAAAAACGTTTGAGATGTGAGATGCCAGAATCTGGTCCACGTGGCATCCGAATGAGCGTAATTCCAATATAAAACATGAATTGTGACTAAATCGAGTCCAATTCACAACTATACGAGTAAAATTTAATAAATTCCAAGTACGAGGACTAAATCATGTCAGTCCAACAAATACACGGGCTATTAGTGTATTTAACTCCATTGAAATTATGTTGCGTTTTTCTCACCACCAGAAGAGTTCATTTGTGCATTGCATTTCACTAGTAAAATAAAGAGCAGATTCGTTCATTTCAAACACGATGGCGTAAGGGTCAGGTAGAATGGACAAAAATAACCCTTCTTGGTAAGGATTTCACGTAATGACCTCTCGGTGTAAAATTTTCACTGGACTAACCCTTTGGGTAACGCCTAACAGCAAGGCGCTAGGTAGCGCCTTGCTGCTAGGCGCTATGCCCCTACCAGCGTGGCACCGCCTAGCCCGGCCTCGACCCCACCTGGCCGTGTGACGCCTAGGCGCTATGCCTGGGGCGAGTAACGCCCAGGCGCTATGCTCAAAGTGTAGCGCCTAGGCGCTATGCTCTAATGTGTAACGCCTAGCAGATAGGCGCTACACTTTGAGACTTAACCTGTCGCGCCCAGGCCCCCTCCCTACCCCGACCCATTCACTCCCCAGGAACAGGAAGAACAAAATAGGGCATCGACGGTTCCTCTCCCCCTCTCTCAAATTCATCCCTAAAACCAACAGATCTGAGGGATTTCACCGTGGATTTGCTCCCCCATTCCTCCCTCAAGGTAATCCCCTCCTTTATCCTCTCTTTCATCCAATGAATCTTGCACATTATCTTCTAAGTTGTTTGAAACCCTAGGTCTAGTTGGATTCATAATATGGCCTATTTGTGCATGTTTTTGGTTACTTGGTAGTTATATATTCGTTGTATTTGATGGGGAATGGAAGTGTGTTGTTGATTTGCATTGTATATGATGGTTGTATATGGATTTGTATGGATGTGTGAATAATATGCTCCCATATTCTTTGTAGTTTATTGTATAAATTGAAACAATGGCCACATAGCACACACATTTTAATGATGTTTGGAATATATATGTAGGATGGTGTGGCTACTTGAGGATTACTATGATCATGAACACCGGGCATACTTGATGGCAGAGAAGCATATGGTAATAAAACCATGGTTGAACTTCTTTGTTTTTATTTTTCTATTGATTCAATTGTGTTGGAAAAAACATAATGTTTGATCTTGTATGTATGCAGAGGCTTCGGTCTCATGGCGCGTCTTCGAATGACATGTCGTACAACGAGCTGTACACTGAGTACATCGAGCGGCTAGGCATCCTCCCTTTCATCACGCTTGTGATCCGGTCGACGCCAAACCTCAACGCGGCTGCTATCACCGCAATTGTCAACCAGTGGAGGCCGAAGACGCACACTTTCCACCTCCGGACCGGCGAGATCACCCCTACTCTTCAGGATGTTTCCATGATCTTTGGACTTCCTATCGTGGGGGAGCCTCTCTATATGAGCACAGATTCTGATGGGTGGCGCAATGCGATACAGCTACTTATTGGCATGTCTCCTGAAGAACTTGAAGATAGGAGCAAAGATAAAGTCCCAGCAGGCGCAACATATGCGTGGATTGTGGAGAACTTTGCGCATTGTCCAAACCCCGCCGAGGCTGAGGTGATCGAGACACATGCTCGTGTGTACGTGTGGTATGTCCTTTCTAGGACTCTGTTTGCTAACATCGGAGGTAGGACCGCTCAGTGGATGTGGCTGAAGGCACTAGCAAACTGGGATAGCAATATCAGCTGGGGTTCGGCGGCTCTTGCCTACTTGTACCGGCAGGTAATCACCTGTTGAAAGAACATTTCATAATCCCTAGTGTTTTGTGTGTTAGATAACAATATCAAGTATTATTTAATGTGTGTTGAAGTGTTGCAGCTCTCTCTAAGGAAAAAAGGGAAAAGTATCTGCCTTTGGGGGGCGGATAATCCGCCCCCACCAGGGGCGGATAATCTGCCCCTCCCTCTTCCCACATAGGCGCAAGCCCCAGAAGGGGGCAGAGTTTTGGCCGGATTTTCCGGCCTCGTCGGATAATCCGCCCCTCAGGGGGGGCGGATAGTCCGCCCCCTTGCTCACCGCCAAGGCACAAGCCCCAGAGAGGGGGCAGAGTGTTGGCCGAACTTTCCGGCTTAGCCGGATAATCCGCCCCAGGAGGGGGCCGGATTATCCGCCCCCCCCCAAGGTCTTCAACAAGTTTCGCAGGCGCTAGCCCCAGAGAGGGGGCGGATTTTCACCCCGGAAAATCCGCCCTGGGGGCGGAGTTTTCCCAGGGGCGGATAATCCGCCCCTAAAGTTGCTCAACGGCCAGATATGGGGAGGGGTATTTAAGCCAGTCTTCCCTCCTGCCAGATCACTTGGTACATTCGAAAAAGACAAGATCTGATCTGCAACTTTCATCCAAGAAAGCTCCACCTAGATCCACCCAACGGCCCCGTCCATTGGGGAATCGAAGGAGGAGAACTCGATCTTCATCATCAGCAATCAAGCGCTTCATCTCCTCTCCATTCATTTGGAGAATCACCGATCTAGTATTTCTTGCAAATACCTAGATCCTTGTTTTGTTTATATTGATAAACCTTGTTCTTGTGACAGCTTGTTGTCATCTCGGGAGCCCCCAATTCAGTTGTGGGTGTGTGCCCCGGTAGCGTTGTAAAAGGCACCGGTTCCCGCCTCGAAGGGATCCAATAGTGGAGAAGGTGGATCAGGCCTCTCGTGGTGAGATCCATCGGAGAATAGGGTGAGGCCTATTGTGGCATGGTGGTCTTAGAACCGCCCACCCCTCCAACGCATATGTACTTCCCTTAACAAGGAAGGAACTGCGGTAAAACAAATCCCTGTGTCTCCGCGTGCTCCACTACGGTTCCTTCGCTCCTCTCTTTATGTGCTTAGTATCTAGGGTTGCATATAGGGAAATTCTCGTAGTTACATATCTAGAGAATTTACTTTGTGTCAAGCCTAAAATTGATAAAATATTAAAAATTGGTTAGCACCTATTCACCCCCCCTCTAGGTGCCCATACGATCCATTTTAATTGGTATCAGAGCCCCGGCTCTTATTTCGGGCTTAACCGCCTAAGAGAAGTATGGGTTCCAAGGTAGATGGGAGTGATGCTCCAGATGTAGTCACCATGAACGATCTCAAGACATTGGAAACAACCTTGGTGAGTTCAATGGAGGCTAAGATGGAAGATATGCGTCAATTGATAATGCGTCTCTCCACATCCACAACATCACCTCCATCTAACTCTGAGGCTACCACTCCGCAATCCAAGGAAACGGGTAAAAACCGATTCCAAAGAGAACGAAGTGGTTAGTGATGACACTAGCAAGAGCTCCTCCTCGAAAAAGGATAGTGGTAAGGATGGATACAATGAGGTTTCTCATGTGTATTCTCCTGATCCACCTATCCCTCACCCACATATACATAATAGGGGTGATCCACCCAAACTTTCTTCATCTACTTTTACTCAATGGCAATTTTTTATGAAGTCTCATGTGTGCAGTTCCTCCATTGAGTTGTGGAAAATCATAGAAAATGGTCTTCATGTTGTAAACCCCAACAATCTCACAAGAAGAGAAGTTGTCGATAGCCAACTCAACGCTACAGCTCTACACATGATACAGCTTGGTGTGGGTGACAAAGACATGCCACACATTCAGCATCTTAGCATAGCTAAAGAAGCTTGGGATGCTCTCACCGAGCTCTTCATCGGAAATGAAAGTATGAGAAGGAATAGATATGATGCTTTGAGCAACGAAGCTGAAGGATTCTATATGTTGGATGGAGAAGATCACGAGGACATGTATAGGAGGCTCAAGGCAATAGCCACAACTTTCAGAAACCACGGTGCAGCTCATGTTGATGATGCATGGATCAAGCGCAAGTATGTCAGTGCCATTTGAGCCCACAGATTTGAAAAGTCTCCAAGGTAGGCATAACTATCACCTCATGACATCCAATGAGGTAATGCAAGAAATGGCCACTTTCAAAGTGGCTGCCAAGAATGCCGAAGATGCTCGTGCTCGAGCTATGGGGATGCAAAAGGGGGTCAACATGGCCTTGAAGACTAGTGTGATTGATCATGATGAATAAGCCATATAAGGTCTGGACTGTCCTGAGGATATAAAAAGGATCCACGGACAATACTTGGCTCTTTATGCTAGAAACTTTTGGAAAGATCCAGCCAAGGCTAAAGCTGAACTAGAACGCAAGAGTGGAGCCTATGGAAGAAAAGAAAATGGTCCCAAGCTGAGAACATGTTTCAACTGTGGTGACCCGCTGCACTTTGTAGTTGAGTGTCCATATCAAAGTAGGGAAGATAATGGAGGAAGACTTATTTTCAAAGACAAGTCAAAGGCTCCACCAAGAAACATTTTGTAAAGAAGAATGCTCCCTTCAAGAAGCAACCAAAGATTGTTCTAGTGGCTCAAGAAGAATATTCGTCGGGAAGTGAAGATGAGGACGAGGACAATAGCTCTCAAGAGGTGGCTGCTATAGCCACCACATCAACATCAACATCAACATCTCTCTTCGACTCTCCGAACAAAAACATCATCAACAAGAATGCTACTTGTCTCATGGCAAGAAGCTCCGAGGTAACGACTTCTAACTCTTCTTTTCCTAAGGCTATGATTGACATGGATGATCCTACTAGTCTTAAGGTTAAAGAAGAGATTATTGCTTTGGATTACTTCTACACTAACTTGCAAGGTGAGCACAAAATACGTTCTGAAGCTCTTATGGATCAGCTGGCCCAAAACAAAGCTCTCCTCGGAGAAAAGGGCAGAATTGAAAGGGAGGATGCAATTTGCATCCTTAAAAAATGCTCTTGAGGAAGAAGAAGAAGAAGAAGCTCGGGACTCTCTTGAACAGAGGCTTGATTCCATTGAAGAGTCACATGAAGAAATTGTGGCTAAACTTGTTAAGGAACGTGACAATGCAGTCACCAAAGCAAAGAAGTTAAAGAAGGAAAACATTGACTTTGGGGCTGCTCATGATAGACTCTCCAAGGAATTGGAGAAACTTGACAACGCTCACAAGGCGTTGAAAAATGATTTCTCCATCCTCAATGAGTCACATGATCAGCTCCAAAGTCGATTGGCCAAATATGATGTTCCTAGCTCATCCAACTCAACATATAATCACAAAGAAAACGCTAGTGTGGAAAACGAAGTGGTCAAGGACATCACTCCCAAGGATAAGGGTGTGCTTGATGAAGTTCTTGGCAAGCAAAGGTCAAATCATGGTAAAGAGGGACTTGGGTATGTCACCAAGTCCAAGAAAAAGAAAAACAAGAAGAACAAGACCAAGAATGTGCAATCAAAGACAAGCATCGCTGAGAAGAATGTCACAAAAGACAAAACTAACAATATTGGTTTTGCAGGGTCTCACAATCCAAATTATGAACTCTTTTGTGATGATTATGGCGATGTTTATGCTTATTATGTTGGTCCCTTTGATGAATATATTGCTTGGTCTATTTGGGTTCCAAAGACCCTTGTTACTAACATGAAAGGACCCATTGAAAAATGGGTACCTAAAACCAAGAAGTAATTCTCTTGCAGGGCTATGCTTCCGGTGGGTCGAAATGGGTGCTGGATAGTGGATGCACTAGTCATATGACCGGAAGCAAGGAGATCATCACGGAGATGCGTCCAAATCATGATAATATTACAGTCTCCTACGGCGATAAGTCTAAATCTCAGGTACTGGGTCTTGGCAAGGTTGTGGTTGCCCACGATCTCTCTCTTGTGGACGTCATGCTTGTTGAGACCCTCGGATACAATCTTATTTCTGTTCGTGCTCTTGGCAAGATGGGTTTTGCTGTTTTTATCGATGATGATTTGGTGGTACTCTTTTGGAGCAAGTCTCTAAAGGTCGCTTTTGTTGGGTACGTCGAAAATGACCTGTATGTGGTGGACTTTTTGGGGAAAACCACTTCGGGTCCGATGTGTCTATTCGGAAAGGCCGATGTGGGCTGGTTGTGGCATCGCTGTTTAGCCCATGTCAACATGAGAACTTTGCAAAGTCTCAACAAGGGTGGTCACATCCTTGGACTAAAAGACAATGTCTCCTTTGCCAAAGATCGTGTTTGCAGGGCTTGTGTTGAAGGCAAAATGCATGACTCTCCCCACAAGAGGAAGACTATTGTGTCTTCAAAGAGGATCTTGGAACTACTTCATGTGGATTTACTTGGTCCTCCTTCTCATGCAAGTCTTGGTGGGAAGAAATATTGCTTGGTCATTATCGATGATTACTCAAGATATACATGGGTCTATTTCTTCAAACTAAAGAGTGAGACTCAACAAACAGTCATTCACTTTGCCGATGAAGTTCAACCTCAACACAATGTTCCTATCTTGGCAATAAGAAGTGACAATGGCTCCGAATTCAAGAACTACACTTTGAATGAGTTTCTAAGCGAAGAGGGGATTAGACATCAATATTCCGCTGCGTACACCCCTCAACAAAATGGTGTAGCCGAGAGGAAGAACCGGACTTTGATGGACATGGCAAGATCAATGTTGGCTGAATTCAAGTCTCCTTGCAATTTTTGGGCTGAAGCCATATCCACTACTTGTCACTCATCGAACCGGCTCTACCTCCAAAAGATTTTGGACAAAACTCCATATGAAATACTTACCAGTAACAAGCCCAACATCTCATACTTCAGAGTATTCGGGTGTAAGTGTTTCTTTCTTATTAAAGGTGTCCGCTTGTCTAAATTTGAGTCCAAGGCTTTAGAAGGTATTTTTGTTGGTTACGGTGCCGAATCCCACACTTATAGAGTCTACAACAAGCTCATTCTGATTGTTGTAGAATCTTGTAGTGTGGATTTCGATGAAAATAATGGCTCTTTTGTAGGGCAAGTTGATGTTTGTGATGCAAATGTTGAAATACCCCAAGATGCCATAAGAAGAATGGGCGTGGAATTTTTCCGCCCCATTGAGGAACCCCTTGTGGCGGATCGGGAAGGACAATGCTCCACTCAAGTGGAGCCCTCATCTACACAAGATCAACAAGCTCCTACTATTGGAGAAACTCTGCACCAACACCACAACCTGCTGAAGATCATCAGTCTCCTGGACAAGATGGTAGTCCCAGGCCGGACTATCCGCCCCCTCCAAGGGGCGGACAATCCGCCCCTGGCACTCCAACTTGTTCCAGGGGATCCGAAGAAGAAGACAACAGCCAAGAAGTCCCCAGGCCAGATTCTCCGGCCCCCGAGGGCGGATTATCTGGCTCTGGATCTCCCAGTTCTATCAGGCATTCTCAGGATGAGGAAAATGGTGCATCTTCTCCCAGGCCGGATAGTCCGGCCCCACCAAGGGGCGGATTATCTGGCCCTGAAGAACAAATTCTGCAGCAAGCTCCTATTGTTAACTCAGAACAAGATCAAGGGCAAGGCAGTGGTCAAGACAAGGATACAAATACTAAATAAACTCCTTCTAGAAACAATAAGGACATTGAGGCTCGTCGCAAGGCTCGTGCTGATCGGAACCTTGAACTAAGGGGTCACACTCTTGACAAAGTTGTTGGTGATCTACGAAGAAGGGTGTCTACTAGAAGAGAACTTGCAAGCTTCTGTGATCATCAAGCTCACATTTCCATGGTTTAAACAAAGAAGGTCTTTGATGCTCTTGAAGATCCCGATTGGGTTGTTGTAATGCATGAAGAATTAAATAACTTCGAACGCAACAAAGTTTGGAAACTCGTCGAGAAACCCAAGGATTGCCGCAATGTTATCGGCACCAAGTGGATCTTCAAGAACAAATAAGATGAAAATGGCATTGTTGTGAGGAATAAAGCAAGACTCATGGCTCAAGGATTCTCTCAAGTGGAAGGAATTGATTTTGGCGAGACTTATGCTCCTGTGGCTCGTCTTGAGTCCATCCGTATCCTTCTTGCATATGCAGCCCATCATAACTTTAAATTACAGCAAATGGATGTTAAGAGTGTGTTTCTTAATGGTCCTCTACATGAGTTAGTATACGTCAAGTAGCCCCCGCGTTTTGAGGACCCCAAATTTCCGAACCATGTCTACAAACTCGATAAGGCACTCTATGGCCTTAAACAAGCCCCACGTGCATGGTATGAGCACCTTAAAGAGCTTTTGTTAGACCGTGGATTCGAAGTTGGGAAAATCGATCCCACTCTTTTTACTAAGAAGGTTAATGGGGAGCTTTTTGTGTGCTAACTTTATGTAGATGACATTATTTTTGGCTCTACTAACCAAGCTTTTAACGATGAATTTTTAAAGCTTATGACTGACAGGTTAGAGATGTCAATGATGGGTGAGTTGAGGTTCTTTCTTGGATTCGAGATTAAACAACTTAGAGAGGGAACCTTTATTAATCAAGCTAAGTACATCCAAGACATGCTCAAAAGGTTCAACATGACGGATCTCAATGGCGTTGCTACTCCAATGCAAACAAAGTGTCATCTTGAGCTAAATCCCAAGGGTAAAGAAGTGGACCAAAAGGTATACTGATCCATGATCGGCTCTCTCCTTTACCTTTGCGCATCTAGGCCCGATATCGTGTTAAGTGTAGGAGTGTGTGCAAGGTACCAAGCCGCTCCTAAAGAAAGCCACTTAGTGGCGGTCAAACGAATCTTCAGATATCTGGTTCATTCCCCGAATTTTGGGTTATGGTATCCCAAGGGTTCAAGTTTCTCTCTATGTGGTTACACTGATTCAGATTGGGCTGGTGACAAAGATGATAGGAAATCAACCTCTGGTGCATGTCAATTCTTGCGCAGGTCTCTAGTGTGTTGGTCTTCAAAGAAACAGAATTGTATTTCACTCTCAACCGCAGAAGCTGAATATGTTGCTGCTGCAAGTGCTTGTACTCAGTTATTATGGATGAAGCAAACTTTAAAGGAATATGGTGTCAATTGTGACAAAGTGCCTCTATTATGTGACAATGAAAGTGCTATCAAAATTGCCTACAATCCCGTGCAGCATACAAGAACCAAACATATTGAGATTCGCAACCACTTCATTCGGGATCATGTTGCTCGTGGCGATATTGCCCTATCCTTTGTGAGCACGAAGAACCAACTTGCTGATATTTTCACAAAGCCCCTTGATGAAGCAAGATTTTTTTATTTGAGGAATGAGCTAAATATCATAGATTCAAGGAGCTTGGCTTGACCACCCTTGCACACTCACTTGCTCTTATTCATGTATTTGGTTTAGATGCGGGCATAGACATAGGGGGAGTGTGGTCCTAATTGATTGGTCTAACCCTCCCCCCATAATGCTGAAAGCAAGAAAAATCATTTCCCTTAATATCATGTTGTGATATGTGGGTCATTGATGAGAATTGGTTTTGAACTCAAGATACATCTTCATGGTGTCATGCCATGCGCTCCAACATGGTGGCTTCGGCCACCGCCATCTTCCTTGTGAAGAGTTGGGTTCTAATGGCTCTCTTTGGATTCTCTTGCATATTTCTTGTTCTTATGGAAAACACACTCAACTTTGGCTTTTGTTTGATTTGATTTTTGCAAATTTGGGTGTGGAGTACCATCTCAGTTTGTTGCTCTAAACCCAAGCCTTTCTTTCCTTCCTTGAACCATCTATTCTTGCACACAAGTCCTCTATACACCAGCGAGGGGTTTTGCAAGGTTACTCCGGCCTGAATCTGTACTTAACAGAATTTTCAGAGGGGGGCAGACTATCCACCCTAAGTGGGGGACGGATTATCCGCCCTAGGCGAAATCAGCCCTTTAAAGGCTGGGTCGGGGAGGCCAGGCTCAAACAGAGCAGCCAGTCCTCCCCCAACCCTACCTCAGCCCCCAGCCGCCGCCGGAGCATCCGCCCCTCCCGGAGTCGATTTGACCACCGGATTCTCCGGGCTCTCCCCGGATCTTCTTCACCTCGCCTCCGGGTATCTTCTCCTCCGTGATTTTCCTCCAATGAGTGAGGGTAACTCCCTCATCTCTCTACTTTTGTATGGGATTCATTTTGTTTGGTGGAAATCTCGTTGTAGAAGATCCTTGGTGTTCTTCCTTACATGCTAGAATCAGTAGTATTGCAACCCTAGTGGCCGATCTGTTTTGCCATGGTAGATATGGGCCATTCTAGAAAATTTCTACGAGGGGCGGATTATCCGCCCCTGCCAGGGCCGGATAATCCGGCCTGGAGATTCAATTCTGGTCTGGTTTGGTCCTGACTCCTGCAATGCACATCATTGGTTTATGGATTGTTTTTCTACTCTTTCTATTGTTTCTCCTGGACTTGTGTGTGTGCTTATCTCCATTCTATACCTCTCATGCTTTTCACAGGTGGTTCCAAGCCGACCAAGACCTTCTCTCGTCGTTCACGTGCCCGTTATCTCAAGCCCACTACAGAAGGGAAGTTCATTGACGAAACCGAGGTCAGCAGAGCAGCAAGAGAGGCTGAACGGATGGCAAAGGCAGGCAAGAAAACAAAGAGGACCGCATCTCGCAAGGGTAAACAGTCTCGGCCCAACTACAAGGCTATGGACAGTATTCGGTATGCCTCCATTCGCCAGACTGATTACTATGATGAGGCTGACAGTGATGGTCCCCCAGAGGACTCTATGTTTTGGAATGCCCACTTTTGGGCTATTCATGATGATGTGTATGCCACCCTCAGGATTCGCCCCATGCACCCCATCAACTTGACTGAGTCACAATCCAAGGCAAGGCTCCTTGAGGCATTGGATGTGACCAACAAGATGGGGCTCCACCACCTTATGACTCTTCAATGCAACTATGATTCCTCCATGGTGAGGCAGTTTTTCTCGACACTTGTGATTCACGGTGATGAGCGCCGCACTATGAAGTGGATGACCGGGACTACAATGATTCAGTCGGACTTCCGCATCTTTGGGAAGGTTCTTGGGTATGCGTTCCATGGCCGTGACACTCCTTATAGCCATCACATCATTTCTCCATTGAAGCCATCCAAGGACACTGTGCTCGCCCCTTGTCTTACTTCTGATGGTATTGCTGGTACTTTCGCTGGACTCTCTCCCTTGTATGCCTCCCTTGTTGGCATATTTAGGGACTGCATCACTCCTAGTGGTGGCAATAATGACAAGATCCATGGCCACCTGGTTCCTCTCCTTGCTTTTGCTCACGAGTGTGCCACTAACTCTGGTTCAGCCACATGTTACAAACTGGATGTCATGGACTGCATTTATCATGAGATGACGGATGCTATGATCAACAGGCTCTCTATTCCTTATGCTCCGTTCATTATGATGCTCATCAAGCATATGTTGCCCCATGAGGACTTTGGCACTGCTTTGGATGGGGTTCACAAGCCCAAGAAAATCTACAACAAGGCTCAGATGACCCATCACCCTTCCACTGCCCCTGAGTCCTTCATGTGTGATGCACGGGCTAGTGGTCGTCGTTCCGCGGTGTCCCCAATGGCACGCGAGGTTAAGCAGCTCACTTGGTTCCAGCGGCACATCCTTTGCATGGGCATTGACACTCACAAGGTCCAATATGAGGCGTACCGCAGGGATCATGAGAGAGATCACACTCAACAGCTTATTCTTCACCATGTCTCAGGTGCCACAGGCCATCCAACTCCTCCCACTGCCCCGGAACCATATGCTCAGTGGAACACTTCAGGGATCAACTACGGCGAGCTCGAGAGTTGCCTCTTTCCTCCACCACCGAGGGCACCCACTCCTCTAGCTGATGACGATGATGATGAGTATGATGACGAGGAAGGGGACTGGAATGACTACGACGAGGATGAGGAGGAGTGATCTTCAGGGGCGTTAGCATCGCTCTTCTTCCGTTTTGGCGTTTCGATGCCAAAGGGGGAGAAGTAGTTCTATTAGGTCTCGTGAATTTGCAAGGGTCAGGCGCAAGCACTTGTCTTTCAGTCGTTTTATTTCCTTGCTTGTGCCTTTTTAGCGTGAACTTATTTGCTATTTGTGTTTGGTTATGTAAGACTATGTCGTGCTTTACTCTGCGTGCTTGGTATTCTGGAATTTCGGAATTATATTGTGGATCTTATGGAATTCTGGATTTATCTATGGAGTATGTTTGATGGCATATGGAATCATGGGATTATCTAATGTATGCATCAATATTGTCGGGATGTGCTTGGAGGCTATCAATCTCATTATTTTCTTTGGCTATAGTCACATCCCGGTGGTATGACCTTGTTTCCCTACCCACCTTGTTTCAATTATCTTTGCTATGAAAGTTGTGTTCTCTCTAGTGTGTGTATTTGTATTCAAATGCAAATTGTAAATATGCACACATCTAGGGGGAGCGTCTTTCATTTTTAAGGTGGCGTTAGCCGGTTTCATTGCAAATCCTAGTATTGTCATCTAACACCAAAAAGGGGGAGATTGAAAGAACATTTCATAATCCCTAGTGTTTTGTGTGTTAGATAACAATATCAAGGATTATTTAATGTGTGTTGAAGTGTTGCAGCTCTCTCTAAGGAAAAAGGGAAAAGTATCTGCCTTTGGGGGGCGGATAATCCGCCCCCACCAGGGGCGGATAATCCGCCCCTCCCTCTTCCCACATAGGCGCAAGCCCCAGAAGGGGGGCGGAGTTTTGGCCGGATTTTCTGGTCTCGCCGGATAATCCGCCCCTCAGGGGGGGCGGATAGTCCACCCCCTTGCTCACCGCCAAGGCGCAAGCCCTATAGAGGGGGCGGAGTGTTGGCCGGACTTTCCGGCTTGGCCGGATAATCCGCCCCGGGAGGGGGGCGGATTATCCGCCCCCAAGGTCTTCAACAAGTTTCGCAGGCGCCAGCCCCAGAGAGGGGGCGGAGTTTTCCCAGGGGCGGATAGTCCGCCCCAAGTGGGGGGCGGATAATCCGCCCCCAAAGTTGCTCACGGCCAGATCTAGGGAGGGGGTATTTAAGCCAGTCTTCCCCCTGCCAGATCACTTGGTTCATTCGAAAAAGACAAGATCTGATATGCAACCTTCATCCAAGAGAGCTCCACCTAGATCCACCCAACGGCCCCGTCCATTGGGGAATCGAAGGAGGAGAACTCGATCTTCATCATCAGCAATCAAGCGCTTCATCTCCTCTCCATTCATTTGGAGAATCACCGATCTAGTATTTCTTGCAAATACCTAGATCCTTGTTTTGTTTATATTGATAAACCTTGTTCTTGTGACAACTTGTTGTCATCTCGGGAGCCCCCAATTCAGTTGTGGGTGTGTGCCCCGGTAGCGTTGTAAAAGGCACCGGTTCCCGCCTCGAAGGGATCCAATAGTAGAGAAGGTTGATCAGGCCTCTCGTGTCGAGATCCATCGGAGAATAGGGTGAGTCCTATTGTGGCGTGGTGGTCTTAGAACCGCTCACCCCTCCAACGCAGATGTACTTCCCTTAAAAAGGAAGGAACTGTAGTAAAACAAATCCATGTGTCTCCGCGTGCTCCACTACGGTTCCTTCGCTCCTCTCTTTACGTGCTTAGTAGCTAGGGTTGCATATAGGGAAATTCTCGTAGTTACATATCTAGAGAATTTACTTTGTGTCAATCCTAAAATTGATAAAGTATTAAAAATTGGTTAGCACCTATTCACCCCCCCCCTCTAGGTGTCCATACGATCCATTTCACCTGTGCACTCTACATTCATTTGTATATGTTGAGTCCACACATATGCTATCTTGACCTCTTTTTTGTTCACTTGTAGTTGGATGTGCCTATCGTAGGGCAGGCCAAAATGTCGGAATAGTTGGTGCGATGGTTCTTCTCTCGGTATGGAGCTGGGAACGCTTACCAATTGGCCGTCCAAAAGAGGTGGGCCACCATCCTTGGCCATTGTATAATAGAAACCCTCTACGCCTCCCGACTTGGGCTTACAAGTGGGACGTGGTATCGGAGATGACAAGCGATGTCGATGCCATGTACCTGAAGTACACGAATGAGTTTGATGCGATTACGGCCGAGCAGGTAGATGTTTGTCTCTACATCACTCCCCATAATATTTACTTCACGAGTCAAAATCGATACCAAACATGTTCTTGTGATATGTTGCAGGTGGATTGGGAGCATTATGGTTATGGGGACCAACTCGGTGTTTCTCCCGGGTTTGATATTAACCCTAAGTGCTTGGACAAACAATGTCTCTGGCTCATGTGTTGCCCATTGATTTGCAGTTGGGAGGTTGAGTTTCATATGCCACAACGGGTGATGAGGCAGTCCGGGTTCTTTCAGTGCAACCCTCCCATGTGGGAGGACACCGACAAGGAGCTTCACCGGTTAGTTAGCATGAGAACTTGTGCTCAATTGTTGTAGATGGTACTAACATGGTTCTTTGTTGTTATTTAGGTTGGACATGAAGAGGAAGATCAAGAATTGGGATCACCATCATAGGAGGCACGTCATGGACTTCCTCATTTGTGTGGAGAAGGCTCGACAAACGGAATGGAATAGTGGAAGACCTCATTCCGGAGTTGCATTCAACAACTACATCCATTAGTTTCTTTCTAGTACCCGTGTCTCCATTTGCCCGCCATCCTTTCAGGAAGAATATTGGAACATCCATGTGTGTTCGATGGCCTTGCCTACCATGAGTACAACCGGCAGGTCAGGGAGGGGACCGACATCCCGATTTCTTCCTCACTCAACTTTGTGGTAAAGTTATCGTTGCCCTTACATTACTTTTATTGCCCTCTCATCTCTTTCTTGCCTAACATGTTCTTGTTCTTGACTCTGTAGCAAACGGAGATAAAGAAATATGCCGACGATGCTGAGGCGATTCTTTATGATGCCCCTAAGGGGAAAAGGGAGAAGTCATGATGCGAGACTTCCTTAAGGTACGGATGCGAGACTTCCTCAAGATAGGCATGTTCTTGTTCTTTACCGGTTTTGACTTATCTTGTTATTTGTTACAGCGCTCGGCCCAAAAGATGCGCCGGTTATCTAACCTGCTAGGTTGTCGTGATCCTAAGTACACAACCCCGTCCAATTCTAGGTCCAAGTCGACTACTGATCTGTCGGCCCATCTTCAAGATGACGTTGAGGATGAGACAACTTCGGCGATTCGTTCGGAAGATGAGGTATGGGACAACCTTATTTCTTACCTGCATTTAGTGCTTTCTGTTTCCCATGCATTTTCATAGCCATACAATCTTACATGTAGCTGTCTCATATGGAGAATGATACGGAGGAGGAGTACCGGATTCGTTCTGCATACCAGCTGAAGCCAAGGAAAGAGTGTAGGGTTCGCAGCATAGAAAACAATTTTTTTCCTACGATGGGAACAACTATGTACCAAGATCTATCTACTAGATACAAACAATAGGCGGATGTATATCCATAGAGAACATACCCTTGAAGACCGATAAAGCTTAACGAGTCCAAACTCGTGGTTGATGTAGACGATCTCTTGCCGATCTCAAGATCGAGAGGAAGTCCTAAAAAGTAAAACAGCGCATCCGTGCTCGTACACACGTTCGAGGCACCGAGCAACCTCCGCCTCCTTGCTCCAGCGATGCAGCGGAAGCACAACTCTTTCTTGCCGAATAGCCACCGGGAACATGTATCTCGCTAGTCCGAGACCATGGTAAATAAATTCTAGAGGGGGAGAGAGATCCTTCACGAGGAGGTGTGAGTGAGAGAGAGGGAGGGGGCTCCTTTTATAGGGAGAGGGGGGCACCCAAGGGGCCATGCGCCCAGCCATGGGGCTGCCCCCACCTCTTCCACATTCATGTGGGTGGACACTCCACTCACTCAAATGCCTTTCAATTCCCTCCACTCAAAACCCCACTCAATTTCCCATTAAATTTCCACCAAATTTAATGCAAACTCTCATTAAATAAAACTCTTTTTATTTATTCAGAATTTTGTCAATTACTTTAATGACAAACATTTACATATAACCCCTTGCTAGTATTTCATTTCACATGCAGAAACACTTTCTGCAATTTCACCCGAAAACCCGTTTCGGTATGCGCTTGTTATTCTTTTCGGCATGAAACTTTTGCTCCAAATGGATGTCGGTGTCTCTTAAGTGTGTCACCCTACGGTTCGTGAATAATGCGGACATGATCGAGACCCCTCTCGGATCAATAACCAGAAGCGGTATCTGGAGACCCATACTGACTCCCACACATTCAACGATGACTTTCTTGTGATCGTCGGAACCTTTTACGCTAGTATCTTAATCCTTTTGTTTCGCGATATATTACATGTCCGAGATTCGATCATCGGTATCTCCATACCTAGTTTGATCTTGTTACTGACATGTACTCTTTTCTCGTTCCCGTGATATAACATTCTAGTGATCAAATCACTTGCTTGCAAGCTAATCAATGTGATATCATCGAGAGGGCCCAGATTATATCTATCCGTCATCAGGATGAACAAATTCCACTCTCGATACATGGGCCTCAACATAACACTTTATTAGTTCTGAATCCATCTTTATAATCACCCAGTTACGGTGTGACGTTTGATGTTATCAAGAAACTCTTCCAGTGTTAGTGATTGACATGATCTCATGGTCTAAGGATTAGGATCACTTCGTAAGTTGTTATAGCAATATAAACTCAATGACTTTGATTGTAATGCTATACTTCGGATGAATGTTCATCACATCATTACACTAATGTTGTGACCTCGTTATTAACAACATCCAATGTCCATGATCAGGAAACTTTGGTCATCTTGTTAATCAACGAGCTAGTTTATAAGAGAGGCATAACTAGGAACTTCCTTTTTGTTTATTAAACACACATGTATTAACGTTTCTGTATTAATACAATTATAGCATGCAAAATAAACATTTATCATAAATAAGGAATACGATAATAACCACTTTATTATTGCCTCTCGGGCATATTCCCTTCAAAGAGTTTCATCGCTACACTCCAGACGACTTCCGTAACAAAGGAAAGTCCAATGTCGAAGACGAGCCGCCACGGAGGTCAAGAGCGACTAGGAGGACGAGAGGCCTACGGTATGATGATGATGACGAGTCGCAAGAAGAAGAGGAGGTGACAAAGAAGATACCTCCGAGGAGGGGCCGAGGCCCAAGGACGCGTGGAAGGAAGTAGGTCATGTATGGCACAATGTTGACGATGATGTACTATGTTTGAGACTATGTATGGGTTGATGTATGGCACTATGTTGATGATTGAGACTATGTTGATGTATGCCACTATGTTTATGTTTGAGACTATGTTGATGATTGAGACTATGTTGATGTTTAGCCACTATGTTGTATTATGAAACTTAATATATTGACATATGTGCACTTGTGCTGTGAAAGAGCTGAACCCAGTCCAGTTCAGTAGTGTAGCGCCTGTCTGCTAGGCGCTACACTAGCAGATTTCGATTGCTCCAAAAATAACAAGAGCATACTGAGAGCAAACCGAGAGAAGCCAAGCAAGTGAAAACTCTAAGTTAGAGTGTAGCGCCTGTCTGCTAGGCGCTATGCCCCTGTGTGTAGCGCCTAGCAGACAGGCGCTATACTAGCAGATTTCAATTGCTCTAGAAATAACAGGAGCATACAGAGAGCAAACCGAGACGCTAGCTCTGACTTAGAGTTTCCCCCCGCCTACGATCTCTCGGTTTACTCTCTGTATGCTCCTGTTATTTCTAGAGCAACCAAAATCTGCTAGTATAGTGCCTATCAGACAGGCGCTAGACAAGTGTAGCGCCTATCAGACAGGGGCTATGCCTTGAAACTGTGTTCAGTTCATAGATTTCCCTGTTTTGAGACTGACACGACATGTTTACAAATATGACACAAGACAAATATAAGACGAGGGATAGCGGTTCATGACATACTCGAACAGAAGCATCTCAAACATGGCGTTCATGCCCTTAAGGGGCTTTACATACTAATATTTCGACAGTGCTCAAAGTTCATAACATTGTCAACATGTTTCAAGTTCGACATGCTCAATGGTCCATGAGGCTCCGTCTACAAGTCTAAAGCATAGGCCCTTTGCCCTTCCTCTTCTTCTCTTCCTCTTCCTCCATGGAACGCCACGCCGTTCAACATAGCCTTTCCCTCTTCGCATCACGAGCCTCCTTAGCGAGGCGCTTCTCTTCCTCCTCTTTCTTGCGGAGCTTGTCCTCACGTTGCTTGCGCTTCTTCACCATCTCCTTGTTACGCATCCCTTTGTGGTAGCGCCTTCTTATTATGCCATGATCGATCTCTTGGATACTCTTATCGGCTTCAGGTTGATGGAGATCTATCCAAGTGTAGTACCTGCATACCGGAGGGGGAGACTACAAGAAAATAGTGCATGTTACTACTATGATATGGAATATTTGACAACTTGGGCATCCACTTTATTTGACTAAAATTGCATCCAATCATCAATCTTAGGTGGGTACTTGTATTTGTACTTATTCTTGTAGTCCCCCGCAATCTGCCGGTCCGTTTCCTCTGAGTATTTTAGAAAATACCCATTCATCATGTTGAATGTATATCAGACTATTTCCATGACGGGCAATGCATGGACACCTTTGAGCAACTTGTTGGAGGCCTCTGCCATGTTGCTTGTCATTTGGACGTACCTCTGTCCACTGTCATCGAAATCTCGTGCCCACTTTGTCCTTTCTTCAATGTTCCTATCGAGAAACTCTTGACCACCCGCATTGAGCTCTTTGTTGAAGAGCAATTTGTTGTACAAGTTTGAGAAACGACATTCCGTGAAAGCGAGGCAACAATCTTGTAGATCATCGGTCAAATCCTTGCTCTTGTATGCCCTATAGAAGTTTGCACAAAAGTGTCTCGTGCACCAACGATGGTGCAACAGAGCATGGCTGGGAATATCTTGGTCCACCGCATTAAGAATTCCTTGATGACGGTCCAAGATGACACATATTTCCCTATAAGGGGTTAATATCTTGGTTCTCAAAATATGGAAGAACCACTCCCAATTATCATTGCTTTCCACCTCTACCAAAGCAAAGGCCAAAGGAATCAACCGGTTGTTGGCATCATTGGCTATTGCAATCAAAATAGTGCCCTTGAATTGACCAGTCATAAAGGTGCCATCAACGGAGATGACCGGCCTACAATGTTCAAATGCCTGAACACATTGCTTGAAAGCCCAAAATGCATAGCCAAAAATTCGAACGGTTCTTCCGTTAACAATCCTTGTCTTGTTCCCATAAGGTTCAACCACATGAACCATGTCCGGGTTAGCATCGGCCATCGCTCCCAACAACCTTGGGATTCGGTTATAAGATTCCTCCCAATCACCGTACAACATCTTGAATGCGGGTTGCTTAGCCTTCCATGCCTTTCCGTACTTCACCTCGTAGTGAAAGAGGGTTTTCACAAGCTCCATGACCATCTTAATGCTTATTATTGGAAATGACGCGATGTCATTAGAAAGCCTATAAGCGAGGAACTCAGAGGTGAGTTGCCGGTGCTTGTGCTTTGCATCCTTGCCATCCACCACCGAGCCTCGGCACATGTGAGTTGATACACAACTAGATATGTGCCAATCGGGACCTCCCTTGAATGGTCTTGCACGCACAATCCAAGGACATCTTTCCTCCTCGCACTTCACCGTGTAACGCTTCTTGATGTCCGAGTGCACGACCATGTAAGGACGATGATGCTTCACCGAGAAGTCCTTTGTCCATTGCTTAAATTCCAACAAGGTCTTAAACCTTGATCCTTTGCAAAAGCCATTATTCACGTGATTGTCATCCCGGTAAGAACTTGTCCTTGGTCCAAGCACTATGCCTTTGCCACCATCAACTGTGGCTTCATCCGCGATACTAAGATCACGAAACAAAGGCACCCGATGGTCCCGCCCCAATACGGTATGGTGGATTTCGGCCTCTCTAGCGTGAACCCCTCCTCGTCAACTTCTTCTTCGGGACCATCATCATCCGAGTCCGATGCATAGCCTCGAGAATACGGGAGGTCACGGTCCATGTCATCTTGAGTGATATATTTCTCCAAATCACCAACATTGTTGTCGTATAGTTCAACATCATCATCATCATACTCACCCTCACAATCATCATTGTCCTCTTCCAACACTTTGTCTTGGTGTCTTGAAATCGGGCTCAATGTTTGGGTTAAAGGAGGTTCACTCCATAGCTCTTGCTCTACGGGTGGAGGACTCCTACTATCCAATGGGGAGGCAAGACGGTTCAAGTCTAAAGGCAATGAACTATCAACCTTCTTGGTGGTAAATAGCTCAAGAGCCTTGTCTAGTGATTCAGCCACCACCTCCTTGTATGCAAACCAACGAGCCTCGGAGAAGATACACATGGTCTTCCAACGGATATGCATTCCAAAACCCACATTATGTCTTCCCTCCAACTCAACAACATCACATGGGTCCATCCATTTCAATTTAATCCTCACTTGCTCCAAGACCTCGGCATAGGTGGGACTACGCTCAAACACAATATCTAGCTCATCCGGGTCCAGTTCTATGTTGCCTTTCAAAAAGGCATCCTTGTCCACATGATGAACATGAATAATTCTTGTCATCCCTAACACATAGGAGAATATGTTTATTAACTAACCATTACAAAATAATCAAAAATATACTAGACACATTACCAAACCATAAAGCTAACAAGAACACCCTCTCTTACATAAGCAAACCCTAACCCTAGCCATAACATTCCAATAAACCAAACAATGACATTTCAATAACCCTAAAACCTAACTAAATGCTTTATACACATCTTTATACCCAACATTGGCCAATGAATCTAACAAATTTCCAAACATTTCTCTCCAAATCAAATTTTTAGGGTTTCAAGCCAAGTCCAACCAAAATCAAAGATTTCAAGAGGTCAAAACAGAGGGAAATGAGGGAGGGTACATCTAGTAGCTGGGAGAGGCACAAATCCACCAAATGAAGCTTCCAATGTGAGAGATTTAAGGGGAAGGGGGAAGAGAGGGAAGAAGGGGGCGTCTCCTTGGTGTTCTTCTTGGCTGAGTCGAGCTGAGGGGTGAATGGGCCGGGATGGGGAGGGAGGCTGCGCGCTGATGAGTAAGTCTCAAAATGTAGCGCCTAGCAGATAGACGCTACACATTAGAGCATAGCGCATGTGTATTATTTGTCCCAGACATTATTTGTCTCAGGCATAGCGATGCATCACACGGCCGAATAGGACTGGGCCGGACCAGACGATGCACGCTGGCAGAAGCATAGCGCCTAGCAGCAAGACGCTACACTATGGGTAGCGCCTTGCTGTTAGGCACCCAGAGGGTTAGTGTAGTGAAATTTTTACGAGAGGTCATTTCGTGTTTTTGTCCATTCTGCCTCGAGGTCACCTTCTAAAACCTCCGCAATCCCCCTCGCCCACATGGAATCCGACGGCGAGGTCTCGCAGCCGCCGCCGCCTCCGCAGGGGTGCAGCGCCGGCCACCGCGCGTCGGACTCTCTTCCGACCTCGGCGGGCGGCAGCGTCTGCGTCTCCTGCGCCGCGGCCCTCCTCTCATCCACCTCCGCACCGTCCCACCACGTCTCCCACGTGCTCGCCAGCCTCTCCCTCGCCCTCGCCGACCCGGCCTTCCTCGGGCCGCTCTGCGGCGCCCACCCGCGCCTCCTCGCGGCGCCTCTAGTCGAGGCCCTCGCTGGCGCCGCCGCCCGCCGGGACGACGCGCTCGCCACGCAAGCGTCCGACCTCGCCACGGACCTCGCATCCGCCGTAGGCGCCCCTGCCGCCTCCGAGCTCGTCGCCCGCCTCGCCCGCGTCCTCTCCTCGGGTTCCCTCGTCAAGCACCTCCACACGGTACGTGTGCGGCGTGCCGCCTGTGAACGTGTACTCAGTATCCCCGCCGTGCTATGTTATCCTGAGATGCGTGCTTGATATGGTGCTGGAGGCGAGGCAGGGTGAGTTGGTGGATTTCTAGAACACCATCCTACATTAATTAGGTTGCCTGCAAATACTCTTAAGAATTGAGAAGCATTGAGATCAGGCTTCTCTAGCTGGAGCGATTGGAAGGAAATTCTTCATTCGCCGTGTGTAAGAATGTGGCGAACAATATTCTAGTGTTTACGATCTAGTTAATAGCACTCTGAAATGAAAATTTCCCCGCTGAAAACATGGCACCTTGTTGTACAACTTTGATATGGTACATTGTTAATGGTGCAACAAGGACATACTCCCTCCCTCTCAAATGAGTGGTCTTAGATTTGTCTAGATAAGAACGTATCTAGTTATAAAACATTTCTAGATACATCCGTATCTAGACAAATCTGAGACAACTAATTTGAGATGGAGGGGGGGCACATGGTATAGCATTTCTAAGTCTCGGTGAAGTTAGCTTTAATGATTTGTTGCTTCAGTTTTGGACATTTTATTGTTGTCGAAGTTTTTTTTGCAGAATCTTACACATTGTTGCTGCTTTATATTTAGTTTTCAATTTTCATTATGCATAGGTGTGTCTAAAGTACCAAACATAGATGAGGTTATTTTGTAATAGTTTGTGAATTTTCTAACTCCTAGCCAGGGTCATGTAAGTCATATCTCTTTCCTTTTTGTTCACACGCAGCAGTGTCTTGTTTCCACAATGTGGAAATATGCGTGTAACTCAAAACCAGTATATATACTTTCCAATTATGCAGTTTAGGAATCAAACAGTTATGTTGTGCTACTGAAACTATCACATCATTTGCATTAATCTCAAATATCTCTAGTTCTCTACTGAGGAGAATATATTTTCCAGTACTCATTTACACATTACATATCTGTTTCCTTACATTTTATTACCATCATATAGATTGAGGCTTTGAGCTACAACCTTAGAGAAGCATCAATTAAATCCATCTTAGGTATTTATCTCCATTTCCCCCTCGAATTCGGGTCTAGAATATTGTGCCATAATATATTCGAATACTTATCGGTTCTTATATTTAGTTATATACCACTTTAGAGGACCCATCTGGCCTGGAGAGTGATGGCGATTGTATGTTGTCCTGTACCAACTTTCCCTTCCAACTTTAAATCTCTATCTCATAGGAAACCAACAAACTACACCTCGTAGAAACATAGTAATATCTAACAAAAAAAATTGCTGTCTCTAACCAGAAAATGCACCTCCAATAAACAAATGAACTCCTAAAAAACTTCTTGTTGTGCCCAAACCTCCCTTTCTATGGTTCACCATCTTCCCTTGACCCCTGATCATCCTCTTTAGATTCCCAGACACCACTGTCCAATGTACTGCAGCAGATCCTGCTCTGCTGGCCCAGACCCATAGTCTTCACCGTCGAGTGAGTTCCTCCTCTCCCAATCCAGGTGAACTCAAATTGACCAAAAACATTGCGAGGGATTGGTGATGCATCTCAATTTGATTGTTCAGGTAGTGAATCAACATTCAACTGGCGGCAGGGGGAAACATAAAAAGTGTGGATTCATTTTATTTGATTAATGTCACTCTTGGACCTGAGTTTGAATGTTGCCAGGAGAGAAACCTGCTGTTAGGTTTCAGGGTGCAGCTTGAGGATAACTGGCTTGCTTTACCTGTTATAATACATTGTGATTTCAGACCATTGCATCTGAACATCTGATTCATTTTTAAGTTATTTGACTAGGCAGACTGGATCATTTTAAAACCTGAGCCACTTTGCGACTTAACTCTGCTAAATTAGTTGCAACGTTACTGTTTCAGTTTCCTTGAATTCATTTAACTCCATAATTTCTGAATCTCTCTTATCTCGGTTCAGCTACACTGTCTGGGGGCCTTGCTAAATTCCATCAAAGACGCTGTCACATACATTGGAGATGATTTTTCTCTTTTCTTAAACCTTGTTAACGATCTCCGGCTACCAAGGTGAGCACTATTGAATACTCATGATTTTATCTGACCTTCCAAATAACTTGATCGGACAGCATCCCTTACCATACTTTTATACAGTGATGAGATTCGTGGAGAGATACTGTTCCTGCTTTTCAAACTCTCTCTCTTAAACGCCACCCCGTGGGACAATATATGTGATAATGACAATGTAGACCTTTCAGCGATAGGAAGAAGCTTGCTTCAACGCTCCCTTGAAGTTCTACTCAAAACTCAAAACGATGCCGTTCGCTTGAACTGTATTGGTCAGTATTATTCTTCTCTCTGTTCTGATTCGTAAAGTAAAGGGGGTATACTGGCATGCATATTTCTGACTAAGTAAAGAATATAGTAATGCATTTTTGTATGATAAAAATTTGCTTATTCAGTTATTCTACTATTTATGATAATTGTTACTCCTAGTGCATCTAGTCAAAATTTCTGTAGTTTTTTTACTTGTAATGGTTTCCTAGATACAGTTCTGATCGTCACTTAATTTTGAAAGTTGGAGAAGTTCAACACTATGAAGGTATTATGTGTGACTCTACTCATTTATTTTCTCGTGAACACTGTAAATATGTAAGCTGTATTTACCGAAAGGTTAAAAACTTTGACAGCACGCTTCCCATTGTTTATGAGCTTGTGACTGGACTTGGTGATATCAGAGGATAGCCTACATAAGTGATGGGGCATAACTGCATGTTGTGTGCAGCAATGTTTGCAGAAACAAACTTGAAGCTGACATAGATATTTAACACTTAAGAGAGTTCCAATATTTTAAGGGTCGGCCAAGGGAAGTAAAAATTCAAATGGTTAGCTAATGACTAATGAGAGTTCCAGTATCTTACATATTTACAGTACTTAACCTTCAACCTTTTTTTGTGATAAAAGTTCCTGCAGTGGTCTAACATATCTCTTTATATTAGTTTGGACTAATAAATTCTTGTCTGTTTTCAATATAATTATGGAACAAGTCACCGGTATAGAGCATTTACATCTATACTAGTTTGTTCTCTACTTGCTAGAATGCACAGTGATGTTTTGGTTTTCTGCTTCTACAGCATTGCTCCTTACTTTAGCAAAGAAGGAGGCTTTTGACACTTTGGTGCTTGGCGATCAGAGTTTAATCAAGTCTGTAGATTCAGAAAACTCCACACAGACGGATGATGTGCCCCTGAAAGCTTCTATCATAGTTCTATTTGCTGATGCTGTCAAAGGATCTCTGCTCTCAACGAATCTAGAAGTACAGACTGGGACATTGGATTTGATCTTTCAGTTCCTGTCATCTGATGCAAATATTAGTGTTCTACTTGAAACTTTGATAGATGAAAATGTTGCAGATTATGTATTTGAGGTTCTGAGGTTATCAGGTATGAGGAATGCCGTTTTTCCTTTCATCAACTTATGCATTATTTTTCTTTTTCCTCATGATGGTTAATCAAGTTGAATTGTTACATTCTTCAGGAAATAATGATCCACTGGTTATTTCCTCTATTCAAGTACTATCACTGTTAGCCACTTCAGAGGAGAGATTCAAAGAAAAGCTTGCCATAGGATTTTCCACAATGCTTCCTGTTCTTCACTATGTTGCAGAGATTCCATTTCATCCAGCCCAGTCGCAAGTTTTACGACTTGTTTGGATTTGCATTGTCAATTGTTCTGGTATCCTGTCGCTGTCCCAAGAAGAACAGATAGCCTGCACTTTGACTGTAATATTGAGAAGAAATGACAACGGTGAACTTGGAGTGTGTTCTGAAACCTTTGTTCTTATTTGCTCAATATTAATAGAGATTCTGAGGTCACCATCTGCTCATGATATCCAAAGGTTACCATCATTTATTGAAGAAGCATCAAAACATGCTATCTCTTCGACGCTACCTCATGGTTATAACTGGGCGTTTCTCGTACCACATTCCCTTCGTCTTCTAAAAGAAGCACTCATATTCTGCCTTGAAGGGAATAAAGATAAGATTTCTGTCAAGAAAGATCTTGAGGATAGCATCATTGAAATTTGTGGAACATATTTATTGCATTGGCTTGAAAGTGCTGTTGTTGATGGTAGTGATGATGAAGCATTGGGAGAAATCCTTCAGATTTTCCATATTATTTTATCAAGCACATCTCCCAGTAAGCAACTCAAGTTTGCTGAGATGCTTGCCTCGTCATCATGGTTTAGCTTGTCATTTGGATTCATGGGCTTATTTCCTACCGATCATGTCAAATCAGTAGTATATTTGGTCACTAGTTCGATAGTTGACAAAATTTTGGGATGTAAATATGGGGAAACAATTAGAGATGCATACATATATCTGCCATCAGACCCTACAGAACTTATTTATGTACTTGGACAATGTAGCTCAGAAGACTTCAACTTGGCATCATGTCAATGTGCTATCCTAGTTATACTGTATGCCTGTTCATTCTACAACGAAAGGTACTTATCTGCTGCATTTGACCCACATTTGGGAAGACAAAAATGTTATTCTAATGTGATGCTTCTTTAACAAATCAGGTTGGTTGGTGACAGCCAACTTCTTTCTTCGGTTGAGCAATACATCCTTCTCAATGGTGTGAAGTTCCACTATGAAATCACTGATTCTGTGATGCTTACTCTCCTGGTCCATCTTTATGCCTTCATCAGAGGCATTTCATTTAGCTGCAGCATTCCATATAGTCCAGAAGCTGAGAAAACTCTATTCCGTGTAATGGCATATAAGGAGTGGGATTTCCTTTTTATCCGAGTCCATCCAATAGCACTAAAATGGCTCTTCCAGAAGGGAGAACTTATGGAACCACTAGCTCTCCAGATGCTAAATTTCTGTAGAATTTTCTGTGAAGATAAAACTGTTGTGCTTCCAAACAGCAGTCATGTGGTGGACATACAGATGGTTGCAGAACTGGTATTTTCGGGAGAGACCAGCCTCTCATCTTTGCTGGTTTCCTTACTGGATCAGATTATAAAGGATGGCACAGAAGACGAGGTCTTCTCAGTGGTTAGTGTGATTGCTGAAATTCTAGTCATCTCTCCTTGTTCTTCTGATCAGTTTACATCATGTGGCGTTGTTGATGCAGTTGGTAGTATATATTGCTCAACATATTCCTCAAGGATCAAAACAACATGTTCCTTTTTGATCTTTAACATTTTGTACTCAGCAAGTGCAATGACAGTCTCCCGGGAAGATGAGTGGCTTGCTCTTACCATGAAGGTAATTTTGTTATTATATTTCTTTGAGTTGAAAGTTACATAATTAGTTTTGACCTTATTTTTATTACATTTTTGCAAATTATCTTTCCTGGTTATGAATAGTTTTACGGAGTGAAGTATCCCCAAATGTGTTTCAGATAACAGGTTTCACTTCTTTATCTGTTTATATCTGAGATCTGCTGACAGTACAAAATTAAAAAGAACTCCGGTGTAGTCTAGAGGATTTCTAGTGATAGATAACTTCAGTTAGGACTATGGAATCCTAGGGATCAAACAAGTGATTGTCCAACATCAAACCCTTAGGTGGGTCCATCAAATTTGGTATGTTGGAATGAGTAAAAGCAGCCCATTTCCTTTGTCCCAATTGGATCAAACCTAAGAGCCAATCCCTACTGATGTCTGTCTTCTCAATTCATCTGATACTCAAAATTGAATTAATTGCTAACTGGCAGCTGTTTCCCTTTTGTTCCCCAGTTAGTAGTATCTCTAATTTACTAATCACTTCTTCTTGGCAGTTATTGGAGTGTTTCACTTCTAGTCTTGATTATACATCAAGTGACCAAGAACAGAAGATATTGATTGGGATATTCTGCCTTATTTTGCATCATGCAGCTAGCAGGGTGCTTATTGATCCTGCGAAAGCCATAATCTTTAACAGGTCACTGGTTTCTTTGACAGATGGTATAGTACAGGAAGCCTGTGCAAAGGGCCCATCTTTCTTTCAACACAATCAGGAGACAGACTTTGGGGGATTCATGATTTTTATACTTCTACTAGCGTTTTTCTCTCTAAGAAGGTGTGCAACTGGTATTGTGTGTTTCATTTTAATTAGTTTGTATATGACCTGATGATTGTCTGTTTTACAGTTTGCATGCTATCCTAGATCCTAGTATTGATTGGCAAGAATTCCTGCAACATTCAGATAACGTCCAGTCTTTCTCTGTTCTTGGCATCCCGTGCCATGATTTGTGCCGCCTCATGTACTTCGGTCCTTATCCTATTAAGCTTATTGCTTCACAATGCATGTTGGAATTGCTTACCAGAATTTCAGATCAGAGGAGCTATCTTAATGCTGAATTAAGATGCTCTGCAAAATACATGAAGTCCATTATTGCAGTGACAGAGGGTTTAGTCTTCAGTGAAGACAGTAGAGTTGCTGAAAATTGTGGTTCCTGTCTTTCAATGATTTTATGTTGGGAGAAATTTGGAATCCAGGAGAATATGGTGGTCAGAGAATCAAAATGGTCTAGGCTCATAATGGAGGAATTTGCAGTTGCCTTGACTGCTCCTGGTTTGACGTCAAAATCATTCAGTAATCAGCAGAAGATTGCAGCGAAAATAGCCGTATCATTGCTGAAATTAAGCCAAGCACCAGATTGGCTGACATCATTGTTCGATAGCTCCTTGATATCTGGTATAGTTGCTAATCTTTCTGCTAGGAATGTTACTGCAGATATCGTTAAGCTATTCAGTGAGCTTATGGCTAAGAAATATCTCACTCAAGAGCACATTGTTGCTCTACATAACTTGTTCCAGGTTAGTATCATTCCTAAACACTCTTATGGTTCAGAAAAAAGTACCAATGCTCTTAATAATATACAAACTACTCAGTACAAAGTATTGCACTGTTCAATCGTGCAAGTAGTTTGGCAGTACACTTAGATGCATATATGTAAAAAAAATTGTATCCCAGCACAATGTCTCCATTAATGTATCTTCTTATATATGCCTAAAGTTCTGGGTGTCATATGTTTGCGTCCTGTTGTTATGACTGGAAATAAGCAATGAACATGTCTATGTCATTCCGCCGTCATCCATACTTGAAAGTTAAAACATGAAAATGCTGATTTTTTCATGTAAAGAAGTTGAAGATAGACTGCGTTTTCTTTCACTAGCAGCAGAGTGAACAACGGTAGTTTATACTACCTCGGTTTAATTAGCCTACCTAAAACGCCTTATATTATGAAACTGTGGTAGGAGTAGTAGATCTTGTGGATATGGTGCTATCCTTTTGCATTGCTTTCTTCCAGGCTTAACTTTGCTGCATCATGGCGCAGGTCTGCAGGAGACAAGTTTACGAGGGAAGTTCAAATTCGGAGTTGTCGGAGCAAAAGGCTGAAGAAAAGGTGGCGAGAAGCTCTGATGACGTCCGTGAGTTGCTCTTTGGCATTGTGCTGAATCAGGGTGCAGCCTCGTGCCCGTTGCAGATGGAGAAGCAGAAGCTTCTGTGTGAAATCGATCTGTTCTTCCAGGAGTCGAGCCAGCAAGAGCAGCATTAAGACCGATTAACTTGTACAGTCGTACAGCTCTCTTCCCAGTATAGTTTGCAGCAGCCAGGCAATGTTCTGTTGGTATGCAATTTGCTCTGGAACTGCTTTTTTTAGTGTTGGTATGCAATTTGCTCGATACCGCTTCTGGCAACGGTGAGCAAAGAACACGGTTGACAAATACACAAGGGAGCTGTCATGGTTAATTTATGGTACCAGAAGGTATCACCGCAATGTAGAATGGTGACTTGGCTGGAGCAGGATGGTTTTTTTTTATTACCTTTGTGTATGCATAAGACTGAATCCATTCTTTTTCGAAATCGATTTCGAAAAAGAACTACTAATCCTTAACTTTCCGAGGCATAGAAAGGTTTGTCAGTAGGCACTGGGTATCCAGGCCAAACAATTATACAGAGAGTATGAAGTAGGCAGATCTAAACGAAAGAATATGCCAGGTTTTGTAAATGAAAACATCATAGTTCACTGAAGAATACACCAGGTCTTGTAGGTGAAGACATCACAGATTCACAGTGCAGTGCAGCCCCCTTTTCTCTTCTCTCTAAATAGTGATTGTTGAGTTGTTTGAAATTTGTGCGTTTCACTCTGCCTTGCTACTGTATATAAAATTACCTATTTACTTGCTGGCGTCGCGGGCGCAATTACCTATTTACTTGCTGGCGCGCGGGTGCTATATAGCCATCTCTGGCGCACATCTAAAAAGGCAAGTTTCTGCTGTCCCTGAAAGGACTATGTAATTACCGCACCCTCCACCTACCGCTGCAGATTGCAGTACTGAGCGCACCAACAAAAAAGAAAGTTCCGTGCATTAATTTCCTTTTTCTAGAAATTGGAAATACTATAACGTTTGAACCACATGTCGGAATTAAGATCCGTTTTCACTTTTCACTTTCGGAACTCTCGCAATGAACTCTTCAAAACTAGATCCCATTTGTATATGTTTCGGCAATAAAATTTAACAGACAATTTTTGTGTGCGACCGACCAACTTTGATTCATGAAAAAACAACTTTTGTGCGCTGAGGAAAAACTACATCAGAGGCCAATAAGGCAACTTTAGTGTCCGTCTAAGCAACTTTGGTGCGCGTCTGAGCAATATTCGTACCTTGAAAAATTTGAGTCACCTAATGAGCCTGGCGAGACAACTTTTATGCCAAGTAAGCAACTTTTGTGCCCTAGTAAGCAAAGTTGCCTCGCCGGGCACCAAAAGTTTCCTCGCCGGGCAAAAGTTGCCTCTCCGGGTTTCAAAGTTGCCTCGTCGGGCACCAAAGTTGTCTTGTCGGGAAAAAATTGCCTCGTCGGGCAAACGTTGCCTCTCCGGGCTTCAAAGTTGCCTCGTCGGGAAAAAATTGCCTCGCCAGGCTCCGAAATTGCCTCGCCGGGCACCAAAGTTGTCTCGCCAGGCAAAAGTTGCCTCGTCGGGCTCCGAAGTTGCCTCGCCGGGCTTCAAATTTGCCTCGTCAGGCACCAAATTTGCCTCGTCAGGCTTCAAAGTTGCCTCGCCGAGCACCAAAGTTGCCTCGTCAGAAAAAAGTTGCCTCGTCGGGCTCCAAAGTTGCCTCGTGGGGCACCAAAGTTGTCTCGCAGGGCAAAAGTTGCCTCGCCGGGCTTCAAAGTTACCTCGCTAGGAAAAAAGTTGACTCGTCGGGCACCGAAGTTGTCTCCCCGGGTAAAAGTTGCCTCGCCGGGCTCCAAATTCGCCTCGCCGGGCACCGAAGTTGTCTCGCCGGGCACCGAAGTTGTCTCGCCGGGCTTCAAAGTTGCATCGCTGGGCTCCGAAGTTGCCTCACGGGATCCGAAGTTGCCTCGCCGGACAAAAGTTGCCTCGTCGGGCTTCAAAGTTTTTAGAAGTTGCTACGTCGGGCACCAAAGTTGCCTCGCCGGGCTTCGAAGTTGCTTCTTCAAGCTCGAAGTTTCTCAACTGCAGAGCCCGACGGGGCAATTTCTGTGCCTGAAAAAGCGACTTCGGTAGTCCATTAGGATGGCAGTGTGGCAGTGGGTGGGGACGTCCGTTCTTCGGGTAAGCCGCTGCCCGTCGAGGCAACTTCAAAGCCCGAAGTTGCTCAATAGAGAACAAGTTGCCTTGTCAGGCTTCGAAGTTGCCTCGTCGGATACCAAAGTTGCTCAGTAGGTAACAAGTTGTCTTGTCGGGCTTTGAAGTTGCCTCATCGGGCACCAAAGTTGCTCAGTAGGGCACCCGAAGAAGACATCGCTTTGCCGCACACCAAAGTTGTTTGGTCGACACCAAAGTTGCTATGTCAGACACTAATTACTTCGTCGACACCAAAATTGTTTCGCCGCATACAAAAGTTGCCCAGTCATTACCAAAGTTGCTTTCCCGGGCACCAAAGCTGTCCAGTCAGCAACAAACTTGCTATGTCGGACAACAAAGTTGTTTCGGTGGACACCAAAGTTGTTTTTATCGTGAAGTTATCTCGTGCACAAAAGTTGCTTTGTCGTGCACAAAAGTTGCTTATTAAAAAAGTTCGTCGAAACATAGGTAAACAGGATATTGTTTTGAAAATCTCGTCGCAATGGTATCAAATGAAAACGGATCGTAATTTCGATGCGAGATTCAAAAGTTATCGTGTTTAAATTTTTTGAAAAAAGAATTAATTACATGATGACATCCCCTATTTGCATGCATCTGGAAGAGTTGGTAATTAATGAACCACGTGGGCTTATCATTTTAGATTTCTTTTTATTTCCATTTGGTCTACGTATCATTTTAGATTTCTTTTTATTTCCATTTGGTCTATGGAAAGAAAAGAAAATTTACGATGTGAAGTGTTCAAGACGTCAATATAGCGCCCGTGCCATAAAATTAAGAAAATATACCCTTTTGTTTGCCAAAGGATGGATAGCGATGCCTTACGTGTCCCGCGAGGGAGACCGCTCAGAGGCTGACCGGCTCAACCATGAGACCGTTGTACCCGTGAGGTGAGGATGCTAGGGTCCCTATGATTCCCAGATTTCAAAGAAGAAGGTTCTCGACCAGGCTCCGACTCCGACTCGCTCTTCATTTCCCCCAAACCGCACCACACCGCCCGTTCGTGTGGCTCCGGCGGCTCCGAACATGGCAACCAAAACCCCCAACCCCTCGGCGGCGGCAAGATCTCGCCGTAGTATGCCGCCGCCGCCAGCGCCAGCCGCCGCTCTGAGCCCTCCCTTCTCCGCTGCCCCGTTGCGCTCCCGCCTTGGCGCCGCGGCGGGCGCCGGCGCGGCCGCCCCCTCCTCCTCCGTCGAGAAACCATGCGTACGGCTCCTTCCCCTCGCTGATTTCCCGCGTTTCAATTTTCGCATCGACGTCTATTTCCCTATCCTTCTGGTGTCTTGATTCGATTTGCTGCTCGGATCTTTGATTCTCGCGGTTAGGTTTCACTGTGGGAGTGGTGGCTGGCGAGGGTGGAAGGGGACGAGCGGAAACTCGCAGTCTCCGGGTACACTAAAAAGTAAGTTTTACACGCGAATTGGAGCATTTCTTCCCCAGGTGCTGCGAATGCCAAGTTCTGAAGAGTTATTGGTTTGTTTTATCGCCAATTCCTGACAGGAACGACGCTTTCACCTCCGCACCAATAGCAAAGCGTCATGAGCCCCTTACACTCGAAGACGAGGATGGGGTTGTGGTGCTCATTGATGGTTCGATGAGCTTACCACGGATGCGTGAAAATGGATTTTCTACACATGTATGCACAATTTTTTCTTCTTGTGTGCTTTGTGTTTTCTCGTGACCGCCGATATAAATTCATCCAGGTTTCAAACATAATCTGTATGTATTATTAACCTATGGTCTTGTTGGCCTTACAATTTTGAGGCTTATACATGTCCAAAAAGATCATTTAGACACTCATGCTTCTAATCTACTGCTATGATAAATGACTTGGTCTCAATCCGTGCATGCAGATCTGTGAGAAGTTCCTGATTGGATTTCCATACTGGTGGGAGACTTGGGATTCGCACATGGAAACTTATCCGGAATGTTTTATCCATCAACGGGATGATTCGATTCAGTTTTACTTGCAGAAGTTCCAGCTAGGCAATTTTCTTGAAACATTAGAACCTCCGTTCATCGAGAACCTTCTGAAAGATGCTAAAAGCAACCCAATCAATGAGGCTGATACCTTCACAAAGTGTTCAAGGTTTGAGGAATACACTTGTGCGAATGATATCTCAGCAAAGGAAGATGCTGCGGACGCAAATGATGACAGACCCGTACCTGTAGCTAATGAGATGGATTATGTGGAAACATACTTGATTGAGAGCAGCCCTTCGCAACAAAAAGATAGTGTGGACAATCATTGTAATTCATCTTTTGGTCCCACAGAAGCATGTTGTAGCGTTGAGACTTGCGAAGAGACAGGAAATCAGAATGATACCGCGCATCCAGATGCAAGGGAACTGGAGGCTGGTAGCACTGTTGTCAACTCCAATTTGATTTTCAGTAGGTCCCCTGACTGTATGCCCAGTGTCTTGGAAGATGGAAATACCAGTGCTGAGAACTCAGAGGATATGGTGTCTAAATGTCTTTTAGCTGCAGTATCACCTGAAAAGGCTAATTTCTGCTCAGATATTGATGGTACGTGGCAAAGTGTTTAACACTTAAGTACCTGTAGGAGCAAAGTGTTTAGAGACTGGTTAAGTTTTCTCCTGCATATGTTTATAAGAGAGTGGCTGCTTCTTATTTAGGTTGTCAAAGTACTCCAGTGGCTGAAAGAACTGAGCTCATCACATTGAGTCAGAAGGCAGTACCAAATGAAGATGCATCAACTCCAGTTCATTCAGATGTGCACACTCTGGAACAAGTGAGTCAGAAGGCAGTACCAAATGAAGATGCATCAACTCCAGTTCATTCAGATGTGCACTCTCTGGAACAAGTGAGTTTTAAATCACATGGCTCAAAAATATTACTCCCTCCGACCCATATTAGTTGACTTGGATTTGACAAAATTTGGATGAACCTATATACTAAATAGTGTCTAGATTCATTCAAATTTAGACAAACTTGAGTCATCTAATATGGGTCGGAGGGAGTATATTAAGTAGTCAGTGTTTGGATTTATTTTTGCTAATATAGTATTTGTACCAATTTATTTGCTAATACAGTTAATATGCAAGTAGTGCCTCTGTTAGTTTTCCTTTTCTTGTTATTATCTACCCTCAATTAGGAGATTCTGAATTTGGCTTTATCAGGTAGTATTGGGGTTTGATAGATGCTCTTGTATTCACAAGTCACAAGTGATTTTTATGGCACAGAATAATGTTGCAGAATAGTAGAGACATATGATACTCACATGGGTAATAATAGTAATAATTCGACGTGCCTGCATTTTACGCTGAAAACATTAAGATACCCAATCAATCTAATAGCATGCTATGACACAATTTATGTAGCATTATCTCATTTCTAGGATGGAGCACGTTCCAGTTAATATCTTCAGGTTCAAGTTGACGAATGACGACTTAAAATTTTGTTTATTGTATGTGCACATACGTTCTGTAGTGGCATATTTTATCTAGAGTTAAGTAATGATTAACAATCCTTGATAACTTCCTGGGATGCCCATTAATTTCTACCGCTGTGCGTTGTGTTGTGTCGTTCTCAGCTTTTCTTAGGCTTGTAAAAAAAATTCTACCTTCCGAAATGCAAGCTTTGCGTTTTCTTGAAAAACAGCCCTTAATAACAAATTCTGTAGATTGATCTGTACCTCATGTATAACATGAGTACAACCAAATGTTGTGATCCATTAAATTTCTCAATGTGCAGAGTAAGGTGCATCATACAGTATTTAGCCTCTTAATGATGCCAAGTTCACACTTCGCACATTTCAGCTAGTTATCTTAGTTGTGTTCCTCATGTTGCATAGTAAACTTGCTGCCCTTTTACGTGGAAAAGCAGACTGTAGGCCCAGCAGAGAAGCAAAGATCTGCACAGAAACTGTTGAGGACCCCCACTATGTCGCCAAGGATCAGAAGTCCTAATTTATATGTAAGTATGAAAACAGATCCATACCCTTTTCTGTTGTTTAAAATTTAAAACATCGCAAGTACTACTTTTTAAATTAGTTTTTTTTTGCTGATGGTTAGAGGGATCTCTTGTGCAATTGTCATGTGGTAAGACTGTTACAGAAGGGTGGGTCATTATGTTGGAGATACTTAACACATATAGAAATTATTGATGTAAAGTTGTCATAAATTTTGAAGCTAATTCTTTTATAGGAATAGCAAGTATTACACCATTTTTTCTATGCTGCTCTTGGACAAAGTGGTGATGACTTCAGTGCAGTTTTTTGCAACGAAGAACCAATCTTACACCAGTTTCTGTTACCTGGTTATTATTTGTGATCGTTTTATTTGAAATAGCATAAAAGTATGTTATGCCGCTTTCTGTGACGTCCTCTCCAGTTTTTAAGTTTACTTGTTACGTATAGCCTGTCTGCTATGTTCAATTCTACTCTATAATTTGACTCTGTTGGCAGAAATTCTGCTAATCATTATTTTGACTCATCTATATATGTATTAATTACATTGTTCCTTGAAATGCTTTAGGCACATCGTGCTCCGCTTACTCGTGCAAGGGCCCACTCGTTATCTATTTCAACACCTGAATCTCTCAAAATGAAAAGAACAAAATCAGGTACAATGTCTTTGGTTGGTCTCTGCTACTTAATCATTTACTTGTTATCCTAAAATACTGCTACTTAATCATTTACTTGTTATCCTAAAATATTAAGGGAATTCTTTTTTTTCAGGCCGTTTGGTAGTACCAGCATTGGATCCAGGAAACGAAAGGATTGTCTATAACATCGTTAGTAAAGAAATATCTTTTTGAAGCTCTATGTTTGTATTGTCTCCATGATTAGCTAATATGTTTTTTGCTTAAATTATCGTACTTTAATCTTGTTCATTGCACCAAAGTCTAAACCAAATAGTAAATCATCGTACTTTAATCCTGTTCATTGTCTCCATGATTAGCTAATATGTTTTTGCTTAAATTATTGTACTTTAATCTTGTTCATTGTACTTTAAATTACCGTACTTTAATCTCCTCGAAAAGGTTCCATATATTTAATACTGTAAATAAGGCAATAAGTGTCGGTGGTCCGTCACATTCTCTTCTCACCCCTTACACGTAGGACCAACTTTCTTCTCCTTCGATTACATCCCACTACTATCGGGTCCTCAATCCACTGACCCCCTTCTACAATTCGAATTGGTGAATTCATTTCGTACACTGTGTTGCTCCTCCATCCCAGTTTCTGCGTTTGTCTTCTTTGTACAGAGCACAAAGACAAAGAACTGTATTACACATGGTGCAAGTAGTTTGATTACTATTTATGAAGCTTGTGTCAACTAATACTCTTATTAAGATTCTGTAGCCACGCATGGGCCATTTACTAGTTAATTCTATTCCACAATAAACAATCTTATTACTAGGACTCAGAAGAATGATTAATGCAGTAGGTAATGCAGACGTGTAATATACCTGGAATCACGAGCTCATTAGAAAATGTGAATATTTCCTATTCTCTTGTAGCCTTCTGAACTCCGAGTTGTTTGTTGGCTAAAATCTGGAACTGCAAGTTGCTCTGGATGAGGCAAAACGTAATTTTTCGCATAGTAGTGCATCCTATGGTGTAATTTTTATGTCTTTAGTAGGACATGGATACATACTCACGGGATTTGGTGGATTCTGTTTCTATGAGCTTCAAAAATATATATTTTACAAAGGATAGATATGGTTCTATTTTTCAATTTGTAAAAATCTTACACAAGTTGAGATAAGTGTCCAATTCTTGGGACATGAGTCAATTTACACCCGATCTGTTTGAATTCCTAACCAAACAAATCTGTCAATATGCTATCTCTATTTCGTTTTATTCATAATCTGTTTACTAATGCCATGAGGGGACTAGGCCTACGGATGATAATAACGCATTGCGTCCTAAATGCAATTTTGTTTCTTTTGTAGGATGGGATGATTTCAGGCATATCTCCTGTGCTTCAATCACCTCTCAAAGGTTCGTTCAGATTGTTTGCTGTCGCATCAATATTGTTTTGGGGAGTACTTCTCCTGTTTTTTTGGAACAACTGTTTTTTGGGGAGTACTTCTCATGCAATGTAGCTTTGCTTGTGGGTAAGTATAATTTGTATGTCCTTTGTTGGCAGGGAATCCTGCGAGGAAGAGAAAGAGAAGGGCTCTCTGAGCAAGTTCCGGACACGCACACTTGGTGTTGTTCGTTCAGAAGATGCTGATACCCCGGGTGTTGTTCGTTCAGAAGATGCTGATACCCCGGGACAACGGCATTCCGAGAAGGGCTCTGTGAGACTACTGGGCTCGCATTTGGTGCTGTTCATTCAGAAGATGCTAACACTTGGGGACCTTGACATTTCTCTGATGTACATGGAGTCCATAAGAATCTGGACTGTCGTTGCATTGTATGTGTATGTAGGCAGGAGCTTAATTGGCAACCAGACCAGATAGATAGCTTTTCATAGCTTTGTTTGCTCTATGGCCGGCACCTATTTTAACAAGTATGCTGCGATGCATCTCCAATTGTATTTGTCTTCGCCCAGTTACTTCTCTGTCCAGATAAAGAAAGCTGTTTTCAGCTATCCTCCATGTTCTTTCTAGTACTACCGCTGTTTCACCAAACATTTAGTCAAAAGTCAAAGCTTGTTAAGTTTGACCAAACATGGACAAGAAACTATAAATATTTACAATATTTGATAAATATACTGTGAAATATATTTTGTGGTGAATCTACTGATACTGATTTAGTATTTTAGATATTTCATATTTCTGTCTAAAATATGGTCAAACATAGACTTTTTTCACTAAATTATATGCCTTCTTTTTTGTAACAAGGGAGTTGTCGCAGATAGCCTGCAATCATGTATTAACTCCTGGGCCTCTGGCTCTGAGGAAATCAATATGGCCTTCAAGAAAATGCTGCCCGGAGGAGGTCTTTTCTTCGGGACAAGGGGCAGCACCCTACTCATTCACTCATAATCTATTCAGTACAAATAATGATCCTATTGGCAGCAGCAACTACCTCATTAACCAGCAGGACCCAATGGAAAGTTGAGATAATTCTGAGGTTCAATGTATTCTAAGATTTAGATTTGATCTCTTGGACAATATTCCTTATTGAGGATCAAACTCAGAGTCTTCCACTTTGTTTACCAGAGAAAAATAATCTAAAGCAACCTGCATCTTCTAAAAACCAGTATTCCCTTCAAACACTAGGGCCCGACGCATGGCAGGTTTCCAACACTTCTGGTATTGTTTTTATGCATGGAACAAGTTCAAGAGCACCTCGTTTTGCTGCTTTTACCAATATCCCCTGATGGTCACGAGGGACGATGCTTGCGAGTATTGTTTTTATTCTCTCATATGTGCCATAATGGCTATGTCACGGATTTCCATTCATTGCAAATACTTCGGCGATGATAAACATTTCATGATCGCCAATGTTGTTTCTTCCTCCCATCTTTAACTCCCCACTAGAAATCGGAGAATTGTTGCCTCATTTTCTCACAAATAGAAGAGTCCGCTTAGATGTAGACATTCAAGAGCTATTATAGGACGTTGATATTAAGGTTGAATGTCAATTCAAGTATTTGGGCGCTCATGTATTTCGAACCTAGAATCATGGGGATTCATCAATGCCAATTCCTGTTTGGATGGTCAAATTGTTGAATATCACTTTCACATAGATGTTTCAAAATGATTTTTATACAACATGTGAATACATTTGAATATAAAAAAGGCATATGCAAATATTGTGTAAAATGGTTACAACAACATTGATGTTCCAAAAACATGAAAATGCCTAAAAACATACATAACATCAACACTATGGTAATCTTGATAGTGAGAAAAGTGTGCTGAAAATGGTACATACTAGCAACAATATTCTACAAAATATGAAAACGACAACATATAACCAATTACATGCATATAACATACAACAACAACAGCAACAGCAACAACAACAACAATAGCAGCAACAAGAACAACAACAACAACAACATCAACAACAACAACAGCAACAACAACAGCAGCAACAACAACAACAACAACAACAATAGCAATAGCAATAGCAACAACAACAACAACAATAACAACAAGAAGAAGAAGCACAACAGCAGTAGCAGCAACAACAGGAACAACAACAACAACAATAGCAACAACAACAACAACAACAACAACAGTAGCAATAACAACAACAACAACTACTACATATGAGATCTCATGCATAATATCCATCCCAAATTACATAGTCCCATTTACAATGTTTCAACATAGCAAGTTTTTAGGTAAGCAAACACAAATGCCAAGGTCTTAAGATAGTAATTATGACAATAAGTTCCTACATCTTCTATAAGAACAACCATAAGTTATTTGAATCAAAATCTATTATTCTCAAACAACATCAGCTATTCCCTTAATTTCTTGAAGGCCATGAGGAGATCTATAAGTGCTTCGCATATACGTTTACTATTGATCAACTTCTGATAAAATCACATCATGCCACACCAACCAAAATTAAACCAGGTATCATTTCATGTGTAGGAAGGGTGTTGAAAGTACATAGATGCTACCTATATGGGTGAATAATCATTTTAAAACTTTTATGTTTTAGGCTTGAACAAATGTGGAAATAAAACCAGTTGCCAATCTATCAAGCATAAAATTTAAATACACTAGGCTCAGTTGTGTGTACCAACAACTTATGCTAAGCAAGACAATTAACAAGGTGATAGAAAGATATATAACTTCAAGCAAGAAGCCTATCACAAATTAAAGTGCACACGTAAAGAGCCAGGGTATAGAAATAACCGAGGCACATAGAGACGACAATGTATCCCGAAATTAACTTCCCAATGGAAGCTAATCTCCGTCGGAGTTGTGTGGAATCACAATGCCCTATAAATTCCACAATGGATCATCGCACTCTTGCACAATGCAAGATGCGATAATCCACTATGGGACCCTTGAGGTAGGTCACCTAACCCGTACAAGATTGGGGGCAATCTCCACAGCTTAACCAAAGTCTCCAAATAATCACCACCGAGATTAACACCACAATGATTGAGCATGTGGCACCACCAAGCTGTCTAGGGTCCAAGGACTCAAGAGGTTACAAGCTCTGGGTAAAAACACCTAAGAGTAAGGATCTTCTCAACTTTCACAAACTGATTCTTTGTGGAGAACTTAAACCGATGCACAAAATGCAATGGCGAGAACACAAGAAGTGCTCAAGTCCTTCACTACCAAATTTCACCAAAGCTACAAAAGATATGTATGAATAATAGAGGAATAACACAAGAGGAGAACACCAAATTTCTCCAAGATCCAGAACACAAGTTTCCCTTCACAAAGAAGAGATATGTTTTGGCAGAATTGTAGATCTAAATCTCCTCTCTCTTATCCCTCAAAAGATGCAAGAATCATGGGAAGGGAAGGGAATATGTAATCTCAAGAAAGTAAACAATGGGGGGAGGAGGATCTCAAGTCGAGGGAATCATTGGGAAAGAAGACCCCTTAAATATCCCCCATAGAATATAACCGTTACAAACACATGAAGAAAAGACGGACTATCTGGGCCTAGGTCAGACCATTATGGCTATTTATTCTGGATTGGATGGACCACTATGGGGCAACCAATACCATGATACTACAAGCTCCATCCGAACATCAAACTCATCCTGGTTTGAGTCTGGACCAATGATAGCTCCAAATATGCACTTTTTACCGATGATTTTCCTATGTTTTGCTAGGCTTCGCTGGATTTTATATTGAACTAATGTTAAAATTACGAATTAGCGAAACTTTGGTTTCTTGTGATGAATTTCAGATAATCAACATTTATGGAAGATCTTGGAGCATTTATGAGCTGTTTACAACCAAAGAAGCAAATCCCTAATTAAAGCCCCCTTCATTAGCAGGTGGTGTAACGACCACTGGTATGGTCGGAGTGCGCCCATACCGCCTAGCTGTACGACATGTCAGTGCCTTCATTATATCAATACAAGCAACTTCTGTATTGGGGGAGAGACGAAAAATAGAACACAACCACCGCAAACCATTCCAGAAGAGGGGAGATCAGATCTGAAGGAGGATAAGAACATCGCTTCGTTCCTCAAAGATATCTAGCCTCTAATCCATCCACTCCACCATCATTCCCACTTGTAGAAAGAAAGAGAGAGAGAGAGATTGGCATGTGTAAGATTAGGGTTTGATACTTTGATCTTGTCTTGCTTTGTATTTGATTTGATCTCTAAACGGTATTGTGGCTTACTACGGTAAAGTTGGGATGATTTCCCTTTGCAATATTATTATGCCTTTGACCTATCTTCCTCTCATGTCCGAGTAAATCCCCTTAGGCATGGGAGATGTAGGGGATTGGTGAGACGTGATGTGCCTCTCCTATTTCTATCCATTTGTGATTGTTGTCGTGATTATTATAATGTGAGAGTGAATATCTATATTTGCCTAATGCTTGTTGTCTAATTTAAGGGCTCCAATAATACGATCTCGAGATCTCATAGATATGAACTTGTTTACCAGCGAATCGGCAACCCTCGAGTGGCACAACCGATATCAATGAGGATCTTGTACTACTCAAGGGAAAACAAGGTGTCACATCCCAAGATTTTCCAAATCTTGTAATGTGAAAAATAATTGAATAAAATAAAACTTTGTTGATTTTCAGAGTAAGAAGAAACTTTTTGAATCCAATTGGAACTTCAAACCAAGTTGGATCAAATAAATCCTAAAGGGATTTAAAAAGATAAAACATTTATTAAGGAAAATAAAAAAATATTTAGAATTACTACTTTGAAATCTTCTTTTAAAAAGATTTAGTTTTCAAAAGAAAAGGTAGATTTATAAATAAAGATTATTTTATAGAGCCAAATTAAACCTTGGCCAAGCTTTTGAAATAAAACATTTTGTTTTGATAAAAATAGTAAAAGTTTATTTAAATAAAATAATAAGGATTTAATATCCAATGTTATTTAAGTAAAGGCTTTTCCCATTTTAAATAAACACTAAAACTTATTAAATTATTTTAAATAAGTTTTCCAAGTATTTTATATTCTCAATTAAAACCTACTGAAGTGTTTTTGGTTTATTTTAGATTTCAAAAATAAAGTTATTAAATAAAACCAATCCTATTTGATTTAATAACTAAGGTCCATTTTATTTAATTATTAATGGATCCTAAAACAAAAATATTATTTTAAACAAGTTCTCTAAGTATCTTTTATTTTCAAATAAAACCTACTGAAATGGGTTTTGAAAATATTTAGATTTCAAATGGAGGTTTTAAATAAATTAAAACCCATTTGATTTAATAACTAATGTCCATTTTATTAAATTATAAATGGACTCTAAAATAAAAATATTATTTTATTTTGGGACTTTGGTTTATGTTGTTAAACAGAACCAAAGCACAACACAAAGTATGGTGAATGTTTGAATTGTTTTTGAATGTTTGATTGTTGTTTGGAAATTCAAAACAGAAAATAGTTTTGGAAAAAGAAAAAGATTCAGACAGAAAAAAAATATGAAACGGCCCAGCCCAACTATCCTAGCCCAGCAGCCCAGCTCCTCTTTTCCCCCCGAAGCGTTTTCTTTCACCCAGCAACTCACCCACTCAGCGACTGACGACTGGACCCCACACTCACGCTCTCTCTCTCGCCGACAACTAGGACCCACACACTGTTCATCGTCTCCACCCTGCGACCATTTCCTTCCCCCGTTTCTGCATTGATCTCGCGGGAGTAATTCTCGTCAATGCAGCGAGTAATGTCTGTCATCAATCACGCTCGATAACTCGCCTGTGTTCCCTCTCTCTTTCCCCTCTCTCGCCCGACCCTCTCTGCCTCAGAGCTGTTCCAATTCGGAGCCACATCACCTCTGACTCCGGCGAGCTCCGCGGGAAATTCCGGCCACACCTCGCCGCCCCTCAACTCCCTCTGCACGCGAGCTTGTTCTACATCGCCTGGCATACCTCCAGTTAATCGCTTGGCTGCCACGCCACCAGACGCTTCGCCGTCAACATCCCGAGCACCATCGGCGTCGTGACTACTCCGTGAAACCTCCCAGTAAGCGGACCGCCCCGAACCCTCTCAATGACACTCCCTTACTCCCCATGCTCGTACGCATCTAATGCTCCCTTCCACTTGCCTCGGCGCGACCTGCAACTCCGTCCCCGACAACCTCCAGAGGCACCCGCCGCTCGCAGCAACTCCGGCGAGAAATTATCACTACCCTCGTCGCCTTCCGAGAGAACGTTGAGCATCAGCATCATTCAGCGAACCAGGTGAGCACCCTCTCCCTCCTTCTCGCTTCCTGCAACGCCGGACGTCAAGCTGTTAGCTGCCGCGCCTTGATTCTAGGTCATTAGACTAGGACCGTTGGATCTTGATCCTGAGGCTTAGATAGGACCACTTAAAACCGAAGGGGTATGCGATCTGTGCCGCACGATCTGACTTGATCCAACGCGCCAGAGCATTCGATCCAACCGAAACGGTATGGACAAATCAGAACGCGCCGCGTGTCACTGGATGATTTAAAATAGAATTTGAAATCAGATTTAGATGCCATTTTGAAACCCTTGTAACTTTTGATCCACACGTCCAAAATTTGCAAACTTTATATCATTGGAATCAGTGGAACAAGCCCTAGCCAACCATGCCATTTGTTTAGTGAAAAGCTTCTAGAAAAATGTTTTTTTTTGCAGAAACATTTGTATGCTTGTTTAGATTATAAAAATTGTTCAAAAATGATTTTGGGGTTAAAATCTTTGGCAATTGGTGTGATTTGAACCTACTGACCATAGGAAACACTTTGTGGTTTCAAAAATGTATTTGGTGAAACAAAAGAATGATTCTTTGATTTAAAACCATTTCTAGTCAAATAGAAATGTGGTTTATTTATTAAAAATGGTTTTGGAAGAAAACTTTTGGGAAATGTTTTGTTTTAAGCTCTCTGACCCTAAACACAAAGTTTTGTGGTTTGAAAACATATTTTGTGAACTTTAGAGATTAATGCCTTAGTAAAAACATTTTTACACCACATAAAATGATACTTTGTTTTGAAAATGGTTTATGAAATGAATTTTTTTGCAAATGACTTTGCCACTTTATAAAATGACCATTAGGTGCTTTCAAAAGTTTATGACCCATTAGGAACCACCTTTTCAAATAAAACAAAGCTTGGCATGTTTGCATGCATTACCTTGACTTTGTTATTTTATGTGATGTTTTGCTTGATTGGTAGATTGAGATTGTGCCTTGCTTGATTGATTTGTAGTGACTTGAAGGGTGTGATTGTTGCAAGGACAAGGAGTGAACTTAAACCCTCTACCAAAAAGGCAAGTGATGCTCATACTTTTGTCCCTTTACTTTCACTATGCATTAGTGATTTTCTCTAAGTAAAACTTGCATGGAATTTTTGCTAAGTATAAACCTTGCTATAGGAAAACCTAGTAGAGGAAACCTTAGAAGAAATTTTCCTAAGTTAAGATTCCTACTACTATCAAGCTTAGCCTAGCTAATAGAAAACAAGGGTGGAATATATATCCATACTATGAAAAATTTCTAAGTCTGAGGACTTGTGTTTTTGTTTAATAAAACAACTAAGTTAATGAATCACCTGGGTGGAATGGGACTTGCTTGGTGGATTTTGGTTGAGTGGTTCACAAGGCCCATGTCTATGGTTTACCTTGTGTATCTCACTTGTGGATGGCCACCCAGGAACAAAGAGATTTGAGATGTCAAATGTTGAGAAGCTTCAAGTGCAGCCACTTGGCATTATGGGCTCTGCCTGGATCATATAGGTTGCAAGAACTTAGCCATATGGAAAGTTGGTGGTAGAGTTTGATAGGTTGGAACGCGTCCATTTTGGTCTAAGGGAAGGCTTCTGAAAGATCTTGTCTTGGGAAACCAAGTCTTGTGGGGAAAGTGCACCACCTCTGTAGAGTGTAAAATCTAAGTACTTAGCCATGTCCCTGGTAAAGGACAATTTGAGCATCAAGACATGGAAGCAATCAAGAATCTCATCATTCAAATTTCTAAGTTAAAAACTTGTGGTTTGAACAAGGGTTAAAGGATCTTCAATCTTTGATTGGGAGATGCCTTGCAAAAGATTATTTTGTCAAGCAAAAACTTAGTATTTTCAAATGTTAAGGAAAAATCTATTTTGAGCAATGCAAGCCTCAACTCCACTTAGCCAAATGCATATAGATGATAGACTCCACTATACTGCCATAGTATCACTTGCCAATACAATTCAAATGTATTTACCCTTATGGCTGTAACTTGTTATGTTACAGGTTTGATTGATTTAGTGAAGTGTGTTGATTAGGATTACAAAGTCTACAACCAACATGTCTGCCTGTGGCACTTTGAAGATGAAGGACCCCATGCTTATAGATATTCTGCTGCAATGTAATGTAATAGCCAAATGAGCTATGTAAGATGTAATAAAATTATGTTATTCCTGGTTATAAAGTTGTATTATGACCTTTGTTTCTTGATATTACATCTTAACTGTGGATGCTAGCTATTGATCCAGGGACTAGAATTGTAAACACAGGGGACTCTACCTTATTAAAGGTTGGGACCCTTACAGATGGTATCAGAGCATTGTGTTGCCTGTAGGATTTGTAAACCTAGGATTGGACAAAAACCCCTTAGAAAAATAGGAGTTGTAATTGTTCCAAAACTTATTTACAAACAATCTTGTAAAACTCTTTCCTCAACCATTTTGGTTTCAACTCTACATCTCTTCTATTTTCAACTTGATGGACAAACCTACCCCATGGCCAAAGACTACACCATGTGCAAAGGACTTCATCAACTTCTTCAACTCTAATGACTTCAACTTCTTAAACTCTAATGACTTCAACATCTTGAGCATATTCACCAAGGACTTCAGCCTTGGATATCACTAAGGACAAGTGAGACAAAGAAAGCTTGCTCAAGATTGGAAACTAAGGAAACACAACTTAGAAGGAGCCTCATCACCTTTGAAGTTTTGTGACCAAGAGATTTTCCAAGGAAACCATGATCTCAAGCAAGAAGAATCAACCAAGAAGGATGGAAAGATCTCAAGTGAACCATATAGATGTACCACCATATTATAGTTAAGTCTAACACACCAACTTATGTGGTGTAACAAAAATATTTTTGGTTGCCTAAAAATGTGCTTGAACTTGTTGTTTGAGTGGAATGTTTGTTTGTGATTGCATGCACATTGCTTGTGTGAATTGTGATGTGTGTGATTAGAATTATTCCCTTAGAAATATTTTGCCTATTCTAATCCAAATCCAACCCAAACAGATGACTACTCCAAGAGACTCCAACATCAAAGTTGATGACACCAACAACAACCAAGAGGACAACATGGGAGAACTCATAGCAACCCAAAACCAGTTGAGCCAAGAGACAACTCAGCTTTTAGCCAACAACAATGGATTAGACCCAGCCATACAAAGGATTTTGAAACTTCAATCCCAATTGCTGCAAGGATTGGTTACTCAAATGATCAACATGAGAGAAAAAAATTCCCAAAGAGCTAATGACAACAAGGATGACAAAGATGTTAATCTAGAAGGAACCCAAGTTAGCAATACTTGTGGATACAAGGATCATGCATCCAAGGAGCAAACAAGAGGCAATGATACCAAAGGAAAAGAAAGATATCAGCCAAGTGATGTGTTTCAAATGCAAGGAACTAGGCCACTATGTAAACAATTGTCCAGAAAAGATGAAGAACAAGTTAAACAAGCCTATGAAGGATCTCAACCTTGGCCCATGAGTCAAGTGTGGAAACAAAGGACACTATGCAGAAGGATGCCCAGAGAAGTTTCCTCAAGATCCCAAGCAAGCCAAGTTGTAATTTAGTTTGAAATTTTTTAAGGTGGTAGTACCCTAGTTGTTTTGAGCCTACTTGTAACCCTAGCCTTCCCAAATCTCGGGACGAGATTTATTTTAAGGGTGGTAGCCTGTCACATCCCAAGATTTTCCAAATCTTGTAATGTGAAAAATAATTGAATAAAATAAAACTTTGTTGATTTTCAGAGTAAGAAGAAACTTTTTGAATTCCAATTGGAACTTCAAACCAAGTTGGATCAAATAAATCCTAAAGGTATTTAAAAAGATAAAACATTTATTAAGGAAAATAAAAAAATATTTAGAATTACTACTTTGAAATCTTCTTTTAAAAAGATTTAGTTTTCAAAAGAAAAGGTAGATTTATAAATAAAGATTATTTTATAGAGCCAAATTAAACCTTGGCCAGGCTTTTGAAATAAAACATTTTGTTTTGATAAAAATAGTAAAAGTTTATTTAAATAAAATAATAAGGATTTAATATCCAATGTTATTTAAGTAAAGGCTTTTCCCATTTTAAATAAACACTAAAACTTATTAAATTATTTTAAATAAGTTTTCTAAGTATTTTATATTCTCAATTAAATCCTACTGAAGTGTTTTTGGTTTATTTTAGATTTCAAAAATAAAGTTACTAAATAAAACCAATCCTATTTGATTTAATAACTAAGGTCCATTTTATTTAATTATTAATGGATCCTAAAACAAAAATATTATTTTAAACAAGTTCTCTAAGTATCTTTTATTTTCAAATAAAACCTACTGAAATGGGTTTTGAAAATATTTAGATTTCAAATGGAGGTTTTAAATAAATTAAAACCCATTTGATTTAATAACTAATGTCCATTTTATTAAATTATAAATGGACTCTAAAATAAAAATATTATTTTATTTTGGGACTTTGGTTTATGTTGTTAAACAGAACCAAAGCACAACACAAAGTATGGTGAATGTTTGAATTGTTTTTGAATGTTTGATTGTTGTTTGGAAATTCAAAACAGAAAATAGTTTTGGAAAAAGAAAAAGATTCAGACAGAAAAAAAATATGAAACGGCCCAGCCCAACTATCCTAGCCCAGCAGCCCAGCTCCTCTTTTCCCCCCGAAGCATTTTCTTTCACCCAGCAACTCACCCACTCAGCGACTGACGACTGGACCCCACACTCACGCTCTCTCTCTCGCCGACAACCAGGACCCACACACTGTTCATCGTCTCCACCCTGCGACCATTTCCTTCCCCCGTTTCTGCATTGATCTCGCGGGAGTAATTCTCGTCAATGCAGCGAGTAATGTCTATCATCAATCACGCTCGATAACTTCTGTGTTCCTCTCTCTTCCCTCTCTCGCTGACCCTCTCGCCTCGAGCTGTTCCACCAGAGCCACATCACCTCGACTCCGGTGAGCTCTGGGAAATTCCGCCACACCTACGCCCCTCAAATCCTCTCGCACGCGAGCTTGTTCTACATCGCTGGCGTACCTCCAGTGTCAAGCTTGGCATGACCACACCAGACCTTCGGCCGTCAACATCTGAGCACCACCGACGTCGCGACTACTCCGGCGAAACCTCCCTGGTAAGCCAGACCGCCCCGAACCCTCTCAATGACACTCGCTTACTCCCCATGCTCGTACGCATCTAATGCTCCCTTCCACTTGCCTCGGCGCGACCTGCAACTCCGTCCCCGACAACCTCCAGAGGCACCCGCCGCTCGCAGCAACTCCGGCGAGAAATTATCACTACCCTCGTACGCCCCCTGCTTCCCCGAGAGCACGTTGAGCATCAGCATCATTCAGCAAACCAGGTGAGCACCCTCTCCCTCCTTCTCGCTTCCTGCAACGCCGGCGACGCCACTGTCAAGCCGCCGCCACCGCGCGTCAGAGTCTAGCGCCGCCAGTTCTAGGTCATTAGAGTAGGACCGTTGGATCTTCATCCTGAGGCTTAGATAGGACCACTTAAAACCGAAGGGGTATGCGATCTGTGCCGCACAATCTGACTTGATCCAACGCGCCAGAGCAGTCGATCCAACCGAAACGGTATGGACAAATCAGAACGCGCCGCGTGTCACTGGATGATTTAAAATAGAATTTGAAATCAGATTTAGATGCCATTTTGAAACCCTTGTAACTTTTGATCCACACGTCCAAAATTTGCAAACTTTATATCATTGGAATCAGTGGAACAAGCCCTAGCCAACCATGCCATTTGTTTAGTGAAAAGCTTCTGGAAAAATGTTTGTTTTTGCAGAAACATTTGTATGCTTGTTTAGATTATAAAAATTGTTCAAAAATGATTTTGGGGTTAAAATCTTTGGCAATTGGTGTGATTTGAACCTACTGACCATAGGAAACACTTTGTGGTTTCAAAAATGTATTTGGTGAAACAAAAGAATGATTCTTTGATTTAAAACCATTTCTAGTCAAATAGAAATGTGGTTTATTTATTAAAAATGGTTTTGGAAGAAAACTTTTGGGAAATGTTTTGTTTTAAGCTCTCTGACCCTAAACACAAAGTTTTGTGGTTTGAAAACATATTTTGTGAACTTTAGAGATTAATGCCTTAGTAAAAACATTTTTACACCACATAAAATGATACTTTGTTTTGAAAATGGTTTATGAAATGAATTTTTTTGCAAATGACTTTGCCACTTTATAAAATGACCATTAGGTGCTGTCAAAAGTTTATGACCCATTAGGAACCACCTTTTCAAATAAAATAAAGCTTGGCATGTTTGCATGCATTACCTTGACTTTGTTATTTTATGTGATGTTTTGCTTGATTGGTAGATTGAGATTGTGCCTTGCTTGATTGATTTGTAGTGACTTGAAGGGTGTGATTGTTGCAAGGACAAGGAGTGAACTTAAACCCTCTACCAAAAAGGCAAGTGATGCTCATACTTTTGTCCCATTACTTTCACTATGCATTAGTGATTTTCTCTAAGTAAAACTTGCATGGAATTTTTGCTAAGTATAAACCTTGCTATAGGAAAACCTAGTAGAGGAAACCTTAGAAGAAATTTTCCTAAGTTAATATTCCTACTACTATCAAGCTTAGCCTAGCTAATAGAAAACAAGGGTGGAATATATATCCATACTATGAAAAATTTCTAAGTCTGAGGACTTGTGTTTTTGTTTAATAAAACAACTAAGTTAATGAATCACCTGGGTGGAATGGGACTTGCTTGGTGGATTTTGGTTGAGTGGTTCACAAGGCCCATGTCTATGGTTTACCTTGTGTATCTCACTTGTGGATGGCCACCCAGGAACAAAGAGATTTGAGATGTCAAATGTTGAGAAGCTTCAAGTGCAGCCACTTGGCATTATGGGCTCTGCCTGGATCATATAGGTTGCAAGAACTTAGACATATGGAAAGTTGGTGGTAGAGTTTGATAGGTTGGAACGCGTCCATTTTGGTCTAAGGGAAGGCTTCTGAAAGATCTTGTCTTGGGAAACCAAGTCTTTTGGGGAAAGTGCACCACCTCTGCAGAGTGTAAAATCTAAGTACTTAGCCATGTCCCTGGTAAAGGACAATTTGAGCATCAAGACATGGAAGCAATCAAGAATCTCACCATTCAAATTTCTAAGTTAAAAACTTGTGGTTTGAACAAGGGTTAAAGGATCTTCAATCTTTGATTGGGAGATGCCTTGCAAAAGATTATTTTGTCAAGCAAAAACTTAGTATTTTCAAATGTTAAGGAAAAATCTATTTTGAGCAATGCAAGCCTCAACTCCACTTAGCCAAATGCATATAGATGATAGACTCCACTATACTGCCATAGTATCACTTGCCAATACAATTCAAATGTATTGACCCTTGTGGCTGTAACTTGTTATGTTGCAGGTTTGATTGATTTAGTGAAGTGTGTTGATTAGGATTACAAAGTCTACAACCAACATGTTCACTGTGGCACTTTGAAGATGAAGGACCCCATGCTTATAGATATTCTGCTGCAATGTAATGTAATAGCCAAATGAGCTATGTAAGATGTAATAAAATTATGTTATTCCTGGTTATAAAGTTGTATTATGACCTTTGTTTCTTGATATTACATCTTAACTGTGGATGCTAGCTATTGATCCAGGGACTAGCATTGTAAACACAGGGGACTCTACCTTATTAAAGGTTGGGACCCTTACACAAGGAACCATCAAAAACTCATAAACCAATTATCCATTCTATCCTAGCGTCAAAACACGTTTAAGTGTGTGACCCTACGGGTTCGAGAATATGCAGACATGATCTTTTATCAATAATCAACAGCAGGATCTGGAAACCCATATTAACTCCCACATATTCATCGATGATCATACCAGATGAACCACGATGCCAGGATTCAATTAATCCCATATTTATATTCCCTTCATCACGCGATACTTTACTTGCCCGAGATTCGATCGTTGGTATCTGCATACCTAGTTCAATCTCGTTCACAGCAAGTACTTTACTCGTTCCATAATCCGATATCACTTTGTGATTAATTCCTTAACCACGTGCTTGCAAGCGGTGTTGATATCGATTACCGAGTGGGCCCGAAGTATATCTCTCCGACTCGGGAGGGACAAATCCTATATCGATACATACAACCCAACAAGTACTTTTCGATCACCTGAGAGACACCTTTATGATCACTCTTTCATAGGATGACGTTTGATGACCTCGGAGCTTTCTTCCGATACTAGGGAGTTGCATTATCTCATGGTCTAAGGAATACAATATTTGACATAGAAAAAGCTTCACAAAGATGAACACGATGACACGATCTAATTGCTCTGCTTGATTTGGGTCTGTCCATCATATCATTCTCCCAATGACATGATCTCATTATTAATCGACAACTCATGTCTATGGTTAGGAAACCTTAACCATCATTAATCAATGAGCTAGTCCATAGAGGCGTACTAGGGACACGGTGTTGTTCATAAACCACACAAGTATCAAAGTTTCCGCTTAATACAATTCTAGCATGGAATATAAACTTTATCATGAACAAGAATTATAACAATAACATCTTTATTATTGCCTCTAGGGCATAATTCCAACAGTCTCCTACTTGCACTAGAGTCAATAATCTAGTTTACATCTGGCAACAATCTAACACCCATGGTATTAAGGTGCTGATCATGTTTTGCTCGTGGAAGAGGTTTAGTCAACGGATCTGCGACATTCAGATCCGTATGTACTTTGCTAATCTTCAGATCTCCATCTGTTATATAATCTCGAATTATATAAAACCGGCGGTTGATGTGCTTGGTCTTTGGATGATATCTTGGTTCCTTAGCCAGTACTATGGCGCCAGTGTTGTCACACAATATCTCTAGTGGGTCCAAGGCACTTGGAACCACACAAAGCTCAGTGATGAAGTTCCTGATCCAAACTCCTTCACTTGACGCTTCTGCAGCAGCCATGTATTCCGATTCTACTTTAGATCCCGCGATCACGCTTTGCTTGCAGCTTCTCCAGCTCACAGATCCTCCATTCAAAATATAAACGTATCTTGTCTGAGATTTAGAATCATCCGGGTCGGTGTCGAAACTAGCATCGATGTAACCTTTTATGATGAGCTGCTCATCACCTCCATAGACCAAGAACATTTCTTTAGTCCTATTTAAATACTTTAGGATGTTCTTTACGGCTGTCCAGTGTTCCACTCTTGGATCACTTTGGTATCTGCTCGTCAAACTAAGAGCATTGGACACATCCGGTCTAGTACACAGCATGACATACATGATAGAACCTATGGCCGAGGCATATGGCACTTTGCTCATAGTTTCTCTATCGTTTACCGTAGCTGGACACTGAGCCTTGCTCAATATCTTACCTGACAACATGGGCAATGAAACTTTCTTTGCTTTATACATTCCAAACCTTTTCAGAACTTTGTCTAGGTATGTACTTTGGCTTAAAGCTAGTAGGCGTCTTTGTATATCTCTATAGATTTTGATGCCTAATATATAAGCAGCTTCTCCTAGGTCTTTCATGGAAAACATTTGTTCAAATAAATATTCACATCGTTAAGCATATCAATGTCATTTCCAATAATCAATATGTCATCCACATATAGTAATAAAAATGTCACTGAGTTCCCACTCACTTTCTTGTAGATACAAGCTTCGTAGCAATTTGGAACAAATCCAAAGCTCTTGATCACTTGATCAAAACGAAGGTTCCAACTCCGAGATGCTTGCTTCAGTCCATAAATGGAACGCTGAAGTTTGCACACCTTATTAGCATCCTTAGGATCGACAAAACCTTTGGGCTGCATCATATACAACTCTTCATCAATGTTGCCATTGAGGAACGTAGTCTTGACATCCATCTGCCATATTTCATAATCATGAAATGCAGCAATTGCTAATAAAATCCGAATGGACTTCAACATCGCTATGGGAGAGAAAGTCTCATCGTAGTCAACACCTTGAACTTGTCGAAAACCTTTTGCGACAAGCCGAGCTTTATAGACAATAACATTACCATCCGCGTCCGTTTTCTTCTTGAAAATCCATTTACACTCAACGGCATTTCGGTCGCTAGGAGGGTCCATCAAAGTCCATACTTAGTTTTCGATCATGGATCCCAATTCGGATTTCATGGCCTCTAGCCATTTCTCAAAGTCTGGGCTCATCATTTCTTCCTCATAGTTCGCAGGTTCACTGTTGTCTACCAACAAGACAGTTAAGACAGGGTTGCCGTACCATTCAGGAGGGGCACGTGACCTTGTCGACCTGCGACGTTCAGCAGCAGCATCGTTCTAAGTTTCATGATCCTCATCATTAGCTTCCTCTCTTGTTGGTGCAGACGGCACTGGAACAATTTCAGGTGCTGCGCTACTCTCCAACTCGAGAGAAGGTTCAATAACCTCGTCTAGCTCTACCTTCCTCCCACTCACTTCTTTCGAGAGAAACTCCTTCTCAAGAAAGGATCCGTTCTTTGCAACAAACACTTTGCCTTCGGATCTGTGGTAGAAGGTATACCCAATCGTTTCCTTAGGGTATCCTATGAAGACGCATTTCTCTGCTTTGGGTTCGAGCTTGTCCGGCATCAACTTCTTGACGTAAGCTTCGCATCTCCAAACTTTAAGAAACGATAACTTAGGTTTAACACCAAACCATAGTTCATACGGTGTCGTCTCAACGGATTTAGATGGTGCCCTATTTAAAGTGAATGCAGCGGTTTCTAATGCATAACCCCAAAATGATAACGACAAATCTGTAAGAGACATCATTGATCGCACCATATCTAATAGAGTTCGATTCCGGCGTTCAGACACACCATTGCGCTGTGGTGTCCCAGGTGGCATGAGTTGCGAAACGATTCCGCTTGCTTTAAGATGCGTGAGAAAATCATAACTCAAATATTCACCTCCACGATCGGATCATAGAAATTTAATTTTCCTGTTACGATGGTTTTCCACTTTGTTCTGAAATTCTTTGAACTTTTCAAACGTTTCAGATTTATGTTTCATTAAATAGATATACCCATATCTAATTAAGTCATCAGTAAAAGTGAGAAAATAGCGATATCCACCGCGCGTCGAAACACTCATTGGTCCGCATACATCGGTATGTATGATTTCCAACAAGTCATTGCTCTCCATTATTCCAGAGAACGGGGTTTTGATCATCTTGCCCATGAGGCACGGCTCGCACGTGTCAAATGATTCAAAATCAAGAGACTCCAAAAGCCCATCAGAATGGAGTTTCTTCATGCGTTTTACACCAATATGACCTAGACGGCAGTGCCACAAATAATTCGATTTATCACTATCTACTTTGCATCTCTTAGCCTCAATGTTATGGATGTGTGTTTCATTGCTTTCGAGATTCAGAAGAAATAAACCATTCATAGCAGGTGCATGACCATAAAAGATGTTACTCATATAAATAGAACAACCATTATTCTCCGATTTAAATGAATAACCGGTTTGCAATAAACACGATCCAGATATAATGTTCATGCTCAACGCATGCACATAATAACACTTATTAAGGTTTAAAACTAATCCCGAAGGTAAAACTAAGGAGAGCGTGCTGACGGCCATCACATCAACTCTTGATCCATTGCCGACGTGCATCGTCACCTCATCCCTTGCTAGCCGCCGTCTATTCCGTAGCTCCTGTTTCGAGTTACAAATATTAGCATCCGAACCAGTATCAAATACCCAAGCACTACAACAAGCGCTAGTAAGGTAAACATCAATAACATGTATATCAAATATACCTTTAATGGCGCCAGCCTTCTTGTCTGCTAAGTACTTCGGAGAGTTGCGCTTCCAGTGACCCTTGTCCTTGCAATAGAAGCACTCAGTGTCCGGCTTAGGTCCAGACTTGAGCTTCTTCTCAGCAGGGGCAATGCGCTTGCCGCTGCCTTTCTTGAAGGATTTCTTTGCACCCTTACCTTTCTTAAAGCTAGGGGTCTTGTTGACCATCAACACATGATTATCTTTCTTGATGTCCACCTCCGTAGCTTTCAGCTTAGCGAAGAGCTCAGTGATCATATCAGTGGAACCAATCTGATTGTGAGTAACTACAAAACCTTTGTAGCTAGGAGGGAGTGATTGCAGAACTCTGTCAATCTTGAGCTCTTCTGGAATCTTGCAGTCCAATTGCTCAAGACGTTGAGTGTAGCCCGACATCTTAATGGCGTGCTCACTAACGGAACTCCCTTCCTCCATCTTGCAGTTAAAGAACTTCTCAGAGATCATATCTCTCAGAACGGGCCTGAGTCTGAAACATGGTTTTCAGTTCCTCAAGTATCTCAAAGGGCCCGACGAACTCCTCAAAATGATTTTGAAGGTCCGATTCCATAGCAAACAACATGGTACTCTTAATCACTCGATAATCATCTTTGCGCGACTGATAAACAGCTTTTTCATCAGCCGGTGCATAAATAGCAGGGGTGTCACCTAGCGCTTTCTCAAGGACATAGTCCTTTTGTCCGCCAGCGAGAATGATTCTCAGATTGCGGAACCAGTTGGTGAAGTTAGACCCATTGTTCTTAAGCTTTTCTTTCTTAGCAAAAACGTTGAAGTTGAAGTTGGACTTAGCCATTTGATCTACAAAATTTGCAAGTACAATTTAGACTATGTTCATGATAACTAGTTCAACTTAATCAAATTACTAGATGAACTCCCACTAAATTCAACATCCCTCAAGTTGTTTAGTGAACACGGTCCAAATTCACCACACCTAATCCGATCTTCACGAGAAGAGATGTGGTTTCAATGGTGGACAACAAAGTGTCAATCATATCATTCATATGACTCATGCTTAACCTTTCGGTTCTTGTGTTCCGAGGCCATGTCTATACATGCTAGGCTCGTCAAGTCAAGTCAAACCCAAGTATTTCCGCGTGTGCAAAACTGGCTTGCACCCGTTGTATGTGAACGTAGAGTTTATAGCACCCGATCATCACGAGGTGCTTGAACACGACGAACTTTCGCAATGGTGCATACATGGGTAGAACACAATTTTATCTTGATCTTTAATTGAGGAATCATCTTATAATGCTACCGTCGCGATCTAAGCATAATAAGATACATAAAATGATAAACATCACATGCATATTATTTTATGTGACATGGTATAGCCAATCTCCGCGCAATGATCTCCATCTTGTGCGCACCAGCATGATCTCCATCACTCCACCATGATTGCCTCCACCACGAATAGCAACTACAACTATTGCTAACTACTTAGCGATAAAGTAAAGCTATTACATGGCGTATAAGAAGTTGATACACAGGTCATACACAATTATAAAGACAACCATATGGCTCCTGCCGTTTGTGTACTCATCGACATGCAAGTCGTGAAATATTACAAAACATGATCATCAAATACATCATACACATCATGTCTTGGGCCATACCATATCACAAAACACTCCCTGCAAAAACAAGTTAGACGCCTCTACTTTGTTGTTGCATGTTTTACGTGGCTTATGGGAGTAACAAGCTAAGAACGATTCTTACCTACGGAAAGCCACAACGGTGATATTATGGTTGCCAACATCTGGTGTAAATCCCATGACTACTATAGTGAGAGAATCTGGCATCCACCAGCCGCATGTGTGGAACAAGCCACACGTCAAGTGCGGAGCCGGTCTCGCGAACGAGGTCGCGTAAAGTTGGCCTGGACCGCTTCGATCTCACCATACCACGTCATAAGAAGTACACAACAAGAGTCTTGCAACATAAAACATCAACGCCCGTAACAAGCATGTTGTGTTCTACTCGTGAAACACATCTACGCATAGATCTAGCTCTGATACCACTTAAGGGTTTCGTAGCATAGTAAATAAAAAAAATTACGGATGAGAACGGGAAAGCCAAGATCTAATCTAGGAGATGCAATCAACGAGAGGGATAGATGAGATCTTCATACCCTTGAAGAAATCGCACAGCAGAAATGTTCAACAGAACGTGGGTGATGTAGTCGAACTAGCCTTCTCCTCCTCGCGATCCGATCCGATCCAACGCCGCAAGTGGCGGCGCCTCCGAGAGATGCACACGTACAGTGCCGCGACGTCTCCTCCTTCCTTGGTCCAGCAAGTGGGGTGGAGAGATAGATTGGACCTACAACACGACGGTTTGGTGCAATGGTGGAGAGTTTCTGCGGCAGGGCTTCGCCTACGCGCAGTCGGGAGAGAGAGAGGTGGAGGGCAGCAGGTCGGCGGCTAGGATTGAAGGAGTGTGGGGGAGGGGTGCGCCCCTACCCACCTTATATAGGGGGCTGGACGCCCCCCTTGGCCCCTCCTCCAAGCCCTAGGGCGGCGGCCCCAAGGGTTGGAGTGGGGGGCAAGTTTCCCCCCTCCTTCGAGAAGGGTTCCTAGGGTTTCCCCTAGGGTTTTGGCCGGCTGGGCCTATGGGGCCTTGTGCCCCTGGCCCAATGCGGCCAGGGCACTCCCCTTAGTCCCACGCAGGCCTCCGACAAGTGGGGCCACGTTGGTCCCACTCCGGAAGCTTCTAGAACCTTTCGCTACAATACCGAATACTCCGAAACGATTCCGAAATCCAAAAACTGCTTTCCTTTATATGAATATTATTCTCCAGACCATTCCGGAACCTCTCGTGATGTCCTGGATCTCATCCGAGACTCCGAAAAAAAACTCATAAACAATTATCCATTCTATCCTAGCGTTAAGACACGTTTAAGTGTGTGACCCTACAGGTTCGAGAATATGCAGACATGATATTTTATCAATAATCAACAGCGGGATATGGAAACCCATATTGACTCCCACATATTCATCGATGATCATATCGGATGAACCACGATGCCAGGATTCAATTAATCCCATATTTATATTCCCTTCGTCACGCGATATTTTACTTGCCCGAGATTCGATCGTTGGTATCTGCATACCTAGTTCAATCTCGTTCACAGCAAGTACTTTACTCGTTCCGTAATCCGATATCACTTTGTGATTAACTCCTTAACCACGTGCTTGCAAGCGGTGTTGATATCCATTACCGAGTGGGCCCAAAGTATATCTCTCCGACTCGGGAGGGACAAATCCCATCTCGATACATACAACCCAACAAGTACTTTCCGATCACCTGAGAGACACCTTTATGATCACCCTTTCATAGGATGACGTTTGATGACCTCAAAGCTTTCTTCCGATACCAGGGAGTTGCATTATATCATGGTATAAGGAATACAATATTTTACATAGAAAAAGCTTCGCAAAGATGAACACGATGACACGATCTAATTGCTCTGCTTGATTTGGGTCTATCCATCATATCATTCTCCCAATGACATGCTCTCATTATTAATTGACAACTCATGTCTATGGTTAGGAAACCTTAACCATCATTAATCAATGAGCTAGTCCATAGAGGCATACTAGGGACACGGTGTTGTTCATAAACCACACAAGTATCAAAGTTTCCGCTTAATACAATTCTAGCATGGAATATAAACTTTATCATGAACAAGAATTATAACAATAACATCTTTATTATTGCCTCTAGGGCATAATTCCAACAATAACTTATATCATTTCATCCATTCGGCACATTCACTATCACCATGAACTGTTTCTGTCCGCACCTAACCTCTCATCTGTAGGAACTCTGAACACTTTCATCGTCTTTTTACTTCTATGTTATTTACTCTCCGCATCTACCTTTACTCAAGTTTCCTCTATTATTCACTCACCACTTTCCACCTCCAGCATTTGCAGTCAATTCACTCAAGACCTGTGACACCTTGGGTGCAACAGAAACGCTACATAAAAACACTTACGAAAGCTTCTTATTGGGATTGATATAAAAACTAGAATTAATACTTCTATGAAAACGTGCTTTGACGAACCTGTGCACTTGCTGACATATATATACCCTATGGGTGCCTCACATTGGTATACCCGGTTCAGCCCAAGGAAGGCCCACGTGAAGACTTGCTGTCCAAGAAGATTTTGGGTGGCCCAATCCCATTACAAGTTCGACTCCTTGAAGGGCACGACTAGCTATAGATAGAATTTCAAAGGGTTCAAACCCTAACCTGTAACCAACTCGACCTACCCCTGAGACATGGCCTATCTATATACGGGCTAGGAGGGCATGGCGAGGAGGATCATCCAACTCATACACACACCTCACGTCAGATTGCATCTGCGCCCCCCTATAACCTTCGGTCTCGCCGTAATCAAGAACAGACAAGCAGGAGTAGGGTTTTACCTCCGGGGGCCTGAACCTGGGTAAACCTTGTGTCCCCGTGTTGCTTGCTTGTTAACCTTCTCGTGACTTCCAGCATCCCCATCTTCTCCAAAACCCAAGTCCATAACAATGGGCATTGACGAGTCGAACCCTCATCACTTGTAGGACGTTATCAAGCTATTTTATGGCGTTGTTGCCGGGGATCTACGCGCGATGTGTTTGTTTCTTGACATTTGTAAGTGTTGCTACCATCCATGATCTTCGTTGAAGATAGGGGTACCACTCGTTCAGGTAGAACTTATTTACCTCCTTATATTGACCGTATTCCTACTAAAAGACGCCTAGAATTTATTGAAAGATTTTCTAACTCATGTTCTGTAGACATGAATAGTTTGATTCCTTTAATGGTAGACTTGACCATTACCTAGGATGCCGAAGAGCCTGAAAAACCACTGGGAGAATATGGGAATCCATCTAGGCACCTACGAAAAATGCCTATTCTTTACCCTGATCTAGAAACTGAAGAATTTGAGATATATCCTGAACTAATCTATATGATAAAAGAAATTTATTTCACAGGGAAAGAAGATGAAGATCCTAGTGATCATTTGACAAAGGTCCATGACCTTTGTGCTACTCTTAAACCAACTAATCTACCAATAGAGTTTGTACTTCTCAAACTTTTTTGCTGGTCTCTAAAAGAGAATGTTTTTACTTGGCTACAATCATTATCCAACCACACTATAAAAACTTGGGAAGATTGCATCCGAGAGTTCATGCATAAATATTGTTCATTTACTAAAATCATGCAAATTAAACGTAGAATTGCAATGTTTCTTCAAGGAATTGGGGAAAATTTGTACCAAGTATGAAAAATATTTTATGGCATGATAATGAAAGTTACAAATCATGGCTTTCAAGAGAACTTAATTATTCAACACTTCTATAATGGACTTAATGAAGATTCAAAAGATATGATTGACCTGTCTGTAGGGGGAGCTATTAGCAACTTGACATTACCAAAGTGTATTAAACTTTTTGAGGTAAGATCTTTCAACGATGAACAATTCAACCCAGTTGAAGATGTTAAGACACAAAAAGGTATGTTTCAAATACCCCAAGAACTTATGCCAGAAGTCAAAAAGTCCATGGAAGAAAAAGGAATAGTTGCAGAACTTGTTGAAGGAAGTAAGGTTGATGTTCTTCAAACTTATGTTATAGAAGATGAAATTAATCTTATGATGCAAAAGTTTAGATATCAACAAAAATAGTTCTGAGAAAAATATTATAAACATCTAATGACTCAAGAAGAGAATATAAAAGAGTTGACAAAAGTTTTCGATGATCTAGGACATGCTACTAGACATTTAGATAAATATTTGAGTATGGTCAAAACTCAATGTGATCAGATAGCTGAAACACAAGATTTAATTTTAAAACAAAAAGATTTCAATCATAATACTGTCTCTACTAATATTGTTACTAGAGGTGGAACAGAGACACAAGAACCACAAGGGACGCCTTGGTATCAAGAAGAGCAGGCCCGTAAGGCAAGGGAGACAAAAGAAATGAGTAAAGAAGAAGAGAACCTTGTTGATCCACAAGATGATATTGATTATGAAGCTCAAAAATGAGGACATGAAACTCCTAATGAAGACAAATATGAATAATCAAGAGACAAGGATAAACCGTATGATTCAAATGCTGAGATGGTTGATTCAAGAGAAGACATCGAGCTTATAAAGGAACAAGAAGAACATGTTATTCCTCCGAGCGAGAAGCATACCAAAAAGCAAAAACCTCCATCAAAGAAGAAGAATAAAAAGGACGCTGAACCAATAACAAAGGTAAAAGAAAAGATAACTCCAACAAAAAAGAAAGTTCCCTATCCTAATCGAGTTTAATATGAACCGGATAAAGATATTTATGATTATTTTGTCAAGGCCCTTGGAAATCTCCATTTAGAACTTCCTCTAGCTGATGCAATTCAAGCTCCTACATATAAAAAGTTCATGCGAGATATCCTTCATTAGTATAAAAATAAGGTAACTAAGACTATATCAGCGATGACAAGCTTTGGTCTTAAGCTGCCTGCTAAGCTTGGGGATCCAAGTATACCAACTATCTCTTGCTCAATCGGGAAAACCAATATTTTTAATGTTGTTTGTGACTTAGGAGCAGGTGTTAGTGTCATGCCTTATTCACTTTTTAAGAAATTAAATCTTGGAGAGTACTCTCCAAGTTTAATTACTTCGCAAATGGCTGATAAGACAACTAAACAACCTATTGGTATGATCGAAGATGTTTTGCTTAGGATTGATCAACATGTTATACCTACAGACTTTATCATAGTAGATGTTTTTTAAGATGACAAACTTTCAATCATCCTTGGAAGACCTTTTCTTAGCACTACTGGAGCTAATGTAGATTGCTCCATTGGTAAGATTGTCTTCACCATATATGATAATCAGATTGTTCGTTATTTTCCAAAGAAAGAAGAACAATACGAAAAATATGTACCACCGCCTAAGCATGTCCATGTGGTAAGTGTCATTGATGAAAGGAAACCAGAGGTGAATACTAAGAGCTTGGAAGGCGGTTAGTTCAAATTGGCCCTTTTTAATAAACGCTTGTCGGGAGTCAACCCATCTTTAGTAATAAAATTTTATTTTATTTTTGATTTTTCTTACTTTTTGTTCTATAATAAATAGTTGTTGAGTTTATGGTTTGCAGGAGAAATTTTAATGCTATGAAGGTTAATAAGGAATTGAAAGATTAAATTTTTGAAGAGATGGCTAAAAACTGGTTCCAGGTGATGTAGCGAGAGGTGGGATAGTTGGACGAGTTCGTACCACCCACCCGTATTGGAGTTGCAAGGTTTGAGTCGATGAAGCAGCCAGAGGCAACGCTCATAACGAGCAGTGGTACGACCGGACACACCTGTACCATCCTCTCGTAACATATATCGACAACCAGCTACGACCTTACTGGCGCAATAACGACCAGTGGTACAACCAAACGCGACCATACCGTCCGTCCATAACAGAACTCCCGGGTTTGATCTTGAAACCCTAGTTTCGATCCAATGGTGATGAGCACAGGTAAGGGCGGGAACCGCCCATATAATGCGCCCGTACTGCGTGAAGTCACGCGATTTAGAGGATGATTTCTTGCGTTTGAGTGGGGGATTCTTCACATCTGTAAGTTCTCATCCAATCCACACTTTATTTTTTGAAATCCATGGTTGAATTCCTCACATTGACTATCTAGATGAGTTCATCATATTTTGAAATTATGTTTATTTCCTCACGTTAGGATTTGTAATTTTTATCTATAGTCATTTGTTTGTGTGATAGAAACCTGATGCCTATAGTTTTTCTTTGAAATATTTGCAGCACAATAAATATTGGGAAGATTTTTCTTTTGGGTAGGGCAAGAACCTCAGGCACCTCCAACCCGTCGGGGTCAAATAAGAGACGTTCGGAGGTAGGCAACCCGCGGGCTGCCATGAGCAAGGACAACGAGAGGGTGGCCGTACGCAAGGTTATACCCACCAAATGGGTGCACCATGGGTTCCTCTCCTGCCAAGGCCTCGAGGAAGACTTCGACATGATGGCCGTGAATACCGGCATGGTGCCTTTCTCCTACCTCTCCACCAACACCTTTGAGATCGCCATGTTTGAAATCTTGTCGTCATTCCATGAAGACCTCAAAACCCAAGAGCGTAATTACACTATAAGTTTTGTGCTCAATGGGCAGCCCCGCAACCTTAATTTTTATCAATTCTGCAATTGCTTCGGGTTCTCCTATGATGGAGAACTTGATACCACTAATGAAGTCCTCGTAGAGGCAATGCATGCTTGGGAGCAGATTTCTGTCCATAGGAACACCGATTATTTGCACAAGAAGAGCACCAAAATCCAGAATCCCACTATCTTCTACTTCGCCACCTTCTTGGCAAATTATATTTTTGGTAAGGGAGATACCCGGGCAATGGCAGGCCTCGAGATAAGTGTGATATATATGGATACCTATCCTGAGATAGAGCATAATGTAAACTTGGGTGCTTTGATCATCCAGCACTTCCGTCACCAAAGGTCGGCTCCTTCGGGTGACATTCGATGTGGAGGCATGATCACTCAGGTCGCTACGCAAGCAACTTTGTCATGCACAATGAGAGACCCATGGATGGCATTAAGGAGTTGGATGGCATCGCCATGGCCAACGCCAAATTTATGGGGGTTTACAGGCCTCAACGCTCCCTTCGTGCTTATCAATTTTATTTTGAGACTAACGGTGAACTCTACCAAGTCTTGCTTCCATTTGTCCAAGCTTTTGGTTTGCCAGGTAAACAAAACTAGGTCCTCGAAGAGGAGGAATTACAGCAGGAACTGATCTCCTCGGGTAGGATTCCTAACCCAAGAGGGGACCCCAACTAGGAGAACGCAGCCAACCAGCAACAACATGAGCAAGGGGATCAAGATTGGAACGCCGGGGGATAGGATGACTATGGCCAGCAGCAGCATCACAATCAGCCGTTCCCCCACTTCTAGTAGTAGCAAGGTATGCCTCAACTTTAGTCGGGATTTGACTATGTACCGAGGAGTGATTTTGACCAGGTGGTGCATTGCATTGACAACATAGAAAATACGGTGCAAGATGTGAACTCCAACATAGTTGATCTCACTCAGAATTTCACTACCTTCATGGATGACTTCCCGAACAATTACTCATACTATCCATACCAGTAGCCGCTGCGCAACAACGACAACAATTGATCCAGGGTAGGCCAAGAGCCTAAGCTTGGAGAGCTTGAACTCCTTCCCACCTTTGCATTCATATTTTCATTTTCTTCTTTTATTTTATTTGTTCGGTTTCTAGTACATGTTTACTTTCAGTTTTGCATTGATAAAAGAACCCCCCAAATCGGCTTTTTATCTTGTTTTGTGTGAATTTATCTCAGTTTTCTCTCTAGATTTTGCAGGTTGCTCACTTATAGTAACTTAGTGTAAGATCCCTCCTTTATAAAGGAAAAAGGATCCCTGTGATTGCAATGCTAGTCCCTGGATCATTGCTAGCATCCATAGTTTAAGATGAAGTACACAGATACAAAGGTCATTTATTACATCCATTCCAGAGATAAACATAGTTTTTACAACTCCAAGGCCACAGGCCTAATACAAGAGTTTGAATAAGCAAATATATAAAAGTCTTCATCTTCATGTGCCACATGCAAACATGTTGAGTGTAGACTCATGACACCTAATCCTCATCAGAGTAACCTGCAACATCACAAGTTATAGCCACAGTGGGTCAATACTTTGGAATAGTATTGGCAAGTGATACCTTAATAAAATTTTAAGTGGGCTAGATACTATATGCAATTTGGCTAAGTGTAGCTTGGCTTGCTTTGCTCAAAATAGGTTTTGCCTATTAGTTGAAATCACTAAGTTTTTCTTTGTCAAAACTTTTCCCAAGGAACCACCAATAGACATTGAGGTCCTTCACCCTTGTTCACCCACAAGTTTTTACTTAGAAATTGGGATGAGGAGATTCTTGATAGCTTCCATGTCTTGATGCTCAAGTTGTCCATTGCCATGGACTTGGCTAAGTACTTAGATTTTTCCATCTGCAGAGGTTGTGCACTTTCCCCACCAGACTTGGTTTCACCAAGACAAGACCTTTCATAAGCCTTCCCTTAGACCAAATGGACATGTTCCAACCTATCATCCCACTACCACCAACTGTCCAAATGGCTAAGTTCTAGCAACTTATGTGATCCAGGCAGAGCCCATATTGCCAAGTGGCTGCACTAGAAGCTTCTTAACACTTGGCCTCTAAAATCTCTTTGTTCTGGTGGCTTACCACAAGTGAGATACACAAGGTAAACCATAGAAATGGGCCTTGTGTAACCACTCAACATAAACCTTTCCTTCCATTCCACCCAGGTGTTTCATTAACTTAGTTGTTTTATTAGGCAAAACACAAGTCCAAAAGACTTAGAAATATTTTCATCATAGCATGTATATTTCACCAACCCTTGTTTGCTACTAGCTAGGCTAAGCATGGCATAGATAGTAACTTAACTTAGAAATTCCCTAGCATTTCTACAACTACTTAGGATTTCCCAACATGGCATATAGGCAAAAATATTTACATGCAAGACTTAGCAAAATATTTCTAATGCTTAGTATAAAACATAGGGACAGAAATATTCATGAAGTACCACTTGCCTTGGTAGTTGGGAGAGTAGCACTCCTCACAATCACAATCACTAGCACCAAAATCTACACAAAGATTGGTAGCAACAAATTACACACAAAACATATACAAACAAAAATATATGCATGCATGCAAAATGCTAAGTGATGATTTTTAAAACTCAACCAAGCAAGTGCATAGTACTGAATCCTAAACAAGTCAAGAACTTGCCAAACCAAATTTATTTAACACTAAAAACAATTCCTAAACATTTCATATACTCAAATAAGCCCTACACATGTTTCTGCAAATAAATATTTTTTAACAGAAGCAAAACTTTAAACACATTGCATAATCATAAAGAGCTTGCTCTCCTGATTCCAACGGTATAAAATTTGTCAAATTCTAACGTGGGGATCAAAAGTTATAGCTAAATCAAATTCAAACAATAATCTAATTCAAATTCTGTTTTTAAACTCTAACAGCTGCCACGCGGCACTATCCTATTGGCGCGTACCGGTTCACGTCGGATCACGCTTCTGAGACGCTGGATCTAACTTAATCGTGCAGCTCAGATCTAATCTTACCGCTTCGCTCGCGTTCTATCCTATCCGCACGATCTGGATCTAACGATCCTGAGCAGCCTGACCATCTAGTGGCGGCGCTAGCAGCGGGCGGTAGGCGCCTCGCCGAGAACTGCTACCGGTGTTCCAGGTCGCGCGGGAGAGGGGGAAGGGGCTTACCGAGCTCGCCGTGCGATGCTGATGCTCAAGGTGGTGATGGCTGGTCAAGGGGTGCGCTGTAGTGGCTGAGGGAGCTCGTCGGAGTTGTGCACGGTGTCGGGTGGTTGCAGACAAAGTTGTTGCCGACGCTCTGGGCCTTCCTAGCACCAACCAGAGGCATCAGTAGCTGCGCAAGGACAAGGCGAACCTAGTCGTATGCGAGAGAGGTCAAGGGGCGCGCAGTCCTTACCGCAATCGATCGCCGGAGAAGAAGAAGGCGTCGGGTGCTTGCAGTCGTCGTCGTTGGTGAGTCTCCAGATGGTCCTAGCATGCACCAATAGGTTGAGAAGATGCACATGGATGTTGTGATCATTCTGGCCAACTTAGACAGCAAGGGGTGACGGGGTCTTACCGGAATCGCACGCCGGAGGTCATCGGAGCTGCGGCGGTGTTTGGCGAGTTGTGAGCAGCCTGGTGGCGTGGAGAGAAAATTGAGTGAGGGGAAATGGCCGCGGTGCAGAGGAGTTTAACTAGGCAAGGGCTCGACAAGAAACGCCTGCAGAATCAATGGCAATTACGTCGCGGAATCAACGCCAGCAACTGCCAGTGCGACGTGTTCTTCGCGAGATTTGGGGAAGACGACGGTGACGTGGACGGGGCCCAGTTATCTGCGAGAGAAACAGAGTGGGGGTGGGGTCCTGGCGTCAGCGACTCTGTGGGTGCGTCTGCGAGTGAAAGAGAGAGAGAGGGGACCCGGGTGGGCTATATGGGCTGGTTTCTCTATTGGGCTAGAATAGTAGCGCCGACCCTTTTTCTTTTCTTTATTCCTTTTCTATTTCTGTTTTGATTTTCTGGATTGATTTTCAAATGATTTCAAAAGCTTTTGAATTCAAACTTTTTCCAGGATTTTGTAGGGTGCAACATTCACACTTCTGGGCATAAAATCAAGTGGTCACTTTGAATTGGCTTGGTCATTTGGAATAAAATAAAATAAACAGTGTCATAGCACTTGTTTAATATTGGTTTTGGAATTGGTTTTCAAATTGTATTTGCTTTGGAATTTTTGGTTTGAACCTTAGCAATCTAGCAAAGCAACCTGAGAGTAATAAGTCAACAAAGTTTGGTTTCATGAACAACAATCTCTCATTAGAGAGTAGCATTTGCTTCAAATGCTGATCACATAAAATAATGAGCTCATATGCTCCTGTTTTGAAATGGTTTTCTGAAACGAAGCCCTAAATGATTATGGATGCATGGATGATATGCATAAGTTTGAAATGTGATTTTAGGGATGTTACAAATCTAACCCCCTGAAGGTGAATCTCGCCCTCGAGATTCGGATTGGCTAGCAAATAGGTGAGGGTGGTCTTTCCGAAGATCATCTTCTATTTCCTATGTGGCTTCCTCTTCGGAATGATGATTCCACTGCACTTTGCAGAACTTGATAGTCTTAGTCCGTGTGACTCTTTCTGCAGTTTCAAGAATCTTGATAGGTTTCTCTTCATAGGTGAGATCACTTTCCAGTTGAACCTCCTCCAAAGGTATAGTATCCTTCAAAGAAGTTTCTTCCATTTCTGGATGACATTTCTTGAGTTGACTCACATGAAACACATTATGGACAGCTGACAGAGATTCTGGCAGTTCTATTTCATAGGCAACTTCTCCTTTACGACTCAGAATCTTGAATGGTCCAACATATCTTGGTGCCAATTTTCCTTTGACTCCGAATCTCTTCACTCCACGAAGTGGTGACACTCTAAGATAAGCCCTATCACCAACTTCGTAGGTGACTTCTCTATGCTTAGGATCTGCGTAGCTTTTCTGTCAGGACTGTGCTATCTTCAACCTGTCCTTAACCAACTTGACCTTCTCTTCAGCTTCTTTGATAAGATCTAGCCCGAATAAACTTCTTTCTCCCACACCATTCCATAACAATGGGGTGGTACACTTTCTTCCGTAGAGAAACTCAAATGGTGCCATCTCAATGCTGGCTTGATAGCTGTTGTTATAAGAAAATTCCGCGTAAGGCAGACTTTCATCCCAACTGGCTCCATAGTCTAAGGCACATGCTCTCAACATGTCTTCCAGAATCTGATTAGTCCTTTCTGTTTGTCCATCAGTTTGAGGATGAAAAGCGGTACTGAATTCCAACCTCGTTCCCAATGACTCATGTAACTGTCTCCAAAAATGGGAAGTGAATTGAGTTCCCCTATCAGACACAATACTCTTGGGCACTCCATGTAGACATACAATTCTACTCATGTAAATTCTGGCTAACTTAGCACTTGTATAGGTTGTCTTTACGGGTATGAAATGAGCCACTTTAGTTAGGCGATCCACTACTACCCAAATAGAATCGTATCCTGACCGGGTCCTTGGTAATCCGGTAATGAAATCCATACCAATCTTGTACCACTTCCAATCAGGAATGGGTAGTGGTTGAAGTAAACCTGCTGGTTTCTGATGTTCCGCCTTCACTCTACTACACACATCACACAAAGCAATATGCTCGGCGATGTCCCTCTTGAGATTATTCCACCAAAATCTTTCTTTCATGTCCATGTACATTTTGGTGTTACCCAGATGAATGGAATACAGTGAGTTGTGTTCTTCTTGCAAAATCAGTTTCCGAAGCTCCGGATCTTGTGGAACACAGATACGTTTCCCATGCCATAAAGTACCCTGTTCGTCTTCATGAAATCCTTTGGATTTTCCTTTGCCAATCTTTTCTTTAATCTCTTCGATTTCCTTATCAATCTTCTGGGCTTCTTTAATCTTGTCCAACAAAGTGGGTTGAACATCCAAAGACATGAGATGTCCTTCAGGCACAATCTCCAATCTGAGTTTTTTAAATTGGGTACACAGATCATCTGGCAATTCTCCTTTGGTAAGGCAATTCACAAAAACCTTACGACTTAGAGCATCTGCTACAACATTTGCTTTACCGGGGTGGTATTGCAAACTTAAGTCGTAATCCTTAATAAGTTCTAGCCATGTCCTTTGTCTCATATTAATTTCCTTCTGGGTGAAGATATACTTCAAACTCTTGTGATCTGTGAACACTTCACAACGCTTTCCCAAAAGATAGTGTCTCCATGTTTTGAGTGCATGGACAACAGAGGCTAACTCTAAATCATGAGTAGGATAGTTCACTTCATGAGTTTTGAGTTGTCTCGAGGCATATACAACTTTTCCTTCTTGCATAAGTACTGCACCCAAACCCTGATGAGATGCATCACAATATACTTGGAAATCTTTTTCCAAATCTGGCAGACACAAGACTGGTGCTGTCACAAGTCTCTTCTTCAATTCCTGAAAGCTAAGTTCACAACCTTCAGACCAAGCAAACTTCTTGTCTTTCTTAAGCAATTCAGTCATAGGCTTAGCTACCTTGGAGAAATTTTCAATGAACCTTCTGTAGTAACCTACTAAGCCAAGGAAACTACAAACTTCTTTCACGGACTTGGGAGATTCGCATTCAGCTACAGCTGAAACTTTAGCAGGATCGACTGCTACACCATCCTTTGTCATAACATGACCAAGAAATCCAACTTCATTTAACCAGAATTCACACTTGCTGAATTTGGCATAAAGTTTATGCTCTCTTAACTTCTCAAGTATCAAGCGCAAATGTCCTTCATGCTCTTCTTTGCTCTTGGAGTAGACTAAGATGTCATCGATGAAAACGACAACAAACTTGTCAAGGAATTCCATGAACACCTTGTTCATCATATTCATGAAGTATGCTGGAGCATTGGTCAAACCAAAAGGCATTACGGTATACTCATACAATCCATACCTTGTAGTGAAAGCTGTTTTAGGTATGTCTTGTTCCCTTATCTTGAGTTGAAAATAACCTGACCGGAGATCAATCTTTGAGAACACACATGCTCCTTCCAGTTGATCAAACAAGTCATTGATTCTAGGCAAAGGGTATTTGTTCTTGATAGTCACCTCGTTGAGTGAACGGTAATCTATGAATAACCTTTGACTTCTATCTTTCTTCTCCACGAACAAAACTAGGGCTCCCCAAGATGAAGAACTTGGTTGAATAAATCCTTTCTGCAACTGTTCTCCAAGTTGTTTCTTGAGTTCTTTCAGTTCATCAACTGACATTTTATAAGGTCTCTTTGCTATTGGTCCAGATCCTGGTACCAAATCTATAAGAAACTCCACATCTCTATCTGGTGGCATTCCTGGCAGTTCTTCCGGAAACACATCCGGATATTCACTCACAATTGGCACACTGTCTATGCTAACCCCCTTAAGAGAATTTAGCATACTCCTTTTTGCTTCAAAGTTGGTCTTAAATCTGATCCTTTTATTTTCTGGAGTTGTGAGTGAGACAGTATGGTTGGCACAATCTATCACTCCCTTGTGCTTAGTCATCCAGTCCATTCCCAAAATGACATCCAATCCTTGGGAGTTTAGAATTATCAAGTTAACGGGAAACTTATACTTCCCAAATTCTATGACTAGATCATGACATCCTGAATTCACTATCATTTATCCACCAGGAGAACTTACTTTTATAGGACACCCAATAGTTTCTACCGGCAGTTCATTTCTTTCAACAAATGCTCTTGATATGAATGAATGAGATGCACCAGTATCAGAGAGAACAAATGCTGGAACAGAATTGAGTTTGAACTTACCAGCAACAGCATCAGGCTCCTCATAGATTTCCTCCACATTGATGTGGTTCACTTGTCCCTTCTGAAAAGGGTTGGGCTTGTTGGGTCCTTCAACTTTCTTTTTTGGGCATTCATTTGCATAATGCCCCATCTTCTTGCACTTGAAGCATTCAACCTGACTTATGTATTTCTTGACAGGCTAGCTTCCACTTCCACTTCCATTACCACTGTGGTGGCTCTTGTATCCACCCTTGTGGTTCTTGTACTTGTCATTATCATGACTATGGTGATGGTTGTTGTCATGACAGTTGTGGTTGTGGTGCTTGTTGAATTTCCCATGCTTGTGGGATCCTGAGCTTCCACTGTCATCATAGTGGGAACGTTTGTGTGACGATCCCGAGCTGTGCTTGTCTGAGTGCTTTCTCTTTCTGCTTTCAACTTGCTTTATTTTGTTCTCCAAAATAGCAGCCTTATCACAGAGAGACTGATAAGTGGGAACATAGGCCACAGCCAGCTGCAGATTTAGTTCATCATTTAACCCTTCGAGGAACTTTTCCTTCCTCTTAGCATCTGTGTCAACTTCATCTGGTGCATATCGCGCCAGATTGTTGAACTCCTCAATATATTCAGCCACGCTGCGGTGGCGCTCCTTCAGGTTATGGAACTCCTTCTTTTTCAGACTCATCACTCCAGATGAGATATGAGCAGTGCGAAAGCCATCCTCAAAGATAGCCCATGTCACATCTTCTATGGGAGTGGTGATCTGGAAGTTATCCCACCATGTGGCGGCTGGTCCCTCTAGCAGATGTGCTGCAAATCTGACTTTTTTAGCATCAGTACAGCCCACGGTTACCAAGTCCTTGTTCACTGAGCGTAGCCAATCATTGGCCACCATGGGATCAGTCGTTCCTGAGAACTTTGCTGGCCTCAATCTCAAGAACCTGGTAAGCATGTCAAAACCCGGTGGGTTGTTGTTGTTATTGTTATTGTTGTTGTTGTTGTTGTTGTTGTTGTTGTTGTTGTTGTTGTTGTTGTTGTTGTTGTTGTTGTTGTTGTTGTTGTTGTTGTTGTTGTTGTTTTGGTTCCGGATGAACGTCGTCATCATCTGCATTAGCTGAGTCTAAGCGGTCATCATTTGCTGCATTTCTGGAGTGATGTTGTTGTTGTTGTTATTATTGGGGTTGGGGTTTGCACGACGAGGAGGCATCTGTGGTTTGTTCAATAGAGATAAGAATGAGATACCCATATATGTTTTCATGCACAATACAACACATAGTCAATCACAAAGCATGCAACAAAGAGATAAAGGTTCAACAACAATATAACAAGTTCGCAAAGTAAAACACACACAAATAACAAGCCATCCACATGTCGGATGGTCAATAACAAGTTCTCAAGCAACAAGTATGATAATAAACGATAATTGAGTAGTCAAATCTACTCCTCGGCATCGACCTCCTCCTCGACAAAGGTAAGACCTGCGTTCTCCATCGCGGTCTTGTATTCCTCGACACTAGTGGTCAAGGTCTCTATCTTGGCCTTGAGGGCCCTCTTCTAGGAACGAAGCCTCTCAATCACCGTCTGCTGTTGCTCGAGCTCGAAGTCCTTGGACTGCAGTTCTTCAGTCATGTCCCGGATCTTCTTGTTCCTATCCTGGACTCGCTTCTCCTGACTCTTGAACTTCCTGTCCTGGCTCTCGAACTTCGCCTCCATCTCCTTGACTATCTCATCTTGCTCCGCGAAGAGCTTGTCCTTCTCGCGAAGCTGCACCTAGAGCTCGTCATTGTTGAGCATGACGTTGGTCCTGTCAGTGTCCATGTGCCTAATGAGAGACTCTAAGTCCTGGAGGTACAGGACGAATCGGCTCTGCTGTGTCCCTCGAATCGTCCTCATCACGTCTACCGAAGACGTGGAAGTGAGTACCTCTAACCTGTCGGGAGTGTCTCCCTAGTAGACGTCCTATCAGATCCTGCATGACTACCTCAAGGCCTCTCTCCTTGTCATCATGCATGAGCTTGAAGACGATGGCCTCCGTGGTAGGCTCTGTCTGGCGTCCGGGCTGGTTGACCTTGAATCCCTAGAGGTCCTTCCTCTCAAAATTGGTGAGAGGAAGCACCATGATGGTAGGAAGAGGGAGATTGAGCAAAGTAGTAAGCTCAACGATACGAGGACCAAAACGGGTAACCTGGAACTCCTCAACAGTGCTGATGGTAACGGTAGGCATCTATTTATAAGATAGAAAAGTTAGAACAACACAATTCAAGATAAAACAAAAGACAAAACATCACATACATATCCTTGGAAATCAAAACACACAAGTCATGCATACATGAATCCACTACAACAACCAAGGTTCAATCTTATTTTAAAGCAACATTTGGAAAATAAGGTGATAGGTGGTGGTCCAACTAACGAAGTACGTTTACAATCCTATCTCACTGGATCTGTTGGCTAACACAATGTTTCTAGAAGCAATCAGCCTATCTTGCTCACATGACTCCATCACTAAGTCTATTATGTCTCCTCTTAAGGTTTGGTTGGTAGCTTCCAACTCTTGGGTATGTTCCTTCTCTTTCTTGAGATCATTTTGGAGGTTGAGCATTCTGCACTTGACTCTATCACCAAGTTCTTTGATGGTATTCCAAGCTGCATCCCTTGCTGATTCAAAGAATGTAGTGTGCACCACTGAATTGGTGAACATGCAGAATCCTTTTTCCTGATGGTTGTCTTCCTTGTTTTTATACAAGTGAAGTTGCACCCACCAGTATTCCACTCCTTCATCCATCACAGGAAAACCCTTGTACACAGCTGCACCTTGTATTTCTAATGCAACCATGAGGTCCTTGAGAGCCTTGGGGAATTCTGTCTCACACTCCAAAGTCATTGTCATGAGTGGTCCTTTCCTTACGGCTTCGTTGATGGAGTTCATCTACAAATAGAGATGAGAAAGAAGATTAGAAAAGTTTACGAGAAGAATAGACAAGTGTAGAAGTTGCTGAAATTTTTTCCTTAGTGGTTTCCAATCCTAGGGTCATAATCCAACAGGCAACACAGTGCTCTGATACCATTTGTAAGATGCCTCCTTTATAAAGGAAAAAGGATCCCTGTGATTGCAATGCTAGTCCCTGGATCATTGCTAGCATCCACAGTTTAAGATGAAGTACACATATACAAAGGTCATTTATTACATCCATTCCAGAGATAAACATAGTTTTTACAACTCCAAGGCCACAGGCCTAATACAAGAGTTTGAATAAGCAAATATATAAAAGTCTTCATCTTCATGTGCCATAGGCAAACATGTTGAGTGTAGACTCATGACACCTAATCCTCATCAGAGTAACCTGCAACATCACAAGTTACAACCACAGTGGGTCAATACTTTGGAATAGTATTGGCAAGTGATACCTTAATAAAATTTTAAGTGGGCTAGATACTATATGCAATTTGGCTAAGTGTAGCTTGGCTTGCTTTGCTCAAAATAGGTTTTGCCTATTAGTTGAAATCACTAAGTTTTTCTTTGTCAAAACTTTTCCCAAGGAACCACCAATAGACATTGAGGTCCTTCACCCTTGTTCACCCACAAGTTTTTACTTAGAAATTGGGATGAGGAGATTCTTGATAGCTTCCATGTCTTGATTCTCAAGTTGTCCATTGCCATGGACTTGGCTAAGTACTTAGATTTTTCCATCTGCAGAGGTTGTGCACTTTCCCCACTAGACTTGGTTTCACCAAGACAGGACCTTTCAGAAGCCTTCCCTTAGACCAAATGGACGCGTTCCAACTTATCATCCCACTACCACCAACTGTCCAAATGTCTAAGTTCTAGCAACTTATGTGACCCAGGCAGAGCCCATATTGCCAAGTGGCTGCACTAGAAGCTTCTTAACACTTGGCCTCTAAAATCTCTTTGTTCCTGGGTGGCTTACCACAAGTGAGATACACAAGGTAAACCATAGAAATGGGCCTTGTGTAACCACTCAACATAAACCTTTCCTTCCATTCCACCCAGGTGTTTCATTAACTTAGTTGTTTTATTAGGCAAAACACAAGTACAAAAGACTTAGAAATATTTTCATCATAGCATGTATATTTCACCAACCCTTGTTTGCTACTAGCTAGGCTAAGAATGGCATAGATAGTAACTTAACTTAGAAATTCCCTAGCATTTCTACAACTACTTAGGATTTCCCAACATGGCATATAGGCAAAAATATTTACATGCAAGACTTAGCAAAATATTTCTAATGCTTAGTATAAAACATAGGGATAGAAATATTCATGAAGTACCACTTGCCTTGGTAGTTGGGAGAGTAGAACTCCTCACAATCACTAGCACTAGCACCAAAATCTACACAAAGATTGGTAGCAACAAATTACACACAAAACATATACAAACAAAAATATATGCATGCATGCAAAATGCTAAGTGATGATTTTTAAAACTCAACCAAGCAAGTGCATAGTACTGAATCCTAAACAAGTCAAGAACTTGCCAAACCAAATTTATTTAACACTAAAAACAATTCCTAAACATTTCATATACTCAAATAAGCCCTACACATGTTTCTGCAAATAAATATTTTTTAACAGAAGCAAAACTTTAAACACATTGCATAATCAGAAAGAGCTTGCTCTCCTGATTCCAACAGTATAAAATTTGTCAAATTCTAACGTGGGGATCAAAAGTTATAGCTAAATCAAATTCAAACAATAATCTGATTCAAATTCTGTTTTTAAACTCTAACAGCTGCCACGCGGCACTATCCTATTGGCGCGTACCGGTTCGCGTCGGATCACGCTTCTGAACCGCTGGATCTAACTTAATCGCGCGACTCAGATCTAATCTTACCGCTTCGCTCGCGTTCTATCCTATCCGCACGATCTGGATCTAACGATCCTGAGCAACCTGACCATCTAGTGGCGGCGCTAGCGGCGGCGACAGGCGGCGGCGCCTCTGTCAGAACTGCTACCGGCATTCCAGGTCGCGCGGGAGAGGGGGAAGGGGCTTACCGAGCTCGCCGTGCGATGCTGATGCTCAAGGTGGTGATGGCTGGTCAAGGGGCGCGCTGTGGTGGCTGAGGGAGCTCGTCGGAGTTGTGCACGGCGTCGGGTGGTTGCAGACGAAGTTGTTGCCGACGCTCTGGGCCTTCCTAGCACCAACCAGAGGCATCAGTAGCTGCGCAAGGACAAGGCGAACCTAGTCGTATGCGAGAGAGGTCAAGGGGCGCGTAGTGCTTACCGCAATCGATCGCCGGAGAAGAAGAAGGCATCAGGTGCTTGCAGTCGTTGTCGTTGGCGAGTCTCCAGATGGTCCTAGCATGCACCAATAGGTTGAGAATATGCGCATGGATGTTGTGATCATTCTGGCCAACTTAGACAGCAAGGGGCGACGGGGTCTTACCGGAATCGCACGCCGAAGGTCGTCGGAGCTGCGGCGGTGTTTGGCGAGTTGTGAGCAGCCTGGTGGCGTGGAGAGAAAATTGAGTGAGGGGAAATGGCCGCGGTGTAGAGGAGTTTAAGTAGGAAAGGGCTCGACAAGAAACGCCTGCAGAATCAATGGCAATTACGCCGCGGAATCAACGCCAGCAACGGCCAGTGCGACGTGTTCTTCGCGAGATTTGGGGAAGACGACGGTGACGTGGACGGGGCCCAGTTGTCTGCGAGAGAAACAGAGTGGGGGTGGGGTCCTGACGTCAGCGACTCTGTGGGTGCGTCTGCGAGTGAAAGAGAGAGAGGGGACCCGGGTGGGCTATATGGGCTGGTTTCTCTGTTGGGCTAGAATAGTAGCGCCGGCCCTTTTTCTTTTCTTTATTCCTTTTCTATTTCTGTTTTGATTTTCTGGATTGATTTTCAAATGATTTCAAAAGCTTTTGAATTCAAACTTTTTCCAGGATTTTGTAGGGTGCAACATTCACACTTCTGGGCATAAAATCAAGTGGTCACTTTGAATTGGCTTGGTCATTTGGAATAAAATAAAATAAACAGTGTCATAGCACTTGTTTAATATTGGTTTTGAAATTGGTTTTCAAATTGTATTTGCTTTGGAATTTTTGGTTTGAACCTTAGCAATCTAGCAAAGCAACCTGAGAGTAATAAGACAACAAAGTTTGGTTTCATGAACAACAATCTCTCATTAGAGAGTAGCATTTGCTTCAAATGCTGATCACATAAAATAATGAGCTCATATGCTCCTGTTTTGAAATGGTTTTCTGAAATGAAGCCCTAAATGATTATGGATGCATGGATGATATGCATAAGTTTGAAATGTGATTTTAGGGATGTTACACTTAGCCATGGAGGAGAACGCGAGGAGTTGACTCAAGTGAGAAGACAATCAAGCAAGAGGAGGTACCACATTCCTATTTTGCTTCTTCCTACAAGTTTACTTATGAACATTTTGTGTTTGTTCAGTTGCACTTGAGTTCCACTCCAAGCTTAGCTCGTTATCTTTTAGGACATGATCTCATGGTTAATGTTATTACTTTGGTTTTGACTTATGACAATTTCAATAGGTTAGAAAAACAACATTGTTGGATTAAATTCCAATTGCTTTTGAACAAAAGAAATTGTCTCGATGACAACTTTGGTGCCTTGTTTTTCTTAAGGGCTTAATATTAGTAGTGCTCAACCCCACATCTTAAATGATTTGACTTGATAAGCACCTATTGAAAAGAATTGTTTGATGGAATGAACATTTTTACTATGGGTGAGGGAGTTTCTATCACCAGGAACTGTTTCTCTTCGCGCCTAACCTCTCATCTACAGGAACTCCGAACACTTTCATCGTCTTTTTACTTTTATGTTATTTACTCTTCGCATCTACCTTTACTCAGGTTTCCTCTATTATTCACTCGCCACTTTACACCTCCAACATTTGCAGTCAATTCACTCAAGAACCGTGACATCTTGGGTGCGACAGAAACGCCGTAAAAAACACTTGCCAAAGTTTCTTATTGGGATCGATATAAAAACTGGAATTAGTACTTCCATGAAAATGTGCTTTGACAAACCTGTGCACTTGCAGACCATCATCAAGCACGCCGATGCCCCGGATCAGTCCAACCAAGCAAAACCAAAAATGCCATAACTTATATGTGAGGACCTTGAATTTGATGATCTTGGGCTTGTTGGAACCACAACAACAAGATCTACAACTTCATACAAACAAACATCATAGTACAATAAAGGATGATAAAGTATTAAGAGGAAAGTTTAGACCTCTCTAGAAAATAAGAATCAACAAAACCTCCAAAATAAATAAAAATTAAGTTTTTCATCCGAAATTCCGTTTTGATGATATTGAGATTGTCATGAAGATAAAAAAAAGTTGTACCTCACATGCATAGAGAAAAACAAAATAACAACCAATAAAGATGATGCCAAGTATGCAAATGTTTGATTTCTCTATGAATGATACTATCAAGTCACTCATTTGAGAGTCCCCTTGATAGTACGTCTATCTATCCTATAACATGTTCTGCCAACTAACAATATGATACTAGTAAAGCAGAAAAACTATCAAGATCACACCTTTTCCTTGCGCATTCAACTTTATCTAGATGACAATGATTTTGAACTCCTCAAGTTGGGAAATCCTTGCAAATTGCTCCCTCATACACATTATGGAAAGCCCCACTTAGGCATATATCAAATTTTCCATTACCACCAAATGGATGACAAGCTTTAAGCATATGATATATGATGACCCACAAGTATAGGGGGTGTATCGTAGTACTTTTAATAAATAAGAGTGTCGAACCCAACGAGGAGCAGAAGGTGTTGACGAGCGGTTTGGATCAAGGATTCATTGTAAATACTAGCAAACGGATTTTTAGGGGTTTTTGATAATGCAGATAAATAAAGTGCGAGTAAATAAAAGACGGTAATAATAATTGCAGTGAGTGGCCTAATCCTTTCTTTAGCAAAGGACAAGCCGGTTGTATTACTTATGATGACCAAACGTTCTCGAGGATAGATGGGAATATTGTCAAGTGCTTTTGCTTCATATAGTTGATTAATCTTCGTTGGTTGGATAAGTGTTATGTGGGTGAACCTAAGCTAATGTACTGCCCTAACTTGGACTAATACATACTTGTGATTATACCCCTTGCAAGCATCCACAACTATAAGAAAGTAATTAAGATAAAAACCTAACCACAACATTAAACTCTGAGATCCTACACTCCCTTATGTAGTGGTTTCCTAACGGGGGTTTAGGTTTATGTCACTCCGACAACCCCACAATTAGTAGCCAAATACACAATGCATTCCCCTAGGCCCATAAATGTGAAGTATCATGTAGTCGACATTCACATGACACCACTAGAAGAATAGCACCATAACTTAAATATCAAACCATTAAATATTACTCAACATAATTCCACTACTAACAACATGACTTCTCCCATGTCCTCAAGAACTAAATGAACTACTCACGAGACATCATATGGATCAAGATCAGAGATGAAACAATGAAAAGTAACAATCTGAACATGAACAATGATCCAATGGTTCCACTCAATAGCATCAACTACAACAAGTAATCAACACCGGGAAAGATTCCCCTATGAACTATGCAAGAGTCAACCCAATTGTTACAGCGGTATGGCATGGTGGTGATGGTTCTAGTGGATATGATGATGAAGAAGATGATGATTTTCCCGATGAAGCCTAGCTTGATGATGGTGTCGATGGCGATGATCTCCTCTCTCCGGGGAGGAATTTCCCTAGCAGATTTATGCTTGCCAGAGAGCTCTTTTTCTCTCTGTAGTTTCTGCCCCGCAGAGGCGGTGAAATATTTTTGTGATGGCTCCTCGAGTATTAGGTTTTTGGGGAGTAGATATACGTGAGAGGGCAACAACAGAGGTGGACCAGGGCGGCCACACCGCCTGGTGGCGCGGCCTAGGGGGACCCGCGCCTAGGGGTGGTGTGGGACCATTGTGTCCCATCTGTCATGACCCGAGATGTCCAAACCCTATGTGACTCATGGAATCTACTAGGCAAGTTAGTTGGTCGAGGGGGTTTCGAGGCCCCCGTGTGGTTGTATGCTCGTCTTGGTTCAAGATGCAAGAACATCGGGTCCTACGGATGGCAAGTATGGGAGTGCAAAAACCAAAACCCACGAGGCCTCCCATACAAGCCTTAACATGTTTACCATCCGTCTCTGATCACATCACCTCATTCTACCATCATAGATTCATTTGCATCTCCAGTGCATCATCTGATTGATCAGCATCGAACCACTAAGCATGGCTAAGCTTGACTGAACTGTGGCACTAGCGATGCTCATAAGCCAAACCCTAGTTATGCTAGGAGCAGTGGATCAGGTAGTATAGTCCGCAAAGGAAAACATGCATCAAATAGGATTACTCTATCTACTGATAAAAGACTGTTGAACCGAATGCATATGACGAGAATTAAATACTTTGTAAACATAGGATTCATATGTATGAGTGGGGCTTCGCTTTCCTTGTCCGTTGTTGGACTGATACTGTTCTTCGATGGCGTTGACTTCAGCTTCGGGTTTGGTTCCTATTCGCAAGAACCAATCACCGGAAAAGAGAAAGCAACACTCAACACATGGCATGTGCAATGCTCATACAATATGGCTGATATGACAAGTTAAATAGTGTTTAAAATAACCCTAGAACATGCTTGCTCATTTTAAACGCGGTCCGAGATGTCCAAACCCTAAAACAGGGGGATCATCGAAATCACCTATGGGGTTCAATTGGTTCTTCTAATTAAACTTGCCATCAAAGTTGATTAACAATGTATGATTATAGCTTAGTGAGATAGGTTTCATTTTTCTGATCATTTTGGTATATTATTTGTATTTTTCTGATTTAAGATGAATTAGTTATGAATTTCCCAAATTTTAATTCATTTTAAATCATTTTTGGAATATTTGAAATAATTTCCAAACTTGGGCCCACATGTCAGACTTTTATTAATTTCAGAAAACATTTACAGAAAATGTTAAAACCCTGACAAGAAGGGCCCACCTATCATACATTTTCCATTTACAGAAATGATTTACAAAACAATTAAAAATAAAAATAAAAGAATTACTGCATCATGCTGACGCTAGCATGACGTCAGCAATGGCCAGGCTCTCAGATCGAGAGCGAGGCCAGCGCTAGGGAGCTCGCGGGGCTGTGCGAAGGGGCGCATTTGACGCAGCGCATCGCGCTGAGCACGCTAGTCGCGATGCCGCTCGTTATTGGTCACCGGAGCTTCGCCTCCGACGAGCTCCAGCGGCGGCGGCGGGCACATGCGGGGAGAGCGACACAGGGGGAGAGGGAGGAAACGGAGGACACTGCAAGGACGAGGAGCTCACCGTGAGCACGACAGGCTTGACGGCAAAGCGAGGCGAGCTCGGGATCAGCGGGGATCGATGGAGACCGACGGCGACCAGAGCTTCCGATTTGCCCGATTGAGGTCGCGCGCGAGAGGGAAAAGTAGCTAGGGGGAAGGAGTCGAGCACGACGGTTCTAGTGGTGGCATCGGCTAAGGCTGGGGTGGCCGGAGACGGTGACGGCGAGAGGTTGCAGACGAGCTAGGGTTCGGCCATGGCGAGAGAGAACGGAGAGGAGAGGGGGAACTGGCGGGCTAGGGTTCGTCGAAGGCGGCCAGGGTTACTTGTATACGCTCGGGGGCGGCGGCACGAATCACAGCGCATGGCAGGCATCACGGCGACGGCGAGCGGCCGACACGGAGCCGTCTGCCTGAGAGGTGGAAGACGACGAAGAATGCGTTGCTGGACCCGAGTGGGTCTTCTTCTGTTGGCAGAGAGAGGGGAGAGGTGGGCTCAGCCGAGTAGCTAGGTTAGGTTTAGATTTTTTTTGTTAAACCTTTTTCTTTTCTGTTTTCTAATTTCTGTTTGTATTTTGAGTTTAAATATGTTTTAAATAATTTCAAATTACAGAAACTTTTATATAATATCTGAAAACACTAAGGAACCCTCAACACCATTTGGGCTCCATTTGTTTTGAGAATTTTCAAAATATGGAAACCATTTGGATTGATTCAAAGAGAGAGGGGGAAACTATTAGGGTTTTATTTGGTATTTGTTTGTTTAAACCAAAATGCAAGTATAATGCATGCATGTTATGCTCAAACATGTTTTTTATTAATATTACACAAAAGGTGGTATGTTACAGCTCTACCCCACTTACAAGAATCTTGACCCGAGATTCCTAGGTTTTAGAAAAGAAGACAGGGTACTCAGATCGGATACGATCTTCGTGTTCCCAGGTTGCTTCTGACTCGGAGTGATGAGACCATTGAACTTTTAGGAACTTGATGGTTTGATGACGAGTCTTGCGCTCGGTTTCATCAAGAATACAAACAAGGTATTCTTGGTAGGATAGATCATCTTGGAGATCCAAATTTTCATGGTCCACACCACGAATGGGATCTTTGAAGCAACGCTTGAGTTGAGACACATGAAAAACATCATGAACCTCTAGAAAAGTTGAAGTTAGATCCAATTGGTAGGCTAGCTCACCCCGCTTAGAAAGAATGCGAAAGGGACCAACATAGCGAGGAGCCAATTTGCCTTTGATACCGAATTGATGGACACCCTTCAGAGGAGTGACCCGGAGGTAAACTTGATCACCAACTTCATAATGAACATCAAGATGATGATGATCGTAGTTGGTATTCTGACGAGATTGAGCGGCCTTCATACGCTCTCGAGTTATACGAACTTGATCTTCTGCTTCTTGGATCATGTCTGGACCAAAGAATTGTTTTTCACCGGTTTCTGTCTAGTTCAACGGTGTTCGACATGTTCTCCCGTACAGGAATTGAAAAGGTGCCATGCCCAAACTGGATTGAAAACTGTTGTTGTAGGAGAAATCCACGAAAGGAAGACATTTCTCCCGGTTCTTTCCAAAGGATACACACGCTCTGAGCATGTCCTCGAGGATTTGATTTACTCTTTCGGTTTGACTACCGGTTTTAGGATGGTAGGCTGTGCTGAAGGAGACATGAGTTCCCATTGCTTCTTGCAAACTTTGCCAGAATTTGGAAGTAAACAAACTTCCACGATCAGATATGATCTTTTTGGGAACACCATGAAGAACAACGATCCGAGAGATGTACAGGTCAGCCATTTGACTAGCACAGATAGTTTCACGAACCAGAAGGAAATGAGCAACTTTGGATAACCGATCAACTATTACCCAGATGGCATCATTTCCTGCTTGTGTCCTTTGAAGTCCAGTAATGAAATCCATACCAATTTCATCCCATTTCCACTCAGGAATTTTCAACGGTTGCAGAAGTCCAGTAGGCCTTTGGTGTTCAGCCTTTACACGACGGCAAACGTCGCACTCCGCAACAAAGCGAGCGATTTCTGGTTTCATTCCACTCCACCAGAATCTTTGCCAGAGATCTCGGTACATCTTGGTACCACCAGGATGGATAGACAGAGGGTATTCATGAGCTTCTAGTAGGATTAGATCTTTGATTTTCCAACTGTTTGGAACCACTAGCCGGTTACTGAAGTATAGGATACCTTGATCATTGACAGAGAAACATTTAGCTTCACCGATTGCAACACGTTCTTTGATCTTGGTAACTCCATCATCTAGCTTTTGAGCTTCCTTGATTTGGTCCTCGAGAGAAGATTTTATTTCAAGGTTAGCAAGGAATCCACAAGGAACTACTTCAAGGTTAAGACGCTTGATTTCCTCGTAGAGAGCAGGTTGGGCTCGTGAAATCATCAGATTATTGCAATAAGACTTCCGACTTAGCGCATCAGCAACGACATTGGCTTTGCCGGGTTGATAGTTGAGACCCAAATCATAATCTTTGATGAGTTCCAACCATCGTCTTTGCTTGAGATTCAGATCTGGCTGGGTAAATAGGTACTTCAGGCTTTGATGATCCGATTAAAATTCACAACGGTTACCGATGAGGTAATGTCGCCATTGCTTGAGAGCATGAACAACATCAATAAGCTTGAGATCATGGGTTGGATAATTGTTCTCATGTGGCTTCAACTGCCGAGAAGCATAGGCCACTACATGACCATCTTGCATCAGCACACAACCGAAGCCTTGGAGAGAAGCGTCACAGTAGATGACGAAGTCCTTGCTTGTATCCGGAAGGACAAGCACATGAGCGGTGGTTAGTTTAGTTTTCAAAGTTGGAAGCTTTCTTCTGCCTTTTCTGACCATTCAAACTTCTTATCTTTCTTAAGAAGATCAGTCATAGGCTTGGCTATCTTGGAGAAGTTCTCAATGAATCGGCGGTAATATCTAGCCATTCCAAGAAAACTTCGGACTTCCTTGACTGAAGTAGGTGACTTCCATTCCAGAATATATATAAGCTATTAGGCTATGTAGATATGTACTTTGCTTTATGAACCTTTCTAATATATACTTAAGCTAATAAGCTATATGAACCTTTCTTTGCTTTATCCATTCTGAACCTTTTCAGAACTTTGTCTAGATATGTACTTTGGCTTAAAGCTATTAGGCGTATTTGTCTATCTCTATAGATTTTGATGCCTAATATATAAGCAGCTTCTCCTAGGTCTTTCATTGAAAAACATTTATTCAAATAACTCTTCACATCGTTAAGCATACCAATTTCATTTCCAATAATCTATATGTCATCCACATATAGTACTAAAAATGTCACCGAGCTCCCACTCACTTTCTTGTAGATACAAGCTTCGTAGCAATTTGGAACAAATCCAAAACTCTTGATCACTTGATCAAAACAAAGGTTCCAACTCCGAGATGCTTGCTTTAGTCCATAAATGGAACGCTGAAGTTTGCACACCTTATTAGCATCCTTAGGATCGACAAAACCTTCGGGCTGCATCATATACAACTCTTCATCAATGTTGCCATTGAGGAACGCAGTCTTGATATCCATCTGCCATATTTCATAATCATGAAATGCAGCAATTGCTAATAAAATCTGAATGGACTTAAACATCGCTACGAGAGAGAAAGTCTCATCGTAGTCAACACCTTGAACTTGCCGAAACCCTTTTGCGACAAGCCGAGCTTTATAGACAGTAACATTACCATCCGCGTCTGTTTTCTTCTTGAAAATCCATTTGCACTCAACAGCCTTACGGTCGCTAGGAGGGTCCACCAAAGTCCATACTTGGTTTTCGCTCATGGATCCCAATTCGGATTTCATGGCCTCTAGCCATTTCTCAGAGTCTGGGCTCATCATTGCTTCCTCATAGTTCGCAGGTTCACTGTTGTCTAACAACAAGACGGTTAAGACAGGGTTGCCGTACCATTCAGGAGTGGCACATGACCTTGTCGACCTGCGAAGTTCAGTAGTAACATCGTTCGAAGTTTCATGATCCTCGTCATCAGCTTCCTCTCTTGTTGGTGCAGACGGCACTAGAACAATTTCAGGTGCTGCGCTACTCTCCAACTTGAGAGAAGGTTCAATAACCTCGTCTAGCTCTACCTTCCTCCCACTCGCTTCTTTCGAGAGAAACTCCTTCTCAAGAAAGGATCCGTTCTTTGCAATAAACACTTTGCCTTCGGATCTGTGGTAGAAGGTATACCCAATCGTTTCCTTAGAGTATCCTATGAAGACGCATTTCTCCGCTTTGGGTTCGAGCTTGTCCGGCATCAACTTCTTGACGTAAGCTTCGCATCCCCAAACTTTAAGAAATGACAACTTAGGTTTAGCACCAAACCATAGTTCATACGGTGTCGTCTCAACGGATTTAGATGGTGCCCTATTTAAAGTGAATGCAGCGGTTTCTAATGCATAACCCCAAAATGATAACGGCAAATCTATAAGAGACATCATTGATTGCACCATATCTAATAGAGTTCGATTTCAGGGTTCAGGCACACCATTGCGCTGTGGTGTTCCGGGTGGCGTGAGTTGCGAAACGATTTCGCTTGCTTTAAGATGCGTGAGAAAATCATAACTCAAATATTCACCTCCACGATCGGATCATAGAAATTTAATTTTCCTGTTACGACGGTTTTCCACTTCGTTCTGAAATTCTTTGAACTTTTCAAATGTTTCAGATTTATGTTTCATTAAATAGATATACCCATATCTACTTAAGTCATCAGTAAAAGTGAGAAAATAGCGATATCCATCGTGCGTCGAAACACTCATTGGTACGCATACATCGGTATGTATGATTTCCAATAAGTCTGTTGCTCGCTCCATTATTCCAGAGAACGGGGTTTTAATAATCTTGCCCATGAGGCACGGCTCGCACATGTCAAATGATTCAAAATCAAGAGACTCCAAAAGTCCATCAGAATGGAGTTTCTTAATGCGTTTTACACCAATATGACCTAGACGGCAGTGCCACAAATAAGTTGGATTATCACTCTCTACTTTGCATCTCTTAGCCTCAATGTTATGGATGTGCGTTTCATTGCTTTCGAGATTCAGAAGAAATAAACCATTCACAACAGGTGCATGACCATAAAAGATGTTATTCATATTGTAAGGTTCCCAACCTTTAATAAGGTAGAGATCCATGTGTTTACAATGCTAGTCCCTGGATCAATAGCTAGCATCCACAGTTAAGATGTAACATCAAGAAACAAAGGTCATAATACAACTTTATAACCAGGAATTAAATAATTCATTACATCTTATATAGCTCATTTGGCTATCACAATACAATGCAGCAGAATATCTATATAGCATGGAGTCCTTCATCTTCAAAGTGCCACAGGCAATCATGTTGGTTGTAGACTTGTAATCCTATTCAACACACTTCACTAACATCAAACAAACCTGCAACATAATAAGTTGCAGCCACAAGGGTCAATACATTTGAATTGTATTGGCAAGTTTCACTACTATGTAGAAATAAGTGGATCCTATCATTACATGCATATTTGGCTAAGTAGGGTTTAGGCTCATTTGCAGAAAGCAATATAGTTTTGTCCTATCTTTTCAAAATAGTTTTGATCTTTTGTCAAAATCTTTCTGAACTCCTTGGAAATCTCCAAGTGCTTCTAACCCCTTGTTGTCACCATCAAGTTTTACTTTGAGAAATTGGAATGTCGAGATCTTTCATTGCTTCAGGCCTTAGTTGCTCAGTATTGTCCATAACCGGGGACACGGCTAAGTACTTAGAATTTGACCTTCTGCAGAAGTTGTACACTTTACCCACATGACACAATCTCGTCTTGTTGCCACCAGTGGCCGCTGGATAAGTACTCACCAAGATGGAGTACTGGCATATCGAGAATGTGACAAAGTCTTTCCATAGGAGTCCTCCCAATACACCATGCTAGCTTGTCAACCATGCACCAATGTAGGGATAAAATTTCCCTTACACAATTCTAGTTAACCTGAAGATGCCAATGCATGGGTCTTCCACTATGTAGTTGACTAAGCCAGAGCCCATTTAGCATGTGGCTGTACACGGAAGCCACTGTACGAGAAACATGTTCAATCTCTAAGTCCCTGGGTGGTTTTCTTCTAGTGCACATACAAAAAGAGATAGCCATATAAACATGGTTCCTTTTGTTGCCACCTTGTCCAAAACTTGAGTATCCTTGTCCACCCAGGTGGTTCCTTGAGTACTTGTTTTATTATATAAAACATATATCTTTCCAACACTTCATATAATCATATCATGTATCCCATCCCAAATATATAGCAGGGATAAGCATACTACAACTACAATGTTTTCACTAAGGAATATATAAGGGGTATCCTATTAGGATTTAGCATAGCATAAAATATAGTAGTTCTTATCATGCATGTTTCAAAAATCCACCAAGTGTACTGAAAATAGTAGGACATGGATTATAGTGTCACTTGCCTTTTTAGTAGGGAATGTTGGTTCACTTCTTGATCTTGCAAATATCACACTCTTCTAACTTCACTACAAATCAATCAAGGAAACATATATTCAACTAGCATTCAACCAATTTTATCACACATAAAATAACAAAAACAAGGTCATGCATGCAAGCATGCAAAAGATAGTTTTATTTAGAAAAGTGGTTTTTATTAGGCTCTAAACATTTTCAAGCTCACATTGGTCATTTACAAAGGTGGTAAAACCGTTTGCAAAAGGTTTTATCTATAAACCATTTTTAAATCAAATCCATATTTTATGTGGTTGAAAATGCTTTTAGCAAAGCAATATTCTTTAAAGAGTTCACCAAATACATTATAATTCTCAAAACTTGGTGTTTAGGGTCAGAAAGTTTGAATCAAATCATTTCCCAAAGGTTTCACTCAAAAATCATTTCTAAATCATAATCAATATTTTTATTTGACTAGAAATGAGCTAATTCAAATATTTATTTCTTATCTTCACAAAATACATTTTTAAATCCATAAGTTGGTTCCTAGGGTCAGTAGGTTCTCAACAAACCATTTTGCAAAGATTTGATACTAAAAATATATCTAGACCAATTTTTATATTCAAAATAAGCCTACACAAGTTTCTGCAAATTCAACCAATTTTACAGAATCAAAACATTAAACAAAGTGCATGGTTGCAAAGTAATTGTTCTGCTGAATCCATTGATATAAAATTTGCAAAATTTGGACGTGTAGAATTAAAGTTATGAATTTTACAAGTTTGCATATCTGATAGATTCTATTTTCTGTTTTTTAAACCAAACCATGTCCACGTGGTGCATTCCTATTGGTCGGTACCGTTTCGTTTGGATCGAGCTGTTCTGACCGCAGTATCTCACTTAATCGCACGGCACAGATCACACGTACCCCTTCGGTTAAGTCAATCTATCGCGTCCACTGGATCACGATCTAACGGCTCAGAGCGCTATGACCAAGTTCTGGCGGCGCTGCGACGGTGGCTGGCGGCAGCGCACGCTCTGGCTACGGCGGAGCCGGCGATACAGGACGCAAGGGAAGGAGGGAAGTAGCTCACCGTGCTCGCAGGGAGATGCTGAAGCTCAACGTGTGGTCGGCTTGGCGAGGGGCGCGCTGGAGCGGCGTGGATTGCTCGCCGGAGTCGGTGACGGCGTCAGGCGGCTCTGTTTGTCGTCGGGGGCGAGGCTGCAGGTCGTGCCGTGGCAAATTAAATGCATGATTAGACGCGTATGGCATCAGGGATTATGGGAGCATCAACGAGAGGGCTCGGGATGGTCGAAGTTACCGGGGAAGGGTCGTCGGAGTTGCTTGCAGACGGTGGCGCTGCTGGTTGTAGTTGTTGTCGATGATTCTGAGCGCGCGCGAGCGAGTGGAGCACACGGGCAGGTGCGCCTGGTGATAGGGAGTAAATCTGTGTGCAGTGGGAGGCGAGGGGCGGCAAGGTGTGGCCGGAATCGGTGCAGAGGCTCGTTGGAGATGGCGATGCTCGAGCTCGAAATTGGAGCAGCCTAGGGGCAGTGGGGAGGCGATGTTTGGGGGGAAAGAGAGAGGGGGCGTGGCGTTTATGTGTGCGTGCTTACTGGCGTGAATTGATCACTCCATCAATCGGAATTAAGCCTCGAATCAAGGCGCAGAAAACGGTCGCGAGGAGCTGGCCATGGGTGGAAATGAAACAATGCCGGTGGGGTCTGCATTTGTGTGTGAGGTGGAGGAAGTGGGAGGTCCGCTTGTGCGTGACTCTGGGTTCTATTCGGTGGAAAACATTTCACCTGGGGGTGAGTGTGGGTGGGCTCTGGTGGGTTCTTTGAGCTTGATGGGCTGGGTTTGCTGGGCTGCCATTTGTTTCACTTTTTTTTATTCTGAAAGCCTTTTCTTTTTCCAATATGAATTTCTGTTTTGATTTTCAAACAAATAATTCAAACAACAAATCAATTCAAACCACCACCAAACTTTGTATTGCTTTTAATTCTGTTTAACAACATAATCCAATGTTCAAAATAAAATAATTTTTATTCTTTTTAGGATCCATTAATAATTAAATAAATAGACCTTAGTCATTAATTCAAATAGGATTTAATTTATTTAAAAACTCTATTTGAAATCTAAATAATATCAAAACCATTTTAGTAGGTTTCATTTGAAAAACAAAAACACTTGGAAATCTTATTTAAAATAAATTAACAAGTTTTGGTGTTTATTTAAAATGGAAAAGCCTTTACTTTAATAAAATTGGATATTAATAAATCCTCATTATTTTATTTAAATAAACCTTTACTCTTTTTATCAAATAGAAATATTTTATTTCAAAAGTTTGGCCAAGATTTAATTTGGCTCTATAAAATAATCCTTATCTATAATTCTACCTTTTTTTAAAAAACCAAATCTTTTTATTAAAAGATCTAAAAATAGTGATTCCAACTATTTTAACTTTATTTATTATTTGTTTATCTTTTTAAATCCCTTTAGGATTTTATTTGATCAAAATAGGTTTTGATGTTTCCAATTGGAATCAAAAAGTTTCTTCTCACCCTAAATTTCAACAAAATTTTATTTTGTTTATTTATTTTTCACATTTCAAAATTTGGAAAATTTTGGGATGTGACATTTCTATTGGACGGTACCGCTTTGTGCGGATCGAGCTGTTCTGACCGCAGGATCTTATTTAGACTGCATGGCGCAGATCGAGTGATACCCCTTCGTCTAAGTTCTAATCACAGCCACTCGATCGATATCTAACGGACGCAGTTGCTTGGTCAAAGACTGGCGGAACTGCGCGGCGGCGAGCGGCGGAGCACGCTCTGGAGGTGAGCCTGCCGACGATGCAGGAAGCGAGGGAGAGGAAGGAGAGGCTCACCAGATTCGCAACGTCACGGTGGTGCTCGTGGTATGGTCAACTCGTCAAGGGGCGCTCTGGAACGGAGGGGATTTCTCGCCGGAGTCAGTAGCGGCGCCAGTTGCTTCGGTTCGTCGTCGGGGATGGAGCTGCAGGTCGCGCCAAGGCAAGTGGGAGGGAGCGTTAGACGCGTGTTGTTCTGGGGATCATGGGAGCATCAACTAGCGAGTTAGGGGCGGTCGGAGTTTACCGGGGGAACTCAACGGAGATGAGACAGACGACGGCGACGCTCTGTGTCATGGTTGTCGACGCTAGGGAACGCGAGCGGGCGAGTGCGAGGCACTGGCAGGTGCGCCTGGTGCTGGCGAGAAAGGCTGCATGCAGTGGGAGGCGAGGGTCGGCTGGTCGGCGCCGGAATCGACGGAAGACCTCGTCGGAGCAGAGAAGGTGTGGTTCAAAATTCGAACAGCCCTGGGGCAGAGAAGGAGGGGCGAGTGAGGGGAAAGAGAGAGGAGGCGTGGGCGTTTATGTACGCGTGATCACAGCGAAGAATAACTCAGGCAATACCTCGTATTCATCGCCGGAGTTACTGGCAGAAACGGCGAGGCGACGTGGTCGTGGTGGAGACGATGCTGAGGTGGCCAGTGGGGTCCGTTGTCAGCGAGAGCGAGAGAGAGAGAGAGAGAGAGAGAGAGAGAGAGAGAGAGAGAGAGAGAGAGGGCACGGGGTCCACTTCTTAGTGTCTGGGTGGGTGCGAGGTTGAGTGAAAGAAAACGATTCGGTAGAGGGGTGTAGGTGGGCTGCGAGTTGGGCTTGCTGGGCTGGTTGATGGGTTGGGTTTGGTTTATTTATTTTTTTGTACCAAATGTTTTTCCTTTTTCTGTTTGAATATTCTGATTTGATTTTCATTCAAACAATTCAAACACCAATTCAAATCAAACCGACACCAAACTTTGTATTGATTTTAGTTCTGTTTAACAACATAATCTAAAGTCCAAAACAAAATAATTTTTATTCTTTTTAGGATCCATTAATAATTAAATAAATAGACTTTAGTCATTAATTCAAATAGGATTTAATTTATTTAAAAACTCTATTTGAAATCTAAATAATATCAAAACCATTTCAGTAGGTTTTATTTGAAAACATAAAACACTTAGAATTCTTATTTAAAATACTTTAACAAGTTTTATTGTTTATTTAAAAAAAATGGGAAAAGCCTTTACTTAAATAAAATTAAATATTAATAAATCCTCATTATTTTATTTAAATAAACTTTTACTCTTTTATCTAATTGAAATATTCTATTTCAAAAGCTTGGCCAAGATTTAATTTGGCTCTATAAAATAATCCTTATTTATAATTCTGCCTTTGCTTTTGAAAAATCAAATCTTTTTATTAAAAGATCTAAAAATAGGGATTCCAATTATTAAAACTTTCTTTATTAATTGTTTATCTTCTTAAATCCCTTTAGGATTTTATTTGATCAAAATAGGTTTGGATGTTTCCAATTGGAATCAAAAAGTTTCTTCTCACCCTGAAAATCAACAATTGTTTATTTTGTTTATTTATTTTCACATTTCAAAATTTGGAAAATTTTGGGATGTGACAGGCTACCACCCTTAAAGAAATCTCGTCCCGAGATTTGGGAAGGCTAGGGTTACAAGTTGGCTTTAAGGCAACTAGGGTACTACCACCCTTAAAAGAAAATCTCATAGGATTACATTGATGGTTCACTTGACTATGGGTTCAACACTTAATATCCAGACAAGGAATCCTTATTTGACTCTTCTGAGTTAACTAGTTTCTGACATCCACTTCTTCTATCTCTTCAAAGTTTCTCTCCATGTCAATGTGGTTCACATGTCCTTTCTGGGTCACATTGGAGTCATTTCCATTGGCTCTTCTAGCATCCTTTTTCTTTTTCTTCTCAGGACAGTCGGATGCATAGTGTCCAAGTTCCTTACAATTATAGCACTGCAACTGGCTAATGTCTTTCTTCCTGAAAGTGTCATGTTGGTTCTGACCAAGGTCATCTCCATTGTCAGTATCATTTCCATCATTATCACTTCCATTGTTGTTGTGGTGATGCGGATGTGGTTCAGAATCTTCATTGCTCTTTTTGAATGAATGCTTCTTTTTTGATGATCCTCAGTGATTCTTGAGTTTATGCTTCCTCTTTCTGTTCTCAACTTGATTCATCTTGTTTTCCAAAATGGTGGCCTTGTCACAGAGTGATTGATAAGTTGGGACATGGGCAACAGCTAGCTGCAGGTTCAACTCATCATTAAGTCCTTCAAGAAATTTCTCCTTTCTCTTAGCATCTGTATCAACTTCATCCGGTGCATATCGTGCCAGATTGTTGAATTCTTCAATATACTCAGCCACACTGAGGTGACGCTGTTTCAGATTGTGAAACTCTTTTTTCTTCAAGTACATCACTCCAGATGAGATGTGAGCTGTACGGAAACCATCCTCAAAAATAGCCCAAGTCACATCCTCAAGGGGAGTGGTGATTTGAAAGTTGTCCCACCATGTTACTGCTGGTCCTTCAAGCAGAAATGCTGCAAACCTAACTTTTTCTTCGTCGGTGCAGCCAACAGTCACTAAGTCCTTATTCACCGAACATAACCAATCATTGGCTTCCATTGGATCAGTTTTTCCAGAGAATCTTGCAGGCCTAAGTTTCAGAAACCTGGTGAGCATATCATGTGCTGGAGGATTATTCTGATTGTTGTTGTTGTTGTTGTTGTTGTTGTTGTTACGATTACGTATGAACGTGGTTATCATCGCATCGATTAAGTCCCGAGCTGTCATCATCTGCTGCATCTCAGGAGTGATGTTGTTGTTTTGGTTGGGGTTGGCACGACGGGGATGCTTCTGTTGGTTTGACAGGGATAAGTAATGACAGATAGACCTAAGGAAGTTCTAACACACAACTCAAAACAACCAAGTTCAATCAAACAATCAATCAATCAACAAGCAACTGTCCACTTAACAACTTATGAGCTTAACTCATGTGTTGAAGGAAATAACAAGTTTTCTTGAAATAAATAACTTAGTATAATCATACCTCATAGGTCAATATGATCCATACTCTAACATGATATCAATGTTTTTGGTAGGCAATCTAATGTCTCTTGGTTCTCACTTGTAGTCCCTAGTGATGTCTAAGTTGAAGTCCTTAGTGAAATTGAAGTATTTGGTCATGGTGGAGGCTTTGTCCATCAAGTTGAAAAGGAAGAGATGTAGAATCAAAACCAAAATGGTTGAGGAAAGAGTTTACAAGATTGTTTGTAAATAAGTTTTGGAACAAAAACAACTCCTATTTTATAAGGGGTTTTGTCCAATCCTAGGGCTACAAATCCTACAGGCAACACAGTGCTCTCATACCATCTGTAAGGTTCCCAACCTTTAATAAGGTAGAGATCCCTGTGTTTACAATGCTAGTCCCTGGATCAATAGCTAGGATCCACAGTTAAGATGTAATATCAAGAAACAAAGGTCATAATACAACTTTATAACCAGGAATAAAATAATTCATTACATCTTACGTAGCTCATTTGGCTATCACATTACAATGCAGCAGAATATATAGCATGGAGTCCTTCATCTTCAAAGTGCCACAGGCATTCATGTTGGTTGTAGACTTGTAATCCTATTCAACACACTTCACTAACATCAAACAAACCTGCGACATAATAAGTTGCAGCCACAAGGGTCAATACATTTGAATTGTATTGGCAAGTTTCACTACTATGTAGAAATAAGTGGATCATATCATTACATGCATATTTGGCTAAGTAGGGTTTAGGCTCTTTTGCAGAAAGAAATATAGTTTTATCCTATCTTTTAAAAATAGTTTTGATCTTTTTGTCAAATATTTCTGAACTCCTTGGAAAAATCCAAGTGCTTCTAATCCCTTGTTGTCACCATAAAGTTTTACTTTGAGAAATTGGAATGTCGAGATCTTCCATAGCTTCAGGCCTTAGTTGCTCAGAGTTTTCCGTAACCGGGGACACGGCTAAGTACTTAGAATTTGATCTTCTGCAGAAGTTGTACACTTTACCCACATGACACAATCTCGTCTTGACGACACCAGTGGCCGCTGGATAAGTACTCACCTAATGGAGTACCGGCAGATCGAGAATGTGACAAAGTCTTTCCATAGAAGTCCTCCCAATACACAATGCTAGCTTGTCTACCAGACACCAATGTAAGGATATATTTCCAATACACAATTCTAGTTAACCTGAAGATGCCAATGCAAGGGTCTTCCACTATGTAATTAACTAAGCCAGAGCCCATTTAGCATGTGGCTGTACACGGAAGCCACTGTACGAGAAACATGTTCAATCTCTAAGTCCCTGGGTGGTTTTCTTCTAGTGCACATACAAAAAGATAGCCATATAAACATGGTTCCCTTTGTTTCCACCTTGTCCAAAATTTAGTATCCTCTTTCCACCTAGGTGGTCCATTGAGTACTTGTTTTATTATATAAAACATATATTTTTCCAACACTTTATATAATCATATCATGTATTCCATCCCAAATATATAGCAGGTCTAAGCATACTACAACTACAATATTTTCACTAAGGAAGATATAAGGATATCCTAATAGGATATAACATATCATAGAAATATAGTAGTCCTATCATGCATGCTACAAAAATCCACTAAGTGTAATGAAAATAGTAGGACATGGATGATAGGGTCACTTGCCTTTTAGTAGAGAATGTTGGTTCACTTCTTGATCTTGCAAATATCACACTCTTCTAATTCCACTACAATTCAATCAAGCAAACACAAATTCAACTAGCATTCCAACCAATTTATCACACATAAAATAATAGAAACAAGGTCATGTATGCAAGCATGCAAAATATAGTTTTACTTGCAAAAGTGGTTTCCACTAGGCTTTAAATATTATAAAATTCAAAGTGGTCATTTACTAAAGTGGTAAAACCATTTGCAAAAGGTTTTATCTATAAACCATTTTTAAATCAAATCAATATTTTATGTGGTTGAAAATGCTTTTAGCAAAGCAATATTCTTTAAAGAGTTCACCAAATATATTTTAATTCTCAAAACTTGGTGTTTAGGGTCAGAAGGTTTGAATCAAATCATTTCCCAAAGGTTTTACTCAAAATTCATTTCTAAACCAAAAACAATATTTTTATTTGACTAGAAATGCTCTAACTCTAATATTTATTCCTTAACTTCACATAATACATTTTTAAATCCATAAGTTGACTCCTATGGTCAGTAGGTTCACAACAAATCATTTTTCAAAGATTTCATCTCAAAAATATATCTAGAACAATTTTTATATTCAAAATATGCCTACACTTGTTTCTACAAATTAAACCAATTTTCCAGATTCAAAACATTAAACAAAATGCATGGTTTCAAAGTACTTGTTCTACTGATTCCATTGATATAAAATTTGCAAAATTTGGACGTGTAGAACTAAAGTTATGAATTTTACAAGTTTGCAAATCAAATAGATTCTATTTTCTGTTTTTAAACCAACCATGTCCACGTGGCGTGTTTCTATTGGACGGTACCGCTTCGTGCGGATCGAGCTGTTCTAATCGCAGGATCTTATTTAGACTGCACAGCGCAGATCGAGTGATACCCCTTCGTCTAAGTTCTAATCACAGCCACTGGATCGATATCTAACGGACGCAGTTGCTTGGTCAAAGACTGGCGGCGCTGCACGGCGGCGAGCGGCAGAGCACGCTCTGGAGGTGAGCTTGCCGACGATTCAGGAAGCGAGGGAGAGGGAGGAGAGGCTCACCAGATTCGCAACGTCACGGTGGTGCTCGTGGTGTGGTCAACTCGTCAAGGGGCTCTCTGGAACGGAGGGGATTTCTCGCCGGAGTCAGTAGCGGCGCCAGTTGCTTCGGTTCGTCGCCGGGGACGGAGCTGCAGGTCGCACCAAGGCAAGTGGGAGGGGGCGTTAGACGCGTGCTATTCTAGGGATCATGGGAGCATTAACTAGCGAGTTAGGGGCGGTCGGAGTTTACCGGGGGAACTCGACGGAGATGAGACAGACGGTAGCGATGCTCTGTGTCGTGGTTGTCGATGCTAGGGAATGCGCGCGGGCGAGTGCGAGGCACTGGCAGGTGCGCCTGGTGCTGGCGAGCAAGGCTGCATGCAATGGAAGGCGAGGGGCGGCTGGTCGGCGCCGGAATCGACGGAAGACCTCGTCGGAGCAGAGAAAGTGTGGTTCAAAATTCGAATAGCCCTGGGGCAGAGAATGAGGGGCGAGTGAGGGGAAATAGAGAGGAGGCGTGGGCGTTTATGTACGCGTGATCACAGCGAAGAATAACTCAGGCAATAACTCGTATTCATCGCCGGAGTTACTGGCAGAAACGGCGAGGCGACGTGGTCGTGGTGGAGACGATGCTGAGGTGGCCAGTGGGGTCCGTTGTTAGCGAGAGAGAGGGGGCACAGGGTCCACTGCTCAGTGTCTGGGTGGGTGCGAAGTTGAGTGAAAGAAAATGATTCGGTAGAGGGGTGTAGGTGGGCTGCGAGTTGGGCTTGCTGGGCTGGTTGATGGGTTGGGTTGGGTTTATTTTTTTTGTACCAAATGTTTTTCCTTTTTCTGTTTGAATATTCTGATTTGATTTTCATTCAAACAATTCAAACACCAATTCAAATCAAACCACCACCAAACTCTGTATTGATTTTAGTTCTGTTTAACAACATAATCGAAAGTCTAAAACAAAATATTTTTTATTCTTTTTAGGATCCATTAATAATTACATAAATAGAGTTTAGTCATTAATTCAAATAGGATTTAATTTATTTAAAAACTCTATTTGAAATCTAAATAATATCAAAACCATTTCAGTAGGTTTTATTTGAAAACATAAAACACTTAGAATTCTTATTTAAAATAATTTAACAAGTTTTATTGTTTATTTAAAAAATGGGAAAAGCCTTTACTTAAATAAAATTAAATATTAATAAATCCTCATTATTTTATTTAAATAAACTTTTACTCTTTTATCTAATTGAAATATTTTATTTCAAAAGCTTGGCCAAGATTTAATTTGGCTCTATAAAATAATCCTTATTTATAATTCTGCCTTTGTTTTTGAAAAATCAAATCTTTTTATTAAAAGATCTAAAAATAGGGATTCCAATTATTAAAACTTTCTTTATTAATTGTTTATATTTTTAAATCCCTTTAGGATTTTATTTTATCAAAATAGGTTTGGATGTTTCCAATTGGAATCAAAAAGTTTCTTCTCACCCTGAAAATCAACAATTGTTTATTTTGTTTATTTATTTTTCACATTTCAAAATTTGGAAAATTTTGGGATGCGACACATATAAATAGAACAACCATTATTCTCTGATTTAAATGAATAACCGTCTTGCAATAAACACGATCCAGATATAATGTTCATGCTCAACGCAGGCACATAATAACACTTATTAAGGTTTAAAACTAACCCCGAAGGTAAAACTAAGGAAAGTGTGCCGACAGCCATCACATCAACTTTTTATCCATTGCCAACGCGCATCGTCACCTCATCCCTTGCTAGCCGTCATCTATTCCGTAGCTCCTGTTTCGAGTTACAAATATTAGCAACTGAACCAGTATCATATACCCAGGCACTACAACAAGCGCTAGTAAGGTAAACATCAATAACATGTATATCAAATATACCTTTAATGGTGCCAGCCTTCTTGTCCGCTAAATACTTCGGACAATTGCGCTTCCAGTGACCCTTGTCCTTGCAATAGAAGCACTCAGTGTCCGGCTTAGGTCCAGACTTGAGCTTCTTCTCAGCAGGGGAAACGCGCTTGCTGCTACCTTTCTTGAAGGATTTCTTTGCACCCTTACCTTTCTTAAAGCTAGTGGGCTTGTTGACCATCAACACATGATTATCTTTCTTGATATCCACCTCCGCAACTTTCAGCTTAGCGAAGAGCTCAGTGATCGTATCAGTGGAACCAATTTGATTGTGAGTAACTACAAAACCGTTGTAGCTAGGAGGGAGTGATTGCAGAACTCTGTCAATCTTGAGCTCTTCTGGAATCTTGCAGTCCAGTTGCTCAAGACGTTGAGTGTAGCCCGACATCTTAATGGCGTGCTCACTAACGGAACTCCCTTCCTCCATCTTGCAGTTAAAGAACTTCTCAGAGATCTCATATCTCTCAGAACGGGCATGAGTCTGAAACATGGTTTTCAGTTCCTCAAGTATCTCAAAGGGCCCGTCGAACTCCTCAAAACGATTTTGAAGTTCCGGTTCCATAGCAAACAACATGGTACTCTTAATCACTCCATAATCATCTTTGCGTGACTGATAAATAGCTTTTTCATCAGCCGCATCAAGATGTGGGCATCACCTAGCGCTTTCTCAAGTACATAGGCTTTTTGTCCGCCAGCGAGAATGATTCTCAGATTGCGGAACCAGTTGGTGAAGTTAGACCCATTGTTCTTAAGCTTTTCTTTCTCAGCAAAAACGTTGAAGTTGAAGTTGGACTTAGCCATTTGATCTACAAAATTGGCAAATACAATTTAGACTATGTTCATGATAACTAGTTCAACTTAATCAAATTACTAGATGAACTCCCACTAAATTCAACATCCCTCAAGTTGTTTAGTGAACACGATCCAAATTCACCACACCTAATCCGATCTTCACGAGAAGAGATGTGGTTTCAATGGTGGACAACAAAGTGTCGATCATATCATTTATATGACTCATGTTTAACCTTTCGGTTCGTGTGTGTTCTGAGGCCATGTCTGTACATGCTAGGATCGTCAAGTCAAACCCAAGTATTTCTGCGTGTGCAAAACTGGCTTGCACCCGTTGTATGTGAACGTAGAGTTTATAGCACCCGATCATCACGAGGTGCTTGAACACGACGAACTTTCGCAACGGTGCATACATGGGGAGAACACAATTTTATCTTGATCTTTAAGTGAGGAATCATCTTATAATGCTACCGTCGTGATCTAAGCATAATAAGATACATAAAAGGATAAACATCGCATGCATATAATTTTATGTGACATGGTATAGCCAATCTCCACGCAATGATCTCCATCTTGTGCGCGCCAACATGATCTCCATCACTCCACCATGATTGCCTCCACCACGAATACCAACTACAACTATTGCTAACTACTTAGCGATAAAGTAAAACTATTACATGGCGTATAAGAAGTTGACACGCAGGTCATATACAATTATAAAGACAACCATACGGCTCCTGCCGGTTTTGAACTCATCGACATGCAAGTCGTGAAATATTACAAAACATGATCATTGCATACATCTCAATTTATACACATCATGTCTTGGGCCATACCATATCAAAAAACACTCCCTGCAAAAACAAGTTAGACGCCTCTACTTTGTTGTTGCATGTTTTACGTGGCTTATGGGAGTAACAAGCTAAGAACGATTCTTACCTACGGAAAGCCACAACGGTGATATTATGGTTGCTAACATCCGTTGTAAATCCCATGACTACTATAGTGAGAGAAACTGGCATCCACCAGCCGCATGTGTGGAACAAGCCACACGTCAAGTGCGGAGCCGGTCTCGCGAACGAGGTCGCGTAAAGTTGGCCTGGACCGCTTCGATCTCACTATGGCACGCCATAAGAAATACACAACAAGAGGTTTGCAACAGAAAACATCAACGCCCGCAACAAGCATGTTACATTATACTCGTGAAACACATCTACGCATAGATCTAGCTCTGATACCACTGAAGGGTTTTGCAGCATAGTAAATCAAAAAAATTCTTACGGATGCGAACAAGAAAGCCAAGATCTAATCTAGGAGATGTAATCAACAAGAGAGATTGATGAGATCTTCATACCCTTGAAGAAATCGCATAGCGGAAATGTTCAACAGAACGTGGTTGACGTAGTCGTACTCGTCGTCTCCTTCTCGCGATCCGATCCGATCCGATCCGATCCTACGCCGCAAGTGGCGGTGCCTCCGAGAGATGCACACGTACGGTGTAGCGACGTCTCCTCCTTTCCTTGGTCCAGCAAGTATGGTGGAGAGATAGATTGGATCTGCAGCATGACGGCGTGGTGCTTATGGTGGAGAGTTTCTGCGGCAGGGCTTCGCCTACGTGCAGTCAGGAGAGAGAGAGAGAGAGAGGTGGAGGGGCAGTAGTTGGACGGCGGCTAGGGTTGGAGTGGGGGGAGGCTGCGCCCCTGCCCTCCTTATATAGGGGGCTGTCCGTCCCCTTGACCCCTCCTCCAAGCCCTAGGGCGGCAGCCCAAGGGGTGGAGTTGGGGGCAAGTCATCTCCCCTCTTCTGGAAGGTTCCCTTAGGGTTTCCCCTAAGGGCTGGCCGGCTGGGCCTTAGGAGCCTTGTGACCCTGGCCCAAAGTGGCCAGGGCACTTCCCCTTAGGCCCACGCAGGCCTCCGACAAGTGGGCCCACGTTGGTCCCACTCCGGAACCTTCTAGAACCTTCCGGTACAATACCGATAAACTCCGAAACGATTCCGAAATCCAAAAACTGCTTTCCTTTATATGAATCTTATTCTCCGAACCATTCCGTAACCTCTCGTGATGTCCTGGGTCTCATCCGAGACTCCAAACAAAAAATCATAAACCAATTATCCATTCTATCCTAGCGTCGATGCACGTTAAGTGTGTGACCCTACGGGTTCGAGAATATGCAGACATGATCTTCTATCAATAATCAACAGCGGGATCTGGAAACCCATATTGACTCCCACATATTCATCGATGACCATATCGGATGAACCACGATGCCAGGATTCAGCTAATCCCATATATGTATTCCCTTCGTCATGCGATATTTTTACTTGCCCGAGATTCGATCGTTGGTATCGGTATACCTAGTTCAATCTTGTTCATAGCAAGTACTTTACTCATTCCGTAATCCGATATCACTTCTCCTTAACCACGTGCTTGCAAGCGGTGTTGATATCGATTACCGAGTGGGCCTGAAGTATATCTCTCCAACTCGGGAGGGACAAATTCCATCTCGATACATACAACCCAACAAGTACTTTCCGATCACCTGAGAGACACCTTTATGATCACCCTCACATAGGATGACGTTTGATGACCTCAAAGCTTTCTTCCGATACCAGGGAGTTGTATTATCTCATGGTCTAAGGAATACAATACTTGACATAGGAAAAGCTTCGCAAAGATGAACACGATGACACAATCTAATTGCTCTGCTTAATTTGGGTCTGTCCATCATATCATTCTCCTAATGACATGATCTCATTATTAATCGACAACTCATGTGTATGGTTAGGAAACCTTAACCATCATTAATCAATGAGATTGTCCATAGAGGCGTACTAGGGACACGGTGTTGCTCATAAACCACACAAGTATCAAAGTTTCCTCTTAATACAATTCTAGCATGGAATATAAACTTTATCATGAACAAGAATTATAATAACATCTTTATTATTGCCTCTAGGTCATAATTCCAACAAAAGATGGAGTTCATGAGCCTCATAAATGTGGAAGGGGCATTGGTTAACCCGAAGGACATCACTGTATACTCATAAAGACCATAACGAGTTGTGAATGCTATCTTTGGGATATCCTCCTTTCTGATCTTGATCTGATGATACCCTGATCTTAAGTCCATTTTGGAGAAGATAGTGGCACCACTTAATTGATCAAAGAGGTCATTTATCCGAGGAAGTGGGTACTTATTCTTGATTGTCACCGCGTTGAGTGGACGGTAATCAACCACCAATCTTGGAATATTTGTATCCCGCTTCTTGACAAAGATGGTAGGGAAACCCCAAGAGGATGTGCTAGGTTGGATGTAACCTAGACCCTCTAACTCTTCAAGTTGCTTCTTCAACTCAACCAACTCATGAGGAGGCATGCGGTAAGGTCTTTTGGAGTTAGGAGGAGTTCCAGGAACTAGCTCTATGACAAACTCCACAATTCGATCAGGTGGCATGCCAGGCAACTCTTCAGGGAAGACGTCCGGAAAATCACAGACTACAAGGACATCTTGGACCTTGAGAGTGGGTAGGACATCCATGGCATACAAATCCGATAAAGGTTTAAGAACTGCTGACGGAGACTTTGAAACATCAGTCCAATACTTGACAGTTATGCCAACAGGAGAGGTCACAACAACTGTTCTAAGTGCACAGTCAATGATGGCTTGATACTTGGTCAACCAGTCCATGCCCAGAATGACATCTATGTCAGTTGACTTGAGTGCGATGAAAGAAGTGGGAAACTTCTGGTAGGCTATGTCAATCTCATTTTCGTGACTAACCATAGTGGTGAACCAGCTAGAACCCGGGGAATGGATGGTCAAAGGGGTGGACAGGGGTTCAAAATTCATCCCATGCTCTTGAGCAAACAATTTGACATGAATGTATGCGATGCTCCAGAATCAAAAAGAACTGTTGCGAGAATTGAATTAACACGGAGCGTACCTAGAATGACGTGTGGATCTTCCTGAGCTTCCTTAGCAGTGACATGGGTCAGACGACCATGTCCAACACCTTGAACTTTATCATTCTTCTTTCCTGCTGATCATTGCATCCGACATCCCTTTGAGAACACTCCCTTGAGTAGTGACCAGGCTGACCACAGGAGTAGCAGGTAACTCCGGTGTGAGAACTAGGAGGAGAACGAGAATTTGCTCCACCAGTATTTGACTGTGGCTGACAAGAATTATTGCCAGAGGACTTGGGTGCATAAGGAGTACGAGGCACAACACTGTATGGAACAAAGACACGGCGCTTCTTGTTACTAGAGGAAGAAGCACGAGAATTTCCTTCTTCACGCTTCTGAGAGACTTTCATGTCCTTCCTTCCATGCTCCAGAGTAAGAGCCTGATTGTGCAAGTCCTGGAAAGATTGGAACTTGAAGGGCAACAACTCATAGCGAAGTGCATGGTTATGTCCCTTACGGAACAACTCTTGCTTATCTTCATCATTGGTCACATCCCTGGTTGCATAACGAGCCAGACGAGTAAACTCACGCCCATATGCTTCAATATCCATGCGCCCCTGAGTCAGATCCAAAAACTCCCTCCTTTTGAGATCCATGACGGGCTTAGGGATATAAGAGGCACGGAATGCTGCAACAAACTCCTCCCAAGTAACAATACCTGAGCTTGCAGATTCATAAAACCTTCCCACCAAACACCAGCCTCACCTTCCATTTGATAGGTGGCGAAGTTGACACGATCACCGGGACGGACTCGAAGAGCACCGAACTTGCGCTCTATGGTGTGGAGCCAATCATCAGCTTCAAGGGGCTCCTTGGATTGGGTGAAGATTGTAGGAAAAGAGCGGATGAAATCTCCAAGTGTGACACAGTCGTCAGGATGACGTTCAGTGTTCTGTGCCACATGCTCCAGAAGGCGTTCATTCCTCAGACGATTGGTCTCAATGTTGTTGAGAAACTCGACCATTGTGGGAGGTGGCGGAAGTTCCTGTTCAGCATTGTTGTTTCCTCGACGGCCAACAGAACCACGAGTACCAGACGACATCCTGAAGAGAAAACAGAAACCATGAGAATGGATTCACCAAAAAGTTACATCAAAGGATGACAAAAACCATATCAAAAGATCATGGTAGAGGTGAACATGTGGATGAAGATTATATCAATGCATTAAGTATGGCAGTAGAACAAGCATACGGAACGTATATGCTACCAACTTAGATACAAACCATAACAATGGAATGCAAGCATGATATGATACCAACAAACCACAAAAGAATAGAGAGGTAGAATGATAAGCATCCGTAGCAAAGTTGAAAAATGATGCTCAGGTGCATAGATATATCTTGGAAACTCTGAGCATTGCAACCAAGTACAGAGTACTAGGAAAAACAACCCAAACCCGTATATCCTAAAAGGGTTGAAATGATAGACGAGAAGTGAAAACCTTTGCAAAGCAAACGAGGTAAGATAACTCAGCAATAGAACAACCTTGGATAAGGAGTAAAAAGAGTCCTATTTAGAGTTTTGCAAATAGTTTTTAGCTTTCAAATAGTTTTCTCAAACTCTAGACTCAACATCGACCAGCTAGAAGGGTTTCCTACAGGCAGTCCTGCTCTGATACCAAACTCTATCACGGCCCGGGATCAGGGCTAGACAAATACCAGATCCTCATCTTATATAAGCCTAACCTAAATTCCGAAACGCGCAGGGAAAGATCGGTAACATTACAGAACATATAAACCATACATTAATAAGGTAAACTCTTAAGAGAGTTACAAACCAGTCATACAAACCAGGGGTCACAGACCCATCATTACATCAAACAACAGAAGCAAACAAGTTGTTCTAAACAACAAACTTAGCAAAGGGCCTAAGAGGCCTTAAACAGAAGTAGCGACCCTTCCATAGATCCTAGGCTGTTGCCCGGGAACCCCAACTACTCGTTGACTTCGACGTAGAAACCACCATCAGTTGGAGTAGCTTCATCTGTAGAAAACATCAACGAAGCAAGGCTGAGTACAGGGTGTACTCCGCAAGACTTATGACTAGTGGAGTTATTTTGCATAAAGCCATCTTTTGTTTTCAAAACAAGAGGGAGAAGAAACTCGTCTAGTCAGATCATTTTCAAAAGGGGATAAGAAGACTACAACTCTAGCTCTTCGGAGTCATCTTCGATATCCATCAAGCACCATCATCAACCGAACCTCTCTTCCCGGACTACCCCCTCAAACAACCCCGAGGAAGTATTCCGAATCTCACATTAGTTGACAGGTTTTATCATTCGGTTATAGTTCTCTATGATCTTCACGTCCGTTCCCAAGTCGTCCATAACCATGGACACGGCTTTTCGAAAAGATTATAACCCTGCAGGGGTGCACAACTTTACCCACACGTACCAACTGATTCTTAATGCCAAATTATTAGCCCTCTTCCTTGGAAGGCCGATAGAGAGTGGTTGACCACGACCTTTACCTTGCTTTCGCCGAGACCATGAGTCACGCACTAAGGAGATGCCGCCGTAACGGGTCAAGTCCCGAAGTCGGTCCCTAGCGATGTGAACAGGGTTTGAGATTACGGATGTCGGGCATCTCCCATTCCCTGCCACGCTTACCTACCTCTATTAATGCACCTCCTTCACCTCCATTCAAGAACAACCAAGATGCGTATGTCGAATGAAAAGCCTGAACTATGTGACTCATGGAATCTACTAGGCAAGTTAGTTGGTCGAGGGGGTTTCGAGGCCCCCGTGTGGTTGTACGCTCGTCTTGGTTCAAGAGGCAAGAACATCGGGTCCTAGGGATGGCAAGTATGGGAGTGCAAAAACCAAAACCCACGTGGCCTCCCATACAAGCCTTAACATGTTTACCATCCGTCTCTGATCACATCACCTCATCCTACCATCATAGATTCATTTGCATCTCTAGTGCATCATCTGATTGATCAGCATCGAACCACTAAGCATGGCTAAGCTTGACTGAACTGTGGCACTAGCGATGCTCATAAGCCAAACCCTAGTTATGCTAGGAGCAGTGGATCAGGTAGTATAGTTCGCAAAGGAAAACATGCATCAGATAGGATTACTCTATCTACTGATAAAAGACTATTGAACCGAATGAATATGACGAGATTTAAATACTTTGTAAACATAGGATTCATATGTATGAGTGGGGCTTCGCTTTCCTTGTCCGTTGTTGGACTGATACTACTCTTCGGTGGCGTTGACTTCAGCTTCGGTTTCGGTTCCTATTCGCAAGAACCAATCACCGGAAAAGAGAAAGGAACACTCAACACATGGCATGTGCAATGCTCATACAATATGGATGATATGACAAGTTGAATAGTGTTTAAAAGAACCCTAGAACATGCTTGCTCATTTTAAACAGGGTCCGAGATGTCCAAACCCTAAAACAGGGGGATCATCGGAATCACCTGTGGGCTTCAATTGGTTCTTCTAATTAAACTTGCCATCAAAGTTGATTAACAATGTATGATTATAGCTTAGTGAGATAGGTTTCATTTTTCTGATCAATTTGGTATATTATTTGTATTTTTCTGATTTAAGATGAATTAGTTATGAATTTCCCAAATTTTAATTCATTTTAAATCATTTTTGGAATATTTGAAATAATTTCCAAACTTGAGCCCACATGTGAGACTTTTATTAATTTCAGAAAACATTTAAAGCAAATGTTAAAACCCTGACAGGCAGGGCCCACCTGTCATACATTTTCCATTTACAGAAATGATTTACAAAAGAATTAAAAATAAAAAGAAAAGAATTACTGCATCATGTTGACGCCAGCATGACGTCAGCAATGGCCAAGCTCTCAGATCGAGAGCGAAGCCAGCGCTAGGGAGCTCGCGGGGCTGCGCGGAGGGGCGCGTTCGACGCAGCGCATCGCGTTGAGCACGCTAGTGGCGGCGCCGCTCGTTATTGGTCACCGGAGCATCGCCTCCGACGAGCTCCAGTGGCAGCGGCGTCGGGCACATGCGGGGAGAGCGACACAGGGGGAGAGGGAGGAAACGGAGGACACCGCGAGGACGAGGATCTCACCGTGAGCACGACATGCTTGACGGCGAAGCGAGGCAAGCTCGAGATCGGCGGGGATCGACGGAGACCGATGGTGACCGGAGCTTCCGATTCGCCCGATTAAGGTCGCGCGCGAGGGGGAAAAGTAGCTAGGGGGAAGGAGTCGAGCACGGCAGTTCCAGCGGTGGCGTCGGCTAAGGCTGGAGTGGCCGGAGACGGTGACGGCGAGAGGTTGTAGACGAGCTAGGGTTCGGCCATGGCGAGAGAGAACGGAGAGGAGATGGGGAACTGGTGGGCTAGGGTTCGTCGATGGCGGCCAGGGTTACTTGTAGACGCCGAGGCGTACAGTGGCACGGCGGCGCATGGCAATGAGCGGGCCGACCGAGCTGTCTGCCTGAGAGGTGGAAGACGACGCGAAGGGGTACATTGGGTTGGTCCTCGCTTGGGCCCCGGGTGGGCTGGCTGCTGGCTGCGCTGGCGGCAGACAGAGAGGGGAGAGGTAGGCTCAGCCCAGTAGCTAGGTTAGGTTTAGATTTTTTTTGTTAAACCTTTTTCTTTTTTGTTTCCTAATTTCTATTTGTATTTTGAGTTCAAATCTGTTTTAAATAATTTCAAATTACAGAAACTTTTATATAATATCTGAAAACACTAAGGAACGCTCAACACCATTTGGGCTCCATTTGTTTTGAGAATTTTCAAAATATGGAAACCATTTGAATTGATTCAAAGGGAGAGGGGGAAACTATTAGGGTTTTATTTGGTATTTGTTTGTTTAAACCAAAAATGCAAGTATAGTGCATGCATGCTATGCTCAAACATGTTTTTTATTAATATTACACAAAATGTGGTATGTTACACCATCTCCAAAAATTATGGCACTTACTTGCTTTGAGATCTCATTGCCCCTATCATAAACATCTTGAAGTGATTAAGGTTAAAGTTACACAAATATGAGTATATGCTTGAAAAATCATAAATTGAAAATATCATGCCCCTTGTGTATGATTACCGAACCTCATGCTACTCAACTTTGGTCACAAGCATGTTCTTGTCACTGTAAGTATATGTGTATCATAGAGAACCGCCAACGGGTACCCCTTGCCCCATGACATAGGAGCTATCTCATATAAAAATGGCAAGGCAACAGACAATGAGCCTCTCAACGATCTTTTTATTTGCTATTTGCATAGGTTTTTATTGAGGATGCTTCACAGAATGCTCATTATGGTTATGCTTGATACGTATGGAACGTATCTATAATTTTTGATGCTCCATGCTTGTTTTGTATCATTTGTCTTATGTTTTGTCTACACTTTGAGGCATTTTTATACACTTTCTGGAACTAACCTATTGACAAGATGCCACAGTGTCAGTTGCCTGTTTTCTTCTGTTTTTGGTTCCAGAAAGGCAGAAAAACAATATTCTCGGAATTGGACGGGACAGAAGCCAAAGTCATTATTTTTTCTGGAGCAACACGGAACCACGAGCAGAAGGGGGCTGAGGTGGCCCCACCCCTAAACACGGCAAGCCCTGGAGGCGCCTATAGGGGGTGTGGGCCCCCTAGACCCCCACCGACCTTGACTCCTGTGCCTATCAGAAGCCTCTGACCCAAAAACCCTAGGGCATCTAGAAGAAATCCACGAAAACCTCTGCTGCGCTGCCGCCACCGAAGGGGAGATTCGGGGGACAGAAAGTCTCTGTTCCGGCACCCTGTCAGGATGGGGAAGTGCCCCGGAGCCATCTCCATCGATCTCCACCACCATCTCCATCACCGTTGTTGATTCCCATGATGAGGAGGGAGTAGTTCTCCTTCGAGGCTAAGGGCTCTACCGGTAGCTATGTGTTCATCTCTCTCTCTCTATGCATGATCTTGTGGTCATGAGCTTTGTAATCAAGTAGATCTACCTTGCTACTCAAGTGCTTCATTAGATCTCTGCTCTCCCCATGTGTGTGAAAGTGACAGCGTGCACGCCATGGTGGCACTTAGGCTTGAGTCTACATAAATACTCTTTGTGATTTAATAGATATATGCCTTTCCCCACGTGTGTGAAAGTGACAGTGAGCATACCGTGTGTGGCACTTTGGCTAGATTGAATATTTGTTATGAGTTATATTTGGAGTTGGATGTCTCTATGAAATTGTGGTGTTTGTTGGAACCATCTAGCGCTCAAGGTGACAGTGTGGGGTTATCTAGATTGGGGAAGGCGGACTTTGAGGAGTGTTGTTACAGCCCTACCGATGATTAGAGTGTCCAATCGGAGAGTAGTTAAGAGTAGTATCATGAAGAGAGGATATTTATATGAGAGAGTGTTCACTAGTGAAAGTATGATCCCTAGGCCTTGTTTCTAAACATTGAAACACCATTTGCTACTAGATCTGTTACATGTTTGCTTGCTGTAGTATTTACCTCACTATCAAGCTCTTTTCTGGCACCGTTACCACTTGTATTTCACTATCTCTTCGCCGAACTAGTGCACATATACACCTGACAAGTGTATTAGGTGTGTTGGGGACAGAAGAGACTTCTGGTATCTTGATTGCATGATTGCTTGAGAGGGAATACCTTTGACCACTTCCTCCCTGAGTTCGATAAACCATGGGTAATCCACTTAAGGGAAACTTGTTGTTGTTCTACAAACCTCTGCACTTGGAGGCCCAACAACTGTCTACAAGAATAGAAGTGCATAGACATCAAGCTCTTTTCTATGCTGCAAGTTTCCACCATGATTAAGCATGGCTTAGGCTAGCCGCCCAGGAATTTCTCTAACACATATACAAACTCCATGAGCTTACAAGCTCCCCTTTTATTTCACACCACTGACATCCATAAACAAAAGAACATGATATCAACTAAATAGAATAAGTGCAATGTTGCAAGCATTCCCCATGACAACATGGTTCTGCTAACTCCCAACTTATAATTTGCAAGCATATAAGTAGCATAGATGGTCACAATGGTTCAAGTTTATTAAGTGCAAGAAAATAAAGTGTGCCATCAAGTTCGTGAGAGATTTAATCACTATTTTTCACATAACAAAAATTTAATTTGGAAGATAGATAAAACTTGAGAATTTACTTGGAACAGCAATGATGCTAGTAGGTAGATGCGGTGAGCGCATATGGCATAGGTTTTGGTTCAAGGTTTGGATGCACGAGAAGCATTCCCTCTCAGTACAGGTTTTTGGCTAGCAAGGCTGGATAGCAAACATAGGATTTGAGTGAAATAAGCAAACATACATATGATAGAAACAATCATGCAATCTTCCTCGGGAGCACAAACAATCTTAACTTGAGAATACTAAGCTTATGATCCAATCAAGAAATAAAGATAATGAAATATATCCATAAGTAATTTTTATCTTTTCTTTTAAAACATTAAAACCAACTAAATTTACCTGATGCTCCCAAAGTTACCAATACTAATCAACAAGATTAATCATATAACAGAAATTGCAAACTAAAATAATATGTGCAAAAATTAAATGATAAAACTTCTCATTAATATTCTATAACAACACTCACACCAAGGGATACATAGATAACCAACTAGAGGGGATATACTTCCATACTACAAACCATCCTATACGATAACTTCTCTACTAATGATATGACTCTACTAAAAGGGTAAAAAGATGAAGGATAATGATGTGATACCGCGACACTCCCCCAATCTTGGAACAAACCAAGGGGAGGCCAAAACCGATGACGAATTACTCCTTCGGTGGTGGTGGTGAATCCTTATCATCATCAGATTTCCAAGGTAAAGGCTTCCCATCAACAAAATACGACTTGGTTTCCAATATCCTGAAACCAGCAGAACTTATGCGTTTAAACCTAGCCTCATACTCATAGTTTTGATTTTCCATGTCATAGATGCGGTGACCCAGCATACCACTGCATGTGTAGTATACTATAGACGTGGACATGACATCCACAGAACACCGTTCTGTAAATATCACATCCCTCAGAGTGGTACAACAGAAACATTGCGGGTCCATATTACAAACATTCACACATTATTATTACTATTACAATACCAGAAGTTCAAGACTTTAAAAGGATTCAACTTACAAACCAAAATATAAAGTGTTTTTAGCGGAATTTAGAAGTAGCAATTCCCACTAGGAGTTGAGCTCAGCAGCTTATTCTATAGAGTTCATGCTGCTCGGCTCTGTTGGTTACTACTAACTAGGATACTTAATTGGACTCGTTGTCATCGACACCATAGCAGATTTTGTAATCCACTCCTTCAACACCACCTGACAGGTCAGGCTCTCATAGAACACATCTTCTTGACATTCGGCTGCATACATTGGCACGTATTCGGGATCCTCAGAGTCTAAGCAAGGGATCAAAGGAAAGGATGAGTAACAGCGTTACCCAACAAGTTCATTATATGTAAGGTGGGAAGTTTGATGCTCTAAATACCACCTCGGATTATATATCCTTGGCACTATGCAGTTTTTGTAAATTTTTCTTCAAAGATTGATGTTATTATAAAAATCTATGACCATCAGCTTTCACAAGTTGACCAGAACTTTCATGGAGTTCCTTTCCTGCCGCATTCGCAGCTCCTTCCCGGAACATGGAGTAACAAGTTACAATTCTTACACTCTACAGAGGTGCGTTACTTTACCCATGAGATATCAACTCCTTGTTGCACAACCGGGCGTACTTTCCCATCCACAATTCCATGATGTTGGGCCCAGTAGTTGGTCCAAGCCAATCACTGCCCCCTTCACGACCTCGCATGCCTCCTTGGTGTACACCATGCCCAAATATTGAATTACGGCAATGGTTTGTACAAACCGCTAGATGCCAGAACTATTGTGGGCATTGAGGGTTCCCACCCATATGCTGCATATCCTCTACGAATTACCAATTAATATGCATGCTACGAGGATAACAGCCACGACCTGCACATCCGGCTACATGCGAGAGGAAAAAGATACAGCTGACTTCTCTGTCCCATTCCAAATCTCATGGCTAACACGTAATATACGGTGCTAGAATCACTGATGTCAGGGGTTATTAAGTCCCTAATTGATCATCATTGTTACAAATAGAACCCTAAGTTCTATTGCTCCATTATATCATCACTTAGGACGATATCTATGATTTCTTTATTTGTGAAATTAATATTTTCTTTCTTGGGAGTATAGATGATAACACACAATTTGCAAATACTTTGATAAAGACTCTTCAAAGGATATGAGCAAGTGATGAACTTGCCTTGTGATTGCAAGGAAGTGAAGTCTGATGCTTGCACTAGACCTTGAGCTTCTATGTCTACAAAAACATCATTATTGCCTGGTAAGGACAATATTTAAAGAAGCAAAATGATTATGCAAAGTAATGTAATGCATTATTTAATTTTATGTGTATTCTTCCCCATTATTTAAATTATAATAATTCTTTTTAATAATAAAGAATTTATAAATATTAATTTTTATTATTTATTGAATATTATATTTTTTAATTTTCCTTTTATTTGAATTTTATTAATTTAATAATTCCTTTAAGAATTATCATTTAAATACCAAAAATTGTTAGTCAATATTTATTTAGTATTTTTCTAAAATACTACAATATTAATCTATAATTAAAATGATTTTTATTTATTTTTATCAACTTTCAATAATTTTGTAAAATTCAGTAAGGAATATTTATATTACAAAATTCTTAATAAAATTTATATGTCTAAAATTTTATTTCTTAATTTATTTGGATAGTTTGGATTATTGTGAATCCAGAAATATTTTATTTATAATTTTTTGGATTTTTATTTTATTTTCTGGAACTTATTTAAGTTTAGGGGCATTTTGGTCTTTTCCTATTTATTAAAACTAGTCTTTAGGTAAATGGGCTGCATGTTTGGTTTATTGGGCCCTTGTGGCCCAATACGACAGAACCAGAACCACACCTTGAAGGGTTTTGGCCTAGTCCAGCCCACTTGTAGAGGTCCCAACCTTTAATAAGGTTGAGATCCCTGTATTTACAATGCTAGTCCTTGGATCAATAGCTAGCATCCACAGTGAAGATGTAATATCAAGAAACAAAGGTCATAGTACAACTTTATAACCAGGAATAAAATAATTCATTACATCTTGCATAGCTCATTTGGCTATCTCATTATAATGCAGCAGAATGTCTATATAGAATGGAGTCCTTCATCAAAGTGCCACATGCAATCATGTTGGTTGTAGACTTGTAATCCTAATCAACACACTTCACTAACATCAAACACGATCACTAAAGTAGAGAAGTGGCGCAGGACTAGGTACAGACTAACAAGTAACTTTCGTACACAAAGATTTAAGTCTGAACGTATACGTGAAAGTCTGTATACTAACAATACAGAAAATGACGGAAGCTCACCGCCGGGAAGGAATTTGGTCGCCGGAAAAGGTTGACACGATCACGGTGACTTGGGAATTGTCGGCGAGGACGTTGGGTGGTCTTCAGGGTCTCCTGGTAGGATTGGTCGACGTGAAGATATAAAGTATAAGATGAAGGGATTCTTAGCTAGTCTCGTCGAAGTTCATGTCCGCAGCGGTACTCGCATGGAGCGTTAGTGGTGTCTGTTGTTTGTTGGGAATGCACCAACGGCTGGTAGAATGAGCAACACATCGATTTAGGATATGGAAATGGATGATAGAAAAAACACACGGAAAAGAGGTCTAGGTTCTTTCGTACCAATGGAAATTGTTGCAGGGGTTGCTTTCTGTTGTCGTCGCGGAGGATCACCGGTTGCACAATCGAATGGTGTTCAGATCAGGGAGGATACCCACGGTAAAGAGAAATTTAAAGGAAGAAGAAATAGGGCATGAGTCCCTCTGTACCGGTGATGATTAACGTCGGCGTCACAACGTCTGGTGGAGCAACGGCAAGCGATTCCTGTCGCTAGGGTGCCAGAGCAAGGGCGTGGTTCTGCAGAGTGGTGGAGTGGGAGGGGGTGGTTCTTCGAGTGCTCTTTTAGGAGGTTGTGAGGTCTTGGGCGAGTAGAAGGCGAGTGGGTCGCTTCCACCGTTTGGTTCCATAGATGATGGCCATTACTTGCTGGTTAATAGGCACCAATAACACAGGGTTTTAATTCTCTGAATGGAACCGTGGATTGAAGAAGAACAGTTTTCGTTTTTATTGCCAGCTGTTTTAGGGTCCTAATATCCTTAGAGGAGAAGGAGAAGATCTAGCTGCCATGACTTAAAAGGATTCAGTTTATATTGTCTGTGTGAAGGACGAAGAAGATGATCGATCGCTTAAGTGGGCTTCATGTTCGGTCCGCGGGTAGATGGGCCAAGTATTCTAATAATAGAAAAGGATGGGAATAATGAGAGATGAGAAAAAAACAAAGAGAAGGAAGCGGCCACGTTTGGCTATTTGGTTGTGTCAAGTAGGTTAGGTACGTTATCTTGTTTTTTTTTCTTTTTCTTTTTTTTGTTTTTTCCTCTATTTCTATTTAGATATAGGTTTTCATTTTTTTATATAGAACCAAAGCGTTACCCACAAACTTTCAAACTTGTCCAAAATTTAATCAAACTTTTTTCCTAAATTTTAGAATAAAATATATATGGATATCTTATTGAAAATAGGACACATTAGAAATATTTTTGTATAAAAACATAATTAGCTAAATTGGAAATATGGCATATAGGCCAATACGATTTTATTATTTTCTTTTTTTTTTCCTCTTTCTTGTAAATTTCATATCTTTTGATTTATGGTTCCAAAATGGGTGAATCCAATTTCTATGGTTTTATAATATTTTTATTTATCATTCTTGATCATTTATAAATATTTGTTGACAAATTTTTATATGGATCAAATCCATAGTCTTAAAGAGATCTTGGAAATGAATTATTCCATTAGGGTTTAAGGGTTTTGGTTTAACTTTTCCAAGTGTTTAAACTTCAAGATACATTCATTGATGAATGCATTTTACTTGATTGAAATTTTGTTGAATTCCCTTTTATTCAAATTTTGTTCAAGAAGGGTTTTGATGTTTCCTTTTAGAAACAAAAAGTTTATTTTCACCCTATATTTCAACAATCATTTCTTTTGTTTATTTATCCTTTCACATTTCAAAATTTGGAAACTTTTGGGATGTGACACCACTCCCTGTGTCACTCGCTCGATCTCACCTCTATCCTCTCCTCCTCGACCCTGTGGTCGATGGCGCCGCCGCCGTGGTCCTCCCTGGCCTCTGTCGTGATGCAGGGCGAGGTTGTCGACCATGTGCTACCCTCCTGTCTAATTCGATTTGGCTTAGGAGCTTTCCCGTGGCCAGTCTAGCCTCATCCCGAACCCTAGGGTTTGGGGTGATGCGGGTACTGTCACTGTCGTTGCTACCGCGTGTTATGGTGGTGCTCCTTGCCTTCAGGCGAGACTATGGTCGCCGATGTGGCGTTGTGTGGGTTGAGCGCCCCCTTGGGGGTGCTCCCCATGCCGCCGTGTTCGTCGACGACCCTCTGCTTCCTCTTCTAATTTACAGCGAGGACCACAGGTGAATTGATCCTTGGGTTTTTCCCCGTGCCTCTACCTCCTCTGAGTTCATATGTGTGTAACTAGTGGCCATCCCTCATTAGGGTTCATCTCTGTTCTAGGGTTCTTCCCTGTTTGTGCTTGTAAGATGATGGTTTGATTTGGTAGTGATGACTAGTGAAGATTGTGCTCACTGCACTTCAGTGCTTTCTGTCATGATTTGATTATCTGATGATATTCTTGATCTGTTGTTGGTGATTTAGTAGTTTTTCCTAAAACTGGTGACAAAGCTTGGTTAAGCTGATGATTTAACTGGGAAACCTGGTTAATTAAGTTGAGGCTTAGTGAGTTTCTCTACTGTTAGTACTCCAGTACTAATAGTAGCACTATCAGTGGAGATGTCCAGATGGAAGTTACTTAGTTTCTTACAGTAACACTTTGCACATATAAACCTGATCCTGATTCCTGGTTGTTCTTTCCAAGGAAATGATAGTGATTCATTTATTGGTTTATTTATGAAAGCTCAATGATTGTTGGCTTGTTTTAGAATTGGTTCTTGTGACACCATCCTAGTATGGCACACAAGTAGTGATTCTATAGCTGGGATTTTACTTAGCAGTGCTTAAGATTGGATGTCTGTTAAAATAAATTGTTAGCTTCCTTCTTCAAAAGATCAATGCCGATGATGTTGGTCTGAGGCTTAGGAATTAAATTCCTATCTTACTGTCCCTTATAGATATGCTTAAGTATCAATGTTGTTCACTGAACCTTGGATCCTAGTGGCTAAAATGATTGGTTTGCTTGTAGCTTAATGTTGGTGCATATAATTTATAAAATCTAAGGTGCTACTCCATCATGAGATGTGCCCAAATTTTATATGTTGTTTGAGAACATTTTGTAATATATGAGTTGTTTATGATTACCAGGACCTATGATGCTGGTCTGAGGTCCTGGTGGATTTGGTAGGGCTTACTACTGGCCCTTATATTTTAAACTTCCTCTATGATAGGTTCACCCCACTTGGGTGATCACTGAGAGGTTTAACTTGTAAAACATCACATGCTTTTCTATTTGACTAAGATGAACAGAATATATGGGTGTTTTATGATACTCACCACACTTGGGTGTTGTTGGGGTTGCAAGTGGTGAAACTTGTGGCTAGCTTGATCTGGTGCTCCTCCTAGTATTTCTAGTTCTTGGACTTGTCCTTGTTCTATCTCTCCACCTCCTGGTCCTGGTGGCTTGATCTTGTCCTTGCTATCCACCTGATCTACCCCCTCCTTATGCCACCATTTTTGGTGATGTGATCTAGGGTTTTGATTGGTGTGATCTTGCTTGGCTTTGATTTGGTTTAGCTGGGCTGCTGTTCTTTGTGTGTATGAACAAGGAAATGGTGTGGGATGCCTCCCACGGCTGTGTTGATAGTTTTGTGTGTGTGGAGCTGTTGCTGTGGTGCTGACAGCACACACACACACACCATGCAGTTTGGTGTGTGTGATGCCTGTGTGCCTGTTGCACACCTTGTGGATATGCTCTGATTATGAAGTTACTTTTATCTAGTTACATCTTACTTGGCTGGTGAAACTTGCCCCTCCTTGCTGTTGATTTGGCTCATGGCTTGAAATTATGAAAGATATATTCTTTCATATTGGTGAAACTTGCCCATTAAAAGATTTACTCAATGATGAACCTTGAACAGTGCAACTCACTATCAAGTCTGAGAGTATAATAATTTTAATCCTTAACTTTTTTTTAGTTTATGTTTATTTTGCAGGTACCAGACTTGAAGATCAAGACTTTAGTTTAGGTTTTCTTTTCTTTATAGAATAGTCACTTGTAATATTTCTTTCATTCTTTTGTAATTTTATTTTTATTCTTTTGTAATAAAGATTGTACTATTATTCAATAAATAAAGATTCTTCTTTTGTCTCATGTACTATTGTAAAGACTCCAATAAGTTACATTTTGTAACTCATTTATTGAATAAGTTAATATTCATTTTATTGATTATTTTCTTTCATTTAAAGTTTGAGTTATTATTTGTTAACTCTTGATTAAATCAAATTACTCAAACCTAATTCTAAATCCTTCTATATTATAAATCCAACATTCAAATTTCATATCCCAAAACATACTAATCCACAAAGATCATATCAAAGTCTATCACAATCATTCTCCAAGACTATTCCTAATTTTAAAGAGTGAAAGAAACTTTGATCAATTTAGGTTTTTTATTTGGCGAAAAATTTACCCACATTTTTATAGATGAATGCATGTTATTTCACAGATTCCTAAATCTACCCTTCGTTGGTTCCTAAATGCTGGTATGTTACAATAGAGTTGTGCTTGTAATAGGTTGGTGGTCTGATGAAGCGAGAGAATATCATCCCAAAGCTTGGCAGTCTCCTTATTATGCTCAGCGATGAGTTCCGAACTTATCTTATGAACGACGTCCACTTTGCGTTCTACCATCTTCTTGTACCTAAAGACTTCTTGCTCCAGCACTTCCATCATGTCCTCCAGACTGCCTTCTCCTTTAGGGCCCAAAACCTCTTTTATCTGTACCTTCCCATCCTTGAGCAACAATTCCTTGGGGTGGATCTTCAGCTCACTCATGTATGGGTTGAGGATGTCCGCGGAGGAACTCTCCTTGGGTGATCCAGAGGAAGACATGGTGGCTCCCAAAACCGAGAACTTTGCCTGACATAAAAAGATCGAAGCAAAAACACAACAAGAAAACAATATACGGACCTCGGGAGATCTAGGTGATTATATATCACAAAGTATAACGACAAAAGGGAGGTACTGGAAGAAGACGAGTCGAGAACGAGCTCCGAGGCGGCCACACCACCTAGTGGTGCGTCTAGGCTGGCCCACGCCCAGGGGTGGTGTGAGCACCCCGGTCTCTGTTTTTGTCCCTCTTTTGACTCATGTCCTTCCATATTAAATAAAAACTACAAAATATGGATTGAAAAGTTTTTGGTGAACTTTTCCTTACCAAAACTATTGCCTATTCGAAAACGAACTCTGCAGATTCCTGAATTTGGTCTTTAATAAATTCTTCCGGAGTCACCATTTGAATAACATCAATATCTTTGTTGTAAGAATCTCCAGAGATATAATGTTTGAGACTTTGACCATTCACCACTTGTGTAGTGTTGTCTCTCAATGAATAAAATTTTATTGCACCTGAATGATACACCTCTTCAATAATAAAGGGTCCTTCCCATTTTGAGAGTAGTTTTCCTGCAAAAAATCTGAGACGAGACCTATACAATAGAACTTTCTCACCAACATGGAACTCTCTCTTAAGAATTATCCTATCATGCCATCTTTTAACTTTCTATTTAAAGAGTCTAGCATTTTCATAAGCTTCACTTCTCCACTCATCTAAAGAACTCAAGTCAAGCAATCTTTTCTTACCAGCAAGTTTAAAATCTCTATTAAGTTCTTTCACTGCCCAATAAGCTTTGTGTTCTAATTCTAAAGGCAAGTGACAAGCTTTTTCATAAACCATTTTGTAAGGAGACATTCCCATAGGATTTTTATAATAATTTCTATAAGCCCATAAAGCATCATTCAGCTTTTTAGCCCAATTTTTCCTAGATCTATTAACAGTCTTTTGCAAGATAGATTTAATTTCTCTATTTGATAGTTCTACTTTCCCACTAGTTTGGGGATGATAAGCTGAAGCAATTCTATGATTAACATCATATTTAGCAAGGGTCTTCCTAAAACCACCATGAATAAAATGAGAACCTCCATCGGTCATAAGATATCTAGGCAGTCCAAACCTAGGAAAAATAACATCCTTAAGCATTTTTAAAAAGGTCTCTCCATCAGCACTTTTTGTAGGTATGGCTTCTACCCACTTAGTAACAAAATCAACAACAACAAGAATATGAGTATAACCTTTTGAAGGAGAAAAAGGACCCATAAATTCAAATCCCCAACAGTCAAATGGTTCAATAACAAGAGAATAACTCATAGGCATTTCATTGCGTCTAGAAATATTACCAACTATTTGACATTCATCACATGGTAAAATAAACTTTCTTGCATCTTTAAAAAGAGTAGGCCAATAAAAACCTGATTGCAGAACCTTTTGTGTGGTTCTATCTCCAGCATGATGTCCTCCATAAGCACTACCATGACATTTTCTCAATATATCCCGTTGTTCATATTCTGGAACACATCTTCGCATAATACCATCCACTCCTTTATATAAGTGTGGGTCATCCCAAAATAATGCCTCAATCATAAAAGAATTTTATTCTTTGCTGAGCTGTAAAAGTTGGAGGCAAATACTTGGAAACAATAAAGTTAGCATAATCAGCATACCAAGGACTCTCTCGCGAGTTTACCTTTATTGCAGCCAATTGTTCGTTTGGAAAACTATCATTAACAGGCATAGGATCAAAAAAAAAGTTTTCCAATCGAGACAAATTATCAGCAACAGAATTTTCAGCTCCTTTCCTATCTACAATATGTAAATTGAACTCTTGTAAAAGCAACACCCATCTAATAAGCCTAGGCTTAGCATCTTTCTTTGTCATAAGGTATTTAATTGCAGCATGATTAGTATGAATAGTAACTTTTGAATCAACAATATAAGTTCTAAATTTATCACAAGCAAAGACTACAACTAAGAACTCTTTTTTAGTAGTAGCACAATTCTTTTGAGCAGCATCAAGAATCTTACTAGCATAATGAATAACATTCAACTTCTTATTTATTCGCTGTCCAAGAACAGCACCCACAGCAAAATCACTAGCATCACACATAATTTTCAAAGGGTAAATTCCAATCCGGTGGTTGGAAAATAGGAGCAGTAGTTAAAGCTTTCTTTAGAGTTTCAAAAGCTTCCTTGCAATCATCATCAAAAACAAAGGGTACATCTTTTTGGAGAAGATTAGTAAGAGGCTTGATATCTTGGAGAAATCTTCAATAAACCTTCTATAGAAACCAGCATGACCAAGGATACTATGAATACCTTTAACATCCCTAGGACAAGGCATTTTCTCAGTTGCTTCAACTTTGGCTCTGTCAACTTCAATACCTCTTTCAGAAATTTTATGCCCAAGGACAATTCCTTCATTAACCATAAAGTGGCATTTATCCCAATTAAGAACAAGATTAGTTTCTTCACATCTCTGCAAAACATTATCAAGATTGTGCAAACAATTATCAAAAGAAGTTCCATAGACGAAGAAATCATCCATGAACACTTCCACAATTTCTTCATAAAAACCATGAAAGATAGCAGTCATACATATTTGAAAAGTAGCAGGGGCATTACACAAACCAAAAGGCATATGCCTATAAGCATAAGTTCCATAAGGACACGTAAAGGTGGTTTTCTCTTAATCTTGCGTTCTAACAAAAATTTGAGAAAACCCAGAATAATCATTAAGAAAACAAAAATGAGTCTTCTTAGACAATCTTTCCAGCATTTGATCAATAAAAAGTAGAGGATAAGGATCTTTCTTAGTAGCTTTGTTCACCTTTCTAAAATCAATGCACATCCGATAACCAACTACTACTCTTTGAGGAATAAGCTCATTATTTTCATTAGGCACAACGGTAATTCCTCCTTTCTTAGGGACACAATGAACAAGACTAACCCATTGACTATCAGCAATAGGAAAAATAATACCAGCATCAAGAAGTTTTAATACCTCATTTATTACCACTTCCTTCATCTTAGGATTTAAACAGCGTTGATGTTCAACAACTGGTTTTGCATCAGGTTCTATATTAATAGCATGCCGACATATAGTACGAGAAATCCCTTTTAAATCATCAAGAGTATAACCCATAGCTCCTCGGTGTTTCTTCAATACTTCCAATAATCTTTCCTCTTCACTTCCTGAAAGTTTAGAACTAATAATAACAGGATATATTTTCTTATCATCAATGTAAGCATATTTAAGATCATCAGGTAGAGGTTTTAAATCGAAAATCGGATCCTTTTTAGGTGGTAATGTGGTACCCAAATCTTCCACTGGTAGATTATGCTTAAGCATCTTTGGTTGACGAAGAAAAATCTCGTCAAACTCATTTATTTCTTCCATGAAGATCTCACTTTCGTGATCTTCCATATATTGCTGCAAAGCATTGTTAGGAGCAAGAGAAATAGAAGAAAGTTGTTCAACTCTAAAATCCTCATTAGGCAATTCATTTTCATAAGGAGCTTTAGCAAATTTTGAAAAATTAAAATCATAAGATTCTCCATCAAATTTAGTTAAAATTTTCTCCTTTTTACAATCTATAATAGCTCCACAAGTGTTCAAGAAAGGTCTACCAAAAATGATAGGACAAGTTTTACTAGCAGCTAAACCAAGTACTAGAAAATCAGCGGGATATTTATTCTTACCACAAAGAACTTACACATCTCTTACGATACCAATTGGAGAGATGGTCTCTCTATTAGCAAGCTGAATAACCACATCAATGTCTTCAAGTTCACAAGGACCAATTTCATGCATAATTTCTTTGTAAATTTCATAAGGAATAGCGCTTGAGCTTGTAACCAATACCACATAAACCATAATCGCAATGATCACCTATTCTAATAGAAAGCACATGGACACTAGCTTTCCTAGTTCTACTAGGATGTGAAACAATATTAGAAGCATATTCACAAAAGATAATGTGCCCATCTTCTACATTTTTAGTGACAAGGTCTTTCACAATTGCTACAGCAGGTTCAACATTTATTTATTCATCGGGTTCTACAGCTTTCTTTGCACTTTTGTTAACCACACTAGCTATCATAGAATGTTCCTTTACTTTAGCAGGGAAAGGTATTTTATCAATATAAGGTTCAGGAAAAATATGATCAACAATACAAACTTTAGTATTTCTAGCAGGAACACAATTAACAATATCTTTATATGGCGCATGATACTTGTGCCATTCCTCTTTTGGAATTTCAATATAAGAGACAAAATCCCTAAAAAAAATTGCAAGAACTTGCGAATCAAGACCATAAGAAGCACTAATATTATGAAAGTCATCAGTTCCCATAAAATATTTAATGCATTCATAATCATAGTTTATACATGTATTTCTTCCTTTGTCGTTCTCCCATGCTTCAGTATTTTCTTGAATACGGTCAAGAAGATCCCATTTAGCTTCTTCTTTAATACGTGTAAATGATCCAGCACAAGAAGCATCCAATAAATCCTTGTCATGAAGAGGAAGCCTTGCATAGAAGTTATTAATGATAATATTATTGGGGGGCTCATGAATGGGACATTTGAGCATTAGTAACTTCGATATCCCCCAAGCTTGGGCAATACTCTCTCCATCATGAGGGAAAAAGTTATATATTTGATTCCGATCTTTATGAATCTCACTAGGAGGGAAGAATTTAGAATAAAACAGAGGTACAATTTCCTCCCATTCAATAGATCGGCCATTCTTTAGCAGCTTATACCATTCCTCAGCTCCGCCTTTCAATGATAAAGAGAATAGATTTTTCTTAACTTGATCCATTGAAATACCCGCTTACTTGAACAACTCACATAATTCATGTATAAAGAGAAAATGATCACCAGGATGGACAATTCCATCTCCAAAATAGCAGTTATCCATAACACGATCAACAATTTTTGGAGGTATTTTGAAAGGATCCACTTCAGCAGGAGAGGGTCCATCTACTACCTTAACAGGGGTAGTAGTTTTCCCAAATAGGAAAACAAATGTGTTATCCATGATGAAAATAAAATAACAGACAGAAATAAAAAAAATACTCATAGTAGAGTTTCCTTTACCTATTTCCACTCTTCAATAGCTCTACACTCCCCGAAATGGTGCCAGAAAATAGTCTTGATGACCCACAAGTATAGGGGGTGTATCGTAGTACTTTTGCTAAATAAGAGTGTCGAACTCAACGAGGAGCAGAAGGTGTTGACGAGCGGTTTGGATCAAGGATTCACTATAAATACTAGAAAACGGATTTTTAGGGGTTTTTGATAATGCAGATAAATAAAGTGCGAGTAAATAAAAGACAGTAATAATAATTGCAGCGAGTGGCCCAATCCTTTCTTTAGCAAAGGACAAGCCGGTTGTATTACTTATGATGACCAAACGTTCTCGAGGACACATGTGAATATTGTTAAGTGCTTTCGCTTCATATATTCGATTAATCTTTGTTGGTTGGATAAGTGTTATGTGGGTGAACCTAAGCTAATGTACCGCCCTAACTTGGACTAATACATACATGTGATTATACCCCTTGCAAGCATCCGCAACTATAAGAAAGTAATTAAGATAAAAACCTAACCACAACATTAAACTCTGAGATCCTACACTCCCTTATGCAGTGGGTTTCCTAACGGGGATTTAGGTTTCTGTCACTCCGGCAACCCCACAATTAGTAGCCAAATATACAATGCATTCCCCTAGGCCCATAAAGGTGAAGTATCATGTAGTCGACGTTCACATGACACCACTAGAAGAATAGCACCATAACTTAAATATCAAACCATTAAATATTACTCAACATAATTCCACTACTTACAACATGACTTCTCCCATGTCCTCAAGAACTAAACGAACTACTCACGAGACATCATATGGATCAAGATCAGAGATGAAATAATGACAAGTAATAATTTGAACATGAACAATAATCCAATGGTTCCACTCAATAGCATCAACTACAACAAGTAATCAACAGCGGGAAAGTTTCCCCTATGAACTATGCAAGAGTCAACCCAATTGTTACAGTGGTATGGCGTGGTGGTGATGGTGCTGGTGGAGATGACGATGATGATCCCGATGAAGTCTAGCTTGATGATGGTGTCAATGGCGATGATCTCCCCTCTCCGGAAGAAATTTCCCCGGAAGATTTTTGCCTGCCGGAGAGCTATTTCTCTCTCTGTATTTTCCGTCCTATAGAGGTGGCAGAATATTTCTGTGATGGCTCCCCGAGTCTTAGGTTTTCAGGGGTAGACATACGCGAGAGGGTGACGCCAGAGGTAGACCAGGCCGGCCACACCACCTGGTGGCGCGACCCAGGGGGACCCGCGCCTAGGGGTGGTCTGGGCCCCCTGTGGTCCATCTCCACTCCATATTCTGGCTTTCTTCGTCTTCTAGAAAAAATAAGAATTTCTGTATATTTTCCGGGATTTTCTGATCTTTCGAAATATTGTATCTGGACAACACTTTTTCCATCAGAATCCTGACTCCGGCGGTTAATTCTCCAAGAATCATCAAACATGCAAAATAGATGAAATAACATAAGTATCATCTCTAGATGTGTAATATATAAATGAATAATAGTAAATTATGATATAAAATGGTGATGCAAAATGGATGTATCAATATCTTTGAAATGGATCATCTTGAACTTGACTTCTCATGATGGCAATCACTACTTGATGTCAACCTCTCATGGTATATATGAATATTTGCTGAAACGCCATGGAAACATACTTCATTATGATGATGGTTTTAAGGTAAGAACATAGGCTCACTCATCTTCTTATCCTTCAAGGCACGATTGCAATAGGCTCAACTCTCTCCAGACCATACCTTGAACACCACCATGGTCATCACTTTATCTTCTTCATATTTCAACCTTGAAACCAACACAACATTGCCTATGGATAAAACCTACAAGTATAACTCAATGCAAACATTAGTACAATAGGTTGTCATTAATTACTAAAACTACACATGGGGCTCCATGCTCTTTTAGATGTTAGTAGGAGTTGTGGCATTGATAATGTACTAGTTTACTTCAAATAATCATTGAATAAGGTCTTCATATCTCCAAGCATGCACAAAATTGCATCGCTTGTTCACTGCCTCTTTGGGGGAAATTCTAGAGAATATTTATCGTCTTTGTGTTGCTAGACCTATAGCAATCTCAATACATGTATTGGCAACTTCACCAACGACATGGTATTTGACTATGTGGTATATGAAAGAACATATGGGCCCCCATGTGTGGTTTTTGTAATTAATGACAATCTTTATGGACTAATGTGTGTATTAAGTTGCACTTGTAGGATTTGTCCATTGGCCTCGCTTGGAGCATGTGTTGGCTTCAAGTTCGATGATATGAGGAGAAGATGTGTTGTGCAAGCTCAATATGCGCCATATCTAGAACATCTCATGTTTGATGCATGTCATCCTCGGTGATCATGGATCGATGATGAGGAATCAAGAAAGGTGTTCCATCTTGAGAAGGTCAAGTTCGTCTACATCGAGCTCAAGTGGAATGCTCAAGGCAAAGGTATAATCTTGATAGGTTTTCCCTTTTGCCGGTCTCATGTTGTGTGTGGAAGACCGGGTTTAGGATAGATAACTGTACTATCAAGAGGGGCTCCCAAATGAGTAACTTGGTCACATCGTTTGGAGAGAGCTCAAACCTTTGCATACTTGCATCATCGTATTTGGTTGTTATTTGGTCTTGTCCATGTGAGGATATAGAGCTTGTTGTAATGTTCATAACAAGCTCTTGTTCATCAAAATCGGATTTTCCTTTTATATCTTATTGCATTTTGATCTTGGAGGTTTTACCGGTTTGTATTTTAGAGATAGGTAAAACCTTACATTATTTGGTTCTTACTCATGTGAGGATTTAGAGCTTGTGTTAATCTCCATGACAAGCTCTAGTTCATCGAAAACGGATTTCATATGCATTTTCTATTACGTTTTTGATGTTGGAGGTTTTATCGGTTCATCTTTTTGAGAGAGGTTAAACCTTTATTCATTTGGATATATCCTCCCTTGATGTACTATGATGTTTCTTTGCATGATATTTTAGATCTTGTTGTCCTCTTCGAAACGAGTCCAAGATCATCAAAATCGGAGTCCGGATGCAAAAGTTATGGCCGTTTTCGTTCAGGGGTGACCGGTAGTACCGGACCAGGGTCCGGTAGTACCGCCCCTTAGTACCGGTTGGTACTGAATAAGGTGCGTTTGGCGTCCTGGGATCCCCAGGGAATGTCCGGTAGTACCGGGAAAAAGTCCGGTAGTACCGGGATTCGCGTTTTTGGGCTTCAACGGTTGGACTTTGGGGGGACCTATTTAAGGGGCCTTCTTCCCCAATGGATCCCCAACCATTCTTGCAAGTTTTCTGTAACTACCTCAGTGAATTATGCTCCTAGTTACAAGCCTAGATGAGCGGAAATGGTTAAAATAGTACGGTGGGGCCCAAATGCCACTCACAGGTAGACCTTTCGGCCGTCCTAACCATTTCCGAACATCGGGACAAGAACGGGCGGCGTAATCGGCAGGCGAAGGGATCAACTACATACACAAATGAGTATGTATGCAAGCCACCATACAATGGTTCTCAGAGTCATTCCATCTAAAAAGAAAGGAAATATTGCAACGCCATACGGCAAGATCCAAATATCCTAGATAGATATAATAGTTTAGGATACCTCCTCATACACCAAACATCAGAGTATCAAGCGGAAGCGGAAAACAAGATCCGAGTACGGATAAGAAGCAAATCGGCATAAGATGCCCCATAAATAAACACATCCCGCCCACAGATCTCACGGATCCCTGTTCCCGGAATCTCTACACCGAATGATCGTTGCCCACATCGTCTGCCTCCTCCACCCAAAGATCCATCTTGCGAGCTTACCTGTTCATCTGAATCAAACAATTTATCGTGTGAGACCCTAGGGGTACTCAGCAAGTCTTTATGCCTCTAAAGGGGACACAACCTGGGGTGACGCAATTGCAGCAAAAAAATAAACCCTAACAATTCTATAGATACTCGCTAACCATCCGCCTAACCAAAGATAGACGGATGTCCGTGAATTAATAACAAAAGTTATAACGGTAATCTCCACAGATCCATCCTCCTCCTCGCATACCGACGAGAAAGCGGACGAACAACCCCATCTGTTGGCAGTTTTATTATCCATTCCATGAGAATTGCACTATTTACTAGTCAGGTACTTAGTCAAATTAAGAGCGGTACTTTAGTTATACTTGTCTATGATCGAGAAACTGTGCTCCAAGTCGTCCATAACCGCGGACACGGCTTTCTGAAAGTTTTACCCTGTAGGGGTGCACAAATAGCAACACACACTCGATCAACCTCGGAAAAACCAAATCAAAACCCAACGAGGCAGTCACGACAAAGCGATCACAGGATTCAGAAATATTTCAGGGGGCCACCCCATTAAGCTACCCGCAACGAAGTTAGCCGACTCCGAGACGGACTCAAGGTTTGCGTCGTTGGTCAAACGATCGGGAACCCGAAAATGTGACTGGGCTTGTCGATATCACAAAACACTCCGCTTCCCTAATGATAAAGACAAGACTCGCACAATTTTAAATAAAGCAAGAAAGCATGGCATAAGTACAGATAGTAAATAAAACCTCAAACTAGTTTGTGGCCCCAAGAAATAAGAATGAATCAAGCTCTGCCTGGGGGTTCATAAGCCTCCCGGATGTGGATAGCGAATATTCAAGGAACAGGAATCAAGTACTCGGGGTCCTACGGACACAAGTGAGCCTGAAAACCAAATAGCAAATATGGCTCACCGATGCCACTTTCATTAGTTATCCCATTACTACTCAGTTAAGTTGTTTAGGTACCTCGTTATCCATCGACTCACATACCCTACACATGTTGTTCTACGACTCGCATGGCTCAAACAACTCCTGTAGTAATGGCTCATGGGATGGAGGAACAAGCTTCGGTGGGGTTTAAAAGTAAAGGCTATGCAATACTTGGGATTCAATTTAGTGCAATCGCGACTCAATGATGCAAGAATAAGATAGAGGCAATAGGTACTATATGTATGCAAGCATGTGGTAGTGCTTGCCTGGCAGCTCAGTTGAAGCGAGAGAAGGATTTGGGTAGTGCTCCTGGGTTTCTTGATATATCCCCGCCGCCTATTCGAAGAAGAACCAAACAAACAAGGGCCAACATAAATAAAGTGCACAAGCATATGAATAAAATGCATCAAGCAAACAATCATGCCATGATGAATGATGCACAATTTGCATGGCAATAAAGTAGCATGGCATGGGTGGGGTGTGGAATACAAGAATAAAACCTTTTATTGAGTTTTGGTCACATTTTAACCTCATATAAGTTGCTGTAAACTTTATATTTATATGATGCATGCTGCAATTCAGAACATGGAATGCATAAATAGAAAGGTCTCGTCGAGCTAATCATTTTAGACATATTATTTGTTCAATTTGGAGTTATAAAACAAAAGTTATTAATTAATTAAGGCAAAAGGGCATTTTATCGTAATTTTAATCAACTTGGAAATTAAAGTGTCCAAAATATATTTTGAAGGCCATATTCTCATATTTTTCTGATTTCAAAACATATATTATTTGTATTATTTGGTTTTAGAATTCAAAAGTTATTTAAATACAGATTTGAATTTGAATTTAAAACAATTTGGAAAAGGTTAAATTAAAAAATGCATGATGTAAATTTTCTTTTCACGTAATAAACCTAGCCATAGACAATGACAGGTGGGCCATCTGCTCGACGGAGACGCTGCCAGAAAACCCGTCTGTCACCGTGACTTTACCTAGCCTCTGCGAATGATGTAGGGCATAGGTGAAAGGTCCACGGCGCCTTGACCGGGACGCGACACGTGGTGGATCCAGAGGAGTGCGGGTTAAGGGCATATATCTGCGAGGGTGTTTTTGCAAACGAACAGAGAGGCTGACGGTGGGCTCGGTGGACCGCGGGTTAGGATAAAAAGCTAGGGGGGTTTTTATGCAAAAACGGCGACGCGTACTGTGCTTCTTCTCTAAATTCCCTGTCGAGCGATCGATGCGCGATGGCGCAATGCGCCAGGTTCAACTCAGGTCACGGGTGCGTGCGCTGTGGGGTCTAGCCAGCGCGGTGGGCTGGGGTTGTTGATAGGAGGAGGCTGGGCGGCTAGATAGGGCTTACGCGACGCCACAAGCGAGGAACGCCAGGCACGGCGCCTGAGCGTGCAAGACACAACGGCGCGGTCTGTGAAACGAGTGGCCGTGAGGATGTCTAGGAGGAAGGTTGGCTCACCGCGAGGTGGTCGGGCGTGTTGGATCGGGCGGCGAGCAGGACGACGGTGATGCAGAAGGCCAGGAGCTAGGGTTTCGGGGCGTCTCGGCGTGGCAAAGGGCAGGCCTCCTCCTCCTCGCTGGCGGGTTCGGGGCGATGCAGGGACAGGTCCTTGGTCTCCACGATCACCACCACGTCGAGCTTGACGGCCGGATCGACGAGGGCGACGATATACTGGAGGTGGCCGGCGAGAGAGGGTGGCGTCGGTGCAGAAGAAGGGAGGAAGGCCAGGGCGCCTCGGGCGGATCTAGAGAGGCCAGAGGAGAGCCGTGTGGGTAAAGAGAAAGGAGGGAGGGGAGGAGCGTGTGGGCGCGGGGTAGATGGAAAAGGTGGCCTCGGGTGCCACCTTTCCCTCCTCCTCCTCACGTGCTCGAGCTGGGAGGCCAGGGCAGGTAGGCAGCTGGCAGGTGGGGCAGGGTGAGGCCAAGGAGGTAGGCTCGGGGTGGGGCACGCCAGGCAAAGAGTAGAGAAGAGAGAGGAGAGGGGAGGCTCGGGCTAGGTTGGGGAGCCTCGGTTAGGGTTTGGTACTAGGGTTGGGGAGGGGTAGGTAGCTGGGGTGTGGCCAGGGAGAGAGGATGGCCAGGTGGGTCCGGCCTGGGGAGGCTCGGCATAGGTGAAGAGGAGAGGGTGAGGTAGGTTTAGGGTTTAGCTTAGGTGTAAGATGGTGGTAGAGGTGTAGGTGATTAGGGTAGGATCTTAGATAGAGGATTAGGGGAGAGGTAGAGGGAGTAGATGGCTTAGGTTTTTAGATGCTTGCATGCTCCAAACTAGATCAAGCAAGAATAGGTGGGAAAAGTGTAGGGTTTGGGTTTTAGAAAAGATCCACTTGACCATGCTTAAATGGAAGTGAAAAGGGAGGGGAAGATGAGGATTAGAGAGAGGGATATGAAGATGAGGTAGGGTGGAAGATGATCCACTCAAAAGACCAAATAAAAACCAAGGAGGGCAAAAATATGGAGAGGGTTGCATGGCCCATGCATAATATTAATGCTAGGTTTCATCTTGTGAAAACAACATAAATGTCCATGGCATTTATACTTATGCATTCCAAAAATATGGAATAAGCCAAACTAGAAGAAGTGGAAGGATGCCCCATGTGGCGTAGTTGGAGATGACCACATTGGAATAGAAATGGGACTTGCTAGTGTGTATGTGCCACTAGGTATTTAATAAGCCCAAGAATATCCCAACATGACAATAACCCCAAAACAACCCATATGGAAGCTAGGAAAAGGTTCCACTCACAAGGCATGCAAAGGTGGCCATGTGGCTCTCATAAACCAATAATGTGGAAACAATATGGTGCAAATATGAGAGCATGTGGAGATAGAATTGGATCCATCCCAACCCACATGAGCTAGAGGTAAACCCAATAAAGTGCAAAGCTCATATTTAGTTGGATGGTGGAATATATGGGGTGGTGACAAAGAAAGGTGGTGGAGTTAATAAAAGATATGCCCCCAACTCAACTTGGGCATTATACAATATATCAATAACCAAATACAATATATCAAGAGGCAAATACAATTAATAATGCATATGAGATAAGAACCAAAACAAAAAGGGTTTTATATGATGCTCAAATGCAAGGTGGCATGATGACATGAGCATGATATAATTATGATGCAACAATTATGTATAGGAAGTAGCATCTATGTAGACTAGGCTAGTAGCATTGCAATTGTTAGACAATTGGGATGCTACAACTCTCCCCCACTAAACAAGAATCTCGCCCCGAGATTCCTAGGAAAAAGAAAACAACACAAGGAGAGGCGGGTGTTCGAACGAAGGTGACCCTCACGTTCCCAAGTTGATGAACAACGGAATGGTGCGACCTCTACACCTTGCAAAACTTGCTAGACTTGTTGCGAGTCTTGCGTTTTGCTTGAGAAACAACGGGTTAGAAGAGTTGAAGGATTGTCGTGAGGCAAGAAGGTAGGATGATCATAGCTCCGGTTTTCTCAAGGAACATGATAAAAGAATAGAACCACTTGTGAAAGAAGGGACAAGATGATGTATCATGGATAAAGAAAGACACCGTTAAGATTAAAGATTTACCGATACTATAGAGGATGAACCTTTATCTCGCTGGAAGAAAAAGAGCTAGATTGGAGAGTTTTGAACCACCATGACAATAGCATCGTATCTTCTCTCGGATTTGAGGAATGAAGTACGGAAACAATATTGCCTTCAAACAATAGAGTCCCTTGATATCAACAGAAAGATTTGGTTAGACATCGTCGGATTAGATTCTTGTTGCGCCGGTAAGACCCCAAAGGATCACGCAATTGAGGTGCGCGGATATAACTTCCAGAGACGGATGTGAAACCAGATCATGGTGGAATCCCGAGAAGCAAAGAATATGGAGGATCTGGAGTTTATTGTAGAGATACTTATGGCTTTCTTTAGCCTTGAGGCTAACACAATAGATTTGCGGCTGATGGCATCAACCATAATTGGCTTTACCACAGAAAAGAATTGATGAAACAAAAAGAGAGATAGTTTCCTTTCATCTTGTTTGGGGATGTCGAGCATTGGTAGAAGGACGAGGAACGAAAGGAGTTTGCGTTTGTTTCCACCAGATAATTGAAGATTTTGCTCCATCAAGAATAGGCAGACCACCAACAAGAGATTATAGATTACTTTCTTCGAGAGAGCACTCCGGAAAAACAAGGACGGAAGTAAAAGTATCGAGGGATAAAGGCCACTTCTAACTTCCGTGGAGTGAGTGAAATCACATTAATTCACCAATTCAATGTACAAGAGCGAATGATAAGAGTAGTGGTATGGTAGCTACTCCATCCCGCACTCAAAGCATTACTCCGCACCTGAATAAGAAAACCATGCAACCCCACTACCGAAACAGACTGAAGGTATTGACAATAACTCATGGAACTTCGTTAGAAAACAAGGATAGATGCAAACGATTCGCCGGATTCATAGATAGATAAAGATGATGATGTTGTCGTCATGTCTGAAGTACCAAGCCACCAGAAAGATATGAAGGAAGATTACGGAGAACAACTGCAAGATTCAACAGCTACAGAAAAGATAGCACCAACTTGAACAGAAGGAATACAAGATCTGGAAGGTCTTCATGGCCTCCGGTGGATTGAGCATATACGATATAGCGAGAGGGTTTCAAGAGATTACTTGACGAGACTGAGGTGAAAAGAACTCCATGTTCTTCTTGAAATGATTGAGAGAGATTTAGCAGTCTTGAGGAAAACTTCGACGGAACGAAGATGATGACTCGCCAACAAGGAAACTCCGGGTTTGGTTGAAGATGTAAGATGGAATTAACAATGGACTTGCTGATTCCAGAGTTGAAGTAATGTATTTAGCAGAAGGACATGGTCGAGATAGGTGACTTCAAGAAGCCAGAATTCATGCTTTGAGAACTTTGCACACAGGCAGTGTTAACAAAGCTTGAGAGAAAGAGACACAGATGATCTTCCATGTTCTTCCATTGATATGGAATAGGCAAGCATATTATCAACATATACCACCATGGCTTAACAAGATATTCCCAGAATATCAAGTTCAAAAGGCGAAAGAAACGAACAAATGCTCGAAACACTTTCTGAACTCAACGCTCTTAGAAAGATCAATATTAAGAGCACGGGTTCGTGTTGAAGAAGATGCACTGGAAGAATAGATTATCTGGTCCTTCGGAAGAAAAAGAGCTGTCACCTGGTTCACATTGTCGATCGGATCACCGGTTACAAAGATAAAGAGATCTTGGATAAAGAAACGATGATAGCTCATACTTCAAGCAAAGCTACCAGAGACGAAAAGATGCAATTCCCTCGTCTCAGAGAGAATTTTGCAGATATGGAGTTCAAAAAGATGTGCAGCATGATGGACAGATGATACACCGCCGTAGTGCTTTGAGAAACTCCGGATTGCCAAAGATGCTTGAATATGCATAGATATGATCACGGTGTACTCAAAATCACAGGAGATAACCGTCACCATTTGAAGGATAGTGGTGATTGCATTTTCCATATTCCACTCATGATAAGTGTCATATAGTTATGCCGAGAACCAATTTACAATCACCAGCATCGGATCGACACATGTTATGTAATTAGCCCAAGAGAACTGGAGATGAAAAGAAACTCTAGGATTAAGCGCCGGTCACCAAAGAATGAATTAGCATGGACATGATGATAAACGGGAGATAGATAATGTTTCACACACGACTGAAAAGGAGTGTGGAAACATAGATGTATCAAAGAAAAATTTTCCGCATTTTTTGGCATTAAAATACCAATAGATGCGCAAAAACACTTATCGGGTAGAGATTAGCAATAGATGCTTTCACAGAATGTGGAGTTGCTAGAAGGAAGGACACCCTTAAGAAGATGACACCGGTTAACAAGGAATCAGATAGATCGCACCGGTTTTCAAAAGCCTGTCAGTATGGAATGTACCAACAGTTGATAACCAAAGGCAGATGGTGGTAACATGTTGGATGCAATAGATAGACAAGGAGTTACACACACACGCACACACACACACACAACCTATGGTACTACGGAAACCCAGAACACGTGAATCCTAGTTTGAATTTTAAGAAGAGGATTGAAAACGTTACACTTCCTTACCAGAAAAGGGTGGGTGGGTGGGTAAGAATAAAAGTGGAAGCAGTCCTACTCTCGCGTTTTGTTTTCCCTAGTATACATAACTACCAAAAATATTTGCTAGACTGACAACGACCATTTGGCTGAGACCCTGAAGGGCGGGATGGCTCTGATACCAATTGTAACTACCTCGGTGAATTACGCTCCTAGTTACAAGCCTGGATGAGCGGAAATGGTTAAAATAGTACAATTGGGGCCCAAATGCCACTCACAGGTAGACCTTTTCGGCCGTCCTAACCATTTCGAACATCGGGACAAGAACGGCGGCATAATCGGCGAAGGATCAACTACATACACAAATGAGTATGTATGCAAGCCACCATACAATGGTTCTCGAGTCATTCCATCTAAAAAGAAAGGAAATATTGCAGCATACGTCAAGATCCAAATATCCTAGATAGATATAATAGTTTAGGATACCTCCTCATACACCAAACATCAGAGTATCAAGCGGAAGCGGAAAACAAGATCCGAGTACGGATAAGAAGCAAATCGGCATAAGATGCCCCATAAATAAACACATCCATACAGATCTCACGGATCCTGTTCGGAATCTCTACACCGAATGATCGTTGCCCACATCGTCCGTCTCCTCCACCCAAAGATCCATCTTGCGAGCTTACTGCTCATCGAATCAAACAATTTATCGTGTGAGACCCTAGGGATACTCAGCAAGTCTTTATGCCTCTAAAGGGGACACAACCTGGGGTGACGCAATTGCAGCAAAAAAATAAACCCTAACAATTCTATAGATACTCGCTAACCATCCGCCTAACCAAAGATAGACGGATGTCCGTGAATTAATAACAAAAGTTATAACGGTAATCTCCACAGATCCATCCTCCTCCTCGCATACCGACGAGAAAGCGGACGAACAACCCCATCTGTTGGCAGTTTTATTATCCATTCCATGAGAATTACACTATTTACTAGTCAGGTACTTAGTCAAATTAAGAGCGGTACTTTAGTTATACTTGTCTATGATCGAGAAACTGTGCTCCAAGTCGTCCATAACCGCGGACACGGCTTTCTGAAAGTTTTACCCTGTAGGGGTGCACAAATAGCAACACACACTCGATCAACCTCGGAAAAACCAAATCAAAACCCAACGAGGCAGTCACGACAAAGCGATCTCAGGATTCAGAAATATTTCAGGGGGCCACCCCATTAAGCTACCAAGAAGTTAGCCGACTCGAGACGGACTCAAGGTTTGCGTCTGGTACAAAGCATGGGAACCCGAAAATGTGGTGGCTTGTCGATACCGAAAACACTCCGCTTCCCTAACGATGCAGTGCAGTACCTCGCACAATTTTAAATAAAGCAGTAAAGCATGGCATAAGTACATGATAGTAAATAAAACCTCAAACTAGTTTGTGGCCACAAGAAATAAGAATGAATCAAGCTCTAGCTCAGGGGGGTTCATAAGCCTCCCGGATGTGGATAGCGCGAATATTCAAGGAACAGGAATCAAGTACTCGGGGTCCTACGGGACACAAGTGAGCCTGAAAAACCAAATAGCAAATATGGCTCACCGATGCCACTTTCATTAGTTATCCCATTACTACTCAGGTTAAGTTGTTTAGGTACCTCGTTATCCATCAGACTCTCACATACCCTACACATGTTGTTCTACGACTCGCATGGCTCAAACAACTCCTGTAGTAATGGCTCATGGGATGGAGGAACAAGCTTCGGTGGGGTTTAAAAGTAAAGGCTATGCAATACTTGGGATTCAATTTAGTGCAATCACGACTCAATGATGCAAGAATAAGATAGAGGCAATAGGTACTATATGTATGCAAGCATGTGGTAGTGCTTGCCTGGCAGCTCAGTTGAAGCGAGAGAAGGATTTGGGTAGTGCTCCTGGGTTTCTTGATATATCCCCTGCTCAGCGTCTATTCGAAGAAGAACCAAACAAACAAGGGCCAACATAAATAAAGTGCACAAGCATATGAATAAAATGCATCAAGCAAACAATCATGCCATGATGAATGATGCACAATTTGCATGGCAATAAAGTAGCATGGCATGGGTGGGGTGTGGAATACAAGAATAAAACCTTTTATTGAGTTTTGGTCACATTTTAACCTCATATAAGTTGCTGTAAACTTTATATTTATATGATGCATGCTGCAATTCAGAACATGGAATGCATAAATAGAAAGGTCTCGTCGAGCTAATCATTTTAGACATATTATTTGTTAAATTTGGAGTTATAAAACAAAAGTTATTAATTAATTAAGGCAAAAGGGCATTTTATCGTAATTTTAATCAACTTGGAAATTAAAGTGTCCAAAATATATTTTGAAGGCCATATTTGAATTCCTCATATTTTTCTTATTTCAAAACATATATTATTTGTATTATTTGGTTTTAGAATTCAAAAGTTATTTAAATACAGATTTGAATTTGAATTTAAAACAATTTGGAAAAGGTTAAATTAAAACAGACAGACAGAAATACTTTTCTCACACAGACAAACCTAGCCATAGACAATGACAGGTGGGCCATCTGCTGACTGGACGACGCAGCGTGCAGAAAACCGTCTGTCACCGTGACTTTACCTAGCCTCTGCGAATGACAGGTAGGGCCGGCAGGGTGAAAGGGTCCACGGCGCGCGCAGCCAGCTGGGACGCGACACGTGGTGGATCCGGAGGAGCGCGGGTTAAGGGCATATATCTGCGGGGGTGTTTTTGCAAACGAACAGAGAGGCTGACGGTGGGCTCGGTGGACCGCGGGTTAGGATAAAAAGCTAGGGGGGGTTTTATGCAAAAACAGCGACGCGTACTGTGCTTCTTCTCTGAATTCCCTGTCGAGCGATCGATGCGCGACAGTGGACGGCGCGGCGCGCAGGGTTCGAACCTGGGTCGCGGGTGCGTGCGCTGTGGGGGCTAGCCAGCGCGGTGGGCTGGGGTTGTTGATAGGAGGAGGCTGGGCGGCTAGATAGGGCTTACGCGACGCCGCGGCACAACGACCGACGACGTGTGTGAGAAACGACGGTGCGTGAGGATGTCTAGGAGGAAGGTTGGCTCACCGCGAGGTGGTGAAGGTGTTGGATCGGGTCGGAAGCAGCGGACGACGGTGATCACGAGGCTCATGAGCTAGGGTTTGATGGGCGTCTCGGCGTGCGTGGGCAGCCTCCTCCTCGCCATGCGGTTCGGGCGATGCAGGGACAGGTCCTTGGTCTCCACGATCACCACCACGTCGAGCTTGACGGCCGGATCGACGAGGGCGACGATATACTGGCGGTGGCCGGCGAGAGAGGGTGGCGTTGGTGCAGAAGAAGGGAGGAAGGCCAGGGCGCCTCGGGCAGATCTGGAGAGGCCAGAGGAGAGCCGTGTGGGTAAAGAGAAAGGAGGGAGGGGAGGAGCGTGTGGGCGCGGGGTAGATGGAAAAGGTGGCCTCGGGTGCCACCTTTCCCTCCTCCTCCTCACGTGCTCGAGCTGGGAGGCCAGGCGGTGTGGCGTGGCGGGTGGGGTGGTGAGGCCAAGGTGTTAGGCTCGGGGTGGGGCACGCCAGGCAGAGAGTAGAGAAGAGAGAGAGGGAGGCTGCCAGGCTGGGGAGCCTCGGTTAGGGTTTGGTACTAGGGTTGGGAAGAGGTAGGTAGCTGGGGTGTGGCCAGGGAGAGAGGATGGCCAGGTGGGTCCGGCCTGGGGAGGTTCGACATAGGTGAAGAGGAGAGGGTGAGGTAGGTTTAGGGTTTAGCTTAGGTGTAAGATGGTGGTAGAGGTGTAGGTGATTAGGGTAGGATCTTAGATAGAGGATTAGGGGAGAGGTAGAGGGAGTAGATGGCTTAGGTTTTTAGATGCTTGCATGCTCCAAACTAGATCAAGCAAGAATAGGTGGGAAAAGTGTAGGGTTTGGGTTTTAGAAAAGATCCACTTGACCATGCTTAAATGGAAGTGAAAAGGGAGGGGAAGATGAGGATTAGAGAGAGGGAGATGAAGATGAGGTAGGGTGGAAGATGATCCACTCAAAAGACCAAAGAAAAACCAAGGAGGGCAAAAATATGGAGAGGGTTGCATGGCCCATGCATAATATTAATGCTAGGTTTCATCTTGTGAAAACAACATAAATATCCATGGCATTTATACCTATGCATTCCAAAAATATGGAATAAGCCAAACTAGAAGAAGTGGAAGGATGCCCCATGTGGAGTAGTTGGAGATGACCACATTGGAATAGAAATGGTACTTGCTAGTGTGTATGTGCCACTAGGTATTTAATAAGCCCAAGAATATCCCAACATGATAATAACCCCAAAACAACCCATATGGAAGCTAGGAAAAGGTTCCACTCACAAGGCATGCAAAGGTGGCCATGTGGCTCTCATAAACCAATAATGTGGAAACAATATGGTGCAAATATGAGAGCATGTGGAGATAGAATTGGATCCATCCCAACCCACATGAGCTAGAGGGAAACCCAATAAAGTGCAAAGCTCATATTTATTTGGATGGTGGAATATATGGGGTGGTGACAAAGAAAGGTGGTGGAGTTAATAAAAGATATGCACCCAACTCAACTTGGGCATTATACAATATATCAATAACCAAATACAATATATCAAGAGGCAAATACAATTAATAATGCATATGAGATAAGAACCAAAACAAAAAGGGTTTTATATGATGCTCAAATGCAAGGTGGCATGATGACATGAGCATGATATAATTATGATGCAACAATTATGTATAGGAAGTAGCATCTATGTAGACTAGGATAGTAGCATTGCAATTGTTAGACAATTGGGATGCTACATTTTCCCCTCCATTGTTGACCTTCTTGAGCTTGCTTTCTCTCAGTCCCTCCAATGATTCTTGCATATTCTTGAGGGATTTGAAAGAGGAGATCTAGATCTACAATCCCACCAATCAATCTCTCCTCTAAGTGAGGGGAACATATTGGGATCTAGATCTTGGAGTCTTTTGTGGAATTCCTCCATTGTTCTTCCTCTCTTATTCCCCCATAAGCTTTTGTAGCTTTGGTGGAATTTGGGAGAGAGGGATTTGAGCACCTTTGTGGTGTTCTTGCCATTTGCATTTGGTGCATCGGTTTGAGTTATCCTCGGAGGATTTGGTTCGTGCGACTCATTGGAGCTTGTCCCTCTTGGGTTCTTGGAACCCTAGACGGTTTTGTGGCCTTGGTGGCATTGTGGCCTTTTGTGGCATTTGTTGGGAGCCTCCAATTAAGTTGTGGAGAAGTGCCCCAACCTTGTGAGAGGTTCCGGTTGCCACCAACAAGTGCACCGATAGTGGAAGCGTGGATCGATCCCGTTGGGGTGAGATTCACCGGAGAATAAGGGAGGCATTTTATGGCGTTGGTGGTTTGATACCACCCCCTCTCCAAACGAGACGTACTCCATGTTTGGAGGAACTCGGTAAAATTTCGGTGTCCCCGCGTGCCTCGGTTATCTCTATACCCGAGCTCTTTACTTATGCACTTTACATTGTGACAGCCTTCATGCTTGAAGTAATATATACTATCACTTTGTTGCTTATATTGCTTAGCATAAGTTGTTGGTGCACATAGGTGAACCTTAGTTGTTCTAGGTTGTGCTTAACAAAGTAAACACTAGTTTTATTCCGCCTTTGTTGAGCCACTCTAGGAAAAGTTTTAATCGCCTATTCACCCCCCCCCCCCTAGGCGACATCCGTATCATTTCGGTATATATATCATATAATTGTGGACTACTTTTGATCTGGAGCAGGTTATATGACCTTCATGTTTTGACAACGGGGATGAACATGAGGCGAACGAGGTGAAGAGCATGGGAAAACGATGACAAACACACACACACAACACATGGGGATACCTAGCATATCTTGTAAAGGAAAATCACTCGGCAACAACAACCAATGGCTGAGCATCTGGATCTCAAATTGCAAACCAACCTTACTCTTTATGGAACCACCTACTACTACCAGCCGGTCCACTGGTCCAATAGAATTCATTTAAGGAAAGATTCATAAAGGTCTACTAGCATCCTTATCAAAGGAAAGTGTATCTACTAAGGATACCAATCGTCACTCCATACAAGGAGGTACTTGGGTTCCAAAAATGGGAGAAAGGGGGAGCAAAGCTCAACTCTCAAGAATATTCTTATATCTAACCCTAGATCTGAGAAGGCAGGGGATTATTTCTAGTCGAAGGGCAAAATGGGTGGGTAAGGTGATAAGATACAAGGACATGTGACCTAAATCTGCACATAGATAGGCAGTATGATGGTTTAGCATCGGACACTCAAGTGGTTTTAGCGTCGGATAGTCTTGTTCCTATCAACCTTTAGGGCGGGGGCAGGGGTCTTCGTCTTGTTCTTCACGGCGTGAGTCCATGCTGGGTAGTTTGATAGGTTGATGGGGGACAGTCCAACGACTATACTAAGGCGAGCCAGACAAAGGTAGCCTTGGTCAGAGGAAAGATAGAGGAATGCCAGGCACATGACGAATATGTTCGACATCGTGTATGATGGCTATTGGGATCATAGGGCTTCAGGCACTATACATACTAGTGAGTTGGCGTGGGAATGTTCGGCAACATTATTTTCTTATCATGTTCTTCAGGCTTGTGGTCTCCCATGTTCTGTCCTTTCCTGTAGGAAATTTGGGTCTTTTATTCGATTGGCGAGTTAACATATATTTTGAAGAAAATTTGGGCGGCACCGGGATAGCCTCTCCTACTGCCGCACATGTGTTTGGCCATCGCCATACGATGTCTTCTGTGAGTTACTAGGCACGCTATAGGGGAATCCGATAGAGATGCTCTTATCAAATCTCTTGTGACGTGACCCAAATGGTCTGAGTCAGTATGATCCGGTATGTGCAGCCAAGAGGACAGGGCGTGCATGCTCCAGTGCCACAACCCAAACTGGCCGATGCGTCTGGCTCGACCCATTTTCCCACAAAATTTAGGCCGTGAATGTGTTTGGCCGGATAGAGTGCATGTCCGCCTGCTCCCCCTTGTCCATCCCGGGCCCTCTCACTAGTGGCACACGAGCTACTCTCTACCCCAAACCCTTGCCCACACTCTCTGCCTCCACTCCAAGGCACGCCACAGTCTGCATGGTGTCTCACCATTGCCCTCCCCCACCTGAGCCCGCGCTTGCTGCGGAGGTGACTGTCTTCTGCGACTGCATCCCAATACCGGACACGGCACCTATACCCCACCGGCCATACATGTTGGAGATATGCCCTAGAGGCAATAATAAATATAGTTATTATTATATCTTTGTGTTTATGATAAATGTTTACATTCATGCTATAATAGTATTAACAAGGAAACATTAATACTTGTGTGATTTGTAAACTAATTTAGAGTCCCTAGTAAAGCCTCTTTATAATACTAGCTTGTTGGTTAATAAATGATTGTGGTTTCCCTATCATGAACATTGAGATGTTATTAACAACAAGATCATATCATTAGGAGAATGGTATGATGGACATACTCCTATAGATAAGCGTAGCATAAAGATCAAGTCATTTTAATAGTTCAATTGCTATATGCTTTCTGATACATAGTAACCTAATTCCTTCGACCATGAGATCATGCATATCACCATCACCAGAAGGATGCTTTGATTACATCAAACACCACACCGTAACTGGGTGGCTATAAAGGTGGCATTGAGTGTTCGGAAAGTATTGGTTGAGACACATGGATCAAGAATGGGATTTGTCCATCCATATGACGGATAGATATACTCTGGGCCCTCTCGGTGGAATGTCATCCAATTAGCTTGCAAGCATGTGACTGGCTCACAAGGGATCACATATCACGGGAACAAGAAAAGAGTACTTATCGATGTGAGGTTGAACTAGGTATGCAGAGATACCGACGATCAAAACCTCGGATAAGTAAACTATCGTGAGACAAAGGGAAATTGGTATCATATGTAAGTGGTTCATTCGATCGCAAAGTAATCGTAGAAATATGTGAGAGCCATATGAATTTCCAGATTCCTCTATTGGTTATTGTTCGGAGAAGTGTCTCGATCATGTCCGCATAATTCATGAACCGTAGGGAGACACACTTAAGGATTCGACTTTGTTGAGTAGTTATGGAATGATGAGTAAGAGACCGAATGTTGTTCGGAGTCTCGGATGGGATCCGGGATATCACGAGGAGATCCGGAATGGTCCGGAGAATAAGATTCATATAAGGAAAGTCCTGTTTCGGGGTTGGAGAATGGTTCCGGTGTTTTCATCGGGAATGTTCTAGAAGGTTCCGGAATGTCCGACACTCCAGAGGGGAAGGGTACATGAATGTTTCATAACAAGTTGGAATGGTTGCATCATGTACTAGGTGTCATCGCTGAACAAAATAAAGGGTTAAATCAAATCCTAGTTTGAAAAGTCAAACGCCAATTTGAAAAATCAAACGACTATTTTGTTTTGTGGAGGGAGAGTAGGAAACCTGCTTGGGGAGGAAGTCCCTCTCCCTCCACCGCCGGCCTTGGAAGCCGAGTTGGGGAGGGACTCCCCTCCCCTTGGCCGGCCCCCTCCACCTATATAAGGAGGGGCAGGGCTGCCCCTCCAAGCACACAACTTGCACCCCGCAAACCCTAGCTCCAAGCCGCCGGCGCCGCCACCTCCTGCTGCCGCTACCGCCTAGGGCTAAACCCTAGCCGCCGAGTTGGGGCATCCCCTTGCCCTAGCCGCCGGCCTAGCCTCTCCTCCTTGGTGCGTCTAAACCCTAGATCACCGAGGCTCTCTCATAGTCCACCATACTCGCTCCGGCTTAAGGCGAAGCCCTGCGAGATCCCCCCTCTACTTCCGGTACCACGTCGTCGTGCTGCCGGAATTGTGAGGAGAGTGCTACAACTCGGTGGAGGAGAGCGCCTGAAGGATCGTCTACACGATCTTGAGATCGGGAAGAGTACGACTACATCACCCACGAGAATCCGCTCTCGTTAAACACTTTGGAATCTTCGAGGGTGAGTTATTCTATCGACTCGTTGCTACAATCTAGTAGATAGATCTTGGCTTGTTTGTTTGTATGCGGTAGAATTTTTTTGTTTTCCATGCTACGAACCCCTACAATACACTCGGGCGCGTCGCTATCCCATGCACCTAGGACCTGCTCGTCCAATTGTCTGGCCGCATTTGAGGTACATTCGTCACCGGCATAGGCATGAACATTGATGTTTTGTCCATGAACTGACTAGCGGCTTGTGTGTGCACATATGGACAATAGGAAAATCGAGTTTTCTACAAGAATGTCATCGAATCATCATTAGACGAAGAGTCCGACGATGATGAGGGTTCGACTCGCCAATGCCCATTGTTATGGACTTGGGTTTTGGAGAAGATGGGGATGCTGGAAGTCACGAGACGGTTAACAGGCAACCAACACGGGGACACGAGGTTTACCCAGGTTCAGGCCCCCGGAGGGAAAACCCTACTCCTGCTTGTTTGTTCTTTATTACGGCGGAACCGAAGGTTACAGGGGTGCGCAGATGCAATATGGCGTGGAGGTGTGTGTATGAGGTGTTGAGATCTAGATCTATAGATTTATTGTCTATTGTACCGATGGAGGGATTGTGGCATCTATTGTATCGTGCCCTCCTCTTTGGACCCTCCTAGCCTTTATATATGGGAGGCTAGGTCTCAGGTACCGATATGAGTTGGTTACAAGTTGTATTTAAACTATAGTCTTAAGATTTCCTTGTCTTGTGCGCTTGGGAGTCCGTATCCATATGGGATTCATAGTAGCCGAAACTTCATAGGCGTCATGGAAACTGGCAGGTCTTCGAGTGGGCCTTCCATCGGGCTAGACCAGGTAGGCTAACATCGGGTACCCGCAGGGCATATCCATGTCAGCAACCCCTGAGTGTCCATCCGAAACGTAGATTCGGGTGGAGACTCAGTTGTGTTGAACCTTGCATTTGGATGTTGAAGTCGAAAGTTGTGTCATAGTGTGAAGCACTTCACCCGAAAGTTCATTGGGTCAGCTGAATTTGTTCGGTTGTTGTAAAGGAGTCAGCATTATGGACGTAGTCAACATAATGGACTATAGGGTGCGTGACCCGTGCTCTCTATGCGAGTAGCCCCCGAGTGTATGTTCGAGTCGTAGACTCGAGCAGAGACTTACAGTCATTGGTTGCGGGTTATAGCGACCCGGAAGTTCTTTGGATGACCTTGCATATGCCCTGAATGCCTTTATTTTTTCGAATGGGCGACCAGCGCTCCCTATGGGAGTAGCCCCCGTGTCCTTAGTCGAATCGTTGATTCGAGTGAGGAATCGAAGCGTGCCACTTAAGGATGGCAATGGGTAGGGTATGGGCAATACCATACCCATGCACTCGAAGATCTTCTGTGTGCGCGACTAGCGCTACAGTTTGGAGTAGCCCCCGAGTGTCAGGCAGAGTCGTAGACTCGGGAAGATACTCGAGTCTTGTATCGCGCAGTTGTATTCGACAATATCGTGGCCGTACCGCTGACCTGAAAGTACATCAGGTGCGCGACCAGCGCTCCTGATAGGAGTAGCCCCCGAGTGTCTAGTCGAGTCGCAGACTCAAGTGGAGACTCATGCAAGGAGAAACCACTGACCCGGAAGTGCATCGAGTCAACGTCTCATGTATAAGGAGCCAGGAGTTGACGTAGCGGAGTCGCGCGATGTTTAGCCGGAAGGACGCAATGTTTAGCCGGATGAAGTTGACGCTGTTGCTTCTGTCGGGTACATAGTCAGCATCGCGCATGTGTAGCATCAAGCGATGCAACCATCCGAGGAAGGTTGTGACTCGGGCCTTGAGTTTATGGCGTAGCCAGTTGCTTTGTCGACTGATGTTGGAGGACCCGATAGAATAGTTTGATGCAGTCGACACCTTTGTAAGCTATAGAAAATGCAAAAAATGGTGAAGTACTTGTATCTTGTAATGAATTTTTGAGTCGACTTGTAAAGTAAAATTCTGGTGCCACTCGAGTCGACACGTTTGTGCTGTTTTCTAGGCCTTTTCGTTAGCCTGATTACCCTTAGTCTCGGTACCTTGCCGAGGCACTCGGGGTTCAAGGATTCGACAGTCAGGCAGAATCAGCTACTCAGGCTGTCGCGTTCGAGGTGCTCGAGTGCGTGGAGCCGATGACACATTAGGTTACTCGAAGAGGGCGCGGCCCCCGAGTGTTTCGAGTGTGAGTTAAAAATGAAATCAGCTCTAAGTATAGGGAAACTTAGCTTTGTTGGTTGCCGTGACGAAGTTGACGCGGTAGCAGGTAATGCGACAAACGTAGTCGACGCGGCGGACCGCAGTCATAGCAGCGACAGGTTCCTGGGATCGATGGCGGCAGCGAGTTTTGCATCCGAAGATTGTCGCAATCGAAGACCACATTGGGTCGTCACATCCGAACAATTCAGTGGGTCACCATAGCCAGAGGCCACACAGTTCACTGGAGCCGAAGACCACAGCGAGTTGCCGCCACCGAAGACTGCAGAGGGTCGCGCGACGGAGTCAAAGACTCAGCAAGATGCACAACGCGGCGATCGGGAGTCGACGTGGCGGATGTGTGATCGAGGCAGCGTTCGAGAGCCGATGTGACGGACCGCAGTCAACGCGGCAGCGGGTCTCCGAGGACGATAGCGGCAGCAGTTTGCCGCAATCGAAGATCACAGAAGGTCGCGTAGTCGAAGAGTGCAATAGGTTGTCGGGGTCGAAGACCACAATGGGTCACGCGGCGGAGTTGGCGCAGTACACGTGTCGATGCAGCTCCCTTGTGTAGTTGATGGGTCACGTGATCGTCGGAGCGGCGCCTACCGATGGACAAGAGTCAACGCAGCAGTGGGTTGGAACAGCCCCCGAGCGTAGATCTTACAGTGAAAGGATCGAAAAGACGTCAGACAGAGCCACGGAGCGGAATCGCCAGATTTTTTTTATCATCAAGAGTCTTTTTCTTTCGACCGATCTAAATCGAATGCGTCCGTGAAGGACCAGGCTAGCTAGCTTTGGTTGATCTCTTTTCTCTTCTTATTTTCCTTGTTTCTTGACACCTGCAGGATTTAATCTGCTGAGTCCACGTGTGCACCGATTGATGTTTGGAGCTTGACTGATTGAAAACAAATAATGTTTGGTCTTTGAGTTGGCCACGTCCGGTTGACACGAGCACATAAGCTTGGTTCCGGTGCCTTATCGTATGTATGCATGGAAGATGCATGTCTCCGCATGCCCAGCTGCTTATTACAATAAATGAATCATACGACCTCAGGATCTTGGACCTGTCGCCTGAGCCAGTTGGCCCTCGTGATCCTCGGCGTGATGATAAGGACTGCTGCCTTCGTAAATAAAGTTTCTAGGATGCTTGTTGTGGTGTGCCACGCGCGAGAGGCACTATCGATATCGAGCCAGCGACAAAATTTCTTGCCCACTCGAACGGATCTTGATGTAGGCTCACATATCATTGCTTCTTTGATTAAAATAATAAATGGAGGAACAAGTCCGGTTTCGAGTCAGCTGCGGTACGAATGGCCTTCTCGTTAGTTTAGATAGCACGTTTGCCCGGGCTTCCTAAGATCTCTGATGGCCAACTGACTAAATCGATCTGATCAGCTGTCACGCGTTTGGCTGGTCCAGATCGTTCGAGCCCCCGAGCTCGTACCGATGAAGACAAAATTGGCTGATGCGAAGACGTTGATGAAGAAATCCAGCGAGCCGACATAGACGAATCGACCGGATATGATCCGACCGTCGTTGATGATGAAGGAGCCGGAGTGGATCTTTCTCGGCGGAAGCCGACGAATCATAGACGCAGGTGATGAAACCGTCACGACCGCACGATCAGCGTCCCCGGTTTCCACAGACACCGCCAATTGACGAGAGTTCGACTCGTCAATGCCCATTGTTAAGCGGCGCCTACTGGTAAGGTTGGATTCTAATCATACCAAAAATGTTCCACGACCATTCGCATGCTTGCATATAGAGTAGCAGGTGATCTCATTGATGCGTACATGTGCATGAGTAAGTCCACATGCCTTGAATTGATGTACAAGTTTTGTGCAATAGTTGCTACGGTGTTCGACAAAGTTTACCTGAGAGAGCCAAACACTGAAGACACTACCCGACTGTTGTCGAACAATGAGGCAGGGAGTTTCCTTGGATGCTTGGGAGCATATAATGTATGCATTGGGAGCGGAAGAACTGTCTTTTATATTGGCAAGGGAAGATTAAAGGTCATGTGGATGGGTGCACGGTCGTACTTGAGGTTGTTGCATCATATAATCTCTGGATTTGACACTACTTCGTCATGGCAGAATCTAATAATGACATCAACGTTCTCCAACGCTCACCGATATTCGCTAGGCTTGCAGAAGGAAATGCTCTTGAGGTTACCTATGAGCAATGATAATCATTACAACAAGGGGTATTATCTAGCCGATGGCATCTATCCACCCTGGTCAATATTTGTCAAGACAATACACAACCATAAAGAATATAAATGTAAGAGGTTCGCAGAAGAATAAGAGGCTTGTAGGAAATATGTGGAGCGGGCATTGTTGTGCTTCAATCTCGGGGCTATTGTTTAGCACCCTGCAGGTGTCACGGTATTGTCGATGAGTACACTATAGAGGGATCTTCACAACGTATTTAGAGAGGCGTGGAGTAAGGCGGCGAGTTGGCGGGTATACGGTAACACAACTTACCTAGGCTCAAATCCCACAACGATGGAAGAATCCTACTCCTACTATAAATCACTATAATGGCAATACGCCGAATTATAGAGTATGTGGTTCGCTATGCGAGGTTGAGTTGTAAGAACTTGTTGTGCCCTAAAGGCTCCCGTAGGTCGGCTTATAAAGGCGTCAGGACAAGGGTTACATGATAAAGTCCATACCAGATAGGTTACAAAGTCCTACACTAATACTAACTAGTCTTCGAGTCTTGTACTCCAAGGCTCCTGCTTCGTCTATGTCAGTATTGTAGCCTTCCTATTTAACCGACATGGGCCTCCCTTCTGGGTCCTACTAACTGGGCCGCCCAGCAAGCCATAGCCCATGCTACCTTCGGTGGGCCACCCGGGTTAGCCGGAATAAGGCAGTGCTATGGTGATACCCATTATGCATATCCCCAACAGTAACCCCCGAAAAACTTTAAGATTTGTGTCGTCTTGTTGTTGGTTTGTGAATGATCTGTCTAGGCGATGTCGACAATTCTAGAAAGCAACATCTTGAAGCTCTCCCAAAAAGCACTGCAATCTTTTACTCCTCCGGCTTTGATATGTAAGTCAGAGAAATGTTGAGTCCTTGATCATCCTTACATAGTCGGATAACATTCTGCTATCTTAAATAATCTTCAGACATGACCCGCCTCTGCGTTTGTTAGGAGGATGACGTTGGGTACATCCTGGCATTACCTCGAAACTCACAAACGGCTAGGAAAATCATCATTGTGATTTCCTCGCACAAGAAATCCAAACTGTTGGTGGAGGACATGCAGACATGGCGAAATTACCACACATGTTTCTTAACATGTCGCCGACACTTACTCCCTTGGATCCTCATATACACGAATCTTGATGGCTGGTCTTTATAAGTTACCATGGCGGTTAATATTTTCATTCACCTTCCTTCTCTCCCACTTCATATTCATCCTCACTATAGTCAATGTTTTGAGCTCCCGAGCCAAAAAGTGTAAGTCCCAATCCTCAACTCCACCATTTTCTCTTCCAATGGCTAGCCAAGGCAGCACTTCAAAGGTGGCACAGCCGACGCTCCGATCCATCCAACCCAAGTGCTTGAGCCCTCATAAGCAGATATGGTTCCACCGGTCACTATCGCACTGGAGGAAACCACCGGCGGTGACCAAAAGGTGGTGGTGCAAGACCCCGCAGAAGAAGAGGATGAATATGTTGATGTGGATTATTTCAAGGGCATGTGGAGGGGCTCAAAGCTCACTGCAACAGAGATCAATGACCTTTTCGCCGAAGGGTAACTTCGGTCGATGGAGGGGCTGAACTAGCGTCTCGTGTCGGTCGGCGAGGTAACTCCTTCTCCCAAACCCGGGGAAAAATTATACCTCAAGGCATAGCTGGTGCGAGGTATTTCCTTTCCAATATCCGACTTCCTCTTGCAAGTCCTAGAGCACTTCCGGGTTCTCCCTCATAATCTTTCCCTAAATAGCATCCTAGTGCTTAGCAACTTCGTAGCACTCTTTGAGGATTACCTAGGAATCAAACCTAGGTTAGATATCTTTATATACTTCTTCACCATCAAGAGAGACTTGGGGGTTATCAATGATGAGTTGGCTAATTGTGGCACCATCAACTTCAAGATCCATCCAAACCGGAGGTTTCCTGACATTGTCAGGAATGAGTCCGACAAAATGGCATATGACATATTTTTATGGTCTGAACATTCCTCTAGAGGGCCACAAAGCCACCTATCCAAACTTCATCGATGGTGCTACCATTGAATCTACCAAATGGTGCGTCAAGGCCATTCTCCCCTCCGACCTAGAAGCCTGACTCACGGATATAGGATTGACTGGCTTGGACCAGGCCATATGTTGGTTCACAAGGCGGATTTAGCCTCTGTAACGTCGCACCGACTTGATGCACATGTACACTAGAGAGAGGAGTCATCCTCTTAGGATTTCTCAGTACAACTTCTTTAGTGACACCATAAAAATCCGGATGAAGGATATGGTGAAGGTGAAGGACAAAAAGCGTGGCTTCAAGATCACCTATGACATGTTCAAGAACGACAAATGTCCAGAGGTACTGTGCACCTTTCATTACTTATACTCCAAAGTTTCCAGTTTGGTTCCATCAATCACCTTACTGACTGAACCTTTTGTCAGCTTATGGGTCTGATCAAGGAATACATGGCTCCTCAGGTCTACGACCTGAAGCTCAAGGACATTTTGGTCTTGTTGGACGATGAGGCCACCAACGATCGGCCTGCTACGACAACAAGAAAGCGCAAGGGTCCCTGAAAGGAATATGCCCGGGAGGCAATAATAAAGGGGTTATTATGCTATTCCAGGTTTACAATAGATGTTTATTTATCATGCTAGAATTGTATTAGTAGGGAAACATTAATACATGTGTGATTTATAAACATAAATGGTTCCTAGTAAGGCCTCTCTTTATACTAGCATGTTGATTAACGGATGATCAAACTTTTCCTGATCATAACATTGGATGTTGTTAATAACATGGTCATATCATTGAAGAATGATATGATGAACAGTCACCCGAAGTAGATGTAGCAATACGATCATGTCATCAAGTTTAAATTTCTATCACATTCGTAGTAACTCAATGTCTTTAGACCATGAGATCACGTCAATCACTTTCACTGGAAGAGTACTTTGATTACATAAAACGTCAAACCGTAATAGGGTGATTATAAAGGTGTCGTCCGGTATTTAGAAAGTGTCAGTTGAGGATCATGGATAAATATTGGGATTTGTCCATCCGGATGATAGAGATATATACTCACAGCCCTCTCGGTGATATCACATTGATATAGCCTTGCAAGTAAGTGATTTGATCACTAGAATGTCATATCATAGGAACGAGAAAAAGAGTACTTGTCGAGAATGATATTAAACAAGGTATTGATGATACTGAGTGATCTAATCTCGGACAAGTAATATATCGCAAGTTAAAAGGAATTTGATTACAGCAAAAGAGGTTCGGACGATCATGAGATGTTTGAGGAACTAGTGGGATTCATTATGGATCTCCAGGTCCCAGTAATGATTATTGATCAGAGAAAGTCTCGATAATGTCTACATAGTTACCGAACCCATAGGGAGATACACTTAAGGTTAACCCACGTTTGAGCGTATAGGGAACACAAAGGAATTCAATGGACATGGTAGAAAATTGTTCTGCTGCAGAAAATTGTTCTGCCGAAATAGTTTTGGGGTATGAAACCAAAGCAAGGGATCAAAATATTAATGTGTTCATTAAATGAAGTACTCATTGAATGAAGTGTTCATTAAATTGAGTCGCATTAAAATGGAATTAAAGTGCTTTAATGGAAAGACCTTTAAGGGAGTGTTTTAATAGACCTTTAAGGGAATTAAAGTGCTTAAATGGAGATTGAATGAGAGGAGGGGAGGGGGAAGCCCCATGTTGCCTATAAAAGGAGCTGGCCTCCTCCTCCTCTCCACGCACACTCTCTCACAAGCTCTCTCATATGCCCCAAGGTTGGCATCTTCTCCCCTTTGGTTGCCTTGTCTATTGCCACTAGAAAAGGTGATCGATGAAGCCCTGCTATAAACCTTCCCCTCCACTACCACTACCATGGCATAACGCTGTTGGAGTTCCCAGGATCCGCTACTTTCGCTGCCCGGCTAGAGAAAGGGATCGAGAGTCGTTGGCACACCGAACGTGTGACCAATTACGGAGGCGCTGCCCGTCTGTGGCGCTAATCGTATACACGTACTTGAGGATGGACGTGTACCATCTACATCAACCATGTTTATTTGCATGAACGTTATCCCGCTTACGGTCTACGATGGTGAGTCCATCTGTAACCATTACAAAGTATTGCCTAGATTCGATCTTAGCAGTTGCACCATAGGATTTTTTTTGTTTTCTATGCAATGAACCCCATCAGTGGTATCAGAGCTATGTCTATGCGTAGATGTTTTGTACGGTTAGAACACATGGAGATGTGGGTGTTGATAAGTCTTGGTATTGTAAATCTCTTGTATTTCGGATATTGGTGGCATAGTGGGATGAAGTGGCCCAGACAAACTTTACATGTCGTTGCACATGAGACCTGTTCCACGCTTGACATATAACTCATTTTGCATAAGTGGATAGCGGGTGTTTGTCTCTCCCACAATAGTTAATATCTTATTTACAACGGTCTGCTTAATAACTTGGTTATCACCGTTGTGGCTGAAGTTCGTAGGTCGAACGGTTCTATTCTAGAAAGCCCATAACTGCGTAAAATATGCAAAAATAAATTAGAGGCATCTAGCTTGTTTTTGCAGGGCACGTGATGTGATATGGTCTGTGATATAAATGTTATTGTATGCAATATGTTTTGTTGTAATACAACCGGCATGAGCCATATGGTTGTTATTTTATTTTATAGCTTGCGTGTCGAAAAATGGAAATTCATGTAATTAGATTAGTGGAGAACAACGTTGATGGTGGCGCCATGGACCTTGGTGACACGTCGGTGGAATGATGGAGATCATGCCATGACGCATGAGATGGAGATCGGATGCGAGAAGGACCATATCATATCACATTATATATGCATGCGATGTTTATCCTTTGATGCATCTTATTTTGTGTTGATTCGATCACCTATGTAGTATTTGATTGCCTTGGTAGCACTATATAATATGTTCTGCCTTAGTATGCACCATAATAAAGTTTGTCGTCTCAAAGCACCACGTGATGATCGGGTGTGATAGATTCTATGTTTGCATACAACGGGTGTAAGACAGTTTTACACATACAGATACTAAGGTTCTTACTTGACGGGCCTAGCATATATAAACATAGCCTCGTAATATGAACCTAAAGGTAAAGCACGAGTCATATGTAGATATGATAACCCATACGATGCTCGCCATTAGAGCTGCACCACCACTCGTGATGATCAGCCATGGTGTGGTGAACTTGGTTCGTGTAATAACTAAAATGGCTAGACGGATGTCATTTTGAGTGGGAGTTCATATAAGTAATTTTGAATTAGCTTGAACTCTATCTGTTATAAACCTAGTCTAAATAGTCTTTTCAAATACATTGTAGATCATGGCACCCCCTGCATTCAATTTCAATGCATTCCTTGAGAAATAAAAGCTGCTAGACATGGGTCTAACTTCACCAATTGTCACCACAACTTGAGGATTATCCTTGCGGGCATGAAAAGGTCCTATGTACTTGACGGTCCATTAGGTGACGCTCCTGCAGATGATGCTCCTCAGGAGGAGCATACTATGTATGACACAAAGTTTGATGACTACACTCTTGTGCGGTGCGCGATACTCCAATCGTTGTATCCCGAGCTCCAAAAGCGTTTTGAACTTATCGATGCTGATGTCATGGCGGAGGAACTCAAAACTATGTTTGGGGACCAAATCTGTGCCGAGAGATATGAGATCTCGGAAAATTTCTTTATCGCTAAGATGGAGGAGCACAACTCTATGAACGAGCACGTCATAAACATGACGGGATATGCTCAATGTCTTGAGACAAGGTTCTGCAATCGCTGCCACCGAGTTACAAAGCGTTTGTAATTAACTACAAGATGAATGGTGTTGACAACTCGCTCACCAAACTCGCATCTATGCTTAAGACTGCTGAGGTAGACATAAAAATGAATATCAAGTGTTGATGGTCAATAAAACCACCAGATTCAAGAAAAATGGCCTGAGGGGCAAGCCCAAGGGTAACTTCAATAAGGATGACAAGTCTGTTGCCGCGCTTGAGAAGAAGACCAAGGGATGCCCGAAGCCTGATTCTGAATGCTTTTACTGCAAGGAGACTGTTCACTGGAGGCGGAACTATCCGAAGTCCTTGGCAGATAAAAAGGCTAGGAAAGTGAACAAAGGTATATATGATATACTTGTTATTGATGTGTACCTTACTAGTAGTCTAAGTAGTACCCGGGTATTTGATACCGATTCAGTTGCTAATATATGTAACTCGAAAGAGGGACTAAGGAATAGTCGACCACTAGCAAAGGATGAAGTGACGATGCACATAGGAAATGGAACAAAGGTTGATGTGATCGCTGTCGAGACGCTGCCACTTCATCTGCCATTAGGATTGACAATAAACCTTAATAATTGTTATTATGTTCCTGCGTTGAGCATGAATATCATGTATGGATCATGTTTAATGCAAGACGGTTATTCATTTGTATCCGAGAACAATGGTTGTTTATTATATATGAATAATATCTTTTATGGTCACGCACCTTTGTTGAATGGTTTATTTGTCTTGAATCTTGATATTATTAGTACACATATTCATAATATGAATGCCAAAAGAATTAAGTTGAATGATGATATTGCTGCATATTTGTGGCATTGCCATTTAGGTCATATTGGTGTAAAGCGCATGAAAAAGCTCCATTCTGATGGACTGCTTGGATCACTTGATTCTAAATTATTTTAACATGTGAACCATGCCTTATGGGCAAGATGGCTAGAACTCTATTCTCAGGAACAATGGAGCGTGCGATCGACTTGTTGGAAATAATACATACTGATGTATGTTGGTCTAATAAGTGTGTCGGCACGTGGCAGATATCGTTATTTTGTAACCTTCACGGATGATTTAACTAGATATGTGTATATTTAATTAATAAAACACAAGCTGAAACATTTGCAAAGTTCAAAGAATTTTAGAGTGAAGTAGAAAATCATTGTAACCGAAAGATCAAGTTTCTACGATCCGATCGTGGAGGAGAATATCTTAGTTACGAGTTTGGCACACACATGAGACAATGTGGAATTGTTTCACAACTCACTCCCTCTGAAACACCTCAGCGTAATGGTGTATCGGAACGTCATAATCGAACCTTATTAGATATGGTACGATCTATGATGGATCTATGATGTCCCTTACAGATTTGACATTGTTATTTTGGAGTCATGCATTAGAGACTTCTGCATTCACTTTAAATAGGGCACCGTCAAAATCTGTTGAAACAACACCATGTGAATTATTGTTTGGCAACAAACCTAAGCTGTCATTTCTAAAAGTTTGGGGATGCGACTTATGTGAATAAACTTCAAACTGATAAGCTCGAGCCCAAAGCGAAGAAATGCGTCTTCATAGGATACCCAAAAGAAACAATTGGGTACACCTTCTATCATTGATCTGAAGGCAAAGTGTTTGTTGCCAAGAATGGATCCTTTCTAGAAATAGAGTTTCTATCGAAAGATGTGAGTAATAGGAAAGTAGAACTCGACGAGGTTATTCATTCGGCATGAGCTTCCCTTCTGGATCCTACTAACTAGGCCGCCTAGCAGGCCATAGGCTATACTACCTTGGTGGGTCACCCGAGTTAGCTAGAATAAGACTATGCTATGATGATACTCATTATGCATATCCCAAACAGCTAGAATCTGAAGCGGTGAGAGATGACTACTTGTGTCATCATGCACAACATGATCGTTGAGAACGAGCACGATACCAACCTCTATGACCAAGGCTGAGAATTTAAAAATATCTTGGTTGAGCCACAACCGGGGGCATCATCTTGCGAAGAGTTTATGCATGTGTATGCGTGAAACCTACATCACTAGTCATAACCCTCATATTTGTTTAATGTAATTTGCAAACTATATTTGATTCTTTGTGGAAAACTATGTGCGCTCTGAACTATTTATATTTATGAATTACTATAATTTTATTTATTATTTTTGTTCTGTTGTAATATGTATGTCAAAATATCAACTGGCCCGCGCTAGCCAAATGGCATCTCGAACCATTTGGGTCTAACCGCTGGCACCGCCAAAATGGGATCTCGAACTATTTTGTTCCTATAAAATATCTTCAAATCAAATAAAAAAACAATAATTACCATCAAGGGAATCAATGATCACCATGTTCGCACGCTCAGAGGTAGCCGGTAGCCGTTGCACTCTCCCCCCTCCCTCTCTCACGCACACAGCTCAAAATCCCTGCTCTGTAGCCGGTCACTTCGCCTCACCCCCTCGTCGCCTCGTGTACCCCGCCACGACTTGCCGCTCCGGTCCGTGCGAATCGATAGCTGCAGCCTTTGTCTCCAAGCCTCCAACCGCCGAGCCTTTGCCGGAATCAAACCCTAGCCGTTGCACTGGAGGACCCTGCCGCCACCGCGCGCCGCCTCGGGACGGACCTGCGTATGCTTCTTAATCCCCCTTGTGTGCTCCAATGCACTGTCTTCTTTCGACTCCCTTTTTGTTCGACATTGTCGCGCATCCTTAGCTGTTGGAGAGGGTTTTCAGAGCTGCAGCAGGGCCCCCTTTATTTTGGCCATTTGGCTTTGATTTGAAGATTAGTATAAGCTAGCTTTATCTACTGCTAAAGTAAATTTACTTCCATTTCTCTTTTTTTTTTCTGCAGGGGGATGGGGGAGAGGGGATTGCTGTGACCGTTTGATCCGGATCTATGAAACTGAACGTTTTACTAATTTTCTACTCTTGAAACCGAAGGTGGGATCATTGTGCTAATTCAGGTTTCACTCAGTATTTCTTGAGTGCATCAGACCAGAACTCTTTTTTTCATTTTCTTGCTTTCACTGTGCACACAATCACTTTCTGTGTAGAAAACGCACTGCTGAAAAATCAACTGCCTTCAGATGCACTACTTTGAGATCTTGTTGAAGTTACTTCTGTAGATTTCCCTGACATTGGAGATACTAAGCTTAAGCGAAAGAGATGAACTTCATAAACTTGATAACACTCACACCTTTTTAGGTTTGAAAAAGTTTGTAGACGATCTTTTACTCTACTGCCACTCTTACGGATTGTGAATGACTCTTGTTTGCTGTATACCATGCCTGCAGGTTTATAACCATCTTGAGTGATTGTAATCTGGACTCTGGATTAATAGCACTTCTTTGTATCATGAATAACCGAAGTCGTAGATAGAATCTTGAATTCTTTCCTCTGTCATCAGAATCAACGCAAGCGTCCTTGGAGAAGCTCCTGCAAGCAACATTATCAATCTGCTTGGATCTGCTCTCATGGGAAATATTATTGTTAACACTGTTAGGAGGTTCTCGCGCAATAATGCTGATGCTGTTCCCTTCCGGAGGTATTCTTCCTTGTCAAATGGTACACCAAGTACACGAAGATTAGACAAATGTACTTGTGATAAAGATAGTTCAGTAACAAGGAAACATGCTTATGCTATAAATACCGGTGCTAATGGATGCAAGTCTGTTTGTAAGGAGGTGGATAACGAGACAATGGACTTGACTACATGCAATTCATCCAGATCAGGATGCTTCACTCTGTCCATAGCTCATACAGAACCATGTGGTGGTGATGAGGCTAACAAAGGTCAAGGAAAACCAAAAGGGACTATCCAGACAGATGCCGTAGGACACGGGTCTGTTAGTCGTCCTGACAGTGCTGATTTAATTTGCAATATTAGTGCTGATCGTATGCCCCACAACTTGGAAAATGAGAGTGCTAAAATTAGAAGCTTAACGGATGTGATTTCTGAGGACCACATTACAGTATCACCTAAAGAGAACTATTCTACCGATCCTGTGGTAGCTGAGGGTGTGATAAGGAGTCCAGCCAGGGATACACATAAGTACAATGAATTGAGACTGTGCAGTGTTTCTCCTGGAAGCACTTTGTTTGGTCGTGATGCTTATGAGAAATTGATAGACGACGATTTTAATATAGGTTCTAAAAGCATTCCTAAGGCTTCAGGGAACCGTGAGATGGTATCATTTGAAGATAGAGCAGTGTGTGGTCCTTTGGATGTGAGAGGTTCAAAAAGTATCCCCAAGGCCTTTGGATGTGAGAGGTTCAAAAAGTATCCCCAAGGCTTCATTGAAGAGGCGAGCGAAACGGAAAAGAACTAGTCATAAAGCATCAACTAAGATGATGGTCCCAACTGAAAACCCTGAAACTTTAGCCTCTCCAGATGTAAAATATCCTGAAATGGTGAGTTTTAAACTCTGCATCTCAAGAAGTAAAATAATGTTAATATTTATTAATTTCAACTTTAAATTGATTAACCAGCAAAGCAAGACACCTGGTAGTCTCTCTCTCATTAGGTTCGCCAATGTACAGTCACAGATGCAAATCAATTTCTGAACTAATGTTTATGAGTATATTTCCTTTCATGGTATCTTAGATTAGCTTGTCTTATTGATGTTAAGTATTTAAATATTATTCTACTGTCATTTACAAAAAAGGTCACTGAACGGAAGTAAAATATTTATGGGTGACTAATAGAAATAACAGAACAAACAAGAGATATAAGTTTTATACTTGCTCGTTCAATTCAGAGCATATAGAGCTGCCACTTTATGCTATAGCAAAGTGATAGCGTCTTCATATAAAATTTTATCCTTGGATGCTTGTATGTGTAACTTTACCTAACTTAACATTTTAACCTTGGATTGCTCGTTCAAAATTTCAGGTGCAATCTCCGCTTACTCGCAGTAAGGCTATGGCGCTATCTGTTTCCACACCTGAATATCACAGACTGAGCAGCACCAGCATGGGTGAAGTGTTTGTTTTTTGAACTTCTGTTTCTGTAAACCATTTTTCTATATTAACTCAAGAAAGGGAATATTCCTTTTCAGGTCATCTAGTAGTTCCACCATCAGATTCAGGAAGCCGAAACATTATGTCTGATGTGGTTAGTAACAACATAACTGCGCATTTCTGTCATTGTGTCCGGATAACTGTACCCATGATTGGCAGTTGATTGCTAAATCAAGTCAAGGTTTAATTTTGGTTGTATGCATCTGACAGAAATTTATCTAGTTCATTCTATGTCGACTGGAGTTAGGAATTGTCAGTTTTTCACCAGTTCTGCTGCAGATAACCCTGTTTGAGAGACTCATGATTCTTTGAGATGTTGTAATGGGATGGCATCACCATAATAATATTCTTGATATGCCTTTATAAGAACGTTAAAAACTTATCTGGTGGTGGTGGTTAATATGTAAATTGAACAATGGACCATTATTTGATCCCGGTATGGAGAAATATCTGGCTGTTTTGTGAATATCTCCTCTGTTTTTTTGCTTATTCCTAAGTACCGATGGATTCTACGTGTTTATTGCAGGTTACTCCACTAATGATCAGAACTCCACTTCCAAATGTAAGTATAGAAAATTTGTCTAATCCTTGTTAACTGATTTTAGTGTTGCTTGTACATTTTTATGTTGTATCGGTAATATCAAAATATGGATCCATAATGCAATTGCAGGCATGACTTCTTTAATCATCATTTAGTCGGTAATTAATGGAAACTATACTAGCTGCAAAGTCTATGTGATTGTTGAAACTGGTTACAAAACAATACTGGAGGAATGTATGGTCTTAAGTAGTTTTACTCTGTTCTCTCTTGTTTGTTTTGGTATATCATATACTAGCTGTTTTGATATTTTTGCAGCTGACTTTAGGACAGTTTTACTACTCCCTCCGTTCCAAATTAATTGAACTTCTAGCTTTGTCCTAAGTCGAACTTTTAAAAGTTTGACCAAATCTATAGAAAAATGTAACATCTATTATAACACCCGAGTAGGTTCATACTTTCATTAGCTTCATCATAAAACATTTTTTTCATGCTACATATATTTGATGTTGTAGATATTAGCAGTTTTTCTATTGACTTGGTCAAATATAGACTATAGAGAAGTTTGACTTAGGAGTTAGGTCAATTAATTTGGAATGGAGAAAATACATCAGAAACCTGCATTACACCAGTTTCAGTTAGTCCTTATTTGGATCTAATCGTAAGCGCTTTCATATGTATTCTTCTATGGAATAGCATAAAACCTTTCCTACCACTAACTGCTGAGAGGTCTATTTTCTTATTTTTGATTTTTAAAGATTTCTAGTTTACTTCTTTTATATTTTCATTTCAACTGTAATTGTTAATGTGTTTTCTTGTGGGAATAATATGTTTCGAATACAGATGGAACAAATAATCACGAAATGATAACTACCAGTTTGTGGATGGTTGTTTCTTCATGTTCCTGAAAAGGATGTAATTAAGTTTTCTCATGAACACACAGAACATTTGTGTACCATTTCATTGATAGGTAGTTAGCGGGCAATTAAGAACTAACTCTATTGTATGAGTATATTACCCACATTTTCCCATAAGATCAAGCTGATGGGTAAACTGGTTAGTGAATCCAACTCACAAACAAGAGGTCTGGAGTTCAAGACATGGTTACCACAATATTTTTAAAAGAGTCCAACTTATTCACATCAAAAGGTTGTCGGCGTAGAAGTAAGGCAGTGTGTTTAGGTATATTGCACCCCCTTTCGTCAACAGCTCGAGCTTTTGGGCGAAGTGTTTGGTGCTTGCAACCTCATCAACAGCCAAAGCTTTTGGGTGAACTGGGTGGTGCATGCAATTAAAGACAATTAAAGACGGAAGCAGAGCCTGACCCGGACAAGACAATTTTAATGAAAACAAGTTGCGGCTACCACTTTTTTTTTGACGAAAAACAATATATTAAAATTAAGCTAACAGGCCCGCCTCATTAAAAACCTTCCAGCCCCCTTCGGTACCCTGGAAGGAAAAGAGTGCGTCTGAAAACCTGCTGCTTTGGTCTGGATTACAATCAGTCCTAAGACTGTTATCTAGGAAATCTGGGGGTTCATCCCAAGACCCACTCTCTACATGTGTACAAGCATAGCGTGCACACTCATGAGCTACTTTGTTTGCATTACGACCCACAAAACTAAACTCGAAGAGCTCAAAAGAGGAGCTCATCTCATCTATTTCACTAAACATAGGGGCTAAAGCCGAGCGCTGTGTCTTCCTTCCTCTCCATAGATTCACCAACTCTGCACAGTCTGACTCACAGATGACTCGCACAAAACCATGTTGCTTTGCAAAGGCAACTGCATCTCTGAAAGCAAGTGCTTCGACAGAGAGAGGATCCGAAATGCTGTGGTAAACATGACACCACGCAGCCCTAAAACCCCCTGCATCCCTCGCAACACCTCCACCTCCGGCAATCCCCTGCTCCTCTCTAACTGCACCATCACAGTTCAGTTTTATAATATCTGGCCCTGGGCCATGCCAGGTACATGGTGGTCGACTAGCTCCCACCTTAGAAACCTTCATCTCCAGGTAACCCAATGTCTCAGCAATAGACTCCAGTGTTTTAGAAGGATCATATCCCGTATCTTCATGCGTCCATCGATTTCTTGAATCCCAAATTGCTGACATTATGGAAATCAATCTCTCTCGCTCCCCTTGACTGAACATAGCATCACATAAGATGTTCATTGCCCAAGTCTCGGGATGCAGATTTGGTAATGTCAAATGCAAAATGTCTCGGGCAGCCCTCCAGAATTGTTTCGCATGCCCGCACTCCATCAATGCATGATATAAAGTCTCTGATGCTGTCTTACATACCGAGCATGTACTATCTACTCTGACATGCCGCCTGGTGAGAGTTGCATAGTCCGGCAAGATGCCTTTCAAAAGTTGCGGCTACCACTTGGTCCATGTCTTATACCTAGGAGAGTAAGAAATAAAGAGCAGAAGTGTATAGTCCTATAATAGGAGTGAGAAATAAAGAGTGAACATGTCTTATACCTATGGGATGAGAAATAAAGAGGAGTGTATCTATACTATTAAAAGTCTTACGGTCTTGATGGTCTGGTACGTCATTTTTAGTTTCCGATTTTACCCCTGCGTGTTTGAAAATATTACCCCTTTTGCCACCGTTTAGTCAATTCTAATTAGTTCCAGGATTCTTCAGGTCGATGCTACCTCCAGACACGTGAGATCAAGGGATAAGATCCAAATATCCAAATATACATAGACGACACATGTCCGGCCTCCTTCCAACGCGTCGCCTTTGATTTCACCCGACTGTCGACCTGGTGCTCGCTCCTGCGCGGCTCTGCCCTCCCATATGCTCCCGGTCGGCGACGGCGAGGTCCACAACAACTAAGCAATGATAGTTTTCGGTGCTAGGCTGCAGTTCATCTACTGATTCACCCGCATCATTTCAACACGTCTAGGCTGGCGACCGACTCCACATCTTCAGGATTGAGTGGTTCAAAGCAGGTGTCCACGGCCATGATGTCAAGTCAGACCTATTCAGCGTCAGTGGACATGGTTGTCGACTAGAGTGCTACCCGACCCGAACGGCGACGAAGAACTAACTGAACCCAGGGCAATATATCCCTCTTCCTCGTGCACTGGAGCCATGCCAAGACCGGCAATGCAACAAAATCATACGAGATCAGCATACTCGACAAGGCTTGGAAGCACTGGTGCACTACAACTTCATCACAACGTTCCATGGGAAATGATCGGTGCACGGGCGCTTTCGTCATTGGCAGGTGTGCTGGTGGTAGTCGAGCATGCATATATAAAAGACTGCTTTAGTTGGACAATTGTTGCAGCATGGTCTAGGTTGCGGAAAGAAGATGTGGTGTTTTCATGGTCATAAACATAGCCATGGGAAGTACATGAAGTTACCGTGTCGTGTAGTATATGTGTGAGGGAAAGCTGGAGAGTAGCAAAAGCCATTAGCGTTTTTAAACTCCGTACTGTAACAACAACCCGGAGAACTGTCTAGCTCTTTTACTAGCAAGTGGCCAAATGCATGTTCTTTTCTGAAACAAGTGTGTTTTTCTTGTTGCACAAATACATATGTGCTGCCATGGTGGAATAATCCTACTGATATAAAATTATTAAACCTGTTGCTGCTGTAAAATTATTATCAAGTTTTACAAGTTTAAGTCAGAATTAATCTGATGATCTCAGAGGTAATACATGTTAGTAAATGTTCTATAATTATAGATCACTAGAATGTTACCTGACTGATAATGACAGTCATCTGCCACGATATAAACTTGAGAGGCCGTTGCAACGCATGGGCATTCAACTAGTAGTGCTATAAACTAGTGCTCCCTCCGATCCAAATTAATGGACTCAGATTTGTCTAGATTCGGATGTATCCATGGATCGGAGGGAGTAGTAAACTGCTATGTTCAAGACAAGATATTCCACCATTTACATTGTCATTCTCGTTCAGTTCCTCCCATAAACTGACTTTTACAGGATGAAATCTTGGGGCTCTGCAGCAACTTTGCCACTATGAATCATTCTGCTGTCAGTTTGAAAATTATCGCTTGTAGAAAAACAATTATATTCAATAAAATAGTTGTGCAAATGCTACAATATCTGAATTGCATTCTATTCTGACTCTGAAATCAAAATAATGCATGCAGTTAACAAATGTTATGATTTTCCAACATTTACTCATGAAAATTGTTCATTGAAAGGTGCGATCTTCACTTACTCCTAGTAAGGCTAAGGTGCTATCTGTTCCCACACCTGAAACTCTTCAACTCAGAAGCTCTAGATCAGGTGGGGAGTGTTTTCTTTCTGGACATCTGTTTGTACGAACCATTTATCAAATTTTGATACACGAAAGGATCATTCTTTTCAGGTAGAGTGATAGTTGCACGTTTGGATCCAGCAACCCAAAGCATTATCTATAACATGGTTAGTAACATAACTGTTCGTTTCTGTTGCTGTTATGGCACAACTGTCACAACTGTGTCAGTGATTGGCAGGTATGTGATTGCCAAAATATTTTTGGTTCTATGCATCTGATAGAAGCGGCACTTATTATGGATCGGAGGGAGTATCAGTTTTGCAGTCAACTCAGAAATTTATGGAGCTTCTTATGTAGATTAGAGATAGTTATGTGAAGTTAAGCTACTCACAATATCACAAGCCATCGCTATTTATCAAATCATCGGCACTCCAAATCTAGTATTGTCATTGGCTCATCGCAGCTTAGGAATCATCAGTAGCTCTGCTGATGTAGACAATAACTCGAGTACTCGTGAGGTAAGGAAGATATTGGCTGGGAAGAAAGGTAGTCGGGATAAATAGAGAAGCTAGATGGGTAGGAATAGCAAGTAGTTTTCTGGTTATTTCTGTTGAGGAACCTGTGCTGAGCCGTTGCATGAGACGACACGCTTCATGCCTCACAAACTAATCCACAGTATAAGTTTCTCATTACCGCACCATTATATCATGTGCGTGCAAAGCCTAAGGACAGACTAGGCATGCCTTGAAGCTCTATTTTCCTTCCAGTATACATTTCACCAATGAACCCATGATTTTCTGAAGGATGGTTCGATCTGTGGTGTAACCAACTCAGAGCTGCAACGACCTCGAGGTCTGTCCTGATTTCCCGTGGCCGTGTGTGCATGCTTTTTGTGTTTCTCTGAGGGCGGAAAGGGTTTAAACAAAACCCAAGTTTAATCCTTGCAAAACACCTCAGGATTCGCAGAAAACTAATGCTTTGTGTGTTCCTTCTGCTGGCAGAGTGTGAATCGGAACGTCCTGCTAAGAGGAGGAAAAAGTCTCTGTGTCCAACCCCATACCGTGGCAGGTCACTGGACTTCAATGGGAATGTATAATAGAAAGTCTGGCCAATAGCTCAACTTCAGTAATGCACACTGATACGGGCTGTGTCAAGTGGAAGTGGGATTCCACTTGACACCCTAACTGATAGGAATTGTCCTTGTGGAACATGAACCAGAAGATTAATTGGCGATGCTTTTGGGGGATTTGGGATATTAGAATCTTTGGGAGTGAAACATTTCACAAGAATGTTATTGAATAGAAAGACAAGTGTCTAATATTTCGAATCTCTTTTGACTGGTTCGACCGAAGGGACTCGCCATCAGAAGTTCTTGCATTCCTTTCTAGCAGATCCTGGTGGAACGGAAGACTGGGAGGAAAACAATGAAGTGTTTTTTTTCGATATAAAGGGAATACATAACACCTGTAGATTTGTAGATACCTAAATGTATACATACCTAAGTTCTATACCTTTTTTTTTATAAAGGGCGCTTTTTATTAGACTCTATTGTTTACATCAAGATAATGAAATCAAAGAGAGACACACCCGGCCTCTGCATAACTAAGAAGCACAGAGCCGAAAGACAAGAAAAAGGGGTAGAGGTAAACAATCTCATAGGCAAATTCTATTATACATGAAACTATAAGAGACGCCTATGATGGACGAGGTTCAATCCGCAAATTATGCTACCACCCATGGTGGGTAAAAACTTCTTTCTCCACTTGCTCCAAGCGCGAACATACCTCCATATAAAGTGGCGCGGTGTTCCGGTTTTTGTAGAGTAGACCACTTTCGGAGTAAGTGAACACAGTGATAAATTACCTGCATGGGAAAGGCATTTTAGCGTTAAAAACCTTATTATTTCTACATAGCCACAACGATCATATTAATGCAATTGCTCCTACCCTTGTATGTATCCTTATTCCTATTATTTATATCATATAACCAATTTCCAAAAATATTGGTTACTGAGCATGGTAGATACAAGCTTGATGCTACTTAGATGGCTGACCATATAGAACGCGCAAACTAGCACTCAAAGAACAAATGTTGGATAGTTTCTTCGTGATGGCAGAAACAACATTTTGTGTTTTCTTATCAAGTGCGTCTAACTAGATTATCTTTCGTCAAAATCACACCACGATAGAGATACCAAGCGAAAATTTTAGTCTTCAATGGGATCTTGATCTTCCAGATGTGTTTGTTTTTCTGGACCGATGTATTTGAATGTAGTAGTGCTTTATACATGGAATCAACTAAAAATATTTTGTTTTCTATTAAATTCCAATGGAACTCATCGTACTCATCTGTTAGTTGTACACTTGCTAACCGCTCTTATAGAGCGTGCCAAGAGGCAAGACGTGCACCAACGAGGTTCTGTCTCAAAGACATGTTAGGAGGAGAGGTGCTTAACACCTCAGCGATTGTATCACTCTTGTTACGTGTTATATTGTATAAAGTCGGATATTGTTTCAGGAGAGGTAAATTTCCTAACTAGGAGTCCTTCCAGAATCTAAGGAATTCTTCACATGCATTAGACCAGCTAAAAGGACATTTACTATCATAATCACTTTTGGTGTTCGTTAACAACAAGTAGATCATTTTACAGTATGTTACTGTCTATAGATTGTTATAATGCTAAGTGAAAAGGACCCTTACACTATGGAAAAATTCCTGTAAGCTTGACATGTTTTTGGAAATTTCAGACTGGAGTCTCCGGTGTGGACCGGAGTTTCCGCAGGAATCCTCGGAGGGGGCATCAGGATTCTAGCTGGGACAGTCTGTGAGGGGGTCCGGAGCAAGGTCGGAGTCTCCGGTGTGAGCCTCAGACCAGAGTCTTCGGTGCCGCTGGACCGGAGTCTCTGACCCACTTGGCTCACAGAAGGGATCGGTCAATCAGTATGCTAAACCCTAAACCCTAAACCCTAAACCCAGAAAACGGTTCGTGGAGGGGGACTGCTTATAAATAGGGGACCTTATCCCCTTCCTCCAGCTGCTCGACCCACTCAAGAACACTAACCCCATTTGAGCCACCAAATCAGCAAGATCTCTTCATCCAACCATCCAAAGTCATTGATTTTTGGAGAATCGAAGGAGGAGGCCTTGATATACAACTTCACCAAGAGAGATCTTCATTTCCCCCTCATTCACTTGAGGGCCCCCATGCTCTAGTGTTACTTTGGAAACCCTAGCTTTGATTTGGTTCTTACAAGCTTGTCTTTGATTGTTTTGACACCTTGCTTGTATTTGGGAGCCTCCAATTAAGTTGTGGATGTGTGCCCCGAACTTGTTGTAAAGGTGTCGGCTTCCACCTTGAAGGTTGCCAATATAGTGGAAGGTGAATCGAACCCCTTGGGGTGAGGTTCATCGGAGAACAAGGGAGGCCTCTCGTGGCGTTGGTGGTTTGAAACCACCCCCTCTCCAAACGTAGACGTGCTTCCCCTCAAAAGGAAGGAACTATAGGAAACAAATCCTTGTGTCTCTGCGTCCACCACTTTGGTTACTTCTATCCTTTACCGCATTTTACTTACTTGTTCTTGCTTAGTGTTGTGCTAGTTAATGCTTGTTTTACATATAGGTAAATTCACCTTAGTTGCATAATCTAGAGAATTTACCTTTCTTGTCAAACCCTAATTTGAGAAAGAAGAAGATTTGAAGTAGCACATATTCACCCCCCCTCTAGGTGCCCATACGATCCTTTCAATTGGTATCAGAGCCTCGGCTCTTTATTCGGGCTTTACCACCTAAGAGTATATGGGTAGCAACGACGGGGAAGGTGGTGGTGAGCCTACCTCGGTGACCATGGATGATCTCAATAACTTGGAAACAAGATTGAGCTCCACCATGGCCAACGAGATCAAACATTTGCACAAGTTACTTGAGCAATTTGTTAAAGATAAAGGTGGCTCATCATCCCCTTCTCCTCAAGAGGAACTTCCACCATTGCCTAAGGGGAATGCCCTGGTATCACCCGAGGGTATGGTGGTGGGGGGTAATCAAGACAACACTAATTCCTCCACTAAAAGGGATGATAGGAAGGGAGAGCACCATGACTCTCATGGACGGTACACTCCTGACCCTCCAATCCCTCACCCTCATATAAACAATAGAGGAGACCCACCAAAGCTAGAGGCATCTACTTTTGCTCAATGACAATCTCTAATGAAATCTCATGTGCGCACCTCTTGTATTGAATTGTGGAACATCATTGAACAAGGACTCTATATTGGGGATCCAAACAACTTGACAATAAGAGAAGTTGTCAATAGTCAACTCAATGCCACCGCCTTGCACATGATACAATAAGGATTGAGTACAAAATATTACCCACACATTGAGCACCTCAACACCACCAAGGAAGCTTGGGATGCTCTCACAGTGTTATATGTTGGGAATGAGAACATGAGAAGGAACCGGTATGATGCACTAAGCAATGAAGCCGAAGGCTTCTATATGAAGGAAGGTGAAGATCATGAAGACATGTATCGTAGGCTCAAGTCCACCGCCACCGCTTTTAGAAATGTGCGTGCCTCATATAAAAAAGAAATATGTGAGTGCACTCATGCTCTTTGAGCCCACCGACTTGAAGAGCCTACAATGAAGACACAACTACCACCTCATGACCTCCAATGAAGTTATGCAAGAGATGGCCTCTTTCAAGGTTGCCGCCAAGAATGCCAAAGATGCACGTGCTCGAGCCCTTGGAATGAGCAATGTTGTCAACCTTGCATTGAAGGCCAAAGTTGTGGAACATGGGGATGAAGATGATAGTGATGAAGGCCTCTCCATGAGCCACCCCGGTGATGTCAAGATTGCTCATGGTGAATATATGGCCTTCTATGCAAAGAACTTTTGGAAGAACCCTGCCAAGGCCAAGATGGAAATGCAACGAAGAAGCAACCCAAATGGAAGAAGAGAAAATGTCACTAAATTGTGAACTTGTTTCAATTGTGGTGACCGCTATCACTTTGTGGCGGGTTGTCCCTATGAGAAGAGAGAAGATCATGGGGGTAAACTTGTGTTGAAGAAAACTTCCAAATCTCCTTACAAGAAACCCTTCATCAAGAAGAATCCCATCAACAAGAAGTCGGGTGAAATTGCGTTGATCACTCATGAAGAATACTCCTCCGATGATGAAGATGATGAAGATAATGAAGAGGAAACGTCAAGTGGTGTGGATGCTCTTTCCAAAACTTCTACTCCCACATTCTCCCTCTTCGACTCCCCAAATGAGAATCTCTCCAACAAGAACATTATGGCAAGAGGAACGGAGGTATCTTCATCATCTCACCCCACCCTCTTGAGTAATGATGAAAATGGTGATGAAATGTCTCTTGAGGTTAAAAAGGAAATAATTGCTTTTGATGAGTCCGTGAATAACTTGCAAGGGGAACACAAAAGACATTTTGTGGACCTATTAGATCAACTTTCTCACACCCAAGAGCTTCTTGATGAAAGATGTAAACTAGAAAGAGAACACATGATTGAGGTAGAAGCCCTAAATAATGCTCTAGAAGAAGAACAAGAGACTAGGTTGTCCCTTGAACTAAAACTTGAAGGCTTGATGGGGCAAATGATTTAATTGTGAATAGACTCATTAAGGAACGTGACCTTGCTATTGCTAAATATAAAAGGTCTAAAAAGGACAAGATTGAGTTTGGTGTGGTTCATGAAAAACTTGCCGAGGACTTTAGTTTGCTCAACAAGGCTATAAGGCATTGGAAAGTGAACTCCTATCATTCACAAAGTCCCATGAAAAGCTTCAAACTCAATTGACCAATATTCCTTCACCTAGTAATTTCATTTCATCTATTAGTACAACTATTCTTGAAGAAAATGCTAGGTTGAAGGGGGAGCTAGCTGAGTCCACATTTCCAAAAGGTAACAAGTCCATTGATGACCTCTTGAGTAAGCAAAGGTCAAATGGTGAGAAAGGGGGCATTGGTTTTGTCTCCAAAGCCAAGAAGAATAAGAAGAAGGCCAAGCCCGCACAAGAGAAAAATAAGGCCACTGTGGATAGTAAGACCACAAGTGGTAAAACTATGTCTCATGATGATTTTGCGGGTAGTGCTAACCCTCACTATGTCCTAATGTGTGATTATTTGTTGGAGATATGCCCTAGAGGCAATAATAAAAGTGGTTATTATTATATCTTTATGTTTATGATAAATGTTTACATTCATGCTATAATAGTATTAACCAGAAACATTAATACTTGTGTGATTTGTAAACTAAATTAGAGTCCCTGGTAAAGCCTCTTTATAATACTAGCTTGTTGGTTAATAGATGATCGTGGTTTCTCGATCATGAACATTGAGATGTTATTAACAACAAGATCATATCATTAGGAGAATGGTATGATGGACATACTCCTATAGATAAGCGTAGCATTAAGACCAAGTCATTTCAATAGTTCATTTGCTATAAGCTTTCTGATACATAGTAACCTAATTTATTTGACCATGAGATCATGCTAATCACCATCACCGGAAGGATGCTTTGATGACATCAAACACCACACCATAACTGGGTGGCTATAAAGGTGGCATTGAGTGTTTAGAAAGTATGTGTTGAGGCACATGGATCAAGAGTGAGATTTGTCCATCCATATGACGGATAGATATACTCTAGGGCCTCTTAGTGGAATGTCATCCAATTGGCTTGCAAGCATGTGACTGGCTCACAAGGGATCACATATCACGGGAACGAGAAAAGAGTACTTATCGGTAACGAGGTTGAACTAGGTATGCAGAGATACCGACGATAAAACCTCGGATAAGTAAACTATCGCGAGACAAAGGGAAATTGGTATCGTATGTAAGTGGTTCATTCGATCGCAAAGTAATCATAGAAATATGTGGGAGCCATATGAATTTCCAGATTCCTCTATTGGTTATTGATCGGAGAAGTGTCTCGGTCATGTCCGCATAATTCACAAACCGTAGGGAGACACACTTAAGGATTCAATGTTGTTTAGTAGATATGGAATGTTAGTAGGGATACTGAATGTTGTTCGGAGTCTTGGATGGGATTCGGGATATCACGAGGAGATCCGGAATGGTCCGGAGAATAAGATTCATATAAGGAAAGTCCGATTCCGGAGTTCGGGAATGATTTCGATTTTTTCATCGGAGAGGTTCTAGAAGGGTCTAGAAGGTTCACCAGACCTAAAGGGGAATGTTCCATGAATGTGTCATGGGTAAGTGGAATGATTGGATCATATCCTAGGTCACTTGGTTTGGGCATTTGCAAGAGAGAATTAAAGCTCTAAATTGAAAGTCAAACGGGAGGTTTGAAAAGTCAAACTGGAACAATGGTTTCCTAGTGGAAAAAGGAAAGAGTCCTTCTTTCAATCCAACTTGGGTTTGGGTTTGGATTCAAACCCTCCCCTCCCAAGGCTGCCCCCCTCTCATAAATAGAGGGGGAGGGCTGCCCCAAACACACAAGAGCCAACCCTCCAACCGTGCCGCGCCACCGTCGCCCTAGCTGCCGACGACACCTCCTCCTCCTCCCGGCCTTCTAAACCCTAGATCGCCGGGAAACCCTAGATCCACCATAACTCGCACCGGCTTAGGCGAAGCCCTGCGAGATCTTCCCTCTACTTCTGACACCACGCCATCGTGCTACCGGAATCGCGAGGGGAGAACTACAAGCTCCGCTGCCTGCTGGAACAAGGGAGAGGAAGGTCTTCATCGAGTACCGAACGTGTAACCGACTGCGGAAGCGCTGCCGGAACGCAACGTCGGAGGGATCGTCTACGCGATCTTGAAATCGACAAGTGTACGACTACATCACCCACGAGAATCTGCTCTTGTTAACCACTTTGGAATCTTCGAGGGTGAGTACTCTAATCGACTCGTTGCTACAATCTAGTAGATAGATCTTCGCTTGTTTGTTTGCATGCGGTAGAATTTTTTTGTTTTCCATGCTACGAACCCCTACAGTGGTATCAGAGCCGTGTCTATATGTAGATCTGTTGCACGAGTAGAACACAATGGTCATTGTGGGCGATGGTGCTTTTATTATCAATTGCTTTTATGTACTTTGCATCTTGCGGTATGATGGGATGAAGCGGCCCGGGCTAACCTTACATGACACCGTTCATGAGACTTGCTCCACGCTTAACATGCAACTTGTATTGCATAAGTGGCTTTGCGGGTGTCTGTCTCTCCCATCATAGTATAGATTCAATTTACAACGGGCACTTGATAGTTCAAGCATCAACGTTGTGGTTCTTGTTCGTAAATTAGAACAACACTTATTGAAAGCCCCAAACCACGTAAAACATGCAAAGAAAATTAGAGGCGTCTAACTTTGTTTTGCAGGGGTGTGTTGTGATGTGATATGGCCATGATTGTGATTATATATGATGTATGCAATGTTCCTTATTGTAAGTCGGCAATCGGCAGGAGCCATATGGTTGTCTTTTAATTCCGTTAAGACCTGCGTGTTTATTATTCAAAGTAGTTGTAATAGTTGATGCTGGTGGATGACAACCATGAAGCGGCGACATTGACCTTGACACCATACTGGTGATGATGGAGATCATGTTCATGCTTGAAGATGGAGATCGGAAGCACAAGAAGAAAGGCCATATCATATCACATATTATGAATTGCATGTGATGTTAATCCTTTATGCATCTTGTATTGCTTAGTTCGCGACGGTAGCATTATAAGATGATCCCTCAAGCACAAAAATTTCAAGTTATAAAGTGTTCATCCTTAGTAAGCACCGTTGCTCAAGCTCGTTGTTTCGAAGCACCACGTGATGATCGGGTGTGTTAGATTCTGCGAGTGTATACAACATGAGCAAGCTAGATTTGCTCATGCGGAAGCTAAGGTTTGATCTTGACGAGCCTAGCATGTACAAACATGGTCTCGGAACACGGATCACTGAAAGGTAAAGCATGAGTCATATAGTAGATATGATGAACATGTTGATTGTTCGCCATTGAAGCTACATCAACTCTCGTGATGATCGGTTTTGATGTGGTGGATTTGGTTCGTGTGATCACTAAAACAATGTGAGGGATATTGTTTTGAATGGGAGTTCACCTAGATTAATTTAACTATTAATTAGAACTCAATTTGTCATAAACTTAGTCTAAACTATTGCAAATATGTTGTGATCAATGGCGGCCCCTACCATCAATTTTAATGCGTTCCTAGAGAAAGAAAAGTTGAAAAACAATGGAAGCAACTTCGCGGATTGGTTCCGCAATTTGAGGATCGTCCTCAATCTTGGTAATTTGACCTATGTCTTTGGATGCACCTTGGGTGACCCACCCACAGCTGATGCTACCGATGAGGTAAAGAATGTTTTCCTCGCTCGGAAGAATTAGTACTCCACAGTTCAGTGTGCTATCTTGTATGGTTTGGAATCGGAGCTTCAGAAAAGGTTTGAGAACCATGACCCACATGATATTGTCCATGAACTCAAAATGATATTTGAGGCTCACGCGACAGTTGAGAGTTATGAGGCTTCTGAAAAGTTCTTTAACTGCAAGATGGAAGAGGGCAGCTGAGCAGCACGTGCTTAAGATGTCTGGGCACGCAAGCAAGCTTCAAAGCTTGGGTATAGTGATTCCTAATGCTTTGGAGATTCACCGTGTCCTCTGATCACTACCACCAAGTTACAAGAACTTTGTGATGAACTACAATATGCAAAACATGGACAAGTTGTTGCCTGGAATCTTCTCCATGTTAAAGTCTGCGGAAGTGGAGATCAAGAAAGAGCACCAAGTGTTACCGCGCCGGCGAAGAAGACCAAGGCTGGGCCTAAGCTTGATACTGAGTGCTTTTACTGCAAGGGGTCACTGGAAGCGGAATTGCCCTAAGTACTTGGCGGATTTGAAGAACGGCAACATCAAGAAGAAAGGTATATCCGATATACATGTTATTGATGTGTATCTCACTAGTACTCGTAGTAGTGCCTGGGTATTTGATACTGGTTCGGTTGCTCACATTTGTAACTCGAAACAGGTGCTACAGAATAGACAGAAAATAGCGAAGAACGAGGTGACGATTTGCGTTGGAAATGGATCAAAGGTTGATGTGATCGCGGTCGGCACGCTACCTCTTCATCTACCATCGGGATTAGTTTTATACTTAAATAATTGTTATTTGGTGCATGCGTTGAGCATGAACATTATATCCAGATCATGTTTATTGCGAGACGGTTACTTGTTTAAGTCCGAGAATAATGGTTATTCGATTTATATGAGTAATATGTTTTATGCACATGCACCTTTGATAGATGGTCTATTCTTATTGAATCTCGATTGTGGAAATACACACATTAATAACATTGAAGCTAAACGTTTGAAATTGAGCGATAACTCGACCTATATGTGGCACTGTCGTCTTGGTCATATTGGAGTGAAGCGTATGAAGAAACTCCGTTTTGATGGACTTCTTGAATCACTTGATTTTGAATCTTGAAAGATGCGAAGCATGTCTGATGGGTAAAATGACTAAGACTCCATTTTCTGGTATGATGGAGCGAGCTACAGACTTATTGGAAATCATACATACCGATGTGTGTGGCCCAATGAGTGTAGCATCGCGCGGTGGTTATCGTTATGTTCTTACCTTCACGGATGACTTGAGTAGATATGGGTATATCTATTTGATGAAACACAAGTCTGAAACTTTCGAGAAGTTTAAGGAATTTCAAAATAAGGTAGAGAATCAACGTAACAAGAAGATTAAATTTCTACGATCTGATCGTGGAGGTGAATATCTAAGTTACGAGTTTGGCGAGCATTTAAAGAAATGCAGAATACTTTCACAATTGACACCGCCGGGAACACCACAACGTAATGGTGTGTTCGAACGTCGTAATCGAACTCTCTTAGATATGGTTCGTTCTATGATGTCACTTATAGATTTACTGCTATCGTTTTGGGGTTATGCATTAGAAACAGTTGCATTCACTTTAAATAGGGCACCATCTAAATCCGTTGAAACGACACCGTATGAATTATGGTTTGGGAAGAAACCTAAATTGTCGTTCCTTAAAATTTGTGGTTGCGAAGCTTATGTAAAGAAGTTATAGCCCAACAAGCTTGAACCCAAAGCGGAAAAATGCGTCTTCATAGGATACCCGAAGGAAACTATTGGGTATACCTTCTATCATAGATCCGAGGGCAAAATCTTTGTTGCCAAGAATGGATCCTTTCTAGAGAAGGAGTTTCTCTCAAAAGAAGTGACTGGAAGGAAGGTAGAACTCGACGAGGTTGTTGAACCTTCTCTCGAACTTACGAGTAGAACAGCACCAGAAGTAGTTCCGGTGGCGCCTACACCAATAAGAGAGGAAGCTAATGATGTTGATCATGAAACTTCGGTTGAAGTTACTACGGAACCTCGCAGGTCAACGAGAACTCGTACCACTCCTGATTGGTATGATCCCGTTATGAGTGTCATGTTGGTGGACAACACCGATGACCCTGCGATATATGAGGAAGCGATGATGAGCCCAGATTCCAATAAATGGCAAGAAGCCATGAAATCCGAGATTGGATCCATGTACGAAAACCAAGTATGGACTTTGGTGGACTTACCAGAAGGCTGTCGAGAACAAATGGATCTTCAAGAAGAAAACAGATGCTGAAGGTAATGTTACTGTCTATAAAGCTCGACTTGTCGTAAAAGGGTTTCGACAAATTCAAGGGGTTGACTACGATGAGACTTTCTCACCGGTAGAGAAGCTAAAGTATGTGAGGATTTTGTTAGCAATCGCTGCATATTATGATTATGAGATATGGCAGATGGATGTCAAAACAGCATTCCTCAATGGAGACATTGATGAAGAGTTGTATATGATGCAACCAAAAGGTTTTGTCGATCCTAAAGATGCTAACAAGGTATGCAAACTTCAACGGTTCATTTATGGATTGAAGCAAGCATCCCGAAGTTGGAATCAACGTTTTGATAAGGTAATGAAAAGCTTTGGATTTATACAAACTTATGGACAAGCTTGTATTTACAAGAAAGTGAGTGGGAGCTCTATAGCATTCTTAATACTATATGTAGATGACATATTGTTGATTGGGAATGATGTAGACCTTCTTAATAGTGTCAAGGATTATTTGAATAATAGTTTTTCAATGAAAGATCTTGGCAAAGCATCTTATATATTAGGCATAAAGATTTATAGAGATAGATCGAGACGCCTAATATCATTGTCACAGAGTGCATATTTGGACAAAGTTCTAAAGAGGTTTGGAATGAAAGATATCAAGAAAGGGTTCTTGCCCATGTTGCCCAATACGACCTTGAGTAAAAACTCAAAGTCCTGCAACGGTAGAAGATAGAGAAAGCATGAATAAGACTCCATATGCCTCAGCCATAGGATCTCTTATGTATGCCATGCTATGTACTAGACCCGACATTGCATATGCTGTTAGTTTGACTAGCAGATATCAAAGTGATCTAGGAGTGGATCATTGGACAGCGGTCAAAAACATCCTTAAGTACTTGAGAAGAACTAAGGATATGGTTCTTTCTTATGGAGGTGATGAACAGCTCGTTGTTAATGGTTACACCGATGCTAGTTGGAACACCGATCTGGATGATTCTAAATCTCAATCTGGATACATATTTACTTTGAATGGTGCATCAGTTAGCTGGAGGAGTGCAAAGCAAAGAGTTGTGGCGAGATCTTCAACTGAATCGGAATACATAGCTGCTTCAGAGGCTTCACAAGAGGCGATATGGATGAAGGAGTTCATTACATATCTCGATGTGGTTCCAAGTGCGCTGGACCCAATGTCTATCTACTGTGATAACATGGGCGCCATAGCCAATGCGCAAGAACCTCACACAAGAAGCTGAAGCACATCAAGCTCCGTTTTCACGCTATTCGAGAGCATGTCCAAGATGGTGACATGAAGATTTGCAAAGTACACACAGATCTGAATGTGGCGGATCTATTGACTAAACCTCTCCCGAGGGAAAAACATGACCAGCACCAAACCGCCATGGGTGTTCGGTATATTACCATGTAATCTAGATTAGTTGAATCTAGTGCAAGTGGGAGACTGTTGGAGATATGCCCTAGAGGCAATAATAAAAGTGGTTATTATTATATCTTTGTGTTTATGATAAATGTTCACATTCATGCTATAATAGTATTAACCAGAAACATTAATACTTGTGTGATTTGTAAACTAAATTAGAGTCCCGGGTAAATCCTCTTTATAATACTAGCTTGTTGGTTAATAGATGATCGTGGTTTCTCGATCATGAACATTGAGATGTTATTAACAACAAGATCATATCATTAGGAGAATGGTATGATGGACATACTCCTATAGATAAGCGTAGCATTAAGACCAAGTCATTTCAATAGTTCATTTGCTATAAGCTTTCTGATACATAGTAACCTAATTTATTTGACCATGAGATCATGCTAATCACCATCACCGGAAGGATGCTTTGATGACATCAAACACCACACCATAACTGGGTGGCTATAAAGGTGGCATTGAGTGTTTAGAAAGTATGTGTTGAGGCACATGGATCAAGAGTGAGATTTGTCCATCCATATGACGGATAGATATACTCTGGGGCCTCTTAGTGGAATGTCATCCAATTGGCTTGCAAGCATGTGACTGGCTCACAAGGGATCACATATCACGGTAACGAGAAAAGAGTACTTATCGGTAACGAGGTTGAACTAGGTATGCAGAGATACCGACGATCAAACCTCAGATAAGTAAACTATCGCGAGACAAAGGGAAATTGGTATTGTATGTAAGTGGTTCATTTGATCGCAAAGTAATCGTAGAAATATGTGGGAGCCATATGAATTTCCAGATTCCTCTATTGGTTATTGATCGGAGAAGTGTCTCAGTCATGTCTGCATAATTCACGAACCGTAGGGAGACACACTTAAGGATTCAATGTTGTTTAGTAGATATGGAATGTTAGTAGCAATACCGAATGTTGTTCGGAGTCTCGGATGGGATCCGGGATATCACGAGGAGATCCGGAATGGTCCGGAGAATAAGATTCATATAAGGAAAGTCTGATTCCAGAGTTCGGGAATGATTTCGATGTTTTCATCGGAGAGGTTCTAGAAGGGTATAGAAGGTTCACCGTACCGAAAGGGGAATGGTCCATGAATGTGTCATGGGTAAGTGGAATGATTGGATCATATCCTAGGTCACTTGGTTTGGGCATTTGCAAGAGATAATTAAAGCTCTAAATTGAAAATCAAACGGAAGGTTTGAAAAGTCAAACTGGAACAATGGTTTCCTAGTGGAAGAGGGAAAGTGTCCTTCTTTCAATCCAACTTGGGTTTGGGTTTGGATTCAAACCCTCCCCTCCCAAGGATGCGCCCCCCCTCTCATAAATAGAGGGGGAGGGTTGCCCCAAACACACAAGAGCCAGCCCTCCACCCGTGCCACGCCGCCGCCGCCGACACCTCCTCCTCCTCCCGGCCTTCTAAACCCTAGATCGCCGGGAACCCCTAGATCCACCATAACTCGCACCGGCTTAGGCGAAGCCCTGCGGGATCTTCACTCTACTTCCGACACCACGCCGTCATGCTGCCGAAATCGCGAGGGGAGAACTACAACCTCCGCTGCCTGCTGGAACAAGGGAGAGGAAGGTCTTCATCGAGTACCGAATGTGTGACCATTGCGCCGCTTGGGAGGGATCGTCTACGCGATCTTGAGATCGGCAAGTGTACGACTACATCACCCACTAGAATCTGCTCTCGTTAACCGCTTTGGAATCTTCGAGGGTGTGTACTCTAATCGACTCGTTGCTACAATCTAGTAGATAGATCTTGGCTTGTTTGTTTGCATGCGGTAGAATTTTTTTGTTTTCCATGCTACGAACCCCTACATTATTATGGTGATGTGTATGCACAATATGTTGGCCCATATGATGGTTATATTGCTTGGTCTATTTGGGTCCCCAAGACCCTTGTTGCTAACAAAAGAGGACCCATTGTAAAATGGGTACCTAAAAATTAGCTTGATCTTTTGTAGACATATGCTTCCGGAGGGTCAAAATGGGTGCTTGATAGTGGTTGCACAAGTCATATGACCGGAATCTCTTCTATTTTCAAGGAATTAAGGCCAAATGATGATCAAATATCCGTGACATATGCCGACAAGTCAAATCTAAGGTAATGGGTTTTGGCAAGGTAGTGGTTGCCCATGATATTACACTCATGGACGTCATGCTTGTTGAGACCCTTAATTTACTTTCAGTCCGTGCTCTTGGAAAGATGGGCTTCACCGTCTTTATTGATGATGATATTGTGGTCCTCATGTGGAGGAAGTCTCTCAAGGTCGCTTTCGTTGGGTATGTCGAAAATGACTTGTATGTGGTGGACTTTTCGGGACAAACCACTACAAGTGAAATGTGCTTATTCGGAAAGGCCGATGTGGGTTGGTTATGGCATCGCCGACTAGCCCATGTCAATATGAGAACTTTGCAAAGTCTCCACAAGGAGGGCCATATTGTTGGACTAAAAGAAAATGTTTCCTTTGCCAAACATCGTGTTTGCAGGGCTTGTGTTCAAGGAAAGATGCATGATGCTCCCCACAAGACAAAGAACCGCATCAAGTCAACGAGGATCTTGGAGCTCCTTCATGTGGATCTCTTTGGTCCTCCATCTCATGCAAGTCTTGGTGGGAAGAAATATTGTTTGGTGATTGTTGATGACTTTTCAAGATACTCATGGGTATATTTCTTCAAGTTAAAAAGTGAGACCCAAAATACCTTCATCGACTTCATGAACTTGGTTCAACGTCAATACAATGTCCCCGTGTTGACAATAAGATGCGACAATGGCATCGAGTTCAAGAACTACACCTTGAATGATTTTCTTAGTGATGATATGATAAAACACAAATATTCCGCTGCATATACCCCTCAACAAAATGGTGTAGCCGAGAGGAAGAACCGGACTCTTATTGAGATGGCAAGGACCATGTTGGCGGAGTTTAAATATCCATACAACTTTTGGGCCGAAGCCATCTCCACCGCGTGCCATGCATCAAACCGGCTCTACCTCCGCAAAAAGGTGAACAAGACTCCATATGAGATACTTACCGGTAACAAGCCCAACATATCTTACTTCCGGGTGTTCGGTTGTAAGTGTTTCTATCTCATAAAAGGTGTTCGTTTGTCCAAATTCGAGTCTAAAGCATTAGAGGGTATTTTTGTTGGCTAGGGTCTCGAATCTCACACTTATAGAATCTATGATAAGCTCTCCGGAGCCGTCATAGTATCTTGTAGTGTGACCTTTGAAGAATATGATGGTCCCCAAGGGGGCGTGTTGATGCTTGTGATACAGATGATGAAATGCCTCAGGATTCCATAGGAAGAATGGGTGTGGGATACATCCGCCCCGTTGAGGAACCCCTTATGGCGGATCGAGAAGAACTATGCTCTACTCAAGTGGAGCCCTCATATTCACAACAACATGCTCCATCTATCGAGGAGGACAATGACCCAAGCCAAAGACAAACTGTGGACCCTCAACATGTTGATCATGGTGACATATCTAGTGGGGAGGAGCCTGATTCATTCTCGAGAATGTCAAGTGCTGCCAAGTCAATTACACAATGAAGATCCATTCAAACTGCCTTGAGACAAGCTCAACTCAATTCTAGAAGTGTGCCTGATCAAGACCAAGGTCAATCTTTGACTCTTAATGAAGAGAATGATTCCGGTGATGATCAAGATCAGGTTGATGGTCAAGACGAGGACCAAAATGATGAAGAGGTTCCTCCAAGAAACAACAAGGAGATCCACACTCGTCGGGAAGCTAGAATGGATAGGATGTTGGAATTAAGAGACGACTCTCTAGAGAATGTGGTTGGTGACCTAAGGAGAGGCATTTCCACAAGAGCACAATTGAAGAGGTTTAGTGAACACCAAGCACACATCTCCATGATTGAACCAAAGAAAGTGTGGGAAGCTCTTGAAGATTCGGATTGGTTGGAAGCAATGCACATAGAGCTCAACAACTTTGAGAGAAACAAAGTATGGAAGTTAGTGTTGGAGATATGCCCTAGAGGCAATAATAAATGTAGTTATTATTATATCTTTGTGTTTATGATAAATGTTTACATTCATGCTATAACAGTATTAACAAGGAAACATTAATACTTGTGTGGTTTGTAAAATAAAATAAAGTCCCTAGTAAAGCCTCTTTATAATACTAGCTTGTTGGTTAATAAATGATTGTGCTTTCCCTATCATGAACATTGAGATGTTATTAACAACAAGATCATATCGTTAGGAGAATGGTATGATGGACATACTCCAATAGATAAGCGTAGCATAAAGATCAAGTCATTTTAATAGTTCAATTGCTATATGCTTTCTGATACATAGTAACCTAATTCCTTCGACCATGAGATCATGCATATCACCATCACCGGAAGGATGCTTTGATGACATCAAACACCACACCGTAACTGGGTGGTTATAAAGGTGGCATTGAGTGTTCGGAAAGTATGGGTTGAGACACATGGATCAAGAGTGGGATTTGTCCATCCATATGACGAATAGATATACTATGGGCCCTCTCGGTGGAATGTCATCCAATTGGCTTGCAAGCATGTGACTGGCTCACAAGGGATCACATATCACGGGAACGACAAAAAAGTACTTATCAGTAACGAGGTTGAACTAGGTATGCAGAGATACCGACGATCAAAACCTCGGATAAGTAAACTATCGTGAGACAAAGGGAAATTGGTATCGTATGTAAGTGGTTCATTCGATCGCAAATTAATCGTAGAAATATGTGGGAACCATATGAATTTCCAGATTCCTCTATTGGTTATTGTTCGGAGAAGTGTCTCGATCATGTCCGCATAATTCACGAACCGTAGGAAGACACACTTAAGGATTCGATGTTGTTGAGTAGTTATGGAATGATGAGTAAGAGACCGAATGTTGTTCGGAGTCTCGGATGGGATCCGGGATATCACGAGGAGATCCGTAATGGTCTGGAGAATAATATTCATATAAGGAAAGTCCTGTTTCGGGGTTGGAGAATGATTCTGGTGTTTTTATCGGGAATGTTCTAGAAGGGTCCGGAAGGTCCGGCACTCCGGAGGGGAAGGGTACATGAATGTGTCATAACAAGTTGGAATGGTTGCATCATGTACTAGGTGTCATCGCTGAGCAAAATAAAGGGATAAATCAAATCCTAGTTTGAAAAGTCAAACGCCAATTTGAAAAGTCAAACGGCAAGTTTGCTTGGTGGAGGGAGAGTAGGAAACCTACTTGGGGAGGAGTTCCTCTCCCTCCACCCGCCGGCCTTGGAGGCCGACTTGGGGGAGGACTCCCCTCACCTGGCCGACACCCTCCCACCTATAAAAGGAGGGGCAGGGCTGCCCCTCTAGACCAACACCTTGCCCCACTAAAACCCTAGCCCTAGCCGCTGGCCCTCTTGCAGCCACCGCCGCCCTAGGGCAAACCCTAGCCGCCGACTTGGGGATATCCCCTTGCCCTAGCCGCCGGCCTAGCCCTCTCTCCTTGGTGCCTCTAAACCCTAGATCGCCAAGGCCTCTCTCATAGTCCACCATACTCGCTCTGGCTTAAGGCGAAGCCCTGCGAGATCTCCCCTCTACTTCCGGTACCACGTCGTTGTGCTGCCAGAATCGCGAGGCGAGTGCTACAACCTCCGCTGCCTGCTGGAACAAGGGAGAGGAAGGTCTTCATCGAGTACCGAACGTGTGACCAGGAGCCTTCTTGAAGTGCAGGAAGGATCGTCTACACGATCTTGAGATCGGCAAGAGTATGACTACATCACCCACGAGAATCCGCTCTCGTTAAACACTTTGGAATCTTCGAGGGTGAGTTATTCTATCGACTCATTGCTACAATCTAGTAGATAGATCTTGGCTTGTTTGTTTGTATGCGGTAGAAAATTTTGTTTTCCATGCTACGAACCCCTACAGTGGTATCAGAGCCGTGTCTATATGTAGATCTGTTGCACGAGTAGAACACAATGGTCATTGTGGGCGGTGGTGCTTTTATTATCAATTGCTTCTTGTGTACTTTGCATCTTGCGGTATGATGGGATAAAGTGGCCCGGGCTAACCTTACATGACATCGTTCATGAGACTTGCTCCACGCTCAACATGCAACTTGTATTGCATAAGTGGCTTTGCGGGTGTCTGTCTCTCCCATTATAGTATAGATCCAATTTACAACAGGCACTTGATAGTTCAAACATCAATGTTGTGGTTCTTGTTCGTAAGTTAGATCGACACTTATTGAAAGCCCCAAACCACGTAAAATATGCAAAGAAATTGGAGGCGTCTAACTTTGTTTTGCAGGGGTGTGCTTTGATGTGATATGGCCATGATTGTGATTATATTTGATGTATGCAATGTTCCTTATTGTAAGTTGGCAACCGGCAGGAGCCATATGGTTGTCTTTAATTTCTGTTAAGACCCGCGTGTCTATTCAAAGTAGTTGTAATAGTTGAAGCTGGTGGACGACAATCATGGAGCAGCGTCATTGACCTTGATGCAATGCCGGTGATGATGGAGATCATGTTCGTGTTTGAAGATGAAAATCGGAAGCACAAAGAAGAAAGGCCATATCATATCACATATTATGAATTGCATGTGATGTTAATACTTTATGCATCTTGTATTGCTTAGTTAACGACGGTAGCACTATAATATGATCCCTCATGCACATAAATTTCAAGTTCTAAAGTGTTCATCCTTAGTAAGCACCGTTGCTAAAGCTTGTTGTTTCGAAGCACCACGTGATGATCGGGTGTGTTAGATTCTGCAAGTGTATACAACGTGAGCAAGCCAGATTTGCTCATGCGGAAGCTAAGGTTTGATCTTGACGAGCCTTGCATGTACATACATGGTCTTGGAACACGGATCACCGAAAGGTAAAGCATGAATCATATAGTAGATATGATGAACATGTCGTTTGTTCGCCATTGAAGCTACATCAACTCTCGTGATGATCGGTTTTGATGTGGTGGATTTGGTTCGTGTGATCACTAAAACAATGTGAGGTATATTGTTTTGAGTGGGAGTTCACCTAGATTAATTTAACTATTAATTAGAACTCAATTTGTCATAAACTTAGTCTAAACTATTGCAAATATGTTGTAGATCAATGGCGGCCCCTACCATCAATTTTAATGTGTTCCTAGAGAAAGAAAAGTTGAAAAACAATGGAAGCAACTTGGATTGGTTCCAATTTGAGGATTGTCCTCAATCTGGTAATTTGACCTATGTCTGGATGCACATTGGTGACCGCTAGCCACTCTTGCTACCGATGAAGTAAAGAATGTTTACCTCTCTCGGAAGAATCAGTACTCCACAGTTCAGTGTGTTATCTTGTATGGTTTGGAATCGGAGGTTCAGAAAAGGTTTGAGAATTCAGACCCACATGATATTGTCCGTGAACTCAAACTGATATTTGAGACTCACGCGGCAGTTGAGAGCTATGAGGCTTCTGAAAAGTTCTTTAACTACAAGATGGAAGAGGCGACTCATCGGTGAGCATGTGCTTAAGATGTGCAGGCACATAAACAAACTCCAAAGCTTGGGTATAGTGATTCCTAATGCTTTGGGGATTTATCGTGTCCTCCAATCACTACCACCAAGTTACAGGAACTTTGTGATGAATATCAGTATGCAAAGCATGAACAAGCAGTTGCCAGAACTCTTCTCCATGTTAAAATCTGCAGAAGTGGAGATCAAGAAAGAGCACCAAGTGTTGATGGTCAATAAGACCACCAAATTCAAGAAAGGCAAGTCTAAGCAAAGGACACTTCAAGAAGGGTGGTAAGAAAGTTACCGCAGACGAAGAAGACCAAGGCTGGACCTAAGCACGATCTTGAGTGCTTTTCTTGCAAGGAGAAGGTCCTTTGAGCGGAATTACCCAAAGTACTTGGGATTTGAAGAACGGCAACATCAAGAAGAAAGGTATATCCGATGTACAAGTTATTGATGTGTATCTCACTAGTACCGTAGTAGTGCACGGGTATTTAATCTTGGTTGATTTGCTCATATTTGTAACTCGAAATAGGTGTTGCGAATAAGCGGAAGCTAGTGAAGAACGAGGTGACGATGCGCGTGGAAATGGATCAAAGGTTGATGTGATCGCGTCAAGACGCTACCTCTTCATCTACCATCGATTAGTTTTATACTTAAATAATTGTTATTTGGTGCCTGCATTAAGCATGAACATTATATAGGGATCTTGTTTATTGCGAGACGGTTACTTGTTTAAGTCCGAGAATAATGGTTGTTCGATTTATATGAGTAATATGTTTTATGCACATGCACCTTTGATAGATGGTCTATTCTTATTGAATCTCGATAGTGGAAATACACACATTAATAACATTGAAGCTAAACGTTTGAAATTGAGCGATAACTCGACCTATATGTGGCAATCGTGCCTTGGTCACATTGGAGTGAAGCGTATGAAGAAACTCCATTCCGATGGACTTCTTGAATCACTTGATTTCGAATCACTTGAAAGATGGGAAGCATGTCTGATGGGTAAAATGACTAAGACTCCATTTTCTGGTATGATGGAGCGAGCTACGGACTTATTGGAAATCATACATACCGATGTGTGTGGTCCAATGAGTGTAGCATCGCGCGGTGGTTATCGTTATGTTCTTACCTTCACGGATGACTTGAGTAGATATGGGTATATCTATTTCATGAAACATAAGTCCAAAACTTTCGAGAGGTTTAAGGAATTTCAAAGTGAGGTGGAGAATCAACGTAACAAGAAGATTAAATTTCTACGTTCTGATCGTGGAGGTGAATATCTAAGTTACGAGTTTGGCGAGCATTTGAAGAAATGCGGAATACTTTCACAATTGACACCGCCAGGAACACCACAGCGTAATGGTGTGTCCGAACGTCGTAATCGAACTCTCTTAGATATGGTTCGTTCTATGATGTCACTTACAAATTTACCGCTATCATTTTGGGGTTATGCATTAGAAACAGCCGCATTCACTTTAAATAGGGCACCATCTAAATCTGTTGAAACGACACCATATGAATTATGGTTTGGGAAGAAACCTAAATTATCGTTCCTTAAAGTTTGGGGTTGCGAAGCCTATGTAAAGAAGTTACAACCGGACAAGCTTGAACCCAAAGCGGAAAAATGCGTCTTCATAGGATATCCAAAATAAACTATTGGGTATACCTTCTATCATAGATCCGAAGGCAAAATCTTTGTTGCCAAGAATGGATCCTTTCTAGAGAAGAAATTTCTCTCGAAAGAAGTGTCTGGAAGGAAAGTAGAACTTGACGAGGTTGTCGAACCTTCTCTCGAACTTGCGAGTAGCGCAGCACCGGAAGAAGTTCCTGTGGTGCCTGCACCAATAAGAGAGGAAGCTAATGATGATGATCATGAAACTTCGGTTGTAGTTGCTACACAACCTCGCAGGTCAACGAGAACTCGTACCACTCCTGATTGGTATGATCCCGTTATGAGTGTCATGTTGGTGGACAACACCGATGACCCTGCGACATATGAGGAAGCGATGATGAGCCCAGATTCCAATAAATGGCAAGAAGCCATGAAATCTGAGATTGGATCCATGTACGAAAACCAAGTATGGACTTTGGTGGACTTACCGGATGGCCGGAAGGCTGTCGAGAACAAATGGATTTTCAAGAAGAAAACAGATGCTGATGGTAATGTTACTGTCTATAAAGCTCGACTTGTCGCAAAAGGGTTTCGACAAATTCAAGGATTTGACTACGATGAGACTTTCTCACCAGTAGCGAAGCTAAAGTCTGTGAGGATTTTGTTAGCAATTGCTGCATATTATGATTATGAGATATGGCAGATGGATGTCAAAACAACGTTTCTCAATGGAGACATTGATGAAGAGTTGTATATGATGCAACCCAAAGGTTTTGTCGATCCTAAAGATGATAACAAGGTATGCAAACTTCAACGGTTCATTTATGGATTGAAGCAAGCATCCCGAAGTTGGAATCAACGTTTTGATAAGGTAATGAAAAGCTTTGGATTTATACAAACTTATGGACAAGCTTGTATTTACAAGAAAGTGAGTGGGAGCTCTATAGCATTCTTAATACTATATGTAGATGACATATTGTTGATTGGGAATGATGTAGACCTTCTTAATAGTGTCAAGGATTATTTGAATAATAGTTTTTCAATGAAAGATCTTGGCAAAGCATCTTATATATTAGGCATAAAGATTTATAGAGATAGATCGAGACGCCTAATATCATTGTCACAGAGTACATATCTGGACAAAGTTCTAAAGAGGTTTGGAATGAAAGATAGCAAGAAAGGGTTCTTGCCCATGTTTCCCAATACGACCTTGAGTAAAAACTCAAAGTCCTGCAACGGTAGAAGATAGAGAAAGCATGAGTAAGACTCCCTATGCCTCAGCCATAGGATCTATTATGTATGCCATGCTATGTACTTGTAACAACCCAAAAATACCAAACTTAGATCATCAAACACTAATCATCAAGATTAGGGTTAACAAAAACTTTTCCAACTAAACCCATGAATGCATGCATATGTGTATGCATAGTTTTTGAATTTCTTTAAAACCACTTTGTTTGTGTGATCCATTGCTTGTAAAATGTTTCTTAGATGAAATAAACATCATCTAAAACATTTCCCACACTTTTCCTAAAGACAAGTAAATCAAAACAAATATATTAAGTGAATGGTCATTTTGGCCAATTTAACTCACATGCCTACTTTGGCTATCTCAAACTTTCAGAACCTAATAGAAACTTTTCTGGATCTTTGCACCCCTTGAATGTACTCATAACAGAGTATCAAGGCCCACTTTGTGATCATCCAGAAACTTTCAAATGCATAGTTTAAATGACATTTCAAAATTGAATCTTCTTCATATGGGAAGATCCCACTTTTTCAAAACCCACTCAAACAAGCTCAACTTTCAAAACCCAAGCATCTGCAGACTCACCAGCACCAATCTAGCAAACCCACCAAAAATCTTTTCAAAATTCAAAACTTGATTTCATGCGGCCATTTCATCAAACAGGTTGCAGACACAAATCAAACAAAACCTCAAACACTATAGTGTGCAGTAAATTTGGCCTAACTTGTTCCCTAGTTAGCTCACACACAGCTCAGTAGATCATCTAGAAATTTTAGCCCAACACTAGCACCCCTGTGAGCTTGCCATGGCCATTAATGGTGAACAGCCGAGCACACCCATGTCACCCCATTGTGGACAGCAAGCTAGGAGCAGCAGCAAGCCTAGCCAGCATGTCTAGGAGGCAGCCCACCGTCCATCGCCACTCCCTGTCCCAGCCGCGAGCGTTGCCAAGCCATGGACCACGCGCACAAGCCGCGCCCAGACCATGCCGAGCATGCGCCAGAGCGCCACCTCGACCAACGCCCAAACCGCTGTTGCCCTCGCCAAGGCATACAAGATCGCCACCGACCCAGAGACCGCCAGACATCCCGTTTACCGCCCGTATACAGCCACCGCCCGCCGTCGAAGACGCCGCCTCTGCCGCGTAGAGCACCGCCCGTTCCAGACCAAACCACACCGCCCCATGCCTCACGACCATGTCGTTGAGCATCGCCAGGAGACACCGCACCGTCCCCTACCCGTGCCCATGCCTTTAGCCGCCTGTAACGTCTCCCCTGACGAGCTCACCGTGCGCCCCGACGGTCCCCTCGCTCGACTATAAATAGAGACCACCCCCGCACGAATTCATCACACCATCTCACTCCCCTCTCCTCACTGATCGTGCCACACCCTTCCCAGAGAAAGGCGAGCACCACCTCGCCGAAATTTCACTGGAGCCTGCCGCTGCCGAAGAAGAAAGGAGCCAGCGATTGGAGCCACCCCAGGAGCTTCCGCGACCACCCCTGAGTTCGCCGCTTTTTGTCGTGGATTCCGGCCGCACTCGACGCGCCATCTCCCGTGAGCCCCCAGCGACCCTCACTGACCGTGCTAGGTTTTGTTCTCGCCGGAGTTGTCTCGCGTCAACGATGACCCACAGCCGTTGGATTAGAACTAGATCAAACGATCCACGTTGCCCCATACCGCTTCGCCCAGCCCCGTGTCACTGACGAGTGGGGACACCCACTTAAGCTGCCCGCGGGAGCACTATGATTAGCAGGCCGGCCTGTTAGATTTTCCCGCGCAACCCAGTTATTCAAATTAAACCTTTTTCTATTTCAATTCAAACACACTTCTGTACCCAACTTCAAAAATCAACCCAGATCGATTCAGTGCACCAAATTGGATGAAACCAATTTTGTTGGAAAGGTCTATGAATGCTGAATCCAAGCCCGTTGGATTCAAGTCATTTGGATCTGTAGATCACCCATAGTAAAAATAACAAGGCAGAAGCTTTTCTGCATTCAAACATTTTCCAAATTTAAACCATAAAATCTTTTGAGTTGATTCCAACTCTCAAAAATCACATTTAACCATACCTTTCAGAATATATAAAAATATATAGGTTTACTTGCAGAAATATTGTTCAAGTAATAAAAGAATGCTACATAAGCATTTCTAGTCACTTTAATTAATTAAAGGGTAAACCCTTATTAAATTGTGACACCACTTTAAATCACATTCCCATGGACTACAATATGTGGTGATGACATGTGTCAACATGATCCCATGTTTAGTTTGGAGAATATTAAATCTTAAGTAGTTTTTCAATGAGTAGAAATTACTTTTCTAAAAATAAAAAGATTTAAACCAAACCTTAACCTTGTAAGGTTAGAGATGATGTTAGATCATCTATAAGACCCTTGTGTGTGATGATTGCAAGTAGTTAAGTATTGTTTGGTGATTGTGTACCTCGTATTTATTCATAGACGCTAGTACCGACCAAGGATACGAGGAGGAAGGAGGATACTACGAAGAGGAAGCCGAGGAGAACTTCAACCACTGCTCTGCACAAGGCAAGCTTTACTAATCAAGTTGACCGATGCAAGCTAAAACTTGCAAGACACTCTACTTTAGCAAGCCAAATACTACTAGTGATTGTGCAAGCTGATACCCTACCTATGCAAGCTACCCCTTGCAAGATTACCCATTTGATAAACCAATCCTAGTTTTATGTGCAAGCTTCTTACCTTATTTTTTCTTTATCAAAGTTTACTTAGAGTTTACTTAAGTGACTGGTAGATTTTGGAAAGTGCTAAAGGTTGCATAAAGAACATAAAATTTGGCCTAGGACAGAAACCTTGATATCAGCCTAAGATATAAGGTTGAACTTAGTAAAACTCCATTAGTTACCACCCCTCATTAGTACTACCCCTACCTGTAGATGCTAGTGCTAAGCATAAAACTTGATCAACTTTAGATGGGAATACTTGGTGGAAAAATGGTTATGAAAACCTTGGAATGATGGATCATTCTATTGAAATGTTTTGGACATGTGTTTCCAAACACTTGATGATTTTGGTGATGAAAATGTTGAGGCATGAGCCTTAGCCCTTTACAAAACTAATGGTTGTCTGGATGCGATACCATTCCAATTTTATCGTACAACCACAATACCCGAATATTGGGTAGGGCTTGACTGGAAACTTATATTCCTTAGTATTAGTTCCCTCACGGCCAAGGTCTGAGCTGAGGCTACCTTGTGAAGATTGTCCACCTGTGCAGTACCCAAGATGACAGTGAGTCATGGTTGGGAGGCCAAACTCACAAGAGAGGTGCTTATACTAGGGCTTGTAATTGAAAGGTTAGGATTGATTATCCGCATAATGAGTATGGTGAATTCAGGATTTATTCATGACGGATGTATCGAATGTTGTGGTGAAAGTGTACAATCTCTGCAGAGTGTCAAACTATTCGAATATCCGCGTCCGCGGTTATGGACAGTTGGAGTGGCCATACTGTTCCCCCGTCAGACTTTTCAAAATGACTTGTGAAATGAATTGAGACTTTGACTTTACCACAACAGAGTTGTGATATGAGTTACAAGATCCCACTTAGGAGTTATAAAATTGTGACTAGTTTTGGAACTTAGTAGAGATAAACCTGGCTTTTTGAAAAACAACCCTAGAGCCTAGTGTCCTATTATCCAAAAACCCTTACCTGTTAGTACTAGTTTGCGAGTACTTAAAGAGTACTCATGGCTTTGTCCCTGGCTATTCCCATGGCCAGACTATGAAGAGGAGTACCTGGAAGATGGACCCCAGGAAGGTTACGACAACTAGGATCATCTCCCATCGTCATCATTGCCTGTGACCTCGAAGATGGAGCTTCGCCTACGCTACCGTTATTATTATGTATTCCGCTGCTTGATGTTGTATTAAGAACTGGATCATGAGATCCCTATTTGTGTAAGAACTTATGTACGGTTGTAATGGATGATGTACTATGGTATCCAATTCTGTTATGTCTCGCAAAAATGGTAATCATGGGATTGCGATGTATGGCATAACAGGCATCTAGGATTGAAAAATCCGGGTGTTGACATGTTGGTATCAGAGCCATCCTGACCATAGGAGACCCTAGTTAGGTTGGACGTTGAACCAAAAACTTAGTTTCAAAACCAAAGAAAACAAATATTTACAAAAACCTATTCTCATTCTTATCTCTTTAATTCTTTCATAAAACTTCATGTTCCTCAAAAACTCTTGCAAAATACATAAAATTTTGACACACTTGATCACTCTAGTAATCTACTCATCCTCTATTTTTATAGATGGACGTGAAGTACAGCAAGTTTTATCAGTTAGGGAATGGAGGAGACCTTATCTTTGAGAGGGATCTGGATCAGCTTTCGGAACTTCTGGAGCGTCCACACCCCAAGTTCTTCGGAGCTCAGCTCAACGATCAAGGAGGAGAAGATCTGCAGTGGCTAATTGTTGCAAGTTTACGAGGAAAGATTGAACCTCCCACTGCGGAAGGAATTCAGTTTACCTTAAGAGAGAACAACTGGCTCGATGGACTTGCCAGAGCAATGCAGGAATCTCTCTCCCGTCTGTGTGGGCAGAGCATCAATCAGATCAAGGGTACTCGCTTTGAGTTTTTCCCAAGGCGTGATGCATATGGACAACCACTGGAAGCCCCATACCACCCCGAGATGAAGACTCAATTGGACCACCTTAGCTTCATGATGTATGATCGTCAGCAGGAGTTGGACAACTGCCGTGACTATTGCAACCACAAGTCTTCCATCATCAAGACGAAGGATCAGACAATCGCCATGCTAGCAAAGGATCGCAAGTCTCGCCGCCGTCAGCTCGACAAGAAGGAGCGCATTATTGCCCGTCTTCGCCACCACATCTCATCTCTGGAGGAGACCATCCACGAGAGAGACATGCAGTTGGAGGAAAGGGAGAATGCCGGAGAGGATCTTCATGGAGACCCTTACTCTTATCTCAGCGATGACGATGATTTTCTGGAGGATCAGGCCATGGAATTCTTCACCGATGAGGATGATTTCGCCTTCATCGATGATAATGAAGATGATGAAGCCACCGACTCCGAGGAGTAGTAGCACTGAGCACTAGCGTAGTGAGTAGTAGTCAGTCCCACTATATCGTAGTTTCCAGAATGGTTCTTAAAACCATCTGCTTTTCTTTGTTGTGGTGTGTGTTGTACTGTGTGCTATGAGTGAATGAATGAAAAAGCAAGTTGCTAGAAAAATCTGAGTCAAAACTTTAAAAACTTTTCAAAGACCCAAACCTTAGAAAAAATCCCTCTTTTCTCACGATTTATCTAAATCTTCAGATGCCACGTGGAGGAAGTGGTTCAGCCCCGGATCCGATGTTGCAGATTCTGCAAATGTTGACCTCGACCGCTGAAGCTGAAAGAGCTGAACGTCAAGCCAACCTAGCCACTCGCAGCAGATAGCCCAGCTAGCCCACAACAACCAAGGCCACGGAAATCAGGACAACCACGGATCTAAGCTCAAGAATTTCAGAATACCAACCCGCCTGCTTTCACCAAGTCGGAAGAACCCCTAGGCGCGATGATTGGCTGTAAAACCATGGAAAACAACCTAGAAGTCGCAGGAGGGAAGCCAACGAGAAAGTTCTATTTGCCACCCATTATTTAGCCGAGATGCCAGGCATGGTGGAGCAGTGTTCGTGCCATGACCGGAGGCCGATGATGACCGAGGAATTCAAGGTCAAGTTTAGCAGAACCCATGTGCCACCAGGTTTGGTCAAGAGAATGAGAGACGAGTTCGAGAGTTGAAGCAAGGAAGGATGACTGTAGTGGAATACCGTGACAAATTTTGTCATTAGCTAGGTATGCCGGACGAGATAGACACGAAGCCAAGAAGAAAGAAAGATTCTGAATGGTGCGCATGACGAGATGCAGACGGTGTTAGTCAATATCCCCTTTGCTGATATTGAAGCCCTTGTCGATTCAGCCATCCAGATGGAAGGAAAGATCAACCAAGCCAATGAAAACCGCAAGCGTCGCATGATGCATCAACCAGGAACCCATCAGACCCCAAAGTATCGCCCCAACCCATCTCCCGGATTTTCCCCAAGAACCAATAGACCCCCTATGACCCGTCCGACCTACCCCAACCGTGGAAACCCTAGACCCGGAGGAAATCACAACAACCCCGGCAACTCTAGCAATTTCACCCGTTCCCCACCTAAGTTCAACACCAACAATGCTACCGCCAATCCCAACACTGCTTGAGGATCGGAAGCAATGTTGTGCCTGTCACAGCCAAGGACAAGTCACAAGTGACCTGTTATGACTGTGGAAATAAAGGCCACTATTCCAATGAGTGTCCCAACAAGAAGAATGCTACAGCACCCAATACCAATGTCCCAGCTCAGCAACAGCGTCGTGTCCAGCCAGGGAGAAGATTTGCCCCAGGAAATTCACTCAACCGCAATGGCCGTCTTTTTCTCATGCATGCTGAAGAAGCTCAGGAAGCGCCAGACGTCGTGCTGGGTATGTTTTCTGTTAATTCAGTACTTGCAAGAGTGTTGTTTGATTCTGGTGCATCGCATTCATTTGTCACCGAAGAATTTGCCTGCACTAGTAAAATTCAACCAACCAAATTGAAGCATGTGATGATTGTACAAATTCCCGGATCAACCACCAAGGCTAGGCAAATTTGCAAAGTCGTCCCTATCCGAATCCATGGCATAGATTTTTATGCTAATCTAATAGTACTCGGAACTAAAGGTTTGGAAGTAGTACTAGGAATGGATTGGATGTCCAAACATAAAGGATTGATTGACTGTGCCAAGAAAGCCATCACCATGACCAGTACCACCGGAATATCAGTCGAGCATATTTCTGAAACCTTACCTCGCCAATTCAAGTGTAACAAAAGTCTAGCCCAACCTACCATTGAACAAGTTCGGATAGTCTGTGAATACCCCGATGTATTTCCAGATGTTTTGCCCGGTATGCCCCCAGATCGGGATATCGAGTTTATCATTGAACTAATCCCCGGAACAGGACCCATAGCCCAGAGACCCTATAGTATGAACCCATAGGAATTAGGAGAACTAAAGAAGCAACTGGATTCCATGCTAGAAATCGAATTGATTCAACCAAGTGCGTCCCCACGGAGATCACCTGTCTTGTTTGTGGACAAGAAGGATGGAGGTAACCGTTAGTGTACGGATTATCGAAAGTTGAATGATGTCACCATCAAGAACAAGTACCGCTTGCCCAAGATAGAAGATTTGTTTGATCAGTTGACCGGTGCCCAGGTGTTTTCTAAGATTGATCTTAGAACTGGCTATCATCAACTCAAAATTCGTGCAGAGGATATTCCAAAGACTGCCTTTACCACCAGATATGGATTATGCAGTATACAGTCATGTCTTTTGGATTAACCAATGCCCCCGCTTATTTCATGAATCTCATGAATAAGATTTTTATGGACTTCCTGGATAAGTTTGTCGTTGTTTTCATCGATGACATTCTGATTTATTTCAAATCAGAAGAAGAACATGAGCTACACCTAAGGACCATTCTTGGAACCCTTAGAGAGCATCAGTTGTATGCAAAGTTTAGCAAATGTGAATTCTGGTTACAGGAGGTAGGATTCCTCGGTCACATAGTATCAGCAGGAGGAATTGCCGTTAACCCTGCCAAAGTGAAAGACGTAGAAGATTGGCAAGCCCCAACCACTCAAACCCAAGTTCGTGCTTTTCTCGGATTGGCGGGATATTACCGCAAATTCGTAGAAGGATTCTCGAGTATCGCCCGACCCATGACCCAATTGCTGAAGAAGGACAAGAAGTTTGAATGGACAGACAAGTGTGAAGCGAGTTTTCAAGAACTCAAGAGGAGATTAATCTCAGCCCCAATCTTAATCATGCCGAATATCACGAAGCCCTTCGATGTGTATTGTGACGCATCCAAGATTGGTCTCGGATGTGTGCTAATGCAAGAAGGCAAAGTTATATCTTATCTATCTCGACAATTGAAGCAACATGAGCAAAACTACCCAACCCATGACCTCGAACTCGAAAGTAGTTCTAGCCAAGACATGGAGACATTACGATGGGAAATAGTTGTGAGAGATTTATTCGGATCACAAGAGCCTAAAGTACATATTCACTCGGAAGGAGCTAAATATGAGGCGTAGAAGATGGATTGAGCTAATCAAGGATTATGACACTGACATTCACTATGACCACGGTAAAGCCAATGTGGTAGCCCTTAGTGATGCCTTTGTGCCGCTTGAACTCCATGATTTTGAAGGAGCACCAAGTCTGCACAAGGAGATGGAAGATTTTCGAATAGAATTAGTAAGTGAAGGATTTTTGGCTAGCATAGAACTTCAGCCCACTTAGATCAGCCAGATTAAAGAAGCGTAGAAGGGAAATGCTAGTATCGACGAAATCAAGCGTCGAATCGGTACAGGCAAAGTACCCGGATTCACCAAGGACGAAGAAGGAGTTCTGTGGTACAAAGGACGCCTTTGTGTACCCGCGGATTCGGAGTTGAAAGAAGTTATCTTGAAGGAGGCTCATGATACTCTTTATTCTATCCATCCCGGAGGAACGAAGATGTATCAAGATTTGAAAGAGCAATTTTGGTGGCATAAGATGAAGAGAGAAATCGGAAGCTATATCGCCAAGTGTGATATATGTCAGCGAGTCAAGGCAGGACATCAAAGACCCACTGGATTGTTGCAACCTTTGCAAATTCTGGAATGGAAATGGGATTCTGTAGGAATGGACTTTATCACTGGACTACCTACTTATACTAGGGGAAATGACTCTATTTGGGTCATAGTGGACAGATTGTCCAAAGTCGCCCATTTCTTGCCTGTCAAAACCACCTATCAGAGTTCGAAGCTAGCCGAGTTGTACATCGCTAGAATCGTTAGTTTGCATGGAGTCCCTAAGAACATCGTATCGGATCGAGGAACTCAGTTTACCTCGAGATTTTGGAAGAAAGTTCAAGAAGGTTTAGGAACCCGCCTAGATTTTAGTACCGCGTATCACCCTCAGACCGATGGACAAACGGAGCGAGTAAATCAAATACTCGAAGATATGCTGAGAGCATGTGTGTTAGAATATGGATCCAAATGGGAAGACTGTCTGCCTTTTGCAGAATTTTCTTACAACAATAGTTACCAAGCCAGTTTGCAAATGGCCCCATTTGAATTCATGTACAGAAGAAAGTGTCGCACCCCTTTGAACTGGTCGGAAGTAGGAGAGAGTCAGATCTTCGGACCCGACATCCTACGAGAAGCAGAAGAGAAGGTTCACAAGATTCGTGAGCACCTCAAGACCGCCCAATCCCGACAGAAGAGTTATGCCAACAAGAGACGTCGAGACCTCGCCTTCAACATCGGAGATTTTGTTTATCTGAAAGTGTCGCCATTGAAGGGAATGCAGCGTTTCCAACTCAAAGGAAAGTTAGCCCCCAGATATATCGGACCTTTCAAAATTTTGAACCGTCGAGGAGAAGTATCTTATCAACTGGAACTACCTGAAGAGATGTCAGCTGTGCACAATGTGTTCCATATCTCATTACTTCGCAAGTGTCTCGAAGTCCCCGAGAAGACCGAAGTGTTCAAGAATATCGACCACCGGACCATAGAGATCAACGATGACCTAACCTATCCCGAAGTGCCCATCCACATATTGGAAGAAGCCTTTCGAACTACCAGAACCTGAAGCATCAAGTTTCTCAAGATTCAGTGGAGAAACCACACAGAAGAGGAAGCTACCTGGGAGCGCGAAGATCACATTAGGACGGAGTTTCCCGATCTCTTCAAATCCTAGGTAATCTTTTCGTCCTTTTTCAAATCTCGGGACGAGATTTTGTTTAAGGGGGGAAGGTTTGTAACATTCCAAAAATACCAAACTTAGATCATCAAACACTAATCATCAAGATTAGGGTTAACAAAAACTTTTCCAACTAAACCCATGAATGCATGCATATGTGTATGCATAGTTTTTGAATTTCTTTAAAACCACTTTTTTGTGTGATCCATTGCTTGTAAAATGTTTCTTAGATTAAATAAACATCATCTAAAACATTTCCCACACTTTTCCTAAAGACAAGTAAATCAAAACAAATATATTAAGTGAATGGTCATTTTGGCCAATTTAACTCACATGCCTACTTTGGCTGTCTCAAACTTTCAGAACCTAACAGAAACTTTTCTGGATCTTTGCACCCCTTGAATGTACTCATAACAGAGTATCAAGGCCCACTTTGTGATCATCCAGAAACTTTCAAATGCATAGTTTAAATGACATTTCAAAATTGAATCTTCTTCATATGGGAAGATCCCACTTTTTCAAAACCCACTCAAACAAGCTCAACTTTCAAAACCCATCTGCAGACTCACCAGCACCAATCTAGCAAACCCACCAAAAATCTTTTCAAAATTCAAAACTTGATTTCATGCGGCCATTTCATCAAACAGGTTGCAGACACAAATCAAACAAAACCTCAAACACTATAGTGTGCAGTAAATTTGGCCTAACTTGTTCCCTAGTTAGCTCACACACAGCTCAGTAGATCATCTAGAAAGTTTAGCCCAACACTAGCACCCCTGTGAGCTTGCCATTGCCATTAATGGTGAACAGCCGAGCACACCCATGTCACCCCATTGTGGACATCAAGCTAGGAGCAGCAGCAAGCCTAGCCAGCATGTCTGGGAGGAAGCCCACCGTCCACCGCCACTCCCTGTCCCAGCCGCGAGCGTTGCCAAGCCATGGACCACGCGCACAAGCCGCGCCCAGACCATGCCGAGCATGCGCCAGAGCGCCACCCTCGACCAACGTCCACAGACCACGCGCCGCCCTCGCCGCGTGCATACAAGATCTCCACCGACCCAGGAGACCGCCAGACATCCCCGTTTACCGCCCCGTGCCATACAGCCACCGCCCGCCGTCGAAGACGCCGCCTCTGTCGCGCAGAGCATCGCCCGTTCCAGACCAAACCACACCGCCCCATGCCTCGCGACCATGTCGTTGAGCATCGCCAGGAGACACCGCACCGTCCCCTACCCATGCCCATGCCTTTAGCCGCAGCATCGCCGCGACGAGCTCACCGTGCACCCCGACGGTCCCCTCGCTCGACTATAAATAGAGACCACCCCCGCACGAATTCATCACACCATCTCACTCCCCTCTCCTCACTGATCATGCCACACCCTTCCCAGAGCAAGGCGAGCACCACCTCGCCGGAATTTCACTGGAGCCTGCCGCTGCCGGAGAAGAAAGGAGCCAGCGATTGGAGCCACCCCAGGAGCTGCCGCGACCACCCCTGAGTTCGTCGTCGTCGACTTTGTCGTTCGCCCGCCTCGCCGACCCTCGCCAGTACCCCGGTGAGCCCCCAGCGACCCTCACTGACTGCGCTAGGTTTCGTTCTCACCGGAGATGTCTCGCGTCAACGATGACCCACAGCCGTTGGATTAGAACTAGATCAAACGATCCACGTTGCCCCATACCGCTTCGCCCAGCCCCGTGTCACTGACGAGTGGGGACACCCACTTAAGCAGCCCGCGGGGGCACTGTGCTTAGCAGGCCGGCCCGTTAGATTTTCCCGCGCAGCCCAGTTATTCAAATTAAACCTTTTTCTATTTCAATTCAAACACACTTCTGTACCCAACTTCAAAAATCAACCTAGATCGATTCAGTGCACCAAATTGGATGAAACCAATTTTTTTGGAAAGGTCTGTGAATGCTGAATCCAAGACCATTGGATTCAAGTCATTTGGATATGTAGATCACCCATAGTAAAAATAACAAGGCAGAAGCTTTTCTGCATTCAAACATTTTTCAAATTTAAACCATAAAAGCTTTTGAGTTGATTCCAACTCTCAAAAATCACATTTAACCATACCTTTCAGAATATATAAAAATATATAGGTTTACTTGCAGAAATATTGTTCAAGTAATAAAAGAATGCTACATAAGCATTTCTAGTCACTTTAATTAATTAAAGGGTAAACCCTTATTAAATTGTGACACCACTTTAAATCACATTCCCATGGACTACAATATGTGGTGATGACATGTGTCAACATGATCCCATGTTTAGTTTGGAGAATATTAAATCTTAAGTAGTTTTTCAATGAGTAGAAATTACTTTTCTAAAAATAAAAAGATTTAAACCAAACCTTAACCTTGTAAGGTTAGAGATGATGTTAGATCATCTATAAGACCCTTTTGTGTGATGATTGCAAGTAGTTAAGTATTGTTTGGTGATTGTGTACCTCGTATTTATTCATAGACGCTAGTACCGACCAAGGATACGAGGAGGAAGGAGGATACTACGAAGAGGAAGCCGAGGAGAACTTCAACCATTGCTCGCACAAGGCAAGCTTTACTAATCAAGTTGACCGATGCAAGCTAAAACTTGCAAGACACTCTACTTTAGCAAGCCAAATACTACTAGTGATTGTGCAAGCTGATACCCTACCTATGCAAGCTACCCCTTGCAAGATTACCCATTTGATAAACCAATCCTAGTTTTATGTGCAAGCTTCTTACCTTATTTTTTCTTTATCAAAGTTTACTTAGAGTTTACTTAAGTGACTGGTAGATTTTGGAAAGTGCTGAAGGTTGCATAAAGAACATACAATTTGGCCTAGGACAGAAACCTTGATATCAGCCTAAGATATAAGGTTGAACTTAGTAAAACTCCATTAGTTACCACCCCTCATTAGTACTACCCCTACCTGTAGATGCTAGTGCTAAGCATAAAACTTGATCAACTTTAGATGGGAATACTTGGTGGAAAAATGGTTATGAAAACCTTGGAATGATGGATCATTCTATTGAAATGTTTTGGACATGTGTTTCCAAACACTTGATGATTTTGGTGATGAAAATGTTGAGGCATGAGCCTTAGCCCTTTACAAAACTAATGGTTGTCTGGATGCGATACCATTCCAATTTTATCGTACAACCACAATACCCGAATATTGGGTAGGGCTTGACTGGAAACTTATATTCCTTAGTATTAGTTCCCTCACGGCCAAGGTCTGGTGAGGCTACCTTGTGAAGATTGTCCACATGCAAGACCCAAGATGACAGTGAGTCATGGTTGGGAGGCCAAACTCACAGGAGAGGTGCTTATACTAGGGCTTGTAATTGAAAGGTTAGGATTGATTATCCGCATACTGAGTATGGTGAATTCAGGATTTGTTCCTGACGGATGTATCGAATGTTGTGGTGAAAGTGTACAATCTCTGCAGAGTGTCAAACTATTCGAATAGCCGCGTCCGCGGTTATGGACAGTTGGAGTGGCCATACTGTTCCCCCGTCAGACTTTTCAAAATGACTTGTGAAATGAATTGAGACTTTGACTTTACCACAACAGAGTTGTGATATGAGTTACAAGATCCCACTTAGGAGTTATAAAATTGTGACTAGTTTTGGAACTTAGTAGAGATAAACCTGGCTTTTTGCAAAACAACCCTAGAGCCTAGTGTCCTATTATCCAAAAACCCCTTACCTGTTAGTACTAGTTTGCGAGTACTTAAAGAGTACTCATGGCTTTGTCCCTGGCTATTCCCATGGCCAGACTATGAAGAGGAGTACCTGGAAGATGGACCCTAGAAAGGTTAAGACAACTAGGATCATCTCCCATCGTCATCATTGCCTGTGACCCTGAAGATGGAGCTTCGCCTACGCTACCGTTATTATTACGTATTCTGCTGCTTGATGTTGTATTAAGAACTGGATCATGAGATCCCTATTTGTGTAAGAACTTATGTACGGTTGTAATGGATGATGTACTATGGTATCCAATTCTGTTATGTCTCGCAAAAATGGTAATCCTGGGATTGCGATGTATGGCATAACAGGCATCTAGGATTGAAAAATCCGAGTGTTGACAGTACTAGACCCGACATTGCATATGCTGTTAGTTTGACTAACAGATATCAAAGTGATCTAGGAGTGGATCATTGGACAGCGGTCAAAAACATCCTTAAGTACTTGAGAAGAACTAAGGATATGGTTCTTTCTTATGGAGGTGATGAACAGCTCATTGTTAATGGTTACACCGATGCTAGTTGGAACACCGATCCGGATGATTCTAAATCACAATCTGGATACGTATTTACTTTGAATGGTGCAGCAGTTAGCTGGAGGAGTGCAAAGCAAAGCGTTGTGGCGATATCTTCAAATGAATCGGAATACATAGCTGCTTCGGAGGCTTCACAAGAAGTGATATGGATGAAGGAGTTCATTACAGAGCTCGGTGTGGTTCCAAGTGCGCTGGACCCAATGTCTATCTACTGTGATAACATGGGCGCCATAGCCAATGCGCAAGAACCAAGGTCACACAAGAAGCTGAGGCACATCAAGCTACGTTTTCACGCTATTCGAGAACATGTCCAAGATGGTGACATAAATATTTGCAAAGTACACACAGATCTGAATGTGGCGGATCTATTGACTAAACCTCTCCCGAGGGCAAAACATGACCAACACCAAACTGCCAAGGGTGTTCGGTATATTACCATGTAATCTAGATTAGTTGACTCTAGTGCAAGTGGGAGACTGTTGGAGATATGCCCTACAGGCAATAATAAATGTAGTTATTATTATATCTTTGTGTTTATGATAAATGTTTACATTCATGCTATAACAGTATTAACAAGGAAACATTAATACTTGTGTGATTTGTAAACTAAAATAAAGTCCCTAGTAAAGCCTCTTTATAATACTAGCTTGTTGGTTAATAAATGATTGTGGTTTCCCTATCATGAACATTGAGATGTTATTAACAACAAGATCATATCGTTAGGAGAATGGTATGATGGACATACTCCTATAGATAAGTGTAGCATAAAGATCAAGTCATTTTAATAGTTCAATTGTTATATGCTTTCTGATACATAGTAACCTAATTCCTTCGACCATGAGATCATGCATATCACCATCACCGGAAGGATGCTTTGATGACATCAAACACCACACCGTAACTGGGTGGTTATAAAGGTGGCATTGAGTGCTCGGAAAGTATGGGTTGAGACACATGGATCAAGAGTGGGATTTGTCCATCCATATGACGGATAGATATACTCTGGGCACTCTCGGTGGAATGTCATCCAATTGGCTTGCAAGCATGTGACTGGCTCACAAGGGATCACATATCACGGGAATGAGAAAAAACTACTTATCAGTAACGAGGTTGAACTAGGTATGCAGAGATACCGACGATCAAAACCTCGGATAAGTAAACTATCGTGAGACAAAGGGAAATTGGTATCATATGTAAGTGGTTCATTCGATCGCAAAGTAATCGTAGAAATATGTGGGAACCATATGAATTTCCAGATTCCTCTATTGGCTATTGTTCGGAGAAGTGTCTTGATCATGTCCGCATAATTCACGAACCGTAGGGAGACACACTTAAGGATTCAATGTTGTTGAGTAGTTATGGAATGATGAGTAAGAGACCAAATGTTGTTCGGAGTCTTGGATGGGATCCGGGATATCACGAGGAGATCCGGAATGGTCCGGAGAATAAGATTCATATAAGGAAAGTCCTGTTTCGGGGTTGGAGAATGATTCTGGTGTTTTCTTCAGGAATGTTCTAGAAGGGTCCGGAAGGTCCGGCACTCCGGAGGGGAAGGGTACATGAATGTGTCATAACAAGTTGGAATGGTTGCATCATGTACTAGGTGTCATCGCTGAGCAAAATAAAGGGATAAATCAAATCCTAGTTTGAAAAGTCAAACGGCAAGTTTGCTTGGTGGAGGGAGAGTAGGAAACCTACTTGGGGAGGAGTTCCTCTCCCTCCACCCGCCGGCCTTGGAGGCCGACTTGGGAGGACTCCTCCTGGCGGCGCCCTCCACCTATAAAAGGAGGAGGCTGCCCTCTAGACCAACACCTTGCCCCACTAAAACCCTAGCCCTAGCCACGGCCCTCTTGCACGGCCATAGCCTAGGGCAAACCCTAACCGACTTGGGGCTCTCCCTTGCCCTAGCCGCCGCCTAGCCCTCTCCTTGGTGCCTCTAAACCCTAGATCGCCAAGGCCTCTCTCATAGTCCACCATACTCGCTCCCGGCTTAAGCGAGCCTGCGAGATCTCCCTCTACTTAGGTACCATGGTTGTCTGCCGGAATCGCGAGGAGAGTGCTACAACCTCCGCTGCTGGAACGAGAGGAAGGTCTTCGCCAGTACCGAACGTGTGACCGATCTGAAGCGCTGCGGAACACAGTGGAAGGATCGTCTACACGATCTTGAGATCGGCAAGAGTACGACTACATCACCCACGAGAATCCGCTCTCGTTAAACACTTTGGAATCTTCGAGGGTGAGTTATTCTATCGACTCGTTGCTACAATCTAGTAGATAGATCTTGGCTTGTTTGTTTGTATGCGGTAGAAAATTTTGTTTTCCATGCTACGAACCCCTACAGTTAGTCGAGAAGCCTAAGGATTGCTGCAATGTTATAGGCACCAAGTGTATATTCAAGAACTGAAGGGAATATGCCCAAGAGGCAATAATAAAGTGGTTATTATCGTATTCCTTGTTTATGATAAATGTTTATTTTACATGCTATAATTGTATTAATACGGAAACGTTAATACATGTGTGTTTAATAAACAAAAAGGAAGTTCCTAGTTATGCCTCTCTTATAAACTAGCTCGTTGATTAACAAGATGATCAAAGTTTCGTGATCATGGACATTGGATGTTGTTAATAACGAGGTCACAACATTAGTGTAATGGTGTGATGAACATTCATCCGAAGTATAGCATTACGATCAAAGTCATTGAGTTTATATTGCTATAACAACTTACGAAGTGATCCTAATCCTTAGACCATGAGATCATGTCAATCACTAACACCGGAAGAGTTTCTCGATAACATCAAATATCACACCGTAACAGGGTGATTATAAAGATGGATTTAGAACTACTAGAGTGTTATGTTGAGGCCCATGGATCGAGAGTGGAATTTGTTCATCCCGATGACGGATAGATATGCTCTGGGCCCTCTCGGTGATATCACATTGGTTAGCTTGCAAGCAAGTGATTTGATCACTAGAATGTTATATCATGGGAACAAGAAAAGAGTACATGTCAGTAACGAGATCAAACTAGGTATGGAGATACCGATGATCGAATCTCGGACATGAATATATTGTGAAGCAAAAGGATTAAGATACTAGTGTAAAAGGTTCCGACGATCACAAGAAAGTCATCGTTGAATGTGTGGGAGTCAGTATGGGTCTCCAGATCCCGCTTCTGATTATTGATCCGACAGGGATCTCGATCATGTCCGCATTATTCACGAACCGTAGGGTTACACACTTAAGATACACCGACATCATTTGGAGCAAAATTTTCATGCCGAAAAGAATAACAAGCGCAGGAATTTATTTCACTAGATACCGAAACGGGTTTTCGGGTGAAATTGCAGAAATTGTTTCTGCATGTGAAATGAAATACTAGCAAGGGGTTATATGTGAATGTTTGTCATTAAAGTAATTGACAAAATTCTGAATAAATAAAAGGAGTTTTATTTAATGAGAGTTTGCATTAAATTTGGTGGAAATTTAATGGGAATTTGAGTGGGTTTTTGAGTGGAGGGAATTAAAAGGCATTTGAGTGAGTGGAGTGTCCACCCACATGAATGTGGAAGAGGTGGGGGCAGCCCCATGGCTGGGCGCATGGCCCCTTGGGTGCCCCCCCTCTCCCTATAAAAGGATCCCCCTCCCTCTCTCTCAGTCACACCTCCTCGTGAAGGATCTCTCTCCCCCTCTAGAATATATTCCCCATGGTCTCAGACTAGCGAGATACATGTTCCTGGTGGCTATTCGGCAAGAAAGAGTTGTGCTTCCGCTGCATCGCTGGAGTGAGGAGGCGGAGGTTGCTCGGTGCCTCGAACGTGTGTGCGAGCACGGATGCGCTGCTGTTTTGCGGCGCTAGGACTTCCTCTCGATCTTGAGATCGGCAAGAGATCGTTTACATCAACCACGAGTTTGGAGTCGTTAAGCTTTGTCGGTCTTCAAGGGTATGTTCTCTACGGATATACATCCGCCCGTTGTTTGTATCTAGTAGATAGATCTTGGTACATAGTTGTTCCCATCGTAGGAAATTTTTTATTTTCTATGCTGCGAACCCTACAGTGGTATCAGAGCCGGATCTATGCGTAGATACTTTGCACGGGTAGTACACATATGAGTATGTGGGCGATGATGATCATTTTATTGCTTCTTAGTTGTACTTTGGATATTGGTGGCATAGTGGGATGAAGCGGCCCGGACAAACTTTACATGTCCTCGCACATGAGACCTGTTCCACGCTTGACATGCAACTAGTTTTGCATAAGTGGCTAGCGGGTGTCTGTCTCTCCTACTATAGTCAATATCTAATTTACAACGAGTTGTCAACAATTTGGTTATCCTCGTTGTGGTTCATGTTCGTAGGTAAGAACGGTTCTATCTTCGAAAGCCCTAAGCCACGTAAAACTTGCAATGGATAAATTAGAGGCATCTAGTTTAGATTGTTGCTGGGCTAGTGTTATGATATGGTGATGTTGTAAGTAGAAGTATGAGATGATACTCTTACAACACACATAGCGTGTAAATTCCATAGACCTTGGCCTTACACATAAAGGTATGATAGAGATCATACCACGGTGCACATGATGGAGATCATATGCGGGAACCATATCATTTCACTTATAAACATATGATGTTTTGATTGCATCTTATATTTCTTGTTTGGCATTTTATTAGCATAATAAGATGATCCCTCATTTAGATATCAAGATAAGAATGTGTTCTTCCTTAAGTATGCACCGACAATGTTTCGTCGCTTCAAGACATCACGTGATGATCGGGTGTACTTGAATCCACGAGCATATCTCGGGTGTAAGATAGTTACACACGCGAATACTAAGGTTCTTACTTGGCGAGCCTAGCATGTACAGACATGGCCTCGGAACACGGACCGAAAGGTTAAGCATGAGTCATATGTTTTGATATGATGACCATATGGATGCTCGCCTTTGAAGCTACACCGACTCACGTGATGATCGGACTTGGTGTAGTGGATTTGGTTCATGTAATCACCAAAAAGACACGAGGGATGTCGTTTTTGAGTGGGAGTTTTATTTCTAATTTGGATTAGTAGAACTCAATTTATCATAAAATAAAATCGAAGTGAATTTTCATAATTTGTTGTAGTCATTGGCTTTCGTTCACTACCTTATGCATAGTTGTAATTGAGATAATAGAACTATAGAATTCTGGATATTTACTTTACGAACTGGTATCGTATTGTGTTGAGTGTCAATCAAAGTTTAAAGTCCTATTGCAAACTTTTAGCAAACTCTGTTTACTCCGTCAAATTTAATAATTGGTATTAAATCGAGAGTAACAATTCCCGTGTTAGTATCTTAAGTATCATGTTTGCCTCCATGATTCTTGATTATTTTAATATCAAGTTTATCGAGGAGCTGAAAGAATTATTTCAGAAATCATCATGTGTGGCAGATATAACGATATCTGAAACAATGTTTTGGTTGCAATATGATAGAGTATAATATATGTTCTCATATTGGATGAGAATTTACGAAGGTTGGAGATGCTAGACATCCTAATCATCTAAAAGGGTTTTGGAAAGTAATGTTATACTCATGATTCGCCTTTATAAGCTACAGTAGCTTGATCATGAATGTCGTCATGATAAGGGTGAATAGAATATGTATGTAAAATGTTTACTACACTAAAATATTACTAAATAATAGATTTTGAAAGAATACCGATCACTTTGATGATGGTGATCTACTTCAAAGTGCAAGTCCAAAGGTATTATTATTTGAATATACACGCATTGGACTACGTGTCATGTATATGGCGTCACTGTTGATGTTGATAGATTCTTTTAAAAGGAAAAGGAAATGCTTGAAGAGAATCTATAAAATATACTTGGCAGAAAAGAAAAGATTGGAAATATCCAATTTAGGTATATGGATCATATACATGTTATGGTTGTATTCTTTGCTTGTTAAACAATGTGGTTCTTGGGTATTGGATACCGAATTGGTTGGTATGAAATTTCATATGGAACAACGCAATTCATGAACCACAATGGCCTAAGTAACTAGCAAGAGAATATGTGATGATGTTCATCGAAAACAAACAAACCGTTGTTTGTATTTCTCGTTGACATCAAAGCTTGACTTCAAGATTTGTTTTAATAATTGTTATTTGAATCAGGTATTATGAGAACAAAGGTTGTTCAAATAATTACCATATTCCATATAAGATGGATGATTTACAAATCTAGTTGGAGAAATCACATCCATAAAACCTAATGCTAAAATGTCGCAAGACAAATGATTGAAAGATCACTTACGAAGTGACATCGCTGTTTAAATTATATTGGAAAGAAAACATGAATAATATCCATATTCATGGATTTTTGGAGTCTTTGATTTGATCAAGTGACGCTTGTGAGACTTTCCACGTGATAATTAAAACTTCGTTCAAAGGCCAAAGAAGAACGAACGACTAAATTATTGGAATTTATACATATCGATGTAGGTAGTCCATTATGTGTAGTCGTAAGCGATGGGTTTCAACTTCATATGCTTTCTCCGTAAATTTGAGTGAATATTCACTTAATGAGAAAGAAGTATGAAATATTTGAAAACGTTTCAAAGACTTTCAAGATGAAGTGCAAAATCATTGTAACAAGAAAATAAATGGTTTATGATTTTATCATAAGGGATTTGTTTGAGTTACAAGTGTAACAAGAAAATAAATGAATTATGATTTTATCATAAAGGGATTTATTTGAGTTGCAAGTTTAGCAAAACACCTAGATATTACATATCCCGAAACACCATAGGGATATGGAGTGTTTGAGATTTGTAATGAAACCTTGTTTGACATGGTTGGATCAAAGGTGTTATTTATAAAACTGTCATTATGTTTTAAACGATTAAAGCTTTAGAGACTTCCGCTTTTACACTGAAAAGAGCTCCATCTTGATACGTTGAAATGACACCATGGAAGTTATGGTTTGGGGTAAAAGCCAAGTTGTCATTTCTTAAATTTTGGTATGCTAAACATAATTAAGATGTTTACAACCGAAGTCGGATGAGCATGTCTTTGTAGGTTATTTCGAATAACAATTGGTTATTCCTCCATAACATCAAGGACAAAAGGGTTTGTCGCTTGAAACGTGAAGTTTCTTGAAGAAGGAATTTTTCATAAAAGTTAAGTGGGAGGACAATAGAACTTTGATAAGGTTAACAAACCTTAGCTAAATGTGCTGAGTTGCACAACATCGGAAATCGTTCCGGAGGCTGCCATAATGCTCATAGATTATGTGCCTCAAAGGTTGTGGTCACGGAGATCTAAGTTCTTATTGAACCAAGTCGGTCGGATAAACAATCAAAAACTTAGATTTGAGAGTAAATCATTATTGTTTGACAATGATGAACCGACTACATACAAAGAAGCGATGATGGGCCCTGACTCCGTCAAATGGCTTGAAGCCATAAAATCCGTGATAGTTCCATACACGAGAAATCAAGTTTTGAACTTGGAAGACCCTCTGGAAAGGTGTAAAAACCTATCGGTCGTATTTGGATCTATAAAGAAACAGACATGGATGTTTCACATCTATGAAATAGTCGACATGTCGTAAATTATTTTATGACAATGTTCAAGGAGTTTACTATGACAAGATTTGATCTTTCATAGCGATATTTAGTCTGGACGGATTAAAGTAGCAACCACTACATATAATTTGGTATATGGTAGATGAATAAACAAAACAAAGTTCTTCTAATAGAATGGTTACCTAGGACGTGTACGGGACACGGTCCAAAGGGTTTTGTTAAATTCAAAGGATGCTAAAAGGGCATGCAAACTTCAATGGTTGAAGTAAGCATCGCGGAGTTGGAATCTTCACCATGATGAAAAATGAATTTTTCATCAGGAGACGATGAAGATGCTTGCATTTGCAAGAAATTAAGTGGGAGCGCTGAGACATATTTCTAATACATTATGTGGAGGAAATCTTGTTGATTAGAAATGATGTATCTTTTATTGACAAAGGTTAAGAATTTCATTTCGATGAAAGACTTAGGCAAAACCCGAATATTTAGCGTGAATGTCTATAATGGATAGACTGTGATGCCAATATGGTTGTGCCAAACGTACATATATGAGATATTGAAGGAGTTCAATATAGAAACGACAAGAAACAGTTCTTGTTGCATGGAAAGGAATTGAATCAAGATTCAAGTGTATCGACACTTGATAAGTGAAACAAGATTCAAGTGCTTTGACACTTGATGAGTGAAATCACGAGAATGTTTTGATCAATCATACCATGATATGTAGACATCCAGATATGTCCTATGCTCTAAGTGTTATGAGCATATACCAGAATGAATCATAAAATGATCATTGGACGATAGTAAGGATATTCTTATGATCTTTTGGAAGAACTAAGAATATATTTGTGTAGAGGTGACAAACAATTACAAATAGTTCATTGTAAAGCGTTACATTGATACTAGTTTTGTCACAAGATACAAATTAAGTTTATCTCAATTTAAAATATGAGTGGCACAATGAAATGGAAAGGAGTTTTCATGATGGATTTGGATGTATTCCAAAGATAAGACATTGTGACGAATACTACAACAAAAGGCTAAGTATATGACTGCTATATTAGCAGCAAAGGAGGGAATTTGTGTCAAGTAGTTTGTTATCAAACTAAGGTGTGGTTCACAATGGGCTAACACTAAAGATATATTGTATGACAATAGTATCGACATGTTTTAACCCCAAGGAACTAAAGGTCTCACCAAAAGACCAAATTTATATAATGCCATCTCATTGGAGAATGAGTGATGCATGAAGATGCAAAGACATGCAAATACACACGGACCTGAAGCGTCAGATCCGTAGATTATGTTAACCACTTGCAATTGCGTAAATAGAACACCGGAAAGCCATAAGTGTTCAAATACGCAAAGTTTTCAAACTAGATTATTGTCTCTAGTGCAAGTGGGAGACTGAAGGGAATATGCCCGAGAGGCAATAATAAAGTGGTTATTATCGTATTCCTTGTTTATGATAAATGTTTATTTTACATGCTATAATTGTATTAATACGGAAACGTTAATACATGTGTGTTTAATAAACAAAAAGGAAGTTCCTAGTTATGCCTCTCTTATAAACTAGCTCGTTGATTAACAAGATGATCAAAGTTTCGTGATCATGGACATTGGATGTTGTTAATAACGAGGTCACAACATTAGTGTAATGGTGTGATGAACATTCATCCGAAGTATAGCATTACGATCAAAGTCATTGAGTTTATATTGCTATAACAACTTACGAAGTGATCCTAATCCTTAGACCATGAGATCATGTCAATCACTAACACCGGAAGAGTTTCTTGATAACATCAAACGTCACACCGTAACAGGGTGATTATAAAGATGGATTTAGAACTACTAGAGTGTTATGTTGAGGCCCATGGATCGAGAGTGGAATTTGTTCATCCCGATGATGGATAGATATGCTCTGGGCCCTCTCGGTGATATCACATTGGTTAGCTTGCAAGCAAGTGATTTGATCACTAGAATGTTATATCATGGGAACGAGAAAAGAGTACATGTCAGTAACAAGATCAAACTAGGTATGGAGATACCGATGATCGAATCTCGGACATGAATATATCGTGAAACAAAAGGATTAAGATACTAGCGTAAAAGGTTCCGACGATCACAAGAAAGTCATCGTTGAATGTGTGGGAGTCAGTATGGGTCTCCAGATCCCGCTTCTGATTATTGATCCGAGAGGGGTCTCGATCATGTCCGCATTATTAACGAACCGTAGGGTGACACACTTAAGAGACACCGACATCCATTTGGAGCAAAAGTTTCATGCCGAAAAGAATAACAAGCGCAGGAATTTATTTCACTAGATACCGAAACGGGTTTTCGGGTGAAATTGCAGAAAGTGTTTCTACATGTGAAATGAAATACTAGCAAGGGGTTATATGTGAATGTTTTTCATTAAAGTAATTGAAAAAAATCTGAATAAATAAAAGGAGTTTTATTTAATGAGAGTTTGCATTAAATTTGGTGGAAATTTAATGGGAATTTGAGTGGGTTTTTGAGTGGAGGGAATTAAAAGGCATTTGAGTGAGTGGAGTGTCCACCCACATGAATGTGGAAGAGGTGGGGGCAGCCCCATGGCTGGGTGCATGGCCCCTTGGGTGCCCCCCTCTCCCTATAAAAGGAGCCCCCTCCCTCTCTCTCACTCACACCTCCTCGTGAAGGATCTCTCTCCCCCTCTAGAATTTATTCCCCATGGTCTCGGACTAGCGAGATACATGTTCCCGGTGGCTATTCGGCAAGAAAGAGTTGTGCTTCCGCTGCATCGCTGGAGCGAGGAGGCGGAGGTTGCTTGGTGCCTCGAACGTGTGTGCGAGCACGGATGCGCTGCTGTTTTGCGGCGCTAGGACTTCCTCTCGATCTTGAGATCGGCAAGAGATCGTCTACATCAACCACGAGTTTGGACTCGTTAAGCTTTGTCGGTCTTCAAGGGTATGTTCTCTACGGATATACATCCGCCCGTTGTTTGTATCTAGTAGATAGATCTTGGTACATAGTTGTTCCCATCGTAGGAAATTTTTTGTTTTCTATGATGTGAACCCTACAAGAACAAGCAAGATGAGCATGGAATTATAGTAAAGGAACAAGGCAATATTGGTTGCGCAAGGGTTCTCTCAAATTGAAGGAATTGATTATGGAGATACATACGCACCCATGGCTCGCCTTGAGTCCATTCGTATCCTTCTTGCTTATGCGGCACATCATAACTTTAATTTGCAACAAATGGATGTATAAAGTGCATTTCTTAATGGTCCATTAAATGATTTGGTGTATGTAAAGCACCCCCCCCCCCCCGGGATTTGAGGATCCCAACTTCCCAAACCATGTCTACAAACTTGATAAGGCGCTCTATGGGCTCAAACAAGCCCCACACACATGGTATGATCACCTTAGAGAGTTGTTGTTTGACCGTGGGTTTGAGGTTGGGAAAATCGATCCCACTCTTTTTTACTAAGAAGGTCAATGAGGAGCTTTTTGTATGCCAAATATATGTTGATGATATTATCTTTGTCTCATCTAACAAAGCTTTTAATGATGAATTCTCAAAGCTTATGACTAGTAGGTTCCGGATGTCTATGATGGGGGAGTTAAGGGTATTCCTTGGTTTTGAGATCAAGCAAGTTAGAGGAGGGAAATTCTTCAACTAAGCCAAGTATACTCAAGATATGCTCAAGAGATTCAATATGCAAGATCTAAATGGAGCTCCTACTCCCATGGCAACAAAGACTCATCTCGAACTAAATCCAAATGGTAAAGATGTGGATCAAAAGGTATACCAATCCATGATTGGTTCTTTGCTTTACCTTTGTGCATATATACCCAATATTGTGTTGAGTGTAGGTGTGTGTGCAAGATATCAAGTGGCTCCTAAAGAAAGCCATTTGATGGCGGTCAAGATAATCTTTCGATATTTCGTTCATACCCCGCATTATGGTCTTTGGTATCCTCGAGGGTCAACATTTGCTCTTTGTGGATACACGGATTCGGATTGGTCTGGTGATAAGGATGTTAGAAAATCAACATCCGGGGCTTGCCAATTCCTTGGTAGGTCCCTTGTATGTTGGTCTTCTAAGAAGCAAAATTGTATATCTCTCTCCACCGCCGAAGCCGAGTATGTGGCAGCTGCTAGTGCTTGCACTCAATTTCTATGGATGAGGCAAAATTTAAAGGAATACGGTGTCCTTTGTGACAAAGTGCCTCTTCTATGTGACAATGAAAGTGCTATCAAGATTGCCTACAACCCGGTGGATCACACAAGGACAAAGCATATTGAGATTCGTCATCACTTCATTAGGGATCATGTTGCTCAAGGTGATATTGAGCTATCATATGTGTCAACCAAAGACCAACTTGTCGACATCTTCACAAAGCCACTTGATGAAGCAAGGTTTTGCTATTTGAGGAATGAACTAAATATCATAGATTCAAGGAGCTTGACATGATCACCTTGCATACTCACCTATGTCTTGACCCTTATTTGTTTTAGGTGAAGTCATGGATATAGGGGGAGTGCGGTCCTAATTGATTGGACTATCCTTCCCCCATTATGCCCAAAGCGATCAAAATCATTTCTCTTAATATCATTTTGTGATATGTGAGCTTAAATGATGAGTTTCGATAATGGACCCAAGATATATCTTCGTGGTGCCAAGCCGAGTATACTCAAACATGGTGGCCTAGGCCACTGCCCTCTCACATTCGAGAGGTTGGTGCTTACTCGTGTTTGTCATTTATCGGTATGTGCCTATTTGGAGCTTTCTTGAACATTTTTAGTGGATTTCTATGACTCTTATTGATTCTTCACATATTGTCATCTTAACCCAAGCCTATACCCTGTCTTAAAACACTCTATCTCTCACATATGTCCCCAAACACAAAACCTGGAGTTTTTGGTCGAGGAGGACCGGAGTCTCCGGTGCACTTGCACCGGAGTCTCCGGTGTAGCCCGATTCTCCGGTCCAGACGGTTTCTGCCACTTAAAGGGAGGGGACGAGGTGAACTAAAATAGCAGTTTCATTATCCACCCCCGTTCCCCTCCCTCAAACCCGTCGCCCCCTCCTCCAAAAGTCCTCCCTAGAGGTCAAGAAGCCCTCGGGGTCCACCGTGCCACCGGCCGACCTTCTCCTCTCCTCCATTGGGTCATTCCCACCGGTGGAATCGATCCCATGGACATATATGGTACCTCTCCTCCTCTTTTTCTCCTAGGGTTCATCTCTAGATGTGTTTTTGAGGATTGGTGTTGTTGTGTCCATTGGAATCACTTGTATGCGTGCACTTTGGTACTTTAGCCTCGTTGCATTGCCCGATCTATTAGAATCACCCCCACCACCAGCCTCCCAACTCATCCCCGAGCCTCTCGACCGGAGATTTCGGCCTCAGGGCCGGAGACTCCGGTCCAGGCCGGAGACTCCGGTCTGAGCCGAAGACTCCGGTATGAGCTGCGGAGACTCCGGTGTGGGGTGACTCAAAAAGGTTCAGTAATGCATCAAAGCTCTTGTGCTGCATCTTTGGGACATATATGCTTACCTCCATGCTATCTCCCTCACTGCTATTCACAGGTGATGGTTCTCGTCATCCTCCTCGCACTAAGGCCAAGTCAAGAAGGGACAATCCTCGCTATGATGAGTCCCAGGGTCAGTTTATTGTGCCCCTTCCAACCGGAGACAGCAGGCTCGTGATGCAACATATATGAGGAGGGAACAGGAAAGGACTGAGCAAGAGAACCGTTCCAAGAAGGCCAAATATGAAAATCTTTAGTCTTTGGCCCACATGTCAAAGAATTAGTACCTTGAGCTGCGGAAGACTGATTTCTATGACTTTCCATGTACCATCGAGGATCCTTGTTTCTGGAGGAATGAGGAGGCTGTGTTCATGAAGGATGTGTATGGTGTGCTCATGAAATCACCCGTGTGCCCCCAGAAGTTCATGAGTGTTGAGCAGATGAGGCTCAGCCCCTACTTCAATGACGTGTTGTGGATTTATGAAAAGTTGGGGCTGTTCAACTTGATGGAGCTCCGTGAAGACTACAACATCACACTTGTGCAGCAGTTCTACGCCCCTGTAGTGTTTGGATCTGACCAAGACAGGACCATGACTTGTATGACTGGCACCACCCGCTGCTCAGCTACTTTCTATGACTTTGCTAATGTCATCTTTGAGACCTTTTTTTAGGGTACATCTTCGAGACCTTCCATGGCGTATCCACTCCTGTTGGGTTGCGCATGCACTCAACGGCTCTTGGGGAGAACAAGATGAAGCTTGCACCTTTGTATGGCAACGAGGGCGTTGTAGGGTGTAGCACCCCGGGTAAAATCACTACTAGAAAATCGCTGTTGATTTTATTATGTGCATCATCATGGCATCATCATGCATATCTTGCCTGACAATATTTTCACAAAAACCGTATTTTGTCTTCTATATTATATCTCTTTTGTTATTCAATTATACTTCTTAATATTTAATCGTGAGAAGCTATTTACAAAATGTTTTCTAAATATAAGAAAAGAAAACATACACTATTCTAAATAAAAATAATAATTAACACCTAGACCTAAACCGACTAGGCCCAAAAGGCCCAGCCGGCTGAACCTAGATAGACTATCCCTAGCCAAACCCTAATCTACCTACCCCAAATCCCTACCTAGTCCTACACACACACCTGACCACACTCCGACCCACACTACAACTCCACGACACACACGCACGCTAACCAAACCTACCCAACACGTTCCCCCGCATGACACTCCCCCGAGACCGACCCCACCTCCTCGATGCCCCGGCATGACCCCACCCGCGTCTCTTCTCCTGACCCGTCTCCGCCGACAACCGCCACTTGACATCTCGCCCTCGTGCCTCCCGAGCGCCGCTGGCCATAGGTCCCCGCCGACGCCCCGCCTCTCCTCTCCTCCGGTTACCGATCCTCGCCGCCGTCCACCTCTGCAGCGCGCCGCCCGGCCTCAGCCGCCTCCCGCGAGCCTCCCCGCGGAGCCGCCTATCCCTCCTCGCGCGCGAACAGCCGCCGCCAGGAGCTCCTCTGTGCTGAGCGCCCCCGAGCCGTCCTCGTCCCCGCCTCCGGCCGGGCCCCCTCGCAAGCTCTTCCCCGGCTCCCTCCTTTGCGACGAACGCAGGCGTCGCCTCGACCCCGTGCCTGTCCGTCCTCCGCCTCACCATGGGTCCCTCCTCCGTCGCCCCTTCGTCGAGACCAGCCCCGCCGACCCCGCGTCTTTGCCATATGCGATCGAGCCTCCTCCATTGGGCCTGCTTGCACGACCCCACCCACGGCAAGCCCGCCCGTCCCCAACGTCATCGACTTTGCAGGCCTCCTCCTCCGGTAGGCAGGAGCTCGTCCGAGCGGGTGCCGCCGTCGCCACTCGCGAACGTCCTCCGGCCCGGCCTCGCTGTGTGCCTCCTCTGCCGTTCGCCGGCGTCGCCCCTCTCCATCCTCGAGCCGGTGCTGCTCGGCTCCCCTGCCCTGAACCCTCTGCCTGCAAGCGCACGCGCGCCCTGCCGCTTCAGGACGAGCATGTGAGCGCTCCTCTGCTATCCCTTGTTGTCACCATTTTTTTGTTTGTGTTGCTGAACAGGATCCTCCTGTTTTGCCTCAGTGTATCGTGCGCATCTCGTACAGTGGCAGTGGTGTCCTGGTCCCAATCCGAGAAGATGTAGTTGTCAGATACCAAGGCGAGCATTGTACCATGGAACACCATGATCTTCCGAAGATAATTGATGCAAGTTTGATGCGACAAGGCTTCATGGTTGAGAAGCAACCCGAGACCGACACCGGCGATCGAAGTGGGAACCCAAGTGCTCTATCATGGAAACCGGGGGCGATGACGCCAGATCGACAAGATCTTTGACACGGACCATCAAGACCTCGCTCCTGGAGTCCGAAGACCGAACCCCCAAACCCCCCTCCGAGGCTCCAAGATCTCCGGATCAATGTGTGACCCTTTTTCTTCAAGCCCTATTTTTATAAAGGATATATCTTGTTGCATATAATCATTCATACTTGCATACATCTTGTGTGGTTAGGGGGCCTTATGCCGATTCACCTAAATTAAACATGGAGGCCATATGCGGGCGATTCTAGTCTTATTTTGGCCCCATTTAATGTGTAGCGAACCGATGATATATTTTGCCATGTTAAGACAACATTTAAATTGTGGGGTATCTAAACAACTTGAACCACTTAAATATTTGTCGGGACCCCGGTTCCGTTAATATGGCCTAATTGCATCGCACCTTTGCCATGTCATACATCATACATGCATCATGCCCGATTTTCTACCGTAGTATTAAATAGTCCATCCGGTGTTTCTTCTAGTGCTTTGCTTCTTCACGGATTAGGCCGATGAGTTGATGCGAGTGTCGACCCGATCTTCGGATGAACCTTCGGCAATGTTTTTCAGGCGAGCATTCTCCCCCTTTCTACCTATTTTACTTTTATAGTTTTTATTTCCTCCTGTTGATCTATTGCTATCTGTGTTGCGATGCTCTAGTTTTCGTACCCGGGAAATCCCTTGCAGCCTTATATTGCCTTGGACTCATCCTATTACCTGTTGTTTGGTAGATAGTTGGACTTGCGTGTCGTAGTCGCTTGCTCAAGTGTTGTTGCCTGTCGTCAAGTACCACAGTTGTTGGAGTATCGCCGTATGTTTAATGTTGGAGATGATCATGGCTTTAATTATCGTTTAATAACTAAAATTGAAGTAGGTAAATGCAGAGGCACCGGTGGGTAATAGACAATATTTGGTTTTTAACCGCTCACTGGTGTCCCGTAGGACCCCGAGTTCTTGACACCTGTTCCGAGATCGAGCGCTAACCACGTGGGGTGTGGGCACCCCCATCGATTAGTACCTGATTTCAAAGTACTGTACCGGGGGCCACAAAGTAGTTTGGGGCTTTATTACTATCCTGTACTTATGCCATGACTTACTGCTTTATTTACTATTGCGCGTGGAGCGCTTGTGCTGTTTTGGAACTCCGTACACGTTGCAGATGTATCGACAAGCCCAGCCACACTTTCGGGTTCCCGTCGTTTGCCGTCACAAACTCGGGTCCGTCTCGGAGACCGGCCGACTTCGTTACGGGTAGCTTAGTGGGGTGGCCCCCCATGTGCTTGCTTTGGGTCTGGGAAACGTCGTGTCCGAAACCCCGTCGACATACCGTTGGGTGTATGTTTTGTGATCTTGTACCTACCTGATCTGACAACAAGGGTGTAGGTGCGTGTGGAAACTTTGGTGCACCCCTGCAGGGTTAAATCTTTTCGAGAATCCGTGTCCGCGGTTATGGACGACTTGGAGCACATTTCTCGATCATAGACAACTATAACTAAAGTTTACTGTTATAATTTGACTTGTATCCGATATGACTAGTAATCAGCTTCACTATAACGGAATGGCTAAATAAAAGTACTAACAACTGCTAGGTTTGGGATATCTCATGCTAATTGTATCTGACTAGTAAGTGTCGCAACTACAACGGAATGGTTAACTAAAAGTGCCCACTGCTTATTATATCAGGATGACTATCTATACCTGACTAGTAATTGCTGCAACGATAACGGAATAAATAAAACTGCCAACTGTGTGAGTTCCTCGGTTGACTTCCTCGTTTGGTCTCGAGGGGGAAATACTAGGATGGGTATGCTTGGTGATAGTTTCAGGTTGGATCCGAATAGATCTTTCTTATCCCTCTCTGATAGCCGACAGTTATATCGAGTCTCTACAGGTTGTTTAGTGCATGCTGCGCTACCGCTTCAGTCCACCATACCTATGTAGGCGAGGACCGCCGAATTCTAGTCTCGTGTCGGCCTCGATCGACCGCTCTCTTTTTCTTTTGCCCTTTGCCGGCATCCCTCTTGTTTTAGCAGGTTTTGAGATCGACGTCGTTAGCAGGGTTACCCTTCCGGCTTGGCCTGGGCAGGGTTATGGACACCATTGGTTATTCTTCAGGGCTCTTAGCTCAATTTGCATCTTGTCCGTACTCGGACGCTGTATCGTTTTAAAGTTGAATTGGATCTTTGTATTGTATATCTGTATTCTTGACTCTTTGAGTCGTTGATGTATATATATGTTTTGTGGGTTCCATCGAGGACTATTGTGTAATGATATTACTTCGTTTTCCACCCGCACGCAAGTGCCTGGTGGGCACCTTTGAATCGTTTCTATGCGGGTTTGGCGGGAAGCGCTGAAACTTGCATAGGGCCGATTCTGAGGGTGTTACATAGGGGGGTCCAAGGGACTCAAGCCCCTCTACAACCTAATGTTGAGGATATTCCGTCATACCATCTCACCAAGTGCTGGGAATGATGATGCTATTAGATGTGGGCTGGTCAACCTACTCTATCATACCCACCGGATTACAATGATGGCCCCGAGGCAAATGCTAATCCTATTGATGTGATGGACTTCATATTTGAGGAGATGTTCCATGCCATTTTGTACAAGAAGTCTCCTCCTTATGCACCACTGGTTATGAGGCTCGTCAACTCCAAGGAGCATGATTCCCCACTTGGCTTGGCTCCCAATCTCACTAAGCACACTCTGGTTTCACTACAGCAGAAGGGGCGCATGGGGCCTCCTCCTAGGCGTCACTATGGCAGTGAGGATGAGGAGATGAATGAGACTGAGAGGGCCCCCTCTCCTCCTAGAGCTCGGAGGAAGAATTCCTCCAATGCACCTATGCCTTCCATGACCCGTGACTATGTACATGAGAAGGTCAAGAAGGCCACTTTCTGGGAGAGGACCCTATGTTGCATGAATGTAGACATCCGTAAGAAACAACATGCCTCCTACCAAAGCAACCGGCGCATTGAGAAGCTCCTCAAGGAAATTAAGGCTCAGGGTGAAGAGGATGATGAGGAAGGAGAGGGTGAGTACAATGATGAGCATGGTGCTCAGCCGTCCACAGAGTCAAATCACACTCTTTCTTTTGGGGCATGGAATGCCCAACAGGACAGCTTGGTGGACTGGAAGACTTTTTCAGATATAACCTCTGGATACGGGTACCAGGGTACCTCCTCTTCTCGCCCTCACGGCAAAGGGCCTACAGTCCCTGATGATGATGATGGCGATGACTATGATGAGGGTGGTGAGGATCAGGACTCGGATGAGGATGACGAGGACTACTGAGTGTTGGGGCGCTATCTTAGGTCTTTTCCCTTTTCGGCATTTTGATGCCAAAGGGGGAGAAGACATTGTCATCGATTTGCATGGGCTTGGGCTTTGGATTTGCTTTTATTTGCCTTATCTGAACTTCGTGTGTTATTTGCCACTTATGTGTGTGACTATGTGATTGCGCTTCTATTATTGTAACTCATGTGATAACTATGTGTATCTTTGATACTATCTATCTTGCATGATTTGCTTGTTTACCTTAATGCACATAGTCAGGGGGGAGCTTAATACAAATTATTCCATGCAAAATCACTTGTTGTCATCGAATACCAAAAAGGGGGAGATTGAGAGGACATTTACTGTCATAATCACTTTTGGTGTTCGTTAACAACAAGTAGATCATTTTACAGTATGTTACTGTCTATAGGTTGTTATAATGCTAAGTAAAAAGTACCCTTACACTATGGAAAGATTCCTGCAAGTTTGACATGTTTCTGGAAATTCCAGACCGAAGTCTCCGGTGTGGAGCGGAGTTTCCGCAGGAATCCCCAGAGGGGGCATCAGGATTCTGGCTGGGACAGTCTGTGAGGGGGTCCGGAGCAAGGTCCGGAGACTACTGCGGAGTCTTCGGTGTGAGCCTCAGACCGGAGTCTCCGGTGCCGCTGGCCCGGAGTCTCTGGCCCACTTGGCTCACAAAAGGGCTTGATCAATCAGTATGCTGGTCCGGAGGCTGGTCCGGAGATGGGCCAGAATCTCCGGTGTAGACTGGAGTCTTCGGTGGGCAGGGCGGAGTCTCCGGTCTGACTTTTCTCCAATGGCCAGAAAACGGTTCGTGGAGGGGGACTGCTTATAAATATGGGACCTTATCCCCTTCCTCCAGCTGCTCGACCCACTCAAGAACACTAACCCCATTTGAGCCACCAAATCAACAAGATCTCTTCATCCAACCATCCAAAGTCATTGATCTTTGGAGAATCGAAGGAGGAGGCCTTGATCTACAGCTTCACCAAGAGAGATCTTCATCCCCCCCATTCACTTGAGGGCCTCCATGCTCTAGTGTTTCTTTGAAAACCCTAGCTTTGATTTGGTTCTTACAAGCTTGTATTTGATTGTTTTGACAGCTTGCTTGTATTTGAGAGCCTCCAATTAAGTTGTGGATGTGTGCCCCGAACTTGTTGTAAAGGTGTCGTCTTTCACCTCGAAGGTTGCCGATATAGTGGAAGGTGAATCGAACCCCTTGGGGTGAGGTTCATCGGAGAACAAGGGAGGCCTCTCGTGGCGTTGGTGGTTTGAAACCACCCCCTCTCCAAACATAGACGTACTTCCTCTCAAAAGGAAGGAACTACGGGAAACAAATCCTTGTGTCTCCGTGTCCACCACTTTGGTTACTTCTATCATTTACCGCACTTACTTACTTGTTCTTGCTTAGTGTTGTGCTATTTAATGCTTGTTTGACATATAAGTAAATTCACCTTAGTTGCATAATCTAGAGAATTTACCTTTCTTGTCAAATCCTAATTTAAAAAAAATAAAATTTGAAGTAACACCTATTCACCCCCCTCTAGGTGCCCATACGATCCTTTCACCAGCCCAAAAGTATGAATCTTCTGGTTTTTAGTATATTTTGAGATACCGCTTTTGAGCCTATGTATTTCCTTCTCAAGAGCGTTTGTCATGCTCCCTCCTTGGTTAATAGCTTAAACAACCATTTTCCCAGTAGTGCAGTATTTTTGGCCTCGAGATCATGGATCCCAAGCACCCTTTGGTATTTTGGATACTTTATTTTCCATTCGGCATCCATCAGTATACGATCAGTTTCTCGTATGTAGGCATCAGTCTATTATTAGCCCGAGTGTATTATCTCTGTGTCATACTGACCTCTTTGAGATTGAAGCTGTCAATGATGGCGTTGAATAAAAAAGCCAGTATCCGTCAAATCGGTCATTGTTTTTATCTTGCCGAAATCTTAAGATATTAAAATATCCTCCTATAAGTATAGGGTGTGGGTTGTCCTTGGCAAGATTGACCAATTTCCGGAGAAAAGCTGCTTTGTGCTCATCCTAGGCCGCACCATGACAACTAGGCTCCATATGAAATGATCGGATTTATTTTATAGATGGAATTTAATGTGAAATTCCCCTACCGAATAATCCAATAATTCCAAAACAGAAATCCGTATACCAAGTAAAATCCCCCCAGACCTGTCACGCGGAGGTATCCATTTCTAGATTGATTCAATGCCACCTGAGAGGTGATCTAGAATATGCATTGGAAAATCTCGTTTACCAGATACCGTGATTGAGATATTAGCGAGATATTACATACATGAGGATATACGTACCCAAGTTGTATATATACACACATACGGAGTATGTATATCTTGGATATGTATACCTTAGTTATATGTATAGCTAAGGTATGTAATACCTTGAGTATATGTAATATGTAAGTGGAGTATGCATAGATTAAAAAAACTTGAGTACATATATAGTAACTGGGCACCATGGTTCACCATGTCAGGAACTAGTCAAGATATTAAGGATACATACAAAGAAAGACACACAAAAGACCCTGCGCACCAACATGATGTCAGGAGCTAGTCCAGATACTATTAAGAAGGATACATAGAACAAAAAGACCCTGCTAGACGCGTGGACGGGCCTAACAAATATATGACATCTCCAGAGAGCCTATATGCAAAGTGCCATCTCTGTCTGTTTTCCCAACAAAGAGCTGGGTTTTGGTTGTTTTGGACGGATTCGTTCGGGATTAGCTAGTTCTGGGATGGTGGAGTCGAGTTAGGCTAGTTGTGGGGCTAATCTGCATCTAATATGCAACTTATGAGATTAATGGTGTTATTACCTCTTCAATTTTTGAGATTTTCCTAATTTTCTAATAAGCGTAATAAACTGAGGTGGAGGAAGTAGCTACTACGCACTTTAATATAATAATTTGACCGTAAATTTGATCAACATTTTATAGTTATATGTCACAAAAGTTATACCCGCTCGGTTTATTAATGTAAAACCTTCTATTTTTTCTTGAAAATACATGTATCTAGAAACTTTTCTTGTTTATGTCCACCCATTTTAATGTGAACCTAGTCTATTTTGAAATATCTCAAAGGATTTACTTTAGTGAATGGGGGAATACCATTAGAAGCATCTTTTGAATATGAATCTAACGTATATTTTTATTAAATATAGTTATTGAGTAAATTTATGGTTAAACTTTTTTCTTGACCTACATATTAGCCTAAAACCCGAATGGAGCGAGTATGAAATATTGACTTTTCTAGGAGTTAAAGATTCGTTTTAGAAAAATCGGAACAAAGAGATTACTTCTTATTATTGTTTACAATAAAAAATATTATTTCTTTCTTTCTGAAATAAGTGATTTAGATTTGTCCAAATTCGCATATATCTAGACGCATTTTAGTTTGTAGATACACATACAAATCTCAATAAATCCAAGTCATTTATTTCAGGACGGAGGGAGAATATTTTCTCTCTCTTATTTTTGCTAGCTTCTGATTTAATTTAATTGACTCAACTTTGTCTAAATCGCATGTATATTTTTTAGTATGTATATATGTATACTCCATTTTTCCATAAATAAGTATATTTTATCTTTTATTTTAAGTCAATTTTTTAAATTTTTAACCAACCATGGCGCAGATTCTCTGACATGGGTACAGTAAGTCAGAGTCTGACTTTGCCCAAACGGATGCCCTCCATTCTCCATCTCACGTCTGCTATTTCTCTCTGCCCTCTCAACGCACACGAGTCAGGCCCAGCCCATGTATCAAAGCCCCATTTGAGACCAGCTCTAGGCAGAGGAGGGAAAACAGAGCATTTTCACGGGACTGCAGCTACAGGAAATATTTTTGGCGCGAGAATGCCTTTGTTCTCATCTCTTATCATCTCCCTTTGCTGTTGGTAATCGAGGGGCGATCGCAGGCGCTTTCCATCTTCCTCCTTGCAATTCTTCTCCTCTACAGGTATGACGAGCCTATTTCTCCCCTTTCACCTGTATTGAGCAGATTTCCCCTCTTTCACTTGTATTTGTTCACAGAACTGAAAATTTACTTCTATTTGTTCATTATTTGTACAGTATACATTGAGTTCATGCCTTCCAATTAAAATTCAATGGAACAACCCAACAAGTAAGTTGCCTATATTCAGAATTCCTTTGCTATGTTTGCATCCAGATTTGTATCAACAAGTAATATTTATTTTGGTGTAGGGAGAATATGATTCCTATTTGGGTACCTCAAGTTGGTAGAAAATTCGAAATTTGGATGAGGCTTGGTTATTTTGGGTGAACTATGGAGGCCATGCAGGTTTTGAGGTCAGAAAAAGGTGTACTAATGTAAGTACAGCGGATGGAAAGGTAACTTCAGCAAGATATGTGTGTGCGAAGGAGGGTCGTCGAGCAAAAGATAAGAGGGATCATCTCACAAAGAACCCTCGTGCTGAAACAAGAACATGTTGTGATGTTCAGATGTGTCTTTCATTAGATCGGGTGGCAGGAAATTATGGAGTGGTAAAGGTAAAACTTGATCACAATCATGGCGTGTACTCGCCACAAACCTTCCATTTGATGTCATCACAAAGAAAGATTTCAGAATTGCAAGCTTTCGAAGTTGATACCGCCGATGACTCCGGAATAAGGCAAAAAGCTGCACATGAGTTGTCTAGTCGCCGAGTTGGAGGACCAATGAATCTCAGCTACACTTGTCGTGATCAAAAAAATCACTTGCAGAGTAGGCGTCAAAGGGAGTTGGCATATGGTCAGGCAGGAAGCATGTTGAAGTATTTTCAAGACAAGATCTCTGAGAACCCGTCTTTCCAATATTCTTTGCAATTGGATAGTGAAGAACAGATATCAACTATATTCTGGACTGATGCTAAGATGTGCATTGATTATGCACACTTTGGGGATGTTGTCACCTTTGACATTACTTTTGGCACAAACAAGGAATATAGTCCTTTTGGTGTTTTTGTTGGATTCAGTCATTTTAGAGAGACCGTTATTTTTGGCGCTGCTCTTTAGTTTGATGAAACACATGGCTCTTTCAAATGGCTTTTTGAGGCTTTCCTAGCGGCACACAACGGAAAGCAACCTAGAACTATATTCACCGATCAAGACACGGCAATGGAAAAGGCCATTGAGGATGTATTCACAGAAGCATGGCATGGATTGTGCACCCACCACATAATGCAAAATGCCGTCAAGCACTTATGCAATAACAAAGAAGAATCAAATTCCAAAGATGAGGAAGATGAAGAACGTCATATTCTCTTAGATTTTAGCTCTTGTATGTACAACATTGAGGACAAGGCAGCATTTGAAGAAGCATTTGACATCATGAGGAATAAGGTGGATTCAAAGAAATCATCGTGGCTAGATACCATCTACAAGTTCAAGGACAAATGGGCTGAATGTTACATGAGGGATGTTTTCACATTGGGAATGAGAAGCACACAATTAAGTGAGAGTTTCAATAATGATCTGAAAAAACATCTAAAATCAGATTTTGACATCATTCGATTGTTAAAACATTTTGCAAGGGCGGTGCAAGGAAAAAGAGACAAGGAACTAGATGCAGAATTTGAAGCTAAGAAAAGAATACCAAAAGTAAGAATGAAAACACCAATGTTGTTGCAAACAAGCCAGCTTTACACACCCACCATATTTGAAGCATTCCAAACTGAATATGAGAGATCCATGGCTGCATGTACTAGAGCATTGGATGGATATAATACCTATGCCGTTGAAATTGTGAGGTCTGATGGTGATTTAAGTTCTGAACAAGAGCGCACAACTATCGGTGGTCCTTTGGAGAGAACGGCTTCTTGTAGTTGTTTTCCGTTTAAAAGGGCTGGAGTATTGTGTGGGCATGCTTTGAAAGTTCTTGACTTGATGAATATCAAGTTATTGCCAAACCATTATCTTCTAAAGAGATGGACAAGGGAAGCAAAATATGGAACTATACAAGACACCACAGGAAGGAACATCATTGAAAATCCTAAATTGGATGCTATGTTGCGCTATAAGTTTCTTTCTCACAAATTTCATGACTTTGCATATAAAGCTGCAAGTGATCCAGAATGTAGCTTGTTAGTGGACAATGCATTGGACAACGTTGCTAAGCAAGTTGAGGAAAAAATGAGTGCATCTACAAGTATTTTGAGTGATTCATCTAATGCCCAACCTAATGTTCAGCAAAATGAGGGTTTGCTTAGTTCTGCATGCCTGAATAAGAAAGAGGTTCAACCAAGAAGTTCAAAGAGACCTAGAAGTTGGCTTGACAAGACACGAGCAAGTTCAAAAAGAAAGTTCCAAATAAATCTAAAGTATAATGCTAAAAAACCTTACAATCTAGTGTTCTTATTCATTTCTACATGATAAATAACATGCTTTGTTGCTTCGTGCAGCAACAAGAGAATGGTGATGGTGGAGAAATTCAAGTACCAACAAACAATGCTAATAAGGACTGCAATGTCTTCACTAGCTTCACGGATTTGCTAACGGTATTTCAAATATCATCCTATTTCAGTTTATCCAAAGTGGCCTCTGTATTGCCATGTTTCAAATTCAATCTGTCTTTGCAGGGTCCTTGTGAACTAGATGATATTTCTGTTCAAGATCTTCTCTCCAGCGACATAGGCTATTTAGGCTATTTTGTTATTTTGGGTTGAATGCGTCAAGAACTGGTTCAAAATTGTGTGCTACACTCGGTAATTTAGGGCCTTTTTGGCGTGGATCGGCAGCCAAGAAAATCATGTGCAAAAATGTTTAAATCCACCTGATGTAGTAGTAGTGTTTGTTGGAGGTTAAACTCTAATCTGAACTCAAATGAAACAGCATAATATGTCCTCTGTCAGTTTCTAGATAGTATCTGTTCGACCAGGATACTGCATATTCTCTGTCAGTTTTAAGACTGTATCTGTTCTTTACTCTGTTTCTAGACTGTATCTGTTCTATGTTTAATTTCGTCCAGCAGCATATTGTGTGTTCTCTGTCAGTTTTTAGACTATTTCTGTTCCCTACTGGGTTTCTAGACTGTATATGTTCTTATGTTCACTTTCGTCCAAACTGGGTTGGTGTTCTCGAGCTATTTTGTTTATACTACCTGTATACGTTCAGTTCTACTACTGTCTATCTATTTCAGTTTACGGTCTGTTCTATTCTACCGAGTTGGGCTTGTTTTGCTCCCGCATGGTAGGGATGCAGAAGTGGAATAATTGGGACAAGTGAGATATCACTTTTAGACTACTAGACTAACTCAAAACTTAGTGGGGCAAGTGGGATAAGCTAGATTTGACATATCCCGCTTATCTCACTTATCCCACCTAAATTAGAGTTAGTCTAGTTGTCTAAAAGTGGTATCCCACTTGTTCCAATTGTCCCACTTCTGTATCCCTATCGCATGGGCTTTCCGTGGATTGGCCTCGCTGTGTGCGTTGAGAGAGCAGAGAGAAATAGGAGACGTGGGATGTAGAATGGAGGGCATCCGCGTGGGCAAAGTCAGACTCTGACTTACTACATCCATGTCAGAGAATCCGCGCCGACCAATATCTATAATATCACATATACATTGTCCTCTTTTTCTTGAAAGTTTACCAAATCTGAAAAGTTTAATTTAAGATAAAATTTAGAAGTATATCTAGATAAAATTGAGTAAATTAATTTGGATCGGCAAATGGCAGCGCGTTTGCATGCATCACGGCCTGGTTCGCCACACGACCTTGATCCGACGGTGAGCAGAAAAACTTGAAAAATAATAAAAACAAAAATTGCCAGAAAAAAAAGTAAAATACCCTCCACAATTACATTTTCGTCCGCTCTAAGAGACAAACAAGGACTCCTTTCTCCTTATAATTTTCTTTTGGGCTGGTCGTCGCTCTCTCGCAGCATACGGACTACTCAACCTGAAAGGCTATCGCGTTAAATATTAAACATAATTTTTTTAAAGGAACTAAATTTAAACTTCTTTTGCATAGCCTATCCACCACGCATAACCTGTAATCTAGCGACTCGATTTTGTCGACATCCGTCGCCACTACCGTAGTGGACGGGTGACGAAGCCTCGAAGGGTTTTATGATACCGAACCTTAATCGCTCGTTGACGCTAACATGTTTATGGCAATAAAGTCTCAGTACCCTAACAACTAGTATACCACGTTTCAATTAAACTTGCTCAACACATATGCGAGAATGCCTCTATCCAATATGTTTATATGGTGGGTAACTATGTGTTCGTGGATGGATAACTTATATATTATGCCATGAATAACTCACGTGTTTAAGGTGGATAACCTTTTGGTCCGATTTTTTTTCTCGAAACATATCAACACGGGATCTAATTTTGAAGACCTCGTCGCGACTAGTGCAACGGTAAAAACGGATCTTAAATTAAATAAACGATTTGATCTATAAGATATTTTAAATTTTTGATATGATTCTAAGTTGACTGACAACAACTATAGTTGGTTTTGATCTATAACTAAGTTTGGTTTTAGAGTAGATTTACCGTTTCCTTTGAGGTCTAGTTTTTTTTGAGTTAAAAAAAAACGAACGTTACAGCCTTTCCGTTCCGTGGCTGTGCCGCATTTATTTCGCCTCGGATCCTCCTCCCTCCACCGTTTCTTGATTTCCAGGCGTCTCAAATTCCCCCGCTTCCCCCGCCGCCAAACGCAACGATACCACCAGCGGCGGCTATCTTCCCCCTCCTGAAGTCCTAATCTTTTCCATTGCCCCCGCTGATAGGCATTGCTCTGCCAAAAACCTCCCTCCATAGACAAGGAAATGGCGTCGCAACACCAGGCAGGCCCCTCCACGCAGGGAACGGCGGCTCGTGCCCCGCCGCCTGACTCCGTGGAAGGCACCGCCTACCGCGCCACCGTGCAGAGATGCGTACGGCCGTACTCCCTTCTTTGCCCGCCGCCCCCCCTCCCCCCGCAAAGCACTGGCCTTTAACGCGTTCCCTTGCTTCTTTTCTTCTTCCTTCGGTTAGGTGGCGCTGGTCGACTGGTGGCTGGTGAGGGGCGAAGACGACAAGATCCGTGTTGCTGGGTACGCCGAGAGGTGAGGCATTGTCTCAAAGGGGAAATTTCTTCTTCTCCCCTTCCCCCCTTTCTCCTTTTCCACCCCCCTTGGGCCCTGCCCCTTGTTGGTGGAAAAAAGATTTTGTGAAGTTAGGTTACTGTCAGGAATCGGTATAGTTACACGGCTTTGACGGTGTATATATTTATCCGATAAACGTATTTACATCCCATTCTGTTTCGGTCTGCCATGCCTCAACTTTATTGCTGCTCTCAGGTTTCAGCAATGCTGCCATCGTTGTCCTGACACAAATTGTATTGCTGCTTCTTGTAAATTTGGGCACGAGTTTGTTAACCGGTGGCTTATGTGGAAAACAAACTCAAATATTCAGAAGCTTCATTATACATCATCTTCCTCAGATATTAGCAAGCTTAGTTTATCCTTTGTTTCCTTTAGTATTGTTTTTGCCGTCACGAAGCTAACCAGGCTGCCCACTGCTGCGCAAAGTATTCTTGTGTGCAGGCGGTGTCCTTTACCTGGAAATGTTGCGCCACTGGATTTTCTAGTTCGTAGCCTAGGTGCTGATTGTAACTCTGTTATTTTAAGTTAATAAAGCTCACGATTTCCCTCAAAAAAATTATAATGTGTGTTTAATAAGTACACTGGTTACTTTCAGTCAACACCTATGCTTTTCTAAAAAATTATACGTTTCGTTATGCTAACAAAATTCAAGTAGGAACAGGTACGAAGCTAGAGTGTGTAAAACTTTATCTTTTAATCCATGTACAGATTCTATATTGATGTGAATGGAATTAAATTCGTATTGATTTGTGAGCCTGTTATGTTACTCATTTTAAAAAAAAACACCTATGGGTAGACTGCACAACATATATCTAAGCCTTGTTTACGCTTTGCAATTGTATGTTGCATTGGCACTTGGCAGCCATTTGTAACTTGATATTGTACAATAAAAGGTATCTGTTGAAGTTTTCTTTTGGAGATTGTGCTGGTGTTTGAAACCGACATCTAGGTGAAAAAGGACGGGAGTGGGTGGTAAAAAGTAGTTGCTGGGTTCAGTCAACAGCTATGCTTTTCTAAAAAATTATACGTTTCTTTATGCTAACAAAATTCAAGTAGGAACAGGTACGAAGCTAGAGTGTGTAAAACTTTATCTTTTAATCCATGTATAGATTCTATATGATGTGAATGGAATTAAATTTGTATTGGTTTGATGAGCCTGTTATGTTACTCATTTAAAAAAACACCTATGAGTAGACTGCACAACATATATCTAAGCCTTATTTACGCTTTGCAATTGTATGTTGCATTGGTAGCCATTTGTAACTTGATATTGTACAATAAAAAGTAACTGTTGAAGTTTTCTTTTGGAGATTGTGCTGGTGTCTGAAACCGACATCTAGGTGAAAAAGGACGGGAGTGGGTGGTAAAAAGTAGTTGCTGGGAAACATAAGATTCTCGAAGTACCTGGTTTAAGGAGCCCATGCACCTCTTTTTAAATAGAAGGATTTTACTACCGATGTAACTCCGTTAAACGATGCTGATGATATGTTTACATGTTGTTACATCGTGGGAACATGAGCTGTGAACATGATTCTGGTTTTTTCGAACATCACTTCTCAGCGTTCTGTTCTAAGATTTATATGTCTAATGCCGAGGGACCTAAACGTTTTTGGAACATCACTCTCAGTGTTCTGCTCTAAGATTTATATTTATAATGCCGACAAACCTATACCTTGATAGTATTTCTCGTGCGTTAACTTATCTACTGCTGTATGTGACTATATCTCCATGAATAAGATTTTTTCCTTGCGTTTTATTATTTGCTTTATGCACTGGAGCAGATAATATTCAAGATCCCTTATAGTGTGAAACCATTTGTAAGCTTTTAAAGAAACAGTTTATCTTGACACTTCATGGCATTAACATGTTGTTGCTCACTCTGCTGATAGGAATCGAGCAGCTCGATTATTCTGTTCCTGTTACATTACAATGAGGCATGCTGATGGTACTCTTGAGACTGCAGATCACAAAATTTTATTAATTAGGGGTCCATTAAATATCCCACAGATGCATTGTAATGGATTTCCTTATGAGGTTTGATTTCTTTCTTCGCCCTTCAGTCTTCACTAGATTTTTCTGTCAACAAAAATGATTGTTCTTAGTTTTGCATACTTCAAATAGTTTCACTTGATCTATCTTGTTTACCTCTGCCAGTTTCGTTTCGACTTTTATCATCTATCATATTGAAACTTATGCAGGTTTCTAAATACTTCCAACTTGGTTTTCCTGTTCAATGGGAGAGACATGCTAATCCTAACATGAACCAGATGAATGAAAACACACAATATCCATCAAAATCAACTAAATATTATATAGAGAAGTTCTTGCATGGCAGCTTTATCAATTCAGCAGAATATAATTTCACAGAGGTTGATTCCAAATCATCTAAAGAGCCTACTGGTAATACAGATGGACCTCCCACCCGAGGGCTTTCAGATTTGACTAATGGAACACCAAGCATTCAGGAACCTTCTTGCAATGGTGGTGATTATGATAACTCAGTGATCAAAGTTACTCCATCTGAGGGATCATGTAATGGCAGAATGGGTATGTCTGATGAATCTTGTGAAGATCATTTGCCCGCAGAAACATGTAGTGGTAATACAGATGAATTTCCCATCCGAGGGCTTTCAAGTTTAGCTAATGGAACACCAAGAATTCAGGAACCTTCTGGAAAAAGTGGTGATTATCATAACTCAATGAGCAACACGACTGCATCTGAGGGATTATGTAATGGTAGAATGGACATGCCTGATGAATCTTATGAAGATCCTGGACCTGGAGAAACATGTAGTGGTCAAACATGTCAAGCAGCAAAACCACATGAATTAGAAGCATTAGCCAAAGGGTTGAGTCCGGCGTTTGGACTTCTTCAATGTTCAAAAGGCAACACAGGCAGAACACTACGGAGCGGCAAAGTGTGTGGAATGTCAAATGGTGCTTCAGTTAAGAAGGGTCACTCCAAGACGAAGAGAGTGCAGCCCGAAACATTGAATATGAAGGTGATACCAACTGAAGAGACAACACCTCCTTCAGATCCGACTTGTCAGAAAAATGTAAGTAGAATTAGTTAAGTTGATGCAAATTAAATACTATTGAGTTCCACTTTTGACCAATGATACTTGCTACGGCCTAGGAGTAATGCTGTTTCAAACAAACCATTATGTAGCAGTAGCATTCTAGCCGTATGATGTTTACAGTAACCATTCACTATTTCTAAATATATGCAGTGTTCTGTCATTTTTCACTTTTACTCCCATTAGGATTAGTTGAGTGGCATGCCCACTGCATACCTCTGAACTTTTTACTGATAACCTCTAACTATCATATGATCATTAATGCTTTGATGGTGATAAGTCATATAAGTTTGCCCTTTTTCCCTTGATGTTCTCTAGAAATCATGTGATTGCTATTGAAGACAATTTACTTTCTACTGTCTTTTGCTAAATCTCACAGTGCAACTCAATGTAGGGTGGCTCAGTTGCTCAAATCCCTGCTGAAGTTAAGCTTCAGTCACAAGATTCGAGTCGTACAGGTTAGTGAAATAATTTGCATGAGTTCTTATTAAGCATTTACCATTCAGCTTTTTACTTGGTCGCAATCACATCATAAGGGCTTTGCTATTAGTTATTATTAGCAATGGCACACGTGGAATGCACATTTTACACAGTACATATTGCATGTACAAAAGCCACATCCTAATTCTAGAAAATATGCTTCAAGACAATATGTCATAGTTGAGTGTCAATGCTGACAGGAAGAAGAAGACCTAGAAAGAAGGCGAGGCGTGGTGAGAATATCTGAAGCTCATGATCGTTCGTCCGGTATTAACATTGAGCACGGTGTAGTGGAAACCAGAGCAACATCTTTTGATGGCGCAAGTCGCTGCAGATGCCGTGTTGGCAGATGTTCTGCTGTGTGACTGGTTAGGGGTTATGCTGATGTAGGAGGTTGTAGGACGAGGAACATGCTGCTGTTGTGAAACCGGTTGGCACGGCAAGCTCTTTTGCAGGTGTACTATGTATGCATTTATAGGTGTATCTGGATACTGAAGTGTAAGGTTGTCTGTTTCAAACCAATCGATGCGTTGCTCGTGCTTTGCTGTTTGGCAAGAAAATATTCTAGCTTGGTTCCTGATGTCTGTGGGATTTCAGCTATACCTTACCTGTTTTTCATAACATCTCCTCAATTTCGTGAGAACCACATATGGCAATTGAATATCAGAGAACTTGTTAGATCCCCCCCACCCGGGGGTGACTGAAGTCGTTCGACTGGATTTCTGGTGAGAGTATGTTCAGTGTCTGATGTGGTCGTCCGTAGTACTAATTCTGAATGCACTTCAGGACAAGTTCTCCCTGATGAAGAGTATGCTCAGTGTCTGATTCGGTGAAGACTAAGTACCAGTAAATAAGCTAAAAAAAGACTCGGTACCAGAAAAAAGTGTCAGTGCCGCTAGCCAGCTCCGTGCATCAGGTTCTGGACTTGTTCCCACTCGGTACAGACTTGTAGCTGTCTACGGGCATGTTCGGTTTAGCAGTGGTTAAAGAGGATTGATAGGTTTTGGGATGGATTAAATCCTACACAAGTCAAAATCCCTCCAAATCCATTCCATTCCACTCCAATCCTCCCGAGGAGAGGATTAACCGAACATAGCCTACAGGAGAAGCTGACGAGGAATGGGGATGCCGATGGTTCACACATCATCTCACCTAAGGCTGTACAAAAAGTGAAACCGCCCAAACTGTCTCCCTAGTTCAATCTTATTCACAAATCCAATCTAAACTTTCAAACTAGTACAAAATTTTGAACTAGCCCAAATCGTAAGACTACAGCATGGCTGTCGGGGACGAAGCAAGAGATGCGAAAATGATTGGAGGGCCCTCTTTAGCAATTGCGACTATGAGCGATGCAATCCCAAATTCCGAACGAAGAATGGCAAGATTTAAAGGAGCCAATCCTCCCCGGAGAGCCAATTCTAATGCTGTTGCCATGATTTTGTTGTGAACTCATTGGCTACGGGTTGTAATAATGGTTGTTTGATTTAACATATAAGCAGCTAATTCTAAAAAAACAAAGCTCCAGCTGATTACGAGGCTTTGCATCTTTATCTCCATACCGGTGATAATAATCACAGAGCTCTGAATGGAAAAAGGTTATGCAGTTATGGTCTCATTGATAGTATACACTGTGAGCCTCTGAAAACTTGCTCATTTAGCACAAATGAGTACATCTAAAAGATGCAACCGAAGTTGCTGGTTTCTCGCACGAACAAAATTCCTAATTTCTTGCCCTCAGCCCCTACTGATTTAGAGTGCTCGGGACACTATTTCACGGTATAGACATTTACTTGGCAGGTGGAAGGACTTTATTGACGTCTTTCTCAGAAACAGCACCATAGAAACATATTCTTGTGTCGCCTCCTCGAACCTTCTCGCCCAGATATCCCTTGAACAGATCCCAAAACTCGTTGCTGCATGAAAATATGATGCAAAAGTAAAATTAGATGGCGATGACAGTATTTGCATGGATTTTGGGTGTCTAATGTTGTTGCCATTAGTGGTACCTGACTTGGGGTAGCGTAAACAAGTTAAATGACTTCGGGTCCCTCTGCATGTCGAGTACCACTAGTTTCAAGCGTGACAGCGATAAAGCTTCCATGTCAATTAGTTTCTTGATCCTGATCAAGAAAAAACAAGTATAAAGACTAGAAAAAAGGCAGGACTACTCTATACATTGGGACAAGGACGCCAATATACCATTTGTTGCTGTGCTCCACTAGATATTTAAGGTAAGAATCCAGTAAACCTATTACAGTTGACCAAGCCAATGCCACTGTCGTTTCAGCGTGACTTTCTTTATTCAATGAGACCATTATACAGAAGTAAACCTCCCTCTAGTAAGACCAATGGAAGACAATTTTATTTAGTTCGAAAGGCAAACGTTTGAGTAAGCTTAGTTGTGGCAATGATAGCTATAAACCAAAGATGCCCTACAAATTTTGCAAGACATTGCTTCATTCTTCAAATATTATGGTGCATGTTTCATGAATCTATTAGTTTCTTAAGGCTAAGGTAAGTATGAAAAAAAAACTATATACGCATCTTACACCAGTTTCAGTATATGCACGAAATAATAAGCTCATGTTATATGCTGATTAAACAGAAAGGCAAACATAAACCAGATACAAGCTTGTACAGTCAAGATCTTATACCTGCTGGGTGTACCACAAGCAATATTAACCCGATCTTTAAGCAAAGCAACCTACATGTAAAATTGAAAACAGAGAATGAGATAGTTGGAAAAATCAGCAAGATGCTAAGAGAAAACTAGAGTGCCCGTGCTGTAATTTACAACAATCTTATTTTTTATTCTGCAAACAAAAGAACAATTCTATGAAAATGGTGTTCACATGGTTTGACTAAAATGTGTTTTCATATCAAACATTGCCAAACCCATAAGATTCAATGAAGTCCCTACTAAATACAGGAAAATATAATGGATTGAAACAAAAGCGAGACGTGGTTGGAGACTCTGTTTCTTAGCATAGTTACTAAATGATCTGTGCAAGTATTACCATTTCGTGGTTCACGGTACATGTGTATCACACACCAACTAACAGAAGTCTTTGATAAACGAAATGGAATTTGTGCATTTACTCTGTGGTACACATCACATACAGATGCCACTGTATTGCCAAACTAACAAACAGAATAAGATGGGTTGGGGGACGAGGTCATTGGAAAGGAAATGGAAGAGAGAAAGTATAAAAAAATCGAGATGCACTGCAGCTGGGCCACCTGCCTGCGTTAACCCAACTTATATGATGGAGAGCATTAGGTTTTTTGTTTTCTCGACCCCTCCCAACGGAGCCACCACTAACGAGAGGGGGATAGATAGACTTGGAGAAGGTGATCTGTTCCACCTAGAACCCAGAAAGCCATGGTTGAGCTCAAGCAGGTGATTAAGTCCTGCCATTTTGCGACATGTTGTTCATTTTGGACTCAGCCTACCTTGCCGTCTTGTGCTACCATAGAGTTAGCTACTTTTTGGCAAACAGGTCATGCCCTCAAAAGAATCAGATAACTGGTAAACCACCAATCAGATCGTGTGTTGATCATGGTTCAGAGGAGGCTGCCACAAATCCAGTAGGTATGTTGAAGATATTAAAAAAAATAAGAAACATTTTGGTAAAATAATGTCATGGTTCCTTTCAAAATTGAGGTGCCAACTTTAGATAAAGCACTTCTAGCAGAATTGCAGAGGCTTCTTTATTGGTGAACATTCCAAGTAAATTGGATACACCAAGCAATAAGATAGCAACATTAGCATTCATGGGTTGCAACTAGCACAAAATGTGGATGCACCTATAGGCGTACAACATGATTAGAAAAATGCAATAGCTGATGCTAGAGAAAACTTCCAATGTGAGGCGAGGTGTACCTGCTCCTCCACTTTTATGTGTTTGGCAAAGAGCTTTACTGCATGGCATCCTCTAGTAAACATCCTCAAGCCCCTAAAAAACAAACGCTGGCATTATTAATACAGGGTAACAGACACTTGCAAACCAGAATATGAAGATATACATGATAGAAACACTTGATACTAGTTCTCCTTTTCACTAGCTTTTCAGAAACGATGCAGTGTAACTACTGCGATCCAATTCATAACAACGGCAGTTTCAGAATAAAAAGAATCAGAAGAACAGCTACCTCAGAAGCTCCAGTGATCTCAGCGCACCCAAGCTGATAACCAGGAGAGCCGGGCTGCCCGCGTCGACCGATCCCTCGACGAGCTTCCCTTCACAGAGGTCCCCCTTCCACGTCGCTCCGAAGGCTCCCTTCACATGGTCCCCGAAGCTCTCCGCGTCCTGGCTTGCCCCCTCCGCGAGCTGCACCATGCATCCCTCTGAACAGAGCACATCGGGTCCAGAAATCTTTTATAATCCGTCGTACACTATGTCGTATGGAGAGACTGACACGCTGAATCGAATTGGACAGGAGGACCAGGAGTGGAGGTTAGCGTGTCTGCGTACATACCGGAGTAGGCGCCGAGCTCGAGGGGGGAGAGGCGCATCTTGGCGGCGCGCTCGAAGCTGCGGAGGAGGAACTCGAGCTGCCGCGCCGGCGGTAGCGCGGCCGACAGGAGGACGCCAGCGCCCGCGGGTTCATCTGCGGCGGCGGCGGCGTTCGTTTTGTCCTGCTCGGCGGCTGGCCGCTGCTTCTTCTGCTTGCGCGCCTTCTTCGAGGCGGGATTGGTGGATTTCACGGCGAGGGTCTTGCCGGGTTCGTGCGCCTTCTTCCGCTTGCCGGTGGCCGCCTGCGAGTGCGGCGCCATTTTTGGTGTGCAGGTTTGGGCTTGGTGCCGTTCTGCGTTAGGGTTTACCTCGACGGGAATCATAGTCCGTGCGCTGTGTCACATAGACCCAGTTTTTTTTTTATGGCTTCTCCAAAAAGCTGCTCTATCTCCAGTTTTTTGGAAAACTGATTTTAAAATTTTGTAAGGCTTTCTAATTAATTTATTCTTAATTATTTTGAAAGTCTTATAATATCGGTTTCTCCAAAAAGCTGCGTAGAGTAGCTTTATTTTGAAAGTCTTATAATATCAGCTTCTCAAAGAAGCCGTTAAAATAACTAGGCCTAAGTTAGCATTGGGTTCACTATATTATTTCAACTTTATTGGATGAACCTTATGAATTATAAAATACTATGTGGTATATTTTTTATTTTCCTTGATAATAGTTTTTATTTTATCTAAAATAGAAAACATTGCATTAGATAAATCATTGTGTTTACATAACTCCGGAAAGGCATGCCTCCTACATTACCAGGTTTTTTCTACACATGGCATTTATTTAAAGTAATAGCAAACATGGTCGTGCTTTGTTACGGATATTTTTCTAATACACTGGAACGATTACATACATAAGCTAAACAACTGCAAGCATACTTATAGTTCAGAATGAGACATTAGAATTCTTTTGGTGTAGTATTGAGAAATTCGAAGAACGATGGCATCGGTAGTTTTTAGTTAGTAGGTAGTATGCATGGAACACAAACTCTAAATATTCACACTTCTAGCAAAGCAAAGAAAATTGCATTAATTCGTGTTTGTCCAAATATATAATGAAAATTTAATAAATTTAAACAGAAACATTGTAATATAGCCATATACACATTAGTTATGACAATTTGTGCGATGTTTGGATTAGTGATTGGTATGTTATATATGCTTCGTTTTTGTTGTCTTGTAATGTTGGAGGCATGTTGTCAATTGTCATTATCATGTGGGAAGTGATTTCTCTACAGTATCGAATTCACTTCTCATTTTATCAAAAAAACAAAAAAAGAATTCACTTCTTCACGAATTGTAGGCACGGTGATGTTGAATGCTAAGCGGAGTACGTATATCTTTACTATTAAAAGCAAAGTGATTGTGTCACACTTTAATAAAATTACTGAGAAAATGCCATCGTAAAAACAAAACACCCCTACTTTTTAGCTCCTATCTTCTAACCACCGAAACAAACTCTCCTATTCCTTCATATTTTGCACGTCAAACTCCACCACCAAAACAAATTCTCCTATTTTTCTCAACAACTAACAAGAAGAAAAAAACCGTGTAACTCATAGGTACGTGCTAGCCGGACCAGGCATGCATGCTGATCCGTTTAGGATTTTACTTAAGAAAAATCGCCTGTACTCCTTCGGATGTTGCCTTCGGGTCACTCACGACACGTTCTCGACGTGGCCACAAACTGCAGGTCTCACCACACGTTTTTCTTCCTTATCCTTTCGTCTTCTACCGATGCATCTCCACTCCTAGAAATTCTCAACGCGTGCAGCTTCTCTCGCTGCCAGCCGCCGTCCTACCCCAAGCGCTGCCGCCGGCCGCCGTGTCCTCGTTTTCGCTCTTCTTCCACCCAAGCGTTGCGGTCGCAGCTTATCTCTCGTTGAATGTCGTCCGAGCGACGCCACATCTCTACCCCGGCCTCCTTCCTGACCCTCCTCGGTGGTCCATCGCGCAACCCTTGCTACAAGGGCAACGGAGCTTTGCTATAACAAACGGTCGGCTTTGCTACAACGACGGTCGTAGCTGCTACCAGCAATGTCAGAAGCTGCTACCAACGGCTTGGGCCGATCTACCTGCAGCAGCGGGAGATGCTACCAACGGTCGTCGCAGACGCTGCCTCACCATGAACCGAAGCTGCTACCAAAGGTTGTGGGTGCTGCTACCAGCGACGGCGGAAGATGCTACCTACGACTGTGGGGCGATGCTACCAACAGCTTGGGCCAATGGTACCTACGGCCACAGGAGATGCTACCATGGGCAGCGGGCGATGCACCAACGGTCGTCGTGGCCGCTGCTACCTTCCGCAGTGGAAGCTGCTACCAAAGGTTGTGGGCGCTGCTACCTATGGCGGCGGAAGATGCTATTGACTGTGGTGTGTGCTGCTACCTAAGGAGGGAAAAGCAGCTACAAATTGGATATCAACCCTAGTCCAAAAAGACAGGGTGACATGCGCAAGGCTAGCGCCCAATAGAGCAAAGAGGACATGTGGCACACTAAGCTGTCCGGAGGAATCGGAGGAGAAGGTTGAAGTGTGTTGCAGGGATGAGGTATCACGGTGCAGGGCGAGGTTGAGTACTCTCAAGAGGAGGGAACACCAGGAGGGGGTGAGATCGAGGGACGGGAGCTCGGCGCAGTGTCACAATGGAAGGCGTCTGGAACGACGGCTAATTGCCGAAGAGGAAGGAGGCGCGGGGCCGATCTCGGGCTGGTTATCGTTGACACCCTCTACACGAGGACGAGAGAGGAGGGAGGGACGTCGCGCGGTGGAGACGGACAAGAGAGGAGTAGCAACTACTAACGGGGAGGGAAGCGTTGATCGTTTAGGAGAGATGGACAAGTGGGGTTGGTGGGGTTCAATAGGATGTGATTGTGCAGTTGTGAAATCGCTAGAGAGGGGCCGCCTGAGAAGAAGAAAGAAGAGTGGCGGGGAGACATCAAGAGCTCGGGATGATTGTGGTGATTGCCCGAGTTACTGGGCGGGCTGTTGCTAGGCTCGCGGTAGTCTAAGCTTGTCAGGCCCGGCCTCTTGGCCTAGCCAGTTGGATTCTTCTCTTCAAAAAACATTTTCCTTTTATTATTTCCATTTTATTAAAGCCATTTCAAAATATTTTTAGACTGGAAAATAAGAAAAATAAGTGTTTTAATTTGAAATAAAAGGTGGGAGCAACTTTAGCAATAAAAATATGTTTTAATTAAAAAATTAGGGTGAAAATGATGAAATAGGATGAGCGGCTTATTGTAAATGGCAAGAGTTTCTTCTACGATACTTTAGGTCGGGTGTAGCTATATCATAAGCTAATGTTTCTACCATCTCAATTGCAGTTAATTTAATAGAATGATGATAAATCTACATTAAAATGAGCCATTTCCTAATTGAATAAAAACAAGGAGCTAAAGATTGCAGGAGTATGTCAGCACCATAGATCGTTAATATTGGTGTTTCGTAGCAACGCACGGTATTCAACTAGTGTAAGGTAACGACTGATGCGCAGATAATGCATGGTCGGCGTCTGCTCGAACTGCTCTTCATGTCCAGTGTTTAGGCACACGTCGCTATGAACGACCCGCTGTCACCCCAGGAGGATACCGAGTGGTCCATCGCCGGCTTCAGCACCTGTATCCACGCATCCCTGACAGTGAATTATTCAGATTCGCAAGAAAATAAGCGGAGGGCTGTTTGATTGGGCTTATTTATAGTTTTCGTTTTTGGCTTACTAGCTGAGTACCCGTGCGTTGTCACGGGTGTTAAAAAAATATCATTTCTTGTATAAACATAAACTGCACCCAAAATATTAAGCCATTCTCATTACCAAACGCGCCTCTGAAGTTCATCGCCCTGTATCGCCTCCCTCTTGACATAAGCATTTTTTCCAACTTCCCAACAGAATGCTTCCCCTAGTAAACATGTCCATACATTGCAACGGAAGAGAAAATGGTGGTGTGTGTTCAGACATGCCTCCTGCTTTAGTTAGTCTACCAGGTATAGGTGAATAAATGTCAGCAGAGTTATGAGCTGTCTGTTGGAATTATGCCCTAGAGGCAATAATAAAGATGTTATTATTATAATTCTTGTTCATGATAAAGTTTATATTCCATGCTAGAATTGTATTAAGCGGAAACTTTAATACTTGTGTGGTTTGTGAACAACACCGTGTCCCTAGTACGCCTCTATGGACTAGCTCATTGATCAATGATGGTTAAGGTTTCCTAACCATAGACATGAGTTGTCAATTGATAATGAGATCATATCATTGGGAGAATGATATGGTGGACAGACCCAAACTAAGCGAAGCAATTAGATCGTGTCATTGTGTTCATCTTTGCGAAGCTTTTCCTATGTCAAATATTGTATTCCTTAGACCATGAGATAATGTAACTCCCTGGTATCGGAAGAAAGCTTTGAGGTCATCAAACGTCATCCTATGAGAGGCTGATCATAAAGGTGTCTCTCAGGTGATCGGAAAGTATCTGTTGGGTTGTATGTATCGAGATGGAATTTGTCCCTCCCAAGTCGGAGAGATATACTTCGGGCCCACTCGGTAATCGATATCAACACCGCTTGCAAGCATGTGGTTAAGGAGTTAATCACAAAGTGATATCGGATTACTGGAACCAGTAAAGTACTTCCGTGAACGAGATTGAACTAGGTATGACGATACCGACGATCGAATCTCGGCAAGTAAAATATCGCGAGACGAAGGGAATATAAATATGGGATTGATTGAATCTGGCATCGTGGTTCATCCGATATGATCATCGATGAATGTGTGGAGTCAATATGGGTGCCTGCAGCTGTTGATTATTGATAGAAGATCATGTCGCATATTCTCGAACCCGCAGGTCACACACTTAACGTGTCTCGACGCTAGGATAGATTGGATATTTGGTTTATGAGTTTTTGTTCGAGTCTCGGATGGGATCCGGGATATCACGAGAGGTTTGAATGGTCCGGAGAATAAGATTCATATAAGGCGTGCAGTTTTGGAGTTCGGAATTGTTCCGTTAATCGGTATTGTACGGAAGCTTTAGAACCTTCCGGAAGGGGCCAACGTGGTCCCACCTTCCGGGAGGGGCATGGGCCTATGAGGGAGTGTCCTGGCGCATTGGGCCAGGCACAAGGCCCCATAGGGCCCAGCCGATCCTAGAGAGTTTAAATCGCTTAAACTAGAGATAAGATAAGATAGGATTTCTAGATAAGGAGAGTTTAAATTGTTTAAACTAGAGATAGGCTTGGAGGAGAGAGGCTGGCCGCACCCCTCTATATATAGAGGGCTGGTGCGCCTCTCACACCCCTTACACCTTCCTCCAAACCCGTTGCCTGTTGCCCTTCCTCTCTCCCTCCCGACTGCTTTGTAGGCGAAGCCTGCAGAAATTCTCCATCATATACACCACGCCGTCTGTTGTAGATCCAATCTATCTCTCCACCATACTTGCTGGTCCGAGGAAGGAGGATACGTCGAGGTGCCGCACGTGTGCATCTCACGGAGGCACCGCCACTTGTGGTGCTAGATCGGATCGGATCGCGAGGAGGAGAAGCGAGTACAACTACATCACCCACGCTCGATTTAACGCTCACTGCAGGCGAATCTTCAAGGGTATGAAGATCTAATCCAATCTCTCGTTGTTTGCATCTCCTAGATTAGATCTTGGCTTTCCTCTGCTCGCTCGTAGAAAATTTTGATTTACTATGCCGCTAAACCCTTCGTGGTATCGAGCTAGATCTATGCGTAGATGTGATTCACGAGTAGAACGCAACATGGTTGTTGCGGCGTTGATGTTTTCTGCTGCAAGCCTCTTGTTTGTGTTCTTCTTATGACGCGGATAGTGAGATTGAAGCGTCCAGGCCAACCTTATGCGACGCCGTCATGAGACCGCTCCGCACTTGACGTGTGGCTTGTACCACACATGCGCCGGTGGATGCCGGTTTCTCTCACTATAGTTGTCATGGGATTAACACCGGAGTTTGGCAACCATAATATCACCGTTGTGGCTTTCCGTAGGTAAGAATCGTTCTTAGCATCTACTCCCATAAGCCACGTAAAAACATGCAACAACAAAGTAGAGGCGCCTAACTTGTTTTTGCAGGAGTGTTTTCTGTGATATGGTATGGCCCAAGATGTGATGTGTATATTGTATGCGATGATCATGTTTTGTAATGTTTCACGACTTGCATGTCGATGAGTACACAACCGCAGGAGCCATATGGTTGTCTTTATAATTGTGTATGACCTGAGTCAACTTCTTATACGCCATGTAATAGCTTTACTTTATCGCTAAGTAGTTAGCAATAGTTGTAGTTGCTATTCGTGGTGGAGGCAATCATGGTGAAGTGATGGAGATCATACCGGAATGCACAAGATGGAGATCATTGCGAAGATTGGCTATACCATGTCACATAAAGTTATATGCATGTGATGTTTATCCTTTTATGTATCTTATTATGCTTAGATGTGACGGTAGCATTATAAGATGATTCCTCACTTAAAGATCAAGATAAAACGGTGTTCTCCCCAAGTATGCACCGCTATGGAAGTTCGTCGTGTCCAAGCATCACGTGATGATCGGGTGCTATAGACTCTACGCCACATACAACGGTGCAAGCCAGTTTTGCACACGGAAATACTTGGTCTAACTTGACGAGCCTAGCATGTACATGGCCTCGAACACAAGAACCGAAAGGTTAAGCATGAGTCATATGAATTATATGATCGACTTCGTTGTCCACCATTGAAACCACATCTCTTCTCGTGATGATCGGATTAGGTGTGGTGAATTTGGATCGTGTTCACTAAACAACTTGAGGGATGTTGAATTTAGTGGGAGTTCATCTAGTAATTTGATTAAGTTGAACTATTTATCATGAACATAGTCTAAATTGTACTTGCAAATATCAGTAGATCCAATGGCCAAGTCCAACTTCAACTTCAACGCTTTTTGCTGAGAAAGAAAAGCTTAGAAACAATGGGTCTAACTTCACCAATGGTTCCGCAATCTAAGAGTCATTCGTTCGGCATAAAAGGACTATGTCCTTAAGAAAGCGCTAGGTGACGCCTGCTATAGATGCGCCTGATGAAAAAGCTGTTTATCACCGCATAAGGATGATTATGATTTGATTAAGATCGTCATGTTGTATGCTATGGAATCGGATCTTCAAAATCGCTTTTGAGGAGTTCGCCGCCCTTTGAGATTCTCGAGGAGCTGAAAACATGTTTCAGACTCAAGCCCGCTCGAGAGATATGAGATCTCTAAGAAATTCCTTAACTACAAGATGGAGGAAGGGAGTTCTGTTAGTGAGCACGCCATTAAGATGATGGGCTACACTCAACGCCTTGAGCAACTGGACTGCAAGATTCCAGAGGAGCTCAAGATTGCCACTCCTAGCTACAAAAGTTTTGTAGTGACTCACAATCAGATTGGTTCCACTGATACGATCACCAAGCTCTTCGCAAAGCTAAAGGCTGTGGAGGTGGACATCAAAAAGGATAATCATGTGTTGATGGTCAACAAGCCCTCCTTTAAGAAAGGTAAAGGTGCAAAGAAGCCCTTCAAGAAAGGCGGCAAAGCGTTGCCCTGCCGAGAAGAAGCTCAAGTCCGGTCCTAAGCCGGACACCGAGTGCTTCTATTGCAAGGACAAGGGTCATCGAAGCGAATCGTCAAGTACTTAGCGGACAAGAAGGCTGGCACCATCAAAGGTATATTTGATATACATGTTATTGATGTTTTCCTTACTAGCCCTCGTTGTAGTGCCCGGGTATTTGATACCGTTCGATTGCTAATATTTGTAACTCAAAACAGGAGCTACGGAATAGACGGCCATGAGGGATGAGGTGACGATGCGCGTTGCTGGCAACGGATCAAGAGTTGATGTGATGGCCGCACGCTCCTTAGTTTTACCTTCGGGATTAGTTTTAAACCTTAATAAATGTTATTATGTGCCTCGTTGAGCATGAACATTATTTCTGGATCGTGTTTATTGCAAGACGGTTATTCATTTAAATCGGAGAATAATGGTTGTTCTATTTATATGAGTAACATCTTTTATGGTCATGCACCTCTTGTGAATGGTTTATTTCTTCTAAATCTCGAAAGGGATGAAACACACATCCATAACATTGAGGCTAAGAGATGCAAAGTAGATAGTGATAATACTACTTATTTGTGGCACGCTGTCTAGGTCATATTGGTGTAAAGCGATGAAGAAACTTCATTCGATGGACTTTTGGAGTCTCTTGATTTTGAATCATTTGACACATGCGAAACATGCCTCATGGGCAAGATGATCAAAACCCCGCTTCTCGGTATGATGGAGCGAGCAACGGATTTGTTGGAAATCATACATACCGATGTATGCGGACCGATGAGTGTTTCGTGCGGTGGATATCGCTATTTTCTCACTTTTACCGATGACTTAAGTAGATATGGGTATATCTATTTAATGAAACATAAATCTGAAACGCTTTGAAAAGTTCAAAGAATTTCAGAATGAAGTGGAGAACCATCGTAATGTAAAGATTAAGTTTCTACGATCCGATCGTGGGGCGAATATTTGAGTTATGATTTTCTCACGCATCTCAAAGCAAGTGGAATCGTTTCACAACTCACGCCACCCGAACACCACAACAGCGCAATGGTGTGTCTGAACGCCGAATCGAACCCTATTAGATATGGTCCGATCGATGATGTCTCTTACTGATTTGCCGTTATCATTTTGGGGTTATGCATTAGAAACCGCTGCATTCACTTTAAATAGGGCTCCATCTAAATCTGCTGAGACGACACCGTATGAACTGTGGTTTGGTGCTAAACCTAAGTTGTCGCTTTCTTAAAGTTTGGGGATGCGAAGATTACGCCAAGAAGTTGATGCGGACAAGCTTGAACCCAAAGCGAGAAATGCGTCTTCATAGGATACCCTAAGGAAACTATTGGGTATACCTTCTATCACGTAACCGAAGGCAAAGTGTTTGTAAAAGAACGGTTCCTTTCTTGAGAAGGAGTTTCTCTCGAAAGAAGTGAGTGGGAGGAAAGTAGAGCTAGACGAGGTTGTTGAACCTTCTCTTGAATTGGAGAGTAGCGCAAGACCTGAAATTGTTCCAAAGGTCTTACCGCACCAACAATAGAGGAAGCTAATGATAAGGATCATGAAGCTTTTGGACGATGCCATCGAACGTCCGCAGTCGACAAGGTCGCGTGCCCCTCCCGAGTGGTATGGCAACTCTGTCTTGACTCTTGTTAGTAGAAGACGGTGAACCTATGAACTATGAGGAAGCGATGATGAGCCCAGACTCGAGAAATGGCTAGAAGCCATGAAATCCAATTGGGATCCATGAGCGAAAACCAAGTATGGACTTTGGTGGACCCTCCTGGCGACCGAAAGGCGTTGAGTGCAAATGGATCTTCAAGAAGAAAAGACGCGGATGGTAATGTTACCGTCTATAAAGCACGGCTTGTTGCGAAAGGTTTTCGACAAGTTCAAGGTGTTGACTACGATGAGACTTTCTCTCCGTAGCGATGTTTAAGTCCATTCGGATTTTATTAGCAATTGCTGCGTTCATGATTATGAAATATGGCATGGATGTCAAGATCGCTTTCCTCAATGGCAACATTGATGAAGAGTTGTATATGATGCAACCCAAGGTTTTGTCGATCCTAAGGATGTCGATAAAGTATGCAAACTTCAGCGTTCCATTTATGGATCAAGCAAGCATCTCGGAGTTGAACCTTCGCTTTTGATCAAGTGATCAAGAGCTTTGGATTTGTTCCAAATTACAAGCTTGCATCTACAAGAAAGTGAGTGGGAGCTCGGTGACGCTTCGGTACTATATGTGGATGACATATTGATTATTGGAAATGACATCAACATGCTTAACGATGTGAAGAGTTATTTGAACAAGTGTTTTCAATGAAAGACCTAGGTGAAGTGCTTATATGGGGCATCAAAATCTATAGAGATAGACAAAGACGCCGATAGCTTTAAGCCGCAGTACATACCTAGACAAAGTTCAAAAAGGTTCAGAATGGATAAGGCATTGAAAGGTTCAAAGGCCTATGTTGTCGTGTAAGATATTGAGCAAGGCTCGGTGTCCACCACGGTGAAATGATAGGGAAGCTATGAGCAAAGTGCCTTATGCCTCGCCATAGGTTCCATCATGTATGCCATGTCAGGTACTAGACGATGTCCAATGCTCTTAGTTTGACGAGCAGATATCAAAGTGATCCAGAGTGGAACATCGGACACCGTGAAGAACATCCTAAGGTACCTAAATAGGACTAAAGAAATGTTCTTAGTCTATGGGGTGATGAACACTGTCAGAAAAGGTTACGTCGATGCTAGTTTCGACAATCGACAAGGATGATTGTAAATCTATGTGATACGTGTATATTTTGAATGGAGGAGCGTGAGTCGGAGAAGCTGCAAAAGCGTGGTCGCGGGATCTACTGAGAAGCGGAATACATGGCTGCAGAAGCGCCAAGTGAAGGAGTTTGGATCAGAACTTCATCATCGAGCTTGGCGTGGTTCCAAGTGCATTGGACCCACCGGAGATATTGTGTGACAACACCGCGCCATAGCACTCGCTAAGGAACCAAGATATCATCCAAAGACCAAGCATATCAATCAAGAAGTTTCATATAATCCGAGATTATATAGCAGATGGAGATCTGAATATCGAAAGTACATACATATCTGAATGTCGCAGATCCATTGACTAAACCTCTTCCACGTGTAAAACATGATCAAGACCTTAGTGCCATGGGTGTGAGATTGTTGCCAAATGTAAACTAGATTATTGACTCTAGTGCAAGTGGGAGATTGGAATTATGCCCTAGAGGCAATAATAAAGATGTTATTATTATAATTCTTGTTCATGATAAAGTTTATATTCCATGCTATAATTGTATTAAGCGGAAACTTTAATACTTGTGTGGTTTGAACAACACCGTGTCCCTAGTACGCCTATGGACTAGCTCATTGATCAATGATGGTTAAGGTTTCCTAACCATAGACATGAGTTGTCAATTGATAATGAGATCATATCATTGGGAGAATGATATGGTGGATGACCCAAACTAAGCGAAGCAATTAGATCGTGTCATTGTGTTCATCTTTGCGAAGCTTTTCCTATGTCAAATATTGTATTCCTTAGACCATGAGATAATGCAACTCCCCGGTATCGGAAGAAAGCTTTGAGGTCATCAAACGTCATCCTATGAGAGGGTGATCATAAAGGTGTCTCTCGTGTGATCGGAAAGTATCATTGGGTTGTATGTATCGAGATGGAATTTGTCCTCCCAAGTCGGAGAGATATACGGCCCACTCGTAATCGATATCAACACCGCTTACAATCATGTGGTTAAGGAGTTAATCACAAAGTGATATCGGATTACGAACGAGTAAAGTACTTGCCGTGAACGAGATTGAACTAGGTATGACGGCACCGACGATCGAATCTCGGCAAGTAAAATATCGCGAGACGAAGGGAATATAAATATGGGATTGATTGAATCTGGCATCGTGGTTCATCCGATATGATCATCGATGAATGTGTGGAGTCAATATGGGTGCCTGCAGACCCGGCTGATTATTGATAGAAGATCATGTCGCATATTCTCGAACCCAGTGGTCACACACTTAACGTGTCTCGACGCTAGGATAGATTGGATATTTGGTTTATGAGTTTTGTTCGGAGTCTCGGATGGGATCCGGATATCACGAGGTTCCGGAATGGTCCGGAGAATAAGATTCATATAAGGCGGCAGTTTTGGAGTTCGAATTGTTCCGGATTAATCGGTATTTTATCGGAAGCTTCTAGAACCTTCCGGAAGGGGGCCAACGTGGTCCCACCTTCCGGGAGGGGGCATGGGCCTATGAGGGAGTGTCCTGGCCGCATTGGGCCAGGGGCACAAGGCCCCATAGGGCCAGCCGATCCTAGAGAGTTTAAATCGTTTAAACTAGAGATAAGATAAGATAGGATTTCTAGATAAGGGAGAGTTTAAATTGTTTAAACTAGAGATAGGCTTGAAGGAGAGGTTATTGGCCGCACCCCTCTATATAGAGGGCTGGTGCGCCTCTCACACCCCCTTACACCTTCCTCCAAACCCAGCTTGCCGCCGCCTTCCTCTCTCCCTCCCATTGTTTGTGGCGAAGCCTGCAGAAATTCTCCACCATATACACCACGCCGTCAGGTCAGATCCAATCTATCTCTCCACCATACTTGCTGGTCCGAGGAAGGAGGAGACATCGAGGTGCCGCACGTGTGCATCTCACGGAGGCACCGCCACTTGTGGTGCTAGATCGGATCGGATCGCGATGAGGAGAAGCGAGTACGACTACATCACCCACGTTCTGACGAACGTTCCACTGTGCGAATCTTCAAGGGTATGAAGATCTAATCCAATCTCTCTCGTTGTTTGCATCTCCTAGATTAGATCTTGGCTTTCCCTCTGTTCGCTTCCGTAGAAAATTTTGATTTACTATGCTGCGGAACCCTTCACTGTCATCGCTAGTTTTTTTTTACATGTATGCCGCCGCTAGCTAGCTCACCCCACTCTGTGAAGACCTTCGTCACCGTTGGGGTTAGGTAGGAGAGGAATCGTAGAAAAGCTGATATATGTTGGGTGGAGGCGAGATGTGGATTTGACTATATCAACCCGAATTGTAAGGGTAGTTTGATTTTTGGGTTCATATTTTGTCCAACACAGACTACATATGCCATAGTTTTGAAATCGGATAGCTAGGACCATTTGGTTGAACTGGAGAAAGGGACTAGTGACCTTAGCGGTTTGTTAAGCGCAATGGACCGCCTTCATCACTGGACCAGAATTAATATGTCGTACCGGCCAATCTACTCATAAACCTACGACAGAATGGACTACTCTGGCCAAAAGAAATTCACGGAACTAACCCTTTTTGCAACGTCATACAATCTGGCGCCGCACCCTGAAGAGCGACGCCGTTATGCTTGGCGCCGCGCACCTGCCAGCGTGGATCGCCCGTGGCCTCGTGGGCCCCGGTCCCGCTAGTGCGACGCCTTGTAGTGTGGCGCCGCACTGTGTAGTGCAGGACCGTTGCGCGTGGCGCTGCACTTTAAGTCTTGTACCAGCGCGGCGCCAACCCTCCCCATCCCCATCCCATTCTTTCTCACCCACACAGGAGCTGCAGCGGCGGCGGCTCTTCTCCCCCTCCACCTCCTCCCTCCTAGTGCCCAAATCGGAAGCCTCTCTCCATGGAGTTCGATCCCCCCAAGTGACTTGAGGTATTCTTCCCCTTCTTCTTTGATTTCACCCATTAATTTCTTGTTTTGGTCCATATCTTGCAAACCCTAGGTTGTTTTGTAAGATGCAAGGTAGAATATTGTTGCATTGGCATAGGGGTTGGGTATTGTGTTAATGTTAGCATGGGTATCTATTGAGTATGTTGACCATGGTATTGTTGTTGTTGTGATTATCTTAGGCATGGCAAGAATTGTTCATGTTCACCATGTAGACAAGGATGCTTTTTTGAGAGATAACATAGAACCGGTGTTGGAGATATGCCCAAGAGGCAATAATAAAGTGGTTATTATCATATCTTCATATTTATGATAAATGTTTACATACCATGCTATAATTGTATTAACAGGAAACATTAATACTTGTGTGATTTGTAAACATAAAAGAGTCCCTAGTAAAGCCTCTTGTTAAACTAGCTTGTTGGTTAATATATGATCATGGTTTCCTGATCATGAACATAGAGATGTTATTAACAACAGGGTCATATCATTAGGAGAATGATGTGATGGACATACTCCTATAGATAAGCATAGCATAAAGATCAAGTCATTTCAATAGTTCAATTGCTATATGCTTTCTGATACATAGTAACCTGATTCCTTCGACCATGAGATCATGCATATCACCTTTACCGGATGGATGCTTTGATGTCATCAAACACCACACCGTAACAGGGTGGTTATAAAGGTGGCATTGAGTGTTTGGAAAGTATTGGTTGAGACACATGGATCAAGAGTGGGATTTGTCCATCCACATGACGGATAGATATACTCTGGGCCCTCTCGGTGAAATGTCATCCAATTAGCTTGCAAGCATGTGACTGGCTCACAAGGGATCACATATCACGGGAACGAGAAAAGAGTACTTATCAGTAACGAGGTTGAACTAGGTATGCAGAGATACCGACGATCATAACCTCGGATAAGTAACATATCGTGAGACAAAGGGAAATTGGTATCGTATGTAAGTGGTTCATTCGATCGCAAAGTAATCGTAGAAATATGTGGGAGCCATATGAATTTCCAGATTCCTCTATTGGTTATTGTTCGGAGAAGTGTCTCGATCATGTCCGCATAATTCACGAACCGTAGGGAGACACACTTAAGGATTCGACGTTGTTTGAGTAGTTATGGTATTATGAGAAAGAGACCGAATGTTGTTCGGAGTCTCGGATGGGATCCGGGATATCACGAGGAGATCCGGAATGGTCCGGAGAATAAGATTCATATAAGGAAAGTCCCGTTTCGGAGTTGGGGAATGGTTCCGGTGTTTTCATCGGGAATGTTCTAGAATGTTCCGGAATGTCCGGCACTCCGGAGGGGGAAGGGTACATGAATGTGTCATTGTAAGTTGGAATGATTGCATCATGTACTAGGTGTTCTTGCTGTCCAAAATAAAGGGTTTATTTAAATCCTAAATTGAAAAAGTCAAACGGCTAGTTTGAAAGTCAAACGGCAATTTTGGGAAGTGGGAAGAGAGGAGGATTGGTGGAGGCTGAACTGGAGGAGGGTTCCTCCCTTGGCCGGCGCCCCACCAAGCCGACTTGGGGAGGGACTCTCCTCCCCTTGGCCGGCCCTCCCACCTATATAAGGAGGGGCAGGGCTCCCCTCCTAGTACACACAAGTTTCCACCTCTAATCTCCGGTTTAGAGCCGTTTTGGTTTAGAGCTTCTAATTGCTTTAGCCAGCGGTTTAGAGCCTTCTAATTGGTTTAGAGCCTTCTAATTGGTGTGTCTAATTACTAGACCACTAATAGCCTCTCTCATAAGCTCCACCATACTCGCACCGGCTTAAGGCGAAGCCTCATGGGATTTCCCTCTACTTCCTGCATTACACGCCGTTGTCAGGGAATCGAGGAGAGTGCTACAACCTCCGCGTGCTGGAACAAGGGAGAGGAAGGTCTTCGTCGAAAACCGAACGTGTGACCGATCAAGGGAGCGCTGCCAGCGTGGCGCTGGAAGGATCGTCACGCGATCTTGAGATCGGAAAGAGTACGACTACATCACCCACGAGAATCTGCTCTCGTTAACCGCTTTGGAATCTTCGAGGGTGAGTTCCTCTATCGACTCGTTGCTACAATCTAGTAGATAGATCTTGGCTTGTTTGTTTGTATGCGATAGAAAATTTTGTTTTCCATGCTACGAACCCCTACAAAGGGTATCGAGCCGTGTCTATATGTAGATCTCTGTACAGAGTAGAACACAATGATCATTGTGGGCATTGATGCTTTTATTGTAGATTGCTTTTGTGTACTTTGCATCTAGCGGTATGTTGGGATGAAGCCCGGCTAACCTTACATGACATCGTTCATGAGACTTGCTCCACACTTGACATGCAACTTGTATTGCATAAGTGGCTCAAGGGTGCCTGTTTCTCCTAGCATAGTTAAGATCCAATTTACAACGGGTAATCAACAATGCTAGTATCAATGTTGTGGTTCTTGTTCGTAAGTTAGAACGACACTTATTGAAAGCCCCAAACCACGTAAAATATGCAAAGAAAGTAGAGGCGCTAACTTTGTTTTGCGGTGGTGTGATGATGTGATATGGCCATGATTGTGATTATATTTGATGTATGCAATGTTCCTTATTGTAAGTTGGCAACCGGCAGGAGCCATATGGTTGTCTTTAATTTTGTTAAGACCTGCTTGTCTATTCAAGGTAGTTGTAATAGTTGAAGCTGGTGGACGACAACCATGAAGAAGCGTCATTGACCTTGATGCTATGCCGGTGATGATGGAGATCATGTTCGTGCTTGAAGATGGAGATCGAAATCACAAAGAAGAAACGCCATATCATATCACATATTATGAATTGCTGTGATGTTAATCCTTTATGCATCTTGTATTGCTTAGTAGACGACGGTAGCATTATAAGATGATCCTCATGCACATAAATTTCAAGTTCTAAAGTGTTCACCCTTAGTATGCACCGCTGCCAAAGCTTGTCGCTTCAAGCACCACGTGATGATCGGGTGTCTTTGATTCCGGTGAATACAACGTAAGCAAGCCAGATTTGCTTATGCGGTAGCTAAGTTTTGTTCTTGTCGAGCCTATCTTGTACAGACATGGCCTCATGAACACTTATTAACGAAAGGTAGAGCATGAGTCATATAGTAGATATGATGAACATGTTGATTGTTCGCCATTGAAACTATATCAACTCTCGTGATGATCGGTTTTGATGTGATGGATTTGGTTCATGTGATCACTAAAACAATGTGAGGGATGTTGTTTTAAGTGGGAGTTCACCTAGATTAATTTAATTATTAATTAGAACTCAATTTATCATAAACTAAAATCAAAGTGAATTTGCATAGTTGTTGTAGTCATTGGCATCCGCTACCACCTTGGCGCTTAGTTTTAATTGAGATGATAGAACTATAGAATTCTGGTTAGTTACTTTACGAACTGGTATCGTATTGTTTTGAAGTGTTAATCTAAAGTTTAAAAGTCCTATTGCAAACTTTCAAGAAGTTCAGTTACTCCATAAAGTTTAATAATTAGTATTAAAACAAGAGTGACAATTCCAAGTGTTAGTGTTTGAGTATCATGTTTGTCTCCATGATTCTTGATATTCAAAGGATTGTCTTAATATCAAGGTTATCTAGGATCTGAAAGAGTTGTTTGAAACCATGATGTGTGGAAGATATTGTGATATCTGAAATGAAGTTTTGGTTACAACATGATAGAGTATAATATGGCAAAGTCATGTTCTCATATTTGATGAGAATTTGCAAAAGGTTGGAGACACTAGTTGTCCTAATCTTCCAAAAGGTTTTGAGAGCAACATTATACTCACGATTCACCGTTATAAGCTAAAGTAGCTTGATCATGGATAAATCCATGATGAAGGTGAATATTTGATGTAGGTAAAATGTTTACTACACCAAGAGTTAACTAAAGAAAGGAATTTGAAAGAACACCAAACATTTGATAATGGTGATCTACTTCAAAGTGCAAGTCCAAAGACATTGGTATTTAACTATACACGCTTTGGACTATGTGCCATATGTATGACTCCACTATTGATGTTGATAGATTCTTTCAAATGTAAAAGGAAATACGAAAGAGAATCTCATAAGTATATGGCGAAAAGAAAAGACTAGAATTGTTCAGTTTAAGTATATAGATGATATACGTGTTATGGCTATATTCTTTGCTTATTAAACAATGTGGTTCTTAAGTATTTGATACTGAATTTGTTGGTGTGAATCGTCATACGAAACAACACAATTCATGAACTACAATGGCCTAAGTAACTAGCAAAGAATAGGTGATGATGTTCATCGAGAACAAATAAAGGGTTATTTTGTTGCTCGTTAAACATCAACGCTTGCCTTCAAGATTTGTTTAATCAGGTATTATGAGAACAAAAGGGTTGTTCAAATAATTGCCGTAATCCATAAAAGATGGATGATTCACAAATCTCGTTGGAGAAATCACATCCATAAAACTAGTGCTAAAATTGTCGAAAGACAAATTGATTGAAAGATCACTTAGGAAGTGACATCGCCGTTTAAATTATATTGGAAAGAAAACATGAAGAAACTCCATGTGGATGGAATTTTGGAGTCTTTTGATTTTTGATCAAATGACGTTTGTGAAACTTTCCTAGAGATAATTAAAACTTCGCTCATAGGCCAAAAGGAACGAAAGACTAGCTTATTGGAACTTGTGCATATTGTTGTACGAACTCCATTATGTGTAGTCAAGAGCGATGGATTTCAACTTCATATGCTTTCTCCGAAAATTTGAGTGAATATATGAATATTTACTTAATAAGGATGAAGTATGAAATATTTGAAAAGTTCAAAAGACTTTCTAGATGAAGTGCAAAATCATTGTAACAAGAATATGAATAGTTTATGATAAGATCATAAAGGAAGATATTTGAATTACAAGTTTAGCATAATACCTAAGATTTAAGGAATCGTTCGTGGATTTGCATTTCCAAACACCATAAGAGTATGGAGCCGAGATATGTAATTAAAACCTTGTTTGACATGGTAAGATCAAAGGTGTAATTCATAGAACTGCCATTATATTTTAAAGATTAAAAGCTTTGGAGATTACCGCTTTTCCAATAAAAGAGCTCCATCATAATCCGCTGAAATGACACCATATAAAGTTATGGTTTGGGATAAAACCCAAGTAGTCCTTTCTTAAAACATTGGTATGCTATGCATAAGAAAGATGTGTGCAACCAAAGTCGGATAAACCTGTTTTGTATAAATGTTAAGTATTCCTCCATAAACACCGGAGACAAAAGTGTTTGTCGCTTAGAACGCCAAGTTTCTTTGAGAAGGAATTTTCATGAAAAGTTAAGTGGGAGGACAATAGAACTTTGATAAGGTTAAAGGAACCTTAGCTATATGTAGAGTTGCAAGCAGAAAAAGTGTTCCGGAGGCGCAACAAAACTCATGGCTCACGACCTCAAAGGTTGTGGTCACGGAGATCCAAGTTCCTATTGAAACAAGTAGGTCGGATGAACAATCAAATACCAAGATTTGAGGGTTGAATCATTATTTGAGAATAATGAACCTACTACATGCAAAGAAGCAATGATGGGCCTTGACTCGTCTAATGGCTTGAAGCCATAAAATCCGTGATAGTTCCATACAGAAATCAAGTTTTGAACTTGAAGGACCCTCGAGAAAGGTGTAAGACCTTACAGTTGTGTTTGGATCTATAAAGAAGTAGACATGGATGTTTGACATCTATGAAATAGTCGACATGTTGGGAAAGAATTCACAACAGTTCAAAGTTGACTATGACAAGATCTGATCTTTCATAGCGATATTTAGTCTAGACGGATTAATGTAGCAACCACTACATATAATTTTGTAGTAGAATACAAAACAAGTTCTTCTAATAGAATGGTTACCTAGGACGTGTGCATGACACGGTCCAAAGGGTTTTGTTAATTCAAAGGATGCTAAATGCATATGCAAACTTCAATGGTTGAAGTAAGCATAGCGGAGTTGGAATCTTCACTATGATGAAACTGTTAAAAGAGTTTAATTTCATCGAGACAATGAAGATGCTTGCATTTGCAAGAAATTAAGTGGGAGCGCTAAAACATATTTCTAATACATTATGTGGAGGACATATTGTTGATTGGAAATGATGTATCTTTTATTAACACATATTAAGAATTTCATCCCGATGAAAGACTTAGGCAAAACCCAAATATTTGGCATCAATAGACGCTAATATGGTTGTGCCAGAAGTACATAGACGAGATATTGAATGAGTTCAATATAGAAACTACAAGAAAAGGTTCTTGTCGCACAGAAAGGATTGAATGAGTTCAATGTTGATGATATATTCAAATGTATTGACATTTGGTAAGTGAAACAAAGATTCAAATATAGATTGATACTTGATGTATGAAATCACAAAGAGTGTTTATATCAATCATACTGTGGTATGTACAAATCCAGATATGTCCTATGCTCTAAATGTTATGAGCATATACGTAATGATTCATAAGATGATCATTGGACGATAGTAAGGATATTCTTATGATCTTTTGGAAGAACTAAGAGTATATTATTTGTAGAAGTGACGAATAGATGGTTAGTTCATTGTAAAAGTACTACATTGATACTAGTTTTGTCACAGAGTACAAATTAAGTTTTATCTCAATCTAAACTAAGGGTGGCACAATATAATGGAAAGTAAGTTCCATAATGGATTTGGATAAATTCCAAAGTTAAGACATTGTGACAGATACTACAACAAAAGGCTAAGTATATGACTGCTATTATAGCAGCAAAAGAGGGCATTTGTGTCAAGTAGTTTGTTATCAAACTAGGTGTAGTTCACAGCGGGATAATACTATGAAGATATATTGTGCGACAATATTATCAACATGTTTTAACCCCAAAGAACTAAAGGTCACACCGAAAGACCAAATTATACAAAGCCATCTCATTAGAGAATGAGTGATGCGTAGAGACGCAAAGATATGCAATTACACACGGACCTGGAAGTGTCAGATCCGGAGATCAGTTGACCACTAGCAATCGTGTACATACAACACCGGAAAGCCATAGGTGTTGAATACACAAAGGTTTGAAACTAGATTATTGACTCTAGTGCAAGTGGGAGACTGTTGGAGATATGCCCAAGAGGCAATAATAAAGTGGTTATTATCATATCTTCATATTTATGATAAATGTTTACATACCATGCTATAATTGTATTAACAGGAAACATTAATACTTGTGTGATTTGTAAACATAAAAGAGTCCCTAGTAAAGCCTCTTGTTAAACTAGCTTGTTGGTTAATATATGATCATGGTTTCCTAATCATGAACATAGAGATGTTATTAACAGGGTCATATCATTAGGAGAATGATGTGATGGACATACTCCTATAGATAAGCATAGCATAAAGATCAAGTCATTTCAATAGTTCAATTGCTATATGCTTTCTGATACATAGTAACCTGATTCCTTCGACCATGAGATCATGCATATCACCTTTACCGGATGGATGCTTTGATGTCATCAAACACCACACCGTAACAGGGTGGTTATAAAGGTGGCATTGAGTGTTTGGAAAGTATTGGTTGAGACACATGGATCAAGAGTGGGATTTGTCCATCCACATGACGGATAGATATACTCTGGGCCCTCTCGATGAAATGTCATCCAATTAGCTTGCAAGCATGTGACTGGCTCACAAGGGATCACATATCACGGGAACGAGAAAAGAGTACTTATCAGTAACGAGGTTGAACTAGGTATGCAGAGATACCGACGATCATAACCTCGGATAAGTAACATATCGTGAGACAAAGGGAAATTGGTATCGTATGTAAGTGGTTCATTCGACGCAAAGTAATCGTGAGAAATATGTGGGAGCCATATGAATTTCCAGATTCCTCTATTGGTTATTGTTCGGAGAAGTGTCTCGATCATGTCCGCATAATTCACGAACCGTAGGGAGACACACTTAAGGATTCGACGTTGTTTGAGTAGTTATGGTATTATGAGAAAGAGACCGAATGTTGTTGAGTCTCGGATGGGATCTGGATATCACGAGGAGATCCGGAATGGTCCGGAGAATAAGATTCATATAAGGAAAGTCCGTTTGGAGTTGGGGAATGGTTCGGTGTTTTCATGGGAATGTTCTAGAAGGTTCGGAATGTCCGCGCTCCGGAGGGGGAAGGTACATGAATGTGTCATTGTAAGTTGGAATGATTGCATCATGTACTAGGTGTTCTTGCTGTCCAAAATAAAGGGTTTATTTAAATCCTAAATTGAAAAGTCAAACGGCTAGTTTGAAAGTCAAACGGCAATGTTGGGAAGTGGAAGAGAGGAGGATTGGTGGAGGCCGAATTGGAGGAGGGTTCCTCCCTTGGCCGGCGCCCACCAAGCCGACTTGGGAGGGACTCTCCTCCCTTGGCCGGCCCTCCCACCTATATAAGGAGGCAGGGCTCCTCCTAGTACACACAAGTTTCCACCTCTAATCTCAGGTTTAGAGCCGTTTTGGTTTAGAGCTTCTAATTGCTTTAGCCAGCGGTTTAGAGCCTTCTAATTGGTTTAGAGCCTTCTAATTGGTGTGTCTAATTACTAGACCACTAATAGCCTCTCTCATAAGCTCCACCATACTCGCACCGGCTTAAGGCGAAGCCTCATGGATTTCCCTCTACTTAGGTACCACGCCGTTGTGCCGGAATCGCGAGGAGAGTGCTACAACCTCCGCTTTCTTTGGAACAAGGAGAGGAAGGTCTTCGTCGAGTACCGAACGTGTGACCGATCATGGAGCGCTGCCGTAACGTATACTGAAGGATCGCTTCACGCGATCTTGAGATCGGAAAGAGTACGACTACATCACCCACGAGAATCTGCTCTCGTTAACCGCTTTGGAATCTTCGAGGGTGAGTTCCTCTATCGACTCGTTGCTACAATCTAGTAGATAGATCTTGGCTTGTTTGTTTGTATGCGATAGAAAATTTTGTTTTCCATGCTACGAACCCCTACAACCGGACCCGGACGAGCTCGATTTGGTGTTTGAGCGTACTCCAATCTATGCCGAGGTCTTGGAGCAATTGAGGATTGAATTGAAATGGATGGACCCAAAGGATGATGTTGAGTTGGAGGGAAGACATAATGTTGGCTTGGGAATGCATGTCCTTTGGAAGACCATGTGTATCTTCTCCGAGGACCGTTGGCTTGCATACAAGGAGGTGGTGGCCGAATCACTAGACAAGGCTCTTGAGCTATTTGCCACCAAGAAAGTTGGTAGTTCATTGTCTTTGGACTTGAACCGTATGGCATCCCCATTGCGTACTATGAGTCATCCACCCGTAGACCAAGAGCTAAGCCGTGAACCTCCCTTGACCCAAACATTGAGCCCGATTTCAAGACACCAAGATGAAGTTATGGAAGAGGACAATGATGATTGTGGGGGTGAATATGAAGATGACAATGATGATGTTGAACTCCACGACAACAATGTTAGAGATTTGGACAAATATATCACACAAGATGATATGGACCATGACCTCCCGTATTCTCGAGGCTATGCATCGGACTCGGATGATGATGGTCCCGAAGAAGAAGTTGACGAGGAGGGGTTCACGGCTAGAGAGGCCGAAATCCACGACACCGTATTGGGTCGAGATCATCGGGTGCCTTTGTTTCGTGATCTTAGTCTCGCGGATGAAGCCACGGTTGATGGTGGCAAGGGCATAGTGCTTGGACCAAGGACAAGTTCTTACCGGGATGGCAATAAAGTGAATAGTGGCTTTTGCAAAGGATCAAGGTTCAGGACCTTGTTGGAATTCAAGCAATGGATAAAGGACTTCTCGGTGAAGCATCATTGTCCTTACACGGTTGTGCACTCGGACATCAAGAAGCGTTACACGGTGAAGTGCGAGGAGGAAGGATGTCCTTGGATAGTGCGTGCAAGACCATTTAAGGGAGGTCCCGATTGGCACATATCTAGTTGCGTATCAACTCACATGTGCTGAGGCCCGATGGTGGATGGCAAGGATGCAAAGAACGAGCACCGACAACTCACCTCTGAGTTCCTCGCTTATAGGCTATCCAATGACATCGCGTCATTTCTAATAATGACCATCAAGATGGTCATGGAGCTTGTGAAAGCCCTCTTTCACTACGAGGTGAAGTACGGGAAGGCATGGAAGGCTAAGCAATCCGCATTCAAGATGTTGTACGGTGATTGGGAGGAATCTTATAACCGAATCCCGAGGTTGTTTCTAGTGATGGCCAATGCTAACCCGGGCATGGTTCATGTGGTTGAACCTTATGGGAACAAGACAAGGATTGTAAACGGAAAAACCGTGCAAGTTTTTGGCCATGCATTTTGGGGTTTTGAGCAATATGTCCGGGCTTTTGAACATTGTAGACCGGTCATCTCTGTTGATGGCACCTTTATGACCGGACAATTCAAAGGCACTATCTTGATTGCAATAGCCAATGACGCCAACAACCGGTTGATTCCTTTGGCGTTTGCTTTGGTGGAGGCGGAAAGCAATGATAATTTGGAGTTGTTCTTCTATATTTTTAGAACCAATATATTAACCCCTCAAAGGGAGATATGTGTCATCTCTGACCGTCATCAAGGAATTCTCAATGTGGTGATGATTGATATTCCCGGCCATGCTCCATTGCACAATCGTTGGTGCATGAGACAATTTTGTGCAAACTTCTATAGGGCATTTAAGAGCAAGGATTTGTCCGATGATCTACAAGATTGTTGCCTCGCTTTCACGGAACATCGTTTCTCTAACTTGTACAACAAATTGCTAGTCAACAAAGAACTCAATGCCGGTGGTCGCGAGTTTCTCAATAGGAACATTGAACATATGGGAAAGTGGGCACGAGCTTTTGATGACGGTGGCCGGAGGTACGACCAAATGACAAGCAACATGGTAGAGGGATTTAACAAGTTGCTAAAAGGTGTCCGTGCATTTCCCGTCACGGCAATAGTTCGATATACATTCGACATGATGAATGAGTATTTTCTGAAAAACTCACATGAAATCGACCGACATATTGCGGGGGACAACAAGAACAAGTACAAATACAAGTTCCCACCGAAGGTTTACGATTGGATGCAATTTCAGACAAGGAAAGCAGATTCCCAAGTTGTCATGGAATATGACAATGACGAGCTAATTTACCAAGTTACGGAGCCCAGAGGTACAACGGCTGACGGTGTCCAACACGGAGGTCGAGCTTTCAAGGTCTCGCTCAAGACCTGTGAGTGCACATGCGGAAGGCCATCATTGCTTCATCTTGCATGCTCGCACTTGCTCGTGGCGTCTCGCAGACGACATTTGGATTACAATAATCCGCTCACGGTGAGAGAGGCTGAGTTCTCTACTAAGACTACTAAGAAGACATGGGATCCTAGATTTCATCCATACTTGGACCAATCACAATGGCTGGAGTACCATGGAATTCAACTATGTCTCGATCCGAAATGGAAGATTGTTGGACGTGGAAGACGCAAGACAAAGCGCTTTAGGAGCGACATGGACGGATGAGGACGTGGTGGTGGTCGGTAAACGAGCAACGATCAATTCCAAGAGCCTCGTGAGAGAGACCGGTGTGGAACGTGCAATGGTGAAGGGCACAATGCAAGAAAGTGTTCTCAAAGTAAAAGATCAAAAGGAAATCAAGGAAGTAGTAGCCAACCAAGTAGTAGCCAACAAGCTCCAAGCCAACCAAGTGGTAGCCAACCAAGGACTAGCCAACCAAGTGGTAGCTAACCAAGGACTATCCAACAAGCTCCAAGCCAACCAAGGACTAACCAACAAGCTCGAAGTCACAATTTTCTTAGACAACAAGCTCCTAGACAACAAAGAGGTCGACAACTTGGGCTAATAAGAGGAAAAGGGCGTGGTGGTTTTAATCCCGCTAGTATGATAGGTTACTTAGCAGGACCAAATCCGTATGCTCGTAGGTATGTTCACATTTATGCATATTTTACTATCATTCATGCTTATTGGGTTCAATGCATCCTTTACTAACTTGTACCTTTTATTCTTATAATAGGTATGGCGACTCAACCCAACAAGACCAATGATGGGGAAGGTGTGAGCTACTCAAAGGTCTGGGCGAATGCTATGGATGTGCTGGAGAAGAGGAAGGAAGCCGAGGAAGAGAGGAAGAGGAAGGGAGCTGAGAAAGAGAGGACGAGGAAGGAAGCTGAGGAAGAGAAGAAGAGGAAGACATTCGAAGAGGTAGTTCAACATGCTCGTGACTTGGCGAAAAATAAAGACGAAGAGGACGAGGTGAAGAAGAAGAAGGAAGAGAAAGAGAGGAAGAGGAAGAAGAAGAAGGAAGAGGAAGAGAGGAAGAGGCAAAAGGAGAAGGAATAGGAAGAGAGGAAGAGGAGGGCCAATGCTAGGCCACCTTGCGACGACCAAGAGGAAAGGCCACGGAAGGAGTTTCATACTAACGAGGCCCATGGAAAGGAGGTTCCTATTTATTGGTGTGGAACCGATTGCACTGTTAAGCAGTCCCAAGACTACAATTCACGACAACACCAAAGTACCAAGTTCAAACAACTACCAAGTTCACGACAACAACCATTAGTACCAAGTGCAACATCTACTCTACTTCCCACGGGTGGTCTTCGCCCCTCGGCCCCTTCTCGCGGGCATCTTCCTCCTCCTCCTCGGTTCTTCTTCATCCTCCACCTCTAAACGATATGGATTCTTGGACTTCTTTGTCTTGGCCGCGGAAGGGTCGGGTGTGTAAGGCTTCTTGGGTTGCCTTGGCTTGAGCACGCAGTCGGACCGCTCGTGGACCTTGTAGCGAGTGTAGTTTCCCAATGTCATCTCGTCGGAGACGCTTTCCTCATCTTGGGGCTGTCAACAAAAGAAGATTGGTAAGGACAAATTTAGGAGAAATGCAAGGGAGGGTGGGGGATGCAATGGTTGTATTACCTCGGGTGTGTTCGACTTGTCCTCGGATGTGGAGTGATGATCGCCAGAATTGTCACCTTGGGGTGTGTTGGACGTGACGCGGACGATGTTGCCACCTCGGGGTCACGACAACCTAGCAAGTTCGACAACCGCCTTAACCGTTGGCCCTGCTTCTTAACGAACTCACGAAACAGACCCTCTCCCTTCTCTCCGCGAGGGTATGTGTCCAAAGCGTCCTCGCATGCATCGGCGGACTTCCTTACCTCCGCGCGCTGTCATAGACAAGAAACTAGTAAGTTATCCATGCAAGGTGTAAGAAGCGCCAAGACGAAAAAATAATATTCGACACACTTTACCACAAAGTTGACCAAGGGAGCAAACTCGGCTTGTCGCCCTTCTCTGACCATGTTGTTGTATTGTTCGGTTGAAAGCTTATCAAACACCAATGGCTCCTCCAAGATCGAATCTCGAAATGCCCGTGGGTATATCTCCACCCGCGCGTTGTCAATGAACCATGCGATGTAGTTGTTGAAAGCATCCCGACTGAAGGGCATATCCTGTGTTCCTTTTGATTTCTTAGCCTAGATCACACACCTCCTGAATTTATAAAGGTGCTTCCTATGAAGCTTGGTCCAATCCTTCTCCTTCCTCTGCTTTTTCTTGTCCAAGCTGCACACAACAACAAGTCCTAGAGTGTTATTTGGTGAATGATAAGTACATCACATGGTAAGTCCGTGGAGTTAATAGCTTACATATGGATCCCTAAGTCCGTGTCCTTCCACTCAGGCAGGACAATCTGAAATAACCTAAACTGGGTCATGACACGCTGTGGCTGGTGATACTCAACATCCCACATGCACACCATGGGGCAACGCATTAGCCACAGACGAGATTCTCTGAGGCAAATAGGGTTAAGGCGATAGTCCTCCGGAACACCAAAGCGGTCCCCTCGACCGTATGGCTCCCACGTCACCTGCAGCATACCGCACTCATGTCAGGGTCAAAGATTACAAGTTCAAGACATATAATTGACCGCACCCGAGGAAATTACCTGATCCAAGGTGATCGTGTCAAACTCGTTGGTGTACCTCTTGTACGCCTCCACTGGGTCCGTTGGCGGTTCGAAGACCACATCCCACTTGTAAGCCCACGTGGGAAGAAGGTAGTCGTTGCCGTTATCAATGTAAGGATTGAATGTCAACAATCTCGGCCGTCCAATGGGGAAGCGTTCCCAGCTCCACACCGAAAGAAGGAGCAAACAACCACCAACCCCTGAATTGGCGGTGCTCCTAAGGCAAGCATCATCCAGCTGCAGATGAAGTGAACAACCATTTGGTAAGAACAAATTTTTTTGAGGTAATGCAGAAATATACAACAACATTTGTAAATAACTCATTACCTGACGGTACAACCAGGCCAACGCCACAGAACCCCAACTGAGGGTAGAGTAAAAAATGAGCAACTTGAGCCAATGCCACTAAGCACGATCCCCACTGTTGTCAGGAAACAGAGTCCTCGTGATAATGTACCACACATACACATGAGTGTATGTCTTGATCGTCTCCTCATCGGCATCCTCGGGGCAAATCTTGAAATTCTGGATGATCCAAGTAAAAGTAGTCCCGGCAGCGACCCTCAGTTTTCCCCCTTCGAGTTTATAGCCTCGGGTGGATCCTTCCCTATAAGGTCGATCATCTGCTCACGCCACCCGTCTGAATCCGAGCTTATGCACACATGGTTTCCCTCGATTGAGAGTGCGAGGATCATGTTCATGTCCTGCAAAGTGACCGTAGTCTCACCGGTCCTAAGGTGAAAGGTGTGCGTCTCCGACCTCCACCGGTCCACAAGCGCGGTGATAGCAGCAGGGTTGAAGGCCGGTGTGGACCGAGTGACCATGTGGATAAAGGGGAGGAGTCCTAGCTGCTAGATGTACAGAGTGTACTGCACATCATAAGGCATCTTGCCGGATGAGACCTCGTGGTACCTAAGTCGAAGGGGTTGAAGCTCCTGCAAACATACAATGGCAAATGTTAGATTTCCATCTAAACAAACATGGCATCTTGTTCAACTTGCATGGAAGTTTTTAGTACCTATCTCTTCTCCGACATCTTGTAGGCACGGTGTTGAACATCATAGTGAGCATTGTTTAGAAGGGGGTTTAGAGACATCCTATATATTCAAAACAATAGAGAGAATACGAATAATTACAAAATGTTCATATTATTCCAACTATAGTTGACACATATAGTTCTAGCATCTAGCATCTAGTTCTACCCTACTCTACCTATAATTCTAACATGAACAAAAAATTCATCCTACTCTACCTATAGTTCTAGCATCTAGAGTTGGTTATATATATTGCCAATAGAATCTAGGGTTTCACTATCCCATAATAACTAGGTGCAACCATACAATTTCTCTACCTATAGTTATAGCATCTAGATGCAACCATACAATTTCTCACATAAAACCTAGGGTTTCACTATCCCATAATAAGTAGGGTTTCAGTATCCATCTTACAAGCATTCCTAAACCTAAAGATCAAGTAAACATGGCAATGATTCATACAATCTAGGGTTTGACCAAATATTGCAAATAAGGGACAAAAAAGGAGAAATTTGTGGATGCAATTGAGAGGGATTAGAGAGAATACCTGGGGGAGGGGATTGGGAGCACGATTCTTGGAAGAAATCCCTAAATCTGGCCTGGTTGGGGGGTGTATTAGGTGGAGAGCGCCGCCGCCGCCATGCTTCCTTATCTGTTCGGGCTGGGAGAGGAATGAGGATGGGGCTGGGGAAGGCTGGCGCCGCGCTGGTACAAGACCTAAAGTGCGTACCACAACGGCTACCAGACTACAAGACAGCCACACTACAAGGCGCCGCACTAGCAGGACCAGGGCCCACGAGGCCACGGGTGAGCCACGCTGGCAGGTGCGCGGCGCCAGGCGTAATGGCGCCGCTCTTCAGGGTGCGGCGCCAGATTTTATGGCGTTGCAAAAAGGGTTAGTTTCGTGAATTTCTTTTAGCCAAAGCTCATTCCATGAATTTGTTATTTTCATCCATTCTGCCTAAACCTACAACCCTAATAGTATTGGATGAGCTGCCTGGTCCATAAATACCCCTTGATTTTTTTTTGGAAGTGCGGATGCAAAATCAGAAGCTAATGAAATCTAAGTCTTTGGTAGGTTTCCTCTCTATTCCGATTCAAAAATATCTCTTGATTTGATTATTTTTCCTTAAAAGGTATGGAAAAAAAGAAACTTAAAAAATCTAAGCGATGCTTAAATCTCTCGTTGGCTTTCTCTCCCTTTTAATCACCATGCCACAAGACAAACCCACGATCCCCCTCAAAGCAGCCACCAGCCGACGAAGCATAGGCACGGTCGTAGGCATATATTCTTCAATTATTCCAGGATCCCGTTTAATCAGAGCCCACAACCTCTCTTGTTTCAATTAGGCAACCCAATCTTCAATTAAGCCCCAAATCTTGTTTATTAGCCTGCACGTCTTCAATTATCCCATAGATTGATCGCTACTCGTTGATTTCTGATTAGGCTTGCTGAAACTACGCGCAAGCAATCCTATTTAAACTGGCGAGGGCTGGTTGTAACGCAGCGGTGTGGGACTAAACTTCTGAGTTGCACCAGATTTGATTTGATTCCATGTCTTTTGAACGTCAAAGCAACCGGGCCCCCAATCCTGAAAGGCACATGTAGCCCGCGCCCCGGCCCATGGCACGATGGCGTCGATGGATGGCACCAGTTTTCTTCCGTGTATGTTTCTCTCCAGCGGGATTGTGTTTTTTTCACTTACCGGTGGCGTCGTTGCTAATACGTGGTTTGGTGGGAGAACAAAATAGTCTAAAAAATATTGGACCGTAAGAAACACTTCATACGTTATTATGAACCGCAAGAAGCACTTCGTATTTTATTATTACTAGCAAAATGCCCGCGCGTTGCGGCGAACAAAGTTAGTCTTTGTTGTCCGGTGGTGAGTCTTTTTAAAATCAGTGGCATGTTGTATCATAGACATTTTTTTTAACTTGCTCGGTGATATCCGCTCTTCGATCAACTGATTGTTCTAATTTGCAAGCATGCTATTTTCCTTTCTCCAAACCCCCTCTTCCTATTCCTTGGCGTGAAGCGATAGGACCCCATCGAACTCACAAATGCCGGAATCTCCACGTGTTGTCGGCCACTGCCCCATGGTCCCGCGTGGCTCAAACCAACTGCAAAGAAGGTTCAAGGAAGAAGCCATTACAACAATTAAGGATGGCATCAATGATATATGGAGCAACAATACTATAACGATAATTGACTGAAAGTAACTGAATATAGAGATCTTCTGATGCTAATCTTGTGATAAAAAATCAGCAGAGATGATGTGTGCAGATGCTATGCAAGAAACATAACCGAGATATTTATTAGATGACACATATGAGGAAGATCCGCAAAGAAGGAAAATATATTTGCGTATGTCGGGGAGGAGTTAGGATGTGGATTTGGTCTAAAATTAACCTAAATTGCAAGGATAATTCAATTTTAGGGTTAGGTTTGGTGTCCTAACAAGATGCCAGAATTTTTATAGCTTGTTTTTTATATGATGCATGCATAGTCGTTCGTTGTTGTTGCCCAAAAAATTGACCCAACCCACATAGTCGTTCATTAAACCGGTATTTTTCTGAGGTAGTCTACTCTCTGTCGTCGTGCTCATGCACGTATCTCCAGCAGCAGACACCCCCGGCCGTCACACACCCTGACCCGACCGACCCTCGCTCAGCTCCGTTCCGCCGACAAAGCTTGGCCCGGCGCCGCTCCTACAGAGCAGCACAGAGAGCCTCCACCAGCGTCCTTTCCAGCGCCCTTCCTCCGGCCTGAGCACCGAGCCCCTCCGTGCTCCGCTGGACACCGTCCTCATAGGTGCCTTTTTTTTAATCATGCATCTCGCATGGTCCCTTCGCCCCAAGCTCTCCTCTACAGCTTCGCATACATGCCCATGTACCTCCGGCTCCTCGAGCTCCGACCTCGCCCTCCGGTAGTCGCTTCTCATCTCCAGACAAGCCGCCGCCATCCACTCGCCCCCCCGAGGTCTGCGTCGTCCTCTCTTCCTCGCCCCATACATGCAAGGTGTGAATGCAGCGTGCAAGACTGCAGGTCCCTCTCGTTGGCATGGGATGCCCCGCTGTTTAATCAGCATCTCATGCCACATACAATCCAGTACCCTCTCTTTTGGCTCGTCAACAGCGCATGGAAATTTACTTCCTTTCTACGGAATAAGATTTTTGATTTCTATCGCGGCTTGCTGATATTCCAAGACCTGTGAATGTATATAAACCGGTGGTAGTCGGTGTAACTAAGCGAGGTGGGACTAATTCAACACGAAAGTTCATGTGTTGTCTCTCCTTTTCTAATCCAATATTGGTTCGGTTGCCTGGCTCGAGAAATTCCTGTAGTAAGCCCACTTGCCTAGCTCGTGGCCCATCACCCGGATTAATCTAGTAGTAATTCTCGGACGAGCAAAATAAAAGGAGTCAACCGGTACGTGGCATGTGTATGTAGTATTTGGTTTGGTGGGAGGGTAAATTAGTCCAAAAAAGTGTTGGACCGGGAGAAACACTTCGTGCTTTATTATTAGGTATAGATACTAACAAAAGTGCCCGTGCGTTACACCGGGATAAAGAAATTCTCCATATACACTTATATACTTTCATGTCTAACAAGCCCTCCCTTTCTCCTTCTATATTTTTTGTAATAGTATAAATTGAAAAAAGATAGAAAAAAAGAAACACAGTCATATACCTCCTAACGAAAGCAAAGCAACATGCTGAACTCTCCAGTCATAATCAAGTATTAATTCAGAATTTGAATGGAGCCATGATCCATAACAATCCTTGTATGAGAAACAGCAGTTAGAAAAAAACAATGAATGCATTTTCAAAAAGATAGAAACTGATAGTTGACTTTGCTACTACAGATTGGCCAGCTTACAACATATAATCGTTTAATTGACCTATGGAGTATTCGTTCAATGATGCATTCAGAACTACCAAATTTGCTGCCCAATTCATATCTCAGTCCATCAGAAAATACAGCTCAAGATTCGCATCAGCAGAGACGTCGTCTTTGTTGTTTTCTCGCTGAAAAACTTGTATCGAGGCAGTGAAGAAAGGATTGGCATTTTGCTCTCGTAAATTTATCCTCTATAGTTGATTTGATTTAGCAAGATAATCTAACCATAGTTTCATATTAAACATCCATCATCGAGAGCTGAGATTGCAGGCTGCTACGTTCAGCTGTTTGACGGAGCTAGCCCCAAAAGAGCCAGATTCATCCAGCACCAGTTTTCTATATTCGTTGATCCATAGTATGATCTTGGAAATAATTAATCCAGTGTATGCAAGTTTTGGCCTGATGCAAGCCAATGTTCATATGCCCACCTCTGCCTATTTTATATGGAAATCCGATCCATGTGGAGTGTCGACTCTCATGCTGCACCTTTTCCCTTCATGCCTCTCATGTTCTTCTTGAGCACACCCTCCCCAGGAATCCCTGGTTGAGATGGCTCCTCAGGTGGCCTGATTTTTGAATTAAAATTAAACTGCATGATGCATAACTCTGTGAGCTGTACATGAAATTGGACAGAAATTGAGTTCTTCCAACACATATTCAGACTGAACTGAAACAAGAACGATATCTTTTGGATTAAAATCAAACTGCACGATGCATACCTCTGTGAGCTGTACATGAAATTGGACAGAAATTGAGTTCTTCCAATGCATATTCAGACTGAACTGAAACAAGAACGATGTCTGCCAAGGGACCATACTCCACTGCCGTCCCTTGCCGACAGAGATGCTTGCTCTCTTGAGGCCTTCATGGGCGGTCTCGAGCTGGTAAGGGGCTTGCTTCCTGTGCAGACATCGTCGGTCTGGAGGGCCCCAACTCCTACTCCGACCTCCTGCTGGCCATCCCACCCACCGGCCTAGAGAATATAGGAATCCTCCCTTACTCCTCCTCATGCTTGGCCGCTGCCTCCATCCTCGCTCCCTCCGTGTGTCCCGCCCAGAGGGAGCTCCTCCACGCGCAGGTCGCGGCTTGGTCTGCCGCTTCTATCTGGTCTAGCAAAAAAACAATTGAAGAAAATTAGATCCAAAGCAAATCACATTGAGAATCAATAGAAGCTTGGGAAACAGAACGGGTGGTGCTCAACTCGATCTGAAAAATCATGTTCTACTCAACTTGATCTGAAAAATAGTCAGCGGACGGAAAGCACCGGCTGGGCTACCCGCTCATCGCATGGATCCCCAACTTTCTTGCCTCTGTCGTGGCGGCTGCGGCCCAGGCCGACGCCGGCACGGCGCTGTCTTGGTAACAGCCGCCATGGCACAAGCACGGGGTTACGCAAGGTGCGTGATGCGGCCATCCGCGCACTGAGACTAGTCACAATGAAAGTATCATATAGTAGTATCATGCATATGATACTAGCATATGATACCATCTTCACAATGCATAGTATCATATAGTAGTATCATAATTTTAGTGTATTTATTGCTTTGTAGAATCTCAATGTAAATCTGTGTGCAAGATTTATTTGGAATTGGTTTTTCTAGTTCTATGTGCTATGATACTGTATCTACCTATGATACCAACACAATCTCTTTCATCATTAATTGCAGTGACACATAAACATTTTGCATGCATGTGATGCATGATACTATCTATGATACCCCCATTGGGGCTAGTCTGAAAGAAGAGAGCTGGACCTCCCTCCCACTCGCCATTGGTCACCGTGACCCTCCCCTCCCCTCCCCTTCGCCTCACCTGGTTCGCTCCGTTTGGAAGAAATAAAAGGACCGAACCGGTACGATGGCAATGGCAACATGATGTAGTATGTACTTTGCTAGGAGGTAAAACCGTCCATAAAAAAAGACTGGTTGACAGAAGCGTTGCTGCTTTATCGATGGTATTGGTAGATAATTTATTTTCTGCTCAAAGGGTAAAGCCGTCCAAAAAAGTATAGTTACTACAAGAAACGCTCCTTCCTTTATTATTAGGTACTAGGAAATATACCCGTACGTTGCACCGGGAGAAAAAATCTATACTACAAAAACCTACAAAGTAAGTTGTCAAGGTCGGCTTTTTGTATAAATCAGCCATCTTAAGCGTGTCGACCACTCTATGGTTTGGTGTTCTACTCACCGTTTCATCTGCACGCTTAAGTGAGGCCACTCATACACATTCTCTAGAGGTGTGCACCGCCATCATTGTCTTATTCCACTTTGTGTACATCGCTTTAGTTGAGGAAGAGGAGTAGAGAAAGATTATAAAGACAGATAAAATATTGAGAGATTAATTTCAGATGCGTATGCATGTCATCAGCTTGATCATCCGGTGCTCCAACATCAGAGACACCAGGGCTTTCACCAAGAGGAAGAATTTTTTTCATAAAAAGGTGTGATTCACAACATGTTTATTTTACGCATCAGGATCGGCAACCAAAAGGGTATCCTCCATCTGCAGAAATCGTATGACCAGAATGTAATCCTAAAAAACACATGACTCGACACACAAATTTTAAAAATCAAGGAAACATTTAGCTACCGGAGGAACTTGTTTAACATAGTACAACCTTCGATTGCACTATGCGATTGCATCGACTCAGCGTACACCTACTGCCAAGTGCCACTAATCATCTGCCGATCACTATACCATGCAATAATCGCAAAGGCACATAATTCATCAAGGTAAAACTTCAGAAACAAAGGAGCCGAAGGACTAAACCACACATACCTCGTTGACCTCACCGTAGCCGACGAGCGAGTTGAGAAGGAGTGCGACCCACAACTCGATGACCAGGGACGCCGAGAAGTCGTACGGTCGCCTCTTCCTCCCGCCAGACCCACGCTCTACTCATGCTCTTGCGCCCGTCCTCCTTGGTCGATGAAAAGGCGACACGCTTCTTCCTCCGGCTGCCCATGGTCTGATCACGCTCGCCGACCACCTCCCTTCGCGATCGCTTTTCGGGCTCGACATCTACCTGGGCGATATGACGAGATCCCCAAACAAATCAAAGGAATAACAAAAAGTACAGCTGAAAGGATCGAGTCTCATATGCTCAAGTAACAATCCAACTTACCGCATAATCAAAGAATCGGATCCAAGAAAAACTGATTTGAGGATTCCTTAAAACTCATGTATTTGTTCTTTGATGCAAACTTTTTCAGATCCAGGGATCACACATATCTGATAAATATGATACATCCGTACGGAATTTCAGGAGCGATGTACAGGCACCAAGGTTGTGCTGACGTGAGGCTCCGTTTGACATCCGCCGAGACAACACATTGAGAACTCATGCCCACAAGAGTCGGATCGATGCATCTAATCGCACCGCATGACCAATCAAAATTGTATGTCAAAAACAGCTAGCCGCCTCTTCTCTGTAGATGCCAATCGAGCTGAGCTATTCTCACAGATACTTCAGAGACTCCAACAAATCCAGCTTAGTCCTCTCACACACGGCCGAGCTCCGGCCGTAGCCTCCTAGGCCGTCTGTCATTGTCTTTTGTGGTATATGCCAACCAGGTTCTATAGTCTTTCTTCCTAAGTATATTTTGCTTAGGAGACAAATTTCATAAGTACATTTATCTGCTAGTATTATCGATTATAACGAATCTGCTTTTGATTATCTTATTTTCAAGAAAACAGGTGTTTACCGATCGCGGAAGTTCTTAAAGAACCGTTACCGCTTGTGTCAATGTAATTGGTTATAATCGGAGATAACTATGTATATCAATGGTCTAAGTGAAATCTAGAAAGAACTGATAATCCAAAATCTTATCTCTCAGAGCTGAGACCGCATTCATGTTTGTTGACTCATCTTGAGTCGCAGTACAACTCGAAGCCACTGTGGACAGTTCACATTTCCCTCTCCAACTCGACCACATCCATTTTACCAGATAAAACCAGAGGCATACGCAAATCGAGGGTGACAGAGCGGCATGGGTCGCTACTTGTTCATTGAAACGGCTCGACTTCTGGCCGTCGTCATGGCGCAGTTCAAGGAGAGCCTACCGGCCGGTGGTAGGCATCCACGCGGTTCAGTTGACGGCGAGCTCGCCCGACAGGTGTTGCGGGCATGTGGCCTCCACGCGGTTCAGTTGACGTCAAATTTCCTACTTCCACACGTCAGATTTCTTTTTTTACTTACGGGTGGCGAGCGTTGTAACACGTGGTTTAGTGGGAGGGCAAATTCGTCCAGAAAAGTGTTGGACCGGAAGAAACACTTGCCGACGAGCTCCGGCTCAGAGCCTCCTAGGCCGTCTGTCGCTGTAGTTTGTGGTATATGCCAACCAGGTTGTATAGTCTTTCTTCCAGAAGTATATTTTACTTAGGAGACAGCCCCATAAGTATATTTATCTGCTAGTATTATCGATTTATAACGAATCTGCTTATGATTATCTTATTTTCAGTAAAACAGGGGTGTTTGATGGCGGAAGTTCGAAAGAACCGTTACCGCTTGTGTCATCAGAATTGGTTATAACTGGAGATAACTATCTATATCAATGGTCTAAGTGAAATCTAGAAAGAACTGATAATCCAAAATCTTATCTCTGTAGCTGACACCGCATTCAAGTTTGTTGACTCATCTTGGAGTCGCAAGTACAACTCGAAGCCACCGGGGACAACTTCTGTTACTCCCTCTCCAACTCCTGACCACATCCATTTTACCAGATAAAACCAGTAGGCATATGCAAATCAGAGGCAGGACAGAGCGGCATGGGCTGCTACTTGTTCATTGAAACGGCTCAGACTTGTGCTGGTCAGGTCATGGCGCAGTTCAAGGAGAGCCTACCGGCCGGTGGTGGGCATCCACGCGGTTCAGTTGACGGCGAGCTCGCCCGACAGGTGTTGCGGGCGTGTGGCCTCCACGCGGTTCAGTTGACGTCAAATTTCCTACTTCCACACGTTAGATTTCTTTTTTCTTTTACTTACGGGTGGCGTGCGTTGTAACACGTGGTTTAGCGGGAGGACAAATTCGTCCAGAAAAGTATTGGACCGGGAGAAACACTTCGTGCTTTATTATCAGGTATAGATATAGATATAGATTATAGGTATAGATATAGATTATTATTATTATTATTATTATATATTATATATTATATATATATATATATATATATATATATATATATATATAGTGGAATGCCCGTGCGTGTATGTGTAATTCCTGCTGTCTTACGAGTGCTCACGAGAGAAAATCTTCGTCGAAGAGACCTACAAGGAAGCTTTTTACCGAACCACAATCATGATCTATTTTTCACAAAACACTACATATAAAAATATAAAAACTTAAACCATAATTACAAAATATTTTATTTAAAAGGGTGGTATTGCACGACAGTGGTTGATTAAGAAATGATTAGCGAGAAACTCTAGATCTGTTCCACCTATTCTCACAATGCTCATGTCTTTATCGATTACCGTTCCCTCCTTTGTCACATTTGTTTTATCAAACGATACTCGTGCATGGCCATAAATTTGATTTCGGTCTGCCAAACAATAAATATGTCTACTTTGCCACTACAATAATCTCTAAAAAGTATATTTTCTCTTTAAAAAAATCAACCTTGTTTCCTAAAATCTTTAAAAATATATAAAAAGAAAAGACCCATGCCAGACAGCCCCAAAATCCCAAATATGTCGTCCATGCATATTTTTGACACGTAAAATATTTATCGAGATGCATAGTCACGTCACACTGGAACATCATTTTAATCCTCAATCAACCAACACGATGCTTACAGCGAATGTAGATGTTGTTGGTGTCCATCAGTTTTTTATAGAAATAAATGGGAGAGACCCCACCCAGACCCAAGCGGCAACCTCATCAAGCCCACTAACCCAGCATAACTGTAACTCATCCTCGCTCGTCTCCCTACCCCGCCCGAGGCTCAGACTGAGCAGCGCCGCCTTCTCTCTTCACTTCTCGGTCACATCCTAGGCGCTCGCGGCCCCTCTACTTCCTTCCACAGCTCTGACCACCGAAACGCAGCCGCCTGCCCGTCGACCTCGCCAATCCCAGGTCGCCTCCCCTCTAGTTCGCGAGACGCGCCGCCTCTGCACATCGTCTGTATGTCCTTCTGCTGCCCTCAATGCTGGCTCAAGCTCTCCGCCACCACGCCTCCCCCTTCCTCGTGACGTCACCGATGTCCACTGATGCGTCTCTGGACCTCTGGCCACGGCTCGTGGTCTCCGCCATGCTGCCAGTTGAAGGGGGCGGTGGCGTGGGGATTAAAAAAAGCGACGAACCGTTCTGAGGGAAATGTAAGTAGTGAGGCAGAGAGGAGGCGAGGCAGTAGGCGACACGGACAACCTCGTCTCAGCCGCCGCCGCTGCCTCGAGCCGTGCAGTGAGGAGACGGGATCCCGTCGGCTCCGGGCGGCCCTGGCCAGGGGAAGGTAATCAGTTGACCATCGGGAGGTAGGGAGGACTTGGTCATCGGGATTTTTTTCTTGCATGGGACGGACAGGTCACTTGGCGGTGGCAGGTCTAGTAAATATTGAGAACGGACAGGGGCAAAATCGGAAAGAGAAAATCGGAACGAAAATTTTGGTACGAACGAACCTACCTCTGTCTAAATTAGTAGATAGATAGATAGATAATATATAGATAAGTCATAAAAGCATATAAATAGGTGTTTTTTATTTTGGTTTTTGTTTATGCCATCATTCTACTATGTTCATTTATTAGACAAAAGCCAAAGCCAAAAACATCTATTTTGGTACTTTTGTGGTTTATAAGCCAAACTCCAAAAGCTAGATTTAATCCCAACCAAACAAGCACGAATTGTGCTCCAAGAGCAGCACGGACAAAAAAACACACTCCTACAAGAGCTGCTCGAGGAAACCAGAATCACCGGCCAGAGCAAACCAACCTGTGGTTGGATGGCTAGGAGGGTGATTGTACCCCTAGCCCACCAGAGTTCAAACCTCATGTTTGACACTATGTGTTGCATAAAAGGAGGAATATTTTATTAGTAGGACGCGACGTTCCCGTCGACAACGAGATGCCCGTGGTGACTTTGTCAATCTCAAGACTCGATCCGCCAGCTCAGTCTCTCGGAGGTGCTCATAGGGGTAGGATGTGCGTGTGTGAGTTCATAGGGGTGGGTGCATGTACGTGTTGTGAGTGTCTACGATTGTACCGTGTTTCTAAAAAAAGAATCATCGGTCAGAGAGAAGGTCCACCAAAATAAAATAAAATATGTTTTTACGAGGGCGACCGTCCAGGACTTACGGGTCCAACCAGCAAGGCCTAGCCCACACACACCTATAAGCACGCGACAACACCTGCACGTACACGACCCCAACCCTGCCTCGCGTTTCCCTCGAGCCACCCCCGCCAAACACGAGACGAGTGCCTCTCGCTCTCTCTCTGCCCATCGAGACACGCCGCCGTTCCCCGCCATCGCAACCTCACCTCCATCCTCTTCACCGGAGATCCGCTGTCGCTAGGAACCTCAGGTCATCCCCGAACTCGTCGTGTCCCCTCTTGCCCGCGAGCTCCGCTTCCTGACCTTGGCGGGTTAATTTGGACTCCTGGTTGATGCCCCGTGTGTCGGTCGTGTATCCGCTGGTTCTTCCTTCTATGTGTCGTGGTCTATTAGCGTCCACTTGGCTAGTCTAAGACTTGGCCCACGTTCTGGATGTTTATGCGTTCATAGCCCAACAATAAGAAGATAGCCCACTTCATCCCAAAAGCCCGGACTAAAGGGAGGAAGGAATCTCTCACTTATAAGCTGGGTGTGGTCTCCTCTCGTAGGTGAGGTGGGACTAAACCAAGTAGTCTCCACCGGCCAACAGAGGGTTCTCACATGCCATCCCCCTGAAAAGCCCCTCAGGAAGGCATGGCGATGCTGGCTCTGATACCAGATGTTAGCGTCTACTTTGCCAGTCCAGTACTCGCCCCACGTTCTGCATGTTCATGCGCTCATAACCCAACAATAAGAAGAGAGCCCACTCCATCCCAAAAGCTCGGACTGAAGGGAGGAAGGAACCAGTCCAGGCTTTTGGGATGGAGTGGGCTCTCTTCTTATCGTTGGGCTGTGAGCGTATGAACGTCCAAAACGTGGGCCAAGTACTGGACTGGCCAAGTGGACGCTAACATCTGGTATCAGAGCCAGCATCGCCATGCCTTCCCGAGGGGCTTCTCAGGGGGATGGGATGTGAGGACCCCTCTGTTGACCGGTGAAGGCAGCTTGGTTTAGTCCTACGTCACCTACGGGAGGAGGCCACACCCATCTTATAAGAGAGAGATTCCTTCCTCCCTTCAGTCCGGGATTTTGGTATGGAGTGGGCTCTCTTCTTATTATTGGGCTATGAGTGCATGAACGTCCAGAACGTGGGCCGAGTACTGGACTGGGGAAGTGGCCGCTAACATCATCCTAGAGTGGTTTCTCTGCTGCGCTTGGTGTCACACCCTCCTATGCACTATCGGCTTGGAGCGGTTGCTCCTTGCGCGTGTCATGAAAAGGTTTTTTTAGATGATGAAAAGGTTTTTGGCGTGGCAGATAACTGGAGGCGTTGGGGATAGGATGTGGATAAAACATGCGAGGGAGGGGTGAGTTCAAAGAAAAATGAACCGGTCACTTGGCGGTGTAAATTGTTTTGAAGCTGAGGGGTAGTTTTGTAGCGACGTACCAAACCATCAAGACTGTAAGCCTTTTAATAGTAAAGATAATAATTGGTGGGGTATTAGCACTCACCATAAAAATCAAGCATTTTCGACCATCTGATCATGTCAGCCAGTGATAACTATAAGTGCTTAGATCGTTTATAGCTATTTTCGAAGTTAAGATACCGATCCCACAGAGAGCCCAAAGGTAAGTGTTTATGGGTGAAGTCTCTGTCACACTCAAAGTTGTCACAGTTCTTCGAGTGAATTGACTGCAAGTGTTGAAATAAGAATAAAATTTGGATTAAATAAATGTATTTTAATAAAACTAAAATGTAAACTTTAGAAATAAAAAGCATAAAAGTAAAAAGTGATTGGTTGTTTGTTGTTTTCTGCAGATGACAAAGTAGGCACGGAGAGATATAGTTCATGGTGATAGTGAATGTGCCAAGTAGGTGAGTGATAAATGTAACAATTATAATCTTCTAAATATATGTGTAGGCGAGCAACCCATAATTAGCCGGAACTCCTCTTGGTAGATTTCATCCCAACTTCAATAATCCTACTAGTCTGTTACCAAAACCATGATCAGTCACTAGACGATTAAGATCCTTCAGGTTTCTTAGCAATTAAGCTCATTAGATCAGACTAATGCAATAGGCATAGTGGATACTCGTGCTTCTCGAGTTCAACTAATTTTCCATTGATATCCCCTTGTCACTCAGGGGTCGCCGGTTGATGGCTCAGTTGATGTAGAGCCTGTTGGGAACCCTAAGAGCAAGGTATTATGACCACAACAACAAGTTTTCCCTTATTTATGGAACCAAGGTTATCGAACCGGTAGGAGAAAGAAACCACTTCTGAAGGTGTTGCTAGCAACGTGGAGCCTGCACACAACACAACCAAAATACTTTGCCCCAACTTATCAATGAGGTTGTCAAGCTCACTAGTTTTGCTAAAACAAAAGATTAAACGTATAGTGTTGAAGAAAGTAATTGCTTGTAGTAATTATAGAAAGTAAATAGTAAACATTAGTTGTAATATCAATGGGAAGGAATAGACCAGGGTCCACAGTTCACTAGAGGTGTTTTCTCCATAAGATAAATAACATGCTGGGTGAACAAATTACAGCGGGGCAATTGACAAATAGAGAATGCATAACAATACATGTACATGACATCATGATCACTATGAGATTCACTTGGGCATTACAACATGATACATAGACCGTGATCCAACTGCATCTATGACTAATAATCCACCTCCGGGATATCATCTGTACAACCCTCGGGTATTAAGTTGAAAGAAACAGATAATTGCATTAAGCAAAGTGTGTAATGTAAACAATACAATTGCCCTTGGGCAAAGGATTGTTGTTTTCTCCCTAGTAGCAACATCACATCTACAATATTAGAAGTTTATGTCACTCTCCCAGATTACTAGAGGCATGAACCTACTATCGAGCATAAATACTCCCTCTTGGAGTCACAAGCAAATACTTGGCCAAAGTAAATACTAGCAAGGGAGAGCATGCAAGATCACAAATAACATAGACATGATAGAACAACAATCAATCTGACATAATACTAAATATTCATTGGATCCCCACAAACACAACATGCAACATTACAATAAGATGATCTTGATCATGATAGGCAGCTCACAAGATCTAAACATGGTGGCACAAATAGGAGCAACAACCATATAGCTACTGCTATGGACCCATAGTCCAAGGATGAACTACTCACACATCACTCCGGAGGCAGGCATGGTGACGAAGAAGGCCTCCGGGATGATCTCCCCTATCCAGTAGGGTGCCGGGAAGAGCTTCAGATTCCTCCCGATCTAGGGACGACAGTGGCGGTGGCTACAGACTTTTTTGTAGGATTATGATCTTGTCATTAGGGTTTTCGTCTCGGGGGGTTTATATAGGCGAACATGCGAGGTCGGTGGACGCCCGAGGGGCCCACACCATAGCCAGCCGTGACCCAGGGTGGGCCCGCGTGCCCCCCTGGTGTGGCTGCCTCGCTGCGCCTCTTCGTCTCTCCTTCGGACTCCGTCTCATGTCAGAAAAAATAGGAACTTTGGCTTTTGTTTCGTCCAATTCCGAGAATATTTCTTTACTAGTTTTTCTGAAACCAAAAATAGTAGAAAACAGGAAACTGGTTCTATGACACTTGTTAATATGTTAGTTCCATAAAATTCATAAAAATGACACAAAGTGTAGACAAAAACATAAGATAATCAGTGCAAAACAAGCATGGAGCATCAAAAATTATAGATATGTTTGCAATGTATCAGCATCCCCAAGCTTAACTCCTGCTCGTCCTCGAGTAGGTAAGTGATAAAAAAGAATAATTTTTGAGGTGACATGCACCATCACAATCTTGATCAAGGTACTGCAAAGCATTGATAGCTGGGATCAAAGTACTCTAAATATAAGCATGAAAGATATATTTCTAACAATAAGACATAGCAGCTATGTTGCAACATGAAAGGCAACGCAAACAAAAGTTCATGAATAATGCTTTGAAAGACATTTGTTTGTTTCACATATATAAAACATAGCAAGAGTGGTATTCAGCTTGTCCTTCATGGAATAGTAAAACATAAATGCATAGGACACCTTCAAAGTTATAAGGGTGAGTAGATACAAATAATTTAAGAATAAGCAATATCATAATTACGAATTAATCAACAAGTTTTGGGACAATGTACATTGAACTCAGAATGACAACTATGCTATATTAGCAAGTGCATAAAGATAGAATATGAAGACTCAACAAAAAGTAAAAGAAAAGCCCTTCGTAGAGAGAAGTAGGGATTAAATGGTTTTATAAAGCTTCGAAAAATTATGGTACTTATTATCTTTGAGCTCTCATTGCCCATATCATAAGCATCTTGAAGTGATTAAGGTTAATGTGAGGTCAAATATGAATTATATGCTTGACAAATCACAAATTGAAATTCTCATGCCCCTTGAGTATGAGTACCGAGACCTCATGCTACTCAACTTTGGCCCCAGGCAAGTTCTTGTCATTGTAAGTATATGTGTATCATAGAGAGACGCCAACGGGGTACCCCTTCCCCATGACACATGAGATATCCTGTATCAAAATGATAAGGCAACAAACAGTGAGCATCTCAGCAATCCCTTTTTTTTTGCTATTTTCATAGTTTTTTATTGATTATGCTTCATAGAATGCCACTATGGTTTCGCTGCAAGTTTCCACCATGATTAGGCATGGCTTAGGCTAGCTGCCCAGGCGTTTCTCTAACACATATAAAAACTCCATGGACTTACAAGCTCCCATCTTATTTCACACCGACGGCATCCATAAACAAAAGAACATGATATCAACTAAATAGAAATAAGTGCAATGTTGAAAGCGTGCCCCATGACATCATGGTTTTGCTAACTCCCAACTTACAATTTGCAAGCATATAATCATCATAAGATAGTCACAATGGTTTAGATTTATTAAGTGCAAGAAATAAAATGTTCCTTCAAGTTCGTGAGAGCTTTAATCACTAATTTTCTCATAACAAAAATTTAATTTGGAAGATAGATAAAAACATGAATATACTTGGAATAGTGCAACGCACCACGCATAGGAATTTATAGTGGAATATTTCGAATAACTTGGTTTCTTGGGAGTTGGATGCACGAGTAGAGCTTATACTCAGTACAAGTGGAGGCTAGCAAAAGACTGGGGCGACCAACTAAGAGAGCAATAATGGCCATAATCATGTAGAGCGATAAAACATTATTAATCAAGGCATAAAGTGACATCACAAGTCAAAAACTAAATGATCATAGAGTCTAAGGTGACTGGTTCATAGCCATAACATGGTGTAAGCATGTGCCAAGTCAATCCAAATAAAGCATCAAAGGAGAATACCACAATATTATGCTTTTGTATGCTAAAACAACACATGATTCTTTTATGGCACATTAAGCAATCTCAATTGTTTGAAACAAGTCATGCTACAACAATAATTACTAAGCATATGGTCAAAGCAACATCTAACATGACAAGATAAAGTCTAAGCCATAGTCAAAACAAGCTTCTTTTTACCACCATAAGCGTGAACCATTCTACTCTTTTCCAACACCAATCAACTTATTTGAAACAACTCACAAATATAATAATCAATAAATACCAGAGAGCTTGTCTCACCTAACTACAAAGGAGAACTAAAAAGTTCTAAGCAAAAAGAAGAAGAAAACTATAGCAAAACACAGTGCTAGCAAAAGAGAACACTCGCAGAACAATAAGAGTGAAAACTAGAGTGTTCTAGGCAATGAAAAACAGGGTGTGACTTCTCCAAATGAAGTATGCTGGTATCCAACCAACTTATTGCAGCAAAAAAGCAAAAGAAAACTAAAAAACAAAAACAAAGACGCTCCAAGAACAACACATAGTGCATGAATCAATAAAAGTATAGTATCTTGAAAGAAAACCTGAGATTTTTATTGATGAAGAAGGGGATGCCTTGGGCATCCCCAAGCTTTGACGCTTGTACCTCTTGAATATTTCTTGGGGTGACACGGGTGGCATCCCCAAGCTTGAGCTTTTTCCATACTTCATCTCATCATATCATTCTCTCCCTACACTTGAAAACTTCGTTCATACAAAACTTCACACAATCTTCATTAGCAACATTAGTGTATGCAAGATAATAAACCTTTGGGTTCAGTTTCAACTCAAGTAAATCATCCATTAAAACATAAGCTATTGTAGCAACTCCTTTTAAAAGCTCAGGTGACCAAAAGAACTCAAAAGAAATCTATTTAAGAGGCAAATACAAATGATGGCAGAAATCTATCAAAACAGACCTACAGGTAAAGACTGATTTTTTAGAAAATCTTTCGTTGCTCTAATCGAGAAGTGCAAAACCAACTAAAGTTAGATAATAACCTGGGGCATGCGCACAAAAATTTGCATATCAATATGATGTTTTGGAATTTTTCACGATTTTTTACAGCGAAGCACAGAAATCTGTTTCGATACAACAACTTCCCCAAATCTTACTCCCCTCTCATTAGAGGCTATTCTTGGCACAAAAACCAAACAAAAAGGATAAGGAGAGGTTATAACAGAGGCAATAACTTCCAAGACTCAACAAAAGAAAAAATTACTGAAAAAAATTTGGGTTATCTCCCAAGAGTGCTTTTCTTTAACGCCGTTCAGCTAGGCACAGAAAGCAAGAATCAAGTATTTTAGAATGAAGAAGCATTAAGATCAAAATTTGTTCTAATAAGAGAATCAAAAGATAGCTTCTTTATTTTTTGAGGGAAGTGTTATATATATTTCTTGAGTGGGACTTGATGTTTAATGGTGCCTTCCTTCATATCAATAATGGCACCAACAGTTCTAAGAAAAGGTCTTCCCAAAATAATAGGACAAGAAGCAGTGCATTCAACATCTAAAACATAGAAATCAACGGGGATAAAGGTATTGTTGACCATAATAAGAACATCATTAATTCTCCCTATAGGTTTATTTTTAGCATTATCATCAAGATGGACATCCAAATAACAATCTTCCAATGGTGGTAAATCAAGCATATCATAATTTTTTCTAGGCATAATATAGACACTAGCACAAAGATCACATAAATCTTTGAAATCAAAATCATTCACTTTCGTATTAATGATGGGCTCCTAACCATCTTCTAATTTCCTAGGAATAGAAGCTTCATGTTTCAATTTTTCTTCTTTAATTTTCATGAGAGCATTTGTAATATGTTTTGTAAAAGCCATATTCATAGCACTAGCACTAGGACTTCTAGCAAGCTTTTGCAAGACCATAATTACTTCAGAAATATTGCAACCATCAATATCAAAATCAAAATTATCATTCAAGGTAGTAGAACTATTGTCTCCCATATTTCTAAAAATTTCAGCATTTTTATTGGAAAAAGTTCCAGTGGGTTTAGGAAATGTTGCAAAAGGAATGGGGACTTTGTCTACACCAATTATTTTACCATTAATAGTAGGAGGTTTGTTAGCATCAACATCACTACTGGTGGTAATGGTACAAATTTTAGTCATACTATTATTTCTAGCAATTTTATCTTCTCTTTCCCACCTAGCATGCTATTCAGCTAACATCCTAACATTTTCATCAATTTTAACTTGAATGGCATTAGTAGCAGCAAAGGGATTATCCATAGTTTCAGGTTTAACAGCCATTTTATTAATCAAAGATGATTGTGCTTCAAACAAACATGAGATATTATTTTTAGCACTCGAAATTTTGGCTTGCAAACCAGGAATTTTCCTATTTAAATTCTCAAGTTGACAACTTATATTTTTCAAAATGGCAGATTGTTCCTCCATGGTTTTAGTAAATAATTTGTTTTTCTCATATTGCATTTGCATGAAGTTTTTAGTGGATCTTTCAACTTCCAAAATCTTTTCTTCACTAGGTGTTCCATATTTACCATGATAACTATTGCTATTATTAGGAGGATATGGCCTATAATTATTATTACCAAAATTATTCCTATAAGCATTGTTGCTTAAATTATTACTTCTAATGAAGTTCACATCAACTTGCTCTTCTTGAGCAACCAAAGAGGCTAAAGGAACATTATTATGGATCAATATGAGCTTTTCCACTAACAAGCATAGACATAGTAGTATCAATCTTATCACTCAAGGAGGAGGTTTCTTCAACATAATTTACCTTCTGACCTTGTGGAGCTCTCTCAGTGTGCCATTCAGAATAATTAATCATCATATTATCCAGGAGCTTTATTGCAGCACCCAAAGTGATGGATATAAAGGTACCTCCTGCAGCCGAATCCAACAAATTTCTTGTAGAAAAATTTAATCCTGCATAAAAGGTTTGGATAATCATCGAAGTAGTCAGTCCATGAGTGGGGCAATTCTTCACTAAATATTTCCTCCTTTCCCAAGCTTGAGCAACATGTTCATTATCAAATTGTTTAAATTTCATTATGTCACTTCTCATGGATATAATCTTAGCAGGAGGATAATATTTTCCAATGAAAGCATCTTTGCATTTAATCCAAGAATCAATACTATTTTTAGGCAAAGATAGCAACCAATCTTTAGCTCTTCCTCTTAAAGAGAAAGAAAATAATTTAAGCTTAATAATATCTCCATCTACATCCTTATATTTTTGCATCTCACAAAGTTCAACAAAATTATTAAGGTGAGCAGCAACATCATCAATACTAACACTAGAAAATTGCTCTTTCATAGCAAGATTTAGCAAAGTAGGTTTAATTTCATAGAAAGTAGCTTCACGAACAGGTGGATCAATAGGTGTGCAGATGAAATCATTGTTGTTTGTGCTAGTGAAGTCACACAACTTAGTGTTTTTAGGAGTAGTCGTTTTTGAAAGATTAAAGCAAGCCAACAAATATAGCAACTAAAGTAGGAACTTTTTTTGTGTGTTTTTGATAAAAAGAAGCAAACCAAACAAAGCAAAACAAACTAAGCAAAACAAAAAACAAAGTAAAGCGATTGGTAGTGAGAGACTCCCCTTGCAGAAATCTTCTTTCTCCCCGGCAATGGCGCCATAAAAGCTTGTGATGGCTCAGTTGATGTAGAGCCTATTGGGAACCCCAAGAGCAAGGTATGATGAGCATAACAACAAGTTTTTCCTTAGTTATGGAACCAAGGTTATCGAACCGGTAGGAGAAAGAAACCACTTCCGAAGGTGTTGCTAGCAACGTGGAACCTGCACATAACACAACCAAAATACTATGCCCCAACTTATCACTGAGGTTGTCAAGCTCGGTTTTGATAAAAACAAAGGATTAAACGTATAGTATGGAAGAAAGTAATTGCTTGTAGTAACTGAAGAAAGTAAACAGTAAATAGTAGATGGAATATCAATGGGAAGGAATGGACCAGGGTCCATAGTTCACTAGAGGTGTTTTCTCCATAAGATAAATAACATGCTGGGTGAACAAATTACAGCTGTGCAAAGGATTGTTGTTTTCTCCCTAGTAGCAACAATACATATACAATCTTAGAAGTTTCTGTCACTCTCCCAGATTACTAGAGGCATGAACCTACTATCGAGCATAAATACTCCCTCTTGGAGTCACAAGCAAATACTTGGCCAAAGTAACTACTAGCAACAGAGAGCATGCAAGATCACAAATAACATAGACATGATAGAACAATAATCAATTTGACATAATACTCAATATTCATCGGATCCCCACAAACACAACATGTATCATTACAATAAGATGATCTTGATCATGATAGGCAGCTCACAATATCTAAACATGGTGGCACAAATAGGAGAAACAACCATCTAGCTACTGCTATGGACCCATAGTCCAAGGATGAACTACTCACACATCACTCTGGAGACAGGCATGGTGATGAAGAAGGCCCCCGAGATGATCTCCCCACTCCGATAGAGTGCCAGGAAGAGCTTCAGATCCCTCCCGTTCTAGGGACAACGGTGGTGGCGGCTACAGACTTTTTCGTGGGAATCTGATCTTGTCATTAGGGTTTTCATATCGGGGGGGGGGGGTTATATAGGCGAATAGGCGAGGTCGGTGGACGGGCCCACACCATAGCCAGGCACGGCCCAGGGTGGGCCCGCGTGGCCCCTGGTGTGGCTACCTTGCTGTGCCTCTTCATCTCTCCTTCGGACTCCATCTCGTGTCAGGAAAAATAGGAATTTTGGCTTTTGTTTCGTCCAATTCCAAGAATATTTCTTTACTAGTTTTTCTGAAACCAAAAATAGCAGAAAACTGGAAACTGGTTCTGTGGCACTTGTTAATATGTTAGTTCCAGAAAATTCATAGAAATGCCACAAAGTGTAGACAAAAACATAAGATAATCGGTGCAAAACAAGCATGGAGCATCAAAAATTATAGATACGTTTGCAACGTATCACCGGTCTACTAGCAAACAAGATCTTATCTATGTAGAACAAAGTATCATGTTGTCTGGGCCCTTAATTGGACAACAAGCATTAAGCATCCCACAGATAGTCAAGCACACATAATATAGTAATTAAGATCAATCACAAACTAATGGAAAATATGCACATCACATCTCACCAATCCATTACATCTCCCACGCCCGAGGGAACTTATTCACACATGAGAGAACAAATCATCATCGATATGATTAAATAAAGGGAGTTCTTCTTGATATTACCGCGGATATCCACAATAAGAATAGCGAATAAATTCAACACAATTCAAGATAGGAAGAAAGAATCTCAAACCCTAATCTTGCAAGGTGGAGATCTTGATGTCTACGCACTTCTATTCTTGTAGACAGTTGTTGGGCCTCCAAGTGCAGAGGTTTGTAGAACAACAGCAAGTTTCCCTTAAGTGGATTACCCAAGGTTTATCAAACTCAGGGAGGAAGTGGTCAAAGGTATCCCTCTCAAGCAACCCTGCAATCAAGATACAAGAAGTCTCTTGTGTCCCCAACACACCTAATACACTTTTCATGTGTATAGGTGCACTAGGTCGGCGAAGAGATAGTGAAGTACAAGTGGCAACGGTGCCAGAAAATAGCTTGACGGTGAGGTAAAGACTGGAAGCAAGCAAACATGTAACAGATCTAGTTGTGAATGGTGTTTCAATGTTTAGAAACAAGGCCTAGGGATCATACTTTCACTAGTGAACACTCTCAATAAATATATTCTCTTCATGATACTACTCTTAACTACTCTCCGGTTGGACACTCTAATCCATGGTAGGGCTATAACAGCACACCTCAAAGTCTGCCTTTCCCAATCTAGATAATCCCCACACTGTCACCTTGAGCGCTAGATGGTTCCAAAACACACCACAATTTCATAGAGACAACCAACTCAAAATATAACTCATGATAAATATATATAGTCTAGCTTAAGTGCCACACAAGGCGTGCATGCTATCACTTTCACACACGTGGGAAAAACATAGATCTATTAAAGCACAATGAGTATTTATGTAGACTCTAGCCTAAGTGTCACCATGGCATTCACGTTGTCACTTTCACACACATGGGGAGAGAAGAGATCTATTGAAGCACTTGAGTAGCAAGGTATATCTACTTGATTACAAAGCTCATGACCACAACAATATCATGCATAGAGAGAGAGATGAACACATAGCTACCAGTAGAGCCCTTAGCCTCGAGGAAGAACTACTCCCTCCTCATCATGGGAATCTGCAATGGTGATGAAGATGGTGGTGGAGATTGATGGAGATGGATCCGGGGGCACTTCCCCGTACCGATAGGGTGCCGGAACAGAGACTTTCTGTCTCTCGAATCTCCCCTTCGGTGGCGGCGGCACTGCGAAACTTTTTTTGGAAGTATGATGGATGATTTAGGGTTTTTCGGTCGGAGGCTTCTTATAGGCGAAGGAGGCAAGGTTGGTGGAGGGCCAGGGGGCCCACACCCCTGTAGGCGCCACTAGGGCTCGCCCGCGCCTGGGAGGGTGTGGCCACCCTGGTTCCCTACTCCGTCTCTGCTTCGTAGTTCCGTGTTGCTCCGGGAAAAATAATGACTTTGGCTTTTGTCCCGTCCAAATCTGAGAATATTGATTTTCTGCCTTTTCTGGAACCAAAAAATAGATGAAAACATGCAACTGGCACTGTGGCATCTTGTTAATAGGTTAGTACAGAAGAACATATAAAAATACCTCAAAGTGTATACTAAGCAAAGCAAAGTGGATATAAAACAAGCATGGAGCATCAAAAGTTATAGATACGTTTCCGACGTATCAGATCTCTCTCTCTCCCTCAAGTACAAGTAATGGCTATGGGGGTGTGGTGGATAGGAGGTCGAAGATCGTGGAGTGAGATGAAGACCGTCTTCTTCTTCTTCTTCTTCTTCTTCTTGTTCTTCTTGTTCTTGTTCTTGTTCTTCTTCTTCTTCTTCTTCTTCTTCTTCTTCTCCGGATCTCTTATTTCTCCCTTCTGGATAGAACGACGGCTACTGTGTTCGGTTTTCATCCTCGGCCTCTTCACAGAAGTTGTCCCTTTTGAAAAGGCGAAGGCGGTGGAAACTATACGGCGGGAACTATACGACCGGAGAAAATATTGCCGCTGTATAGTTGCTCGTTAAAACTACTGTATGCCTCCCTCGATTGCTTCCAAAAAGAGACTTGCTTGTTTTCGTCTGAATATTGTGTTTTTGCTGTTAAAACCCTCTATTGATGTTTAGAACCTGAAACACACATTAAAAACCAAGTTTTCTTTGCTACCGAAGTATTAGCGTTAGGTAAAGCTAGAAAATCATCACATCCAGACAAAAACCATCAATAAAATCCATAAAAAATGTGTCGAATCTCACAGCTATCAACTCCCTCAAGCTTAGATGTTGCTCGCCCTCAAGTGACATTAAAATAAGGAAGAATAGCGGAGATTCAAAACTGAAATAAAAGAACTTACAAGCTCGAATTGGTGTCAAATTATTTTCTTCATGATTCCTGCAATCTTAAACATGATCATACAAGTATTCATAAGATTGCACTGAGTCCACTTCCTAACCACGTATATCTTGCTAGCAAATAAATCATATGCCCGAGCAAGTGTCAAAAGTTTAGCTAGGAAAGTGATACAAATTCTTTTGGTTTCTCTCTTTGTTGAGATATGAAAACTTTTTTCTCTTGTTTTTAATCAATTAAGAGTACTCAAGTTGGCACCAAAAACATTCAATTTAAGAATAACTAATCTACTCCCACGTCAAAATTTCAAGACTCTCAAAGAACATTTTTCCTTTCCTTGTTTTTCAAAAACATCATCTCTTTCATAGAGAAACCATGCCACTATTTTTAACATGTTAATTGGGATTATTTTGCGCACTCGTGACCATGCCAATTGGTAACTGTTGAGAAATAGTGGGTCAGAGGAGTACTAGAACTTCACTTGTAATGTGAAACCTGATACGTCAGAAACGTATCTATAATTTTTTTAGTATCTACTTTTGTCACATCCCAAATTTTAGATTTGGTTCTGCATATCATTCATATCATGGCATCATGCTCTTCCATGCAAAACCTTCGATTGAAAAGATTCGGAAAAACGCTATTTTCAAAACCCTATTTTACTTTACTAAAATGCTCCTGCGGGAGGGTATACTAGGACTTGTGTCTTCCACCCTTGTAGACTAGTGGTTTCACTTACCACATGACCCTAGATTGATCCCCTGGATTTTAGAAAATTTAGAAACAAGAATCATTCGATTCGGAGCTCGTATGAAAAAGTTACGAAGGTTTTACTAAACTGAAAAAAAAGGAAAAAGAAAAGATCAAAAAAGAGAAACAATGGCCGCCATGGCAGCCGCCCAGCACCGGGCAATGACAGGTGGGCGCCGCACGCCAGCGCCGCCACTGCCCGCCGCCGCGGTTGGCGGATCGCCTGGGACCACCGCGCGCGCCGCCAACCGCGGGCTCCCGCGTGACCACTTAACCGCGCCGCCCGCTGCCTCTCTCTCCCCATCGCGCCGCACTTCGCGCCGCCTCCTCCTCTCGCCGCTCGAATCGCCAAGGCCACCTCGCCACCGCCTCTCTCTCTCCAGCAGAACCGCCGCCGATACGCCATCGCCGACGCCGCCGCCTCCTCCATCCGCCGCCGCCCGGGCCCGCCGCTGCCATTGTGCCGCCACCGCCACGGGCTCCGCCTCCTCGTCGCCGAGCCCGTACGCCGCCTCACCATCGTCGGAGACCGCCCGTGCCGCCACCCCGAGCCGCCGCCGCCCTCCGGTGAGTCTCCGCCGCCGCCTCTCTCTGGTCGCCGATCTGCGATCCAACGGCCCAGATAGGGCATGTACTAGTCAGACCGCGCGGTTGACTGGTCAACAGCCAGTCAACCCGCGCTGAGTCAGCGCTGAGTCAGCAGGGAATATTCCCAGAATATTCCCTTTTGATTTAAATCGATTTAGAAATTGCAGAAATTTGTAGAATCTTGTAAATTGCGTAGAAAATAATCTACTAGGCCAAAAATTGCAAATAAAATATGTGTAGATTCAGTAAGTCGTGTAGAATCTTTCTGTAGCATTGTTTCACACTTTTGCAGCAAGATTTTGTCCATATTAATTAAAAGAGTTAATGGCCTTTTTGGAGTAATTAATTCGTAGAAAAAGATCTGTAACTCCAAAAATTACATATAATATGTCCCTGGATTCAGTAGAACAAGGGGAATCTCAAAGTGTATTAAAAGGATAGGCTTACAGTAAAAACTTTTGCAGAAACTATTTAGTGGCTTTCTGCAGTAATTTAATTACTCAAGGAGTTTTATAATTCCTTTTTGAGTAATTCCAATTGGTACTGTTCCTAAATACCAATGCCTATACGGTAGAAGTTTCCCAAGATTTTACAAACAGTATACTACCGGTAGTGAATTATTTGGGTTCTAGCTCTGGTTTTGAGCGTTATATTTTGCATAATAGTTTTCCTTGCGCTAAAACTATTTTCCATGCATGCAATCAATAGCTTTACTGAATAGGATCATGTGGTGCTGCTGTAGCATCAATCCACTTGTCATGCATGCATTCATGCATCATCTTTGTTGCATATGCTTGTGGATTGTTTGTTTATGATTGCAATTATATCGTGTAGATTGTGACGAGTGCAACGCTTGCTTGTGTGTGGATTGTTCTTCCGACCGCTACAACCAAGGCAAGTAGATGCTACTTTGTTCATGATGTTATCCTACTATTTTAAATGCATTCTCGTGTATTTTATAGATGCATGTGTAGGGTAATACTATCGCTATGCTATGTCCTATTATGTGGTAGGGCTTTCCTTGTAGATGAACCATCGTTAGTAGATGTGCTTAGCCATGCTATGATGAACGAGGGCTGGGTTACATCACTGAGAGTTGTTTCTAAATATGTTGATTTGCAAAAACTAAAACAACTTAATCAATGAATCTCCTGGGTGTGATGGGATTGATAAATTTTGGTGGTTTCATTACGGAAAGGCACCCAGGTATCAAGAGAAAATGATTGGCTTCTTTATTCTGTATCTTACGTGTACAACTATGTGCCAATAATGGAATGGGCGGTTGGTTGGACTTAGTAGGTTGTGGTAACTCGAACCCGCGTATCCAGAGATGTAGAATTTTGGTAGGTTGGACGGTCTTGGCGTCGGGATTGGGGAGCTACTTCCCGAACAGTCTCTTCTTGGACTTCTCCCTATCATCACCCAAAATGAGAGTGATGGTACGAGCTGGGATGGCCAAGTCACATGGGTAAAGTGTACTAACCCCTGCAGGGTGTATAATCTAATCGATTAGCCGTGTCCCCGGTTATGGACATCTGAGTTGCTTGGTATTGATTCCATGACATGTTTCTCGCTCATTCTAATTTCATAATTGCTTTAATATTGTTGGGTTAACTTAATTGGGATCTTTTCAAAGAAAATCAAAAACTGTTTATGAAAGTAGGACAAAGGTATTTGCAAATGCAAGCCAGACACAACTCCAATTGCCAAATATGCATGTAGATGTTAGCACTATTGTCTCCTTTACTAGCTCTACTTGCCATATATTCCATGTATTGACCCTTCGGGGCTGCTATGTTTCATGTTGCAGGATATTCCGATTCTGAGTAATCGATATAGGCCACGGTACTCCACTCGGCACTTGTTCACTTGTGGGCAATTTGAAGAATGGAGGATTTGCTTTATTTATGTTGCTACCTGAATAATCTGAGCTAGCTTTGGGCTAAGCTTTTATTGTAATAATGGTATTTTGGATCTTCGTTATTTATGATACACGGATATTTTGCTATGTTATTCATCTTATTCTATTGTGGGACAATGAACCGATCCAGGGATTGGCATGTCACATAGAAGCCTCGGTCTTTTCAGAACCGCGGTGTTACAAGATGGTATCAGAGCCCGTGTGTCGACTGTAGGATCGTGACCTAGGATTGGATTAGGAAGCCATAGATTTATTAAAGCCTATATTAACTCTGTCTTTCATCTTATGCCTTTCACTCTCGTAAAATTCTTATCATATGCTATTCTTACAGTTTCCTCTTTAAATTGATAGATGGGAGAAGTCAGGACTGAGTATGCAACCATGGAGTCACCAAGGCCCTTTGCAAGGCAGTTAGCACAGCTCTCGCAGTCATTGGGATTTCCACTGCCCATGTTCAAGGGAAGAAGGCTGTAAACCTATGGATATGGTGAGGATGCATGGGAGATCACCACCTTCATCTTCAGGGATGCCGCTTTGCCAAACCCTGTGCATCTGATCTACACCAAGACATACTGCAACTGGGGACTTGGAATCAACTTGGCCATACATGAAGCCCTGTCCCTCCAGTGCCATCATGTCCGACACCTACTACCAGCAGATTTACCCTACCGTGACTATGGGAGGCGTGATGAAGATGGGCACATTGTGGTTACCCCGGGCGACAGGAACAACATGCCGCCCCGTCGGAGGCACATAGAGGACATGGAAAGGGAGAATGGAGCTCTAGATGAGAAAGTGATGATGATAAAGGAGATTGCAGACTTTGCCAGCAATGGTATGGTGGTCCAAGGACAGGAGATTGACACCTTGCATGAAGCTGTGGGAGTTTTGGAGAATGCCCTGATAGCCAGAGATGCAACCATAGCTCATCTTCATGGTACTGTGCAGGAGAACACCCAGAACATACAACAGCTGCAAGGGACCGTCCAGGAAAGGGATCAAACTATTGAAACTATGGCAGCCCAGATTGCCGCTCTCCAAGCACAGCTGAATCCACCCTCTGATGATGACAATGGAGATGGTGGCAACAATGATGATGATGAAGACAGTGGGAACGATGATGATGAGGAGGACGATGATGATGATGGAGACGACGATGGTGGAGGAGATGAAGCAGTTGCAGTTGTAGCAGAGAGTGAAGAAGAAGAGGAGGATCCAGAAGAGGTGGAGTTTAAGATCTCAAGTGATGACTCAGGAGAGGTGTATACTCCGCCGCCATGGTTGAACCATGGACAGAAGCGCCAATGCATGAGTGCAAGGACCTACCGCAACCTCTTCAAGAAGTAGATAGAAGTCCACCAATTAGCCCTCGTTAGGTAAAATCGTTAGGATTAGTCTCGATCGATGTGAAACTTAATTACTGTTAGTTCAAGAGTGTTTAGTTGCCTATTTGTGTACTCCAATATCCCAGGAATTATTTGTGCGAATTTTATGAAAGAGTTATGGCAAGTTTGGTTAATATCTGTGTTATTTTTGCTGCAGTTTTCTGCTGATACAGCAGTACTGTACGATTTTTCATATTTTACTGGTATCTGGGAATAATCTGAAAAAATAGGGCTGGTGCGAAACTCTCTGTACTGTATGTGCAAAAGATCAGCATAATTTCCTGACGAGTCTAAGTCAGGTAGAAAAATTCGTGAACGCTGCTGGACTGTTCTGGCAGATTGCTGTTTTTGTTGCTTAGTTGATCAACTGTTTAGTTAACCATTGCCAACTCTTCTAAAACTATTTCAGTAGGTTTATACTGTTAGGATAACCCCTGGGATGTTGCTGGATCACTTGTTTGTTGATGTGTTGCTTGCTTGAGATTGTCTGCTATTGTTTGTTGTTGTTTGATCATAATGCATGGGTAGAATCCTATTATCGTAGTTTATTCTTTCTAAGCTTACCTGTGCTAAACCGCAGATGCCTCCCCGCAGTCAACCCACTGAGTTGGAGCAGCTCATGGCAGCTCAGGAACAGCTGACCCAAGTTATGACTCAGTTCATGGAAGCTCAGAACAACAACAACAACAATGGGAACAACCAGCCTCAGGGAGACGCTCTCACCAGGTTTCTGAGGCTAAGGCCAGCTAAGTTCTCTACTGCAACGGAACCAATGGTTGCTCTCGACTGGTTGCGTTCAGTCAACAAGGATCTGGTAACTGTTGGATGCACTGATGCTGAGAAGGTGAGGTTTGCCGCTCACCTACTAGAGGGACCAGCCGCTTCTTGGTGGGACACTTTTCAGATCACCCACCCGCTGGACACTATGACTTGGGCAATGTTTGAGGAAGGTTTCAGGACCAACCACGTGTCTTCAGGAGTTCTAAGCCTGAAGAGGAAGGAGTTCCGCAACTTTCGCCAAACCAACCGCACCGTGGCTGAGTACATTGAGGAGTTCAACAACCTGTCCCGTTATGCACCTGAGGATGTTGACACTGATGCAAAAAGGAGGGAGAGATTCCTGGATGGCCTCAGTGATGAGCTTTCAGTGCAGCTGCTGGTGGTTTATTGCCCCACTTTCCTGGAGATTATGGACAAGGCCATGATCTTGGAAGGGAAGCACAAGCAGGTGGAGAACCGCAAGAGAAAGAGCAGCAATCACCACTCTGGTTCTCACCACAAGCCTCGCACTTCTTATGATGGATACTCCAAGCATGGAGGGAGTGACCATGGGCACCATGGGAGCCATGACCGCCACCACCATGGAGGCGATGGACATAGCCATGATAATCACAAGAGCAGCCACCACGGCCACAAGGGAGGACACTCTCACCACTCTGGAGGACACGGTGGACATGACCGCAACCGTGATCGCAGCTTTGTGAAGAAGGATCTGAGTGAGGTGACATGCTTCAAGTGTGGACAGAAGGGACACTATGCTGACAACTATCCGGAGAGGAAGGGACTGAAGCCAACCAACAACCAGAAGGCCACAGTGAACCACATGAATGTGGAGGAGATCCTAGATGAGCCTGACCTTGTGATTGGTAAGTTCCCAATCAACACTCTCCCTGCACTTATACTTTTCGATACTGGTGCATCGCATTCATTCATTTCAAGGGCATTTGTGGATAAGTATAAGCTACCTACTGAGTCTATGAAAGAGTCTATTAGAGTAAGCTCGCCTGGAGGAGATATGATAGCTAGCGCGGGATGCCGCGACTTAACTGTGAGGATTGGAACACACAACTTCATTGCACATCTGGTAGTGTTGGAATCACAAGGGTTAGATGTTATTCTGGGTATGGATTGGATGTATATGCATGGGGGACACATAGATTGTGCACAGCGAGCTGTTTCACTCAAAACCCCGGATGGTAAGAGAATTAGATTCAAGTCGGCTGTGCGACCGGGAAGGTGTAAGCTGAATTCTCTTAAGGGGGTTAGCATGGATACTTTGCCAGTGATTAGGGATTACCCCGACGTGTTTCCGGAAGAGCTGCCAGGAATGCCACCTGACAGGGAAGTGGAGTTTCTCATCGACCTGATGCCGGGAATAGGACCTATAGCAAAGAGACCATATAAGATGGATGTGGATGAGCTGAAGGAATTGAAGAAGCAGCTGAAAGAGCAGTTGGACAAGGGATTCATTCAGCCTAGTTCGTCGTCATGGGGTGCACCTGTTCTGTTTGTGGAGAAGAAAGACAACAGCAAGCGATTAGTGGTGGACTATCGCTCGCTGAATGAGGTGACTATCAAGAACAAATACCCCCTACCGAACATAAATGATTTGTTTGATCAACTGGAAGGGGCAATGCTGTTTAGCAAGATTGATCTGCGATCATGCTACTTCCAATTGAAGATCCGGGAGGAAGACATACCAAAGACCTCTTTCACCACTAGGTATGGCTTATATGAGTAACAGTTATGTCTTTTGGACTAACAAATGCCCCGGCATATTTCATGACCATGATGAACAAGGTATTTATGGAGTACTTGGACAAGTTTGTGGTGGTGTTTATTGATGACATACTGATATATTCCAAGGATGATGCTGAGCATGAGAAACATCTGCGACTGATTATGGAGAAGCTGAGGGAACACAAGCTGTATGCAAAATTCAGCAAGTGAGAATTCTGGCTTAACACTGTTGGATTTCTTGGACACGTGGTGTCAGGAGAAGGAGTCGCTGTTGATCCAAGCAAAGTGACTGCAGTAACTGAGTGGGAAGCGCCCAAGAATGCGGGAGAGATTCGAAGCTTTTTGGGACTTGCTGGATATTACAGGAGATTCATTGAAAACTTCTCCAAGATTGCTAAGCCGATGACAGAACTTCTGATGAAGGAGAGGAAGTTTGAATGGACGGATGTGTGTGAAGCCAGTTTTCAGGAACTGAAGTGTCGACTAGTGACCGCGCCTGTTCTGTGTTTACCAGACCTTTAGAAGGATTTCCAAGTGTACTGTGATGCTTCTCGACAGGGACTTGGGAGTGTGCTGATGCAAGATGGGAGAGTAGTGTCATATGCCTCGCGACAACTTAAGCACCATGAGCGGAATTACCCCACGCACGACTTGGAGTTGGCGTCAGTGGTTCATGCGCTCAAGGTATGGAGGCACTACTTGATGGGGAAACACTGTGATGTGTACACCGACCACAAGAGCCTGAAGTACATATTTACACAGAAGGAACTGAATATGAGGCAAAGGAGATGGTTGGAACTTATCAAGGACTATGATATGAATCTGCAATACCACCCAGGAAAGGCCAATGTAGTAGCAGATGCTCTGAGCCGGAAGGTTTATGCCAATGGATTGACAATTGGTGAATTACCTGAGGATTTGTGCAAGCAATTCAAGGACCTCAAACTGGAGGTAGTGTCTGAAGGATACTTGGAAACAATGGAAGTCCAACCGACGCTACAAGACAGGATCAGGAAGGCTCAGGTAGGAGACAAGGAAATAGAAGAGATAAAGGAAAAGATGAAGGAAAATCGGGAAAAGGATATTCGCGAGGATGAGCATGGTACCTTGTGGTATGGAGATCATTTGTGTGTGCCCAGCGACCCGGAGATAAGGGAGTTGATTCTGCAGGAGGCTCATAACTCGCCATACTCCATACATCCGGGCAACACAAAGATGTATATGGATTTGAAGAGCAGATTTTGGTGGAACAACATGAAGGGAGACATTACCAAGCATATTGCCCTATGTGATGTGTGTAGCCGAGTGAAGGCGGAACACCAGAAGCCAGCAGAGGATATACCATCGCCATTGCCTGCCGGATTGGAAGTGGGATAGAGTGGGAATGGATTTTATCACAGGATTGCCCAGGACCAGGTCAGGATATGACTCCATTTGGGTAGTGGTCGACCATTTGACCAAGGTAGCCCACTTTATACCGGTGAAGACGACCTATACGAGTGCAAAGTTGGCCAAGATTTATATGGATAGAATTGTGTGCCTACATGGAGTTCCCAAGAGTACTGTATCTGATAGAGGCACCCAATTTACCTCACACTTCTGGCGCCAGCTGCATGAGTCACTCGGTACTAGATTGGAGTTTAGCATAGCATTTCACCCACAGACTAATGGACAAACCGAGAGGGTGAATCAGATTTTGGAGGACATGCTGAGAGCTTGCGCTTTGTCTCATGGTTCTAGTTGGGATGAGAATTTGTCGTATGCTGAGTTTTCCTACAACAACAGCTATCAAACCAGCTTCAAGACATCACCATTTGATGTACTGTATGGGAAACGGTGCCGGACACCATTGCTATGGGATGGAGTAGGAGAACGTCAGTTGTTTGGGCCTGATTTGATCAAGGATGCTGAGGAGAAGGTCGCCTTGATTAGGGACAGGCTGAAGGTAGCACAATCAAGGCAGAAGAGCTACGCCGACGCCAAGCGCAAGGAAGTGGTGTATGAGATAGGTGATAGAGCATACCTCAGAGTGTCGCCACTTCGTGGAATCAAGAGATTTGGAATAAAGGGTAAGCTGGCACCTCAGTTTATTGGACCGTATCGGGTCTTAGCACGCAAGGGAGAAGTTGCTTATCAGTTGAGTTGCGGAGGCTCTGTCATTGTTCACAACGTGTTCCACGTATCTCAGCTGAAGAAGTGCCATCCGGAGATGGTGGATACGCCATTGAGAGACACTGTGCCACTAGAGGAGGTTCATCTTGAGAATGACTTGACCTATGAGGAGAAGCCGGTCAAGATTCTGGAGACAGCGGAGAGGATTACCCGTACCAAGATGATCAGGTTTTGCAAGGTGCAGCGGAGCCACCACACCGAAGAGGAAGCCACTTGGGAGCGTGAGGATGACCTCCGAGAGGACTACCCACACCTATTTGCTAGCCGCGCCGAATCTCGGGGACGAGATTCATCTTAAGGGGGTTAGTCTTGTCACATCCCAAATTTTAGATTTGGTTCTGCGTATCATTCATATCATTGCATCATGCTCTTCCATGCAAAACCTTCGATTGAAAAGATTCGGCAAAACGCTATTTTCAAAACCCTATTTTACTTTACTAAAATGCTCCTGTGGGAGGGTATACTAGGACTTGTGTCTTCCACCCTTGTAGACTAGTGGTTTCACTTACCACATGACCCTAGATTGATCCCCTGGATTTTAGAAAAATTTAGAAACAAGAATCGTTCGATTCGGAGCTCGTATGAAAAAGTTACGGAGGTTTTACTAAACTGAAAAAAAAGGAAAAAGAAAAGATCAAAAAAAAAGAGGGGAAATAAGCTGGCCTAGCCGCGCAACCAACACCCAGCCAGCACCAGCCAGCACACTCCCGCAGCACCCAGATGCCCCAGCATACACCAATCGCCGCCCGCATGCCGCAACCCCAGCCACCGGCCACTGGGTGTCATACGACATCGCTGCCGCGTCCGGATCGGACTCCGCAACCACCGCGCGTGCCGTCTCCACCTCGGGCCCGCGTGGACCCCACTTAACCGCGCCGCCCGCTGCCTCTCTCTCCCCATCGCGCCCGCACCCCCGCGTCGCCCTCCTCCTCTCGCGCGCCGCCCGAATCGCGCCGCCGCGCCACCTCGCTGACTGCCCCTCCCTCTCTCCCGCGCAGGAACCGCCGCCGCCTCGCCGCCGCCGCCGCCGCCTCCTCTATCCGCTCGCCGCCGTCCGCCCCGGGGCCGCCGATTCGCGCCGCCACCGCCACGGGCTCCGCGCCTGAACCCGTCGCCGTCACCACCGTCATTGGAGACCGCCCGTGCCGCCACCCCGAGCCGCCGCCGCCGCCCTCCGGTGAGTCTCCGCCGCCGCCTCTCTCTGGCCGCCGATCTGCGATCCAACGGCCCAGATAGGGCGTGGACTAGTCAGACCGCGCGGTTGACTGGTCAACAGCCAGTCAACCCGCGCTGAGTCAGCGCTGAGTCAGCAGGGAATATTCCCAGAATATCCCCTTTTGATTTAAATCGATTTAGAAATTGCAGTAGAATCTTGTAAATTGCATAGAAAATAATCTACTGGGCCGAAAATTGCAAATAAAATATGTGTAGATTCAGTAAGTCGTGTAGAATCTTGCTGTACCATTGGTTCACACTTTTGCAGCAAGATTTTGTCCAGATTAATTAAAAGAGTTAATGGCCTTTTTGGAGTAATTAATTCGTAGAAAAAGATCTGTAACTCCAAAAATTACATATAATATGTCCCTGGATTCAGTAGAACAAGGGGAATCTCAAAGTGTATTAAAAGGATAGGCTTACAGTAAAAACTTTTGCAGAAACTATTTAGTGGCTTTCTGCAGTAATTTAATTACTCAGGGAGTTTTATAATTCCTTTTTGAGTAATTCCAATTGGTACTGTTCCTAAATACCAATGCCTATACGGTAGAAGTTTCCCAAGATTTTACAAACAGTATACTACCGGTAGTGAATTATTTGGGTTCTAGCTCTGGTTTTGAGCGTTATATTTTGCATAATAGTTTTCCTTGCGCTAAAACTATTTTCCATGCATGCAATCAATAGCTTTACTGAATAGGATCATGTGGTGCTGCTGTAGCATCAATCCACTTGTCATGCATGCATTCATGCATCATCTTTGTTGCATATGCTTGTGGATTGTTTGTTTATGATTGCAATTATATCGTGTAGATTGTGACGAGTGCAACGCTTGCTCGTGTGTGGATTGTTCTTCCGACCGCTACAACCAAGGCAAGTAGATGCTACTTTGTTCATGATGTTATCCTACTATTTTAAATGCATTCTCGTGTATTTTGTAGATGCATGTGTAGGGTAATACTATCGCTATGCTATGTCCTATTATGTGGTAGGGCTTTCCTTGTAGATGAACCATCGTTAGTAGATGTGCTTAGCCATTCTATGATGAACGAGGGCTATGTTACATCACTGAGAGTTGTTTCTAAATATGTTGATTTGCGAAAACTAAAACAACTTAATCAATGAATCTCCTGGGTGTGATGGGATTGATAAATTTTGGTGGTTTCATTGCGGAAAGGCACCCAGGTATCAAGAGAAAATGATTGGCTTCTTTATTCTGTAGCTTACATGTACAACCATGTGCCAATAATGGAATGGACGGTTGGTTGGACTTAGTAGGTTGTGGTAACTCGAACCCGCGTATCTAGAGATGTAGAATTTTGGTAGGTTGGACCGGTGCGCGTCGGGATTGGGGAGCTACTTCCCGAACAGTCTCTTCTTGGACTTCTCCCTATCATCACCCAAAATGAGAGTGATGGTACGAGCTGGGCTGGCCAAGTCACATGGGTAAAGTGTACTAACCCCTGCAGGGTGTATAATCTAATCGATTAGCCGTGTCCCCGGTTATGGACATCTGAGTTGCTTGGTATTGATTCCATGACATGTTTCTCGCTCATTCTAATTTCATAATTGCTTTAATATTATTGGGTTAACTTAATTGGGATATTTTCAAAGAAAATCAAAAACTGTTTATGAAAGTAGGACAAAGGTATTTGCAAATGCAAGCCAGACACAGCTCCAATTGCCAAATATGCATGTAGATGTTAGCACTATTGTCGCCTTTACTAGCTCTACTTGCCATATATTCCATGTATTGACCCTTCGGGGCTGCTACGTTTCATGTTGCAGGATATTCCGATTCTGAGTAATCGATATAGGCCACGGTACTCCACTCGGCACTTGTTCACTTGTGGGCAATTTGAAGAATGGAGGATTTGCTTTATTTATGTTGCTACCTGAATAATTTGAGCTAGCTTTGGGCTAAGATTTTATTGTAATAATGGTATTCTGGATCTTCGTTATTTATGATACACGGATATTTTGCTATGTTATTCATCTTATTCTATTGTGGGCCAATGAACCGATCCAGGGATTGGCATGTCACATAGAAGCCTCGGTCTTTTTAGAACCGCGATGTTACAACTTTGCTTTGATTTGTCCACACTTTGAGGTGCTTTTCATATGTTTTCTGGTACTAACCTATTAACAAGTTGCCATAGTGCCAGTTGCCTGTTTTCTGCTGTTTTTGGTTCCAGAAAAGCTAGTAAGGAAATATTCTCAGAATTGGACAGGACAAAAGCCAAATTCAATATTTTACCGAGGAGAACACGAAGTCCAGAGGAGAGACGGAGGGGCACCACAGGGCGGCCACACCCCCAGGCACGGGCCCACCCTGGGCCGCGCCTGGGCAGGGTGTGGGCCCCCTGGCCGCCTCCCAGCCTCGCCTCTTCGCCTATAAGAAGCCCCCGATGCCTAAACCCTAAGTACCCGATCAATATTCCATGAAATTGTCTGTAGCCGCTGCCACCATCGTCCCTAGATCGGGGGGGGGGGTCTGAAGCTCTTCCCGACACCCTGCCGGAGGGGAGATCATCCTGGAGGCCTTCTTCTTCATCATGCCAGCCTCCGGTATGAAGCGTGAGTAGTTCCACCTTGTACTACGGGTCTATGTAGTAGCTAGATGGTTGCATCTCCTCCTTTGTTCTTTCATTTCTAGATCTTGTGAGGTCCGTTCATGATCAAGATCTCATCTATTTGTAATCATGCATGTTGTGTTTGCGGGGATCCGATGGATATTGAGATTACTATGTCAGATTGATTAATGGTTTTGTCTTATCGATTCTATCATGTCTATGTAGTTTGTGATCTTGCATGCTCTTCGTTGTTAGTAGTTATCTCGGCCAAGTAGTTGCTAGTGACTCCAAGAGGGGTATTTATGCTCGATAGTGGGTTCATGCCTCTATTTAATCAAGGTAAGTGATAGAAATCTCTAAGGTTGTAGATGTGATGTTGCCACTAGGGATAAAACAACGGTCTCTTGTTCATGGAACAAGTGGATTGTTTACCTTACACACTTTGCTTAAAGCAGTTGTCTGTTGCTTGCAACTTAATAATGGATGGGGTTCGGATGATAACCCAAAGGTGGACTTCTAGTCATAGATGTAGTTGGATGGCGGTATATGTATCTTGTTGTATTGCCCAATCGAATCTCATAGGATCTTTATGTCTAGTATTGCATTGTTATGCCTTGCTCAGTCCTGTCAATTGCCATGCTGTAATTTGTTTACCCAACATGCCATGTTTGTTTATCTAAGGAGAACACGTCTAGTGAAATATGGACCCCGGTCCAATCTTTACCATTGATACATCTTCCACTGTTACTGTTTACTTTCTGCAAACCATCATCACCTTCCACACCATACAATTAATCCTTTGTTATAGCAACCGGTGAGATTGACAACCTCACTGTTAGTTGGGGCAAAGTCTTGAGTTTGTATTCGCAGGTTTCCACGTTGCTTGCAACACCTTTGAGACGTTTCCTTCCTCCTACTAGTTCGATAACCTTGGTTTCTTACTGAGGGAAGACTTGCTGCTGTGCTACATCATACCTTGCTCTTGGGGTTTCCCGATAAAGCGCTCCACGTTGATGCAACGCCATCAATATTTTCTGGTGCCGTTGTCGGGGAGGAAAGGTAAAAGGCACTCACACACGTTACCCCATGGCAACAGCAAGCCAGAAAGATTTTCTTGCACCGTTGCCGGGGAGGCTAAGGACGTCTTCACAAGGGGAGTCCTCCTCAACCTTTTTCTTTACTTTGTTTTTGGTTTGCTTAGTTTCCTTTGCTTGGTTTTATTTGCCTTTTTTTATCAAAAACTCCAAAAAAATTTAGTTTAGTTTGGTTTGCTTTCTCTTATCAAAAACACAAAAAAATTAGTTCTTGCTCTAGCTGCTGCTGTTTTTGGCTTGCTCCACTTTTGCCAAAATGAACTCTGCTGAGAACACCAAGTTGTGTGATTTCACTAGCACAAACAACAATGATTTCCTTAGCACTCCTATTGCTCCACCTGCTCCTGATGCTACATTTTATGAAATTAAGCCTGCTTTGTTGAATCTTGTGATGAGAGAGCAATTTTCTGGTGCTAGTTCTGATGCTGCGGCTGCCCATCTTAATATCTTTGTTGAACTTTGTTAGATGCAAAAGTATACGGATGTAGATGGAGATATTATTAAGATCAAGTTGTTTCCTTTCTCCTTGAGAGGAAAAGCTAAAGAAAGGTTGCTATCCTTGCCTAGAAATAATATTGATTCTTAGATTAAGTGCAAATATGCTTTTATTGGAAAGTACTACCCTCCTGCTAAGATTATATCTATGAGAAGTGATATTATGAAATTTAAACAACTTGATAATGAACATGTTGCTCAAGCTTGGTAAAGAATGAAATCTTTGGTTAAGAATTGTCCCACTCATAATATTACTGCTTGGATGATTATCCAACTTTTTATGCAGGTTTGAAATTCTCTTCAAGAAACCCGTTGGATTCAGCTGCTGGAGGTACCTTTATGACCATCATGTTGGGTGCTGCAACAAAACTCCTTGATAATATGATGGTTAATTATTCTGAATTGCACACTGAGGGAGCTCCACATGGTAAGAAGGTAAATTCCGTTGAAGAAACCTCCTTTTTGAGTGATAAGATAGATGTTATTATGGTTATGCTTGTTAATGGGAAAGCTCCTTTAGATCCAAATAATGTTCCCTTAGCCTCTTCGGTTGCTCAAGAAGATCAAGTTGATGTGAACTTCACTAGAAACAACAATTTTGGCAACAATACTTATGGTAATAACTATAGGCCTTATCCTCCTAATAATGGAAATACTTATCATGGTAGATCTGGAATGCCTAGTGAAGATAGGATTCTAGAAGTTGAAAGATCCACTAAAAACTTTATGCAGATGCAATATGAACAAAACAAGATATTCACTAAAACTATGGAAGAATAATCTGTTATCTTGAAAAATATTAGTCATCAGCTTGAGAATCTGAATAGAGAAATTCCTAGTTTACAGTCAAAAATTTTGAGTGCTGAGAAAAATATTTCCTATTTGTCTGAAGCACAGTCGTCTTTAATTAATAAAATGGCTGCTAAACCTGAAACCATGGAAAGTACCTTTGCTGCTACTCGTGCCATACAAGTTACTATTGATGAAAATGTTAGACTATTATCCCAACTTCATGCTAAGTGGGAAATGGAAGCTGAAATTGATAGAAACAATAGTGTGTGCACCATCACCACCAATATGGATACCACTAAACCACAATAAGTCCCTATTCCTCCTCCTACAATGCCTAAGGCCAATGAGTCTACTACTAGTGATGCTAAGTTTGATTTTGACTTGATGGTTGCAATATTTCTGAAGTGATTATGTTCCTGCAAAAGCTTGCTAGAAGTCCTGATGCTAGTGATATGCATGTTGTTTTCACCAAACACATTACAGATGCTCTTGTTAAAATTAAGGAAGAGAAGTTAAAACACAAAGCTTCTATTCCTAGGAAAGTAGAAGATAGTTGGGAACCCATTATTAATATGCAAGTGAATGACTTTGATCCCAAAGCTTCATGTGATCTTGGTTCTAGTATCTCTATTATGCTTAGGAAGATTTATGTAATGCTTGATTTGCCACCTTTGGAAGATTGTTATTTGGATGTCCCACTTAATGATAATGCTAAGAAGAAACTCATGGGGAGTGTTAATGATGTTCTCATTATGGTTAACAATGCTTATATCCCCGTTGATTTCTATGTTTTGGATGTTGAATACAATGCTTCTTGTCCTATTACTTTGGGAAGACCTTTTCTTAGAACTGTTGGTGCCATCATTGATATGAAAGAAGGCACCATTAAATATCAATTTCCATTAAAGAAAGGTATTGAACACTTCCCTATTAGGAGAGAAGTTTCTTTTTGCTCCTCCTTTGAAAGCAAGGTTTGATGTTAATGCTTCTTCATTTGAAAATAATTGATTTCTTGCTTCTTGTGCCTAACTTAAAGGCGTTAAAGAAAAGTACTTGTTGGAAGATAACCCAAGAGTTTTCTTGAGTATTTGAAGTTATTACTTCAGTAATGAACTCTCTTTATCCCTTTTTGTTTGCTTTTTGTGCCGAGAATGACCTCTAATGAGAGGGAAGTAACATTTGGGGAGTTGCTGTCCCAAAACAGATTTCTGTCCTTCGCCATAAAAATTCGTGAGGAGCCTCTGTAAGTCGTATTGAGCTGAACATTTACGAATAAATTCCCCAGTATGTTAGCTAACTTTTGTTAGTTTAACACTTTTTTATTTGAGCAACACAAGGTCTTCAAAAAAATCAATTTCTTTCCGCTGGTCTGTTTTGACAGATTTTTGCCATTATTTGCATTTGCTTCTTATTGATTCCTTTTTGGGTTCTTTTTGGGAAATTGAGCTTTTTGAAGGAGTTGCTAAAGTAGCTTGTGTTTTTAGTGAAAGTTTTTCTATTCTAAAGCTAAACCCAAGGGTCTATTATCTTTTGAATACACTAATGTTGCTAATGAAGATTGTGTGAAGTTTTTTATAAAGGAAAATTTGAGGTGTAAAGAGAGAATGATGTAATGAGATGAATAATGGACAAAAGCTCAAGATTGGGGATGCCACCCTGGTGTCACCCCAAGAAATATCCAAGATGTACAAGCGTCAAAGCTTGGGGATGCCCAAGGCATCCCCTTCTTCATTAATAAAAAGCTCAGGTCTTTCTAGACACTTCGTTTTTATTGTTTCATGCACTATTGTGTTGTTCTTGGAGCGTCTTAGTTTTCGTTTGCTTTGATTAGTTTGCTTAGTTTGCTTGAATAAAGTAGTTTGGACCCCCGTTCTCGCTGTGTTGCTTCAAATAAGTTGATTGGTTTTGGAAAGGAGTAGAAAGTTCTTGCTTGAAAGTGCAAGAGGAGCTTGCATTGACCGCGACTTAGACTTTAGCATGTCATGATAGGTGTTGTTTTCACCTAATGCTTAGTGATTATTGCTATAGTATGACTTGTTCCAAACAATTGGGATTTCTTAGTGTGCGTTGAAGGATTCATGCATTGTTTTAGCATGCAAAAGCATAGTATTATGGTATTCTCCTTTGATGATTTGTTTGGGTTGACTTGGCACATGCTCACACCATGTTATGACTATGAACAAGTCACCATAGCCTCTATGATCATTTAGTCCTTGACTTGTAGTACCACTTTATGCTTTGATTAGTAATGTTTTGTCGCTCTGCATGATTATGGCCATTATTGCTCTCTTAGTTGGTTGCTCCCAGTCTTTTGCTAGCCTCCACTTGTATGAGTAAGCTCTACTCATGCTTCCAACTCCCAATAAACCAAGTTATTCCAAAGTGTCCACTATAAATTCCTATGCATGGTGTGTTACACCATTCCAAGTATATTCTTGTTTTCAGCTATCTTCCAATTTAAAAAGTATTTTATTATGTGAAAACTTAGTGATTAAAGCTCTCACGAACTTGATGGCACACTTTATATTCCTTGCCCCTAATAAACTTGAACCATTGTGTCATCTATGTTGTATATGCTTGCACTTATACGTTGGAATTAGCAGAACCATGTTGTCATGGGTAACGTTTTCAACATTGCACTTGTACTTTGTACATAGTTAATATCATGCTCTTTTGTCTATGGATGTCACTGGTGTGAAATAAAAAGGGAGCTTGTAAGTCCATGGAGTTATGTATTTTGTGTTAGAAAGCACTGGGCTAGCCTAAGCCATGCCTAATCATGGTGGAAACTTGCAGCATCACCATAATGAGCAATCTGTGAAGCATCCTCAATAAAAACCTATGCAAATAGCAAATAAAAAGATAGCCGAGATGCTCATTGTCTGCTTGCCTTGTCATTTTGGTTATGGGATAGCTCCTGTACCATGTGCAAGGGGTACCCTGTTGGCGGTTCTCTATGCTACACATGTACTTACTATGACAAGAACTTACAGGTGACTAAAGTTGAGTAGCATGAGGTGCGGCCCTCGTATCCAACGTACATGAGATTGCCAACTTATACTTTGTCAAGCATATACTCCATAGTTTGTTCACTTTTACCTTGATCACTTCAAGATGCTTATGATAGGGGCTATGAGGGCTGAAATCTAACAAGTACCATAATTTTTGGAAGCTCTTTTTGAAACTTGAAGTCCTTGCTTCCCTTTATGAAGGTCCTTCCTTCCACTATTATATTGAGTCTCCACCTTCTACCTTTAGGCACCAGTTAAGAGAGCATAGTTGCCATTCTTAGTTCTATGTGCAGTGTCCCAAAACTTATTGATTGATGCATATTGTTGATATTGCTTGTTCTTGTGCTATTTGTATCTAGTCACTCTTATGAACTTTGAAGGTGTCTTGTGCAACTATTTGCTTCTCCATGAGGGACAAGCTGAATGCCACTATGCCATGTTTTCTGTATGTGAAACAAACAAACGTTTTTCAATGCATGTTATTCGTGATCTTTGTTTGTAGCCTTTCATGTTGCATGCATAGTTACTTTGTCTTATTGTTAGAACTCCATCTTTCATGCACATGTTTAGAGTTTTTTTGATCCCAGCTTTCAATGCTTGCAAATGGTTTGATCTTGGTTTTAATGGTGCATGTCACCTCAAAAATTATTCTTTTATCACTTACCTACTCGAGGACGAGTAGGAGTTAAGCTTGGGGATGCTTAATACGTCGGCAACGTATCTATAATTTTTGTTGTTCCATGCTTGTTTAGTATCTACTTTGCTTTGCTTTGTACACACTTTGAGGTGCTTTTCATATGTTTTATGGTAATAACCTATTAACAAGTTGCCACATTGCCAATTGCCTGTTTTCTGCTGTTTTTGGTTCCAGAAAAGCTAGTAAGGAAATATTCTCGGAATTGGACGGGACAAAAGCCAAAGTCAATATTTCACCGAGGAGAACACGGAGTCTAGAGGAGAGACGGAGGGGCGCCACAGGGCGGCCGCACCCCCTAGGCGCGGTCCCACCCTAGGCCGTGCCTGGCAGGGTATGGGCCCCCTGGACGCCTCCCAACCTCGCCTCTTCGCCTATAAGAATCCCTCGATGCCTAAACCCTAAGTACCCGATCAATATTCCACGAAACCTTTTGTAGCCACCGCCACCATCATCCCTAGATCGGGGGATCTGAAGCTCTTCCCGGCACCCTGCCGAAGGGGAGATCATCCCGGAGGCCTTCTTCTTCATCATGCCAGCCTCTGGTATGAAGCGTGAGTAGTTCCACCTTGGAATACGGGTCCATGTAGTAGCTAGATGGTTGTATCTCCTCCTGTGTGCTTTCATGTCTAGATCTTGTGAGCTCCATTCATGATCAAGATCTCATCTATTTCTAATCATGCATGTTGTGTTTGCGGGGATCCGATGGATATTGAGATTACTATGTTAGATTGATTAATGGTTTTATCTTATTGATTCTATCATGTCTGTGTTGTTTGTGATCTTGCATGTTCTCTATTGTTAGTAGCTATCTTGGCCAAGTAGTTGCTAGTGACTTCAAGAGGGGATATTTATGCTTGATAGTGGGTTCATGCCTCTATTTAATCAACGGAAGTGACAGAAATATGTAAGGTTGTAGATGTGCTGTTGCCACTAGGGATAAAACAACGATCTCTTGTTCATGGAACAAGTGGATTATTTACCTTAGACACTTTGCTTAAAGCAGTTGTCTATTGCTTGTAACTTAATACTGGAGGGGGTTCAGATGATAACCCAAAGGTGGACTTCTACTCATAGATTTAGTTGGATGGCGGTCTATGTATCTTGTTGTATTGCCCAATCGAATCTCATAGGATCTTTATGTCTAGTATTGCATTGTTATGCCTTGCTCAGTCCTGTCAATTGCCTTGCTATAATTTGTTTACCCAGCAGGCCATGTTTTTTATCTAAGGATAAGACCTCTAGTGAACTATGGACCCCGGTCCAATCTTTACCATTGATACATCTTCCACTGTTACTGTTTACTTTCTGCAAACCATCATCACCTTCCACACCATACAGTTAATTATTTGTTATAGCAACCGGTGAGATTGACAACCTCACTGTTAGTTGGGGAAAAGTCTTGAGTTTGTGTTGTGCAGGTTTCCACTTTGCTTGCAACACTTTTGAGACGTTTCCTTCCTCCTACTAGTTCGATAACCTTGGTTTCTTACTGAGGGAAGACTTGCTGTTGTGCTGCATCATACCTTGCTCTTGGGGTTTCCCGATGAAGCGCTCCACATTGACGCAGCACCATCAAAACCACGAGGAGACTAAAATTTTGCCCATCATAGCATTGCAGCTACAGACGCTTACATAACTCAATAGCCGAAATCAAGTGGTTTCCCACATTTCGATCGTTCGTTGGCCAGCGGAGTTAATAGTTGACGTGGCTCAGTTGTAGAGCTTCGTTGGGAGACCCCAAGAGCAAGGTGTGATGAGCACAGTGGAAAGTCTTCCCTTAGTAATGAAACCAAGGTTGTCGAACCAGTAGGAGCAATGAAACAACTCCAAGGTGTTGCTAGCAACTTGGAATCCTGCACAACACAAACTCAAGACTTTGCCCCAACTTGCAGTGAGGTTATCAATCTCACTGGTTTGCTGAAAAAAAGGATTAAACGTATAGTATGGAAGGTAATAGTTTCTTGTAGAAAGTAAACGGTAACAGTAGATGATGTAACAATGGTAAAGATTGGATCGGGGTCCACAGTTCACTAGAGGTGTTCTCCTTAAGATAGATAACATGCTAGGTGAACAAATTACAACGGGGCAATTGACAGGACTGAGCAAGGCATAACAATGCAAATACTAGACATCATGATTCCTATGAGATTTGATTGGGCATTACAACAATATACATAGATTGCCATCCAACTGCATCTATGACTAATAATCCACCTTCAGGTTATCATACAAACCCCCTCCAGTATTAAGTTGCCAGCAACGGATAATTGCATTAAGCAATGTGTGTAAAGTAAACAATACAATTGTTCCATGAACAAAAGATTGTTGTTTTATCCCTAGTAGCAACAACACATCTACAACCTTAGAGATTCCTGTCACTTCCCCAGATTACTAGAGGCATGAACCCACTATCGATAATAAATACTCCCTCTTGGAATCACTAGCATCTACTTGGCCAAGATAGCTACTAGCAACGGAGAGCATGTAAGATCACAAACAACATAGACATGATAGAATCAATAATCAATATGACATGATAGAATCAATAATCAATCTGACATAGTATCTCAATATCCATCGGACCCCTGTAAACACAACATGTATGATTACAAATAGATGATCTTGATCATGGATGAAGCTCACAAGATCTAAACATGATAGCACAAAGGAGGAGAAACAACCATCTAGCTACTCTATGGACCCATAGTCCAAGGGTGAACTACTCACGCATCATACCGGAGGCTGGCATGGTGATGAAGAAGACCTCCGGGATGATCTCTCCCCTCCGGCAGGGTGCCAAGAAGAGCTTCAGATCCCCCTGATCTAGGGACGATGGTGGCGACAGCTATGGACTGCTTCATGGAGATCCGATCGGGTGCTTAGGGTTTATGCATCGGGGGGATTTTATAGGCGAAGAGGCGAGGCAGGGAGGCGGCCAGGGGGCGCACACAGGGGCGTACCCATGTTATAGCTCTAGGGGTCACAGGACACCGGGTAAAAGTGGATTTCTTTGATATATTTCATCTATTTGTAGTGTGTGACACCCCTAATTTCAGGTAAAAAAATGTGTGACTTAGAAGTGTGACACCGGGTTATTTTCGCTCTGGGTCCGCCACTGGGCGCACACCATAGGGAGACGCACCCTAGGGTGGGCCCGTGTGGCCCTAGGGTGTGGCCACCCTGTGGACCCCCTTCGGCTGCCCTTCGGTCTCTGTGTTCGTTCTGGTAAAATATTGACTTTGGCTTTTGTCCCGTCCAATTCCGAGAATATTTCCTTACTAGATTTTCTGAAACCAAAAACATCAGAAAACAGGCAACTAGCACTACGACATCTTGTTAATAGGTTAGTCCCAGAAAACGTATAAAAATACCTCAAAAGTGTATACAAAGCATAGCAAAGTTGATACTAAACATGCATGGAACATCAAAAATTATAGATACGTTTACTACATATCAAGCATCCCTAAGCTTAACTCCTACTCATCCTCGAGTAGGTAAGTGATAAAAATAATAATTTTTGAGGTGACATGCACCATCACAATCTGGATCAAACCATTTGCAAAGCATTGAAAGCTGGGATCAAAGTACTCTAAACATGAGCATGAAATATGAAGTTCTAACAATAGGACATAGCAACTATGTTGCAACATGAAAGGATACAAACAAATATCATGAATAACAATGCATTGAATAATGTTTGTTGTTTCACATATAGAAAACATAGCATAGTGGTATTCAACCTATCCCTCATGGAGTAGCAAAACATAAATGCATAGGACACCTTCAAAGTTCATAAGTGTGACTAGATACAAATAGGTCAAGAACAAGCAATATCAAAATTATGAATCAATCAATAAGTTTTGGGACAATGCACATAAAACTAAGAATGAAAACTATGCTATCCTAGTTGGTGCATAAAGATAGAAGGTGGAGACTCAATATAAAATTAGGAAGAAAGGCCCTTCATAGGGAAGTAGGGATTTCAAGTTTCATAAAGAGCTTCCAAAAATTATGGTACTTGTTAGCTTTCAGCTCTCATTGTCCCTATCATAAGCATATTGAAGTTATTAAGGTTAAAGTGAACAAAGTATAGAGTATATGCTTGACAAATCATAAGTTGGCAATCTCATGTCCCTTGATTACGAGGGACGTTCCTCATGCTACTCAACTTTAGTCACAAGCAAGTTCTTGTCATTTTAAGTATATGTTTATCATAGAGAACCGCCAACGGGGTACCCCTTTCCCCATGACATAGGAGCTATCCCATATCAAAATGAAAAGACAACAGACAGTGAGCATCTCAGCAATCCTTTTACCATGAGCATGGTGCATATTTTTTATTTTCTCTTCTCTCTTTTTTTCTATATTTTTTCTAAGGATGCTTCATGGATTGCTCACTATGGTGATGCTGCAAGTTTCTACCATTATTAGGCATGGCTTAGGCTAGCGGCCCAGGCATTTATCTAACACATATACATAACTCTATGGACTTACAAGCTCCCCTTTTATTTCACACCGCCGACATCCATAAACAAAAGAGCATGATATCAACTGGGTAGATATTTACAGGTGTTGAAAGCGTTCCCCGTGACAGCACGGTTCTGATAATTCCCAACTTATAAGTGCAAGCATATACAATATAGATGACACAATGGTTCAAGTTTATTAGGGGCAATAAAAATAAAGTGTGCCATCAAGTTTGTTAGAGCTTTAATCACCAATTTTCACATAACATGTTTAATTTGGAAGATGGATAAAACAAGAATATACTTGGAATAGTGTAACACGCCATGCATAGGAATTTATAGTGGACTCTCTGGAATAACTTGGTTTGTTGGGAGTTGTATGCATGAGTAGAGCTTACTCAATACAAGTGGAGGCTAGCAAAAGACTGGGAGCGACCAACTAATAGAGCAATAATGGCCATAATCATGCAAAGTGACAAAACATTATCAATCAAAGCATAAAGTGGTATCACAAGTCAAAAAATTAATGCTCATAGAGGCTAAGGTGACTGGTTCATAGTCATAACATGGTGTGAGCATGTGCCAAGTCAACCCAAACAAAGCATCAAATGAGAATACCATAATATTATGCTTTTCTATGCTAAAACAAGGCATGATTCTTTCAAGGCACATTAAGCAATCTCAATTGTTTGGAACAAGTCATGCTACAACAATAATCACTAAGCATAAGGTCAAAACAACATCTAGCATGACATGATAAAGTCTAAGCCATAGTCAAACCAAGCTCCCTTTGTACCACTATAAGCATGAAACTTTCTACTCTTTTCCAACACCAATCAACTTATTTGAAACACCACAGCGAAAGCGGGGGGTCCAACTACTTATTCAAGCAAACTAAGTGAACGAAAAACAAAAGGAAAACTAAGATGCTCCAAGAACAACACAATAGTGCATGAAACAATAAAAACGAAGTGTCTAGAAAGAGACCTGGGATTTTTATTGATGAAGAAGGGGATGCCTTGGACATCCCCAAGATTTGACGCTTGTACCTCTTGAATATTTATTGGGGTGACACGGGGTGGCATCCCTAATCTTGATATTTTGTCCATTCTTCATCTCATCACATCATTCTTCCCCTACACTTGAAAATTTCCTTCATACAAAACTTCACACAATCTTCATTAGCAACATTAGTGCATTCAAAATAATAAACCTTTGGTTTTAGTTTCAACACAACAAAAACTTCATTAAAAACACAATCTACTATAGAAATTCCTTTAAAAATCCCAAGTGATCAATAAGAACTAAAAAATAAACCAATAAAGAGGCAAATGCAAATAATGGCAGAAATCTGTTAAAATAGACCAGCAGGTAAAAACCGATTTTTTCGAAGGCCTTCTGTTGCTCAAATTGAAACGTGTTGTTCTAACGAATGTTAGATAACAACCTGGGGCATTTACTCAGAAAATTACAGCTCAATCCGACATATAGAGATTTTTCTCGAATTTTTAAAGTGAAGCACAAAAATCTGTTTCGGGACAACAACTTCCCCAAATCTTACTTCTCCCTCATTAGAGTTTATTATTGGCACAAAAATCAAACAAAAAGGATAAGGAGAGGTTATTACAGAAGTAGTAACTTCCAAGACTCAATAAAACTATTGGGTTATCTCCCAAGAAGTACTTTTCTTTAACGCCTTTAAGTTAGGCACAAGAAGCAAGAATCAAGTATTTTCAAATGAAGAAGCATTGACATCAAATTTTGCTTTAAAAGGAGGAGCAAAAGGTAACTTCTCTCTACTTATAGGGAAGTGTTCAATACCTTTGGTAATTGATATTTAATGGTGCCTTCTTTCATATCAATGATGGCACCAACAGTTCTAAGAAAAGGTCTTCCCAAAGTAATAGGACAATAAGCATTGCATTCAACATCCAAAACTTAGAAATCAACAGGGACATAGGCATTGTTAACCATAATAAGAATATCATTAATACTCCCCATAAGTTTCTTTTTAGCATTATCATCAAGTGGGACATCTAAATAGCAATCTTCCAAAGGTGGAAGATCAAGCATTTCATAAATCTTTCTGGGCATAATGGAGACACTAGAACCAAGTTCACATAAAGCTTTGAGATCAAAGTCATTCACTTGCATATTAATGATGGATTCCCAACTATCTTCTACTTTCCTAGGAATAGAAGCTTTATGTTTCAATTTTTCTTACTTAATTTTAATGAGAGCATCTGTAATGTGTTTTGTAAAAGCCATATTCATAGCACTAGTATTAGGACTTCTAGCAAGCTTCTGTAGGAACATAATCACTTCAGAAATATTGCAGCCATCAAAATCAAAATCAAACTTAGCATCAAAGGTAGTAGACTTATTGTTTCCCATATTTCGAAAAATTTCAGCATTCTTATTGGGTTTAGGCATTGTTGTAGAAGGAATGGGGACTTCTTGTGGTTTGGTAGCATTATCATTGGTGGTAGTAATAGTACAAATAATATTGTTTCTAGCAATTTCATCTTCTCTTTCCCACTTAGCATGAAATTTAGCTATCAGTCTAACATTCTCATCAATTGTAACTTGTATGGCATGAATAGCAGCAAAGGTACATTCCAAGGTTTCGGGTTTAGCAGCCATTTTATTAATCAAAGAGGATTGTGCTTCAGACAAAGATGAAATATTTTTCTCAACATTCAAAAGCTTTTCCTCCACAGTCTTGTTGAAAATAGTTTGTTTACTAATAAAGTCTTTAAGCATGACTTCAAGTTCAGAGGGAGCACTTCTATTATTGTTGTAGGAATTTCCATAAGTATTACCATTATTGGGAGGATAAGGCCTATAATTATTATCACCAAAATTATTCCTATAGGCATTGTTGCTGAAATTGTTATTTCTAATGAAGTTCACATCAACTTTCTCTTCTTGAGCAACCAAATAGGCTAAACTAAAATTATTTGGATCAATATGAGCTTTTCCATTAACAAGCATAAACATCATAACATCAATTTTATCACTCAAGGAGGAGGTTTCTTCAACAGAATTTACCTTCTTACCATGTGGAGCTCTCTTAGTGTGCCATTCAAAATAATTAACCATCATATTATCAAGGATATTTGTTGCAACACCCAAAATAATGGTCATAAAGGTACCTCTAGCAGCAGAATCCAACAAATTTCTTGAAGAAAAATTTAGTCCTGCATAAAAAGTTTGGATAATCATCCAAGCAGTCAGTCCATGAGTGGGACAATTCTTTACCAAAGATTTCATTCTTTCCCAAGCTTGAGCAACATGTTCATTATCAAGTTTTTTAAATTTCATTATTTCACTTCTCATAGATATAATCTTAGCAGGAGGATTTCCAATAAAAGCATCTTTGCATTTAATCCAAGAATCAATACTATTTCTAGGCAAGGATAACAACCATTCTTTAGCTTTTCCTCTCAAAGAGAAAGGAAACAATTTGAGCTTAATAATATCTCCATCTACATCCTTATATTTTTGCATCTCACAAAGTTCAACAAAGTTATTAAGGTGAGTAGCAGCATCATCAGAACTAGCACTAGAAAATTGCTCTTTCATAACAAGATTCAATAAAGCAGGCTTAATTTCATAAAAGGTAGCATCAGGAGAAGGTGGAACAATAGGTGTACACCGGAAATCATTGTTGTTTGTGCTAGTGAAGTCACACAACTTGGCGTTCTCAATAGAATTCATTTTTGCAAAAGTGGAGCAAGCCAAAAGCAGCAGCAATTAGAGTAGGAACTAATTTTTTTTGATAAGAAAAAGGAAACCAAACGAAACTATTTTTTTGTAATTTTTGATAAAAAGAAGCAAGTAAAAAAAGCAAAAGAAACTAAGCAAAACAAAAACAAAGTAAAGAGTGGTTGTGAAAGACTCCCCTTGTGAAGCTGTCCTTAACTCCCTGGCAACGGCGCTAGAAAATCTTGACGTGGCTCAGTTGTAAAGCTTCGTTGGGAGACCCCAAGAGCAAGGTGTGATGAGAAAATCGACAAGTATTCCCTAAGTAATGAAACCAAGGTTATGTAACCAATAGGATCAAGGAAACAACTCCAAGGTGTTGATAGCAACTTGGAATCCTGCACAACAAAAACTCAAGACTTTGCCCCAACTTGCAGTGAGGTTGTAAATCTCACTGGTTTGCTAAAAACAAAGGATTAAACGTATAGTGTTGTAACACTCTCAGAATCCTCCCTATGCAAGTTTTAGTGATTCCCGCCAAACCCGCATAGAAATGATTCAAATGTGCCCACCAGGCACTTTCGTGCGGGTGGAAAACGAAGTAATATCATTACACAATAGTCCTTGATGGAACCCACAGAACAGATATATACAACGTCGACTCCATGAGTCAAGAATACAGATATATAGTACAAAGATCCAAATCACCTTGATAAAGATACAGCTTCCGAGTACGGACAAGATGCAAATCGGGCTAAAAGCCCTGAAGAATAACCAATGGCGTCCATAACCCTGCCCAGGCCAAGCCGGAAGGGTCCCTGCTAACGACGTCGATCTCAAACCTGCTTAAACAAAAGGGGTGCCGACAAAGGCAAAGGAAAAAGGAGAGCGGTCAGTACTGAGGCCAGTACACGTCGACTCTTAGAATTCGACGGTCCTCGCCTACATAGGTATGGTGGACTGAAGCGGCAACGCAGGATGCACTAAACAACCTATAGAGACTCAATACAACTGTCGGCTATCAGAGAGGGATAAGAAAGACCTATTTGGAACCAACCTGATACTACCACCAAACATACCATCCTGGTATTTCCCCCTCGAGACCAAACGAGAAAGTCCTGCCAAAACTCACACGGTCGACAGTTTTATTCATTATTTTCGTGGTGGTTATCCAACTTACTAGTCATATCAGATACAAGTCATATTATAATAGTAAACTATAGTTATAGTTGTCTATGATCGAGAACTGTGCTCCAAGTGATACGTCCAAAACGTATCTACTTTCCCGAACACTTTTGCTATTGTTTCTTCTCTAAACTTGTGTGATTTGAATACAACTAACACGGACTGACGCTTTTTTCAACAGAATTACCTTGGTGTCTTGTTTTTGTATAGAAAATAAACTATCAGGAAAAATCTCAGAAAATATGCCAAAAATTATATTTCATCAGAAGACCCACGGAGCTAGAAGACGAGACGGAGAAGGGGCCTAGGGGGCCCACACCCCTGCCAGGCGTGGGCCCACCTCTAGCCACGCCTAGGGGGTGTAGCCACCCCAGGCATGTAACATCCCAAAAATCATGATTTGTAAAATTTGCATATCATTCATGCATTCATAAGCATTTGATCTTTTTCAAATGAATTTCAAACATAAGAAACCATATTTGTGCCTGTTATTTATTCAAGTGAGGCAATGTTTATATTTTATTTTCTATATGCGTTTAGTATTTGATCAATATTGTTTGGAAAATAAATACAAGGCCACACACAAGTTTTTAAAACAATTCAAATTTAAAACCATTCTCATGCCTATTATCTATATACAATTAAGGCATGTTTTTATTTTATTTTTTAAAGTGTCAAAGTGCTTTGGTCTAAACAGTAGTGTTTTATACACAAATAAGTGCAAGGTTACACTACAAAAATCTAGAGGTTGTTTGATTTCAAACCCATTTGAATTTGATTTGAATTTGGTTCCTAAAAAATCAATTAGAAAAAGAAAAAGAGAAAAGAATAAAGAAAAGGCCGGCGCCACCAATCTGGCCCAGCACCAAAAGCAGCCCACGAACCCACCCAGGAACCTCCCCCTCTCCTATCTGTTTCTCACCCGCCTGCGCACACCCCCTCACTGACAACTGGACCCTGCAGCCACGTCACTCTTTCTTCCCCAAATCACGCGATGACCAGCTCGCCGCTGCAGTTTCCTCCCCATTCAACCCTATGAATTCGCGCTTGATTGTCATTGATTCGCTGAGTAATTCCTTACCCCGCTCTGGCTATTTAAACCTCTCCCTCTCCGCGTCATTTCCCCCCACCCAGCACCACCAGAGCGCCACCAGGCTACCCAAATTTGTCTTCACACCGCCGTGGTTCCGACGAGCAATCGTGGTGAGTCCCGATCACCCCCTGTCTCTGGTTCACGCGATTCTGTTCGCCAGGTTCTTACGCACCTGTTGATGCTTGTCGTTTTATCCCTTGCGTCCTTGGTCGTCGTCTTCGACTCTGACAGTGAGCACCCGACGCGCGGATGAACTCGGCGAGATTTCTTCTGCTGTGTCCGTGCGCAGGCCCACCTACACGTTGAGCATCTCCACGTCCTCGTGACCTCGGTAAGCATCAGCACACCCCCTGCACCTCTGACCTCTCCGGCGTGTCACCGCCAGAGGCGTCGCCGCTGCCAGCGCCATTCGCGCCGCTGGATTTTGGTCAATCCGATCTGATCCATTGGATCTGGATCCTAAGGCCATGATTAGATGTTTAATCGAAGCGGTACGATCAGATCTAGGCCATGCATTGTTATTTAGATCCTACGGTCCGCAAGCGTGATCCGGCCGAACCGGTACACGCCAATCAGAGGTTGCCGCGTGGCTAGGTTTTAAATTTAAAATCTGGATTTTCATCTATTAGCTATTTAAACTTGTAAATTCAATAACTTTTGTTCTGTTTATCCAAAAAATACAAATAATATATCATTGGAATCACAAAAATAAATCCTACACATATATGGGATTAGTTTTGTATTTTGTTTCTGTTAAAATGGAATTTTATGCAGAGACATTTGTAGGCTTATTTTGTGTTAAAAATTATTTGGAAAATGTTTTAAAGGCCAAATAAAGTTTATTTGATGTATAAATGTTTAGTTTATTAAATAGTACTGTTTTACTTGTCTTGGATGATTTAGAAAAATCATCACATGGCATTTGCATGCATTCATATATTTTTGTTTGATTATTTGAAATATGAATTTGGTGCTATCATTTTATGTGTAGATTTTGGTGCTAGTGGTGGTTGTGACTGTGAGGATTGTTGTTACTCCCCCAACTACCAAGGCAAGTGGTGATTCATATTTTTGTCCCAATATTTTGACTATGCATTAGAAATATTTTGTATAGGGCTTGGATGGTAATTTTTACTAAGTTTCTATATGCTATGCTTGGGAAATCCTAGTAGTTGTAGGATTGTTAGAATTTTCTCTAAGTTAAGATACTTGCTATTGACATGCTTAGCCTAGCTAGTAGCAACCAAGGGTGGATCATATACATATGCTATGGAAATATTGCTAAGTCCTTTGACTTGTGTTTTACTTAATAAAACAACTAAGTGAATGAAGAACCTGGGTGGAATGGTTGTATGGGTTATGTTGAGTGGTTACACAAGGCCCATATCTATGGTCTACCTTGTGTATCACACTTGTGGAAAGCCACCCAGAAACAAAGGGATTTGAGATGCCATATGTTAAGAAGCTTCTGGTGCAGCCACATGGCATTATGGGCTCTGCCTGGATCATATAGGTTGCAATAACTTAGCCAAATGGATAGTTGGTGGTAGGGGGTGATAGGTTTGGAGCGCGTCCATTTTGGTCTAAGGGAAGGCTTCTAAAAGGTCCTGTCTTGATGAAAGTCAAGTTTTGTGGGGAAAGTGCACCACCTCTACAGAAGGAAGAATCTAAGTACTTAGTCGTGTCCCCGGAAATGGACAATTTGAGCATCAAGACATGGAAGCTATAAAGAATCTCCTCATCCCTATTTCTAAGTTAAAAGCTGGTGGTTGAACAAGGGTAAAGGTTCACCAATGTCTATTGGTGGTTCCTTGGGAGTTTTTGCCAAACCAAAAACTTAGTGTTTTCAACTGATAGGTAAAACCTATTTTGAGGAAAGCAAGCCTAAGCTACACTTAGCCAAATTCATGTACAAGCTAGATACTATTATTCTACTAAGGTATCACTTGCCAATACTATTCCAATGTATTGATCCACCGTGGCTGTAACTTGTGATGTTGCAGGTTCCTCTGATGAGGATTAGGGTTATGAGTCTACACTCAACATGCTTGCCTGTGGCACATGAAGATGAAGAGTTTTATTTATATTTTTAAGTTAAACTCTTGTACTAGCCTATGGCTATAGAGTTATAAAAGACTATGTTATCTCTGGAATGACGATGTAATAATGACCTTTGTTTCTGTGTACTTCATCTTAAACTGTGGATACTAGCAATTGATCTAGGGACTAGCATTGCAATCACAGGGACCTTTACCTTTATAAAGGTGGGGTATTACAAGGCACCCCCTCGGTCTCCCTCTGCGCCTATAAGTTGCCTCTCGACCTAAAAATAGGGGGGGGGGCGATAGTTTTCCAAAAAGAGTTCCGCTCCGCCGCCGCCACCAAAAACCAAGATTCGTATCCAGAAACTCCGTTCTGGCACCCTGACGGGACGAGGAATTTGGAGAGGATCATCGCCATCGTCATAACCAACGCCTCTCCATCAACCATCAATGTTTCCCTCATCCATGAGTGAGTAATACCCCCTGTAGGCTTGGGGATGGTAGGGATCAGATGAGTTCTGTCATGTAATCGAATAAGATCTATTAGGGCATAGTGCCTAGTATCTCTATTAGTGCTATTTGACTTTGTTGCAACTTGTTGTGCTTAATGTTTGTCACTAGGGCCCGAGTGCCATGATCTCAGATCTGAACTTATTATTGAATCATTATGATAGTATTGTTTGTGATCTTATCTGCAAGTTGTCTACACATATCATTGTCCGGATCCAGAGGCCCCAAAGTGACAATAATTGGGACAACCGGAGGGGATGGCTGTGGTGTGAGGATCACATGTGTTCACGGAGTGTTAATGCTTTGCTCCGGTGCTCTATTAAAAGGAGCACCATAATTTCCAGTAGTTCCCTAGAGGCCCCGCTGCCACGGGCTGGCTGGACAGAAGATGTTGTGCAAGTTCTCATTGCGAGCATGTATGAATATATTTGGAGCACATGCCTAGGATTGTTTAGTACTGGGATGCTTTTTATTATTTATCTGCAATGCCCTAGATCTTGAAGCTACATGTTTAGACTCGTCCATGCAATGCCCGTCCATCCATCCCTATGCCTACCGTGACTCGAATCCCTCATTATCAATTATTGTTACTATTGCTCCTGTTTCACTGTTGTTGTTTCTTTGCTGTTGCTACTGATAAACTTCTGTGAGCAAGAACTATTTCCAGGTGCAGCTGAATTGACAACTCAGTTGTTAAGGCTTGCAAGTATTCTTTGCCTCCCCTTGTGTCAAATCAATAAACTGGGTAATACTACCCGCGAAGACTATTGTGATCCCCTACACTTGTGGGTCATCAAGACTATTTTCTGGCACCGTTGTCGGGGAGCATAGCTTTATTTGTAAGTTCACTTGGATCTACTATTGTTCACTGCTACTCCTTTCATCATGGGTAGGTCTCGTGATGGAAAGTTTCCTATTTTACCATCCACTACAAGAAGAGGTACAGTCCTAAACACCTCTGTTGATCTTGATTCACCGTCTGTTATAAGTATGCTTGTCACACCACCACCACATACTCATGCCACACACACTGCTACTACTGCTGAATCTGGAACTGCTTTTGATGCTCATGATGTTACTTCTACTGTGCTTGATGCGAGTGGTTCACTAGGTCCTTTCCTAGATGCTACTATGGCTAGTCTAGGAAATACCGAAACTCCTAGTGAAGAAACTGTTACACCTGTTAGCTCACCCAAGTCTAGAGAGAGTTATGATATTAATGATGGTTACATTGAGTTCACTGATGAATTTGTTGAAGAATGCCGAAACACACATGGTACTAGTGCTATTAGGAGTCTCCTTGCTAGATGTACTATTATGCCTAAACTGTTCTCTGATCCTAAGTTTTCCACCTCTCCCATAGATATTAAAGATAAAGATTATGATTTCTCTCTTGATTTATCCTATTTAGATATTGTTGAGAAAGAACCTTTCTGTGGGACTAAAAATGAGAGTGTTGTGGCTCATATGAATGAGCTTTCTACTATGAGTGCTTTGTTCTCTGATGATTTTAAGATGCGTAAGTACTTTGTTACTAAGATCTTCCCTTTTTTCATTAAAAGGAGAAGCTAGGGCTTGGTTTAATAGATTACCTCCTGGTTCCATTGATATCCCTGATTGCTTGATTGATTCTTTCTTCCAGAAATATTTTCCTCCCAGTGCTAGACATGCTGCTTTGCAGAGACTTTTTGATTTTAAACAGGGAGAATAAGAGAAATTGCCTGAGTCATGGACAAGGTTCTGTGCCTCGATTCATGCACATCCTGGATGTCCATTGCCTAAAAATGAGCTTCTTGATATTTATTATAATGGACTAACTGATGATTCTAGGACATACCTAGATAGCTTTGCTGATTGTGTTTTCAGGAAAAGAACTCCTACAGATGCCGAAGAATTAATGGCTAAAATAAGCAATAATTATGATGATTGGACTTCAACTGAGCTAAATACTCCTGAGCCTATTAATCCTGAACCAATTATGCCTGAACCAGTTCCAATACCAACACCAAAGAAGAGGGGAATTATTGCATTAAATGATGAAGTGATGAAGGAAGCTAAGAAGTGTCTAAAGGAGAAAGGTATTAGAGCTGAAGATGTGAAGAATCTACCTCCTATAGAAGAATTATGCAAGCCAATTCCTCACTCATCTACTATTGAGGTATACTCTCTCCAACACTTTGATGAAGGTGATATTCCCTATGGTAAGCCTCCTGATCAATGCTTAGAGGAACTTGACATTTTTATTGTTAAACAAGGTAATTTTAATAAACAAGTTCAGAATCATTTATTGGAAAACTCTAGAGCTATCAATGAGTTAAAAGATATTGTGGAAATAACTTCTAACGATATTAAAATGCTTTGTAAACAATTTTAAATGGTTCAAACCCAACTTGATCAACTTGCTAAGGTACAAAAGGATATGCTAGTTAACGCCTCAGGAGATAAACATGCTTATGGAATTAGAACTAGGAGTGGTATAGCTACTCATGATCCTTTATATCCTGAAGGACACCCTAAAAGAATTGAGCAGGATTCACAACAAGGTGAGAGTAGTTCTAGTCCTCACAAGAGAAAGAAAAATAAACATAAGGTAGTTGAGGAACCACTCGAACCTGCTGTAGATCCTAATAGTATATCTATCTCTGATGCTGAAACTGAGAGTGGTAATGATAAAAATGATGCTCCTGATAAGGAGGAAGTTGAGGAAGAACCTGAGAAGCACACTAAGAACACTAGGTACACAAAGGAAGATTTTATTGCTAATAAACATGGTAAAGAGAGAGAACCTTGGGTGTAGAAACCTATGCCTTTTCCAGGTAAGAAACACAAGTCAAAGGAGGAAGAACACTACAACAAGTTTTGTGAGTGGATGAAACCTTTATTCTTGCAAATTCCTTTGACTGATGCCATTAAGTTGACTCCTTATTCAAAGTATATGAAGGATATTGTCTCTAATAAAAGGAAGATTCCTAATGAGAAGATTTCTACTTTGCTTGCCAATTATTCCTTCAATGGTAAGGTTCCAAAGAAACTTGGTGATCCAGGTATACCAACTATTCCTTGCTCAATTAAGAACAATTATGTTAGAACTTCTTTATGTGATTTGGGAGCTGGAGTTAGTGTTATGCCTTTTCCTCTCTACAAGAGACTCCAGCTATAAAAGTTGATACCAACTGATATAACTTTGAAAATGGCTGATAAGTCAAATACTACTCCTGTTGGTATATGTGAGGATGTTCCTATTCAAGTGGCTCATAATTGCTTGGTTTTAACTGATTTTGTTGTGCTTGAGATGCCTGAAGATGACAATACGTCTATTATTCTTGGGAGACCTTTTCTTAATACTGCAGGTGCTGTCATTAATTGCAATCAAGGAAAAGTAACATTCAATATTGATGACAAAGAGCATACTGTTTATTTCCCCAAGAAGGTTGCTAGAAGCTATTTCCTGAATTCCATTGAAAATGTTGAGAGCATCAAGGTTGGAGAAATATATTGTCCCATTCCATAGGAAAATTTTGAAACTATTATGATTGGGACAATTGCTATCAAGTATGAGGTAACATAATCACCTTGTGGAATGCAAAGTTTTGTTTCATATAAGATTGTTTTGGTAACAAGACTTGATCAACCTTGTTAACAAAAGGATTTTAATGAACAAAATAATGTTTCCACTGTGGTTATACTTGCTTTATTTTACTTTTCTCCTTCCTAGTCTTTGCCTTTCTTTTGCTAGCTTTGATTTTGTTAGTTGTTTGCTTGTTAGTTTGTCTTAGAGATTCTGTAGTTTGGTTTTTGGTTTGCTTTTGCTTCTTCTGAAAAAACTGTTTCTGCGAGAAAATCAATTTTCATACCCTGAAAATTGGCCAAAAATAAAGTTTCATGAAAAATCCCAGAAAATTCAAAATAAATTTTCCTCAAAAAAGGGGCAGAGGTACACCTGCAGTGACCTAGGGGGCCACCCCAGGCCACCACACCCATGGTAGGCGCGACCTACCTGTGGGTGGCGCCTAGGGGGTCTGGCCCACCTAGGCCCCTTCAAGGTGCCCCCTCATAGCCATCTTCTTTCTCTCTCCCGAAAAATACCGAAAAACTTGCTCAAGCTCGAGTTCTTGCTGTTCTTGCTCACATTTTCGATCTCCTTGCTGAACCCATCTTTGCTGCTGATTTTTGGAGGGATTGCTCCTTGGTATGTGCCTCCTCCACTTGTCCAATTAGATTTGTGATTAGTAGATTGTATCTTGAGTATTTTTCTGCTATAGGTGACAGGTTGTGTGAGCTTGCATGCTTGTTCTATGCTTAGAGATTTCATTTGGATGCATGTGTAGCCCTCTAGCAAGTTCCTATAGTAGTTGCTCATCATCTATCAACTTGGAAATCACTTGGTTTGATGTTTGTCTAAAAATTTCAGAATAGAGTGGTCATGGACAACCACACATTTGGAGAGATATTTGAGAGTGATGCACCTAGAAAGACAAGGCCTTCAAGATCATCCTCCTGTGCTAGGCCCTCATACAATGAGGATCTCATCACTCCGCAATTCGACGACGAGGGAGATGAGGGGGATGCACACCCCTCCGCTTTTCCTTGCCAAACCTTCTTGCGGGCTACTGGGATTCTTAATGATTTTATGACCTTGGTTCGGAGGGCTGGTCTAACAAGTCTTATGCAGGATGAGAGTGTGCAATATGCTACGCTCACTAAAACATTTGCGGGGAGTTTCTCCTTTACTAACAACATGTTCAATCCCGATGTTTCTTTCAAGATATATGGCAGGTCTTACCATATGACATTGAAGAAATTTTGTGAATCTCTGGGACTTGGTACAGCTGGGTCAACAAAGAAGATTCCATCTCAACCCACTGATTTGTTGGAGCTCCACCGCGGAATAACCAATGATGATAACCGTAGAGCTCAACGGGGAAAGATAAGAAACATTCAGCTTCCAGCCATCAGGTACTTCACTTACTATCTTGCCACAAGTGTTCTTGGTAGGGAGAACACTAGTAATATTTCCAGCTATCATTTGGCTTTCTTAGCTGCTGCGCTCAACAATCATACCAAGTACAATCTTGGTTCTCTCATTGCTCGTCGTTTAACTTCTAAGGGACCCATTTATGGGGGAATAATTGATGTGCGTGTTGCTGCTGCTTTGGACATTGTCATTGATCCAAATGATATAGTTTTGGCTCCTTAGAGGCTTGATCTTGCTGCCATGAAGGCACACCACTTTGTCACTAATGGCTCTACCCTTGAGAACTTGGTCTATAAAATGTTGTTTATTGACGGGGAAGAGAGAGAGAGAGATCCCTCTACCCCAAACCACTTTGTTCAGTATTTCACAGGGACCTTTATCATGCTCCAAGGAGGAGATGCATGACAAGATGCACTCTCTTAGCTTCTATGGACACTACCAGGAGGAAGCGCCTTCTTACGACCCCATTGTACATTACACAAGGGAGTACTCGAGCTCATACCAGGACGAGGGAGCCTCCTCGTCATACTACGGAGGTGCACCTACTTGGGCACCATGGGATTGAGCCCCACTTAGGCCAAAATCCTAAGCTTGGGGGGAGGTTACCGACATCACACTCATATATATATCATGTTTCGTCGGTGTATTTCCATTGTTTCGCTTTGTTTTTGGTTTTTGTTGCTGCTTTATTAAAACACAAAAATAACAAAAATATTTTCGTTGTTTCTCTTGGTTTGTTTCTTTGTTTCTTTGCTTTGGTTTGCCTTAAAAGAAAAATCCAAAAAGATTTTGCTTTGCTTGGTTTGTTTTTGCTTTGTTGGCTTGTTTGAAAAAAATCGAAAACACCAAAAATATTTGTTGTTCTTCTTTGGTTTTGTGAGTTCTTTGCAGGGTTAATCCGTCCTTAGTGGAGTTTTGGTTTCATGTTATTTTTCATGTCACACAAGTGAAGGGCAATAATGAAGATTAAGACAACTTGAGGTGTGGTAAGAGGCCGGTAACGAACTCTATTTGTTTTCATTTTTGTACATATACTCATCATTGTGAGCATGCTTAGTATGTTCATGGTAAGGAGTGTGTTACTGATGGATGCTTAGTAGTTCTTGCTTGTCTATGATTAGCTCCAGCTTACTAATAGTTTGTAGCATGTCATATGAATGTTTGCTTGCATTGTTTTATTCATATTTTGGTATGAAATTGTGGTATCCTCCTCTGAAAGTTTCATGTGAATCGACTTGGCACATGCTCACGCATGCATATGACTAAACAATAGTCAGTAAGCCTCGATGATTCATTTTGCCTCAGAGTTCTAGTATCATTTTCATGCCATAATTAGTCCTCTTTTGTTGCAAGCATGATTATAACAATTATTGCTCTCTCGTTTGTCGCTCCCTCTCTTTTGCTAGCCTTCAATTGCACTGAGTATAAGCTCTACCTGTGCTTCCAACTCCTCAAAACCAATATTGCCAGCTGTGTCCACCATACCTACCTATTAGCATCATTTGCTATTTCAGTGCATATTCAATATGCCTTGTTTTCTTTCAAATAAAATGTTTGTCTGTTTTGAGAAAGTTAGTTAGTAAAGCTCTCACAAACTTGATGGCACACTTTATTCTGTGCACTTAATAATATTGAACCATTCTGATCTATCCATGAAAGTTATATGCTTGCAAATTATATTCTGGGAGTCAGCAGAACCGTGCTGTCACGGGGAACACTTTCAACACTCTTTGGATATCATATCCAGTTGATACTTTGCTCCTTTGTTTACGGATGTCGATGATGTGAAATAAAATGGGAGCTTGTGAGTTCATGGAGTCTATACATTGTGTTAGAGAAACGCCTAGGGCGCTAGCCTAAGCCATGCCTAATCATGGTGGAAACTTGCAGCATCACCATAATGAGCATTTATGAAGCATCCTCAATAAAAGCTATACATATAGTATCTATATTAGTGCTATTTGACTTTGTTGCAACTTGTTGTGCTTAATGCTTGTCACTAGGGCCCGAGTGCCATGATCTCAGATCTGAACTTATTATTGAATCATTATGATAGTATTGTTTGTGATCTTATCTGCAAGTTGTGTACACATATCATTATCCGGATCCAAAGGCCCCAAAGTGACAATAATTGGGACAACCGGGGGGGATGGCTGTGGTGTGAGGATCACATGTGTTCATGGAGTGTTAATGCTTTGCTCCGGTGCTCTATTAAAAGGAGCACCTTAATTGCTAGTGGTTCCCTAGAGGCCCCGCTGCCACGGGATGGCTGGACAGAAGATGCTGTGCAAGTTCTCATTGCGAGCACGTATGACTATATTTGGAGCACATGCCTAGGATTGTTTAGTACTGGGATGCTTATTATTATTTATCTGCAATGCCCTAGATATTGAAGTTACATGTTTAGACTCGTCCATGCAACGCCCGTCCATCCATCCCTATTCCTACCGTACTCGAGTCCTACTGTTACCGTTACTGTTACTATTGCTCCTATTTCACTGTTGCTGTTCCTTTGTTGTTGCTACTGATAAACTTCTGTGAGCAAGAACTATTTCCAAGTGCAGCTGAATTGACAACTCAGTTGTTAAGGGTTGCAAGTATTCTTTGGCTCCCCTTTTGTTGAATCAATAAATTGGGTAATACTACCCACGAAGACTGTTGCGATCCCCTACACTTGTGGGTCATCACAAGTCGTCCATAACCGCGGACACGGCTTCTCGAAAATATTTAACCCTGCAGGGATGCACCAAAGTTTCCACACGGACCTACACCCTTCTTGTCAGATCAGGTAGGTACAAGATCACAAAACATACACCCGATGGTATGTCGACGGGGTTTCAGAAACGATGTTTCCTAGACCCAAAGCAAGCACATGGGGGCCACCCCACTAAGCTACCCGTAACGATGTCGGTCGGTCTGCGAGATGGACCCAGGGTTTATGTCGACGGATGTAAACGACTGGGAACCCAAAAGTGTGACTGGGCTTGTCGTCACAATGAAATGTATCACGGGGGTTCCTAACATGCAGCGCCCACGCGAATCGTAAATAAAGCAGTAAAACATGGCATAAGTACATGATAGTAATAAAGCCCCAAACTAGTTTGTGGCCCCCAGTACAGTACTTTGAAATCAGGTACTAAATCGATGGGGGTGCCCACACACCCCACCTATGGTTAGCACGCTCGATCTCGAAACAGGTGTCAAGAACTCGGGGTCCTACGGGACACCAGAGAGCGGTTGAAAACCAAATATTGTCTATTACCCACTGATGCCTCTGCATTATTTACCTACTGTCAATTTTAGTTATTAAATGGTACTTAAATCCATGATCATCTCCACCATTAAGCATGTGCCAACCACCCAACAACGGTGGAACATCGACGACGCGAAGTAGCACCTGAGCAAGCGACTACAACTCACAAGGCTGACTATCTACCATACCAAACAACAGGTAATAGGAGGTGTCCATGGAAATATAAAGGTTGCAGGGAAGTATAAAGGGATATGAAATCTATAGCACCGCAACACAGATAGCTATAGATCAATAGGAGGAAGTAAAGAATAGAAATGCAAAATAGGTAGCAAGAGGGAGAATGCTCGCTTGAAAACATTGCCAAAGGTTCATCTGAAGATCGGGTCGTCACTCGCATCAACTCATCGGCCTAGTCCGTGAAGAAGCAAAACACTAGAAGAAACACCGGATGCACTATTTAATACTACCGCAGAAGATCGGGTATGATGCATGTATGATGTATGACATGGCAAAGGTGCAATGCAATTAGGCCATATTAAGTGGAACGAAGGTCCCCGCAATTAATTAGATGGTTCATGTTGTTTAAGATACCCCGCAATTTAATGTTATCTTATCATGGCAAAATATAACACCGGTTCGCTACACAAATTTAAATGGAGCCAATATAAGACTAGATTCGCCCACATATGGCCTCCATATTTAATTATTTGGTGAGTCGATAAAATAACCCAAACACCCACATGATATGTGTGCAAGGATGACAATTTAAATGCAAAAGGTATATCTCATATTGTAAAAATAGGGTAGGTTTAGATAGGGTCACACATTGGGGTTCAACGAACTTGGGGCTCGAAGGGGGAATCTCCGGATCGGTCGTCGGGGTTTGGTCTTCCGGATCCCTGAAGAAGGTCATGGCGGTTCCATCCAACCCATGAAGGAGATCTTGGCGAACCATCTTGGCTAAAACCGGAGATGGCAAAACAAAGTCGTTTGAAGTAGTGGTTTGCCGGACTGATGTTCGAAGATAAGTGTGGCAAAGGCGCCAAACTTACTGAAGTAGTCTGTCCAGCGCATTAGCCACACCGGACATGAGCACAAATGTCAGGCATTTTAACAAACACTTTGCGAGTAGACACATAGGACTGTGTACAAGGCACGCACAGACAGAAACAAAGTCCTAGGACGATGGGCATCAAATGGAGGCAGTGTAGGGACGCAACGCTTGGGGACGCATGGGCGCATCACTTGCTGGTGTGGTGCTTGGGGACGGGGTGGCGACGCTGCGAGGCAGGGCCGGGCTCCGACTGCCGGAGGGATGAGGCAGGGCACGACGGAGGAGGTCGCGCTGGCAGACGGCGGAGGCGGGCGGCGCAGAGGTTGGCGAGGACAAGCTCGCGCGAGGAGGAGGAGACACTGCGGCCTGCGCGGTTGGGGCCGGCGATTTCTCACCGCGGAGGAAGGAGGCGTGACGGTCGCTGCTGCGAGGCGGAGGTCGAGGTGCTGGAGAGGGACGAGGAGGACAGGCGGTAGAGGAGCTTGATGGGGGCACGAACGGCGATGCGATAGGTGACCGAGGCGACGCCGGGAGGAACGACGGCGGCCGACACCTAACAACCTTGCAGGAGCGACATGCGGAGCACGACGTCACGGCGGCGGCTGGAAGCGGGTCGAGGAGGAGGACGCAGAGGAGGCGGGACGGTCGATGTGCTTGGAGAAGAAGGCCATGACGGCGGCACATAGGGAGCCGAGCGATAGCTGGCGCAAGAGGAAAGCGAGGTGCGAGACAGTGTCAAGGAGTGACCGAGCGAGGTGTGGTGGGAACGCGTGGTGGGGGTGGGGCCAGGCATGGGCGTTGTGTGCGGGTGGTTGCGGGCGAGGGAGTCATGACGGGGGCGGGGCCAGGGGAAATCGCGCTGGGGTGCAGGGTGAGCCTGGCATGTACCGCGGGTGGGGCCAGGGTTAGGCCAGACGACAAGGGGTGAGGAAGTAGGTGGTGTTGGCCGCTGGGAGAGGGAGAGGGTAGGTCAGATTAGGGTAAGGGTTTGGTTTTAGGGTCTAGATATTTAGGGTTGAGGTTTGGGGTAGTAGGTGGTCTATCCGGTTGGGCCTTTGGGCCCGACTGGGTGGACTGCCTCCCCGATAAAAAAATAGCTTTGATTATATATTTAGTTGTAGATATTCTTTTGTAATTAATTTTTAGACAAAAAAATATTCGGACGGACCGGATTTTGCAGTTGAAATAAAGAGGAAGGTAAATAGAAACAAATAGGCGCTTGGGGAAATAGTTTTTAGGTTAAAAGATGCATGATGACGTCATGATGATGCATATAATAAAAGCAACATCGATTTTCTAGTAGTGGTTTTACCCGGGGTGCTACAAGTGTGGAAGGTAATAGTTGCTTGTAGAAAGTGAATAGTAACATTTGATGATGTAACAATGGTAAAGACTGGACCGAGGTCCACAGTTCACTTGAGGTGTTCTTCTTAAGATAGATAACATGTTGGGTGAACAAATTACAGCAGGGCAATTTACAGTAGTGATCAAGGCATAACAATGGAAATACTAGACATCATGATTCCTATGAGATTTGATTGGGCATTACAACAATATACATATACCTCCATCCAACTGCATCTATGACTAATAATCCACCTTCAGGTTATCATCCGAACCCCCTCCAGTATTAAGTTGCAAGCAAGAGATAACTGCATTAAGCAATGTGTGTAAAGTAAACAATACAATTGTTCCATGAACAAAAGATTGTTGTTTTCTCCCTAGTAGCAATGGCACATCTACAACCTTAGAGAGTCCTGTCACTTCCCCAGATTACTAGAGGCATAAACCCACTATCGAGCATAAATACTCCCTCTTGGAGTCACTGACATCTACTTGGCCAAGATAGCTACTAGCAACGGAGAGCATGCAAGATCACAAACAACATAGACATGATAGAATCAATAATCAATATGACATGATAGAATCAATAATCAATCTGACATAGTATCTCAATATCCATCGGATCCCCACAAACACGACATGTATGATTACAAATAGATAATATTGATCATGAACGGAGCTCACAAGATCTAAACATGATAGCACAAATGAGGAGAAACAACCATGTAGCTACTGTATGGACCCATAGTCCAAGGGTGAACTACTCACGCATCATACCGGAGGCTGGCATGGTGATGAAGAAGGCCTCCGGGATGATCTCTCCCCTCCGGCAGGGTGCCGGGAAGAGCTTCAGATCCCCCCGATCTAGGGACGATGGTGGCGGCGGCTACGGAATGTTTCATGGACATTTGATCGGGTGCTTAGGGTTTCTGCATCGGGGGGCTTTTATAGGCGAAGAGGCGAGGCAGGGAGGCGGCCAGTGGCGCATACCATAGGGCGGCGCGCCCTAGGGTGGGCCCGCGTGGCCCTAGGGTGTGGCCACCCTGTGTCCCCCCTTCGGATGCCCTTCGGTCTCTGTGTTCGTTCCGGTAAAATATTGACTTTGGATTTTGTCCCGTCCAATTCCGAGAATATTTCCTTACTAGCTTTTCTGAAACCAAAAACAGCAAAAAACAGGCAATTGGCACTGCGGCATCTTGTTAATAGGTTAGTCCCAGAAAAATTATAAAAATACCTCAAAGTGTAGACAAAGCATAGAAAATTTGATACTAAATAAGCATGGAACATAAAAAATTATAAATACGTTTACGACGTATCAATAGTTCCCCATGGAGCATGTCAGTGTTGTAAGGACACACGTAAAGCACTATCTTACTTTAATTATTAGAAAAAGCAGTGGCATAATCTCTACTACTTCGAAGCATCCATTTTATCAAACAATTTCATTCAAGAGTGCCATCAAGTCTATTTACATTAAGCTCAATGGGGTTGAGTAGTTTCTAAAATCAAATCCTTTGGGCTAAGCATGGACTCAAGTCATCTTTTGGATGCTTTTTCTTGTTATAAAAAATTTCGGAAATATTTTAACTATGTTAATTGCTCATTATTTCAAAGCTAAAAACGAGACACTAGAAAAGGAATATAATTTATAGAATAACAAGCTAAGTGGGGAGTGACTGAAGTGCAAGCGAGTAAATAATTGTAGGGTCAATTTAAAGTTGCAGAAGAGGTGATGAAAGGAATGTGATACCTAATCTTGCTTGCTTCATTCTCGTACTTGAGTTAAACCCCGCTATGTTTCCCTATTGCCAAGTCACCTGAAATTGAGCAATCTCCGAGAGAAACAAAGAAACAAATTTGTAATAGAAGTTACAACTAATGTTTTTTGTGTTTTTGATTTAGGAATGCAAAACTTAAAGTAAACATGCAATTTTTGGAAAATAAAATAATTCAAAAGAAGAAATAAAAATATGAATGCAAAGTTTGGAGGTTTTCAAACCTCCCCCAAGCTTAGGCTATTGCCATGCTTAGTTGTTGTCGTCATTCGACGACTGGTACGGATACTGCTAGTAGTATTCGAGTAAGTGGATCATGAAGTTACTAAAGTTGTGAGTTAAGGCACTCACATCCTCATTCACTCCCTGCAAAGTTTGGTCGATCTCCCCAATGTGCTGGTTGAGCTGTAGAAAATATTGATAGGGGACGTTGTTGAACCCCTGCTGCTTTTGCTGCTGGTTGGGCCATGGGTCCCAGGGTTCCTCCTGTTGTTGGTGCTGTCCTTTCCAAGAAGGGTTGTACTCCTAATCCTGCTCCTGCTCATCCTGCTGCTCTCCTTCTTCATCTTCTTCTTGGTTAGGCTGGAGTTCAGCCATGATCGCCACAACTTGATCCTTGGTGAGGATCTAGTTGTTCTTCTCCGGAATTGAGATGGCTTGAGGACAAGGCAACGGCACCTGCTCCTGTGAAGCATCAAGATAACCAAACTGATATGCTCGAAGCCTCTTGTTAGCTCTATAAACACCGAGGAAGCCACAAGCAGTTATATATTTGACATCCATAAGTATGGAGCCATCTATAGGTTACATAACAGGTATTGGTATGTTCAATGTTTGGACAAGGTGGGTTACCAATCCACCAATGCGAATGTCAGATTTCTTTTTGTTGCTCTGGTGGTGAAGGTGCTGGAGAAGTAGAGCCGCATGATTGGGTCTTTGCGGTACATCGGGTAAGAGTGCCTTGGTGATCATGGCCATGTCTGCATTAGTCATGGAACATGTATCTCCTCTTCCCAACAGTGTATTAGCGAGGAACAAGGCAAAGTAGCGAATTGTTGGGTTCTGGATGGTGGACATCTTCTTCTGGTATAAGTCCCTTTCTCCTTGTAGTCATTGTAGAAGTAGGCGAGTAACTCAAAGGTGAGCTCAATGTAGGTGTAGTGGCTCGCGTAGGCGAGGAGTGATAGCCCTGCATTTGCACACATGAGGTCGAAGTCCGCACTCAATCATGCCGTGGTGAGAAATCTATCATCAGCCCAACATGTGGGCATCACCTTCTGATGGCTGTGAAATACCACCTCTTTTATCCATATAAAATGTGCCATTTATATCTGATATCATGTTTCTTCTAGCTATAGTTATGCCTTATATGCATGACTTCTAGTTCTCATTTACTTTCATATGAGCTTTGCACATTTAGTAGTTTCAGTAGAATTTTATCACTTTCCTTGTCTATGACATGTGTATAGGTGTTGATGATGATTATGGATAAAACAAAGGCAAAAAGAACATAGAGAGCATAGTATGGAGGAGCTGTAGGGACCAGACTTAGCCATTTGAGAGGTTGAAAAGTGAATTTTTCCAACTTCTCAAAATAAATATCCAAGGCCACTGGGTTATATCCCTCATCGATACATCCCTCATCAATACTTATCCAACGAGCCCAAGAACACCCAAAGCGAAGTTCATATGAAGAAATGGCGACCAAAATACAAAAGAGGACAGAAGGTTTAACGAGCAACTATATGCGGGAGCAATAATTCCGGCCATAGAGTTGCTAAAAAGGTCCCAAATGACAGGATTTCGCCCCCAGAAGCTCCATAACCTTCCCAAAGTCATATGACGGTATTGGCGGAACCCTAGGGCAACCCTAAGGCCTATATAAAGAGGGGAGGAGCTAAGAGATAGCCATCAATCCATATTCTCCACCACGACGGAGCCCTGCCGCCGTGTCATCGCCATAGCCTCCTCCAATCAGATCTACACCATCACCATCACACAAGAGGAGAAGGGACTAGGATCTTGAAGGCCTCCACATCGATCTACATCATCATCTTCATCAACAACATCTCCATCACCGATCCCCTTTGGTTACTTGTTGTAATTCTATATTGAATCTTGGATTTGCACTTGTATTCAATTGTATCATCATACTTCATTCATATTCTATCCATGATGTTGATTGCCTTCATGTGTGAGTAGTTTCCTTTGTTCTTGGGGAGATGGAGAAACCCTAGTATGTGATTGAATTGAGATAAAGATTATTATGTGATATTGTTCATTATGTGTCTGTGTTAGATTTCCTTCATCTTGATGTTGGGTGAAGTGCGCCACTCAATATTTGCCTCCTTGAGGACTAGATGGAGGGAACTACTTGTTGGTAGATGGAGGGATGATAGCACTTACGGTGACTATAAAGCTATTGTCATTCCTTACATATCAACTTTGGAACCGAGGAGAACTCATGAAACATTGTCCATGCCATGGGATACATCCTACGGAATAAAGTACCTTAATAGCGCAGTAACATGATGGTTGTCGATTATTGTCTGTTGTGGTTATGAGAATGATGTGAAGCAGTGGTTGCTGCCTATTCGTCCATATATGGAGCTCCTCCCACACATATCATGAATGGTCTTATTCATTATAATAATTTTGATCGCTCTTTCTAATTAATAGTGGTGGATCTACTACTCCCTGAGAACTCTTTCCATCATCTTGCAGACTTTCATAATCATACTCGCATGCTCTTGTTTACTTACAGCTTCAGTTTACTTATTGTTCTCTTATTTGAAAATGCAAAATATCTTTTACCCAAAACTCACATTTTATCTTGTTACTTAGAATGTTATTTAGCAATACTATTTCAGTATTTAGTTTAAGAGTTATTTTGACTTCAGACTCCTGCTCCCTGTGGGATCGATATCTTTATTTCGAAACTAGCTACAAACGATCTATGCACTTGCAGTCATCACCTTCCTCGATGAAACCATGTCGTACTTGCTGGCGAGATCAGCCGTGAGCCCTGAGACCTCGCCACGTTGGCGCTTGCTCTTGCGAAAAATGCTACTGATCTTGTTCATATTGATGCACTAAAAAATTTCAACATAAAACCTTAGGCATATAGTTTCTACATGATATATGAATGATTCTTCGTGGAGAAATTTAATCCTAATGTGAGAAATTAAAAGGGAAATCAAACAAGCTTGAGTTCATCCACTAAATCAATGTGAGGATTTCAACCATGGAATTATGAAAATAAAGCATGGATAGGGAGAGAAACATACCGATCTGGATTCGCTCACTCAAACGAACAGAATCCGCGAAGTATCAAGAGTTCTAGGTGGTTTTTGAGAGGTTAGGAGAGGGAATATGAGAGAAATAATGGGGAGGAGAAGCCCTAGCCGTCCCGGGCCGATTAAGTGGTCGCGCCGAACTATAGAGCAGGAGCTATACGGTCAGGATAAGTAGCTCCCGCCGTATAGTTGAAGTGGCATCGAGATTTAGGGTTTCTCCACGCCATATCACAACTATACGGCCAAACCAAAATGGTCCCACTGTATAGTTGGTCGTTGAACCTTCTGTATCCGAGACCCCTTTTTTAAAGAATTTTTTCGATAACTATACGACCGCAACTATACGGCTAGAATATATATTCCCGCCGTATAATTAGTCGTTACAACTCTTGGAACATGCTTTTTTGCCCAAATTTTCAGAGATTCACTTTTTAATCTACTCTAAATCTATGCTTATTCAGTTGATATTTCTACTACTTTTTGACAGCATCATCTTCACGGACGCGCTTCCGCAAGAATGTCTGTGAAATAGTTGTAGGAATTGAATGCACATTTTATTCTTTAACTTATTTTATTAACATGATGGGTTGACTCCCATTAAGAATTTTATTTAAGAATGGTCGAGTATTTCAACATCTTATCTGTTCTCGAATTCTTACATTGGATTGCCCCTTATCCAGGACACTTACCACATGAACTCGTTTTGCCGGTGGAATATATCTTTCTCCTACTTCTAGTTTCTTTGGAAAATACCGGATGATTTCAGCATCATAAACATTGAAGATTATTTTTCCTTTAGTACAATCTACTAACACTCTTGGAGTGCTAAGGAAAGGTCTCCCAGGTATTATAGATAATTTTTTATACTCTGGCATTTCAAAATAATAAAATCAGTGGGAATAACATGCTCATCTATTCTAAGTAGAACATCCTCAATCATACCAATGGGTTGTTTAGTGGATTTGTCAGCCATCTGTAAGTGATGGAAGTGGGGGAATACTCCCCTAATCCTAACCTTTTATAGAGGGAATATGGCATTACACTAACTCCTGCACCTAAATCACACAAAGCATTATGAATATTAGTTTTGCCAATTGAGCATGAAATAGTTGGTATTTCGGATCTCTTGACTTAGACAATAACTTCCCATTAGCAGGATAACTAGTCACTATAGCAATGGTTTTGGTTATTTCTTTCTTTCTATTAAGGATATCACAAAGAAATTTAGAATAGGTAGGAACTTTTATTGCATCTGCAAATGGAATTTCTAGACGAAGACCACCAAGTGCCTTTTCGAAAGAATCATAGATTTCCTGATCCACTGCTTTATTTTTGTGATCTGGATATGGAAGTTTTTGCTCACCTTTCTTGTTCTTATCTTTTACCTTTTGTGGGGGATTGTCACATCCCAAAATTCTCCTAATTTTGGAATGTGAAATAAATAAATAAGTTTGATTGATTGTTTGACTATGTTGAAAATTCTCAAAGAGAAGAAACTTTTTGAATAGAAAATCCTCTCAACCTTGAATTCAAAATCTTATATTCTTTTGTTATGACCTAAGTAGCCATATAGGCAAAAGGGCATAGATTGATTATGGATTGTAGAATTGGTGTGCAAGATTTCAAAATGAAAATCATGAAGCATTCATAAGCATTTCATTACATCCATGCAAGGTTCTCACAAACTGAATCCAAATCCCGGTATCTAAATCCTATAGTTGATTCGCCCAAATGTTCCTAAGGGTAATTAAATTGACTTTATAAAACCCACTGTTTCTAAGGCATAGATTATTGATAATTATAGCCTAAAGAGACCCAAATAATATTACAAAATTTTAGAAACAAAATTTAGCTCATTTGAAGCTATTATGAAAAAGTTATGGAACAAATACAAACACATAAAGATATAAATAAAATAGAATATACAAGGATTTATAAACCCACTACTTCTAAACTAGTAAAAAGATTACAAATTTGATCCTATAATGATCTATTCGATTTTAGAAAAATTTAGAAACAAGAATCATATCATTTGGAGTTCGTATGCAAAAGATATGAGGAAAACAAGTAAATAGAAAAAGAAAAAGAAAAAAAAGAAAAAAAAACTAAACGGGCCGGCCCACCCGGACCGACCGAACCAGCCAGGAGTACGTGACCGGATCGATCCCAGGCTCGCTTTAAAATCCGTGCAAAATCTGTTTTGTCAAACCTATCTCTATTCAAACTCTCATAACTTTTTATCTACAACTCTGAATTAACTTCCGTTCGTTTCTACTTGTTCCCTACTCCAATACCTATCTCTACAACATCCTAAATCTTCATATAAACTCGTGGAGCCATAGCTGTACGAGTTTCTCTCCTCGAAATCCCGAATCTACATATTTCCGAATCTTATTTCGCTTTTTAACCCATCTAGACTTCGTTGTTTGCCTTCGGTCAAAAAACGAAAGTTGTAGAACGCGTCGAAATCTGTCAATAACGACAAACCTGACCTCTTTTCATCCACCACAGCCGGAGAATTTCGCATCACAATATTTCAGATCTGACGGTGTAAATCCAAGATGTACTCGCGCTCGTTTCTTCAAATCCAAATTCCTTTGGTGAGAAGGTAGGAATAATGATTCCCCACAACTTTCATGTTCTAAGTTTTTCAATTTGACCTACGGATTTGTCTCTCTAACACAGATCTGTTTATTGTCTATTCTGAGCCAAAATCGGGTCAATCTCTTCTTCTAGCCACCGGATCCTATCCAGACGGTCGAGATCCAATCAAACCGGTGCGTTCCATGTCGTCATCCCGGTCAGCTTCCTCATCAACGCCACGTCAACGTCAGGTCAACATCTAGTCCCAGTAAGCATGCAAAGTCAACCTGTCCAGTCAGCGGGATATTCTCTGAAATATTTCGTTCGAATTTAAAATTGCATATTATAGGTCTAACTTGTAAAATTCATTAGAAATTCATACCACGTCCAAAAATTGCGTATAATATATTAAATTGAAGATAATTTTACATAGAATCATCTTATCAGAATAGATCCGACTTTTACTGTACGTGGTTACTGCAGTAATTTAATTGGTTTTAATGGTCTTTTAGGTTAATAAATTCATAAGAAATTATCTGTAACTCTGAAAAATATGAACAATATATCTAATTGAAGCTACTGTAATATACATTAATAATAACTGGTTGGATCTAGCCTTTTCCCACTATTTAACCCGTATCAATTTAATTAGTTTTAATGGCTTTATAAATCATTAAATTCATAGTAAATTAATTGCTTGTCTCAAAAATATAAATGATATACCAATGGAAAGCTGGTTCCATGTAGATCATCAATATGCAATTAGTTCAGCCTTTGACTGTAAGGTTTTGCCGTGAGGATTTAAATGGTTTAATGGCTTATTTAGAGTAATAAATTCATAAGAAAATAAATACTATTCAGAAAATTACAAATAATATGTCCCTGAAATCACAATTCCATGGAGATTACAGATATAATTTTAGTTTGATTTTTAGACAACAGAAACTATATGAATCATTTAAAACCCATTAAACGCTATTTAAATCATACAAAAAGATCTATAACTCCGATTAGGGTGAATCCAAGTGCTAAAGTTTTGTATTGACAATATCTATACAGAGAAATTGCATGACAAATTATTTGGTACAGTTAAAACAGAAATTCATACAGAAATATTTAAACCCATTGAAATAGTGTTTTAATCATAAGAAAATATCTATAACTCCTTTTTAGGTGAATCAAATTGCTACTATCTCTAAATTGCATTACCTATCTAGTAGCATCTAGTTCACAATTTAATACGACATAAACATATTTAGTTCAATTAAAGTGGTATACACCATATTAAATCGATACAACTTTAGTAATAAAAGCGTTAGTGCATTAAATGACTTTCCACATGCATCATGTAATCTAACTATGTTAAGAACACTAAATGCAACCATTGTGACTCATTAAATCGTCATTCATGCATCTGTTCATCATTGTTTTCTTGTAATGTTGCACTGTTGCATGTTTGCAATGTTTTGAATGGTGTGTTTGTTGTGTTTGCTTCAAACGTTAGATTGCGAGGAGTGCAACTACTGTGATTGCAACTACTATGATTGCAAGTATTGTGGTTATTGTGAAAGAGGCCATTATAATTGTGAGGATTATCTAATCGACTACATCTACAACAAAGGCAAGTGGTGCTATCTTGGTCATAAATGTCCTATTGTTTTCCTATGCATTGTAGATGTTTTGTAGAATTGCATATGTAGGAATTGATGTGTCTATGCTATGCTATGTCCCATATTATTCCCTAGTATTCCTTGTTTATGAGCCATCGTATTGGTAGATTGCTTAGCTATGCTATTTAGACGAGGAAGGGAATCACATCATGAAAAGTTATATGTTTTGAAAGGCTTATGTTTTGCTAAATGACAAACCAATATGTTTTAATGAACCACCTGGGCGGAATGGCATTGATTGGGTCATCGAGTGTGGATTTATGGTGGGGAATGCCGCCCAGGACACTGAGAAAGGATTGGTTTCTTTATTTGGTAACTTACGTGTACAACCATGTGCCAATAATGAAATGGGCGGTTGGTTGGACTCAGTAGGTTGTGGTAACTCGAACCCACGTATCCAGAGATGTAGATAGTGTAGGTTGGACCGGTGCGTGTCGGGTTTGGGGAGCTACTTCCCGAACAGTTCCTTCTTGGACTTCTCCTTATCATCACCCAATATGAGAGTGGTGGTACGAGCTGGGCTGGCCAAGTCACATGGATAAAGTGTACTAATCCTTGCAGGTTGTATAAACTAAGTGCTTAGCCGTGTCCCCGGTTATGGACAATTTGAGCGACCTGATACTGATGCTATGATATTTCTCACTCATCCTTATTTCTTAATTACTTAAAACTTGTTGGGTGAACATAATTGGGTAGGAGCACCTGGGAGTGAACCAGAGTGTCCTATTTATCATATTGGAAAACTACTTTGTTACAAATGTTAGGATAAAACTGTTGCTTTATGCAAATGAGCCTGAACTCCACTTGGCCAAATAAGCATGTAGTTGATAGATCTGTTGTTAACCACTTTAGCCTACTTGCCATACATTCAATGTATTGACCATTCGTGGCTGCAACATTTCATGCTGCAGGTTATATCGTATCTGAGTGATCGTTCATAGGTCGCGAGACTCCACTCAATAATTGTTCGCCTGTGGCACATTTGAAGGATGGAGATCTACCTTGTATTCATTTTCCGCTATGTACTTGAATAAATAATGTAAATTCTGGATCATATTTGTTGTATTTATGATGCACAGTTATATTTGGTATCATTTTGTACTGTGTGTGCCAGTGAACCGATCTAGGGATTGGCACTATACACATGAACTCAGCCTTATCAGGCGAGGGTGTTACAAGATGGTATCAGAGCTGTGTGTTGACTGTAGGATCGTGACCTTAGAAATGTATTAGCAATAGAAGACCTCTATTAGGAGAACTATCATATTTTCTACTTATTAGATGTTCTTATATTCCTTGTCTATCATTTTCCAACACCTCTCCTTGTTCAAAATTTGTAGTTGTCCATTCTTATGATACCTATATGAGAGTTAGATAAGTAAAATAACAAATAGTATGACATAAATAAACATCTCATCAATTTTGGCTAGGTCTAGACCACCATGTTCTATCTCTTTAGGAGATCATCGCTATCGTGTTAGCATATTGTTCTTACCAACTTATGTGGTATGACAATATAGGTTGCTTGCTTGTTTGTACTGAACCATATCGTGTGATGCCTTGTTTAGGATCTGTTGTTTTGAAACTCTAAAGTTACTGGAGTTTTCCTGTGGTTTTAAAATTATTTTAATGGTGTGAATTGATTGAATTCGTGGGATTACTGCTGCAGTTTTCTGCCTGACCTGTTGTACCGCGTGATTTTTCATATTTTATTGGTAACTCAGAAAAATCTAAAAAAATAGTATCTGGAGCGTAATTACCTGTAGTACATGCCCAAAAATTGGCTAAAATTCCTGACGAGTTTAAGTCGGTCATAAAAATTCGTGAAGTCTTCTGTACCGTTTTGACAGATTTTGTTTATTGCTTATATGTTGCTCTATTTTACTCTAGTATTGTTCCCAATGCTTTCAAACTATTTTGTGGTTATATACTACTAAGTTTATATACCTGTAATGTTATTATACAAGTGTTTGCTTGTGTGTTGATTCCTTATGATTGTTTTCTTGTTTATGACATTGAATGCTTCATATAGTTATGGGTAGGATTTTTTTTCTTAGTCGTTTCTTTCCTATAGAATCTATTCTCCCCTATATTGAACCCTTGGAGATATAATGATGTGTTAAGTGGAAGGTTTGACAACACAATGCATTTAGGAAGGAGAATGCTTTATCTTATGGAAAAAATGTGGGAGTATGAAGTGTTGAAATGATGTTATTTAGTAGATTACGCAACCTGAAAGTTAAAGTATCGATAGTTTAGTTTTAGCTTTGTTGATTGAATACATGGGAGTATACATAGAGCATTAGTTTGTGCCCATGGAAACATTCTTCAAGGCAAGTGAGAATGCCCGAGTGATAGAAAAACGTGATTCACCTATCCTCATACAGGGTAATGATTTGGGTGCAGGATGGATTGATCACCATTCCTACTACTCTTACTATTCGCTTTTGTACTTTTGGCTTTGAGGATCTTGAGTGTATTTTCAACCTTAGCAGAGAGTCGACATTGAGCCTAGACCTTAGAATGGTATATTTCCCCCTTTATAAAAGCACCCAGTGCTTAGCGTAGGAATATACGGTAAGAATGAATCTCAACCATGTTTAATGGGTATCCTGAAGCAAACGTTTCCTAATTGCCCACCATGAGTGTTTCGCTAGTTTAAGAATTCCTTCCTTAGAAACTATCAATCATGGAATTAGAGTGTGCAATGAAAACCAATTGAGCTAAGTGAATCCTCGAGAAATGACCTAGTCAATTTTATTTTAAGGGCGGTAGCACCCTAATGGATCTCGAACCTTTCTTTCTTTCTAGCCTTTCCAAATCTCGGGATGAGATTTCTTTTAAGGGTGGTAGTCTGTCACATCCCAAATTCTCCTAATTTTGGAATGTGAAATAAATAAATAAGTTTGATTGATTGTTTGACTATGTTGAAAATTCTCAAAGAGAAGAAACTTTTTGAATAGAAAATCCTCTCAACCTTGAATTCAAAATCTTATATTCTTTTGTTATGACCTAAGTAGCCATATAGGCAAAAGGGCATAGATTGATTATGGATTGTAGAATTGGTGTGCAAGATTTCAAAATGAAAATCATGAAGCATTCATAAGCATTTCATTACATCCATGCAAGGTTCTCACAAACTGAATCCAAATCCCGGTATCTAAATCCTATAGTTGATTCGCCCAGATGTTCCTAAGGGTAATTAAATTGACTTTATAAAACCCACTATTTCTAAGGCATAGATTATTGTTAATTATAGCCTAAAGAGATCCAAATAATATTACAAAATTTTAGAAACAAAATTTAGCTCATTTGAAGCTATTATGAAAAAGTTATGGAACAAATACAAACACATAAAGATATAAATAAAATAGAATATACAAGGATTTATAAACCCACTACTTCTAAACTAGTAAAAAGATTACAAATTTGATCCTATAATGATCTATTCGATTTTATAAAATTTTAGAAACAAGAATCATATCATTTGGAGTTCGTATTTAAAAGATATGAGGAAAACAAGTAAATAGAAAAAGAAAAAGAAAAAAAAGAAAAAAAAACTAAACGGGCCGGCCCACCCGGACCGACCGAACCAGCCAGTAGTACGTGACCGGATCGATCCCAGGCTCGCTTTAAAATCCGTGCAAAATCTGTTTTGTCAAACCTATCTCTATTCAAACTCTCATAACTTTTTATCTACAACTCCGAATTAATTTCCGTTCGTTTCTACTTGTTCCCTACTCCAATACCTATCTATACAACATCCTAAATCTTCATATAAACTCGTGGAGCCACATCTGTACGAGTTTCTCTCCTTGAAATCTCGAATCTACATATTTCTGAATCTTATTTCGCTTTTTAACCCATCTAGACTTCGTTGTTTGCCTTCGGTCAAAAAACGAAAGTTGTAGAACGCGTCGAAATCTTTCAATACCAACAAACCTCACCTATTTTCATCCACCACAGCCGGAGAATTTCGCATCGCAATATTTTAGATCTGACGGTGTAAATCCAAGATGTACTCGCGCTCGTTTCTTCAAATCCAAATTCCTTTGGTGAGAAGGTAGGAATAATGATTCCCCACAAATTTCATGTTCTAAGTTTTTCAATTTGACCTTCTGATTTGTCTCTCTAACACAGATTTGTTTCTTGTCTATTCTGAGCCAAAATCGGGTCAATCTCTTCTTCTAGCCACCGGATCCTATCCAGACGGTCGAGATCCAATCAAACCGGTGCGTGCCATGTCGTCATCCCGGTCAGCTTCCTCATCAACACCACGTCAACGTCAGGTCAACATCTAGTCCCAGTCAGCATGCAAAGTCAACCTGTCCAGCCAGCGGAATATTCTCTGGAATATTCCGTTCGAATTTAAAATTGCATATTATAGATCTAACTTGTAAAATTCATTAGAAATTCATACCACGTCCAAAAATTGCGTATAATATATTAAATTGAAGATAATTTTACGTAGAATCATCTTATCAGAATAGATCCGACTTTTACTGTATGTGGTTACTGCAGTAATTTAATTGGTTTTAATGGTCTTTTAGGTTAATAAATTCATAAGAAATTATCTGTAACTCTGAAAAATATGAACAATATATCAAATTGAAGCTACTGTAATATATATTAATAATAACTGGTTGGATCTAGCCTTTGCCGACTATGTAACCCGTATCAATTTAATTAGTTTTAATGGCTTTATAAATCATTAAATTCATAGTAAATTAATTGCTTGTCACAAAAATATAAATGATATACCAATGGAAAGCTGGTTCCATGTAGATCATCAATATGCAATTAGTTCAGCCTTTGACTGTAAGGTTTTTCCGTGAGGATTTAAATGGTTTAATGGCTTATTTAGAGTAATAAATTCATAAGAAAATAAATACTATTCAGAAAATTACAAATAATATGTCCCTGAAATCATAATTCCGTGGAGATTACAGATATAATTTTAGTTTGATTTTTAGACAACAGAAACTATATGAATCATTTAAAACCCATGAAACGCTATTTAAATCATACAAAAAGATCTATAACTCCGATTAGGGTGAATCCAAGTGCTAAGGTTTTGTATTGACAATATCTATACAGAAAAATTGCATGACAAATTATTTGATACTGTTAAAACAGAAATTCATACAGAAATATTTAAACCCATTGAAATAGTGTTTTAATCATAAGAAAATATCTATAACTCCTTTTTAGGTGAATCAATTGCTACTATCTCTCAATTGCATTACCTATCCAGTAGCATCTAGTTCACAATTTAATACGACATAGACATATTTAGTTCAATTAAAGTGGTATACACCATATTAAATCGATACAACTTTAGTAATAAAAGCTTTAGTGCATTAAATGACTTTCCACATGCATCATGTAATCTAACTATGTTCAGAACACTAAATGCAACCATTGTGACTCATTAAATCGTCATGCATGCATCTGTTCATCATTGTTTTCTTGTAATATTGCACTGTTGCATGTTTGCAATGTTTTGAATGGTGTGTTTGTTGTGTTTGCTTCAAACGTTAGATTGCGAGGAGTGCAACTACTGTGATTACAACTACTATGATTGCAAGTATTGTGGTTATTGTGAAAGTGGCCATTATAACTATGAGGATTATCTAATCGACTACATCTACAACAAAGGCAAGTGGTGCTATCTTGGTCATAAATGTCCTATTGTTTTCCTATGCATTGTAGATGTTTTGTAGAATTGCATATGTAGGAGTTGATGTGTATATGCTATGCTATGTCCCATATTATTCCCTAGTATTCCTTGTTTATGAGCCATCGTATTGGTAGATTGCTTAGCTATGCTATTTAGACGAGGAAGGGAATCACATCATGAAAAGTTATATGTTTTGAAAGGCTTATGTTTTGCTAAATGACAAACCAATATGTTTTAATGAACCACCTGGGCGGAATGGCATTGATTGGGTCATCGAGTGTGGATTTATGGTGGGGAATGCCGCCCAGGACACTGAGAAAGGATTGGTTTCTTTATTTGGTAACTTACGTGTACAACCATGTGACAATAATGAAATGGGCGGTTGGTTGGACTCAGTAGGTTGTGGTAACTCGAACCCACGTATCCAGAGATGTAGATAGTGTAGGTTGGACCGGTGCGTGTCGGGTTTGGGGAGCTACTTCCCGAACAGTTCCTTCTTGGACTTCTCCTTATCATCACCCAATATGAGAGTGGTGGTACGAGCTGGGCTGGCCAAGTCACATGGATAAAGTGTACTAACCCCTGCAGGTTGTATAAACTAAGTGCTTAGCTGTATCCCCGGTTATGGACAATTTGAGCGACCTGATACTGATGCTATGATATTTCTCACTCATCCTTATTTCTTAATTACTTAAAACTTGTTGGGTGAACATAATTGGGTAGGAGCACCTGGAAGTGAACCAGAGTGTCCTATTTATCGTATTGGAAAACTACTTTGTTACAAATGTTAGGATAAAACTGTTGCTTTATGCAAATGAGCCTGAACTCCACTTGGCCAAATAAGCATGTAGTTGATAGATCTGTTGTTAACCACTTTAGCCTACTTGCCATACATTCAATGTATTGACCATTCGTGGCTGCAACGTTTCATGCTGCAGGTTATAGCGTATCTGAGTGATCGTTCATAGGTCGCGAGACTCCACTCAACAATTGTTCGCCTGTGGCACATTTTAAGGATGGAGATCTACCTTGTATTCATTTTCCGCTATGTACTTGAATAAATAATGTAAATTCTGGATCATATTTGTTGTATTTATGATGCACAGTTATATTTGGTATCATTTTGTACTGTGTGTGCCAGTGAACCGATCCAGGGATTGGCACTATACACATGAACTCAGCCTTATCAGCCTTGAAGAAAAATTTGATAACCAGATGCTATTTGTTCACATTGGGTTTAAATCATACTAAGGTACTTGTGAAATAATTTTATTTCTTGGTCGATCTCATCATAATTTTCCGTGAGTTCTACCAAAATCTTCTTATGTCTTTGATATTGCTTATGCAGGTTATTGTGGGATTTGGCTTGTCGATGTTTTAATTCTTGAAAAACTTTTCTAGTTTTATCTTCTTCAGTAAAAACTTGTAACAGATCTACTTTGTTTTCCTTAACAAGTTCAGAAGGTATACCTTTTTTGAAACTAATGAACCAATTTTCAAAAACCACGAACACTTTTAAAAAAGGTAAAGTTTAAATTATGACAATTTTTTAAAGAAGGTTAACATGTTTTCAAAAATCATGAACTTTTCTTTAAAAGATCTAAATAAATTTTCAAAATCATGATTTTTTTGAAAAATAATAAACCAATTTGAAAAATCATGAACCAATTTTTAAAAATCATGGACACTTTTTAGAAAAAGGTAAACAATTTTCAAAAATCATAAACCAATTCTCAAAATCATGAATCAATTCTCAAAATCATGAACCAATTTTCAAAATCATGAATTAATTTTTGAAAGTTATGAACAATTTTCAAGAAAGTCATGAGCAATTTTTAAAGCCCGTGAACAATTTTAAAAGTATCGCAAGCAATTTTAATATGAATATAAACATAAAAAGAAATAGAAAAATAAAAAAGAAGATAATAAAACAAGAAAGTAAAAATGAATAAAAAGATATAAAATAGAAATTTAAAAATAAAAATAGAAGGAGAAAAAGAAAAGATATAACCAACAAATCAAGAAAAACAAACACAGAGGAGGCAAAACTATCAGGCATCGAACCTGGAAGTGGGACGATCGACATAGACTTTTTTTAGCGGAACGACTGACATAGCCATTCACTTAAATGTAAGATGGGCCTAGCCCATTAAGGTTTTGCTTCAGGCAGCGCGGGGCGATGGTTCCGCATTAAGTGGCAAATAGCATTTGGTCTCTTTGCCTGATCTGGCTTAGACCTCCTACTATCCATCCTTGGTCTTCGGTACTTGGACCGTCCGGTGCGTGCGATGACAAGAGCTCGTGGGACAAAAACTTCCAAGCTCCTCGACAACTCCAAACCAAGCATCACCAAGTTTTTATCTCCACCAGCCTTTAGAGCATCTCCACTCGGCTTCTCGGGATGTCAATCCCAGGGTGAATTTTAGGTCCGGACGATGAAAATTGGCCCAGTCGCGTTCCCAGGACCCCGGTTTCGTGCAGATTTGGGCGAACTTTTGTCCGAAATTTCCAGGCCATTCCCAGCATCTCGAGAATGCCCTGGGAATGCCGAACGAAGCGAAAACGGGCGTGGGACAGCTCTGTTGATGAGACAGTCCCATTCCCCACGCACACTCGCCCAGTCTACGGCAAAGAGCTCCCCAGCTGCCTCTGCCACCATGACTTCGCCGATGGAGCTCCACCCCGCCGAGACATATACATGCCTCTAGATAGCTCGCCGTAGTGGCTGCCCTTTCCTCACTGATTTCGCCGCCCCTCTCGCCGCCCAGACTTCTCCGTAGCTCGGCTTCGCTGCGAGCTCCCACCACCTCGCCCGCCAAGTGTTTGGCGTTTTTCTTGTTCGGCCATGGACTCCGAAGATGAGGAGATGTTCACCTTGTTGCTGGAGGAGGATAACGCTGCTGTCGCCGAAGATGCAGAGCACATGCAGATCCTCGCCTCCCTCGCCCAGCTGTACTTGCAGATGGCAAAGCCGAAGCATGGAGTGATGACCCACAAGTATAGGGGGTGTACCGTAGTAGTTTTGATAAATAAGTGTGTCGAACCCAACGAGGATCACAAGGTGTTCACAAGTGGTTTGGATCAGGAATTCACTGTAAATACTAGCAAACGGATTTTAAGGGTTTTTGATAATGCAGATAAATAAAGTGCGAGTAAATGAAAGACAATAATAATAATTGCGGCAAGTGGCCCAATCCTTCTTCAGCAAAGGACAAGCCAGTTGTATTACTTAAGATGACCAAACGTTCTCAAGGACACATGGGAATACCGTCAAGTGCTTTCGCTTCATATAGTTCATTAATCTTCTTTGGTTGGGTAAGTGTTGTGTGGGTGAACCTATGCTAATTTACCGACCTTACTTGGACTAATACATACTTGTGATTATACCCCTTGCAAGAATCTGCAACTACAAGAAAGTAATTAAGATAGAAACCTAACCACAACATTAAACTCTAAGATCCTACACTCCCTTGTGCAAAGGTTTCCTAACGAGGGTTTAGGTTTCTGTCACTCCGGCAACCCCACAATTAGTACCCAAATACACAATGCATTCCCCTAGGCCCATAAAGGTGAAGTATCATATAGTCGACGTTCACATGACACCACTAGAAGAATAGCACCACAACTTAAATAGCAAACCATTGAATATTACTTCAATGCAATTCCACTACTAACAACATGACTTATACCATGTCCTCAAGAACTAAAAAAACTACTTATGAGACATCATATGGATCAAGATTAGAGATGATATAATGATAAGTAACAAACTGAACATGAATAATAATTCAATGGTTCCACTCAATAGAATCAACCCAATTGTTACAATGGTACGGAGTGGTGGTGATGGTGCTGGTGGAGATGATGGTGAGGATGATGATGATGATCTCGATGAAGTCTAGCTTGATGATGGTATTGATGGCGTCGATCTTCCCTCTCCGGGAAGGAATTTGCTCGGCAGATTTTGGCCTATCGGAGAGCTCTTTCTCTCTCTGTAGTTTCCGCCTAGCAGAGGCGGCAGAATCTTTCTGTGGTCCCTCCCCCAGTCTTAGGGTTTTAGGGGGATGATATAGCTAGGAGAAAGGGCGATGCTAGAGGTAGGACAGGGTGGCCACACCACCTGGTGGTGCGGTCCAGGGGGGCGCGCCAGGGGGTGGTGTGGGCCCCCTGTGGCCCATCTCCACTTCCCCTTCTGGCTTCCTTCGTCTTCTGGGAAAATAGCAACTTCTGTATATTTTCCGGGATTTTCTGATCTTCGCGAATATTGCATCTGGATAACGCTTTTTTCCATCAGAATCCTGACTCCGGCAGTTCATCCTCCAAAAATCATCAAACATGCAAAATAGATGAAATAACATAAGTATCATCTCTTAATATGAAATATATCAATGAATAACAATAAATTATGATATAAAATAGTGATGCAAAATGGACGTATCAACTCCCCCAAGCTTAGACCTCGCTTGTCCCCAAGCGAAAACTGAGCTCAGTAAACATGACCTCATGTTTATGGAGTGAAGTGTCGATAAAAAGAATACGGACAAGAAGCATCACATTCATTAATACACAAGTCATAATATAAAACAACTTACTCAACTTGACTTGCAATGAGTATGGGAGTCACAATGAAGATGCACAAAGAAAATCATAATTGGTAATGGCAAACTTTGTTCTTGGTCAGAGAACAGTTGACAGATCATACTTAGTTTTAAGCAAAACTTTTATAATGGAGTTTATAATGTAGGAGTCTCTTGCTCAAACATAATGGGCTTTTTACAATGATAGCTTTTAAAGTAGTATTCATTTAGATAAGAACATCATGCAAAACAAGGAACATAAGAAACAAGATTGAATAAATCATCATATGGACGATTGAATCACAACAACTCAAATGCTTGCATGAGATAGAAAGGAATGGGTTTACTGACTCAACATGAAGGTAAAAGTTAGGCCCTTCGCAGAGGGAAGCAGGGATTTAAAGTTTCATAAAGAGCTTCCAAAAAATTATGGTACTTATTAGCTTTGAGTTCTTATTGCCCCTATCATAAGCATCTTTAAGTGGTTAGGTTAAAGTGAGACAAATATGAAGTATATGCTTGACAAATCATAAGTTGTAAATCTCATGTCCCTTGAGTACGAGGGTCGTTCCTTATGCTACTCAACTTTCATTACAAGTAAGTTCTTATCATTGTAAGTATATGTGTATCATAGAGAACCACCAACGGGGTACCCCTTGCCCCATGACACAAGAGCTATCCCATATCAAAATGACAAGGCAACAGATAATGAGCATCTCAGCAATCTTTTTATTTACCATGAGTATGGTGCTTTCTTTTTCTCCTATTTTTTTTTATTTTTCTCTTCTCTTTTTTCTATAATTTTTTTTCTAAAGATGCTTCATAGATTGCTCACCATGTTTATGCTGCAAGTTTCCACCATGATTAGGCATGGCTTAGGCTAGTCGCCCAGGCGTTTCTCTAACACATATATAATACTCCATTGACTTACAAGCTCACCTTTTATTTCACACCGCCGACATCCATAAACAAAATATCATGATATCAACTGGATAATATGTACAGGTGTTGAAAGCATTCCCCATGATAACATGGTTCTGCTAACTACCAACTTATAACTTGTAAGCATATAAGAAACATAGTTGGCACAATGGTTCAAATTTATTAAGTGCAAAAAAATAAAGTGCGCCATCAAGTTCGCGAGAGCTTTACTAACTAATTTTCACATAACAAATAATTTTAATTTGGAAGATAGATAAAACTCGAGAATTTACTTGGAATAGCAATAATGCTAATAGGTAGATATGGTGGACAAATATGGCATAGGTTTTAGTTCAAGGATTGGATGCACGAGAAGCATTCCCTCTCAGTATAGGTTTTTGGCTAGCAAGGCTGGGTAGCAAGCATAAAAGTTGAAACAAACAAACAAACATACATACAAGTGAGAGAAACAACCATGCAATCTTCCTTGAAAACACAAAAGATCCTAGCTTGGGAATATTAAGCTTATGAGCCAATCAAGAAAGAAAAATAAATAATATATCTATAAGTACTTTTCTCTTTTCCATTCAATCCTCAAGTAGTGTTGCTACTGACCAAAGCTAGGTTTGCCAAAACCAACTAAATTTGCTTGATGCTCCCAAAGTGATACCAATACTAACAACAAAACCAATCATATAACAAAAATTGCAAACTAAAATAAGATGTGCAAAAAGTAAATGATGAAACCTCTCATTAATATTCCATAACGGCACTCACACCAAGGGATACATTGATGAGAGATATTTCCACAATGCAAACCATCCTATATGATAACTTCTCTATTCATGATATGACTCTACTAAAAGGGTAAAAAGATGAAACATAATGATGTGATACCGCGGCACTCCCCCAAGATTGGAACAAACCAAGGGGATGCCAAAACTTGATGATGAATTACTCCTTCAGTGGTGGTGGTGTAATCATGATCGGAATGAGGAAATCATCCAGCAACTTGTGAAGCCTGTTATTATCCTCTTGAAGTATATCCACCTCTCTCCTCAGGACTCGGTACTTATCACAAAACTCCTTAGTGGCTCGAAGGGCTTCCACGGCCGTAGGGCAGGAACTGAGGTCTGGAACTGAGGTCATTATCCCCTGCATATTATGAGAAAAAGCACGTCCCGTGTTAATTGCCCCTACAAGAGTAGGTTTTCTTGCCCTTGATCCTGTAGCAATCTGTCCCTTCATGCCTGCTGACATGTTCTTTACTTCCTCCTCGTCGCTCCGATCCATGTCTTCGCGCCTAGCTATGATCCTTTCTTCTTCCGCCCATCCAACAAAAGTCCCCTGCTCTAGATCGTGGAGGAGCTTGCACCAGCGTCGCTGCTCATAGTCCTCCAAAAACAAACCCTGAAATAACATCTGAATAGAACATATCAAAACGAAAACATGACGAGAACACGATAAATGGACCTCAGGGGATTATATATTGCAAAGTTTAACGACAAAAGGAAGGTACTGGGAGAAAACAGGTCGGAGGCGAGCTCTGGGTGGCCACACCACCAGGTGGCGCGGCCAGGTGGTCCCGCACCAGGGGGTGGTGCGAGCCCCCTGGACTCCGTCTTCGTCCCTCTTTTGACTCATTATCTTCTATATTAAATGAAAACTTCAAAAATATATAATGTAAAGTTTTTCGCAAACCTTTTCTTACCAGGACTATTACCTATTCGAAAACGGACTCTGCAGATTCCTGAATTTGGTCTTCAATAAATTCTTCCAGAGTTATCACTTGAATAATATCAATATCTTCATTATAAGAATCTCCAGAAATGTAATGTTTGAGCCTTTGACCATTGTTCATCTCATTACATCATTCTCTCCCAACACTTGAAAATTTCTTTCATACAGAACTTCACACAATCTTCATTAGCAACATTAGTGCATGCATGATAACAAACATTTGGGTTCAGTTTTAACTGAAGTAAATCACCCATCAAAACATAAGCTACTGTAGCAACTCCTTTCAAAATCTCCAAAGAATTCAAAAGGAAATCAATTAAAGGGGCAAATGCAGATAATGGCAGCAATCTGTCAAAACAGACCTGCAGGTAAAGACCGATTCTTTTCGAAAATATTCTGTTGCTCAAATCGAAAAGTGCAAAACTAACGGAAGTTAGATAATAACCTGGGGCATGCACACAAACAATTACAGATCAGTACGACGTTTTGGGATTTTTCACGAGTTTTTACATCGAAGCACAGAAATCTGTTTCAGGACAGCAACTTCCCCAATTCTCACCTCTCTCTCATTAGAGGCTAGTCTTGGCCCAAAAACCAAACAAAAAGGATAAGGAGAGGTTATTACAGAGATAATAACTTCCAAGACTCAAATAAACAAAAATAAACTTAAAGCAAAAATAAAATGGGTTGTCTCCCAAAAGCTCTTTCTTTATAGCCTTAAGATAGGCATGATAATTTCAATGACGCTCACATAAGAAATATGATTTGACGTAAAAGATAGCATCAAGAAGCAAATATCCAACACATTTATGTCTAACCCACTTCCTATCCAAAGGAATTTTATAAGAAAACAAGTTTTTGAAACAAGAGGCTACTAGCATAGGAAGGCAAAACAGGTGCAATATCAAAACTTTCAACATAAAGCGAGGAAACTTAATATTATTGAGATGCATAAAACCATGTTTACTTCTCTCATAATAACTTTTAGTAGCATTATGAATAAAATTAACAATTTAACTATCACATAAAACATTCTTATCATCAAACAATCATTTTTAAAGTCATTAAATAGAGGTTTAATATTGAAAACTAGATCAATAGTAGCAAGTTGTTCAACTCTAAAATCCTCATTAGGCAATTCATTTTCATAAGGAGCTTTAGCAAATTTGGAAAAATTAAACTCATAAGATTCTCCATCAAATTTATTTAAAATATTCTCCTTTCTACAATTTATAATAGCTCCACATGTGTTTAAGAAAGGTCTACCAAAAATGATAGGACAAGTTTTACTAGCGGCTGAACTAAGTACTATAAAATCCTTAGGATATTTAGTCTTACCACAAAGAACTTCCACATCTCTTACAATACCAATTGGACATATGGTTTCTCTATTAGCAGGCTGAATAACCACATCAATTTCTTTAAGTTCACAAGGACCAATTTCATGCATAATTTCTATGTAAAGCTCATAAATAATAGCACTTGAACTTGCACCAATATCACATAAACCATAATAGCAATGATCACCAATTCTAATAGAAAGCATATGGACACTAGCTTTCCTAGTTTTGCTAGGGTGTGAAACAATATTGGAAGCATCTTCACAAAAGATAATGTGTCCATCTTCTACATTTTTACTGACAAGGTCTTTCACAATTGCTACTGCAGGTTCAACATTTATTCTACAGCTTTCTTTGTACTTTTGTTAACCACACTAGCTATCATAGAATGTTCCTTTACCTTAGCAGGGAAAGGTATTTTCTCAACATAAGGTTAAAGAAAAATATGATCAACGGTGCAAACTTCAGTATTTCTAGTAGGAACACAATTAACAATATCTTTATATGGCTCATGATACTTGTTCCATTTCTTTTTGGGAATTTGAATATAAGAGGAAAAGGCCTTAAAAAATTTAGCAATACTTTGGGAATCAATACCATAAACAGTACTAATATTATGAAAGTCATCAGTTCCCATGAAAGATTTAAAGCATTCATAATTATAATTTATACCTGACTTTCTTCCTTTGTCATTCTCCTATGCTTCAGTATTTTCTTGAACACGGTCTAGAAGATCCCATGTATCTTCTTCTTCCATATGTATAAATGATCCAGCACAAGAAGTATCCAATAAATCCTTATCATGAAGAGAAAGCCTTGCATAAAAGTTATTAATAATAATATTATTGGGGAGCTCATGAATAGGACATTTAAGAATTAGTAACTTCAATATCCCCCAAGCTTGAGAAGTAATCTCTCCATCACGAGGCCAAAAGTTATATATTTGATTCCGGTCTTTATGAATCTCACTAGGAGGATAGAATTTAGAATAAAAGAGAGGTACAATTTCCTCCCATTCCATAGATTGGCCATTCTTCAGCAGTTTATACCATTCCTCAGCTCTATCTTTCAATGATATAGAGGGCACCTTTTTCTTAACTTGATCCGTTGTAATACTGCACACTTGAACAATCCGAATAATTCATGTATAAAAAGCAAATGATCACCAGGATGGATAGTTCCATCTCCAAAATAGTAGTTATCCATAACACGATCAACAATTTTTGTAGGTATTTTAAAAGGATCTAATTCAGTAGGTGGTGGTTCATATAATACCCTAGCAGTGGTAGTAGCTTTCCGAAACAGGAAACTAAGTGAATTATCCATATTGAAAATAAAGTAAAAACAGAAATAAAAATTATACTCACAGTAGAAATTCCCTTTACCAGTTCCACTCTTCAATAGCGCTTCACTCCCTGGCAACGGCGCCAGAAAATAGTCTTGATGACCCAAAAGTATAGGGGTGTATCGTAGTACTTTCAATAAATAAGAGTGTCGAACCCAACGAGGAGCAGAAGGTGTTGACAAGTGGTTTGGATCAGGAATTCACTGTAAATACTAGCAAACGGATTTTTAGGGTTTTTTGATAATGCAAATAAATAAAGTGCGAGCAAATAAAAGACAATAATAATAATTGCAGCAAGTGGCCTAATCCTTCTTCAGCAAAGGACAAGCCGGTTGTATTACTAAATATGACCAAAGGTTCTCAAGGACACATGGGAATACTGTCAAGTGCTTTCGCTTCATATAGTTGATTAATCTTCTTTGGTTGGATAAGTGTTGTGTGGGTGAACCTATGCTAATGTACCGACCTTACTTGGACTAATACATACTTGTGATTATACCCCTTGTAAGCATCCGCAACTGCAAGAGAGTAATTAAGATAGAAACCTAACCACATCATTAAACTCTGAGATCCTACACACCCTTGTGCAAAGGTTTCCTAATGGGGGTTTAGGTTTCTGTCACTCCGTCAACCCCACAATTAGTATCCAAATACACAATGCATTCCCCTAGGCCCATAAAGGTGAAGTATCAGGTAGTCTACTGTCACATCCCAAATTTTAGATTTGGTCTTGCATATCATTCATATCATTGCATCATGCCTTTCCATGCGAAACCGTCGGGTAAAAAGGTTCGGCGAATACGCTATTTGCAAAACCCTATTCTATTTTGCTACGAGGTTCCTGCGGGAAGCTTTAGTAGGACTAGCGTGGACCACCCTTGTAGACTAGTGGTTTCGCTCGAACCTTGATGCTAGATTGTTCCCTCGACTGTACGAACCCGTAGACGCAAGAATAGCTCGAATCGGAGCTCGTACGGAAAAGTTGTCGCCGTTTTAGTGAATCGCCGGAAAACGGTCCGAAATTCCGGACCGATTTCCGAATCCGCGTCTAACTCTGCGCCGTTTCAGTTTAGGATTCCGCGCGAGGGGCCACAAAAGGACCCCACCTCGGCCTCGGTACCCGTGCCCGCCGAGCCCGCCTCCCCGCTGACGCCCTGCCTTTCTAACGGCCGCCGCCGAGCCCGCCTCCTCGCCGCCCTCCACGCCGCCGCCGCCGCCACTCCCTCGCCGCGCCGCCCGCCGCCTTCGCCGCCGCGAGGCCGCCCACGCCATCGCCGCCGCGGTACCCCTCCACCGCGCCATACCGCGCCGCCCGCGCCGCGCCACCGCCGCCAGCCGCCATCGCCATCGCCGCCGCCGCTGCTGCGCCTTCGCCGCCGCTGCCGCTCCACGCGCTTGCGCCTCGCGCGCCGCCGCCGCGGCCGCTGCCGCAGTTACCCGTTGCGCCACTCGCCGCGCCGCGCCGCGCGCCGTCTTGCGCGCCTCGTTGACGGTCTTGAACCGCTCGTTGACCGTCTCCCTCCGTGCAGGAAAAACCCCGACGCCGGAACCGATCGTCGCCGCCGTCCGTTTCGCCGTTCGTTTCCGGTAAGACAGCAGCCACCGTCGGATCTCAGATCAGCGGCTTAGATCGTTTGTTGACCGGTCAGACTCAGGCGTTGACTAGTCAGACGCCCAGTCAGCAGACGCTTTGACCAGTCAACAGACACAATTGACTGGTCAATTTCGTTAATCTTTTTAGTTGACAGTTTTCGGTAGAAATTTGTAAATTGCGTAGAAATTAAACCGCTTGGCCCAAAATTGCAAATAAAATATGTGTAGATTCAGTGAGTCGTGTAGAATCTCGCTGTACCTTTGGTTCAGGCTTTTGCAGCAAGGTTTAGTACAGTTTAATCAAACTATTTAGTGGCCTTTTCGGAGTAATAAATTCGTAGGAAAAGATCCGTAGCTCCAAAAATCGCGTATGATATGTCCCTGGATTCAGTGGAACGAGGAGAATCTCATCGTGAATTAAAAAGATAGTCTTATAGTAAAAACTTCTGCAGAAACTGTCTAGTGGCTTTCTGCAGTGTTTTAATTACTCGGGGAGTTTTATAATTCCTTTTTGAGTAATTCCAGTTGGTACTGTTTCTAATCAGCGATGCCTATGCGGTAGAATTTTCCCAAGATATTACAAATAGTATACTACCGGTAGTGAATTATTTGAGTTCTAGCTCTAGTTTTGAGCACTACTTTTACTTAATAGTTTTCCTGGCGCTAAAACTATTTTCCATGCATGCAATCGGTAGTATTATGGAATAGGATGTTGTGGTGCAGCTGTATCACCAATTCACTTGTCGTTCTTGCATTCATGCATCATATTTGTTGCATATGCTTGTGGATGGTTTGTTTATGAATGCAATTGTATCGTGTAGATTGTGTCGAGTGCAACGCTTGCTCGTGTGTGGATTGTTCTTCCGACCGCTACAACCAAGGCAAGTAGATGCTACTTTGTTCATGATATCGTCCTACTATTTTCAATGCATTGTCGTGTATTTTGTAGTTGCATGTGTAGGATGATATTATCGCTATGCTATGTCCTATTATGTGGTAGGGCCTTCCTTGTAGATGAACCACCGTTGGTAGATGTGCTTAGCCATGCTATGTTGAACGAGGGCTGGGTTACATCATTGAGACTTGTTTCTAAAAGTATTGGTTTGTGAAAACTAAAACAACTTAATCAATGAATCTCCTGGGTGTGATGGTATTGATAATTTTTGGTGGTTTCATTGCGGAAAGGCACCCAGGTATCAAGAGAGAATGTTTGGCTTCTTTATTGTGTAGCTTACGTGTACAACCATGTGCCAATACTGGATGGGGCGGTTGGTTGGACTTAGTAGGTTAATGTAACTCGAACCAGCGTATCGAGAGATGTAGAATTTTGGTAGGTTGGACGGTCTTGGCGTCGGGATTGAGGAGCTACTTCCCGAACAGTCTCAACTTGGACTTCTCCCTATCACCACTCAAAATGTGAGTGATGGTACGAGCTGGGCTGGCCAAGTCACATGGGTAAAGTGTACTAACCCCTGCAGGGTGTATAATCTAATCGATTAGCCGTGTCCCCGGTTATGGATAACTGAGTTGCTTGATATTGATTCCATGACATGTTTCTCGCTCATTCTAATTTCATAATTGTTTTAATATTGTTGGGTTAACTTAATTGGGATCTTTTCAAAGAAAATCAAAAACTGTTTATGAAAGTAGGACAAATGTATTTGCAAATTCAAGCCAGACACAGCTCCACTTGCCAAATATGCATGTAGGTGTTAGTACTACTGTCTCCTTTACTAGCTCTACTTGCCATACATTCTATGTATTGACCCTTCGGGGATGCTACGTTTCATGTTGCAGGTTATTCCGATTCTGAGTAATCGATATAGGCCACGGTACTCCACTCGGCACTTGTTCACTTGTGGGCAATTTGAAGAATGGAGGATTTACTTTATTTATGTTGCTACCTGAATAATTTGAGCTAGCTTTGGGCTAAGCTTTTATTGTAATAATGGTATTATGGATCTTCGTTATTCATGATACACGGATATTTTGCTATGTTATCTATCATACACAGATCCAGGGATTGGCATGTCACATAGAGGCCACGGTCTTTTCAGAACCGGGGTGATACAGGATGGTATCAGAGCATCCGTGTGTCGACTGTAGGATCGTGACCTAGAATTGGATTAGGAAGCCATAGATTTATTAAAGTCTATATTAACTCTGTCTTACATCTTATGTCTTTCACCCTCGTAAATTCTTACCATATGCTATTCTCACACTTTCCTCTTTTACTTGATAGATGGGAGAAGTCAGGACTGAGTATGCCACCATGGAGTCACCAAGGCCCTTTGCAAGGCAGTTAGCTCAGCTCTCGCAGTCATTGGGATTGCCACTGCCCATGTTCAAGGGAAGAAGACTGTACACCTATGGATATGGAGAGGATGCATGGGAGATCACTACCTTCATATTCAGAGATGCCGCCTTGCCAAACCCCATGCACTTGATCTACACCAAGACATACTGCAACTGGGGACTTGGAATCAACTTGGCCATACATGAAGCCCTGTCTCGCCAGTGCCATCAAGTCCGACACCTACTGCCTGCAGATTCACCCTACCGTGACTATGGGAGGCATGATGAAGATGGGCACATTGTGGTTACCCCGGGTGACAGGAACAATATGCCGCCCCGTCGGAGGCACATAGAGGACATGGAAAGGGAGAATGGAGCTCTAGCAGAGAAGGTGAGGATGATAAAGGAGATTGGAGATTTTACTAGCAATGGTATGGTGGTCCAAGGACAGGAGATTGACACCTTGCATGAAGCTGTGGGAGTTCTGGAGAATGCCCTGATAGCCAGAGATGCAACCATAGCACATCTTCATGGTACTGTGCAGGAGAACACCCAGAACATACAACAGTTGCAAGGGACCGTCCAGGAAAGGGATCAAACTATTGAAGCTATGACAGCCCAGATTGCCGCTCTCCAAGCCCAGCTGAACCCACCCTCTGATGATGACAATGGAGATGATGGCAACAATGGGGATGATGATGACAGTGGGAACGATGATGATGATGATGAGGACGAGGATGATGATGATGATGGAGACGATGATGGTGGAGGAGACGAAGCTGTTGCTGTTGCAGCTGAGAATGAAGAAGAAGAGGAGGATCCAGAAGAGGTGGAGTTTGAGATTTCAAGTGATGACTCAGGAGAGGTGTACACTCCGCCGCCATGGTTTTACCGCGAGCCGAAGCGTCAACGCATGACCGCAAGGACCTACCTCAACCTCTTCAAGAAGTAGATAAAAGTCCACCAATTAGTCCTCGTTAGGTAAATTCGTTAGGATTAGTCTCGATCGTTGTGAAGCTTAGTTCGTGTTAGTTTAGGAGTGATTAGTTGCTTATTTGTGTACTCCAATATCCCAGGAATTATTTGTGCGAATATTAATGAAAGAGTTATGGCAATTTGGTTACTATCTGTGTTATTTTCGCTGCAGTTTTTCTGCTGATACAGCAGTACTGTATGATTTTTCATATTTTTCTGGTAACTCAGAAAAATCTGAAAAAAATGGGCTGATGCTAAAGTCTCTGTACTATATGTGAAAAAATCAGATAAATTTTCTGACAAGTTTAAGTCAGGCGGAAAAATTCGTGAACGCTGCTGGACTGTTCTGGCAGATTGCTGTTTTGTTGTTTAGTTGATCTACTGTTTAGTTAACCATTGCCAACTCTTGTAAAACTATTTCAGTAGGTATATACTGCTAGGATAACCCCTGGGATGTTGCTGGATCGCTTGTTTGTTGATGTGTTGCTTGCTTGTGATTGTCTGCTATTGTTTGTTGTTGATTGACCATATGCATGGGTAGAATCCAATTGTCGTAGTTGATTCTTTCTAAACTTACCTGTGCTGAACCGCAGATGCCTCCCCGCCGCCAACCCACTGAGTTGGAGCTGCTCATGGCAGCTCAGGCACAGCTGACCCAAGTGATGACTCAGTTCATGGCGAATCAGAACAACAACAATGGAAACAATCAGCCTCAGCGAGATGCTCTCACCAGATTTCTGAGGTTAAGGCCAGCTAAGTTTTCTACTGCAACGGAACCAATGGTTGATCTCGACTGGTTGCGTTCAGTCAACAAGGATCTAGTAACTGTTGGATGCACTGATGTCGAGAAGGTGAGGTTTGCCGCTCACCTACTGGAGGGACCAGCCGCTTCTTGGTGGGACACTTTTCAGATCACCCACCCACTGGATACTGTGACTTGGGCAATGTTTGAGGAAGGTTTTAGGACCAACCACGTGTCTTCAGGAGTTCTGAGCCTGAAGAGGAAGGAGTTCCGCAACTTGCGCCAAACCAATCGCTCCGTGGCCGAGTACATTGAGGAGTTCAACAACCTGTCCCGTTATGCACCTGAGGATGTTGACACTGATGCAAAAAGGAGGGAGAGATTCCTGGATGGCCTCAGTGATGAACTTTCAGTGCAGCTACTGGTGGTTTACTGCCCCACTTTCCAGGATCTTATAGACAAGGCCAGGATCTTGGAAGGGAAGCACAAACAGGTGGAGAACCGCAAGAGAAAGAACAATAATCACCACTCTGGTTCACACCACAAGTCTCGCACTTCATATGATGGATACTCCAAGCATGGAGGGAGTGACCATGGGAGCCATGACCGCCACCACCATGGAGGCGATGGACATCGTCATGACAACCATAGGAGCAGCCACCACAGCCACAAGGGAGGACACTCTCACCACTCTGGAGGACACGGTGGACATGACCGCAACCGTGACCGCAACTATGTGAAGAAGGATCTGAGTGAGGTGACATGCTTCAAGTGTAAACAGAAGGGACACTATGCTAACAACTGTCCGGAGAGGAAGGGACCGAAGCCCACCAACAACGAGAAAGCCACAGTGAACCACATGAATGTGGAGGAGATCCCAGATGAGCCTGACCTTGTGATTGGTAAGTTTCCAATCAACACTCACCCTGCACTTATACTTTTCGATACTGGTGCATCGCATTCATTCATATTAAGGGCATTTGTGGATAAGTATAAGTTACCTACTGAGTCTATGAAAAGGTCTATTAGAGTGAGTTCACCTGGAGGAGATATGATAGCTAGCGCAGGATGCCGCGACTTAACTGTGAGGATTGGAACACACAACTTCAGTGCACATTTGGTAGTGTTGGAATCACAGGGATTAGACGTTATTCTGGGTATGGATTGGATGTCTTTGCATGGGGGACACATAGATTGTGCACAGCGAGCCATTTCACTCAAAACCCCGGATGGTAAGAGGATTAGATTCAAGTCGGCTGTACGACCAGGAAGGTGTAAGTTGAATTCTCTTAAGGGGGTTAGCATGGATACTGTGCCAGTGATTAGGGATTACCACAGCGTGTTTCGGAAGAGCTGCCAGGGATGCCACCTGACAGGGAAGTAGAGTTTCTTATCGACCTGATGTCGGGAACAGGACCAATAGCAAAGAGACCATATAAGATGGATGTGGATGAGCTGAAGGAATTGAAGAAGCAGCTGAAAGAGCAGTTGGACAAGGGATTCATTCAGCCTAGTTCGTCGTCATGGGGTGCACCTGTTCTGTTTGTGGAGAAGAAGGACAGCACCAAGAGATTAGTGGTGGACTACCGCTCGCTGAAGGAGGTAACCATCAAGAACAAGTACCCTCTGCCGAACATAAATGATTTGTTTGATCAACTGGAAGGAGCAAAGGTGTTCAGCAAGATTGATCTGCGATCTGGCTACTTTCAATTGAAGATCCGGGAGGAGGACGTACCAAAAACCGCCTTCACCACTAGGTATGGTTTATACGAGTATCTGATTATGTCTTTTGGACTAACGAATGCCGGCGTATTTCATGACCATGATGAACAAGGTATTTATGGAGTACTTGGACAAGTTCATGGTGGTGTTTATTGATGACATCTTGGTATATTCCAAGGATGATCTTGAGCATGAGAAACATCTGCGGTGATTATGGAGGCGAGGAACACCTGTATGCCAAATTCAGCAAGTGTGAATTCTGGCTTAACACCGTTGGGTTTCTTGGGCACGTAGTGTCAGGAGAAGGAGTCGCTGTTGATCCAAGCAAAGTGACTGCAGTAACTGAGTGGGAAGCACCCAAGAATGCGGGAGAGATTCGAAGCTTTTTGGGACTTGCTGGATATTACAGGAGGTTCATTGAAAACTTTTCCAAGATTGCAAAGCCGATGACTGAACTTCTGAAGAAGGAGAGGAAGTTTGAATGGTCAGACGTATGTGAAGCCAGCTTTCAGGAACTGAAGCGTCGACTAGTGACCGCGCCTGTTCTGTGTTTACCAGATCTTCAGAAGGATTTCCAAGTGTACTGTGATGCTTCTCGACAGGGACTTGGGAGTGTGCTGATGCAAGACGGGAGAGTAGTGTCATATGACTCATGACAACTCAAGCACCATGAGCGGAATTACCCCACACATGACTTGGAGTTAGCGTCAGTGGTTCATGCGCTCAAGGTATGGAGGCATTACTTAATGGGAAAACACTGTGATGTGTACACCGACCACAAGAGCCTGAAGTACATATTCACGCAGAAGGAACTGAACATGAGGCAAAGGAGATGGTTGGAACTTATCAAGGACTATGATATGAATCTACAATACCACCCAGGAAAGGCCAATGTAGTAGCAGATGCTCTGAGCCGGAAGGTTTACGCCAATGGACTGACAATTGGGGAATTGCCTGAGGATTTGTGCAAGCAATTCAAGGACCTTAGACTGGAAGTAGTGTCTGAAGGATACCTAGCAACAATGAAAGTCCAACCAACGCTACAGGACAGGATCATAAAGGCTCAGTTAGGAGACAAGGAAATAGAGGAGATAAAGGAAAAGATGAAGGAGAATCGGGAAAAGGATATTCGCGAGGATGAGCATGGTACCTTGTGGTATGGAGATCGTTTGTGTGTGCCCAGCGACCCGGAGATAAGGGAGTTGATTCTGTAGGAGGCTCATAACTCGCCATACTCCATACATCCGGGCAACACAAAGATGTATATGGACTTGAAGAGCAGATTTTGGTGGAACAACATGAAGGGAGATATCGCCAAGCATATTGCCCTATGCGATGTGTGCAGCCGAGTGAAGGCGGAACCCCAGAAGCCAGCAGGACTGCTACAGCCGTTGCCCGTACCAGATTGGAAGTGGGATAGAGTGGGAATGGATTTCATCACAGGATTGCCCAGGACCAGGTCAGGATATGACTCTATTTGGGTAGTGGTCGACCATTTGACCAAGGTAGCCCACTTTATACCGGTGAAGACAACCTACACGAGTGCAAAGTTGGCCAAGATTTACATGGACAGAATTGTGTGCCTACATGGGGTTCCCAAGAGTATAGTATCTGACAGAGGCACCCAATTTACCTCACACTTCTGGCGCCAGCTGCACGAGTCACTTGGTACTAGATTGGAGTTTAGCACAGCGTTTCACCCACAGACTGATGGACAGACCGAGAGGGTGAATCAGATTTTGGAGGACATGCTGAGAGCTTGCGCCTTGGCTCATGGATCTAGTTGGGATGAGAATTTGTCGTATGCGGAGTTTTCCTACAACAACAGCTATCAAACCAGCATCAAGACGTCACCGTTCGATGTGCTATATGGGAAACGGTGCCGAACACCATTACTATGGGATGGAGTAGGAGAACGTCAGTTGTTTGGACCTGATCTGATCAAGGACGCTGAGGAGAAGGTCGCCTTGATTAGAGATAGACTGAAGGTGGCACAATCAAGGCAGAAGAGCTACGCTGACGCCAAGCGCAAGGAAGTGGTGTACGAGATAGGTGATAGAGCATACCTCAGAGTATCGCCGCTTCGTGGAATCAAGAGATTTGGAATTAAGGGTAAGCTGGCACCTCGGTTTATTGGACCGTATCGAGTCTTAGCACGCAAAGGAGAAGTTGCTTATCAGTTGGAGTTGCCAGAGGCTCTGTCCGCTGTTCACAACGTGTTCCACGTGTCCCAGCTGAAGAAGTGCCATCCGGAGATGGTGGATACACCATTGAGAGACACCGTGCCGCTAGAGGAGGTTCAGCTGGAGAATGACTTGACCTATGAGGAGAAACCGGTCAAGATTCTAGAGACAGCAGAAAGGACTACCCGTACCAAGACAATCAAGTTTTGCAAGGTACAGTGGAGCCACCACATCGAAGAGGAAGCCACTTGGGAGCGTGAGGATGACATCCGAGAGGACTACCCACACCTATTTGCTAGCCGCGCCGAATCTCGAGGACGAGATTCATCTTAAGGGGGTTAGTCTTGTCACATCCCAAATTTTAGATTTGGTCTTGCATATCATTTATATCATTGCATCATGCCTTTCCATGCGAAACCGTCGGGTGAAAAGGTTCGGCGAATACGCTATTTGCAAAATCCTATTCTATTTTGCTACGAGGTTCCTGCGGGAAGCTTTAGTAGGACTAGCGTGTACCACCCTTGTAGACTAGTGGTTTCGCTCGAACCTTGACTCTAGATTGTTCCCCTCGACTGTACGAACCCGTAGGCGCAAGAATCGCTCGAATCGGAGCTCGTACGGAAAAGTTGTCGCTGTTTTAGTGAATCGCCGGAAAACGGTCCGAAATTCCAGACCGATTTCCGAATCCGCGTCTAACTCTGCGCCGTTTCAGTTTAAGATTCCGCGCGAGGGGCCACAAAAGGACCCCACCTCGGCCTCGGTACCCGTGCTCGCCGACCCCGCCTCCCATCGCCTCGCTAACAGCTCGCTGAGCCGCCAGAGCCGCCTCCTCCACGCGCCGCCGACCCGCCTCCCGAGGCCACCACCGACGCCCTCCTCTGTCGCCGCCAGGTACCCCCTCCACACGCACCGCCGCGCCTTGCCATCCCCGCCGCCATCGCACGCCACCGCGGCCAGCCGTCGCCATCGCCCGCGCCTCGCCCGCTCCACAGCGTCGCGCTACCGCCGCCGCCGCCGCTCCGTCGCCAGCGCGCCTCGCCCGAAACGCCTGCGCCGCCGCCGCTGCGGCGCGCCGCTTTTCTTGCTGCGCTGCCGCTGCTCGTGCACGTACACGCTCGCGCGCCGTTTTGCGTCGCGCCACTCGTCCGTGCCGTGTCGCCTCGCGCGCCGTCTTGCGCGCCTCGTTGACGGTCTTGAACCTAACTCCTCTTGCTCCGAAAAAAAAACCGGCGCCCTGAAACGATCGTCCCGCGCGTCGCCGTTTCGCCGTTCGTTTCCGGTAAGACAGCAGCCACCGTCGGATCTCAGATCAGCGGCTTAGATCGTTCGTTGACTGGTCAGACTCAGGCGTTGACTAGTCAGACGGCCAGTCAGCGTCCAGTCAGCAGACGCTTTGACCAGTCAACAGACACAATTGACTGGTCAATTTCGTTAATCCTTTTAGTTGACAGATTTCGGTAGAAACTTGTAAATTGCGTAGAAATTAAACCGCTTGGCCAAAAATTGCAAATAAAATATGTGTAGATTCAGTGAGTCGTGTAGAATCTCGCTGTACCTTTGGTTCAGGCTTTTGCAGCAAGGTTTAGTACAGTTTAATCAAACTATTTAGTGGCCTTTTCGGAGTAATAAATTCGTAGGAAAAGATCCGTAGCTCCAAAAATCGCGTATGATATGTCCCTGGATTCAGTGGAACGAGGGGAATCTCATCGTGAATTAAAAAGATAGTCTTATAGTAAAAACTTCTGCAGAAACTGTCTAGTGGCTTTCTGCAGTGTTTTAATTACTCGGGGAGTTTTATAATTCCTTTTTGAGTAATTCCAGTTGGTACTGTTTCTAATCAGCGATGCCTATGCGGTAGAATTTTCCCAAGATTTTTAAACAGTATACTACCGGTAGTGAATTATTTGAGTTCTAGCTCTAGTTTTGAGCACTACTTTTACTTAATAGTTTTCCTAGCGCTAAAACTATTTTCCATGCATGCAATCGGTAGTATTATGGAATAGGATGTTGTGGTGCAGCTGTATCACCAATTCACTTGTCGTTCTTGCATTCATGCATCATATTTGTTGCATATGCTTGTGGATGGTTTGTTTATGAATGCAATTGTATCGTGTAGATTGTGTCGAGTGCAACGCTTGCTCGTGTGTGGATTGTTCTTCCGACCGCTACAACCAAGGCAAGTAGATGCTACTTTGTTCATGATATCGTCCTACTATTTTCAATGCATTGTCGTGTATTTTGTAGTTGCATGTGTAGGATGATATTATCGCTATGCTATGTCCTATTATGTGATAGGGCCTTCCTTGTAGATGAACCACCGTTGGTAGATGTGCTTAGCCATGCTATGTTGAACGAGGGCTGGGTTACATCATTGAGACTTGTTTCTAAAAGTATTGGTTTGTGAAAACTAAAACAACTTAATCAATGAATCTCCTGGGTGTGATGGTATTGATAATTTTTGGTGGTTTCATTGCGGAAAGGCACCCAGGTATCAAGAGAGAATGTTTGGCTTCTTTATTGTGTAGCTTACGTGTACAACCATGTGCCAATAATGGAATGGGCGGTTGGTTGGACTTAGTAGGTTGTGGTAACTCGAACCCGCGTATCCAGAGATGTAGAATTTTGGTAGGTTGGACCGGTGCGCGTCGGGATTGAGGAGCTACTTCCCGAACAGTCTCAACTTGGACTTCTCCCTATCACCACTCAAAATGTGAGTGATGGTACGAGCTGGGCTGGCCAAGTCACATGGGTAAAGTGTACTAACCCCTGCAGGGTGTATAATCTAATCGATTAGCCGTGTTCCCGGTTATGGACAACTGAGTTGCTTGATATTGATTCCATGAAATGTTTCTCGCTCATTCTAATTTCATAATTGTTTTAATATTGTTGGGTTAACTTAATTGGTATCTTTTCAAAGAAAATCAAAAACTGTTTATGAAAGTAGGACAAATGTATTTGCAAATGCAAGCCAGACACAGCTCCACTTGCCAAATATGCATGTAGGTGTTAGTACTACTGTCTCCTTTACTAGCTCTACTTGCCATACATTCCATGTATTGACCCTTCGGGGATGCTACGTTTCATGTTGCAGGTTATTCCGATTCTGAGTAATCGATATAGGCCACGGTACTCCACTCGGCACTTGTTCACTTGTGGGCAATTTGAAGAATGGAGGATTTACTTTATTTATGTTGCTACCTGAATAATTTGAGCTAGCTTTGGGATAAGATTTTATTGTAATAATGGTATTCTGGATCTTCGTTATTCATGATACACGGATATTTTGCTATGTTATCTATCTTACTCTATTGTGGGCCAATGAACCGATCCAGGGATTGGCATGTCACATAGAGGCCACGGTCTTTTCAGAACCGGGGTGTTACATCTACGTTCACATGACACCACTAGAAGAATAGCACCACAACTTAAATATCAAACCATTGAATATTATTTCAACATTATTCCACTACTAACAACATGACTTCTCCCATGTCCTCAGGAACTAAACGAACTACTCACGAGACATCATATGGATCAAAATCAAAGATAATATAATGATAAGTAACAAACTGAACAAGAACAATAATTCAATGGTTCCACTCAATAGCATCAACTACAACAAGTAATTAACACCGGGAAAGTTTCCCCTAAGAACTATGCAAGATTCAACCCAATTGTTATAGCGGTACGGAGTGGTGGTGATGGTGCTGGTGGAGATGATGGTGAGGATGATGATGATCATGATCCCGATGAAGTCTAGCTTGATGATGGTGTTGATGGCCACGATCTCCCCTCTCCAGGAAGGAATTTCCCCGGCATATTTCTGCCTGCCGGAGAGCTCTTTCTCTCTGTATTTTCCTTCCTGCAGAGGTGGCAGAATCTTTCTGTGGTCCCTCCCCCAGTCTTAGGGTTTTAGGAGGATGATATAGGCGAAAGGGCGATGCCATAGGTGGGCCAGGGTGGCCACACCACCTGGTGGCGCGACCTAGGGGAGGCTATAGGGGGTGGATCGTAGTACTTTTGATAAATAGGAGTGTCAATCCCAACGAGGAGCAAAAGGTCTTGACTAGTGGTTTGGATCAGGAATTCTCTATAAATACTTAGCAAACAGATTTTTAGGATTTTTTGATAATGCAAGGAAATAAAGTGCAAGTAAATAAAGACAACAATAATAATTGCAGCGAGTAGCCCAATCCTTTCTTCAACAAAGGACAAGCCGGTTGTATTACTTATGAGGACCAAAAGTTCTCAAGGACACATGGGAATACTGTCAAGTGCTTTCGCTTCATATAGTTGATTAATATTGTTTGGTTGGATAAGTGTTGTGTGGGTGAACCTGTGCTAATGTACCAACATTACTTGGACTAATACATACTTGTGATTAAACCCCTTGCAAGCATCCGCAACTACAAGAAAGTAATGAAGATAAAAACCTAACCATAACATTAAACTCTAAGATCCTACACTCCCTTGCACAAAGGTTTCCTAACGGGGGTTCAGGTTTCTGTCACTCCGGCAACCCCACAATTAGTAGCCATATACACAATGCATTCCCCTAGGCCCATAAATGGTGAAGTATCATGTAGTCGACGTTCACATGACACCACTAGAAGAATAGCACCACAACTTAAATATCAAACCATCGGATATTACTTCAACACAATTCCACTACTAACAACATGGATTCTCCAATTTCCTCAAGAACTAAACGAACTACTCATGAGACATCATACAGATCAAGATTAGAGATGATATAATGATGAATAATAATCTGAACATAAACAATAATTCAATGGTTCCACTCAATAGCATCAACTACAAAAGTAATCAACAATAATAATTGCAACGAGTGGCCCAATCCTTTATTCAGCAAAGGACAATCCGCTTGTATTACTTATGAGGACCAAACGTTCTCGAAGACACATGGGAATACTACCAAGTGCTTTCACTTCATATAGTTGATTAATCTTCTTTGGTTGGATAAGTGTTGTGTGGGTGAACCTGTGCTAATGTACCAACATTACTTGGACTAATACATACTTGTGATTAAACCCCTTGAAAGAATCCGCAACTACAAGAAAGTAATTAAGATAAAAACCTAACCACAAAATTAAACTCTGAGATCCTACACTCCCTTGCGCAAAGGTTTCCTAACGGGGGTTTAGGTTTCTGTCACTGTGGCAACCCCACAATTAGTAGCCATATACACAATGCATTCCCCTAGGCCCATAAATGGTGAACTATCATGTAGTCGATGTTCACATGACACCACTAGAAGAATAGAACCACAACTTAAATATCAAACCATCGAATGTTACTTCAACACAATTCCACTACTAACAACATGACTTCTCCCATGCCCTCAAGAACTAAACGAACTACTCACGAGACATCATACGGATCAAGATCAGAGATGATATAATGATGAATAATAATCTGAACATAAACAATAATTCAATGGTTCCACTCAATAGCATCAACTACAAAAGTAATCAACACCGGGAAAGTTTCTCCTAAGAACTATGCAAGATACAACCCAATTGTTACAGCGGTATGAAGTGGTGATGATGGTGTTGGTGGAGATGGTGGTGAGGATGATGATGATGATGACGATCCCGATGACGTCTAGCTTGATGAAGGTGTTGATTGCGACGATCTCCCCTCTCATGGAAGGAATTTCCTGGGCAGAAATCTGCCTGCCGGAGAGTTCTTTCTCTCTCTGTAGTTTCCGCCTCGCAGAGGCGACAGAATCTTTCTGTGGTCGCTCCCCGAGTATTAGGGTTTTGAGAAGATATAGGCGAAGGGGTGACACATGTAAGATCCCACCCTTATAAAGGTAAGGATACCTATGATTGTAATGCTAGTCCCTGGATCAAATGCTAGCATCCACAGTTTAAGATGAAGTACACGGAAACAAAGGTCATTATTACATCGTCATTCCAGAGATAATATAGTCTTTTACAACTCCATGGCCATAGGCCTAATACAAGAGTTTAATCATAACAATATAAATAAGTCTTCATCTTCATGTGCCACAGGCAAGCATGTTGAGTGTAGACTCATAACCCCTAATCATCATCAGAGTAACCTGCAACATCACAAGTTATAGCCATAGTGGGTCAATACATTGGAATAGTATTGGCAAGTGATACCTTAGTAGAATATTAACATCTAGTTACTGCATGAATTTGGCTAAGTGTAGCTTAGGCTTGCTTTGCTCAAAATAGGTTTTACCTATTAGTTGAAAACACTAAGTTTTTCTTTGACAAAACTTTCCCAAGGAACCACCAATAGAAATTGGTGAACCTTCACCCTTGTTCAACCACAATTTTAACTTATAAAATTGGGTTGAGGAGATTCTTGATAGCTTCCATGTCTTGATGCTCAATTGTCCAATACCAGGGACATGGCTAAGTACTTAGATTCTTCCATCTGCAGAGGTTGTGCACTTTCCTCACAAGACTTGATTTTCACCAAGACATGACCTTTCATAAGCCTTCCCTTAGACCAAATGGACGCGTTCCAACCTATCATCCCACTACCACCAACTATCAAAATGACTAAGTTATTGCATCCTATGTGATCCAGGCAGAGCCCATAATGCCATGTGGCTGCACTAGAAGCTTCTTAACATTTGGCCTCTCAAATACCTTTGTTCCTGGGTGGCTTTCCACAAGTGAGATACACAAGGTAAACCATATAAATGGGCCTTGTGTAACCACTCAACACAAACCAATCTTTCCATTCCACCCAGGTGTTTCATTCACTTAGTTGTTTTATTAAGCAAAACATAAGTCAAAGACTTAGAAATATTTCTCATAGCATGAATATATAATCCACCCTTGGTTGCTACTAGCTAGGCTAAGCATGGCAATATCAAGTATCGTAACTTAGAGGAAATTCTAACATTACTACAACTACTAGGATTTCCATGCATAGCACATAGATACTTAGCAAAATAATCATGCAAGTCCTATACAAAATATTTCTAATGCATAGGTAAAAATATAGGGATAAAAACATGAAGCACCACTTGCCTTGGTAGTTTGGGGAGTAGCAACAATCTTCACAATCACAATCACTATTAGCACCAAAATCTACACATAAAATAATGGCACCAAATTCACATATCAAAATATACAAGAAAAAAATATATGAATGCATGCAAATTCTATGTGATGATTTTTCCAAATCAAACAAGACAAGTGAAACAGTACTGAATCATAAACAAGACAAAAACACACTAAACAAACTTTATTTAGTTTCTAAATCATTTTTCAAACAATTTCTATACTCAAACTAAGCCTATAAATGTCTCTGCAAAAATAACCAATTTTACAGAAGCAAAACATTAAACACATTGCTTAAATGGGTAGAATTCTTTCTCATGATTCCAATGATATAAATTTTGCAAAATTTGAACGTGTGGATCAAAAGTTATGAATTTTGCAAGTTTAAATCACTAATAGATCTAATTCAGATTTTTAAAATGAATAACAGGCAACGCGTCACGTCCTGATTCGTCCATACTGCTTCGCACGGATCGGCCGATGCAGTGCGTTGGATCTAAAGTGGATCGCACGGATCAGATCAAAAGATACCCCTTCGGGTTATGTTCTATCGTAGCCACTGGATCAAGATCCCACGGTCGTTGATCAAGCGACCAACAACTGCGGCGTGCGGCAACGGTGAGCAGCGGCGCGCTCTGTCTACGGCGTTGCGGCGGCTACTGGAAGCGAGGAAGAGATTGGGGAGGCTCACCAGACTCGCAGAGATGTGCTGGAGCTCAACGTGGCAGTAGTTTGTCGAGGGGCGCATGTACACAGCGGCAGGACCTCGTCGGAGTTGCTGGCGGCATCGGGTGCTTGCAGATGAAGACGTTGCCGAGGCTCTGGATCGCCCTAGCACGAATCAGATGGGTCAGGAGGTGCGGAAGGCCATGGCGAACACGATAGCATCGAAGGGAAAGCAAGGGGCAGTTCGCGTTTTACCTGGATTGCACGTCGGAGTCGAGCAGTGATTCTGCCGCTTGCGGACGCGAACGGGGTCGGCGACCTGGGTCATGAGAAGGCAAATGAAAGGCATCAGGGGATGCGCCAGAACATGCTGGTCATGCTCGTTTGAAGAAGAGGCAAAGGAATGGTCGAGGCTCACCGGAATCAGTCGTCGTAGGTCGTCGGTACAGCGGCGGTTCGAGCTCGATTGCGCGCAGCCTGGTGGCGGAGTGAGCGAGGAAAGTGGGAGGAAATGACCGTGGTGGCAAGGTGATTAAGTAGCCAGGAGCGAGGCGAGAGTTACGCGCTGAATCAATGGAATTAAACGAGGTTTTAAACGCGGCGTCACTGGCGCGGTGGTAACGGCGGAGCGGTCGTCGCGCGGTGATTGAGGACGATGATGACGGGGCAAGGTGGGTCCAAGTTGTCAGCGGGTGGGTGTGCGCTGCTGTGGTGAGAAACAGAGGGGAAAGGAAAACCCCGGGTGGGCTATTTTGTCTACCGGGCCGAAAGGGTGGTGCCGGCCCAATTCCAATTCTTTCATCCTTTTCTATTTCTGTTTCGATTTTCAGGAAACATTTTCAAATGAGTTTCAAATAAGTTTGAATTCAAACCACTTCTAGATTTTTGTAAAGTGAAAATTGTACACATTTGGTTGCAGAACAATGTTGTACACTTTAAAATAATTGTGCACTTTGGAATTTAAAAAATAAACAATGCTTTTACCCATTGCTTAATAAAGACAAAAGAAATGGTTTAAATTTGTTTCTTTATTTTGAAATCTTTGTCCAAGCTTTGGAAATTATCAAACAAACCTATGATCAAATATCTTTGGTCTAAAACAAATAATCTCTTTACTAGAGAGTAGCATTGGGTCAATGCCTTCCTTACATAAAATAATAGGCATTCAAAAAGCTTCTGTTTTGCAATGACTTTGAAAATGATTATGAATGCATGGATGGTATGCAAACTTTGAAATCATGATTTTAGGGATGTTACAAGAGGGAGCAACAAATAATAGAGCAATAACTGTCATAATCATGCTTGCAACAAAATAGGACTAATTATGGCATGAAAGTGATATAAGAACTCTGAGGCAAAATAAATCATCGAGGCTTACTGACTATTTATCAGTCATATGCATGCGTGATCATGTGCCAAGTTGATTCATATGAAACATTTATAGGGGGATACCACAATATCATACCAAGTTATGAATAAAACAATGCAAACAAACATTCATATGATATGCTACAAACTATTAGCAAGCTGGAGCTAATCACAAGAAAGCAAGAACTACTAAGCATCCATAAATAACATACACCTTACATGAACAGACTAAGCATGCTCACAATGATGAGTATATGTATAAAAATAAAAACAAATAGAGTTTGTTACTAGCCTCTTACCACGCCTCAAGTTGTCTTAATCTTCATTATTGCCCTTCACTTGTGTGGCTTGAATAATAACATGAAACCAAACTCCACTGAGGATGGTTGAACCCTGCAAAGAACTTCACAAAACCAAAGAAGAACATCAAATATTTTTGGTGTTTTCGATTTTTTAAAGCAAGCAAACAAAGCAAAATCTTTTTGGATTTTTCTTTAAGGCAAACCAAAGCTAAAAAAGCAAAGAAACAAACCAAGAGAAACAACGAAAATATTTTTGGTATTTTTGTGTTTTTAGAAAGCAAAAACAAAAACCAAAAAGAGAGTGAAAAAATTGATATACAAAGAACCGACGAAACATGATATAAAGATGAGTGTGATGTCGGTGTACCTCCCCCCAAGCTTAGGCTTTTGGCCTAAGTGGGGCTCAACTCCATGGTGACCAAGAAGGTGCACCTTCGTAGTACAATGAGGAGGCCCCTTCGTCCTGGTACGATCTCGAGGACTCCCCTGTAAAGTGCATAGAGGGGTCGTATGAGGGCGCGTCCCCCTGGTAGTGTCCGTGGAAGCCAAGAATGCGCAGCTTCTCATCCATCTCCTCCTTGGAGCGTGACAAAGGTCCCTAGGAAATACTGAACAAAGTGGTTTGGGGTAGAGGAATCTCTCTCTCTTCCCCGTCAGTAAACAACATTCTATAAACCAGACTCTCAAGGGTAGATCCAGCAGTGACAAAGTGATGCGCTTTCATGGCAGCAAGATCAAGCCTCTGGGGATCCAAAACTCTATCATTTGGATTAACAGCAAGGTTAGAGGGTTCCTCAACTATTTTGTGTTTTTTTTCTTTCTCTTACAAGGACTACCACTACTTTCACCTTGTTGAGAATCCTGCTCAATTGTTTTAGGGTGTCCTTCAGGATATAAAGGACCTTCAGTAGCTATACCGCTCCTAGTTCTAATTCCATAAGCATGTTTATCTCCTGAGGCATTAACTAGCATATCCTTTTGTACCTTAGCAAGTTGATCAATTTGGGTTTGAACCATTTGAAAGTGTTTACAAAGCATTTTAATATCATTAGCAGTTCTTTCCACAATATATTTCAACTCATTAATAGCTTTAGAGTTTTCCAATAAATGATTCTGAACATGTTTATTAAAATTACCTTGTTTAACAATAAATGTGTCAAGTTCCTCTAAGCATTGATCAGGAGGCTTACCATAAGGAATATCACCTTCATCAAAGTGGAGAGAGTGTACCTCAATAGTAGATGAGTGGGGAATTGGCTTACATAATTCTTCTATAGGAGGTAGATTCTTCACATCTTCAGCTCTAATACCTTTCTCCTTAAGACATTTCTTAGCTTCTTTCATCACTTCATCACTTAATGCAATCACTCCCCTCTTCTTTGGTGTTGGTGTTGGAACTGGTTCAGGCACAACTGGTTCAGGAGTAATAGGCTCAGGTGTATTTAGCTCAGTTGAAGTCCAATCATCATAATTCTTGCTTATTTTAGCCATTAATTCTTCAGCATCTATAGGAGTTCTTTTCCTGAAAACACAATCAGCAAAGCTATCTACGTATGTCCTAGAATCATCAGTTAGTCCATTATAATAAATATCAAGAAGCTCATTTTTAGGTAATGGACATCCAGGATGTGCATGAATCAAGGCGCAGAACCTTGTCCATAATTTCTCTTCTTCTCCCTATTTAAAATCAAAAAGTTTCTGCAAAGCAGCATGTCTAGCACTGGGAGGAAAATATTTATGGAAGAAAGAAGCAATGAAACAATCAGGGCTATCAATGGAACCAGGAGGTAATCTATTAAACCAAGCTTTAGCTTCTCCTTTTAGTGAAAAAGGGAAGATCTTAGTAACAAAGTACTTGCACATCTTAAAATCATCAGAGAATAAAGGACTCATAGTGGAAAGCTCATTCATATGAGCTACATCACTCTCATTTTCAGTCCCACAAAAAGGTTCTTTCTCCATAATGTCTAAATAGGATAAATCAAGAGAGAAATCATAATCTTCGTCTTTAATATCTATGGGAGAGGTGGTGAACTTAGGCTCAGAGGACAGCTTAGGAATAATGGTACGTCTCTCAAGGAGACTCTTAATAGCACTAGCACCATGTGTGTTCCGGCACTCCTCAATAAATTCATCAGTAAACTCAATGTAACCATCATTAATATCATATCTCTCTCTAGACTCAGGTGAGCTAACAGGTGTAACAGTGTCTTCACTAGGAGTTTCAGTATCTCCTAGACTTGCCATAATAGCATCTAGGAAAGGACCTAATGAACCACTCGCATCAAGCATAGTAGAAGTAACATCATGAGTATCAGAAGCAGTTTTAGATTCAGCAGTAGTAGCAGTGTGTATAGCATGAGTATGTGGTGGTGGTGTAACAAGCTTACTTATAATAGACGGTGAATCAAGAGCAGCAGAGGTGTTTAGGACTGTACCTCTTCTTGTAGTGGATGTTAAAATGGCAAACTTTCCATCACGAGACTTCCCCATGACAAAAGGAATAGTAGTGAACAATAATAGATCCAAGTGAACTTACAAATAAAGCTATGCTCCCCGGCAACGGCGCCAGAAAATAGTCTTGATGACCCACAAGTATATGGGATTGCAACACTCTTCGAGGGTAGTATTATCCAATTTATTGATTCAACACAAGGGGAGCCAAAATATACTTGCAAGCCTTAACAACTGAGTTGTCAATTCAGCTGCACCTGGAAATAGTTCTTGCTCACAAAAGTTTATCAGTAGCAACAGTTTGGTAGTAGCAACAGCAGCAGCAAAACAAGAGCAATAGTAACAGTAGTAGCAAACAGTAGGATATGAGCGCGGTAGGCATAGGGATGGATGGACGGGCGTTGCATGTACGAGTCTAAACATGTAACTTCAAGATCCAGGGCAATTGCAGATAAATAAGAATAAGCATCCAAGTACTAAACAATCATAGGCACGTGCTCCATATATAGTCATGCGTGCTCGCAATGAGAACTTGCACAACATATTTTGTCCTTCCAGCCCGTTGCAGCGGGGCCTCAAGGTAACTACTGGCAATTAAGGTGCCCCTTTTAATAGAGCACCGGAGCAAAGCATTAACACTCCATGAACACATGTGATCCTCACATCACAGCCATCCCCTCCGGTTGTCCCAATTTCTGTCAGTTCGGGGCCTTTGGATCCGGACAAAGATATGTGTACACAACTTGCAGATCAGATCACAAACAATACTATCATAATGATTCAATAATAAGTTCAGATCTGAGATCATGGCACTCGGGCCCTAGTGACAAGCATTAAGCATAACAAGTTGCAACAAATTCAAATAGCACTAATAGAGATACTAGGCACCATGCCCTAACAATCTTATTCGATTACATGATAGAACTCATCCAATCCCTACCATCCCCATAGCCTACAGCGGGGGATTACTCACTCATGGATGAGGGGAACATGGATGGTTGATGGAGAGGCATTGTTGATGATGATGGCGATGATCCTCTCCAAATTCCCTGTCCCGGCAGGGTGCCAGAATGGAGTTTCTGGTTCCAAATCGCGGTTTCTGGTGGTGACGGCACAACGGAACTCTTTCTGGAAAAACGTCGAACCCCCCTCGGTTTTTAGGTAAAGAGGCATCTTATAGGCGAAGAGGGAGGGGGGGTGGTGGCGGCCGCACCCCCAAAGGGTGGGCCCACCCGGCAAGAAGGGTGTGGGCCTCAGCCTCCACCATCCATCTCTGCACTGCTCCATGGATCTTCTAGTGAAATAGGATTTTTGGCATATTTTCTGGGATTTTTCCCGATAGTTGATTTTCTACACAAAAACAAGACACCAAGGTAATTCTGCTGAAACCAGCGTCAGTCTGTGTTAGTTGTATCCAAATCACATAAGTTTAGAGGATAAACAATAGCAAAAGTCTTCAGGAAAGTAGATATGTTTTGGACGTATCATAGGGTTGATAGGATGGAACGCGTTCATGGTGGTCTGAAGAAATGCTTCTGAAAAGTCTCGTCTCGATGCATGTCGAGTCTTGTGGGGAAAGTGCACCACCTCTCGAGAGGATAAAACCTAAGTACTTAGCCGTTTCCCCGGTAACATACATTTTGAGCATCAAAGACATTGAAACGATCAAGGATCTCCTCATCCCAATTTCTCTAAGTTAAAAATGGTAGGTGAACAAGGGTAGTGGTTCACCAATGTCTATTGGTGGTACCTTAGAGTTTTTGTAAATAAAAACTTAGTGTTTTCAACTAGTAGGACAAAAACTACTTTGTGCAAAGCCAGCCTGGAACCACACTTAGCCAAATTCATGTAGTTGATAGCCTCTACTATATAACTATGTTATCACTTGCCAATACAATTCCAAATGTATTGACCCCTTGTGGCTGTAACTTATTATGTTGCAAGTTACTATGATGGTGAGTAGGGTTATGAGTCTACACTCAACATGTTTGCCTGTGGCACATGAAGATGAAGACTTTATTTATATACTTTGTAATAAGAACTCTATGTGTTAGCCTTGGGCTAATGAGTTGTAAGAACTATTGTACTCCTGTAATTACGATGTAATATTGACCTTTATATCTGTGTACTTCATCTTAAACTGTGGGTGCTAGCATTTCGATCCAGGGACTAGCACTGCAATCACCTTTACCTTAAAGGGTGAGGTATTACAGTAGATATGGTGGACACAAATGGCATAGGTTTAAGTTCAAGGATTACATGTGCGAGAAGTATTCCCTCTCAGTACAGGTTTTTGGCTAGCAAGGCTGGGTAGCAAGCAAAAGAGTTGAAGGAAACAAGAAAACATACAAGTGATAGAAACAAACATGCAGTCTTCCTTGAAAACACAAAAGATCTTAACTAAAGAATACTAAGCTTATGAGACAATCAAGAAAGAAGGAAAATTATATAAAATACCTGTAAGTGCTTTTTCTTTTCCTTTCAAACCTCAAAAAGTGTTGCTACTGACCAGTTCTCGGTTTGCCAAAACCAATTCAAATTTACTTGATGCCCCCAAAGTGATACCAATACTAATCAACAAGATCAATCATATAACATAAGTTGCAAACTAAAATAAGATGTGCAAAAATTAAATTTGAAACTTCTCATTAATATTCCATAAAGGCACTCACACCAAGGGATACATAGATAACCAACTAGAGGAGAGATACTTCCACAATGCAAACCATCCTATATGATAACTTCTCTATTCATGATATGACTCTACTAAAAAGGTAAAAAGATGAAAGATAATGATGTGATACCGCGGCACTCCCCCAAGCTTGGAACAAACCAAGGGGATGCCAAAACCTGATGACGAATTACTCCTTCGGTGCTGGTGTTCTCGTGGTGAGGAAACCCTCCAGCATCTTACGAAGCCTATTATTCTCCTCTTGAAGTATATCCACCTTTCTCCTTAGGACTTGGTACTTATCACAAACTCATCAGTGGCTCGAAGGGCTTCCACTGCCTCAGGGTAGGAACTGAGTTCTGGAACGGAGGTCATCATCCCCTGCATATTATGAGAAAAAGCACGTCCGGTGTTAACTGCCCCTACAAAAATAAGTTTTCTTGCCCTTGATCCTATGGAAGTTTGTCCCTTCATGCTTGATGGCATGTTCTTTACTTCCTCCTTAACGCTCCGATCCATGTCTTCGCGCCTAGCTGTTATCCTTTCTTCTTCCACCCATCCAATGAAAGTCCCTTTCTCAAGATCTCGGTGGAGCTCGCGCCGGTGTCGCAGCTCATAGTCCTCCGGGAGCAAACCCTGGAACGACATATGAACAGAACAGATCGAAAAGAAAACATGACGAGAACATGAAATACAGACCTCGGGGGATCCGGATGATTATATATTATGAAGTTTTACGACATAAGGAAGGTACTAGGCGAAAACGGGATGGAGACGGGCTCCGGGGTGGTCACACCACCTGGTGGCGCGATCAGGTGGGGCTCGCGCCACTGGGTGGTGTAGGCCACCCGGGCTCTGTTTCCTTCCCTGTTTTGACTCATTATCTTCCGTATGGAATAAAAACTACAGAACTATAAAAAGAAATGTTTTTCGTGAACCTTTTATTTCCAGCACTTTTCTTTATTTGAAAACAGACTCTGCAGGTTCCTGAGTTTGGTCTCTAATAAATTCTTCCAGAGTCACCATTTGAATAATATCAACATCTTCAGTATAAGAATCTCCAGAAATATAATGTGTGAGCCTTTGACCATTCACCACTTGTGTAGTGTTGTCTCTCAAAGAAGAAATTTTTATAGCTCCTGAACGATACACCTCCTCAATAACAAAAGGTCCTTCCCATTTTGAGAGTAGTTTTCCTGCAAAAAATCTGAGACAAGACCTATACAATAGAACTTTCTCACCAACATGAAACTCTCTCTTATGAATCCTCCTATCATGCCATCTTTTAACTTTTTATTTAAAAAGTCTAGCATTTTCATAAGCTTCACTTCTCCACTCATCTAAAGAACTCAAGTAAAGCAATCTTTTCTTACCAGCAAGTTTAAAATCTCTATTCAATTCTTTCACTGCCCAATAAGCTTTGTGTTCTAATTCTAAAGGCAAGTGACAAGCTTTACCGTAAACCATTTTGTAAGGATACATTCCCATAGGATTTTTATAAGCAGTTCTATAAGCCCAAAGAGCATCATTCAACTTTTTAGCCCAATTTTTTCTAGATCTATTAACAGTCTTTTGCAAGATAGATTTAATTTCTCTATTTGAAAGTTCTACCTACCCACTGGTTTGAGGATGATAAGTTGAAGCAATTCTATGATTAACATCATATTTTGCAAGGGTATTCCTAAAACCACCATGAATAAAATGAGAACCTCCATCAGTCATAAGATATCTAGGTACACCAAACTTAGGAAAAATAACATCTTTAAGCATTTTTAAAGAGGTTTTACCATCAACACTTTTTGTAGGTATGGCTTCTACCCACTTAGTAACATAATCAACAGCAACATGAATATGAGTATACCCTTTTGAAGGAGGAAAAGGACCCATAAAGTCAAATCCCCAACAATCAAAAGGTTCAATAACAAGAGAATAATTCATAGGCATTTCATTGCGTCTAGAAATGTTACCAACTCTTTGACATGTATCACATGATAAAATAAACTTTATTGCATCTTTAAAAAGAGTAGGCCAATAAAAACCTGATTGTAAAACCTTTTGTGCGGTTCTATCTCCAGCATGATGTCCTCCATAAGCACTACCATGACATTTTTTGCAATATCTCTTGTTGTTCATATTCTGGAACACATCTTCGCATAATACCATCTACTCCTTTATATAAATGTAGGCCATCCCAAAAATAATGCCTCATATCATAAAAGAATTTTCTTCTTTGCTGGGTTGTAAAGGTTGGAGGCAAAAACTTGGAAACAATGAAGTTAGCATAATCATCATACCAGGGACTCTCTCGTGGGCTTACCTTTATTGCATCCAACTGTTTGTTCAGAAAACTATCATTAATAGACATAGGATCAAAAGAAATGTTTTCCAATCGAGATAAACTATCAGCAACAGGATTTTCAGCACCTTTTCTATCTATAATATGTAGATCAAACTCTTGTAAAAGCAACACACATCTAATAAGCCTAGGCTTAGCATCTTTCTTTGTCATAAGGTACTTAAGAGCAGCATGATCAGTATGAATTGTAACCTTTGAATCAACAATATAGGGTCTAAACTTATCACAAACAAAGATTATATCTAGGATCTCTTTTTCAGTAGTAGCATAATTCTTTTGAGCAGCATCAAGAGTCTTACTAGCATAATGGATAACATTCAGTTTTTTATCTATTTGTTGCCCAAGAATAGCACCTATAGCAAAATCACTAGCATTAGACATAATTACAAAGGGTAGATTCCAATCAGGTGGTTGGACAATAAGAGCAGTAGTTAAAGATTTCTTTAGAGTTTAAAAGCTTCCTTACAATCATCATCAAAAACAAAAATGTACATCTTTTTGGAGAAGATTAGTAAGGGGTTTTGAAATTTTGGAGAAATCTTTAATAAACCTCCTATAGAAACCAACATGACCAAGGATACTAATAATACCTTAAACATCCCTAGGACAGGGCATTTTTTTCAATTGCTTCAGCTTTGGCTCTGTCAACTTCAATGCCTCTTTCAGAAATTTTATGTCCAAGAACAATCTCTCCATTAACCATGAAGTGGCATTTCTCCCAATTAAGGACAAAACTAGTTTCTTCACAACTCTGCAAAACTTTGTCAAGGTTGTGCAAACAATTATCAAAGGAGGTTCCATAGATGGAAAAATCGTCCATGAATACTTCCACAATTTCTTCACAAAGCCCATGAAACATAGCATACATACATCTCTGAAAAGTAGCATGAGCATTACATAAACCAAAAGGCATACGCCTATAAGCATAAGTTCCATAAGGACACATAAAAGTAGTTTTATCTTGGTCTTGCGCTTTAACAGCAATTTGAGAAAACCTAGAGTAGCCATCAAGAAAACAAAAGTGAGTCTTCTTGGACAATCTTTCTAGCATTTGATCAATAAAAGGCAGAGGATAATGATCTTTCTTAGGGACTTTATTCACCTTTCTAAAATCAATGCACATCCTATAACCAACTACTACTCTTTGAGGTATAAGCTCATTATTTTCATTAGGCACAACAGTAATTCCTCCTTTCTTAGGGACACAATGAACAGGACTAACCCGATTACTATCAGCAATAGGAAAAATAATACCAACATCAAGAAGTTTTAATACCTCATTTCTTACCACTTCCTTCATCTTATGATTTAAACAGCGTTGATGTTCAACAACTGGCTTTCCATCAGATTCTATATTAATAGCATGCTGACATATAGTACGAGAAATCCCTTTTAAATCATCAAGAGTATAACCCATAGCTCCTCGGTGTTTCTTCAATACTTCCAATAATCTTTCCTCTTCCTTTAGTGGAAGTTTAGAATAATAACATAATATATTTTCTTGTCATCTAGATAAGCATATCTAAGATCACCAGGCAGAGGTTTTAAATGGAAGACAGGATCCCCTTTTGGTGGTAGTGTGGTACCTAAATCTTCCACAGGTAGGTTATGCTTAAGCATCTCAAGTTGACAAAGAAAAATCTCATCAATTTCATTTCTTTCTTCCATGAAGACCTCACTCTCATGATCTTCCATATATTGCTGCAAATCATTGTTAGGAGCAAGAGAAATAGAAGAAAGTTGTTCAACTCTAAAATTGTAAGATCCCACCTTTATAAAGGTAAAGATCCCTATGATTGCAATGCTAGTCCCTGGATCAATGCTAGCATCCACAGTTTAAGATGAAGTACACAGAAACAAAGGTCATTATTACAAGTCATTCCAGAGACAACATAGTCTTTTACAACTCCATGGCCATAGGCCTAATACAAGAGTTCAATCATAACAATATAAATAAGTCTTCATCTTCATGTGCCACAGGCAAGCATGTTGAGTGTAGACTCATAACCCCTAATCATCATCAGAGTAACCTGCAACATCACAAGTTACAGCCACAGTGGGTCAATACATTGGAATAGTATTGACAAGTCATACCTTAGTAGAATATTAACATCTAGTTACTACATGAATTTGGCTAAGTGTAGCTTAGGCTTGCTTTGCTCAAAATAGGTTTTACCTATCAGTTGAAAACACTAAGTTTTTCTTTGACAAAACTTTCCCAAGGAACCACCAATAGAAATTGGTGGAACTTCACCCTTGTTCAACCACAAGTTTTAACTTAGAAAATGGGATGAGGAGATTCTTGATAGCTTCCATGTCTTGATGCTCAAATTGTCCAATACCAGGGACATGGCTAAGTACTTAGATTCTTCCATCTGCAGAGGTTGTGCACTTTCCCCACAAGACTTATTTTTCACCAAGACATGACCTTTAAGAAGCCTTCCCTTAGACCAAAATGGACGCGCTCCAAACCTATCATTCCCCTACCACCAACTGTCCATTTGGCTAAGTTATTGTAACCTATATGATCCAGGCAGAGCCCATAATGCCATGTGGCTGCACTAGAAGCTTCTTAACATTTGGCATCTCAAATCCCTTTGTTCCTGGGTGGCAATCCACAAGTCAGATACACAAGGTAAACCATAGAAATGGGCCTTGTGTAACCACTCAACCAAAAATCCACCAAGCAATTACCACTCCACCCAGGTGTTTCATTCACTTAGTTGTTTTATTAAACAAAACCATAAGTCAAAGACTTAACAATATTTTCCATAGCATGATTATATTCCACCCTTGGTTGCTATTGCTAGGCTAAGCATGGCAATAAAAAGTATCCTAACTTAAAGGAAATTTTAACATTTCTACAACTACTAGGATTTCCCAAGCATAGCATATAGATACTTAGCAAAATAATCATGCAAATCCTATACAAAATATTTCTAATGCATAGGTAAAAATATTGGGATAAAACATGAAGCACCACTTGCCTTGGTAGTTTGGGGAGTAGCAACAATCTTCACAACAGAAATCACTATTAGCACCAAAATCTACACATAAAATAATGGCACCAAATTCACATATCAAAAATATACAAGCAAAAATATATGAATGCATGCAAATGCCATGTGATGATTTTCTACACCAAACAAGACAAGTATACAGTACTGAATCATAAACAAGACCAAGACACACTAAACAAAGTTTATTTGATCTTTAAATCATTTTTCAAATAATTTCTATACCCAAAATAAGCCTATAAATGTCTCTGCAAAAATAACCAATTTTACAGAAGCAAAACATTAAACACATTGCATAAATGGATAGCATTCTTTCTCCTGATTCCAATGATATAAAATTTGCAAAATTTGAACGTGTAGATCAAAAGTTATGAATTTTGCAAGTTTGAATCACTAATAGATCTAATTTAGATTTTTAAAACGAATAACAGGCCACACGGCAGCGTCTGAATGGACGATACCGCTTCGCACCTGATCACGCTCGCGCACCGTTAGATCTAACTAACTGCGCACGGCCCAGATCAAAACGTACCCCTTCGCTACAGATCTAATCCTAAGCGCTGGATTCAGATCTGACGGCTGTCGAGCACGCGACCACGGATGGGCGGTGCTAGCAATGGTGGCACGGCGGCGCGGCTCTGCCAGTGATGTTCCGGTGGATATGGAGGGGGCTGGGGTTAGCAGAAGGGCTTACTAGACTCGCGATGACACGAGGAAGCTCAACGTGCAGACGGCAGGGTCGGGGCGCGCTGTAGAGGTTGTTGGGGCTCATCGGACTTGCGGACGACGTCGGGTGCTTGCAGACGAAGAAGTTGCCGACGATATAGATCGCCCTAGCACGAACCAGTTGTGTCAGGAGGTGCGCAAGGTTGTGGCGAACACGACAGGGTAAAAGGTAAAGCAAGAGGCACTCGAAGATTACTAGTATTTCTCGTCGGAGTAGGGGCAGCACTGATGGTTGCGGGCACGAACGGGGATGTCGACCTGGGTCACGAGAAAGCAAATGAAAGGCGTCAAGGGATGCGCCAGAACATGTTGGTCACACTCGTTTGAAGCAGAGGCAAAGTGGCGGTCGAGTCTCACCGGAATCAGTCGCCGGAGCTGGTTCTGTCTGTGGCGTTGCAACGCGAAATAGAGGCAGCCTGGTGGCGAGGAGAGGGTGCAGTGTGGGGAGAAACGACCGTGGAGGCGAGGGGATTAAGTAGCCAGGAGCGGGGTAAGAGTTACGCCAGAATCAATGGAATTTAACGAGGTTTTAAACGCGGTGTCTCTGGCACGGTGGTAACGGTGGAGCAGTCATCGCGCGGTGATTGAGGACGACGATGACGGGGCAAGGTGGGTCCAGCATGTCAGCGGGTGGGTGTGCGCTGCTGCAGTGAGAAACAGAGGGGGAAGGGAGACCCCGGGTGGGCTGTTTTGGCTACTGGGCCGAAAGGGTGGCGCCTGGCCCAGTTCTGATTCTTTTATCCTTTTCTATTTCTATTTCGATTTTTAGAAAACATTTTCAAATGAGTTTCAAATAAGTTTGAATTCAAACCACTTCTGGATTTTTGTAAAGTCAAAATTGTACACATTTGGTTGTAGAACAATGATGTACACTTTAAAATAATTTGGCACTTTGGAATTTTAAAATAAATAATGTTTTTACCCATTGCTTAATAAAGACAAAGAAATGGTTTAAATTTGTTTCTTTGTTTTGAAATGTTTGTCCAAGCTTTGGAATAAATCAAACAAACCTATGAACAACCATCTTTGGTTTAAAACAAATAATCTCTCCTTAGAGAGTAGCATTGGATCAATGCTTTGCTTACATAAAATAATAGGCATTCAAATGTTTCTGTTTTTGTAATGATTTTGAAAATGATCCTAAAATGATTATGAATGCATGGATGATATGCAAGCTTTGAAAACTTGATTTTAGGGATATTACAAATCTAACCCCCTTAAGGTGAATCTCGCCCTCGAGATTTGGATTGGCTAGCAAATAGTGAGGGTGGTCTTTCCGAAGGTCATCCTCTCTTTCCCATGTTGCTTCTTCTTCGGAATGATGGTTCCATTGAACTTTGCATAATTTGATAGTCTTTTTTCGAGTAACTCTCTCTGCAGTCTCAAGAATCTTGATGGGTTTTTCTTCATAAGTGAGATCACTTTCTAATTGGACCTCCTCCAAAGGTATGGTATCCTTCAAAGAAGTCTCTTCCATTTCTGGATGGCATTTCTTTAGCTGACTCACATGAAACACATTGTGAACTGCAGACAATGATTCTGGCAATTCAATTTCATAAGCTACTTATCCATTACGACTCAGAATCTTGAATGGTCCAACATATCTTGGGTCCAATTTTCCTTTGACTCCAAATCTCTTTACTCCATGAAGTGGTGCCACTCTAAGGTAAGCTCTATCACCCACCTCATAGGCGACTTCTCTACGCTTAGGATCTGCGTAGCTCTTTTGTCGGGACTGTGCTATCTTCAATCTGTCCTTTACAAGCTTGACTTTCTCTTCAGCCTCTTTGATCAATTCTGGTCCGAACAAATTTCTTTCTCCCACACCATTCCATAGCAATGGGGTGGTACACTTTCTCCCATAGAGAAACTCAAACGGTGCCATCTCAATACTGGCTTGATAGCTGTTATTGTAAGAGAATTCTACGTAAGGCAGACTTTCATCCCAACTAGCTCCATAGTCTAGGGCACATGCCCTCAACATATCTTCTAGAATCTGGTTGGTCCTTTCTGTCTGTCCATTAGTCTGAGGATGAAAAGCAGTGCCGAATTCCAATCTCGTTCCCAATGACTCATGTAGTTGCCTCCAAAAATGAGAAGTGAATTGAGTTCCCCTATCAGACACAATACTCTTAGGTACTCCATGCAGACATACAATCCTATTCATATAGATCTTGGCTAACTTAGCACTTGCATAGGTTGTCTTCACGGGTATGAAATGAGCCACTTTAGTGAGGCGATCCACTACTACCCAAATAGAATCATATCCAGACCTGGTCCTTCGCAATCCGGTGATGAAATCCATGCCAATCTTGTCCCACTTCCTATCGGCAATAGGTAGTGGTTGTAACAATCCTGCTGGTTTCTGATGTTCCGCTTTCACTCTACTACATACATCACACAAAGCAATATGTTTGGCAATGTCTTTCTTGAGATTATTCCACCAAAATCTTTCTGTCATGTCCATGTACATTTTGGTGTTACCCGGATGAATGGAATATGGTGAGTTGTGTGCTTCTTGTAAAATCAGTTTCCGAAGCTCCGGATCTTGTGGAATACAGATACGTTTCCCATACCATAAAGTACCTTGTTCGTCTTCATGGAATCCTTTGGCTTTTCCTTTGCCAATCTTTTCCTTAATCTCTTCAATTTACTTGTCCGTCTTTTGGGCTTCCTTGATCTTGTCCAACAGAGTGGGTTGAACATCCAATGACATGAGATGTCCTTCAGGCACAATCTCCAATCTAAGGTCTCTAAATTGGGCACACAGATCATCTGGCAACTCTCCCTTAGTAAGGCCATTCACAAATACCTTACGGCTTAGAGCATCTGCTACAACATTTGCTTTACCGGGGTGGTATTGCAAACTCAAGTCATAGTCCTTGATGAGTTCTAGCCATCTTCTTTGTCTCATGTTGATTTCTTTTATGAGTGAAGATATACTTCAAACTTTTGTGATCCGTGAACACTTCACATCGTTTTCCCAAAAGATAATGTCTCCATATTTTGAGTGCATGGACAACAGAGGCTAACTCCAAATCATGAGTAGGGTAATTTACCTCATGAGTTTTGAGTTGTCTCGAGGCATAAGCCACAACTTTCCCTTCTTGCATTAGAACTGCACCTAATCCATGATGAGATGCATCACAATACACTTGGAAATCTTTCTCCAAATCTGGCAGACATAGAACTGGTGCTGTCACTAGTCTCTTCTTCAATTCTTGGAAATTGAGTTCACATCCTTCAGTCCAAGCAAATTTCTTGTCTTTCTTTAGTAACTCCGTCATTGGCTTAGCTACCTTGGAGAAATTCTCAATGAATCTTCTGTAGTATCCTGCCAAGCCAAGGAAACTACAAACTTCCTTCACTGACTTAGGAGATTCCCATTCAGTTACAGCTGACACTTTTGCGGGATCAACTTCTACACCATCTCCTGACACAACGTGTCCAAGAAATCCAACTTCATTCAACCAGAATTCACACTTGCTAAATTTGGCATACAACTTATGCTCTCTAAGCTTCTCAAGTATCAAACGCAAATGTCCTTCATGCTCTTCTTTGCTCTTGGAGTAGATCAAAATGTCATCGATGAAAACAACAACAAACTTGTCAAGGAACTCCATGAACACCTTGTTCATCATATTCATGAAGTAAGCTGGTGCATTGGTCAAACCAAATGGCATCACGGTGTACTCATACAATCCATACCTAGTGGTGAAAGTTGTCTTAGGTATGTCTTGTTCTCTTATCTTAAGCTGAAAATAACCTGACCAGAGATCAATCTTTGAGAACACACATGCTCATTCTAGCTGATGAAACAAGTCATTGATTCTAGGCAAAGGATATTTGTTCTTGATAGTCACCTCATTGAGTGAACGATAATCTATGCATAACCTTTGACTTCTATCTTTCTTTTCCACAAACAAGACTGGTGCTCCCCAATATGAAGAACTTGGTTGAATAAATCGTTTCTGGAACTGTTCTCCAAGTTGTTTCTTGAGTTCTTTCAACTCATCAACTGACATCTTGTAAGGTCTCTTTGCTATTGGTCCTGATCCTGGCAACAAGTCAATCAGAAATTCCACATCTCTATCTGATGGCATTCCCGGTAATTCTTCCGGAAACACATCCGGATAATCTCTCCCAATTGGCACATTGTCTATGCTAACCCCCTTAAGAGAATTTAGCTTACTCTCTTTTGATTCAAATTAGACTTGAATCTTATCCGTTTATTTTCCGGGGTTGTGAGTGCGATAGTACGATTGGCACAATCTAGTACTCCTTCATACTTGGTCATCCAGTCCATTCCCAAAATTACATCCAGTCCTTGGGAATCTAGGATTATCAGACTCACTGGAAACTCATGCTTTCCAAATTCTATCACTAGATCACGACATCCAAGACTTACTATCATATCTCCACCGGGAGAACTTACTTTTATTGGACACCCAATGTTTTCAGTTGGAAACCCATTTCTATCAACAAATGCTTTTGATATGAATGAATGTGATGCACCAGTATCAAAAAGAACAAGTGCTGGAATAGAATTGAGTTTGAACTTACCAGCCACAGCATCGGACTCCTCATAAATCTCTTCCACATTGATGTGGTTCACTTGTCCCTTCTGGAAAGGGTTGGGCTCAGTGGCTCCTTCAACTTTCTTCTCTGGGCACTCATTTGCATAATGCCCCAGCTTCTTACACTTGAAACATTCAACCTGACTAATCTCTCTCTTTGCAGGCTGACTGCCACTTCCACTTCCACCTCCACTGTGGTGACTCTTATGTCCACCCTTGTGGTTCTTGTACTTGTCACTATCATGACTACGATGATGTTTGTTGTCATGATGGCGGTTATGGCTGTGGTGGTTGTTGTATTTTCTGTGCTTGTGGGATCCGGAACTCCCACTATCATCATAATGGGAACGCTTGTGAGATGATCCCGAGCTGTGCTTGTCAGAGTTGTGCTTCCTCTTTCTACTTTTAACCTGTTTCATCTTATTCTCTAAGATGGTAGCCTTGTCACAAAGGGATTGATAGGTGGGGACATAGGCCATAGATAACTGTAGGTTCAGTTCATCGTTCAGTCCTTCGAGGAACTTCTCTTTCCTCTTGGCATCGGTATCAACTTCATCTGGTGCATAACGCGCCAGATTGTTAAACTCCTCAATATATTCAGCCACGTTGCGGTGGCGCTGCTTCAGGTTATGGAACTCCTTCTTCTTCAAATTCATCACTCCGGATGAGATGTGAGCTGTACGGAAACCATCTTCAAAGATAGACCATGTCACATCCTCAATGGGAGTGGTGATCTGGAAGTTATCCCACCAAGTAGCTGCTGGTCCCTCCAATAGGTGTGCTGCAAACCTGACTTTCTCCTCATCGGTGCAGCTGACAGTTACCAAATCCTTGTTTACTGAACGTAGCCAATCATTGGCCACTATGGGATCAGTGGTTCCTAAGAACTTTGCAGGCCTCAGTCTTAGAAATCTGGTGAGCATGTCAAATCCTGGTGGATTGTTCTGATTGTTCTCGTTGTTGTTGTTGTTATTATTGTTGTTGTTGTTATTCTGATTCTGCATGAAAGTGGTCATCATCTGCATCAGTTGTGCCTGTGCTGTCATCAGCTGCTGCATCTCGGGGGTGACATTGTTGTTGTTCGGGTTAGGGTTGGCACGTCGGGGAGGCATCTGTGGTTTTCAATAAGGATAAGAATGAGATACCCATAGATGCTTAACATGCACAATACATCACGTAGACAATCACCAAAACAAGCATCAAAATAACATAAAGTTCAACGACATAAACAACAAGTTTGAAAAAAAACACATCAATAGCAAGCCATCCACATGTTGGATGGTCATTGTGACTCAATAATCATAAGCATGGTAAATGATAGATAAATGAGTAGTCATCACTACTCCTCTGCATCAACCTCCTCATCAACAAGTGTAAGACCTGCATTCTCCATAGCGGTCTTGTATTCCTCGACATTGGTAGTCAAGGCCTCTATCTTGGCTTTGAGAGCCCTCTTCTATGAACGAAGTCTCTCAATAACACCTTGCTGATGCTCGAGCTCAAAGTCCTTGGCCTCTAGTTCTGCATTCATCTCTCGAATCCTCTTGTTCCTGTCTTGGACTCTTTTCTCTTGGCTCTTGAACTTCCTGTCCTGGCTCTCAAACTTGGCCTCCATTTCCTTGACTATCTCGTCTTGCTCCGCGAAGAGCTTGTCCTTCTCACGAAGCTGTACCTGCAGCTCGTCATTGCTAAGCATGACGTTGGTCCTATCAGTATCTAGGTGCCTAAGTAGAACCTCTAGGTCCTGAAGGTACAGACGAATCGGCTCTGCCGCCTCTCTAGCAGCATCCTCGAACTCAATAGCCTCACCATCCTCGTCGCGTCTGCCGAAGGCGTGGAAGTGAGTACCTCTAAGCTCCCTGGAGTGCCTCCCTAACAGACGCCCAAGTAAGTCCTGCATGACTACCTCTACGCCTCTCTCTTTGTCGTCATGCATTAGCTTGAAAGTGATGGCCTCCGTGGCTAGATCAGTCTGGCGTCCTGGCTGGTAACTTTGAAGCCCCAAAGGTCCTTCCTCTCAAACTTGGTGAGGGGAAGTATCATGATGCTAGGAAGCGGAAGATTGAGCACACTAGTGAGATCAATAAGACGAGTGCCAAAACGAGTTCCCTTGAACTCTTCAGCCGTGCTGATAGTAACATTAGGCATCTATTTTATAAGATAGAGAAAAGTTAGAATCAACTTCAACAGAGATAAATCACAAGGAAAAGCATCACATGCATATCTTTGGCAATCAAACACACAAGTCATGGCATATATAAAACCATTACAAGCATCCAAGGTTCAACATAACTTAGACAAAAAATTTGGAAATCAAACGATAAGTGTGGTGGTCCAACTAACGAGGTACACTACAACTCTCACTCACTAGACAAAATGGCTATCAAAGCATCTTTAGTAGACATCTGTTTATCTTGTTCACAAGATTCCCAAATCAAGTCTATGATGTCTCCCCTTAGTTGTTGGTTGGTAGTCTCCAACTCTTGGTTATGCTTATTTTCTTCCCTAAGGTCATTTTGGGTGTTGAGCATTCTACACTTGAGTCTATCACCAAGCTCCTTGAGGGCCTTCCAAGCTTCATCTCTTGCTGAGTCAAAGAATGTGGTGTGCATCACTGAGTTGGTGACCATGAAGAATCCTGATTCCTTATGGTTGTCTTCCTTGTTTTTGTACAAGTGAAGTTGCACCCACCAGTACTCCACTCCTTCATCCATCACGGGGAAACCTTTGTACACAGCTGCACCATGTATCCCCATGGTAACCAAAAGGTTCTTGAGAGCTTTTGGAAATTCAGTCTCACACTCTATAGTCATGGTCATGAGTGGCCCCTTCCTTACGGCTTCATTGATGGAGTTCATCTACAAATAGAGATGAGAAAGAAGATTAGAAAAGTTTACGAGAAGAAAAAGACAAGTGTGGAAATTGTTGAAAGTTTTTCCTTAGTGGTTTCTAATCCAATCCTAGGGTCATAATCCTACATGCAACACAGTGCTCTGATACCATCTGTAAGATCCCACCTTTATAAAGGTAAAGATCCCTGTGATTGCAATGCTAGTCCCTGGATCAATGCTAGCATCCACAGTTTAAGATGAAGTACATAGAAACAAAGGTCATTATTACAAGTCATTCCAGAGACAACATAGTCTTTTACAACTCCATGGCCATAGGCCTAATACAAGAGTTCAATCAGAACAATATAAATAAGTCTTCATCTTCATGTGCCACAGGCAAGCATGTTGAGTGTAGACTCATAACCCCTAATCATCATCAGAGTAACCTGCAACATCACAAGTTACAGCCACAGTGGGTCAATACATTGGAATAGTATTGGCAAGTGATACCTTAGTAGAATATTAACATCTAGTTACTACATAAATTTGGCTAAGTGTATCTTAGGCTTGCTTTGCTCAAAATAGGTTTTACCTATCAGTTGAAAACACTAAGTTTTTGTTTGACAAAATTTTCCCAAGGAACCACCAATAGAAATTGGTGGACCTTCACCCTTGTTCAACCACAAGTTTTAACTTAGAAAATGGGATGAGGAGATTCTTGATAGCTTCCATGTCTTGATGCTCAAATTGTCCAATACCAGGGACATGGCTAAGTACTTATATTCTTCCATCTGCAGAGGTTGTGCACTTTCCCCACAAGACTTGATTTTCACCAAGACATGACCTTTAAGAAGCCTTCCCTTAGACCAAAATGGACGCGCTCCAAACCTATCATTCACCTACCACCAACTATCCATTTGGCTAAGTTATTGCAACCTATATGATCCAGGCAGAGCCCATAATGCCATGTGGCTGCACTAGAAGCTTCTTAACATTTGGCATCTCAAATCCCTTTGTTCCTGGGTGGCAATCCACAAGTGAGATACACAAGGTAAACCATAGAAATGGGCCTTGTGTAACCACTCAACCAAAAATCCACCAAGCAATTACCACTCCACCCAGGTGTTTCATTCACTTAGTTGTTTTATTAAACAAAACCATAAGTCAAAGACTTAACAATATTTTCTATAGCATGATTATATTCCACCCTTGGTTGCTATTGCTAGGCTAAGCATGGCAATAAAAAGTATCCTAACTTAAAGGAAATTCTAACATTTCTACAACTACTAGGATTTCCCAAGCATAGCATATAGATACTTAGCAAAATAATCATGCAAATCCTATACAAAATATTTCTAATGCATAGGTAAAAATATTGGGATAAAACATGAAGCACCACTTGCCTTGGTAGTTTGGGGAGTAGCAACAATCTTCACAACAGAAATCACTATTAGCACCAAAATCTACACATAAAATAATGGCACCAAATTCACATATCAAAAATATACAAGCAAAAATATATGAATGCATGCAAATGCCATGTGATGATTTTCTACACCAAACAAGACAAGTATACAGTACTGAATCATAAACAAGACCAAGACACACTAAACAAACTTTATTTGATCTTTAAATCATTTTTCAAATAATTTCTATACCCAAAATAAGCCTATAAATGTCTCTGCAAAAATAAACCAATTTTACAGAAGCAAAACATTAAACACATTGCATAAATGGATAGCATTCTTTGTCCTGATTCCAATGATATAAAATTTGCAAAATTTGAACGTGTGGATCAAAAGTTATGAATTTTGCAAGTTTGAATCACTAATAGATCTAATTTAGATTTTTAAAACGAATAACAGGCCACACGGCAGCGTCTGATTGGACGATACCGCTTCGCACCGGATCATGCTCGCGCACCATCGGATCTAACTAACTGCGCACGGCACAGATCAAAACGTACCCCTTCACTACAGATCTAATCCTAAGTGCTGGATTCAGATCTAACGGCTGTCGAGCACGCGACCACGCATGGCGTGGCGCTAGCGGCGCATGGCGACGCTGCTCGCCATGATGTTCCGGCATACGGAGGGGCTGGGGTCAGCAGAGGGCTTACAGACTGGCGACACGAGGAAGCTCAACGCAGACGCAGGTCGGGTGCGCCAGAGGTTGCTGGGGCTCGTCGGACTTGCGGACGACGTCGGGTGCTTGCAGACGAAGACGTTGCCGAAGATATAGACCGCCCTAGCACGAACCAGTTGTGTCAGGAGGTGCGCAAGGTTGTGGCGAACACGACAGGGTCAAAGGGAAAGCAAGGTGCGTTCAAAGATTACCAGTATTTCTCGTCGGAGTTGGGCGGCGGCACTGATGGTTGCCGGCACGAACGGGGATGGCGACCTGGGTCACGAGAAAGCAAATGAAAGGCGTCAGGGGATGCGCCAGAACATGCTGGTCACGCTCGTTTGAAGCAGAGGCAAAGGGGCGGTCGAGTCTCACCAGAATCAGTCGCCGGAGCTGGTTCTGTCCGCGGCGATGCAACGCAAAATAGAAGCAGCCTAATGGCGAGGAGAGGGTGCAGTGTGGGGGGAAACGACCATGGCGGCGAGGGGATTAAGTAGCCAGGAGCGGGGCGAGAGTTACGCCCAGAATCAATGGAATTTAACGAGGTTTTAAACGCGGCGTATCTGGTGCGGTGGTAACGGCGGAGCAGTCATCGCGTGGTGATTGAGGACGACGATGACGGGGCAAGGTGGGTCCAGCGTGTCAGCGGGTGGGTGTCACAAGGTGAGAAACAAAGGGGGAAGGAGACCGGTGGTTGTTTTGGCCATCAATGGAAAGGGTGGCGCCTGGCCCAGTTCTGATTCTTTTATCCTTTTCTATTTCTATTTCGATTTTCAGAAAACATTTTCAAATGAGTTTCAAATAAGTTTGAATTCAAACCACTTCTGGATTTTTGTAAAGTAAAAATTGTACACATTTGGTTGCATAACAATGATGTACACTTCAAAATAATTTGGCACTTTGGAATTTTAAAATAAATAATGTTTTTACCCATTGCTTAATAAAGACAAAGAAATGGTTAAATTTGTTTCTTTGTTTGAAATCTTTGTCCAATCTTTGTAATAAATCAAACAAACCTATGAACAACCATCTTTGGTTTCAAACAAATAATCTCTCCTTAGAGAGTAGCATTGGATCAATGCTTTGCTTACATAAAATAATAGGCATTCAAATGTTTTTGTTTTTGTAATGATTTTGAAAATGATCCTAAAATGATTATGAATGCATGGATGATATACAAGCTTTGAAAACTTGATTTTAGGGATGTTACAAAAATCCTCATTGGGCAATTCATTTTCATAAGGAGTTTTAGCAAATTTGGAAAAATTAAACTCATAAGATTCTCCATCAAACTTAGTTAAAATTTTCTCCTTCTTACAATCTATAATAGCTCCACAAGTGTTCAAGAAAGGTCTACCAAAAATGATAGGACAAGTTTTACTAGGTTTCTTACCAAGCACTAGAAAATCACCAGGATACTTAATCTTACCACAAAGAACTTCCACATCTCTTACAATACCAATGGGACAGACGGTCTCTCTATTAGCAAGGTGAATAACCACATAAATGTCTTCAAGTTCAAAAGAACCAATTTCATGCATAATTTCTCTGTAAAGCTCATAAGGAATATCACTTAAACTTGCACCAATATCACATAAACCATAATAGCAATAATCCCAATTCTAACTGAAAGTACAGGGACACTAGCTTTCCTAACTTTACTAGGATGAGAGACAATATTAGAAGCATCTTCACAAAAGATAATGTGCCCATCTTCTACATTTTTAGTGACAAGGTCTTTTACAATGGCTAGTACAGGCTCAATATTTATTTGTTCATCAGGTTCTACCGCTTTTTTTGTACTTTTGCTAACCACATTATCTATAATAGAATGTTCCTTTACCTTAGCAGGGAAAGGGATTTTCTCGATATAAGGTTCAGGAAAAATATGATCAACAGTATAAACTTCAGTATTTCTAGCGGGAACATGATCAACAATATCTTTATATGGTGCATGGTACTTGTTCCACTCCTTTTGGGGAATTTCAATATAAGAGGCAAAGGCCTTAAAACAATTGGCAAGAACATGAGAATCAAGACCATACTCAGTACTAATATCATGAAAGTCATCAGTTTCCATAAAAGATTTAATGCATTCATAATCATAATTTATACCTGACTTTCTTCCCTTGTCATTCTCTCATGCTTCAGTATTTTCTTGAATACGGTCTAGAAGATCCCATTTAGCTTCTTCTTTCATACGTGTGAATGATCCAGCACAAGAAGCATCTAATGAATTTTTATCATAAAGAGGAAGCCCTACATAAAAGTTATTGATAATAATATTATTAGGGAGCTCATGAATAGGACATTTAAGCATTACTAACTTCAATCTCCCCCAAGCTTGGGTTGTACTCTCTCCATCACGAGGCCAAAAGTTATACATTTGGTTCCTATCCTTATGAATCTCACTGGGAGGATAGAATTTAGAATAAAAGAGAGGCATAATTTTCTCTCATTCCATAGATTGTCCATTCTTCAGCAGCTTATACCATTCTTCAGCTCTTCCTTTCAATGATATAGATAGTAAATTTTTCTTAACTTGTTCTGTTGTGATACCTGCACACTTAAACAACCCGCATAATTCATGGATAAAAAGCAAGTGATCACCAGGATGGATAGTTCCATCCCTAAAATAATAGTTATCCATAACATGATCAACAATTTTTGTAGGTATCTTAAAAGGATCTATTTCAGCAGGTGGTGGTTCATCTACTACCCTAGCGGTTGTTGTAGCTTTCCCAAAAAGGAAACGAAGTGGTTTATCCATATTGGAAACAAAGTAACAAACAGAAATAAAAGCAATACTCACAATATCCTTTAGCAGTTCCACTCTTCAATAGCGCTTCACTCCCTGGCAACGGCGCTATAAAATAGTCTTGATGACCCACAAGTATATGAGGTGTATCGTAGTATTTTTCGATAAATAGGAGTGTCGATCCCAACAAGGAGCAGAAGGTGTTGACTAGTGGTTTGGATCAGGAATTCTCTGTAAATACTTAGCAAATGGATTTTTAGGGGTTTTTGATAATGCAAGGAAATAAAGTGCAAGTAAATGAATACAACAATAATAATTGCAGCGAGTGTCCCAATCCTTTCTTCAGCAAAGGGAAATCCGGTTGTATTACTTCTAAGGACCAAACATTCTCGAGGACAAATGGGAATACTGTCAAGTGCTTTCGCTTCATATAGTTGATTAATCTTCTTTGGTTGGATAAGTGTTGTGTGGGTGAACCTGTGCTAATGTACCGACCTTACTTGGACTAATACATACTTGTGGTTAAACCCCTTGCAAGCATCCGCAACTACAATAAAGTAATTAAGATAAAAACCTAACGACAACATTAAACTCTGATATCCTACACTCCCTTGTGCAAAGGTTTTCTAATGGGGGTTCAGGTTTCTGTCACTCCGGAACCCCACAATTAGTAGCCATATACACAATGCATTCCCTAGGCCCATAAATGGTGAAGTATCATGTAGTCGATGTTCACATGACACCACTAGAAGAATAGCACCACAACTTAAATATTAAACCATTGAATATTACTTCAACACAATTCCACTACTAACAACATGACTTCTCCCATGTCCTCAAGGACTAAACAAACTACTCACGAGACATCATATGGATCAAGATCAGAGATGATACAATGATGAATAACAATCAAAACATAAACAAAAATTCAATGGTTCTACTCAATAGCATGAACTACAAAAGTAATCAACACCGAGAAAGTTTCCCCTAAGAACTATGCAAGATTCAACCCAATTGTTACAGCAGGATGGAGTGGTGATGATGGTGCTGGTGGAGATGGTGGTGAGGATGATGATGATGATCCCGATGAAGTCTAGCTTGATGACGGTGTTGATGGCGACGATCTCCCTTCTCTAAGAAAGAATTTCCCCGGCAAAAATCTGCCTGCTGGAGAGCTCTTTCTCTCTCTGTAGTTTCCGCCCCGCAGAGGCAACGGAATATTTCTATGGTCGCTCCTCGAGTATTAGGGTTTCGAGGATAATATTTCGGCGCTGTTTCGGGATGAGCCGTAAGCTCTTCCTCAAGATCGTGCATGCCATCCATGAATTCGACCCCTATTTCATGTGCAAGAAGGACTGCACCGACATGGTTGAGTTTTCCTCACTGCAGAAGTGTACAGTGACAATGAGGTTGCTTGCATATGGAGCGTCGGGTGATAGTGTCGATGACTATCTCCACATGGCCGAGTCCACCGCCATCGATTACTTGTACAGGTTCTGTAGAGCAGTGATTGCAGTGTTTGGGAAACAGTACTTGAGAACACCCACTGCTGAAGACACTGCTCAGATCATGGCAGTCAATGAAAGTAGAGGATTTTCTGGGATGTTTGGAAAATAGACTACATGCATTGGAAGTGGAAGAATTGTCCATTTGCATGGCAGGAAATGTATAAAGGCCACAAAGGAGGTTGCACTGTGATACTTGAGACAGTTGCTACACATGATCTTTGGATCTGGCACTTTTTCTTTGGCATGGCAGGATCGAACAACGTCCTCAACTCCTCAAATGTCTTTACCAAGTTTGTTGAGGTTCATGCTCCTCCTGTGGACTTTAAGATCAACGGGCACTACTATAACAAGGGATACTATTTAGCATATGGCATTTATCCAAAATGACCAATATTTGTGAAGACTATCTCAAACCCAATGCTCCCCAAGCATGCTCAGTTTTCCAAGGAACATGAAACTTGCAGGAAGGACATGGAGCGAGCATTTGGTGTGCTCCAACAGAGGTTTGCAGTTGTCCGGTTCCCTGCTATGACCTGGTCGAAAGATCAGATGTGGAAAATGATGAACTATTGTGTGACCTTGCACAACATGATCATTGAAGATGAGAGGAATGACTCAGTAAATTTGGTCGAGCAGAACGAGTCATACTAAAGACAGAGACCTCTTGCCGAGCCTGATCACCAGGTGCCTCTAACCTGGGCTGCCTTCATCACCATGCGTCAGGAGATCCGAAATCCGGTAGTGCATCAACGGCTGTAGAATGATCTGGTTGAGCACTTATGGATACGCAGGGGCAACACGTAGATGCCGAGAATGAACTGGCGGAACTATGTTGTATTTTCATTATACGCTGAACTATGTTTAAATTTACGCCGAACTATGGTTAATTTTATGTCGAACTACGCCGAATGGTGCTCTGTATTCATACGAACTATGCCAAAAACTAGACGAATTTGTACGAAAAAAAAGTCCCAAAAATTCGGGCTGAGAAAGTGAGTGAGAAACTCGACGTTCTTAAACCGAAAACATATTTCATCCAGCCCTATTTAGATCTGAATTTTGGCCTAAAAACGGCTAACGAGTGGGGATGCACTTATAGGGGACTAGTTTGTTCTTACTGTGTTATTTGTTGGCGTGGCTCCATTGGCACCGTCGGCAACAACGTCGTCTTCCAGAACCCCTTCTTTTGAGCCTCTGCCAGCAAGATCTTCAGACAAGGAGGCGATGCTAGCGCGGCTACGTGCCTAGATCGGGGCGATGCCCCTGCCTATATGCTTGGTGATGCGGCGGTCTACTAATGCGGCAATTCAGATTATCATCTACAGGTTTTTCCAAATACTCCGGTGGGTGGATTTTTCGGTGTTGCCCATCAGTGAGAGGTAAGCAATGAGTTCCGGCTACGGTTTTGGCGAGAACTTTGAGGCTTGTGTAGTACTTTGCCCCCTGTGAGTTTTCTTTTTTGTCGGTGGGTTTAGTTACCCCATTATCTGGATGTTACTTTATCTACTTCTTTCAATCCATATTAGTTGATTTGGATTTATCTAGTATTCGAATCTATACAAATCCAAGTTAACTAATATGGATCAGAGAGAGTATAATATATAGTACTTCTTTTGTCTTAAAATGGATGTCTTAGATTTGCTATAATTTATATAAATCTATATATTAAATAGTGTCTAGATTTATCTAAATTTTAATAAATTTAAGACGTCTATTTTAAATAGAGGAAGTTTAAAGAAAATGTTTTGGAGAGTAGTACTCGGGTAAATTGCAGCGCAAGATCCTCCTCCGGATGAGGAAGTCACGGAGCAGAATCGTGGTCGGGAGGAGGGAGTCGCACGGCAGAATCATGCAGGTGAACGATGTTGCAGCGCAGTCATGCTGCCGATGCAGAAAATGAAAAGAAGTGTGATGCTGCTCAAGAGAAAGCAGGACATACATAGTTTAAAAAACCAGACCGGCGCGAACTGGTGAGGTTGTCGGTTCACGGATTACTGGTTAGACCGCTGGTTTAAACCGATTTGATGCTGGTTTATTAAAGAAAAAATATGAAAAAATAGTACTAATCTATTAGAAAAGAGAAACCTATTTAGAGGATCCGTGAAGTATTTTAACATAAACATTGGTCGGCACAGTTGGATAGCCCATGAAAACCTTTGTTGGCGTGAGTTAGGAGGTTTTCGGATTGAATCCCGACCTTTGCGGGATATTTTCTTCTATGGACAATTTTTTATTGGTCGGACCACCGATCGTTTTTTTACTAAACCACTGGTTCATTAGCTGGTCGGTCTAGTGCGCTTAAAAATCCTTTTGAGGCCTCGGGTTTCGGTTTTTTCTGGTTTCACAGTGAACCGGTCCGGTTTTAAAACTATGGGACGACTAGGACTAAGAGCATCTTCACTAGCATTCCCAGGACGCCGATCCGAAGGCTGGAAATTGGCCCGATCGCGTTCCCAGAAACCTCTTTTCGTCCGGATTTAGGCCAACTTTGGTCCGGACTTTCCAGGCAATTCCCAGGATCCCGGGAACGCCCTAGGAACGCCGAACGAAGCGAATTCGCCGAGTGGACCAGCCTGTCAGCGACAGAAGCCGAGTCGTCGTCATCCTTCCCACCGTTTTCCTTTTTCCCACCCTCGCCGCCGACCTCGGCCTATAAAAGGCATACATCTCGTCGTCTCCCTTCACACTCCCTCACACCGCTCCCAACTCCGGCGAACTCCAGACGCTCGTACCTTTCCACCTCCACAACTCCGCCGAAAAGCCATGGCCGAGAGATTTCCCGGCGACATCGCGGCGGCGAACGGCCGCCGCACGCTACAGACGTGGGAAGCACGGCTGCTCCATGATGCGGGCTATACGGCGCTGCCGAACTTTCGTCTCCCCGTCGGCTGGAATCTCAGCGCCGGCGAGATCCCTATTCCGCTGGTGCCCGCCTCATCGCCGGAGAGATCCAGGCGGCTATCGCCACCATGAAAGACCCGGATCTCGTCGAGGATCCTGGCAACCTGGTCTTTTGGAGGCAGTTCTTCGCCGACAGGTGCCTCCAGGATCTCGCCCGACACGAGGGACCGTCGGGCTCGCCGCCGACGCGTCACAATGCGGTGTTTCTCCGCCGCCGGTGGAGCGTTCCAGGGCGAACTCTCGCCGCCGTGATGGAGCACATCTAGGTCGGCAACCACCCCTGCCTCGGCCTGTAGAAGCGGCGTCCGGCGGCAGCCTTTTCCAAGTTTGAATTTAATATTTTCCTAGTTAAATTCGATGTAATACGTGCGTCTTTGCCTAATTAATGAAATCCGTCTATATTCGCCCAAATTTCGCCGTGTTTAACTGCGAGTAGGAAACTCGGCGTTTTCAGGCTGAAATCGAGTTTCATCCGGCCCAAACTTGGTCCGGATTTCGGCCTGGGATCGTCCAACGACAACGAGTGGGATGCTCTAATGATGAAGAAGCTGCAGGAAGCAAAGAAATCGATGTGGATCAGATGGATGTGGGCAGAGGCAATGAAGATTCAGTCTAGCAGTGACGGCAAAGTGGCTGCTGATGCCGGCACCCTGGAGATGGCAACAATGGTATTCCAAGTGTCCAACTGTTGTTGCCAGTATAGCTGAAGAGAGCACTGGCATATCTTCATCAGATCGGGCTGTCTGTAATGAGTGTAAACATAGAGATCACGAATAACATATTGCCTGCTTTACATTATTCGCAGCATACTGAAGTGAACAGAGGCTATCAATCAAATATATGGCACAAACCATGGGTGAAGCTCAGTTGATTGTTCGAGTATGAAGAACTGAGATAGTACTTTTTCCCGCACGTTGCACTCGCTGTTGATGAAGAACCATAGGTGGGCCAGCATGCTGATTTTGCCAATTATAAGGGTATCTGAATTTTTAATCGGCTCCATCTGGTGCCAGAAACCTTAACATCCTACCCATAAAAAGAGTGAAGTTCAGAAAAAGGAAAATGCATCATTGTGCAAGCTGTACATAACTTCTGTCTTGTAGTTGTAGGTTACTCTTTACACCGCCAGACAGCTGCAAAGACAGGTCCAAAGTCCAAACAGAAAGATTCCTGCAAATGATACTGAACAAAAGATTTGCTGCCGTTGTGCATAACTGCCTATCTGGCAATCTCCCAATATTTTGTCTTGCCTACACTAAAACAGACTAGATCTACAACAAAGAACCAAGTGTGCAGATCAGGGCAAACCCAGTCACGACAAGATTTAAAGATGTGTCACTGCACACTACATTGGGCACCAACCTGTTCTTACTAATTCATAGCTACAGGTCAATGTTAGTGCTGCAGTACTGATGGCTGGCTTCTTAGGTAGTTAACAATAATATGAGTATTATGTTTGCTGAAAGAAGTTATTAACAATATAACGTGTTTTAAAGTTTTCTCGGAAGGTGAATTTAATTTGGTATCCTGATTTGTATAAAAAGTCCGACAAATTCTGGTGAAAGTATTCAAAATTCTAGGGAGACTTCATTTTGCTGTATTTTTTCGAACGACAAAGAACCGCCTGTTCCAGTAAGAAACCCCTTTGACACTAGCTTTCCATCTACACAATGCCTATATGTACTGAAAAGGAAGATAGCTATGTATGTATCGCAATATCTACATCAACTGAGCATCCTCCTTGTTCCTCCAGCTGCATCTATGTTGCCAATTCTAACAAGAACTATGCCTGTTGTGCATGGGTTTTGTTTTCTTCATCATCTCCAGGATAGCAGTAGCCTTCCTTCTGGCTCTTGGAGTCCCATTCTGTGCAAGAGAAGCCAGTACTGAGCCATTTGTATTCTCGTCTGCCTCGATCTCTTTAACTTGCGTCCGATTGTACATACAGATTGAGAAGAGCACTACCGCCGCATTCTCTTTGCTACGCTTGCACTCGCTCTCCCTTATCGCTTGGAGCATACAAGTGGCACCGCCAAACTCTATCATCAGCTCTACCATGTCATAGTTGCTTGATAACAAAGCAAGTATAGCCAGGGATTCCTCGACAAGTGACTGATCTCCGATGGCTCTCAGCGTCACATCAACAACCCCACTGCTTGTAGCTATTGATCTGTTCTCATGGAGCATACATAGGTTGAAAATCGCTGATGCCGCATCTTTCTTTGCTATGATGCTGCCATGTTCAAGAAGATCAATCAAAGGTTCAATTGCACCTAATTTGCCAATCTTCTCCTTGTTGGAGTCAAGAGCTGACAGAGTGAAGATGGCAGCTGCAGAATTGCTGCGGCTCCCCATGTCTCCGGATTTTAGTGCCCATATGAGAAACGGGATTGCTTCTGGGTCATCTCCAATTATCTTCTTATTACTATCATGTAGTGAAAAGTTGAGGATGATAGTCACCATATCCTCCACTACCTGTGGATCATTCTGTAATCCTGGGGTAGAAAACCGTGCAATGGTCATTTGTGATATGGAATCTGGCCTGTCCTCTAAAAGAGCTCTAAATTCACTGCTGCGCTTCGTAAGCAGCCGCAGACCCTTGATTGCTTGCTTCTGTTCAGTACTGTTTGACGACGAGGTTATTTTGTTGAATATTTCATCAAATGTTCTTTGCTCACTGTTGCTAGCATGATCTTCCTCTTGGTTCTCAAGTGGTGGCAGGGTAAACCCATTCTCTGTGCACCACTGTGCTATCATGCTTCGAATGAGAAGGTTAGGAATGAGGGTTGTGTTTAAGATCACTTGCTGGGTCTGCGGGCACATCTGGTTCCCTGCACTGAACCACTCCACGATGAAACGGCGATCATAGGTCTGCATGGGAGCAACAAAAAGATTAATTGCTCATGTTTTTCTTTAACTAAATACACAAGATTCTCACGCAAACTGACTAGGATACCGGGTTAAATTTTCCATGTTAAGCTTTATAATATATCTGCCGGCTCATTATTTTCTTCCAGACTTCCAGTCAAAGTTGTCACCATATGAAAACACTGAAAAATTCGTCCATGCTCATAAAATTCAAAACATCCCAACAATGTGAACTGAATTTACTTTTGGCTGGTCAAAAGACAAACGAGTTTAAGAGTTCACAGTTTCACACACAAGCTAGTATCCAGGAGTAGGTATAATACAATCATGTCATGATATATGTCAAATATTCAGATGTGCATGTGGTGTCAATGTGGAAAGGCATCTTCAGTTCACATGCTTCACATGGCCAAGCCTGAATTTTCTTGGAATAAAATATTATTATTTAATCCTTTTAACTTTTATTATTACCATCTGAGTAGTACCTACCAAACAAGGGGTACAAAATTGACTTCCAACACTGATTCAGTCCACATGCTTCACATGTATGAAATTACTAACTACACAAGTTGAATGAAATAAGATCTCAATGTGCAACTTTTGAATATTTTATCCATTTGTACCTTCAAGGAAACAAACAAATGAATAGATGTGAAATTTGCAGTTCCTCAAAGCATGCAAATCAAAGTAATCTGAATCTGTACTGTTAATTACCACATCCTGCAAATAAAAGTGAATCTGCACAGCTAACTACGCGTACACAATTTTCCATATATAAGCAGAGCTGCAACTATCCAGTAGTTATGCATTTATACATGATCCTAGTCTGAATATACCAATGTGCCATTTGCACATGTTCAATTCACATACAGTAAGCATTTCGCTGTTCCTCCAAATCCAAGCATGGCTGCAGTTGATACTGTTTTAGTTATTAGCTTAAATCTAAACAAAGTGCCTTAATTTTTCGATTAAGGGTGATGCATTCCGGTGATTCGCACCACGATTCAAGATTCAAGAACAGTAACTGATCACCTTTATGTTCAATATCTGATAGTTTAAAACTCATAATTTTTTTGAGCAACAACATTTACGCCCTAGAGAGAAAGAATTCTTGATGACAGTGGTGAATAAATAATTACCAACCAGGAATAATACCCCAAAATTAGCAAAAGAAGCTTGCCCGGTGCTCACCTGCCCAGACTCGACGACGACGGGATCCCTCATGATCTTGGACGAGATCGGGCAAAGGAACTGCGCCGGCACTGCTTCCGCCTCCTCCGCGGGCCGGGTCTCCTCTCCGCGGGCACCCTTCCCGCTCCCACCGACCTCCGCCTCTCTTAGCGACGCGAGCGCCGCAGCCGCCTCATCGAACGCGTCCCCTCCGGCGCACCCGGAGGTGATGGCTGCAACGAGCTTCCTCAGCCGCCTCCGTAGCGCCGCAGTCTCCTCCTCTGCCGGCGGCGGCTTCGCCATTTCTGGGGGGGGGGGAAGCGAGGGATGTGTGCGCCGTGCCGATGGGGGGAGACGGGTGGGAGGTTTTAATTAACTAGCGGGTTCTCTACGTGGGTCCACCGCCGCCACGAGTCGCCACGTGTGCTGCGCGGTACTGTAAATATCGTGCCTTCAATTGCAGGCATGGAAGTAACGGGTGGTAGGTGACAAGAGTTGACTAGTGTAGGTGAAAACGTAACGGATTATTTAACATAGTAATCCGTTCCATTTTAATCTACCTCCTGCATTTATTTTTTAATAATCAACATTTTACCATCTTTTCTGTCATTCTCCCGCCCCAACGGGCCTTATTTTAAACACTAAGGTCTTTCACAATGTACTGTTTTTTAGCATGCTATTATATGCTATTATAGACACTGACATATTTTAAAAAACGGTTAGTACAATGGGTTGTTTCCTAAGTGTGTATCTAAATGGTTCATGTATTTAATGATTTGGGGCTCATGCATGCATAGAATTGGTGTAGCCAATTTTTCTGCCTATAATTGTGTTTAAGAGGTGTAGCTTAGCTAAGATACAACATCACTTTTTTTTTATTAATTATGGTGCCACGTAAACAAATTGCCTAGGATATAGAGCTAAGATACATCCATTATAAAAATGTCTAAAAGTGTTTGATCTAGTCTCTTACGATGGCCTCCGGACATGTCAGAGACCATATTAGTCTAGATAAACAATGGCACACGCCATCCTTAGTTTGTCTATGGTTAGACTTTTCTAATAACAAACATAGTTTTTATTTATTTAATTAAAATGAGACATTACAAGGTATTACACGGTAGATCTTGCACTACAAGGTTGAAATCTAGTAAAGCACGTATATAAAACTACCACTACAAGGTAGATCTTGGTATACTAGTTCTACAACATAATAATCTTAGACAGTGGTGTTGTTCATTACCGACGGAGCACGGGCCCTCGGCCGCTGAGGTAGTGGAAGGCAGCGCTATTCATCGTAGCCGAAGCGCAGGTCCTCGGAGGCTGAAGGAGCGGAAGACCACCTCCTCAAGCGGGATAAGCAGTCCAACAAGGCCCCACTCCTCCTCGAGGGAGCGGACGACCGCCTTTTGCGTGTCGAGCTTCTCCTGAGCTTGCTCGAGGGGAAGACGCACGGCTGTGTCGTCAGGGTTCGTGTGCACCTTGTGGAGGCACTCCAAGTGATCCTTGTCGAGCTCTTACCACCGGAGGTACTCTGGTAGGATGACGTCATTGAGGACATCCCACCCGAAGGAGAGGCCGGTGGTCCGGGAGGCTGGTCCTCGATGTCGTCGAGCTGATCCTCCCGTTATCCCGCCTCCGCGAGAGACAGTTCTCTCTCCAGGAGGGACTGTTCTTAGGAACCATGGATCTAGGGTTCGACAGCAGCGGGTGGGTGAGAGTAGAGGGGCGAGTGATGTCTACACACTTCTATTCTTGTAGACAGTTGCTGGGCCTCCAAGTGCAGATGTTTGTAGAACAGCAACAAGTTTTCCTTAAGTGGATTACCCAAGGTTTATCGAACTCAGAGAGGAAGTGGTCAAAGGTATCCCTGATGACCCACAAGTATAGGGGGTGTATCGTAGTACTTTCGATAAATAGGAGTGTCGATCCCAACGAGGAGCAGAAGGTGTTGACTAGTGGTATGGAGCAGGAAATCTCTGTAAATACTTAGCAAACAGATTTTTAGGGGTTTTCGGATAAAGCAAAGAAACAAAGTGCAAGTAATAAAGACAACGAACAACTGCAGCAAGTGGCCCAATCCTTACTTAGCAAAGGACAAGCCGGTGTAAATACTTATAAGGACCAAACGTTTTCGACGACACATGGGAATACTGTCAAGTGCTTTCGCTTCAGACAGCTGAGTAGTCTTCTTTGGTGTTGTAAGTGTTGTGTGGGTGAACCTGTGCTAATGTACCGACCTTACTTAGACTAATACATACTTGTGATTAAACCTCCTACAAGTATCCGCAACTACGGGAAAGCAATTAAGATATAAACCTAACCACAGCCTTAAACTATGAGATCCTACGCTCCCTTGTGCAATGGTTTCCTAACGGGGGTTCAGGTTTCTGTCACTCCGGCAACCCCATAATTAGTAGCCAAATACACAATGCACTCCCCTAGGCCCATAAATGGTGAAGTATCATGTAGTCGACGTTCACATGACACCACTAGAAGAATAGCACCACAACTTAAATACTAAACCATTGAATAATATCTCAACACAAATCTACTACTAACAACATGACTTCTCCCATGTCCTCAAGAACTAAACGAACTACTCACGAGACACCATATAGATCAAGATCAAAGATGATATGGTGATGGATAACAATCTGAACATAAACAATAATCTAATGGTTCTACTCACAAGCATCAACTACAATAGTAATCAACACCGGGAAAGTTTCCCCTAAGAACTATGCAAGTATTCAACACGATTGTTACAGCAGGATGGAGTGGAGATGATGGTGTGGATGATGATGATGATCCCGATGAAGTCTAGCTTGATGATGGTGTTGATGGCGACGATCTCCCCTCTCCGGGAAGGAATTTCCCCGGCAGAAATCTGTCTGCCGGAGAGCTCTTTCTCTCTCGGTGTTTTCTGCCCCGCAAAGGCGGCGGAATCTTTCTATGGTCTCCCTCGTGTCTTAGGGTTTCGAGGAGAAGATATAGGTGAGAGGGCGGTTTGACCCGGGGAGGCGCGCTGGGGGTGTGGGCCCCCTGTGGCCCATATCCGCCTCCCTTTCTGGCTTCCTTCGTTTTCTGGGAAAATATGATTTTCCATTATTTTTATGGTATTTTTCTGATCTTGGCGAAATTGCATCAAAACACCTCTTTTTCCATCAAAAACTTGACTCCGGCAGTTCATCCTCCAAGAATCATCCAACATGCAAAAACAAATGAAAAGACATAAGTAACACCTCTTAATAAGAAATATATCAATGAATAGAGGCAAATTATGATATAGAATGGTGATGCAAATTGGACGTATCAACTCACCCAAGCTTAGAACTTCGCTTGTCCCCAAGCAAAAACTGAGCTCAGCAAACATGTCCATAGGTTTATGGAGTGAAGTGCCGATAAAAGAATATGAACAAGAAGCATCACACTTACCATTACATAACTCATATAAGAAAGCAACTCACCATTATATAACTTATCTTGCAACAAGTAGAGGAGTCACAATAGAGATGCATAAAGATAAATCATAATTGGAATTGGCAAACTTTGTTCTTGGTCAGAGAACAGCTGGCAAACAGTTTCACAAAAGCTTTTTGTAAAGAAGTTTCACAACCAGAGTACTCTTTTCTCAAACATAAAAGGTTTTCACAATGATGGCTTTCAAAGTAATACTCAATAGATAATAGTCTTGTGCAAACAAGGAAGATAGAGAACATGATTGAATAAATCATCATATGAATGTTTGAAACATAACAACTCAAATGCTTGCTGGAGAAAGAGAGGAAAAAGGTTTACTGACTCAACTTAGAAATAGGAGAAAGGCCCTTCATAGAGGGAAGCAGGGATTTCAAGTCATAAAGAGCTTTCAAAAGATTATGGTACTTACTAGCTTTGAGCCCTCATTGCCCCTATCATAAGCATATTGAGGTGATTAAGGTTAAAGTGAAAAAGGATGGAGTATATGCTTGACGAAATATAAGTTGGCAATCTCATGTCCCTTGAGTACGAGAGCCGCTCCTCATGCTACTCAACTTTAGTTACCGGTAAGTTCTTGTCATTGTAAGTACATGTGTATCATAAAGAACCGCCAACGGGGTACCCCTTGCACATGATACAGGAGCTATCCCATAATCAAAATGACAAGGCAAGCAGACAATGAGCATCTCAACAATCTTTTTATTTGCTATTTGCATAGGTTTTTATTGAGGATGCTTTGCGGATTGCTCACTATGATTATGCTGCAAGTTTCCACCATGATTAGGCATGGCTTAGGCTAGCTGCCCAGACGTTTCTCTAACACACATACATAACTCCATGGACTTACAATCTCCCCTTTTATTTCACACCGACGACATCCACAAACAAAAGAGCATGATATCAACTGGATAAGTATCCATAAGTGTTGAAAGCGTTCCCCGTGACAACACGGTTCTGCTAATCCCAACGTATATATGCAAGCATATACAACTTCGATGACACACAATGGTTCAAGATTATTAGGGGCAAGAAAATAAGGTGTTTCATCAAGTTCGTGAGAGCTTTACTAACTAGTTTTCACATAACAAAATAGTTTTTAATTCAAAAGATAGATGAAGCTTGAGAATTTGCTTGGAATGGCAATAATGCTAATAGGTAGATATGGTGGACACAAATGGCACATGTTTGGGTCAAAGGGATTGGAAACATGAGAAGTATGCCTTCTCAAAACGGGTTTTTGGCTAGCAAGGCTGGGTAGCAAGCAAAAGAGTTGAAGGAAACAAGCAAACCTACAAGTGATAAAGCCAAACATGCAATATTCCTTGAAGACACAAAAGATCTTAAATAAAGAATACTAAGCTTATGAGCCAATCAAGAAAGAAAATAAATGATACAAAATACCTGTAAGCTTTTTCTCTTTTCCTTTCAAACCTCAAAAAGTGTTGCTACTGACCAGAGCTCGGTTTTCCAAAACCAATTTAGATATACTTGATTCTCCCAAAGTGATACCAATACTTATCAACAAGATCAATCATATAATAGAGATTGCAAACTAAAATAAGAAGTGCAAAAGGTAAAAAATGAAACTTCTCATTAATATTCCATAAAGGCACTCACACCAAGGGATACATAGATAATCAACTAAAGGAGAGATACTTCCACAAGCAAACCAACCTATAAGATAACTTCTCTACCAAATATATGAATCTACTAAAAAGTTAAAAGATAAAAGATAATGATGTGATACCGCGACACTCCGCCAAGCTTGGAACAAGCCAAGAGGATGCCAAACCTGATGAAGAATTACTCCTTTGGTGGTGGTGGCGTTCTCTTGTCATCATCAAACTTCCAAGGCAAAGGATCCCCATCCAAAAAGGACGTCCTAGTTTCCACAATCCTGAAACTAGCAGCAGAGCTTATACGATTAAATCTAGCCTCGTACTCACAATTTTGATTTTGTATGTCGTAGAGTTGTGCTTGTAATTGGTTGGTGGTCTGATAGAGCGAGAAGATTTCGTCTCGGAGCTCAGCAACTTCCTCCTCGTGCTTGGCGATGAGTTCTGAACTTATCTTATGGATGACACCCACTTTGCGTTCTGCCATCTTTTTGTACCTGATAACTTCCTGCTCCAGTGCTTCCATCCTGTCTTCCAGACTGCCTTCTCCTTTAGGGCCTCAAACTTCCTTCATCCGCACCTTCCCATCCTGTAGAATCAACTCCTTGGGATGAATCTTCAACTCATACATGTACGGGTTGATGACATCCGCAGAGGGATCCTCCATGGGTGATCCAGAGGAAGACATTGTGACTCCAAAACTGAGAATCTGCCTGACAGAAACAGATCGAAACAGAAATACGATGAGAACTCGATACAAGAACCTCGAGGGACCCGGGGGTTATATATTATGAAGTTTCAATACATAAGGAAGGTGCTGGTATGAAAACAAGACGGAGACGGATCTCAGGGGGCTCACACCCCCTCCAGGCGTGGCCAGCTGGTGGATGTGGCCACCCTGGCCTCCGTTTCCTCCTCTGTTTTGTTTCGTAACCTTCCATATGTAATAAAAACATCAAAAATATAAAAAGATTAGGCTTTCACGAACCTTCTATTTTCACCACTTTTACCTATTCAAAGATGAACTCTGCAAACTCCTTTTCTCCTTCTCTTGGAAATTCCTTTACTCACAAGGCATTACACAAACTTCAATGTCAACATTAGTGTAAGAAAAAACAATAAACCTTTAGGTTCACACTTCAACTGAAATCCATCAAAACAAAAGCTACTGTAGCAACTCCTTTCCAAAAACCCAAAAGAATCTGGAAGGGAATCAATATAAGAGGCAAATGCAAATGATGGCAGAAATCTGTCAAGACAGACCAGTAGGTAAAGATTGATTTTTTTCGAAAACCTTCTATTGCTCAAATCACAAAGTGCATAACTAATGAAAGTTGGGTAACCACTTGGAGAACAAGCACAAAAAAATACAGCTCCACCCGAAGTAATAAGCTCCTTCGCGAATTTTTACAATGCAGCACAAATATCTGTCCTAGGACAGCCACTTTTCACAACTCCTCTACTTCTCAAAAGTAGTTGAACTTGACACAAAAACCAAAACAAAAAGGATAAGGAGCGGTTATTAACTTCCAATACTCGACCAAACTATTGGGTTATCTCCCAAGAAGTACTTTTATTTAATGCCTTTAAGTTAGGCTTGAAAGTTTCAAAGATGCTCACATAGGAGATATATATCTGAAGTGAAAGAGAGCATCAAGAAGCAATAACTAACTCATTTGAGTCTAACCCACTTCCTATGCATGGGGTATCATGAGAAAACAAATTGTTGAAACAAAAAGCCACTAGCATAGGAAGACAAAACAAATGCAACTTCAAAGCTTTCAACATAAAACGGGGAAACTTAACATTATTGAGATGCATAAAACCATGTTTCACCCTCTCATAATAACTTTCAGTAGCACTTTGAATAAAATTGACAATATAACTGTCACTGTCAACAACTTTATCATCAGAACGAGCATACTTACAGTCATCAAAAAGAGGCCCAAGGTCATAAACCGGATCAATAGAAGCAAGTTGTTCCATCCTAAAATCTTTATTTGGCAAGCTATTTTCACAAGGAGCTTTAGAAAATTTGGAAAAGTTAAACTCATAAGAATCTCCATCAAACTTAGTCAAAACTCTCTCATTCTTAAAATCTATAATAGCTCCACAAGTGTTCAAGAAGGGTCTACCAAAAATTATAGGACAAGTTTTGCTAGCTGCTTAATTAAGCACTAGAAAATCAGCAGGATACTTAATCTTACCGCAAAGGACTTCCACATCTCTTACAATACCAATAGGGCAAATGGTTTCCTTATTAGCAAGGTGAATGACCACATTAATGTCCTCAAGTTCATAAGGACCAATTTCATGCATAATTTCCCTGTAAAGCTCATAAGGAATAGCACTAGAACTAGCACCAATATCACATAAACCATAATAGCAATGATCACCAATTCTAACAGAAAGCACATGGACACTAGCTTTTCTAGCTTTACTAGGATGAGAAATAATATTAGAAACGTCTTCACAGAAGACAATGTGCTCATCCTCTATATTTCTAGTGACAAGATCTTTCACAATAGCTACCACAGGTTCAATATTCATTTGCTTATCAGGTTTCACAGTTTTCTTTGTACTTTTGCTAACCACATTAGCTATGATAGAATGTTCCTTTAACTTAGTAGGAAAAGGGATTTCTCAATGTAAGGTTCAGGAAAAATAGGGTCAACAGTACAAACTTCTATGCTAGCAGGAACATGGGTAAGAATGTCTTTATAAGGAGCATGGTACTTGTCCCAATCCTTTTTGGGAATTTCAATATAAGAGGCAAAGGCCTTAAAACATTTTGCAAGAACTTGAGAATCAAGACCATACTCATTGCTAATATCACGGAAGTCATCAGTTCCCATAAAAGATTTTATGCATTCATAATCATAGTTTATACCTGACTTTCTTCCTTTGTGATTCTCCCAAGCTTCAGTGTTTTCTTGAATACGGTCTAGTAGATCCCATTTAGCTTCTTCCTTCATGCGTGTGAATGATCCAGCACAAGAAGCATTTAGTAAATCTTTATCATGAAGAGAAAGCCTAGCATAAAATTTATTAATAATGATATTGTTAGGGAGTTAATGAATAGTACATTTAAGCATTAGTAACTTCAATCTCCCCCAACCTTGAGTTGTACTCTGTCAACACCCAGATTTTTAATCCCAGATGCCTGTTATGCCATACATTGCAATCCCAGGATTACCATTTTTGCGAGACACCACAGATTTGGATATCACGGTACATCATCCATTACAAACCATACATAAGGTCTTACACAAATAAGGATCTCATGATCCAGTTCTTAATACAACTCAAGCAGCGGAATAACGTAATAATGAAGGTAGCATAAGCGAAGCTCCATCTTCGGGGTCACAGGCAATGCTGACGATGGGAGATGATCCTAGTTGTCGTAACCTTCCTGCGGTCCATCATCCTGGTACTCCTCTTCATAGTCTGGCCACGGGAATAGCCAGGGACAAAGCCATGAGTACTCTTTAAGTACTCGCAAACTAATACTAACAAGTTAAGGGATTTTTGTAGTAGGACACTAAGCTCTAGGGTTGTTTTGCAAAAAGCCAGATTTACCTCTACTAAGTTCAGAAGCAAAGAAAACTAGTTGAACGTTTTATAACACCTAAGTGGGAACTTGAATTTCATATCACAACTCTGTTGTGGTCAAGTCAAAGTCCCAATTCATTTCACAAGTCATTTTGAAAACATCTGACGGGGGAACAGTATGGCCACTCCAACTGTCCATAACCGCGGACGCGGCTATTCAAATAGTTTGACACTCTGCAGAGATTGTACACTTTCACCACAACATTCGATACATCCGTCAGAAACAAATCCTGAATTCACCATACTCAGTATGTGTATAATCAATCCTAACCTTTCAATTACACGCCCTAGTATAGGCACCTCTCCTATGAGTTTGGCCTCCCAACCATGACCAACTGTCATCTTGCACTGCATTGTGGACAATCTTCACAAGGTAGCCTCAGCTCAGACCTTGGCCGTGAGGGAACCCATACTAAATTATATAAGTCTCCAGTCAAGCCCTACCCAATTTTCGGGTATTGTGGTTGTACGGTAAAATTGGAATGGTATCGCATCCAGACAACCATCAGTTTTATAAAGGGGTAAGGTTCATGCCTCAATGTTTTCATCATACAAGTCATCTGGTGTTCGGAAACACATTAAACATTTCAGTAGAATGACTCATTATTCCAAGGTTTTCATAACCATTTTCTCCAAGTATTCCCATCTAGAGTTGATCAAGTTTTATGATTAGCACTAGCATCTATAAGTGGGTAAGTACTAATAAGGGGTAGTAAACAAGTGGAGATTAATTAAGTTCAATATCATGCCTTAGGATGACATCAGTTATCTACTGAGGCCAAATTTAATGCTCTTTATGCAACCTTCTATTATCTTTCTAGAATCTACAAGTCACTTAAGTAAACTCTAAGAAAAGCTTTGATAAAGAAATAAAGTAGAAAGCTTGTAAGTAAAGCTAGGATGGTTTATCAAGTGGTATAAGCTTGCAAGTAAAACTTGCATGGTTTGGCTTGCTAAGATAGTGGTATAAACTTGCTAGGTTGCAAGTGTTAGCTTGCATAGGTCAACTTGGTTAGTAAGGCTTGCCTTGTGCAGATCAGTGGTTGAAGTTCTCCTCGGCTTCCTCCTTGTAGTATCCTCCTTCCTCCTCGTATCCTTGGTCGGTACTAGCGTCTATAAATAAATACGAGGTACACAATCACCAAACAATACTTAACTATTTTCAATCATCACGCAAAGGTGCACTATAGATGATCTAGCATTATCACCTACATTACAAACTTAAAACATTTGTCTTATTTATTTTAATTTGAGAAAAGTAATTTCTACTCATTGAAAAACTACTTAATATTTAATATTCTCCAACATAAACATGGGATCATGTTGACACATGTCATCACCACATATTTCAGTACATGAGAATGTGATTTAAAGTGGTGTCACAATTTAATAAGGTTTAACCTTTTTATTTTAAATAAATAAAGTGACTAGAAATGCCTATGTGGCATTCTTTTTTTGCTTGAACATTTTTTTTTGTAAGTAAACCCAAATGTTTGAAAGGTATGATCAAATGTGATTTTTGAGTGTTGGAATCAACTCAAAAGCTATTATGGTTGAATTTTGAAAAATGTTTGAATGCAGAAAAGCTTTTGACTTGTTATTTTTACCAAGGTTGATCTACAGATCCAAATGATTTGAATCGAACGGGCTTGGATTAAGCATTTCAGTACCTTTCTAACAAAATTGGTTTCATGCATTTTGGTTCACTGAATCGAGCTGGGTTGATGTTTGAATATAGGTACAGAACTGAGTTTGAATTAAAATAGAAAAATCTAAATTCAAACGATTGGGTCGCGCGGGAGAGGTTAATGGGCCGGCCCAATGTCACCATGCAGCTGGGCTTAGGACAGGGGGTTCCACTAGTCGTTGGCTCATAACACGCTTGACGAGGCTGTGTGGTTTGTTGGATTAGAAGGGAGATCGACGGCTGGGGATCGTCGTCGACGATGAACATGTCACCGGCGAGCTCGAACCCTAGCGGCTCAGTGGGGGTGCATAGGGGGCATACCAGGGCTCCAGCAACGACGGCGAGATGAGTGGTCGACGACGAGCTCAGGGATGGTCGAGGCAGCTCTGGGGGTGGTCGAAATCAACGGCTCCCTTCTTCTCCAGAGGCGGCCTGCTCCGGTGCAATTCCGGCGAGCTGCTGCTCCTCGTGCTCCGGCTAGAGGTGTAGGACGGTCAGTGAGGTGAGGGGAGTGGAATGGTGTGCTTCAAACGGCTGGGGGTCGCCTCCTTTTATAGGCTCGACGGTGAGACCCAGAGGGATGGGCAGGCGACGTTGGCGACATGGCTACGGGTGGCTAGCGGCATGGCTGAGGTTGGCGGTTGATGGGCGGTCTCCTGGCGATGCTCTAGAGCTTAAATGCGCACTTAGGGGCGGTGGCAATCGGTCGGGAACGTGCGGTGCTCAGTACGACAGAGGCGGCGTCTTCGACGGCGGCTGCGGTCGAGGGGCAGCGTGTGCACGCGTGCCGGGTGCGGCGCTCTGGGCGGGCTCGGCATGCCGCAGTGGCACTGGGCGCGCGGCGTTCCTGGTGGTCCACGGCTTGCATTGGCTTAGGGAGGGGACAGTGGGCGGCGGTGAGGTGCTGGCTACCTCCCAGACAAGGTTGGCAAGGCTAGGGTGGCTGCTATCTGGCCAGCGACAATGGGGTGGCATGGTGAGGCTCGGCCTGCTCACCATTGATGGCAAGGAAAGCTTACAGTGGTGCTAGATGTTTACAATTGAGCTAGATGATCTACTAAAGACTAGTTGCAACCAGAGAGGGAATAAGTTAGGCCAAATTTACTACACACTATAGTGTTTGTGATTTGTTTGATTTGAATCTGCAAGCTGTTTAATGAAATGGCCGCAAGAAACTTACTTTTGAATTTTGAAAAGATTTTTGGTGGGTGTGCTAGGCATGTGTTGAGGATTCTGTGGGTGCTTGGGTTTTGAAAAGCTTGTTTGTGTGGTTTTTGAAATAGTGGGATCTTCCCATATGAGATAGATTCAATTTTAAACTGTCATTTAAACTTAGCATTTGAATGTTTTTGGATGATCACAAAGTGGGCCTTGGTACCTTATTATGAGTACTAACAAGGGGTGCAAAGATCCACAAATGTTTCTGTTGAGTTTTGAAAACTAGGGATAGCCAAAGTAGGCATGAGAGTTAATTTGGCAAAAATGACCATTCACTTCATTTGTTTATTTTGAGTTGTTTGTCTTTGGGAAAAGTTTGGGGATTGTTTAGATGAGGTTTATTTCACCTAAGAATCATTTTACAAGCAAAGAAACACAGAACCATGGCAATTCAAAAGAATCCAAATTTTGAATACACACACATATGAATGCTTTCATATTTTTAGTTGGAAAAGTTTTTGTTAACCCTAATTTTGATGATTAGAGTTTGATGATCCAAGTTTAGTATTTTTGGGATGTTACATACTCTCTCCATCATGAGGCCAAAAGTTACATATCAGATTTCTATCCTTATGAATCTCACTAGGAGGATATAATTTAGAATAAAAGAGAGGTACTATTTCCTCCCATTCCATGGATTGCCCATTCTTTAGAAGCTTATACCATTCTTCAGCTCTCCCTTTCAAGGATATAGAGAGTAACTTATTCTTCACCTGTTCAGTTGTGATACCTGCACACTTAAACAACCCGCATAATTCATGGATAAAAAGCAAGTGATCACCAGGATGGACAGTTCCATCCCCTAAATAATAATTATCCATAACACGATCAATAATACTTGTAGGTATCTTAAAAGGATCTATCTCAATAGGTGGTGGTTCATCTACTACCCTAACAGTGGTAGTAGTTTTCCCAAACAGAAAACCACGTGGGTTATCCATATTGGAAACAGAGTAACAAACAGAAATAAAAAGCAATACTCATAGTAGAAGTTTCCTTTACTAGTTCCACTCTTCAATAGCGCTTCACTCCCCGGCAACGGCGCCAGAAAATAGTCTTGATGACCTACAAGTATAGGGGGTGTATCGTAGTACTTTTGATAAATAGGAGTGTCGATCCCAATAAGGAGCAGAAGGTGTTGACTAGTGGTATGGAGCAGGAAATTGATGACCCACAAGTGTAGGGATTGCAACAGTCTTCGCGGGTAGTATTACCCAATTTATTGATTCAACACAAGGGGAGACAAAGAATACTTGCAAGCCTTAACAACTGAGTTGTCAGTTCAGCTGCACCTGGAAATAGTTCTTGCTCACAGAAGTTTATCAGTAGTAACAGTTTGTAGTAGCAACAAGCAAGATAACAATAAGTGGAACAACAAGAGTAGTAATGTACCTTGATATGATGGGATTCGAGTGCGGTAGGCATAGGGATGGATGGACGGGCATTGCATGGACGAGTCTAAACATGTAACTTCAAGAACTAGGGCATTGCAGATAAATAATAATAAGCATCCAAGTACTAAACAATCCTAGGCATGTGCTCCAAATATAGTCATACATGCTCGCAATGAGAACTTGCACAACATCTTCTGTCTAGCCAGCCCGTGGCAGCGGGGCCTCTAGGGAACTACCGGCAATTAAGGTGCTCCTTTTAATAGAGCACCAGAGCAAAGCATTAACACTCTGTGAACACATGTGATCCTCACACCACAGCCATCCCCTCCGGTTGTCCCAATTATTGTCACTTTGGGGCCTTTGGATCCGGACAATGATATGTGTACACAACTTGTAGATAAGATCACAAACAATACTATCATAATGATTCAATAATAAGTTCAGATCTGAGATCATGGCACTCGGGCCCTAGTGACAAGCATTAAGCATAACAAGTTGCAACAAAGTCAAATAGCACTAATAGAGATACTAGGCACTATGCCCCTAACAAATCTTATTCGATTACATGATAGAACTCATCCAATCCCTACCATTCCCAAGCCTACAGCGGGGGATTACTCACTCATGGATGAGGGAAACATCGGTGGTTGATGGAGATGCATTGGTGATGATGATGGCGATGATCCTCTCCAAATTCCCCGTCCCGACAGGGTGCCAGAACGGAGTTTCTGGATCCGAATCTTGGTTTCTGGTGGCAGCGGCAGAGCGTAACTCTTTCTGGAAAACTATCGAACCCCCCTCTGTTTTTAGGTCAGAAGGCAACTTATAAATGCGGAGGGAGGCCGAGAAGCTTCCTGGGGTGGCCAAACCTCCCCTAGGTGCGGGGTCAGTGGGCCCACGCCTGGGGTGGGTCTGGGCCCCCCAGGCCTCTCCTCTGTCTCCTCTTCTGGCTTCGTGGATCTTCTGGTGAAATATAATTTTTGGCATATTTTCCGGGATTTTTCCTGATAGTTCATTTTATGCACAAAAACAAGACACCAAGGTAATTCTGCTAAAAACAGCGCCAGTCCGTGTTAGTTGTATCCAAATCACACAAGTTTAGAGAAGAAACAATAGCAAAGTGTTCGATAAAGTAGATACGTGTTGGACGTATCAACTCCCCCCAAGCTTAGATTATTGCTTGTCCTCAAGCAATTCAGTTGAAAACTGAGTGCGATAAAAGAACTTTCACGAACACTTTGCTTCATATGATGTATATATTCTCAGCACAGGAGTAGATGCTTAGACAATTCATAATAAAGAGTATGCAACTAAGTCTACTCAATAGTCATTGAAAGCTATGAAGATAAACCAACTGAATAATAATAAGTAGCATGAAACATAAACATAAGAAACATTGCAATGCTCATAATAAGGTATGATAGAGTGGTATCTCGCTTGCCTTTGTTTGAAGAGCACAATATAAATGCCAAGGCACCTCTGAAGTTCACATGAAGACTAGAAGTAAAGATATCAGAGATACAAGCATCAAAGTCATGACATAATTAACCAAGTTTTGGAACAAACACAAGAATGACAAATATGCTCTCAAGAAGGTGCTCATAGAATAAGTGGGGACTCAACAAAGTTGTGAAAACGGGTTTGTGAAGGTTTGAAAGGCTTCCCAATGCTGAAAGGAAGGTACTCATTAGCTTGGAGCTCTCATTGCCCCTATGATAGGCATCTTCATGTGGTTAAGGTGAAAGTGAGGTCCACTCTGAATCATATGCTTGCAGACCATAGACTAGAAATACCAAGTCCCTTGAGTATGAGGGTTGCTCCGCATGCTACTCAACTTTGGTCACCTGAAAGTTCTTGTCATTGTAAATACATGCATATCATCGAGAACCGCCAACGGGGTACCCCTTGCACATGGTACAGGAGCTTTCCCATAACCAAAATGACAAGTCAAGCAGACAATGAGCATCTCAGCAATCTTTTTATTTACCATATGCATAGATTTTTATTGAGGAAGCTTCATAGATGCTCATTATAGTGATGCTGCAAGTTTCCATCATGATTAAGCATGGCTTAGGCTAGCGGCCCAGGCGTTTCTCTAACACAATGTATAAACTCCATGAACTAACAACTTCCCCTTTTTATTTCACATCGTCGACATCCATAAACAAAAGAGCAAAGTATCAACTGGATAGAATTATCCAAAAAGGTGTTGAAAGCGTTCCCCGTGACAACACGGTTCTGCTGACTCCCAGTATATAATAAGCAAGCATATAAGTTTCATGGACTAGTCACAATAGTTCAAGATTATTAAGCGCAATGAATAAAGTGTGTCATCAAGTTCATGAGAGCTTTACTAACTAACTTTCTCATAACAGACAAACATTTTATTTTGGAAGAAAACACGACATATATAAAATATGCACTGAAGTAGCAAATTATGCTAATAGGTAGGTATGGTGGACACAGCTGGAAACATTGGTTTTGGGGAGTTGGAAGCACAGGTAGAGCACATACTCAGTGCAAGTGAAGTATAGCAATAGAGAGGGAGCGACAAACGAGAGATCAATAGCTGTCATAATCATGCTTGCAACAAAACAAGACTAATTATGGCATGAAAGTGATACAAGAACTCTGAGGCAAAGTAAATCATCGAGGCTTACTGACTATTGATTAGTCATATGCATGCGTGAGCATGTGCCAAGTCAATTCACATGAACAGTCAGAGGAGGATACCACAATGTCATACCAAAGTATGAATAAAACAATGCAAGCAAACATTCATATGACATGCTACAAACTATTAGCAATATAGAGCTAATCATAGACAAGCAGGAACTACTAAGCATCCATAATGACATACACTTTACACAAACAGGCTAAGCATGCTCACAATGATGAGTATATGTACAAAAATGAAACAAATAGAGTTTGTTACCAGCCTCTTACCATACCTTGAGTTGTCTTAATCTTCATTATTGCCCTTCACTTGTGTGACTTGAATAATTAACATGAAAACCAATATCCACTGAGGACGGCTGAACCCTGCGAAGAACTCACAAAACCAAAGAAGAACAACAAATATTTTTGGTGTTTTCGATTTTTTTAGAAACAAGCAAACAAAGAAAAACCAAACAAAAACAAAGCAAAATATTTTTGGATTTTTTATTTTAAGGCAAACCAAAGAAAAGAAACAAACCAAGAGAAACAACGAAAATATTTTTGGTATTTTTGGGTTTTTGAGAAAGAAGCAACAAGAACCAAAAAGAAAGCGAAACAATGGATATACAAAGAACCGACCGAACATGATATATATATATGAGTGTGATGTCGGTATACCTCCCATGGTTCCCAAAGTGAAGCATATTGTGTACTCTCATCCTTGGGAGCCTTGGCCTTCTAGGTGCATCACTCTCAAATATGTCACCAAAGGTGTGGTGGTCCATGACTTCCCTTTGCTGAAATTTTAAACAACCATCAAACAAAGTGATTTCTAAGTTGATAAATTAGGAGCAACTACTATAGGAACTTGCTAGAGGACTACACATGCATCAAAACAAAGTTTATAAACATAGAACAAGCATGCAAGCTCAAACAACATGTCACCTATAGTAGCAAAATACTCAAGATATAATCTACCAATCACAAATCTAATTGGACAAGTGGAGGAGGCACATACCAAGGAGCAAACCCTCCAAAAATTAGCACTTGAGATGGGCTGAACAAGGATATCAAAAATCATGAGCAAGAACAGCAAGAACTCGAGCTTGAGCAAGTTTTCCGGTGTTTTTCAGGAGAGAGAAAGAAGGTGGCTTTGAGGAGACAGCCTGGAGGGGCCCAGGTGGGCCAGACCCCCCCTAGGCGCCACGAGTGGTGGGCCCGCGCCTACCACAGGTGTGGGGCCTAAGGTTGGCCCCCTGGGTCATCTCAGGTTCCACTCTGCCCCTTTTTCGAGGAAAAAATTATTTTGAATTTTCTGGGATTTTTCGGGAAACTTTATTTTTGGCCAATTTTTAGGGTATGAAAATTCATTTTCTCGCAGAAAAAGTTTTTCAGAAGAAGCAAAAGCAAACCAAAAGCCAAACTACAACAGCTCTAAGAAACTCAAACAAGCAAACAACTAGAAAAAATAAAGCTAAAGCAAAGACTAGGAAGGAGAAAGGAAAAAGAGAGCAAGTATAACCACAGTGGAAACATTATTTGTTCATTAAAATCCTTTTGTTAACAAGGTTGATCAAGTCCTGTTACCAAAACAATCTTATATGAAACAAAACTTTGCATTCCACAAGGTGATTATGTTACCTCATTCTTGATAGCAATGGTCCCAATCATAATAGTTTCAATATTTTCTTGTGGAATGAGACAATATATTTCTCCAACATTGATGTCTTCAATATTTTCAATAGAATTCAGGCAATAACTTCTGACAACCTTCTTGGGGAAATAGACAGTGTGCTCTTTGTCATTAATATTGAATGTTACTTTTCCTTGATTGCAATTGATGACAGCACCTGCAGTATTAAGAAAAGGTCTCCCAAGAATAATAGACATATTATCATCTTCAGGAATTTCAAGCACAACAAAATCAGTTAAGACCATGAAATTATGAGCAAGTTGAACAGGAACATCCTCACATATACCAACAGGAACAGTAGTTGACTTATCAGCCATTTGCAAAGAAATATCAGTTGGTATCAACTTTTCTAACTGGAGTCTCTTGTAGAGAGAAAAAGGCATAACACTAACTCCAGCTCCCAAATCACATAAAGCAGTTCTAACATAATTATTCTTAATGGAGCAAGGAATAGTTGGTATACCTGGATCACCAAGTTTCTTTGGATCCTTACCGTTGAAGGAGTAATTAGCAAGCAAAGTAGAAATCTCCTCATTAGGAATCTTCCTTTTATTAGAGACAATATCCTTCATATACTTTCAATAAGGAGGCAATTTAATAGCATCAGTCAAAGGAATTTGCAGAAATAAAGGCTTCATCCACTCACAAAACTTTTTGTAGTGTTCTTCCTCCTTTGACTTGTGTTTCTTACCTGGAAAAGGCATAGGTTTTGCACCCAAGGTTCTCTCTCTTTATCATGTTTATTAGCAATAAAATCTTCCTTTGTGTATGTAACATCCCAAAAATACGAAACTTGGATCATCAAATTATAATCATCAAAATTAGGGTTAACAAAAAACTTTTCCAATTAAAAAGATGAAAGCATTCATATGTGTGTGCATTAAAATTTGGATTCTTTTGAATTGCCATGGTTCTGTGTTTCTTTGCTTGTAAAATGATTCTTAGGTGAAATAAACATCATCTAAACAATCCCCAAACTTTCCCAAAGACAAACAAATCAAAACAAACAAATTAAGTGAATGGTCACTTTGGCCAAATTAACTCCCATGCCTACTTTGGCTATCCCTAACTTTCAGAACTTAACAGAAACATGTATGGATCTTTGCACCCTTGATAGTACTCATAATAAGGTACCAAGGCCCACTTTGTGATCATACAAAAACATTTAAATGCTTAGTTTAAATGACAGTTTAAAATTGAATCTACTTCATATGGGAAGATCCCACTATTTCAAAAACCACTCAAACAAGCTCAATTTTCAAAAACCAAGCATCCACAGTATCACCAGCACATGCCTAGCACAGCCACCAAAAATCTTTTCAAAATTCAAAACTTAAGTTCATGCGGCCATTTCATCAAACAGGTTGCAGATTCAAATCAACCAAATCAAAAACACTATGTTGAGCAGTGTTTTGGCCAACCTTGTCCCCTCTCTGGTTACCACTAGCCTCAGTAGATCATCTAGCAACCTTAACTAATCTCTAGCACCACTGTAAGCTGGCCATTGTCATCAATTGTGAGCAGGCCGAGAGCACCCATGTCACCCCAGTGTGGACAGCAAGCTAGGAGAGGAACTAGCCATGCCAACCTTGTCTGGGAGGTAGCCCATGCCTCACCGCTCCCTCTCGACCAGCCCTAGCTCGGAGACAGCGACCAGAACCGCCAGGAACGCCGCGCCGGTGCCGCTGTCAACCATGCCGACGCGCACCACAGAGCACGCCCCGTTCCCACGCGACCCGACCACCTAGAGCCCTCGCCGCCCGCCAGGATGCACCCCACCGTCCCAGGAGACCACCAGACATGCTCGTTTCACCGCCCGTACCCCATAGCCACCACTCGTCGTCGAAGACGTCGCCTCTGCCGCGCAGAGCATCACACGTTCCCGACCAATTGCCACCGCCCCTACACGCTCATTTAAACCCTAGAGCATCGCCAGGAGACCGCCCGTCGATCGCCAACCGCAGCCATGCCTCTAGCCGCCCGTAGCCGTGTCGCCACCGTCGTCTGCCCATCCCTCTCGGTCTCGCCGTCGAGCCTATAAAAGGAGACGACCCCCGCTCGATTTCTTCACACCATATCACTCCCCTCACCTCACTGATCATTCCACCCCGTAGCCGGAGAACGAGGAGCAGCAGCTCGCCGGAAGTGCGCCGGAGCAGGCCGCCTCTAGAGAAGAAGGGAGCCGTTGATTTCGACCACCCGCGGAGCTGCCACGACCATCCCTGAGTTCACCGTCGTCGACTTTGTCGTTTGCCCGCCTCTCCATCGTCACTGGAGACCCGGTATGCCCCCTATGCACCCCCATCGAGCCGCTAGGGTTCGAGCTCGCCGGTAACTTGTTCATCGTCGACGACGACCCTCAGCTGTCGATCTTGATTCTAATCCAACGCACCACATCTCCTTGTACTGCTTAGCGTTTAATGAGCCACTGACCAGTAGACCCCCTGTCAGTTGATCCCCGTGCTGCAGAGTGACACTGGGCCGGCCCATTAACCTTTCCCACGCAGCCCACTCGTTTGAATTTAGCCTTTTCTATTTATATTCAAACTCAGTTTTTTACCTAGTTTCAAAAATCAACCCAACTCGATTCAGTGAACCAAATTTCATGAAACCAATTTTGTTAGAAAGATATTGAAATGCTTAATCCAAGCCCGTTGGATTCAAATCATTTGGATCTATAGATCAACCTTGGTAAAAATAACAAGGCAGAAGCTTTTCTGCATTCAAACATTTTTCAAATTTAAACCATAATAGCTTTTGAGTTGATTCCAACTCTCAAAAATCATATTTGATCATACCTTTCAGAATATATAAAAATATATGGATTTACTTATAGAAATAATGTTCAAGTAATAAAAGAATGCCACATAGGCATTTCTAGCCACTTTAATGATTTAAAATAAAAAGGTTAAACCTTATTGAATTGTGACAACACTTTAAATCACATTCTCATGTACTGAAATATGTGGTGATGACATGTGTCAACATGATCCCATGTTTGAGTTGGAGAATATTAAATCTTAAGTAGTTTTTCAATGAGTAGAAATTACTTTTCTAAAAATAAATAAATAAGACAAATTCTTTATTCTTGTGATATTAGAGATGATGCTAGATCATCTATAGAACCCCCTTGTGTGATGATTGAAAGTAGTTAAGTATTAGTTGATGATTGTGTACCTCGTATTTATTCATAGACGCTAGCACCGACCAAGGATACGAGGAGGAAGGAGGATACTACGAAGAAGAAGCCGAGGAGAACTTCAACCACTGCTCTGCACAAGGCAAGCTATTAACTGAGCAAGCTAACACTTGCAAGATACTCTAATTTAGCAAGCCTTACTAATCAAGTTGACCTATGCAAGCTAATACTTGGTTGTTACCATGCCAACTACATGCCTTAAGCATATGTGATCATACCCACATGATACCCCCTCCTAGTTTTACTTGCAAGCTTTCTACTTTATTTCTTTATCAAAGCTTTCTTTTAGAGTTTACTTAAGTAAATTGTAGATACTAGAAAGATAATTGAAGGTTGCATAAAGAGCATTAAATTTGGCCTAAGCTAGATAATCTTGATGTCATCCTATGGCATGAGATTGAACTTAGTTAAACTCCACTTGTTTTACCACCCCTCATTAGTACTCACCCTCAATTGTAGATGCTAGTGCTAAGCATAAACTTGGTAAACTTTAGATGGGAATACTTGGTGGAAATGATTATGAAAACCTTGGAATGATGGATCATTCTACTGAGATGTTTTGACATGTGTTTCCGAACACCAGATGATTTGGATGATGAAAATGTTAAGGCATGAGCCTTAGCCCTTTATAAAACTGATGGTTGTCTGGATGCGATACCATTCCAATTTTACCGTACAACCACAATACCCGAAAATTGGGTAGGGCTTGACTGGAAACTTATATACCTTAGTATGGGTTCCCTCACGGCCAAGGTCTGATCTGAGGCTACCTTGTGAAGATTGTCCACCTGTGCAGTACCCAAGATGATAGTTGGTCATGGTTGGGAGGCCAAACTCACAGGAGAGGTGCTTATACTAGGGCTTGTAATTGAAAGGTTAGGATTGATTATCCGACATCGAGTATGGTGAATTCAGGATTTGTTCCTGACGGATGTATCGAATGTTGTGGTGAAAGTGTACAATCTCTGCAGAGTGTCAAACTATTCGAATAGCCACGTCCGCGGTTATGGACAGTTGGAGTGGCCATACTGTTCCCCCGTCAGATGTTTTCAAAATGACTTGTGAAATGAATTGAGAATTTGACTTGACCACAAAAGAGTTGTGATATGAAATTTAAGTTCCCACTTAGGTGTTATAAAATTTCAACTAGCTTTTCTTTGCTTCTGAACTTAGTAGAGGTAAATCTGGCTTTTTGCAAAACAACCCTAGAGCTTAGTGTCCTACTACAAAAAAAACCTTCACTTGTTAGTATTAGTTTGCGAGTACTTAAAGAGTGCTCATGGATTTGTCCCTGGCTATTCCCGTGGCCAGACTATGAAGAGGAGTACCAGGATGATGGACCCCAGGAAGGTTACGACAACTAGGATCATCTCCCATCACAAGATTGCTCGTGACCTCAAGATGGAGCTTCACCTATGCTACCTTTATTATTACGTATTTCCGCTGCTTGAGCTGTATTAAGAACTGGATCATGAGATCCTTATTTGTGTAAGACCTTATGTATGGTTTGTAATGGATGATGTACTGTGGTATCCAAATCTGTTATGTCTCGCAAAAATGGTAATCCTGGGATTGCGATGTATGGCATAACTGGCATCTGGGATTAAAAACCCGGGTGTTGACAAGTTGGTATCAGAGCCATCCTGACCATAGGAGACCCTAGTTAGACTGGACGTTGGAATCAAAAACTTAGTTTCGAAACCAAAGGAAGCAAATATTTACAAAAACTTATTCCCACTCTTAACCCTTTGTTTCTTTCATAAAAATTCATGTTCCTCAAAAACTCTTGCAAAATACATAAAATTTGACACACTTGATCACTCTACTAACTTACTCATCTTATATTCTTATAGATGGACGTGAAGTACAGAAAGTTTTATCAGTTGGGGAATGGAGGAGACCTTATCTTTGAGCGGGATTTGGACCATTTTGAACTTCGAGCGTCCGCACTGAAGTTCTTCGGAGCTTAGCTCAATGATCAAGGAGGAGAAGATCTGCAGTGGCTAATTGTTGCAAGTCTCCGAGGAAAGATTGAACCCCCCATTGCCGAGGGAATTCAGTTCACCTTAAGAGAGAACAACTGGCTCGATGGACTTGCCAGGGCCATGCAGGAAGCTCTTGCCCGTCTGTGTGGGCAGAGTATCAACCAAATCAAGGGTACCCGCTTTGAGTTTTGTCCAAGGCGTGATGCTATGGGACAGCCACTGGAAGCCCCATACCACCACGAGCTGAAGACTCAGTTGGACCACCTTAGCTTCATGATGTACGATCGTCAGCAGGAATTGGACAATTGCCGTGACTACTCCAAACACAAGTCCGCCATCATCAAGACGAAGGATCAGACCATCGCCATGCTAGCAAAGGACCGCAAGTCTCGCTGCCGTCGGCTTGACAAGAAGGAGCGCATCATTGCCTGTCTTCGCCATCATATCTCGGATTTGGAGGAGACCATCCATGAGAGAGACATGCAGTTAGAGGAAAGGGAGAATGCCGAAGAAGATCTTCGTGGAGACCCCTACTCCTATCTCAGCGATGATGATGATTTTCTGGAGGATCAGGCCATGGACTTCTTCACCGATGAGGAGGATTTCGCCTTCATCAATGACGATGAGGATGATGAGGATGACGATTACACCGACTCCGAGGAGTAGTAGCACTTGAGCACTAGCGTAGTGAGTTATATTCGGCCCCACTGTATCGTAGTTTCCAGAATGGTTCTTAAAACCATATGTTTACCTTTGTTGTGGTGTGTGTTTGTATCATGTGCTTTGAATGAATGAATGAAAAGCAAGTTGCATAAAAAAAATCTTAGTCAAACTTTAAAAACTTTCCAAAGTCTCTGAACCTTAGAAATTTCCCTCTTTTCTCATGATCCATCTTAATCTTCAGATGCCACGTGGAGGAAGTGGTTCATCCCCGGACCCAATGTTGCAGATCCTGCAAATGTTGGTTTCTGACCGCGAAGCCGAAAGAGCCGAACGTCAAGCCAACCTAGCCACCCTTCAGCAGATAGCTCAGCTGGCCCACAACAATCAAGGCCAAGGAAATCAGGACAACCATGGATCTAAGCTCAAGAATTTCCAGAATACCAACCCACCTGTTTTCACTAAGTCGGAAGAGCCCTTAGACGCCGATGATTGGCTGCAAACCATGGAAAACAACCTAGAAGTCGCCGGAGTGGAAGCCAACGAGAAAGTTCTGTTCGCCACCCACTATCTAGCCAGAGATGCAAGAGCATGGTGGAACAACGTTCGTGTAATGACCGGAGGACAGATGATGACCTGGGAGGAATTCAAGGTCAAGTTCAGCAGAACCCATGTGCCACCGGGTTTGATCAAGAGAATGAGAGATGAGTTTAGAGAACTGAAGCAAGGACGGATGACCGTAGTGGAATACCGTGACAAAATTTTGTCATTAGCTAGGTATGCCCCGGATGAGATCGACACCGAAGCCAAGAAGAAAGAGAGATTCTTGAACGGTCTGCACGATGAGATGCAGACTGTGTTGGTCAATATCCCCTTTGCTGATATTGAAGCCCTTGTCGACTCTGCCATCCAGATGGAAGGAAAGATCAACCAAGCCAATGAGAACCACAAGCGTCGCATGATGCATCAGCCAGGAACCCATCAGACCCCAAAGTATCGCCCTAACCCATCTCCAGGATTTGCCTCGAGGACCAACAGACCCCCGATGAACCGTCCGACCCATCCCAACCGTGGAAACCCAAGGCCCGGAGGAAATCACAACAACCCCGGCAACTCTAGCAATTTCAACTATGCACCACCCAAGTTCAACAACAACAATGCTACCGCCAACACCAACACTGCCCCGAGGACTGGAAGCAATGTTGTGCCTGTTGCAGCAAAGGACAAGTCGCAAGTGACTTGTTATGACTGTGGAAATAAGGGTCACTACTCCAATGAGTACCCCAAGAAGAATGTCGCAGCCCCCAATGCAAATGCCCTAGCTCAACAATAGCGTTGTGTTTAGCCAGGAAGAAGGTTTGCCCCAGGGAATTCACTCAACCGCAACGGCCGTATTTTTCTCATGCATGCTGAAGAAGCCTAGGAAGCGCCAGACGTCGTGCTGGGTATGTTTTCTGTTAATTCAGTACTCGCTCGAGTACTGTTTGATTCTGGTGCATCACACGCATTTGTCACCGAAGAATTTGCATGCACTAGTAAGATTCAACCAACCAAACTGAAGCATGTTATGATTGTTCAAATCCCCGGTTCAACCACCAAAGCTAGGCAAATTTGCAAAGCCGTCCCTATCCGAATCCATGGCATAGATTTTTATGCTAATCTGATAGTACTCGGAACTAAAGGTTTGGAAGTAGTACTAGGAATGGATTGGATGTCCAAACATAAAGGATTAATTGACTGTGCCAAGAAAGCCATAACCATGACCAATACAAAATGAATATCAGTCGAGCATGTATCTGAAACCTTGCCTCGTCAATTCAAGTGCAACAAGAGTATAGCCCAACCTACCATTGACCAAGTCCGGATAGTCTGTGAATACCCCGATGTATTTCCAGATGTTTTGCCCGGTATGCCCCCAGATCGGGATATCGAGTTTATCATTGAACTAATCCCCGGAACAGGACCCATAGCCCAGAGACCATATAGTATGAACCCGTCTGAACTAGCAGAACTGAAGAAGCAACTGGATGCCATGTTGGAAATTGGATTGATTCAACCAAGTGCGTCACCATGGAGATCACCTGTCTTATTTGTGGACAAGAAGGATGGAGGTAACCGTTTGTGTATGGATTATCGGAAGTTGAATGACGTCACTATCAATAAAAAATATCCATTGCCCAAGATAGAAGATTTGTTTGATCAGTTGACCGGTGCCAAAGTGTTTTCTAAGATTGATCTTAGAACAGTCTATCATCAACTCAAGATTCGTGCAGAGGATATTCCAAAGACTACCTTTACCACCAGATATGGATTATACGAGTATACTGTCATGTCTTTTGGATTAACCAATGCCCCCGCTTATTTCATGAATCTCATGAATAAGATTTTTATGGACTTCCTGGATAAGTTTGTCATTGTTTTCATTGATGACATTCTGATTTATTCCAAATCAGAAGAACATGAGCTACACCTAAGGACCATTCTTGGAACCCTTAGAGAGCATCAGTTGTATGCCAAGTTTAGCAAATGTGAATTCTGGTTACAGGAGGTAGGATTCCTTGGCCACATTGTATCAGCCGGAGGAATTGCTGTTGACCCTGCAAAGGTGAAAGATGTCGAAGATTGGCAAGCCCCAACCACTCAAACCCAAGTTCGTGCATTTCTCGGATTGGCGGGATATTACCGCAAGTTCGTAGAAGGATTCTCGAGTATCGCCAGACCCATGACCCAATTGCTGAAGAAGGACAAGGAGTTTGAATGGACAAACAAATGTGAAGCGATTTTTCAAGAACTCAAGAGGAGATTGATTTCAACCCCAATCTTAATCATGCCGGATGTCATGAAGCCCTTTGATGTGTATTGTGATGCATCCAAGACCGGTCTCAGATGTGTGCCAATGCAAGAAGGCAAAGTTATATCTTATCTATCTCGACAACTAAAACAAAATGAGCAAAATTACCCAACCCATGACCTTGAACTCGCAACCGTAGTTCTAGCCCTGAAGACATGGAGGCATTACCTGATGGGAAACCATTGTGAGATTTATTCGGATCACAAGAGCCTGGAGTATATATTCACTCAGAAGGAGCTGAATATGAGACAGAGAAGATGGATTGAGCTAATCAAGGATTACGACCTGGACATTCACTATCACCCGGGTAAAGCCAACGTGGTAGCGGATGCCCTTAGCAGATTGCCGTGCCACTTGAACTCCATGATTTTGAAGGAGCAACCAAGTTTGCACAAAGAGATGGAAGATTTCCGAATGGAATTAGTGAGTGAAGGATTTTTGTCTAGCATAGAACTTCAACCCACTTTGATCAGCCAGATCAAAGAGGCGCAGAAAGGAAATGCTAGTATCGACGGAATCAAGCGTCGTATCGGTACAGGCAAAGTACCTGGATTCACTGAAGACGAAGAAGGAGTTCTGTGGTACAAAGGACGCCTTTGTGTACCAGCAGATTCTGAGTTGAAGGAAGTTATTTTGAAGGAAGCTCATGATACTCTTTATTCTATCCACCTCAGAGGAACAAAGATGTATCAAGATTTGAAGGAACAATTTTGGTGGCATAAGATGAAGAGAGAAATCAGAAGCTATATCGCCAAGTGTGATATATGTTAGAGAGTCAAGGCGGGACATGAAAGACCCGCAGGATTGTTGCAACCATTGCAGATTCCGGAATGGAAATGGGATTCCGTTGGAATGGACTTTATCACCGGATTACCTACTTCTAGTAGGGGAAATGACTCTATCTGGGTCATAGTGGACAGATTGTCCAAAGTCGCCCATTTCTTACCAGTCAAGACCACATATCAGAGTTCGAAGCTAGCGGAGTTATACATCGCTAGAATCGTCAGTTTGCACGGAGTCCCCAAGAACATCGTATCGGATCGAGGAACTCAGTTTACCTCGAGATTCTGGAAGAAAGTCCAAGAAGGTTTAGGAACCAGCCTAGATTTCAGCACCGCTGATCACCCTCAGACCGATGGACAAGCAGAGCGAGTAAATCAAATACTCAAAGACATGTTGAGAGCATGTGTGTTAGAGTATGGATCTAAGTGGGAAGACTGTCTGCCGTTTGCAGAATTTTCGTACAACAACAGTTATCAAGCTAGTTTGCAAATGGCCCCATTTGAATTCATGTATGAAAGAAAGTGTCGCACCCCTTTGAATTGGTCAGAAGTAGGAGAGAGTCAGATTTTCGGACCCGATTGTAAGATCCCTCCCTTTATAAAGGTAAGGATCCCTGTGATTGCAATGCTAGTCCCTGGATCAATGCTAGCATCCACAGTTAAAGATGAAGTACATAGAAACAAAGGTCATTATTACATATCATTCCAGAGACAAACATAGTCTTTTACAAACTCCATGGCCACAGGCCTAATACAAGAGTTCAAATATATAATAAGATAAATAAGTCTTCATCTTCATGTGCCACAGGCAAGCATGTTGAGTGTAGACTCATAACCCCTAATCATCATCAGAATAACTTGCAACATCACAAGTTACAGCCATAGTGGGTCAATACATTGGAATAGTATTGGCAAGTGATACCTTAGTATAATATTAGCATCTAGATACTACATGAATTTGGCTAAGTGTATCTAAGGCTTGCTTTGCTCAAAATAGATTTTACCTATTAGTTGAAAACACTAAGTTTTTCTTTGACAAAACTTTTCCCAAGGAACACCAATAGACATTGGTGTGCCTTCACCCTTGTTCAACCACAAGTTTTAACTTAGAAAATTGGGATGAGGAGGTTCTTGATAGCTTCCATGTCTTGATGCTCAAGTTGTCCAATACCAGGGACATGGCTAAGTACTTAGATTCTTCCATTTGCAGAGGTTGTGCACTTTCCCCACAAGACTTGATTTTCACCAAGACAGGACCTTTTAGAAGCCTTCCCTTAGACCAAATGGACGCGTTCCAACCTATCATCCCACTACCACCAACTGTCCAAATGGCTAAGTTATTGCAACCTATATGATCCAGGCAGAGCCCATAATGCCATGTGGCTGCACTAGAAGCTTCTTAACATATGGCATCTCAAATCCCTTTGTTCCTGGGTGGCTTTCCACAAGTGAGATACACAAGGTAAACCATAGAAATGGGCCTTGTGTAACCACTCAACACAAACCATTCTTTCCATTCCACCCAGGTGTTTTATTCACTTAATTGTTTTATTAAGCAAAAACACAAGTCAACAGACTTAAAAATATTTCATATAGCATGATTATATAACCACCCTTGGTTGCTACTAGCTAGGATAAGCATGGTAATGGTAAGCATCTTAACTTAGAGAAATTTCTAACAATTCTACAACTACTAGGATTTCCCAAGCATAGCATATAGATACTTATCAAAATATTCATGCAAGTCCTATACAAAATATTTCTAGTGCATAGGTGAAAAATATAGGAATAAAATCATGAAGCACCACTTGCCTTGGTAGTTTGGGGAGTTGCAACAATCTTCACAACCACAATCACTATTAGCACCAAAATCTACACATAAAATAAGGGCACAAAAATCACATAAAAATTATACAAACAAAAATATATGAATGCATGCAAAATGCCATGTGATGATTTTTCTACACCAAACCAGACAAGTGAACAGTGCTAAAACATAAACAAGTCCAGGATACTCAAAATAGACTTTATTTGATCTTTAAAACATTTTTCAAATCATTTCTATAACCAAAATAATCCTACACAAGTTTCTGCAAAAACAACAATTTTCACAAAGGCAAAACATTAAACACATTGCATAAACATATAGTATTTTCTCTCCTGATTCCAATGATATAAAGTTTGCAAAATTTGAACGTGGGAATCAAAAGTTATGAATTTTACAAGTTTGAAACACAAATAGATCTAAATTCTGTTTTAATTCTAAACCCTAGCCACGCGGCGCTCTCTGATTCGTCTGTACCGCTTTGCATGGATCGACCTATGTGGACCGCACAATCTAAATGAAATCGTACGGCCAGATCTGACTCGTACCCCTTCGTTAAGTGATTCTATCAGATGCGTTGGATCTAGATCTAACGGCTATGGACCAAGCGACCAAAGTCTGGCGGCGCCAGCGACGGCGAGTGGCAGCGGCGGCTCTGTCAGAGACGTTGCCGGCGATCTAGGTCACGCGGGAGAGGGAGAGATAGCTCATCAAGTTCGCCGTGCGTTGCTGATGCTCAAGGTGTGCTTGGCTGGCGAAGGGGCGCTCGTGGTTGACGTGTATTGCTCGCCGGAGTCGCTTCTGTCGTCGGGCGTGTGCTGCTGAAGACGGTGGCGATGCTACGGGTCAAGCTAAGGCACGGTAAAGGTCGCGTTAGATGCGTGCAGACGAGGCGAGTGTGTGAGTATGAACGAGAGGGGGAGGCGCGGTCAGTACAAACCCGGAGAGCTCGTCGGAGTCGCGCTGGGCTTCGGTTGCTTCTAGAGGTGGACGATGACATCGTTCTAGGACGATACAGAGCAAAAGAAAGGCATGAGAAGATGCGCAAGGACACACTGATCACGCTTGCATGAATCAGAGACACGGGGGCGGACGAGGCTTACCGGAATCACACGCCGAAGTGGCTCGGTACTGCAGCAGTGCAAGCGAGATTGTGGGCAGCCTGGTGGTGGAGTGGAGGCGCTGAGTGAGGGGAAATGGTCTCAGAGGGGTGGGGGTTAAATAGCCGGAGCAGAGGCGAGAATCATGCACGGCATCAATGGGATTTAAGAGCATTTGTGTCGGGAGGAAACGGTCGTGGCGGCGCTGGTCGCAGGCGTGATTTTGGGGACGACGAGCTGACGTGGCTGCGGGGCCCATTGGTCAGCGAGGGGGTGTGCGCGGGCGCGGTGATAAACAGAGGGAAAAGGAGGACCCCGGGTGGGCTGCTTTGCCTGTTGGGCTGGAATGGTGGCGCCAGGCCCAGTTTGATTTCTAATTCCTTTTTCTTTTTCCAAATTGATTTTCAGGATTCCTTTTCAAACAAATTCAAAAGCATTTGAATTCCAAATCTTTCTGGCCTTTTATAAAATGAATCCTGTATAATTTTGAGTATAAAACCATGCTGTTTTGTTGGACCTGCATGGTTCCTTTGAATTTTTTTAAAATAACAGTGCCTTAGCACATGTTTTGATAAGGATTTGAAAATGGTTTTAAAACCATATTTGTTTTGGAAATTTTCTCCAAGCTTTAACACTCAACCAAACCAACATAAGAGCAAACAAAACTTGGTTTAAAATGATTATTCTCTCACTTGAGAGTGTTATTGGATCAATGCTTGCTTACATAAAATAATAAGCACTCAGTGCTTCTAGATGAGTTTGAAATTGAACTCTAAATGAATATGCATGCATGGATGATATGCAAAACTTTGAAAACATGATTTTAGGGATGTTACAAATCTAACCCCCTTAAGGTGAATCTCGCCCTCGAGATTCGGGTTGGCTAGCAAATAGGTGAGGGTAGTCTTTCCGAAGGTCATCTTCTCTTTCCCATGTTGCCTCTTCTTCGGAATGATGGTTCCATTGAAATTTCCAGAATTTGATAGTCTTAGTCCGAGTAACTCTTTCTGCAGTCTCAAGAATCTTGATAGGTTTTTCCTCATAAGTGAGGTCACTCTCAATTGAACCTCCTCCAATGGTATAGTATCTTTCAAAGAAGTCTCTTCCATCTCTGGATGACATTTCTTAAGCTGACTCACATGAAACACATTGTGAACGGCCGACAATGATTCTGGCAATTCAATCTCATAAGATACTTACCCTTTACGACTTAGAATTTTGAATGGTCCAACATATCTTGGGGCCAATTTTCCTTTGACTCCAAATCTCTTCACTCCACGAATTGGTGATACTCTAAGATAAGCTCTATCACCCACTTCATAGGTGACTTCTCTACACTTAGGATCCGCGTAACTTTTCCGTCGAGACTGTGCTATCTTCAATCTATCCTTAACTAGTTTGACTTTCTCTTCGGCCTCTTTGATTAGTTCCGGTCCAAACAAACTTCTTTCTCCCACACCATTCCATAGTAATGGGGTGGTACACTTTCTCCCATAGAGAAACTCAAACGGTGCCATCTCAATACTGGCTTGATAGCTGTTGTTGTAAGAGAATTCTGCGTAAGGCAGACTTTCATCCCAACAAGCTCCATAGTCCAGAGCACATGCTCTCAACATATCTTCCAGAATCTGGTTGGTCCTTTCTGTTTGTCCATCTGTCTGAGGATGAAAAGCAGTGCTGAATTCCAACCTCGTTCCCAATGATTCATGTAGTTGCCTCCAAAAATGAGAAGTGAACTAAGTTCCCCTATCTGACACAATACTCGTGGGTACTCCATGCAAACATACAATCCTACTCATATAGATTTTGGCTAACTTAGCACTTGTGTAGGTTGTCTTCACGGGTATGAAATTAGCCACTTTAGTTAGGGGATCTACTACTACCCAAATAGAATCATATCATGTCCTAGTCCTTGGCAGTCTAGTGATGAAATACATGCCAATCTTGTCCCACTTCCAATCAGGAATAGGTAGTGGTTGTAACAATCCTGCTGGCTTCTGATGTTCCGCTTTCACTCTACTGCATACATCACACAAAACAATATGTTCGGTGATGTCCTTCTTGAGATTATTCCACCAAAATCTTTCTGTCATGTCCATGTACATTTTGGTGTTACCCGGATGAATGGAATATGGTGAGTTATGTGCTTCTTGTAAAATCAGTTTCTGAAGCTCTGGATCTTGTGGAACACAGATACGTTTTCCATACCATAAAGTACCATGTTCGTCTTCATGGAATCCTTTGGCTTTTCCTTTGCCAATCTTTTCCTTAATCTCTTCAATTTCCTTATCTGTCTTTTGGTCTTGTTTGATTTTGTCCAACAAGGTGGGTTGAACATCCAATGACATGAGATGTCCTTCAGGAACAATCTCCAATCTGAGATCTCTAAATTGGGCACAAAGATCATCTGGCAACTCTCCCTTAGTAAGGCCATTCACAAAAACCTTACGACTTCGAGCATCTGCTACCACATTTGCTTTACCGGGATGGTATTGCAAACTCAAGTCATAGTCCTTGATGAGTTCTAGCCATCTTCTTTGTCTCATGTTGATTTCTTTCTGGGTGAAGATATACTTCAAACTTTTGTGATCTGTGAACACTTCACATCGCTTTCTCAAAAGATAATGTCTCCATGTTTTGAGTGCATGGACAACAGAGGCTAACTCTAAATCATGAGTAGGATAATTTACCTCATGAGTTTTGAGTTGTCTCGAGGCATAAGCCACAACTTTCCCTTCTTGCATTAGCACTACACCTAATCCATGATGAGATGCATCACAATATACTTGGAAATCCTTCTCCAAATCTGGCAAACATAAGACTGGTGCTGTTACTAGTCTCTTCTTCAATTCTTGGAAGCTGAGTTCACATCCTTCAGACCAAGCAAATTTCTTGTCTTTCTTTAGCAACTCTGTCATTGGCTTAGCTACCTTGGAAAAATTCTCAATAAATCTCCTGTAGTATCCTGCCAAGCCAAGGAAACTATGAACCTCTTTTACTGACTTAGGAGATTCCCATTCAGTTACAACTGACACTTTAGCAGGATCAACTGCCACACCATCTCCTGACACAATGTGTCCAAGAAATCCAACTTCATTCAACCAAAATTCACACTTGCTAAATTTGGCATACATCTTATGCTCTCTAAGTTTCTCAAGTATCAAGCGCAAATGTCCTTCATGCTCTTCTTTGCTTTTGGAGTAAATCAAAATGTCATCGATGAATACGACAACAAACTTATCAAGGAACTCCTTGAACACCTTGTTCATCATATTCATGAAGTACGCTGGTGCATTGGTCAAACCAAATGGCATCACGGTATACTCATACAATCCATACCTAGTGGTGAAAGCTGTCTTAGGTATGTCTTGTTCCCTTATTTTGAGCTGGAAATAACCTGACCGAAGATCAATCTTTGAGAACACACAGGCTCCTTCTAACTGATCAAACAAGTCATTGATTCTAGGCAAAGGGTATTTGTTCTTGGTAGTCACCTCATTAAGTGAACAGTAATCTATGCATAACCTTTGACTTCTATCCTTCTTTTCCACAAACAAAACTGGTGCTCCCCAAGATGAAGAACTTGGTTGAATAAATCCTTTCTGCAACTGTTCTCCAAGTTGTTTCTTGAGTTCTTTCAACTCATCAACTGATATCTTGTACGGTCTCTTTGCTATTGGTCCAGATCCAGGTAGCAAGTCAATAAGAAACTCCTCATCTCTATCTGGTGGCATTCCCGACAATTCTTCCGGAAACACATCCGGATATTCACTCACAATAGGCACACTGTCTATGCTAACCCCCTTAAGAGAATTTAGCTTACTCCCTTTCGATTCAAAGTTGGTCTTGAATCTGATCCTTTTGTTTTCTGGAGTTGTGAGTGTGACAGTATGGTTGGCACAATCTAGCACTCCTTTGTGCTTGGTCATCCAGTCCATTCCCAATATGACATCCAATCCTTGGGAATTTAGGATTATCAGATTAACGGGAAACTTATACTTCCCAAACTCTATGACTAGATCATGACATCCCGAGTTCACTATCATTTCTCCGCCAGGAGAACTTACTTTTATAGGACACCCAATAGTTTCTACCGTAGTTCATTTCTTTCAACAAATGCTCTTGATATGAATGAATGAGATGCACCAGTATCAAAGAGAACAAATGCTGGAACAGAATTGAGTTTGAACTTACCAGCAACAGCATCAGGTTTCTCATAGATTTCCTCCACATTGATGTGGTTCACCTGTCCCTTCTGGAAAGGGTTGGGCTTGTTGGGTCCTTCAACTTTCTTTTCCGGCATTCATTTGCATAATGCCCCATTTTCTTGCACTTGAAACATTCAACCTGACTAAGATCCTTCTTGACAGGCTGGCTTCCACTACCACTTCCACTTCCATTGTGGTGGTTCTTGTACCCACTCTTGTGATTCTTGTATTTGTCATTGTCATGACAACGGTGATGCTTGTTGTCATGATGACGGTTGTGGTTGTGGTGGTTGTTGTACTTTCCATGCTTGTGGGATCCAGAACTCCCAATATCATCATAATGGGAACGCTTGTGAGACGATCCCGAGCTGTGCTTGTCAGAGTGCTTCCTCTTCCTGCTTTCAACCTGTTTCATCTTGCTCTCCAAGATGGAAACCTTGTCACAAAGGGACCGATAAGTGGGGACATAGGCCAGAGATAGCTGCAGATTCAGTTCATCCTTCAATCCTTCGAGGAACTTCTCTTTCCTCTTAGCATCAGTGTCAATTTCATCCGGTGCATAGCGCGCCAGATTGTTGAACTCCTCAATATATTCAGCCACGCTGCGGTGGCGCTGCTTCAAGTTATGAAATTCCTTCTTCTTAAAACTCATCACTCCAGATGAGATGTGAGCAGTACAGAAAACATCTTCAAAGATAGCCCATGTCACATTCTCAATGGGAGTGGTGATCTGGAAGTTATCCCACCATGTAGCTGCTGGTCCTTCCAACAAGTGTGCTGCAAACCTGACTTTCTCCTCATCAGTACAGCCAACAGTTACCAAATACTTGTTTACTGAGGGTAGCCAATCATTGGCCACCATGGGGTCAGTAGTTCCTGAGAACTTCGCTGGCCTTAGTCTTAAGAATCTGGTAAGCATGTCAAAACCTGGTGGATTGTTCTGATTGTTGTTGTTGTTGTTGTTGTTATTGTTGTTGTTCTGATTCTGCATAAAGGTGGTCATCATCTGCATCAGCTGTGTCTAAGCTGTCATCAGCTGCTGCATCTCTGGGGTGACATTGTTGTTGTTTGGGTTGGGATTGGCACGTCGAGGAGGCATCTGTGGTTTTCAATAAGGATAAGAATGAGATACCCATATATGCTTAACATGCACAATACATCACATAGACAATCACTAAACATGCATCAAAATGACATAAAGTTCAACGACATAACAACAAGTTTGAAAAGTAAACACACCAATAGCAAGCCATCCACATGTTGGATGGTCATTGCGACTCAATAATCAAAAGTATGGTAAATGATAGATAAATGAGTAGTCATCACTACTCCTCTGCATCAACCTCCTCATCAACAAGTGTAAGACCTGCATTCTCCATAGCGGTCTTGTATTCCTCGACATTGGTGGTCAAGGCCTCTACCTTGGCTTTGAGAGCCCTCTTCTGTGAACGAAGTCTCTCAATCATAGTTTGCTGATGCTCGAGCTCGAAGTCCTTGGTCTCTAGTTCTGCAGTCATCTCTCGAATCCTCTTGTTCCTACCTTGGACTCTTTTCTCTTGACTCTTGAACTTTCTATCTTGACCCTCAAACTTGGCCTCCATTTCCTTGACTATCTCATCTTGCTCCACGAAGAGCTTGTCCTTCTCAATGGTTGCACTCGAGCTCGTCATTGCTAAGCATGACGTTGTTCCTATCAAGATCTAGGTGCCTAAGAAGAACCTCTAGGTCCTGGAGGTATAGACGAATCGGCTCTGCCTCTAGCAAAGATCCTCGAACTCAATAGCCTCACCATCCTCGTCGCTTCTCCCGAAGGCGTGGAAGTGAGTACCTCTAATCTCCCGAGAGTGTCTCCCTAACAGACGTGCAAGTAAATCCTGCATGACTACCTCTAGGCCTCTCTCCCTGTCGTCATGCATAAACTTGAAGATGATTGCCTCCGTGGTTGGCTCAGTCTGGCGTCCTGGCTGATTAACCTTGAAGCCCCAAAGGTCTTTCATCTCAAACTTGGTGAGGGGAAGCACCATGATGCTAGGAAGCGGAAGATTGAGCAGACTAGTGAGCTCAATAAGACGAGTGCCAAAACGAGTTCCCTTGAACTCTTCAGCCGTGCTTATAGTAACATTAGGCATCTAATTTATACGATAGAAAAAGTTAGAATCAACATAACTAAAGATAAATCACAAGACAAGGCATCACATACATATCTTTGGCAATCAAAACACACAAGTCATGGCATACATAAATCCATTACAAGCATCCAAGGTTCAACTTATTTTAGACAACATTTGGGAAATAAAATGATAAGTGTGGTGGTCCAACTAACGAAGTACGTTACAATCCCATCTCACTTGCCAAGTTGGCTAACAGGGCATCCCTAGAGGCAATCTGTCGATCCTGATCACATGACTCCATTGCTAAGTCTATGTTGTCCTCTCTTAAACGTTGGTTGGTAGCCTCTAACTCTTGGGTACGCTTATTTTCTTCCCTAAGGTCATTTTGGGTGTTTAGCATTCTGCACTTGAGTCTATCACCAAGCTCCTTGATGGCCTTCCAAGATGCATCTCTTGCAGAGTCAAAGAATGTGGTGTGCATCACTGAGTTGGTGACCATGCAGAATCCTGATTCCTTGTGGTTGTCTTCCTTGTTTTTATACAAGTGAAGTTGCACCCACCAGTACTCAACTCCTTCATCCATCACGGGAAAACCTTTGTACACAGCTGCACCATGTATTCCCATGGAAACCATGAGGTCCTTGAGAGCCTTGGGGAATTCTGTCTCACACTCCAAAGTCATAGTCATGAGTGGTCCCTTCCTCACGGCTTCGTTGATGGAGTTCGTCTACAAATAGAGATGAGAAAGAAGATTAGAAAAGTTTACGAGAAGAAAAATACAAGTGTGGAAGTTGTTGAAATTTTTTCCTTAGTGGTTTCCATCCTAGGGTTATAATCCTACAGGAAACACAGTGCTCTGATACCATCTGTAAGATCCCTCCCTTTATAAAGGTAAGGATCCCTGTGATTGCAATGCTAGTCCCTGGATCAATGCTAGCATCCACAGTTTAAGATGAAGTACACAGAAACAAAGGTCATTATTTAATATCTTTCCAGAGACAAACATAGTATTTTACAAACTCCATGGCCACATGCCTAATACAAGAGTTCAAATATATAATAAGATAAATAAGTCTTCATCTTCATGTGCCACAGGCAAGCATGTTGAGTGTAGACTCATAACCCCTAATCATCATCAGAATAACTTGCAACATCACAAGTTACAGCCATAGTGGGTCAATACATTGGAATAGTATTGGCAAGTGATACCTTAGTATAATATTAGCATCTAGATACTACATGAATTTGGCTAAGTGTAGCTTAGGCTTGCTTTGCTCAAAATAGATTTTACCTATTAGTTGAAAACACTAAGTTTTTCTTTGACAAAACTTTTCCCAAGGAACACCAATAGACATTGGTGTGCCTTCACCCTTGTTCAACCACAAGTTTTAACTTAGAAAATTGGGATGAGGAGGTTCTTGATAGATTACATGTCTTGATGCTCAAGTTGTCCAATATCAGGGACATGGCTAAGTACTTAGATTCTTCCATCTGCAGAGGTTGTGCACTTTCCCCACAAGACTTGATTTTCACCAAGACAGGACCTTTCATAAGCCTTCCCTTAGACCAAATGGACGCGTTCCAACCTATCATCCCACTACCACCAACTATCCAAATGGCTAAGTTATTGCAACCTATATGATCCAGGCAGAGCCCATAATTCCATGTGGCTGCACTAGAAGCTTCTTAACATATGGCATCTCAAATCCCTTTGTTCCTGGGTGGCTTTCCACAAGTGAGATACACAAGGTAAACCATAGAAATGGGCCTTGTGTAACCACTCAACACAAACCATTCTTTCCATTCCACCCAGGTGTTTTATTCACTTAGTTGTTTTATTAAGCAAAAACACAAGTCAACAGACTTAGAAATATTTCATATAGCATGATTATATAACCACCCTTGGTTGATACTAGCTAGGCTAAGCATGGTAATGGTAAGCATCTTAACTTAGAGAAATTTCTAACAATTCTACAACTACTAGGATTTCCCAAGCATAGCATATAGATACTTATCAAAATATTCATGCAAGTCCTATACAAAATATTTCTAGTGCATAGGTGAAAAATATAGGAATAAAATCATGAAGCACCACTTGCCTTGGTAGTTTGGGGAGTTGCAACAATCTTCACAACCATAATCACTATTAGCACCAAAATCTACACATAAAATAAGGGTACCAAAATCACATAAAAATTATACAAACAAAAATATATGAATGCATGCAAAATGCCATGTGATGATTTTTCTACACCAAACCAGACAAGTGAACAGTGCTAAAACATAAACAAGTCCAGGATACTCAAAATAGACTTTATTTGATCTTTAAAACATTTTTCAAATCATTTCTATAACCAAAATAAGCCTACACAAGTTTCTGCAAAAACAACCATTTTTACAGAGGCAAAACATTAAACACATTGCATAAACAGATAGTATTTTCTCTCCTGATTCCAATGATATAAAGTTTGCAAAATTTGAACGTGGGAATCAAAAGTTATGAATTTTACAAGTTTGAAACACAAATAGATCTAAATTCTGTTTTAATTCTAAACCCTAGCCACGCGGTGCTCTCTGATTCGTCGGTACCGCTTCGCACGGATCGACCTATGTGGACCGCACGATCTAAATGAAATCGTACGGCCAGATCTGACTCGTACCCCTTCGTTAAGTGATTCTATCAGATGCGTTGGATCTAGATCTAACGGCTATGGACCAAGCGACCAAAGTCTGGCGGCGCCAGCGGCGGCGAGTGGCGGCGGAGGCTCTGTCAGAGACGTTGCCGGCGATCTAGGTCGCGTGGGAGAGGGAGAGATAGCTCACTGAGTTCGCCGTGCGTTGCTGATGCTCAAGGTGTGCTTGGCTGGCGAAGGGGCGCTCGAGGTTGACGGGTATTGCTCGCCGGAGTCGCTTCTGTCGTCGGGCGTGTGTTGCTGAAGACGGTGGCGACGCTACGGGTCAAGCTAAGGCACGAGAAAGGTCGCGTTAGATGCGTGCAGACGAGGCGAGTGTGTGAGTATGAACGAGAGGGGGAGGCGTGGTCAGTACAAACCAGGAGAGCTCGTCGGAGTCGCGCTGGGCTTCGGTTGCTTCTAGAGGTGGACGATGACATTGTTCTAGGACGATACAGAGCAAAAGAAAGGCATGAGAAGATGCGCAAGGACACACTGATCACTCTTGCATGAATCAGAGACAGGGGCGGACGAGGCTTACCGGAATCGCACGCCGGAGTGGCTCGGTACTGCGGCGGTGCAAGTGAGATTGTGGGCAGCCTGGTGGCGGAGTGGAGGCGCTGAGTGAGGGGAAATGGTCGCAGAGGGGTGGGGGTTCAATAGCCGGAGCAGAGGCGAGAATCACGCACGGCATCAACGGGATTTAAGAGCATTTGCGTCGGGAGGAAACGGCCGCGGCGGCGCTGGTCGCAGGCGTGATTTTGGGGACGACGAGCTGACGTGGCTGCGGGGCCTAGTGGTTAGCGAGGGGGTGTGCGCGGGCGCGGTGAGAAACAGAGGGAAAAGGAGGACCCCGGGTGGGCTGCTTTTCCTGTTGGGCTGGAATGGTGGCGCCAGGCCCAGTTTGATTTCTAATTCCTTTTTCTTTTCCAAATTGATTTTCAGGATTCCTTTTCAAACAAATTCCATTTGAATTCCAAATCTTTCTGGCCTTTTATAAAATGAATCCTGTATAATTTTGAGTATAAAACCATGCTGTTTTGTTGGACCTGCATGGTTCCTTTGAATTTTTTTAAAATAATAGTGCCTTAGCACATGTTTTGATAAGGATTCGAAAATGGTTTTAAAACCATATTTGTTTTGGAAATTTTCTCCAAGCTTTAACACTCAACCAAACCAACATAAGAGCAAACAAAACTTGGTTTAAAACAATTATTCTCTCACTTGAGAGTGGCATTGGATCAATGCTTGCTTACATAAAATAATAAGCACTCAGTGCTTCTGGTTCTTTCAAATGAGTTTGAAATTGAACTCTAAATGAATATGCATGCATGGATGATATGCAAAGCTTTGAAAACATGATTTTAGGGATGTTACACCGATATCCTACGAGAAGCAGAAGAGAAGGTTCACAAGATTCGTGAGCACCTCAAGACAGCCCAGTCAAGGCAAAAGAGTTACGCCGACAAGAGACGTCGAGACCTCGCCTTCAACATAGGAGATTTTGTGTATCTGAAAGTGTCGCCATTGAAGGGAATGCAGCATTTCCAGCTAAAAGGAAAGTTAGCCCCCAGATATATCGGCCCCTTCAAGATTCTAAACCGTCGAGGACAAGTGTCGTATGAATTGGAACTACCCGAAGAGATGTCAATCGTGCATAATGTGTTCCATATCTCATTACTTCGCAAGTGCCTTGAAGTTCTAGAGAAGATGGAAGTGTTCAAGAATATTGATCACCGGACCATAGAAATCAACAATGACCTGACCTATCCTGAAGTACCCATCCGTATTTTGGAAGAAGCTTTCAGAACTACCAGAACCCGAAGCATCAAGTTTCTCAAGATTCAGTGGAGCAACCACACGGAAGAGGAAGCTACCTGGGAGCGCGAAGATCACATCAGGATGGAGTTTCCCGATCTCTTCAAATCCTAGGTAATCTCTTTCATCCTTTTTCAAATCTCGGGACGAGATTTTGTTTAAGGGGGGAAGGTTTGTAACATCCCAAAAATACTAAACTTGGATCATCAAATTCTAATCATCAAAATTAGGGTTAACAAAAAACTTTTCCAATTAAAAAGATGAAAGCATTCATATGTGTGTGCATTAAAATTTGGATTCTTTTGAATTGCCATGGTTCTGTGTTTCTTTGCTTGTAAAATAATTCTTAGGTGAAATAAACATCATCTAAACAATCCCCATACTTTTCCCAAAGACAAACAAATCAAAACAAACAAATTAAGTGAATGGTCACTTTGGCCAAATTAACTCCCATGCCTACTTTGGCTATCCCTAACTTTCAGAACTTAACAGAAACATGTATGGATCTTTGCACCCCTTGATAGTACTCATAATAAGGTACCAAGGCCCACTTTGTGATCATCCAAAAACATTTAAATGCTTAGTTTAAATTACAGTTTAAAATTGAATCTACTTCATATGGGAAGTTCCCACTATTTCAAAAACCACTAAAACAAGATCAATTTTCAAAACCCAAGCATCCACAGTATAACCAACACATGCCTAGCACACCCACCAAAAATCTTTTCAAAATTCAAAACTTAAGTTCATGCGGCCATTTCATCAAACAGGTTGCAGATTCAAATCAACCAAATCAAAAATACTATGTTGAGCAGTGTTTTGGCCAACCTTGTCCCCTCTCTGGTTACCACTAGCCTCAGTAGATCATCTAGCAACCTTAACTAATCTCTAGCACCACTGTAAGCTGGCCATTGTCATCAATGGTGAGCAGGCCGAGAGCACCCATGTCACCCCAGTGTGGACAACAAGCTAGGAGAGGAACTAGCCGTGCCAACCTTGTTTGGGAGGTATCCCATGCCTCACCGCCCCCTCTCGACCAGCCCTAGCTCGGAGACAGCGACCAGAACCGCCAGGAACGCCGCGCCCGTGCCGCTGTCAACCATGCCGACATGCACCATAGAGCACGCCCCGTTCCCACGCGACCTGACCACCTCGAGCCCTCGCCGCCCGCCAGCATGCACCCCACCGTCCCAGGAGACCACTAGACATGCTCGTTTCACCGCCCGTTCCCCGTAGCCACCACTCGCCGTCGAAGACGCCGCCTCTGCCGCGTAGAGCATCACAAGTTCCCAACCAATTGCCACCGCCCCTACATGCCCATTTAAACCCTAGAGCATCGCCAGGAGCCTGCTCGTCGATCGCTAACCGCAGCCATGCCTCTAGTCGCCCGTAGCCGTGTCGCCACCGTCATTTGCCCATCCCTCTCGGTCTCGCCGTCGAGACTATAAAAGGAGACGACCCCCGCTCGATTTCTTCACACCATCTCACTCCCCTCACCTCACTGATCATTCCACCCCGTAGCCGGAGCACGAGGAGCAGCAGCTCCCCGGAATTGCGCCGGAGCAGGCCGCCTCTTGAGAAGAAGGGAGCCGTTGATTTCGACCACCCCCGGAGCTGCCGCGACCATCCCTGAGTTTGCCGTCGTCGACTTTGTCATTTGCCCGCCTCGTCGTCGTCACTAGAGCCCCGGTATGCCCCCTATGCACCCCCACCAAGCCGCTAGGTTCGAGCTCGCCGGTGACTTGTTCATCGTCGACGACAACCCTCAGCCGTTGATCTTCATTCTAATCCAACGCGCCACATCGCCCCGTACCGCTTCGCGTTTAATGAGCCACTGACCAGTAGAGCCCCCCTGTAAGTTGAGCCCTGCGCTGCGGAGTGACACTGGGCCGGCCCATTAACCTTTCCCGCGCAGCCCACTCGTTTGAATTTAGCTTTTTCTATTTATATTCAAACTCAGTTCTATACCTAGTTTCAAAAATCAACCCAGCTCGATTCAGTGAACCAAATTTCATGAAACCAATTTTGTTAGAAAGATATTGAAATGCTTAATCCAAGCCCGTTGGATTCAAATCATTTGGATCTATAGATCAACCTTGGAAAAAATAACAAGGTAGAAGCTTTTATGCATTCAAACATTTTTCAAATTTAAACCATAATAGCTTTTGAGTTGATTCCAACTCTCAAAAATCATATTTTATCATACCTTTCAGAATATATAAAAATATATGGATTTACTTACTGAAATAATGTTCAAGTAATAAAAGAATGCCACATAGGCATTTCTAGCCACTTTAATGATTTAAAATAAAAAGGTTAAACCTTATTAAATTGTGACACCACTTTAAATCACATTCTCATGTACTGAAATATGTGGTGATGACATGTGTCAACATGATCCCATGTTTGAGTTGGAGAATATTAAATCTTGTGAGTAGAAATTACTTTTCTAAAAATAAATAAATAAGACAAATGCTTTATTCTTGTGATATTAGAGATGATGCTAGATCATCTATAGAACCCCCTTGTGTGATGATTGAAAGTAGTTAAGTATTGGTTGGTGATTGTGTACCTCGTATTTATTCATAGACGCTAGTACCGACCAAGGATACAAGGAGGATACTACGAACAAGAAGCCGAGGAGAACTTCAACCACTGCTCTGCACAAGGCAAGCTATTAACTGAGCAAACTAACACTTGCAAGATACTCTACTTTAGCAAGCCTTACTAATAAAGTTGACCTATGCAAGCTAATACTTGCTTGTTACCATGCCAACTACATGCCTTAAGCCACATGATACCCCCTCCTAGTTTTACTTGCAAGCTTTCTACTTTATTTCTTTATCAAAGCTTTCTCTTAGAGTTTACTTAAGTAAATTGTAGATACTAGAAAGATAATTGAAGGTTGCATAAAGAGCATTAAATTTGGCCTAAGCTAGATAATCTTGATGTCATCCTATGGCATGAGATTGAACTTAGTTAAACTCCACTTGTTTTACCACCCCTCATTAGTACTCACCCTCAATTGTAGATGCTAGTGCTAAGCATAAAACTTGATCAACTTTAGATGAGAATACTTGGTGGAAAATGATTATGAAAACCTTGGAATGATGGATCATTCTACTGAGATGTTTTGACACGTGTTTCCGAACACCAGATGATTTGTATGATGAAAATGTTAAGGCATGAGCCTTAGCCCTTTATAAAACTGATGGTTGTCTGGATGCGATACCATTCCAATTTTACCGTACAACCACAATACCCGAAAATTGGGTAGGGCTTGACTGGAAACTTATATAACTTAGTATGGGTTCCCTCACGGCCAAGGTCTGAGCTGAGGCTACCTTGTGAAGATTGTCCACCTGTGCAGTACCCAAGATGAAAGTTGGTCATGGTTGGGAGGCCAAACTCACAGGAGAGGTGCTTATACTAGGGCTTGTAATTGAAAGGTTAGGATTGATTATCCGCATACTGAGTATGGTGAATTCAGGATTTGTTCCTGACGGATGTATCGAATGTGGTGAAAGTGTACAATCTCTGCAGAGTGTCGAACTATTCGAATAGCCGCGTCCGCGGTTATGGACAGTTGGAGTGGCCATACTGTTCCCCCATCAGATGTTTTCAAAATGACTTGTGAAATGAATTGAGAATTTGACTTGACCACAACAGAGTTGCGATATGAAATTCAAGTTCCCACTTAGGTGTTATAAAATTTCAACTAGCTTTTCTTTGCTTCTGAACTTATTAGAGGTAAATCTGGCTTTTTGCAAAACAACCCTAGAGCTTAGTGTCCTATTATAAAAACCCCATCACTTGTTAGTATTAGTTTGCGAGTACTTAAAGAGTACTCATGGCTTTGTCCCTGGCTATTCCCGTGGCCAGACTATGAAGAGGAGTACCAGGATGATGGACCCTAGGAAGGTAACGACAACTAGGATCATCTCACATCACAAGATTTCGTGACCTCAAGATGGAGCTTCGCCTACGCTACCTTTATTATTACGTTTCCGCTGCTTGAGTTGTATTAAGAACTGGATCATGAGATCCTTATTTGTGTAAGACCTTATGTATGGTTTATAATGGATGATGTACTGTGGTATCCAAATATGTTATGTCTCGCAAAAATGGTAATCCTGGGATTGTGATGTATGGCATAACAGGCATCTGGGATTAAAAACCCGGGTGTTGACAGTGTACTAGTGTTCTTAGTGTGTTTCTCAGGTTCTTCCTCAACTTCCTCCTTATCAGGAGACTCATCAATATTACCACTCTCAGTTTTAGCATCAGAGACAGATATACTATTAGGATCTACAGCAGGTTCAAGTGGCTCCTCAACTTTCTTATGTTTCTTTTTCTTCCTCTTACGAGGACTACCACTATCCTCACCTTGTTGGGAATCCTGCTCTATTCTTTTAGGGTGTCCTTCAGGATATAGAGGATCTTGAGTAGCTACACCACTCCTAGTTCTAATTCCATAAGCATGTTTATTTCCTGAAGCATTAACTAGCATATCCTTTTGTACTTTAGCAAGTTGATGAAGTTGGGTTTGAACCATTTGAAAGTGTTTACAAAGCATTTTAATATCATTAGAAGTTCTTTCCACAATATCTTTCAACTCATGAATAGCTCTAGAGTTTTCCAATAAATGATTCTGAACTTGTTTATTAAAATTACCTTGTTTAACAATAAATGTGTCAAGTTCCTCTAAGCATTGATCAGGAGGCTTACCATAAGGAATATCACCTTCATTAAATTGGAGAGAGTGTACCTCAATAGTAGATGAGTGGGGAATTGGCTTACATAATTCTTCTATAGGAGGTAGGTTCTTCACATCTTCAGCTCTAATACCTTTTTCCTTTAGACACTTTTTAGCTTCCTTCATCACTTCATAATTTAATGCAATAACTCCCCTCTTCTTTTTTGTTGGTGTTGGAACTGGTTCAGGAACAACTGGTTCTGGAGTAATAGGCTCAGGTGTATTCAGCTTAGTTGAAGTCCAATCATCATAATTCTTGCTTATCTTGTTCATTAATTCTTCAGCATCTGTAGGAGTCCTTTTCCTAAAAACACAATCAGCAAAGCTATCTAGGTAGGTCCTAGAATCATCAGTTAGTCCATTATAATAAATATCAAGAAGCTCATTCTGAGGTAATGGACATCCAAGATACGCATGAATCAAGGAACATAATCTTTTCCATGACTCACGAAATTTCTCTTCTTCTTCATGTTTAAAATCAAAAATTCTCTGCAAAGCAGCATGTCTAGCACTAGGAGGAAAATATTTATGGAAGAAAGAAGCAATCAAGCAATCAAGGCTATCAATGGAACCAGGAGGTAATCTATTAAACCAAGCCCTAGCTTCTCCTTTTAGTGAAAAAGGGAAGATCTTAGCAACAAAGTACTTGTGCATTTTAAAATCATCAGAGAACAAAGCACTCATAGTAGAAAGCTCATTCATATGAGCCACAACACTCTCATTTTCAGTACCACAAAAAGGTTCTTTCTCAACAATATCTAAATAAGCTAAATCAAGAGAGAAATCATAATCTTTATCTTTAATATCTATGGGAGAGGTGGAAAACTTAGGATCATAGGACTTCTTGGGCATAATAGTACGTCTAGCAAGGAGACTCTTAATAGCACTAGCACCATGTGTGTTTAGGCACTCTTCAACAAATTCATCAGTGAGCTCTATGTAACCATCATTAATATCATAACTCTCACTAGACTCAGGTGAGCTAACAGGTGTAACAGTGTCTTCACTACGAGTTTTGTTATTTCCTAGACTAGCCATAGTAGCATCTAGAAAAGGACCTAATGAACCACTCGCATCAAGCACAGTAGAAGTAACATCATGAGCATCAAAAGCAGTTTCAGATTCAGCAGCAGTAGCAGTGTGTGTAGCATGTGTATGTGGTGGTGGTGTGACAAGCTTACTTATAACAGACGGTGAATCAAGAGCAACAGATGTGTTTAGGACTGTACCTCTTCTTGTAGTGGATGGTAAAATAGGGAACTTTCCATCACGAGACTTCCCCATGATGAAAGGAGTAGCAATGAACAATAATAGATCCAAGTGAACTTACAAATAAAGCTATGCTCTCCGGCAACGGCGCCAGAAAATAGTCTTGATGACCCACAAGTGTAGGGGATCGCAATGTCAAGGGTAGTATTACCTAATTTATTGATTCGACACAAGGGGAGACAAAGAATACTTGCAAGCCTTAACAACTGAGTTGTCAGTTCAGCTGCACCTGGAAATATTCCTTGCTCACAGAAGTTTATCAGTAGTAACAGTTTGTAGTAGCAACATCAAAGAAACAACAACAGTAACAGCAACAGTGGAACAACAGTAGTAGTAGAAGTAACGGTAATAGTAGGATTCGAGTGCGGTAGGCATAGGGATGGATGGACGGGTGTTGCATGGACGATTTCATGTAACTTCAAGAACTAGGGCATTGCAGATAAATAATAGTAAGCATCCAAGTACTAAACAATCCTAGGCATGTGCTCCAAATATAGTCATACGTGCTCGCAATGAGAACTTGCACAACATCTTCTGTCCAGCCAGCCCATGGCAGCGGGGCCTCTAGGGAACTACTAGAAATTAAGGTGCTCCTTTTAATAGAGCACCGGAGCAAAGCATTAGCACTCCGTGAAAACATGTGATCCTCACACCACATCCATCCCCTCCGGTTGTCCCAATTATTGTCACTTTGGGGCCTTTGGATCCGAACAATGATATGTGTACACAACTTGCAGATAAGATCACAAACAATACTATCATAATGATTCAATAATAAGTTTAGATCCGAGATCATGGCACTCGGGCCCTAGTGACAAGAATTAAGCACAACAAGTTGCAACAAAGTCAAATAGCACTAATAGAGATACTAGGCACTATGCCCCTAACAAATCTTATTCGATTACATGATAGAACTCATCCAATCCCTACCATCCCCAAGCCTACAGCGGGGGATTACTCACTCATGGATGAGGAAAACATCGGTGGTTGATGGAGATGCGTTGGTGATGACGATGGCGATGATCCTCTCCAAATTCGCCGTCCCGGCAGGGTGCCAGAACGGAGTTTCTGGATCCGAATCTTGGTTTCTGATGGCGGCGGCGGAGTGGAACTCTTTCTAGAAAACTATCGAACTCCCCTCTATTTTTAGGTCAGAAGGCAACTTATAGACGCGGAGGGAGGCAAAGAAGCTGCCTGGAGTGGCCAAACCTCCCCTAGGCGCGGGGTTAGTGGTCCCATGCCTGGCGTGGGTCTGGGGCCCCCAGGTCTCCCCTCTGTCTCCCCTTATGGCTCCGTGGATCTTCTGGTGAAATATAATTTTTGGCATATTTTCCGGGATTTTTCCTGGTAGTTCATTTTTTGCACAAAAACAAGACACCAAGGTAATTCTGCTGAAAACAGCATCAGTCCATGTTAGTTGTATCCAAATCACACAAGTTTAGAGAAGAAACAATAGCAAAGTGTTCGAGAAAGTAGATACGTTTTGGACGTATCAGAAATCTCTTTAAATACTTAGCAAACATATTTTTAGGGGTTTTCTGATAAAGCAAAGAAACAAAGTGCAAGTAATAAATACAACGAACAACTGCAGCAAGTGGCCCAATCCTTACTTAGAAAAGGACGAACCGGTGGAAATACTTATAAGGACCAAACATTCTCGAGGACACGTGGGAATACTGTCAAGTGCTTTCTCTTCAGATAGCTAAGTAGTCTTCTTTGGTGTTGTAAGTGTTGTGTGGGTGAACCTGTGCTAATGTACCGACCTTACTTGGACTAATACATACTTGTGATTAAACCCCCTACAAGCATCCACAACTACAGGAAAGAAATTAAGATATAAACCTAACCACAACCTTAAACTCTGAGATCCTACGCTCCCTTGTGCAATGGTGTCCTAACGGGGGTTCAGGTTTCTGTCACTCTGGCAACCCCACAATTAGTAGCCAAATACACAATGCAATCCCCTAGGCCCATAAATGGTGAAGTATCATGTAGTCGACGTTCACATGACACCACTAGAAGAATAGCACCACAACTTAAATACTAAACCATTGAATAATATATCAACACAAATCCACTACTAACAACATGACTTCTCCCATGTCCTCAAGAACTAAATGAACTACTCACGAGACATCATATAGATCAAGATCAAAGATGATATGGTGATGGATAACAATCTGAACATAAACAATAATCCAATGGTTCCACTCACAAGCATCAACTACAATAGTAATCAACACGAGGAAAGTTTCCCCTAAGAACTATGCAAGTATTCAACACGATTGTTACAGCGGGGTGGAGTGGAGATGATGGTGTGGATGATGATGATCCCGATGAGTCTAGCTTGATGATGATGTTGATGGCGATGATCTCCCCTCTCCGGGAAGGAATTTCCCCAGCAGAAATCTGTCTGTCGGAGAGCTCTTTCTCTCTCAGTGTTTTCTGCCCCGCAGAGGCGGCGGAATCCTTCTATGGTTGACCCCCGTGTCTTAGGGTATCGAGGAGAATATATAGGCGAGAGGGAGGAGTCGGAGGCCGGCCAGGTGGGCCACACCCCCTGTAGGCGTGGCCCAAGGGGGCCGCGCCTACGGGGGTGTGGGCCCCCTGTGGCCCATCTCTGCCTCCCCTTCTGGCTTCCTTCGTCTTCTGGGAAAATATGATTTTCCATTATTTTTCTGGTATTTTTCTGATCTTCGCGGAATTGCATCAAAACACCTCTTTTTCCATCAGAAACCTGACTCCGGCAGTTCATCCTCCAAGAATCATCCAACATGCAAAAACAAATGAAAAGACATAAGTAACACCTCTTAATAAGAAATATATCAATGAATAGAGGCAAATTATGATATAGAATGGTGATGCACATTGGAAGTATCAATCCCTCTCAAGCAACGCTGCAATCAAGATACAATAAGTCTCTTGTGTCCCCAACACACGCAATACACTTGTCGGGTGTATAGGTTCATTAGTTCGGCAAAGATATAGTGAAATGCAAGTGATATGGATGATTATAAGACAACGGTGCCAGAAAAGAGCTTCTGACGGGGAGGAAAAGACTAAAGGAAAATAGATGGAAGCAGGCAAACATGCTACAGATCTAGATGCAAACGGTGTTTCAATGCTTAGAAACAAGGCCTAGGGGTCATACTTTCACTAGTGAACACTCTCATATAAATATCTTCTCTTCATGATACTACTCTTAACTACTCTCCGGTTGGATACTCTAATCCATGGTAGGGCTATAACATCACACCTCAAAGTCTGCCTTACCCATCTAGATAACCCCACACTGTCACCTTGAGCGCTAGACGGTTCCAATAAACACCACAATTTCATAGAGACATCCAACTCCAAATATAACTCATGATAAGTATTTGTAAACTCTAGCCTAAGTGCCATAATGGCGTGCATGCTGTCACTTTCACACACGTGGGGAGAGCCGTAGATCTATTAAAGCACTTGAGTATTTATGTAAACTCTAGACTAAGTGCCACCACGGTATGCAAGCTATCACTTTCACACACGTGGGGAGAGCCGGAGATCTATTAAAGCACTTGAGTAGCAAGGTAGATCTACTTGATTACAAAGCTCATGATCACAACATGATCATGCATAGGGAGAGAGATGAACACATAGCTACCGGTAGAGCCCTTAACCTCGAGGAAGAACTACTCCCACCTCATCATGGGGATCAGCAACGGTGATGGAGATCGATGGAGATGTTGATGGATATCGAAGGATATGGCTCCGGGGGCACTTCCCCGTCCCGACAGGGTGCCGGAATAGAGACTTATGTCCCCCGAATCTCCCCTTTGATGGCAGCGACACTGTGAAACTTTTCTTGGATGTATGATGGGATGATCTAGGGTTTTCTCCCTAGGGCTTCTTATAGGCAAAGGGGCAAGGCGAGGAGGAAGCCAGGGGGCCCACACCCCCTGGTGGCGCGACCAGGGTGGGCTCGTGCCATCCTAGGGTGTGGCCATCCTGGTGCCCTACTCCGTCTCTTCTTCGATTTTCTGTATCGTTTCGGGAAAAATATGAAGATTGGCTTTTGTCTCGTCCAATTCCGAGAATATTCATTTTTTTTAGCTTTTTTGAAACCAAAAACAGCAGAAAACAGACAATTGGCACTGTGGTATCTTGTCAATAGGTTAGTTCCAAAAAGTGTATAAAAATACCTCAAAGTGTAGACAAAACATAAGACAAATGATATAAAACAAGCATGGAGCATCAAAAATTATAGATACGTTTACGACGTATCAGCAAGACACGAATGGGACAAGTTTGCCCGGTATGTCCCTGGATGGAGGGCCCGACCTAGAAAAATAGATGTGTGCCACAAACACAACCTCTATGCCTAGTCGTAGTAATTTCCAAGGTAGGTCCTCATCTAGAGGGTCCTGTGCGGCTCTACCATGCGGACAAATATTGTGCATTGAGCTTTGTTGTCCACTAGGTGGATGAGTGCCGCCATTTGGACTTGATACACCTTGATGCATTCAACAAGCGGCCTGATGTTCCCTAATTTGTGGGATTCGAGGGGGATTCAAGGAAGACACGAAGAACACACACACATGGAGATAAATAGCATGGAAAACCCGTAGAATTGATCTTGGCAATAAACCCCCAACAGAGCAACCTCTAGAACTTGAAATACAAGCCAAGACCTACTCTAATTGAAACTGATTCTTTCTTACCGTCCGTTCCACCGATCTAATAAAACCGTAGAAAGGAAGAACAAAAACCAATAGAACACGGAGGAAGATTGGCACCACTAGAACCTTCATAGTGAAGATTGGCATATGCATACTAGAATCCACATGAGGAAAGAGTAGCTATGCAAAGATCCCAAATCATCTCCATATAAGTTCCACACAAGGGGGGAAAGAGCATAGCTCTCCCTAATTCATCATCAACTCTAAATCTTAGTTCTGAGATATAGGGGACTATTTATAGTACCATGTGAGAAATGGTAGGTGCGAGGAATTTTAGGGCATCAAACCTGAACCTATGCATAGACAGGCTATTCCGGCGGTAAGTTTGGCAGCGTCGGGTCTGACACCGAGTTGGTTCGGCGGGTTCCGACTCAGTATACTAAGGAGCATTTCGGGGGGCACCAATTTGAGCTTGGTCTACCGGAGCTGGCGCCAGTTCGTTGTGTCCGTTTTGGCAGTGGGTCTAGCATGCCGGTTCTTGCGCCAGTTTGCCTAGTTTTGTGTTCTTTTCTTCGTCTCGGCATGGCGATTATCCAGCTTGGCATAACTCATGATGCACATACCTTAGGGTACACAAGGCATTGTTATGAAGTAGTAATCCATCCAAAGTAGAGTCATATTCACACATAGAGAGGAGCGGGTTCACCTTAGGTGTGTTTGTCGGAGTAGCATGACTTGGTGACATGGTGATTGGCCTATGATGGGGTGCATCATCCCCCACCCCCACTTGAAAAGATTCATCCTCGACTCTAACTTCTCATCACTATGTATAGAAGGATACATGTTATTGGCCTTGAACTTGTATGTGGCTTGGTCTCTAGGGTCAAAGCCATATTCATTGTTGTTGAAGAGCTTGTAGTCATTCTTGTGTTCATTTTGTTGCGGTAGATCTTGACGAAGGTGCCTTGGAGGCGGTTCCCTTTCTTGAGTACCTTGCAAAACCGACAACAAAGAGAGATAAGTGTCTAAAGGATTGTTAGCATGAGTCACACTCAAATCACTCTTCTCACTTTTGGTGGTATTCTACATGTCACTCTTAGTTTTTGTCACTCAGTTTGGGCTTGCGGATCTGATAACTGCTAGAGCTCATGCATAATGTAGCTAGTTTCAAAGTAAGAGTATCAAACCACGAAGAGCTATTAGTAGAGGTCTTTATGCCCCTTGTTATTTTATGACCGCAAGTGCACAGTTCGTATGTAGCTAGTTTTGAAGTAAGAGTATCGAACCACAAAGATCTATTGGTAGAGGTCTTTATGCCCTTGTTACTATTTACTCGAGAGTACTTGTAAGCTATCTCTAATTCCAAGTCATGGTGTATAAAGAGTGTGTTTGTATGAGTGCGAAAGTAGACAAGAACAAAGTAAACTAGACGGGTATGCGAGCTTCACCTCACCGCCTGCATTGTGTTTTAGCATTGTGTGATAGGTGTTGTGGATCTACACCTTTTCAAACGTGTAGTGTTCTTTATAATGTGTTTAGTCTCTTTTCTTTTGTTTCAATGCTGGGATAAACAAAATAAAAGATAGTATATTAGGCGTGCTTTACTAAATTGGTGAAATCTAACTTAGTCATTCTTTGTCGCTAGCTCTATCGCTACCTAATGCAACGGGCTCAGTTTAGTTCATTTTCCCTGTAAATCTAAAGCGGCCTCAAGTGTCAAGCGTCTCTGGTTGTGTAGTTGGCGGGCGTTTGCTTAGACACTGCATAGTTAATAAGAAAACCTTGCAGGCGATCCTTTTCACAAATTTACAAACATGAAGGCGAATAGATATACTAATCTAATATTATTTTTCAACAAAAGGAAACCCCTATTGTGCCAAACTCGGTTCCACTCATGAACATAGTACACCATCGGTTACAAAGTTAGATCAAATGAATTATCATGTGTACCTAGAAAGCACTGTAGGGTTTGTAGCATAGAAAACAAAAAAATTCTACCGCAAGAACGAACAAAACCAAGATCCAATCTATGAAAAAGCCAAGATCTAATCTACGAGATAGGTGCAACGAGATTGATGAGAACTAACCCTCTAAAATCCAAAGCGTTAACAAGATCTAATATCGTTGTTGATGTAGTCGATCACTTGCCAATCTCAAGATCGTGATGACGATCCTTCCGGCGCTGCATTCCGGCAGCGGTTCCGCACTCGGTCACACATACAAATTCGATGAAGACCTTCCTCTCCCTGTTCCAGCGGGAAGCAGAGGTAGTAGATCCCCTCGTAATCCCAGCAGCACGACGACGTGGTGGTGGTGGAGGAGAGAATCCTACAAGGCTTCGCCTAAGCCGGAGCAGGAAGACGGAGGAGGAGGAGAGGTGGCAGCTAGGGTTAGAGGAAGGGGCAGGGGTTGCGCCCACCCCTTCTCTCTTTATATAGAGGGGGTTCGTCTAGGGTCCCCCCTTGGCCCACCTCTTCCAAGTGGCGGCCCAAGAGAGAGGGGGTAGGGGAACTTGCCCCCCAAGTCTTCCTCCCCTCCCCAAAACCCTAGGCTGGCCGGTTGGCCTCTAGGTCTTGATGCGGCTGGCCCATGGGATCCCGCAGCATGCCCTCTGCCCATGTTGCCCCTCCTGGGGTGGTGGTCCCACTGGTGTCCCCTCTAGAACATTCTAGAAGCTCCGGTCAAAATACCAAAAACTTCTTTGAACCCCGGAAGATTCTTTTATATGAATCTTAGTCTCCGGACTATTTCAGACCTCCTCGTGATGTCCTGGATCCAATCCGAGACTCCAAACAACTTCGGTCTCCAACTCATATTCCATATCTACTTAAACAACATCGAAGCTTAAGTGTGTCACCCTGCGGTTCACGAACTATGCAGACATGATCGAGACACCTCTCTGATCAATAACCAATAGCGGGACTTGGAGATCCATAATGGCTCCCACATATTCAACGATGACTTAGTGATCAAAAGAACCATTTACATACGATACGGATTCCCTCTGTCGCGCAATACTTTACTTATCCGAGGTTCGATCATCGGTATCTCCATACCTAGTTTAACCTCGTTACCAATAAGTACTCTTTACTCGTACAGTGATATGACATCCCTTGGGACCTAGTCACATGCTTGCAAGTCAATTTGATGACATTCCACCGAGAGGGTCCAGAGTATATCTATCCGTCATTTGGATGGACAAATCCCATTCTTAATCCATGCGCTTCAACACATGCTTTCAGAATACCTAATGCCACCTTTATAACCACCCAGTTACGAAAGTGGTGTTTAATGTCATCAAAGCACTCATCCGGTGATGGTGATTAACATGATCTCATGGTCGAAGGATTAGGTTACTATGTATTTGAAAGCTTGTAGCAAAACAAACTTAATGACTTGATCTTATGCTATGCTTACTATGGGTGTGTGTCGATCACATCATTCTCCTAATGATATGATCTTGTTATTAATAACATCCAATGTCCATGATTAGGAAACCATGATCATCTATTAATCAACAAGCTAGTTTAACAAGAGGCTTACTAGGGACTCTTTTATGTTTACAAGCACACAAGTATTAATGTTTCCTATTAATACAATTATAGCATGAGATACAAACATTTATCATAAACACAAAGATATAATAATAACCACTTTATTAATGCCTCTTGGGCATATCCCCAACAAGCACATCTTGTAAGATTCATGCGCTGCTAGTCAGAAAAATATATGCATTCAAGCTGGCACATATATCCAATCTGAGGTTGTATCTAAAGGTACATAACCTCAGCGACTCCGGTACTGATAGGTATTAAGTAACTGGAATTTGTCCCAAGTTCTGGTTCTCTAGCAGAAAATCCAACAAACCCGATGCATTCATAGATCGAACATGTTTATGTGTAAGCCCACTCATAGGCCCATTACACCCACAAGGTTACAACACGGACCACGCCCCTAAGTATTATTCTTCACAAGTGATAACAGTGAGCAATTTGTCTGCCCCTGCCTTAGCCCATAGTGCTTCCCCTGCATAGGTAGAGTCTAGAAGCGTAGCAATGTTTGGTCTTGCACTATTGAAGACCCCAGGGTTTCGCTACTTCCAAATGCACCACGTTGTAAGCACAGTCAACAAGGATAAGACTTTCTTTGCAAGGATGGAGTGGATTCGATAGCTGATTTCAACCAGCCTATTAACTCCTTGCCAATGGATGGAGGTTACTTTTGCAAATATAAATTCAAGGATTTTTCACAAATATTGATCTTTGGATTCTAAGTGCCACATATATGTATATAGTTCACAAGCGCTAAGATATGTGATCAAAGGAAGAAATGCACTAAGCCACTAGCTTTGTCTCCAAAGCCACAAATAGAAATAGCAATGCTATTTATGAACTTACAGATAATAAGATATAGGTCAAGAAAGCACCTGTAGTGCACTAAGCGACCATTGCCTATAAAATAATGATAGTGTAAAATTCTTAAACAAGTTTCCATGATACATAGCTCTAAAGTAGAGAGTTGGCACAAAGCAGCCTACACAGTACTTACCTACTTTGTCAGTGGAGTTTATATAGATACACACTGGTCTGAGTTGCTATGGCATGCAACTTCAAATTGTGGCATGAATTGCTAAATAATGTCTATCCTCTTGGATCTTCATGTACTCGTAAATGCATAAACAGACAACTGAGAAATAAACTACATGGCGTACCTATGGACATAAGTGAAATATTAAGTACAATTATCTTCAGTTGTAGGAACTGATCAAATATACTATCAAATGCATTTCAAGGCAAGGCTAAGACAAAGTACCCAATCCAATTGATCAACCACCGAAACACATTATGCATGCATGTGAATGATTCATGTTTGTCTCAAACAAACAGGGAGTCCGAAGAAAATGCTGCCTCTATTTCAGTGAGCATGTACTACTATAAATCTCGACAGTATTTCATCAGCCTCTATATCTGACAACCAACCATAAAGAGCAAGTAAAAAACCAAGTTTGAAAAAAATACTGTTCGTACAACACTATGTATAGGATCAGAAGCATCAATGCCTAAAGACTCTGAAAACCAGTTCAAAGCATTAGATACTTAGATTAAAAAAGTAAATAAAAAATAATGTCTCATCAAATCAATTCATTTTCTGACATAATTTTTTAGCTATGATGATGCTAGAAAAAGAAGTCATCCAGAAATTAGTATGACTAATAAATATTCTAATGGATTACCTAACAATCGCCTAAGCAAAAGTCAAAGCAATTTATCTGCTTCCTAGAGAGAAGAAAAATAATCAAGGATGTAACAAAATCATATGCACACGATTATCCATTATAAGCCATGAAATATGACCTAAAGCAGAATAAACAACTGATTAAGATTCGAGATCAGACGCATATACTTCTTGTTAGTATTTGTTGCATCAGAATTTGCTAATTTTTCACTTGCCAACGAAATACTCTATTTTAAAACTGAGAAAAGTTGGAAAGCCAAATACATAATCACCGTCGCTTTTAGTATGAGAGAAAGAGTGACACCAAATATCCAATAAGCGAGTACATGCTCTTAGCAAAATATATGCATCCCACTGCAATCTGCAATGGTCGATCCTGCCACCATCGAGTGAAAAAGATAAGTCCAATCTATTTATCTTCCAATTGACTTATTTGCTGCACGTGCTTAACCTATATGCAAATGACACCAACTTGTCACAAGCTATCAAAAGAAAGACTAATGAGACTCCATGTAAAGTTTATTTAGGGGAATAATGGTCTTTTGTGCACTGCCTACTATGCGAACTGCACTATTCATGAGTCTTTGACGGCAAAAGATGATACCCTCATAGAGTCGGACCCATGGCATAGAAATTGAGTAGGTATACTCAGGTTTTCTCGTGAATTTTGTCATGCATCGTGCTCGGGAGACCAAAGTTGGCTAAATTTTAATATCAGGTGTTAAAAGAAATTTAGCTACATGTTAGTACAACTTAACACATCACAACAGATCATTTTGTATTTCTATTCAAAAGCATATGAAAATATTTGCTGCTTGATGTGAAAATAAAAAGGGAAAATTTCTGCTAATAATGTATGTCTTTGGAAGCCCTTTACTTTAATTCATCTTAAACATAAATGGAAAAAGGCCTCCAACTAGAATCTCTAGAATCAGTTTTACCACCTACATGACCTCTAACGCATAATCTATTTTTCTTATGCTCAATAAAACTGATTAAAAACTCATCTAATCTCACTTTGGATCAAGTTTTTTCTTAGATATCCAAGAAAGTGCTCTTGGAGAGCTCATCTATATTGTGGCTTAGTTCAGTTTCTTAACGTACGTTTATACATCATACATAGAGATGTAGATATTTAGTTGCTCGATATTCGAGCTTCAAATAAGCAACAAATTTTCTTACAGATTAGGATCAAGGATATGATGGAAGCTAAGCTGCATATTATTTTGAAACAAATTTGTGATAGTTAACCCTATGGTTAGTTTTCAAGTAGTTAATCTGCTCTTTCGGATCTTTTAATTTTGTATTTCCCTCAAGGCTATTATGATTTTCCTTCATACTTCCCTAGTCGATTTTTCTTTATCACAACTATACCATGGTTTGAAAATAAATTACATGCAATTCATGATCATTAGATTAAAAGTTAAATGGACTGGACTGTTCAAAAATGAAATATGAGAAAGAATTATGAGGTATAATAGCACAATCTTTTCAACAATCATCGTCGTATAACACAAAATAAATTATCAAAATAGATGCAGCGACTAACGTAGAGAATTGTCTGGACCATATATTTCATCGCTCAAATTCTAAGAAAAAACAACTAACAAAGAAAAAACCTATATATAGAGCACTTTCTTAGATATCCAAGAAAGCTCATATGGTATACAGGTTTGTTGTATGCGAGTAGTAATATCTTAGGGAAATTTTTGAGATTCAAACAACTAACCATATGAGCTATGTAGAACTGTACTCTAGTGATCAAACTCCAAAGCAGCATAGGGGATCCAGGCTGCTCAACCGTACCTGGTCCATCTGCAATCTGAAAGAAATTAAAACACATTAAGGATACTGATAGCAAATTACTGAGTCTAAGATGCTAATCTAAGTCAAGAAATTTGTGCAATTGAATCACTGTACATACAAATAGGAATTAGTAGCCATGCACAAGCATAAGAGAGATCCAAATTCCATCTAACATGCTAAGAGCGGGCCTTGGAATCCATGCTAGCCGCACGGGTGCCGCGCTCCAGCATTTGCCGGCCGCCGCGTGTTGCAAAAAATATGCTTTTTTAACTGTAGATCGTCCATCGCGCCGCTAGCCTTGGACAGAATTGACGTCCATGGCTCCGAGTGCAGTAGAGCAAAAAAGGGTGCTGGAGCGCACTGAAGCTCCCACCGAGGGAGGCAGCAGCGCACGGGGAAAATGGTGGGCAAGAGATGGTCCTGCATAGGGTGGTGAGTGGAGGGGAGAGAGGTGGGCAGGAGGTGAATCCAATGGTATTCTCGACCGACCTCCCCTTGCAGATCAAGAGGGACATGAGAAGGGGAGTCGATGTTGTCGTGGATGGAGAGGGGCATCAGAGAAGAAAGTGGGCATCAACGGCGGGCGCTTCAACCTGGGGTTCTGGGAAGCCTCAGCCCGCCCTCGACGAAGATGTGGTGTAGGGGAGGGAAGGAGATGGTGATGGAGGAAGGGTGGCATTTGTCTGGCTTCCTCTCGTCGAGCAGGAGAGAGTGGCAGCCTCAGCCCGTCCTCGACGAAGATGTGGTGCAGGGGAGGGTAGGAGACGGTGTGGGAGGAAGGGCGGAGTAGCAGGATAGGGTCTGGATTTGTCGGTGACTGGGAACACGCCGCCCGCCAGATGCCGCGCCAGCTGCAACACACGCCCAAAGCCACATCGGAGGCCCACAAGCAGAAGCAATGTTCGCGATAGATGGCATGAAAGGCCTAGAGTAATTATTAAGTAAGAGGTGTGCTTCGGTCCTCCCCTAAACTACGGCTGATCCCACCTCCTATTATCGCGATCTACGTCTTTGCATGTCATATTTAATTTTTTTTGTTGTTGTTGTTATATAACTTACGATTTTCGCATTCTGGATGCATATAAGTATACGTGTACGGTGAGTATACGTATAAGAGGAATATATATACTTCGGGTGAGTTCGTACGGTCCTCTAAACAATCGGTATCGAGTTTTTGTTTGTCAAAGTTTGAAAAGAAGGAGGAAGGAGAGGGGGGGGGACCGAAGCAAAAGTGATTAAGTAAACAAGAACATGCGAGTGTGGTTGTGATGGTGATAATATGCTTAAGGAGTTCTCGGGGAGTGTAGGGTACACTTCTAGCATTGGTATTAACTACGAGTAGGATAAACCTATGTCTTTGGTTATAACATATGTGGAGAGAACTCCATAATAAGATGCACCCAGAAAACCATCGTTCTTCGCATCTCTAAATAACCACTGCAATGATCTTCGGCAACCACCTATCAATCCATTGCAATTAAGGGTTACCTCGTGGATATCGATATGAGCTTAGTAAATCTCTCCTTATACCCCTTGTCCATATGATAGAGCGCCGAACACGGTATATCACTTCATGTCGTACGCAATTCCATACTTCCAAGGTTAGTTCCCTCTCTAGTCTAGAAGGAAAATATTATGTGGTCGAGTTCACATAATATTTAGTTAGAGAACTAAGACATGTTTATAGCACAAAGTATAGATCATCTTCATTTCATAATATAATATTGCTAGGGTTTCTCCATCTCCCCAAGAAAAAATGAACTACTCATACATGAATTGGACCAATATCATGGCAATAGTATGGATGATATATGAAGGTAAAACTGAATACAAGTGCAAATCCACAATAGATTTTGGATTACAACTAAGTATACAAAGGGGGTCGATGTTGGAGAAGATGATGATGGAGATCGATGCAGAGCCCTTCAGGATACAAATCCCCTGTTCCTATTGAGTGGTGGTGATGGTGGAGACCTTGAGACAGCAGATATGGAGGCGTGGTGGAGCGGTAGGGCTCCGCCCTTGGGCGTGTGTGGACGGATGTGGAGGAGACTAGGGTTTCCCTCTTTAAATAGCCATTCTGGAGGTCCACGAGGCGACTCTAGGAAGATCCGTATCGAATACGCCCATACCCCCTTCACAAATCATGTCCTGTTTGATGAATCAACGGAATGTGGTACTGGTGGACCGTACGACCGGGCCCAACTGTAACGATGGTCATTATGCTTGCAGATGCCTGCAACATTTTGTACTCCATTTATTCATACGAACTCCGATTGAGGTGTTCTTCGGCTTGTTGGACTCGTATGGACGAGAGTTATAACACCATGGCCTTGGATATTTAATATGATATGATTTAAACTATGAATTTTTCCACGCCTCACATGGCTAAGTCTGGTTCATGTAACTCCTCCATATTGCATCCTCTTGTTTCCTCTTGCCATCCATTATCCATAATCATACATAACACCTACACACGTGTCAAAGAAAATGAAAAGTAATAAAATCCTAATAAAAACTAATAATTATGCAAAGCTCACTAGAAAATGGAAAGAAATAGTAGTCATGCATAATAGGCATAGTTACATTTATATGGAGCATGAGATGAGTGTCAATATGAGTAATTTGTATGCTTAAATATGCATCATAATTGCACTCATAAACATCACCAAGCTTAAACATTACTCATCCTTGAGAAAGAGAGTTGGTAACTTAATGCTATCATCTAGCTTACCATTGAATATTAGTGCCTTGTATCCTTATTTTCCTGCAATCTCAAAGTAAGATATAACATAGTTATACAAGGTAACACAAGAAATGTTATGTCAACCATCAGATATTAATTAAAACGTCTATGCCCCATGTCAAAAGTAAATCTAGATTGAAAGTAAAATTCTAATCCTCCTATTGTGACTTATACTTCGTATCCTCACTTTTGTAAGGTAAAATCTTAGAAATTAAAAGTGATAGATTATGTCAAAAGAAGCATACCATTAGGGTGTCTCATTAAAACACTCACATCAATACATCATGGCTATCAAACACTTCTGTTCCATTCTTAGTTTTTCTAGAGCTTCAATCCTTTAGTAACGAGATCATGCCAAAACTTAATGGTATGTTTGGTGTATCATGAGTGCCAATTCTCTTACCCATCATAGCATTGCTGTTATAGATGTTTAATCAACTCATAGCCAAAATCCAGAGGTTTTCCCCATAAGGATCGTTCGTAGGCCAGCGGAGTTGTTAGCATCCCTTTGGTGTTCCACAATGTTATAGACATGCATTAAGCAATATCATTTTTTAATTAACAAGTCAAATTTTGGCATGTATCTCAATCACCTCTAAATATTATCTTCTTAAAAATCCTATCAAGAGTGTTATCAAGTCAATCATTAAATATATAGGGTTGAGTATCTTAGACTCTTAATACAATTAAACATCACTGAAGAAAATATTTGGAGGCTTCATAAATATACGTTTAATCATATCAAGTGTAGAAATCATGGAAATGTATTCTATAGGATCACAATATCTTTCTCAAGTTGGATAAAGGTTTGAACAAAGTGCATCAAAGTTCTAACTCAAATCTTATGGGGCCTAATGAAAGCATTGTTACCCTTATATAAATATGAAACAAAACTTACTTAATTAAGCATACAAAAATATCAGGATACACAGTTGCACAAAAACCTTTTAGATATATAGAATATTGCACAATACTCTACACATGAAAAAGTAACTTTCCCAAGCTTAGAACTTTGCAACAACCAAACATGAATAGATTACCACAAGAAAATAGAAAATGCAGTTATCAAAAGAGAGTGTGAGAAGTGGTTATCTCTCCAAGTTTAGATGAAAGCAAGGGTGCCACACTTTACTATTGAGATACGAATGACCTTTCTTTTGATGAACATGGACCTTTGGTTAAACAAATATTTCTTTTATGTGGTTCGGTGGTTGCCTTCTTAGAAAACCTAACTTCTATTGAGAGAGGTTCAAGTTAGAAGGTTTTACTGAACACTAGTCGTAGAAGGATGAGTTGAAACAACCAAATGGATTATGCGACTGACACAAACCATGCACGTCATCACACAAGGGTCAAGTCCCTTAAAAAATAATAAATGAAGTAAAATAAAACATTTTAGTGTACGAACGGAGTCCGTTCACCTAACTGACAAAAAAAATAAAAATAGACATGAAAAACTATAGAGAATTATAGGCTAGGGAGTTCCGAAGACAGGTATGGAGTACAATGAAACATGTAAAAGGTAACCCACTGACCTTAAATTTCCGAGATAAAAAGTTTGAGGGGTTATTTCCCTTCTTTACATGTCCCTGGTCCTTGCTGTTGTGCTGCTCTTTGGTTCGGGCGCGAAGTCGTGTGCCCGTACTTCACCTTGTATTCTATTTGTTTTCATTTTTTGATCTCCCGTCGAAGTTGGTACGGGCGGGTGGTACATGCAGATGCATCCGTACTGACGCTCGTTAACTCCTCTAGAAATTCTTCATGACTTCTACGTCTCGTAGCGAGGTCGGTATGGGCGCGCAGTACGGGTATGTCCCGCCATACCGACACTCGTTAAGCATGCAGTAGATTTTCTAGAACTTCTTGGTTCCTCATCCTGACGTAGGGGTGGTACGGGCGCGTGGTACGACAGGGTCTATCCGTACCACTGCTCGCTAAAACTCCTGGAAGCTAAGAAATAGCTTATTCTCTCCAAAAAAGTTAAGGACCTAAAACGTTAGTCCAGCATGCAAACAAAGCATACATATATTTTGTTGATAAGTTTTAACCAAGATATGTAACACATGGTTAGATCAATGAACAAATCTACCTTCTGAAAATAGTCCCAAGCCAACTCTAATAGAAAATTATGCAAAGATACAAGTGCCAATACAACATGAATGCAACTAGACTCAAGACACAAAATTAAGAAAGACACCTAATGACTTTCAGGTTGCCTCTTGGGAAACGCTTTCTTTAAAGCCAAATATCCAAGCTTCGATGACCCATTATTATCCACCTAGATTCCAAGGGATATCAACCTAAGGTGTAATCGTACTTACCTCCAGCTGAGGGTTAGAGCATCTCATAGCAGAGTAAGGTCGGAGTCGTACACTCTTGCGGTGCATCGGCATCATGTAGATGAATTGTTTCTCACTTTCAAGCGATTGTTGATGCACCAAGTGTGGTGAGTATGCCTCCTTATGTAGATGCAACGAGAGGATTAGATATTCAGCTATAGTATTTAAAATTTCACCTTGGTTACCATTGTAGGGGAACACTTCATAGTATTCTTCCTTTCAAAGAGGGAGTAACTCAGGTCCCTGCATATTAGCATCGAAGATTCATAACAAGGTTCTATCTCTAGTTCATTATTATTATGCTCTCCTCATGAGTATCTAGGTACGAGGCCTCCATAGATAATTTATGACCAGTTTTAGTATTATAAGAATCATCACTAAAGAGAGATGCATCATTATCAAACAAAGTATTTGTAATGTACCTCTCTTTGTCAACCTCACCTTTTGGTGATCCTACTCTTTATCTTGTAGTTCCTGCAAATGGTTATCTTCGGGCACTACGACTTTACATTGTGCCTTACTTTCTATCATAAGGGGATTAATACTAAGACGTTCTTGGCAATAATATTATAACATAGCTAATAATTTGGTAAGTTTCATATGAAGCATACTATCACTACTCATACTTATGATTGAATTACTTAAGAATAGATCATGGACACCTTTATAAACCAAATACTCTATGACTTCATCTCTAGTGTGAGATACTAGGGAATTAATGAGCCCAAAATTTAAACATATTTACCTTTTGTTTTTGCACAAGTAGAGTAGAATTTTTGGTATTTTACTGCACTCGCGCGCACCTTTTGTCCTTGTTTCAACATGATCCTGAATTACTAAGTGTCTTATGAACATATCAACTGGGACTCTCATATTATACAGTAATATGATATATCTAAGTGATAAATACCATTTAATTGACTTTTCCTCGCACTTGGGAGATTGGAAAACGCAGAGAAAGGCTCTAGAGGGCTTAACAACCACTAGTATGGGTGGACCTTGCCTGTACCGTCCACCCGTAGCATGTGTCAGCGTGTCCCCTCATCAAATACTATCACCACGCGAAGACGGATCTGAGATCCGATATTCACAGAAACTTCCAGTCTTGAAATACCATGCCAGAGAGGGATCTGGAGGAGGAACTAGGAGAAGGAAAAATCCTTGCTGCTTCAGGAATCATTGGAGGACATCGCATCGTACCTTTCATCATCAACCGCTGCATCTCCACCACCATCTCTACTTCCATCTTCCATACATTATATCTTGTTGTTATTCCAAATTCAGTTGTGGTTTGCACTAGATTCATTCCCGTACTTCTTTTCATACATTTGATTATGATGATGTCATTAAATGGATGGATAAAAGTATGGGGATGAATCTAGTGCAAACCACAATTGAATTTGGAATTACAACAATATCTATTATATGGAAGATGGGAGTAGCAATGTGATGGAGATGCAACAGTTGATGTTGAAGGGGATGATGCTATGTCCTCCAATGATCTGTGAAGCTGCAACGATTTTCCTTCTCCAAGTTCCTCCTCCAGATCCCTCTCTGGTGTGGTATATTTAGGCTGGAAGTTCCTATGAATGGCAGATATCAGATCCATCTTTATGAGGTGAGAGTATTTGACGAGGCAGACGTGCTACCACATGATATGGGCAGGCAGTACGGGAAAGCTTTGCCGGTACCAGTGGTCATTAAGCTCCCTAGAGCTTCCCTATGCGTGTGCCAATCTCCCAGGTGCGTGGAAAAACCAATTAAATGACTTTTATAACTTATAAATATCATATTACTACATATATGACTATCCCAATTGATATGTTCATAAGAGACTTAGTAATTCGGGATCCTATTGAAACGAGGACAAATGGTGCATGCAAGCGCAGTAAAATACCAAAAACCCTAATCTACTTGTGCAAAAACAAGAGGTAAATATGCTTCAATTTTGGACTCATAAACTTCCCCAAGTTAGACTCTTGCTCATCCCCGAGCAAGATGGTGGCTTATGGACAAGGTCATCATGTTCATGAGGCATGAGTCGTTACAATAAATGAGGCAAAATTGAGATAAATGTATAATATCGGATATAGAATTGCATTGTGAGTTATATCACACCTTTACACATCACATGATTCAGAGGCTTCCACGCCTTTTGTATCAGTATTGTTATAATAAGTCTTTAAGGGTTAAGCATATTGTATAATCATCAAGTTAACTCAGTTGAGCACTTAATTCAAGTAATGAATAATTCATGATCATTACTTGAGTTACTTTTTTCAATCTTGTACTTTTTCTTTTGCCTTCAAATTCTTTGATAGTTGAGTCTTATTCTTTACCATTCAATAAAATCACTTGATCATGCTTAATACTCTTTATGGCTCCTATGAACTTAAACTTGTGACTATAACATGCTATCAAGATTTGCTTCTCATAATTAATCGATATTTTGTTGGTGTGGAAGACCCTAAAATCATAAAAGTGGTACAAGTATCATAGCACTCATCCTAATTCATACATCTAATATAATAGTCATGGATCAAAAATTACTTCAAATATCATAAACTCTTGAAACTCAACGGATATAAGTATATCCCTGAACCAAAGGAAATTGAAGATGATGCAACTAATGCAAATTTTGCAATTAAAAACCTAATATGCATGCAGGAAAGTAAACATGCTAGAACTAGAAGATAGATTACAAAGTGCGTTATATATCTCTCCAAGCTTGGGATCTAACCGGTGGGATCAAATAATCCCTCGTGATTATTTGATACCATGACATTCTTCACAGAGAAGGAAGGGTGTTGGAGACACTTGCACGAAGTTTCTTGTTTGTCTCCTCAAGATCAGATATGCGGCAAAGGCACTTTTGCAGCTCTAAGCACATAGAATACATAGCATTAGCAACCTTACCCAACATCTCATTGAGTTCCTTCTTGCCTTCAAGATCTAGCATGCGCTTGCACACGACTTCGCGATGGAGTAGTTCTTCATTGTGGTCCTTCTCTATCTTGCAAAGACGCTGCTTGGTCTCTAGGACTTGTGCGGCAACAGGAACATCCAAGAGTTGAACCTCAGTCATCATGTGGCTTCATGCTCATGCGTGCGTTCATGGTGATCTTGTATGTTGTAGAGGTATGTACCATAGTCTCCTGGTAGGTTCCTACATCAACTCGGTTAGCCTTCTTACGCTTCGGTAAAGAGTAGTGGGTGGCAATGAACTTGAGAAATTTCGTGCATCGCTTCCCATGAGGCTTTCTTGCTTCCTCGTCTTCAGGCTTCACCATGGCGAGGTAATATGGCTGCCTCCATCCTATCTTCGTTTGCTCCATGAAGGTCTTAAACTCCTCCTCATCATCATCATCATCGGAGCCATAGGTGTACCTATTATTCTTTGGGCATAGACCTTACGCTTCACGGTCATCGGCTTCAATGGAGGAGGTCTGAAAGCTATCCCATGATGGAGCCATGAGGCCTAAAGGTTTGCCTTTCCCTGGTACTAGGTAGCGCATCAAGGAGATTGGATCTGTTGATATAAGAGGAGGAAAACCTTTGGGGGGCTTAAGAAGGGTCAGAAATAGGTAAAAACTCATACTAAAAGAAAACAAGTCGTCCAAGAAAATGATCCCACCAAATTAGGAAAGAAATAGGAGAAAAAGGAAGAAATTGAGGCAGTAACAACCACTGGTATGGGAAGGTGCCCGTACGGCATGCCCTTACCGAGTTTCCTTCCAAAAACCAACCTAACCGACATCGGTACAAAACTTACCGACTAAGTGGTACGGGCGGGACCTGCCCATATGGGTCGCCCGTACCGAAAGTTACCGACCATTTTCCACATTAGTTTTTCTCTCTCTTTTTTCGACACAGGAGAAATGAAACGAGAGGAAGAAAAGCCGAGAAGTTAATGACCACTGGTGCAGGCGTGCATGCTCGTGCGGCCTGGTCGTACCGATTTCGGGAAAATGAATGAAAACAACTCGAGAGTACTAAAGGTTTAACGACCAATAGTACGGGTGGGTGCAGTCATACCGCCTGCCCGTACCAGGTTCGAAAAACTGGCAATAGCTTCATAAAAACAAAAGGAGTTAAAAAACGCAAAACAAAATGGCAAAGCAATAATTAAAACACAGAGAAGTCATGATTTTGAATACCTTACTCATCCGGTAGTAATACGTTTACTTAGGTACCCTTATATATGTTTAACGTTTGAATTAATTTCTTCTTCTTCCCTTTGAACAAGGTTGGTCGCAATAAATTGCTAAAACCATTGCAAAGAGAAACTAAAAAATTCCTTTTTGGATGTGTAGACCCTGATGGTATGCATATAGATGACACCTTTTCTGGTGATTTGATCTATTCAATATTCATTGGTGCGTCTGCTTGCTCTCCCTTTCTTTGGATGATATGCAAGTGTAGAGGTCCCAACCTGATAAGGTAGAGATCCTTGTGTTTATAATGCTAGTCCCTGAATCAATAGCTAGCATCCACATTTTAAGATCTAATATCAAGAAACAAAGGTCATAGTACAACTTTATAACCAGGAATAAAATATTCATTACATCTTATATAGCTCATTTAGCTATCTCATTACAATGCAGCAGAAATAACTATATAGCATGGAGTCCTTCATCTTCAAAGTGCCACAGGCAATCATGTTGGTTGTAGACTTGTAATCCTATTCAACACACTTCACTAACATCAAACAAACTTGCAACATAATAAGTTACATCCACAAGGTCAATACATTTGAATTGTATTGGAAAGTGATACTATGATAGAATAGTGGTATCTATCATCTATATGCATTTGGCTAAGTGGAGCTTAGGCTTGTTTTGCTCAAAATAAGTTTTCCTTATAAGTTGAAAATACTAAGTTTTTGTTTATCAAAATCACCCAAGGCATCTACCAATCAAATATTAAAGATCCTTTAACCCTTGTTCAACCACAAGTTTTTAACTTAGAAATTGGGATGAGGAGATCCTTGATAGCTTCCATGTCTTGATGCTCAAATTGTCCATTGTCGGGGACACGACTAAGTACTTAGATTTTACTCTCTGGAGAGGTGGTGCACTTTCCCCACAAGACTCGACATGCATCGAGACAAGATCTTTCAGAAGCCTTCCCTTAGACCAAAATGGACGCGCTCCAAACCTATCATCCCCTACCACCAACTGTCCATCTGGCTAAGTTATTGCAACCTATATGATCCAGGCAGAGCCCATATTGCCATGTGGCTGCACTTAAAGCTTCTCAACATTTGACATGTCAAATCTCTTTGTTCCTGGGTGGCTTTCCTCAAGTGTGATACACTAGGGTAGACCATGAATCTGGGCCCTAAGTAACCACTCAACACAAACCATTCACACCATTCCACCCAGGTGATTCATTCACATAGTTGTTTTATTAAACAAAACACAAGTCATTGACTTAGAAATATTTCATAGCATGAATATAATCCACCCTTGTTTTCTACTAGCTAAGCTAAGCATGATAGTAGTAGGGATCTTAACTTAGGAAAGTTCTACTAAGGCATCATCTACTAGGATTTCCCATGGGATAACATACTTAGTAAAAATTACATGCAAGTCCTACTCAAAACATCACTAATGCATAGTGAAAATAATAGGACAAAAGTATGAAGCACCACTTGCCTTTTTGGTAGAGAATATAAGTTCACTCCTTGATCTTGAAATCGTCACACTCTTCAAAGATCACTACAATTCAATCAAGCAAGACACAATTTCAAAACTAACATTCAAACAATTCACCACATAAAATAAAGAAAACAAAACAATGCATGCAAGCATGAAAAAGATTATTTTATTTGTAAAAGTGGTTTCTAATAGGTTATAAACATTTTAAAACACCTATTGGTCATTTATAAAAGTGTCAAGGTCTTTTGAAAACAAGTTAGTGAAAATGGCCATTTAAATCCCTTTTGTTTTGCTAGAAATAATTTTATTCAAAGAATAATTTCTATGTTAGCCAAAATGTTTTTAAACACCAATATTAATGTTTATGGTAAAAGTGTTTTAAAACAAATCTATTTACAAAACGTTTCACCCAAAATCATTTTTAAATCAAAGCAACATTTTATTTTTCTAGAAATGCCTTAATCAAAGTAATAATTTTCTAGAGTTTAATCAAATACATTTTTAAATCCAAAACTTATTATTTTAGGGTTAGAGAGTTTAATTCAACTCATTTGCAAAAGGTTTTCTTTAAAAAGCATTTTTAAACCATAATCAACGTTTTTATTTAACTAGAAATGCTTTTATTCAAAGATTTATTCCTTAGTATCACAAAATATACTTTTAAATCTACTATTTGGTTTTTATGGTCAGTAGGTTCAAAACAAATCATTTGCAAAAGATTTTACCCTAAAATCATTTTTAGAATAAATTTTATACACAAAATATGCCTAAACATGTTTCTGCAAAAACAACTAATTTTCCTGAAGCAAAACACTAAACTAAGGGCATGGTTGCCAAGTATTCTTTTTCCTGATTCCAATGATATAAAATTTGCAAAATTTGGACGTGTAGATTTAAAGTTATGAATTTTTCAAATGTAACCACCTAATAGACAAGTTTCTGTTTTTAAATCAAAACACAAGCCACGTGGTGTGTTCCTATTGGTCCATACCGATTCGTCTGGATCAAGCACTATGGTGCTTTGGATTAAAAGTAAATCGTGCGGCACATATCAAACATAACGCTTTGTTTTAAGTCATCTATCCTACTATGCGATCAGGTTCTAACGGCTATTAGTACCTAGGCCATGGATCGGTGGCGCTGTGCAACAGCGAGCGGTGGCGCGTCTCTGTCAGCGGCGTTGCCGATGAAATAGGAAGCATAGGAGAGGGGGATGAGCTCATAGTGTTCGCATGGGTGTGGCGAAGTTCAAGGTGGTCTTCGGAGAGTAGGGGGCACACGAGGATGGTGACAATTGCTCGTCGGAGTTCCTTCTAGCGACGGGCGTGCTCTGGCGTTGTCGAAGACGAACCTACAGGGCATGCTAGGACACAAAACAGGCAGCATTAGATGCACACGGGAGAGGCGAGTACACGCGTGTGGAGGAGAGGGAGATGCGCGGTCGGACTTTACCAGGGGAGCTCGTCGGAGAAATGGCAGACGGTGGCGACGCTCTGTCAAAGGCGTTGCCGATGCTGTGGAGCATGCGCGGGCGAGCCGAGGGTACTGACGGGGCAGGAGATGATGGGGAACACGCTAGCAGGAGCCAGGGATCAAGGGGGAGTGTGGGATGGTCGGAACTGATCGGTGAACTCGTCAGAGCAGAGGGAGTTTAAGGTCGCAATTGCAGCAGCCTGGTGGCCGAGAGGTGTTGGCGACCGAGGGGAAAGGGAGAGGGGAACTAGGCACTTAAATGGGCGTGATCACTGGCGGAGTTACTCGCGGCATCAACGCGAATCAACGCGTGGAGTAATCAGCAGAAACGGCGACAAGGGGGCTTGGTCATCGCGGCGGGGAAGAAGACGATGACAGGGCAGAGTGGGGTCGCGGAGTCAGCGAGGTGCGGGTTTAGGCGTCGGGTCACGCATTCAGCGACTGAGTGGGTTTAGCTGTGGGTGAAAAACGTTTCGGAGGGGTAGTGAGAGATGGGCTACGTTGGGCTAGTTGGGCTAGCTGGGCTGGGCTGCTTTTCTTTTTATTATTTTATCCTTTTGTTTTGTTTTCTTTTTCTGTTTCTATTTTCTGTTTTCATTTTGTTCAAATAATTCAAACAACCATTTGAATTCAGAATTTTCCGAACTTTCAGTAAGTTTTAATACTATTTATTAATGTATTTTAAAGACCATTTTGGAATAATTCTTTTATTCATTTATGGTTTATTATTTATTTATGATAGGTACTTGCCTTTATTCAAATAAGATTTTAATTATATTTTCAAACTCTTATTTGAATTCTAATTTTCACCATTAGTAGGTTTTATTTATTCAATAGTGTGTTAAATAATTCATTTTGAATTATTTAAAATATTTTAATATGATTTATTTATCATTTAAATTGGGCAATTGTCTTTATTCAAATAAAATCAAATATGGTTTTAATCCCATATAAATTTTATTCAAATAATTCTTTGATTCCATTTGCTTATGGATTTTAACTCAAGTTTTAAATTGTCTTCTAAATAATTTTATTGGTATTTATTATTTAGTTTAGGCAATTTGTCCTTATTTTAAAAAAAATTGGATATTGTTCAATCCTTATGATTTTATTTTAATATTCTTTTATCCTTATTTATTATTCAATAATCTTTCATTTTTATTTGTTTATGGGTTTCGCCAAGATTTAATTTGGCTTTTAAATATTCCTTATTTATTTCTTTCTTTCTTTGCTTTATAAAATCCATATCTTTTTATTTATAGATCCAAAATTGGTGATTCCAATTTGTATGATTTTATTTGATATTTGTTTATATTTCTAAATTCTTTTAGATTATTTGCTCACAATTTGGTATGGACTTTTAGTTAGGAGCTTTATTACCTTTGGAAATTAATTCCTCCTATCTTATTATATCCATAAGTTTTTATCCATGGCTCCAAATTAAGTGAAACCAATTTATATGGTTTTATAATATTTTTATTTATCATTTTGATCATTTATAAATGTTTGTTGAGAGTATTTGACGAGGCGGACGCGCTTCCACATGGTATGGGCGGGCGGTACGGGCAACCTCCGCCCGTACCGGTGGTCATTAAGATCCCTAGAGATTCCATCTGCATTTGTCAATCTCCTAGGTATGAGGAAAAAATAATTAAATGAATTTTATCACTTAGAAATATTATATTACTACATAATATGATAGTCCCAGTTGATATGTTCATAAGAGACTTATTAATTCGGGATCCTATTGACACAAGGACAAAAGTTGCACGCAAGTTCAGTAAAATATCCAAAACCCTACTCTACTTGTGAAAAAAAAGAGGTAAATATGCTTCAATTTTGGACTCATCAACTTTCCAAGGTAGACTCTTGACCGTCCATGAGCAAGATTGTGGCTTATGGACAAGGTCATCATGTTCATGAGGCATGATTCGTTACAATAAATGAGGCAAAATTTGAGACAAAAGTAAAATTTTGAATATAGAATTGCATCGTGAGTTATATCACACCTTTACACATCACATGATTCAGAGGCTTCCACACATTTTGTATAAATATTTTTATAAGAAGTCTTTAAGGGTTAAGCTTATTATATAATCATCAAGATAAATCAGCTGAGCACTTAATTTGAGTAATGAATTCATGATCATTGCTTGAGTTACTATTTTCAATCTTGTACATTTTCTTTTGCGCTGAAATTATTTGATAGCTGAGTCTTTTTCTTTCTCATTCAACAGAGAGGGTGATATCCTTAGGACATGTATGGGAGTATGTCTAGTGTTACTTTTGTATGGGATTATGCTCAAGAAAGCAACTTCCCACGAGTCTTATAGTGAACATATTATTATGGAACTCTCTCCACACATGTCATGACACAGCCTTATTGAGTTCCAACACCGTCTCTAATGCTTTTGTTATATGCTTTATTTTATTTGTCTTATTTACTTTTCTGCATTCAACCAAAAACCTTTCAAACACCCTTTACTCAAGATCAAAGGCAGCTTACAAGTATTCTTTGGAAGACAATGATGAGGGGCATAAAGAACTTAACCAAATAGCTTTCTGTGGGTTCGATGCTCTTATTTAGAAACTATCTACAATCGATCTGTGCACTTGTAGTCATCAGGAATCTTCAAGAGTTACCGAACATTGAAAACTAAAGTGCCCAACTGCCATACATTTATCACAAGTATCATGATATGAATTACAAAATGATTCTGCACAACCATCTAACATGGCGTACAAGTTAAACAAATCTATACAAGCGGCAGTAGTATGTTTGTTGTGGTGTACATCCTCTTATTCTTCCTTCCATGAGTCCTGCAAAAGGTTAGTCTCTTCCATGGCGGTAGAGATCCTCTCATGAGAAGTGATTACTAATGCATTATCACTAAAGTTATCATAAAAATAAGTGTATATTTGGTATACTACTCCATAGATTATATCTACTCCATATATGGTATACTACTCCTTAGAATGTATATGCCCACTGACTTGCTACCAACAAATATTGGAGGGGTAAACTCCGTCGGAGCCACCGCCAGAGGGATCTCTACCTTCTCTAACATCTCCAACTTCATCACCACGATGAAGATGGAGTAGTCCACCTCTGGAGTACGGGTTTGTGGCAGTAGCTTGATCTCTCTCTCTCTCTCTCTCTCTCTCTCTTGTTCTTCATAGATCTAGTACCATATGATCTTCCCTACATGATTATGGTCATATATGTAATTCCTATGCGGTGGCTCTTTATTCTACGATTTGATATTTGAGATTGGAATTTATCTATGTGTAAGATGTACTAACAGATGCATATGATGTTCCATATTCTTAGTTGCTTGTTTTGATCCAACTTGTATGCAAGAACATGTGTGGGGGAAAGTGTGTGTTAGATGGAGTAACATGGTGGTGGTGATTGAATAGTGACATTTTGTTACCTCACTAGGGATTAAGTGAATTAATGTGCTATCATTATCTAGTGACAACTTGATAATCTTGTTTGTTCAAGGTAGCATATTTGTGATTCATACATCATGTCAAAGTACTTAACGTTATGCTATGTTAATTCTTAATTTTAGATTTCTTAGAGTTTTCCCTTTCTAGAGGATTATAAGAGAGATGTGTTACATCATCTCTATGTTAGGATGTGATGCCCATATGAATGCTTATCCAACACATAGTGATGTTCCACCAATATAATATTGATGATGAATTGTTTTATGTCCACTCAGCTTTAAAGAGAATAGACAAGTGAACCCATGAACCCCAGTCCAAATTTTCTCATCGTAAACAACCTACAACACTATTGTTATATTTTACTTTTACTTCAATTTATTATCTAAAAAACAAAAATACTTTCTTTGTTGCAAACGCAAAGAAAACACAAAAAGACCTTTATTTATTGCATTTACTTTATTTTCATTTTCTTTACGGTTTCACTTTACTTAGTTATTATTATTTCATATTATTAATATGAAACCTTGTGCTTGACAACCACACGATGGAGTTGGGGACACAAGGCAAAAACTTTACTTTGCAGGTTGCTTGAGAAGAGAAGAAAAATATACTCTTTGCCATTTCCCCGAAAGTTCGATATAAACACTTGATTCACCATTGTGGGGAAAATACGCTTGCTACAACACTCTGCACTTGGAGTCCCAATGAGTTGGTACACATAAAGTTGTTGCAATTAGAAAGTCAGAGGGCTTGCTAGCTTTTGTTGACGGTGCTACAAACCACAAAGATTCGTGGGACGCAGAGGCACCAGAATTACCTAAGGACTTGATCCTAGAAAATAGGAGGATCGAGTTTCTGATGAAGAAGAAGGGTTTAAGGGGATCCAATTTGGTGCATTGCTGGTTGGATCATATGATTCAACCTCTACAACATCATGGTGACCGGATGATGCACAAGGTCTCCCTTGATAAAAAGGACAGCTTGAAGGTCTGATGACTGCAAGTACACAGATCGTTTGTAGCTAGTTTCAAAATAAAGATATCAATCCCACATGAAGCAGTAGGCAAAAGACTAAAATGCTTTTAACTAAAACTGAACGAAGTACTTAAGAAATAATTTTAAGATGCAAGAAAAATATAATTGTTTTAAGGATTTTTTCTGGGTTTTTGATTGAGCAAAGTAATTAAACAAACTAAAGTAAAACTTAATGCAGAAAGTAGGAATCACGTATGTAAGAAAGCTTGGAACTACAATAGGGGAAAAGGCGTTCTCAGGGAATGGTGGATACACCGCTAGCAATTTAGATAGAGTAATCAAGATTATCATAGAAAATATTCTCATGACATATATGTTTGTGGGAGGAGCTCTATAAATGGACGAAAAGGCAGGAACCACTGCACACATGATCCGTCATGACCATAGCTGACAGGTAAACGACATCAATCGTATTAACTCGCTATTAAGGGATTTATCCCGTGGCATGGACATGGCTTAATGAGTTCTCCTTTCTTCCCCAAGTTAGTAGATAAGGAATGAACAACTTTATAGTCACAGTAAGTGTTATCATCCCTCCGTCTACCAAGAAGTAATACCCTTCATCAAGTCCCCGTAAGAGGCAAATATTAAGAGGTGCACAACTCTCAACATCAAGATGAAGACAATTAACACATACACGTAATGATGTATACCATGATAATCCCTATCTTATCTCGATAAGATGCTAGGATTTCTCTTCTCCCCAAGAACTAATGATCTACTCAGACATGGAGGCAAACATCATGGCAATGATAATAGAAACAATTATAGATGAATAGTTCTTGTATAAACCCACAACTAGTACGAGAATTACAACAAGATCTAGATGGGGTGTAGATGGGATGGATGGAGATGTTGGTGATTCAGCGGTTGATGAAGATGAAGATCGATGCCTTGGCCTCCTAGATCTACGTAGGGTGAAGATGGATCCGTTGGGCAAGTTCCCCCTCCAGATCCCTTCTGGAGGTGAGGTTTTCGGTGATTTATGAGTGTTCTGTATGTCGTCTCTTCGATCCAATTGCACGGGGCAAAACTATTTGAGGATGCGGTGGCGGCGGCAACTATACAGTGGGAACTATACGGCCGGAAAAAGTGTTCCCGCTATATAGTTGGTCGTTAAACCTACTGGTTGCTGCGATCACCTTGGGTTTTCTTCTGGTGTTATTGATATTTCCCAAATTAGCAATTTACGCTGTTTTTTACTCCTTTTCTCTCCAATTAAACTGGTCCAAGAATTGTGTCCATCGTATCCATCATCTGTTCTGATCATGGGGAAAATAGACATAAAAGATGCGCGCAAACGCCATAAAATACCAAGATCCTACCACTATAGTGCAAAATAATAATATAAAACATGATGCAAATATGCACTCATCAACTTCCCCAAGCTTAGACTCTTGCTCGTCTCGAGCAAGGTTAGCTTAATGGATGTGATCCTCATATTCATGAAGCTGAGTCGATAAAATAAATGAGGCAGTTGCCACATGTGTTTATCGTATATGATACATAGGAATAAGTTCATGAATAGTACCTTACTTGAACCATCCGGATAATATTAGCAGGCTTCCACACCTTCGCATTTAACAGTTCACAAAAGATTACTCTCAATATGATGTAAAAGTGTATCAGTTCGACCGAATGAGTTAGCGAGGTAGTCCCAAGTGTTTTAGGATTAACATATTCACTTGGGATTTAAAATCTCAAACGTTCCTTTGTCTCACCACAAGATAGTGGTGTATGCCTATTTTCTCTTTGCACATTTTCTTTTCTCTTTTTATATATGCTCACACTTTTGTTTAAGTGTTGTGCAAAGGATCTAGCCATACATTCCAGTTCATGAAGGAATTCAAAGATCAACAATCTCAATTATCAAATTCCAATTGTATATGAAGCATCTTTATAGCTTGGATACTCTACCTCGTCTTTTTCTCACTCTAATTTGATAGCACTTTTAATTTTCCCTTGTTCAAGGTTTCTTTCCCAACTTGATTGATTAGATAGTTTTTCCTTTTGTAAATCAAACCATGAACCTACAACATATTGACTAAATTATCTTTGTATGTTCCATTAATACCAATAGTATGGAAGACTCCTATTGCTATCATCAAGTGCAAGTAAAATTATACTCAATCCATTCATATATCTAGTAAGATAAGCACAAACTCAATAATGCTTCATATATGATAATAAACTCGAATTTCATAAAAGGGATCGACTATTCCTGAAGGGAATTCTAATGATGCACAATTTTATTTCTAAGCTCGAACTAGTGCAAAACTAAAATATTAATATAAAACTTATAAGATAGATTACAAGGTCTTAAATATCTCCCCAAGCTTGGAATCAAGCCAGGAGGGATCAAATAACTCCTTGTTGGTACCTATTCCTTCTCATGGGTGAGAAGAACATTGCCTTCTTCCCTTGTGTCGCAAGCCTTAACTATGCGTGCAAGGCGGCTACTGAGCTCGGCCATGTCGAATTGAAGCTTCAAAATAACCTTCTAGAGGAATTTCTTCTCATTTGTCAACTCAAAAATAGTTTTGATTAAGAAACCAACTCTACCATCGATGTCATTGACCTTTTGCTCAAGGTCTTTGCTTATCATCCAGTAGGAGTCAATCCCATCTCCAATAGTTTCAACACATGCTTTTGAGGCTCTTTCCAATTGATAGATCTTATCATGAATCTCATATGGCCACACCTTCTTAGACTTGAGAGCTGACGGACTGAGAGGAGGTTTATAATAAGATCATATGTTGTGATGATAAAGATTAGGGGGATACTCATCCTTGCTCTTTTCCTGATCTGCTTGTCTCATCATGTCCATCCTCTGCGGGAACATGTCCTCCCAATTCGGGAGATGCTTGATCTCCGGGCTAGATGGCGATGATGCTTCTTTAGGTTCTACTTCTTCGATCCTATTCACGGGCTTCTCTTCTTTCTTCCTCTAAATCTTGTTGACATGAAAAGGCTGCATGGATTCACTGCACGGATATTTTTAGAAGGAGCTTGTATAGGTATGGCGATGATTTTCAAGGCTAGAGGCTATAGCTCTGCGAAAACTTAATGAAAAGGGTTAGATTCAATCATCTTTAAAAGGGAGGTCCAGTGGCGGAGCTAGCCCAACTAGGTAGCCTGGGCAACCTACAAAGCGTTATGGCCTATGATTCTTTGCCCACAATTTTTTTTGATTAACTAGTATGTACCTTTAATACCTATACGTAGTATTCTGGCTAGAGCCCGGGCAACTGCCCGGCCTTGCCGGCCTGAAGCTCCGCCACTGGGGAGGTCGAAAACCCTAGCCCCCATCCATAACGAGCAACTATACGGGCGTGGCTCGTATATGTCCCGTCGTATAGTTGAGAACCAACTTATATTTCACTTCTACGACGGTACCAACTATACGGACGGGGATTTTATTCCCTCCGTATAGTTGGTCGTTAAACATATCGTATCCTGCAATAAAAATTTGGAGATGGCTAGATAACTATATGACCATGACTATACGGCCGAAAACTTTATTCCGGCTGTATAGTTGGTCGTTAAACCTACTGGAAACAACAAAAGTTACCTGTATCTCCGAGAATTCTATATTAATCTGAAACTTAATGAAATACCAAGTTTTGACAGAAAAATGATAGTTTAATTTTCGACCAACATTAATATCCATTGAACGGGATTTTAGCATTTACCAAACTTCTTCTATTTAACTAGAGCTTTAAGTTTTCCTTATTCAACACAAGCTTAACTAAAACTTAATTGAAAGTTTAAAACTTTACTCAAACCTTTATTTCACATGGGTTTCCTCCCATGAAGCGCTCTTTTATGGTCAATAGCTTGACCGTGATATTGATCATTTAGGCTCGATTTTATCCTTGCTGCAGTTGCCATTCCTTGTATATTTTTGATTAATCACCTCTTTGTTGGAGATATGCCCAAGAGGCAATAATAAAGTGGTTATTATCATATCTTCATGCTTATGATAAATATTTACATACCATGCTATAATTGTATTAATCGTAAACATTAATACTTGTGTGATTTGTAAACATAAAAGAGTCCCTAGTAAAGCCTCTTGTTAAACTAGCTTGTTGGTTAATATATGATCATGGTTTCCTGATCATGAACATAGAGATGTTATTAACAACTGGGTCATATCATTAGGAGAATGATGCGTAGCATAAAGATCAAGTCATTTAATATAGTTCATTTTCTATAAGCTTTTTGATACATAGTAACCTAATTCCTTAGACCATGAGATCATGCTTATCACCATCACTGGAAGGATGCTTTGATGACATCAAACACCACACCGTAACTGGGTGGCTATAAAGGTGGCATTGGGTGTTCGGAATGTATGGGTTGAAACACATGGATCAAGAGTGGGATTTCTCCATCCATATGACGGATAGATATACTCTAGGCCCTCTCGGTGGAATGTCATCCAATTAGCTTGCAAGATGTAACATCCCAAAAATACTAAACTTGGATCATCAAACTCTAATCCTCAAAATTAGGGTTAACAAAAACTTTTCTAATTAAAATTATGAATGCATGCATATGTGTATGCATTTAATTTGAAATTCTTTGGAACCACCTTGTTTGTTTGTTTCATTGCTTGTAAAATGTTTCTTAGGTGAAATAAACATCATCTAAAACATTTCCCACACTTTTCCTAAAGACAAGTAAATCAAAACAAATATATTAAGGGAATGGTCATTTTGACCAATTTAACTCCCATGCCTACTTTGGCTGTCTCAAACTTTCAAAACCTAACAGAAACTTTTCTGGATCTTTGCACCCCTTGAATGTACTCATAACAAAGTATCAAGGCCCACTTTGTGATCATCCAGAAACTTTCAAATGCATAGTTTAAATGACAATTCAAAATTGAATCTTTCTCATATGGGAAGAAACCACTTTTTCAAAAACCACTCAAACAAGCTCAACTTTCGAAACCCAAGCATCTGTAGACTCACCAGCACCAATCTAGCAAACCCACCAAAAATCATTTCAAAATTCAAAACTTGAATTCATGCGGCCATTTCATCAAACAAGTTGCAGACACAAATCAAACAAACATCAAACACTATAGTGTGCAGTAAATTTGGCCTAACTTGTTCCCTAGTTAGCTCACAACCAGCTCAGTAGATCATCTAGCAAGATTAACCAAGCACTACCATCACTGTGAGCTTGCCATTGTCATCAATGGTGAACAGCCGAGCACCCCCTTGCCACCCCATAGTCGACAGCAAGCTAGGAGCAGCAGCAAGCCTGGCCAGCATGTCTGGGAGGCAGCCCACCATCCACCGCCACTCACTGTCCCAGCCGCGAGCGTTGCCAAGCCCTGGACCACACGCACAAACCGCACCCAGACCGCCAGCGACCATGCCGAGCGTGCGCCAGAGCGTCACCCTCGACCGAAGCTCACAGACCGCGCGCCGCCCTTGCCGCTTGCATACATGACCACCACCGACCCAGGAGACCGCCAGACATCCCCGTTCGCCGCCCCGTGACGCACAGCCACAGCTCGCCGCCGAAGACGCCACCTCTGCCGCGCAGAGCGTCGCATGTTCCAGACCAAGCCGCACCTCCCCACGCCTCAAAACCATGTCGTTGAGCATCGCCAGGAGACACCGCACCGTCCCCTACCATCGCCCATGCCAATAGCCAGTAATATCGCTTCGACGAGCTCACCGGCGCCTGACGGTCCCCTCGCTCGACTATAAATAGAGGCCACCCCCACTCGATTTCTTCACACCATCTCACTCCCCTCTCCTCACTGATCGTGCCACACCATTCTCAGAGAAAGGCGAGCACCACCTCGCCGGAATTTCACCGGAGCCCGCCGCCTCTCGAGAAGAAGGGAGCCAGCAATTGGAGCCGCCCCACGAGAAGCCACCGATACCAGGACTCTGCCATCGATTCCGCTTCGCCGACCCTCGCCAGCACCCCGGTGAGCCCCAGCGACCCTCACTGGCTGCGTAGGTTTCGTTCTCGCCGGCGTTGTCTCGCGTCGACGATGACTCCCAGCCGTTGGATTAGAATCAGATCGAACGACCCACAACGCCCCATACCGTTTTGCCCCTCCCCGTGTCACTGACGAGTGGGGACACCCACTTAAGTAGCCCGCGGGAGCACTGCGCTTAGCAGGCCGGCCCAGTAACTTTTCCCGTGCAGCCCAGTTATTCAAATTAAACCTTTTTCTTTTTAATTCAAACACACTTCTGTACCCAACTTCAAAAATCAATCCAGATAGATTCAGTGCACCAAATTGAATGAAACCAATTTTGTTGGAAAGGCCTGTGAATGCTGAATCCAAGCCCGTTGGATTCAAGTCATTTGGATCTGTAGATCAGCCATAGTAAAAATAACAAGGCAGAAGCTTTTCTGCATTCAAACATTTTTCAAATTTAAACCATAATAGCTTTTGAGTTGATTCCAACTCTCAAAAATCACATTTAACCATACCTTTCAGAATATATAAAAATATATAGGTTTACTTGCAGAAATAATGTTCAAGTAATAAAAGAATGCCCCATAGGCATTTCTAGTCATTATATTTAAATGAAATAAAAGGGTAAAACCTTATTAAATTGTGACACCACTTTAAATCACATACCCTTGGACTACAATATGTGGTGATGACATGTGTCAACATGATCCCATGATTGGTTTGGAGAATATTAAATCTTAAGTAGTTTTTCAATGAGTAGAAATTACTTTTCTAAAAATAAAAGGAATTAAACCAAGCCTTAACCTTGTAATGTTAGAGATGATGCTAGATCATCTATAGGACCCTAGTGTGTGATGATTGCAAGTAGTTAAGTATTGTTTGGTGATTGTGTACCTCGTATTTATTTATAGACGCTAGTACCGACCAAGGATACGAGGAGGAAGGAGGATACTACGAGGAAGAAGCCGAGGAGAACTTCAACCACTGCTATGCACAAGGCAAGCTTTATTAACTAAGTGGACCAATGCAAGCTAACCCTTGCAAGATACCCTACTGATGCCACAAACCACTACTTGTTACTATGCCCACTATATGCCTGAAGCATATGTGATCATACCCACTTGATAAACCAATCCTAGTTTTACTTGCAAGCTTCTTACTTTATTTCTTTATCAAAGCTTATTTAAAGTTTACTTGAGAGTTTGGTAGATACTAGAAGGTTATCTGAAGGTTGCATAAAGAGCATAAAATTTGGCCTAAGTTAGAAACCTTGGTATCTTCCTAAGATATAAGGTTGTACTTAGTTGAAACTCCACTAGTTTACCACCCCTCATTATTGCTTACCCCCACCTGTAGATGCTAGTGCTAAGCATAAAACTTGATCAACTTTACATGGGAACACTTGGTGGAAAATGGTTATGAAAACCTTGGAATGATGGATCATTCTATTGAAATGTTTTGGACATGTGTTTCTAAACACTTGATGATTTTGGTGATGAAAATGTTGAGGCATGAGCCTTAGCCCTTTATAAAACTGATGGTTGTCTGGATGTGATACCATTCCAATTTTATCGTACAACCACAATACCCGAAGATTGGGTAGGGCTTGACTGGAAACTTATGTACCTTAGTATTAGTTCCCTCACAGCCAAGGTCTGAGCTGAGGCTACCTTGTGAAGATTGTCCACATGTGCAGTACCCAAGATGACAGTTGGTCATGGTTGGGAGGCCAAACTCACAGGAGAGGTGCTTATACTAGGGCGTGTAATCGAAAGGTTAAGATTGATTATCCGCATGCTGAGTATGGTGAATTCAGGATTTGTTCCTGACGGATCTATCGAATGTTGTCGTGAAAGTGTACAATCTCTACAGAGTGTCAAACTATTCGAATAGCCGCGTCCACGGTTATGGACAGTTGGAGTGGCCATACTGTTCCCCCGTCAGACTTTTCAAAATGACTTGTGAAATGAATTGAGACTTTGACTTGACCACAACAGAGTTGTGACCTGAGTTACAAGATCCCACTTAGGAGTTATAAAACTTTGGCTAGTTTTGGAACTTAGTAGAGATAAATCTGGCTTTTTCAAAACAACCTTAGAGCCTAGTGTCCTATTATCCAAAAACCCCTTTACCTGTTAGTATTAGTTTGCGAGTACTTAAAGAGTACTCATGGCTTTGTCCCTGGCTATTCCCATGGCCAGACTATGAAGAGGAGTACCTGGAAGATGGACCCGTGAAGGTTACGACAACTAGGATCATCTCCCATCGTCAAGCATTGCGTGACCTCAAGATGGAGCTCACTGCTACCGTTATTATTACGTATTCCGCTGCTTGAAGTTGTATTAAGAACTGGATCATGAGATCCCTATTTGTGTAAGACCTTATATATGGTTTGTAATGTATGATGTACTGTGGTATCCAATTCTGTTATGTCTCGCAAAAATGGTAATCCTGGGATTGCGATGTATGGCATAACAGACATCTGGGATTAAAAATCCGGGTGTTGACAAGTTGGTATCAGAACCATTCTGACCATAGGAGACCCTAGTTAGACTGGACGTTTGAACCAAAAACTTAGTTTCAAAACCAAAGAAAACAAATATTTACAAAAGCTTATTATCATTCTTATCTCTTTGATTCTTTTAGAAAAATCCATGTTCCTCAAAAACTCTTGCAAAATACATAAAATTTTGACACACTTGATCACTCTGCTAACCTACTCATCCTCTATTCTTATAGATGGACGTGAAGTAGAGCAAGTTTTATCAGTTGGGGAATGGAGGAGACCTTATCTTTGAGAGGGATTTGGACCAGCTTTCGGAATTCTGGAGCGTCCGCACCCCGAGTTCTTCGGAGCTCAGCTCAATGATCAAGGAGGAGAAGATCTGTAGTGGCTAATTGTTGCAAGTCTCCGAGGAAAGATTGAACCTCCCACCGTGGAGGGAATTCAGTTTACCTTGAGGGAAAACAACTGGCTCGATGGACTTGCCAGGGCCATGCAGGAAGCTCTTTCCCGTCTGTGTGGGCAGAGCATCAATCAGATCAAGGGTACTCGCTTTGAGTTTTTCCCAAGGCGTGATGCAAATGGACAACCACTGGAAGCCCCATACCACCCCGAGCTGAAGACTCAATTGGACCACCTTAGCTTCATGATGTACAATCGTCAACAGGAGTTGGATAATTCCGTGACTACTGCAACCACAAGTCTGCCATCATCAAGACGAAGGACCAAACCATCGCCATGCTAGCAAAAGATCGCAAGTCTCGTCGCCGTCAGCTCGACAAGAAGGAGCACATCATTGCCCGTCTTCGCCACCGCATCTCATCTCTGGAGGAGACCATCCATGAGAGAGAGACATGCAGTTGGAGGAAAGGGAGAATGCCGGAGAGGATCTTCGTGGAGACCCTTACTCCTATCTCAGCGATGACGATGATTTTCCGGTGGATCAGGCCATGGGCTTCTTCACCGATGAGGATGATTTCGCCTTCATCGATGATGATGAAGATGATGAAGCCACAGATTCCGAGGAGTAGTAGCACTTGAGCACTAGCGTAGTGAGTAGTATTCGGTCCCACTGTATCGTAGTTCTTAGAATGGTTCTTAAAACCATCTGTTTTTCTTTGTTGTGGTGTGTGTTGTACTGGGTGCTATGAATGAATGAATGAAAAAGCAAGTTGCTAGAAAAATCTGAGTCAAACCTTTAAAACTTTTCAAAGTCCCCGAAACCTTAGAAATTTCCCTCTTTTCTCATGATCTACCTCAATCTTCAGATGCCACGTGGAGGAAGTGGTTCAGCCCCGGACCCGATGTTGCAGATTCTGCAAATGTTGACTTCGACCGCCTTGAAACGAGCGTCAAGCCAACCTAGCCACCCTTCAGCAGATAGCCCAACTTGCCCACAACAACCAAGGCCACGGAAATCAGGATAACCATGTATCTAAGCTCAAGAATTTCTAGAATACTAACCCACCTGTTTTCACTAAGTCAGAAGAGCCCCTAGACGCCGATGATTGGCTGCAAACCATGGAAAATAACCTAGAAGTCGCTGGAGTGGAAGCCAACGAGAAAGTTCTGTTTGCCACCCACTATCTAGCCGGAGATGCCAGGGCATGGTGGAACAGTGTTCGTGCAATGACCGGAGGCCAGATGATGACCTGGGAGGAATCCATGGTCAAGTTTAGCAGAACTCATGTACCACCGGGTTTAATCAAGAGAATGAGATACGAGTTCAGAGAGCTGAAGCAAGGAAGGATGACTGTAGTGGAATACCGTGACAAATTTTTGTCATTAGCTAGTTATGCCCCGGATGAGATAGACACGGAAGCCAAGAAGAAAGAAAGATTCCTGAATGGTCTGCATGACGATATGCAGACAGTGTTAGTCAATATCCCCTTTGCTGATATTGAAGCCCTTGTCGACTCTGCCATCCAGATGGAAGGAAAGATCAACCAAGCCAATGAGAACCGCAAGCGTCGTATGATGCATCAGCCAGGAACCCATCAGACCCCAAAGTATCGCCCCAACCCATCTCCAGGATTTGCCCCAAGAACCAACAGACCCCCGATGACCCGTCCCACCTATCCCAACCATGGAAACCCTAGACCCGGAGGAAATCACAACAACCCCGGCAACTCTAGCAATTTCACCCATGCCCCACCCAAGTTCAACACCAACAATGCTGCCACCAACACCAACACTGCCCCGAGGACTGGAAGCAATGTTGTGCCTGTCACAGCCAAGGACAAGTCGCAAGTGACTTGTTATGACTATGGAAATAAAGGCACCTATTCCAACGAGTTCCCCAACAAGAAGAATGCTACAGCCCCCAATACCAATGTCCCAGCTCAGCAGCAGCGTCGTGTTCAGCCAGGAAGAAGATTTGCCCCAGGGAATTCGCTCAACCGCAACGGCCGTCTTTTTCTCATGCATGCTGAAGAAGCTCAGGAAGCTCCAGACGTCGTGCTGGGTATGTTTTCTGTTAATTCAGTACTTGCAAGAGTGTTGTTTGACTCGGGTGCATCGCATTCATTTGTCACCGAAGAATTTGTCTGCACTAGTAAAATTCAACCAACCAAACTGAAGCATGTAATGATTGTTCAAATTCCCGGATCAACCACCAAGGCTAGGCAAATTTGCAAAGCCGTCCCTATCTGAATCCATGGCATAGATTTTTATGCTAATCTGATAGTAGTCGGAACTAAAGGTTTGGAAGTAGTACTAGGAATGGATTGGATGTCCAAACATAAAGGATTGATTGACTGTGCCAAGAAAGCCATCACCATGACCAGTACAGCTGGAATATCAGTCAAGCATATATCTAAAACCTTACCTCGTCAATTCAAATGCAGCAAGAGTATAGCCCAACCTACCATTGACCAAGTCCGGATAGTCTGTGAATACCCCAATGTATTTCCAGATGTTTTGCCCGGTATGCCCCCAGATCGGGATATCGAGTTTATCATTGAACTAATCCCTGGAACCGGACCCATAGCCCAGAGACCCTATAGTATGAACCCGTCAGAGCTCGTAGAACTGAAGAAGAAACTGGATTCCATGCTGGAAATTGGATTGATTCAACCAAGTGCGTCACCTTGGAGATCACCTGTCTTGTTTGTGGACAAGAAGGATGGAGGTAACCGTTTGTGTACGGATTATCGGAAGTTGAATGATGTCACCATCAAGAACAAGTACCCCTTGCCCAAAATAGAAGATTTGTTTGATCAGTTGACCGGTGCCAAAGTGTTTTCTAAGATTGATCTTAGAACTGGTTATCATCAACTCAAGATTCGTGCAGAGGATATTCCAAAGGCTGCCTTTACCACCAGATATGGACTATACGAGTATACAGTCATGTCTTTTGGATTAACCAATGCCCCCGCTTATTTCATGAACCTCATGAATAAGATTTTTATGGACTTCCTGGATAAGTTTGTTGTTGTTTTCATCGATGACATTCTGATTTACTCCAAATCATAAGAAGAACATGAGCTACACCTAAGGACCATTCTTGGAACCCTTAGAGAGCATCAGTTGTATGCCAAGTTTAGCAAATGTGAATTCTGGTTACAGGAGGTAGGATTCCTCGGTCACATTGTATCATCCAGAGGAATTGCCGTTGACCCTGCCAAAGTGAAAGATGTAGAAGATTGGCAAGCCCCAACCACTCAAACCCAAGTCCGTGCTTTTCTCGGATTGGCGGGATATTACCGCAAATTCGTACAAGGATTCTCGAGTATCGCCAGACCTTTGACTCAATTGCTGAAGAAGGACAAGAAGTTTGAATGGACCGACAAATGTGAAGCGAGTTTTCAAGAACTCAAAAGGAGATTGATTTCAGCCCCCATCTTGATCATGCCGGATATCACTAAGCCCTTCGATGTGTATTCTGACGCATCCAAGATTGGTCTCGGATGTGTGCTAATGCAAGAAGGCAAGGTTATATCTTATCTATCTCGACAATTGAAGCAACATGAGAAAAACTACCCAACCCATGACCTCAAACTCGCAGCCGTAGTTCTAGCCCTGAAGACATGGAGACATTACCTGATGGGAAATCGTTGTGAGATTTATTCGGATCACAAGAGCCTAAAGTATATATTCACTCAGAAGGAGCTGAATATGAGGCAGAGAAGATGGATTGAGCTAATCAAGGATTACGATCTGGACATTCACTATCACCCTGGTAAAGCCAACGTAGTAGCTGATGCCCTTAGCAGATTGCCGTGCCGCTTGAACTCCATGATTTTGAAGGAGCAACCAAGCTTGCACAAGGAGATGGAAGATTTTCGGATGGAATTAGTAAATGAAGTTTTTTTGGCTAGCATAGAACTCCAGCCCACTTTGATCAGTCAGATCAAAGAGGCGCAGAAAGGAAGTGCTAGTATTGACGGAATCAAGCGTCGTATCGGTACAGGCAAAGTACCCAGATTCACCGAGGACGAAGGAGTGTTGTGGTATAAAGGATGCCTTTGTGTACCAGCAGATTCCGAGTTGAAAGGAGTTAATTTAAAGGAGGCTCATGATACTCTTTATTCTATCCATCCCGGAGGAACTAAGATGTATCAAGATTTGAAAGAGAAATTTTGGTGGCATAAGATGAAGCGAGAAATTGGAAGCTATATCGCCAAGTGTGATATATGTCAGTGAGTCAAGGCAGGACATCAAAGATCTGCTGGATTGTTGCAACCTTTGCAGATTCCGGAATGGAAATGGGATTCTGTAGGAATGGACTTTATCACTGGACTGCCTACTTCTAGTGGGGGAAATGACTCTATCTGGGTCATAGTGGACAGATTGTCCAAAGTCACCCATTTCTTGCCCGTCAAAACCACCTATCAGAGTTCGAAACTAGCGGAATTGTACATCGCTAGAATCGTCAGTTTGCACGGAGTCCCTAAGAACATTGTATCGGATCGAGGAACTCAGCTTACCTCGAGATTCTGGAAGAAAGTTCAAGAAGGTTTAGGAACCCGCCTAGATTTCAGTACCGCGTATCACCCTTAGACAGATGGACAAACAGAGCGAGTAAACCAAATACTCGAAGATATGCTGAGAGCCTATGTGTTAGAATATGGATCCAAGTGGGAAGACTGTCTGCCGTTTGCAGAATTTTCATACAACAACAGTTACCAAGCCAGTTTGCAAATGGCCCCATTTGAGTTCATGTACGGAAGAAAGTGTCGCACCCCTTTGAACTGGTCGGAAGTAGGAGAGAGTCAGATCTTCGGACCCGACATCCTACGAGAAGCAGAAGAGAAGGTTCACAAGATTCGTGAGCACCTCAAGACCGCCCAATCCAGACAGATGAGTTACGCCGACAAGAGGCGTCGAGACCTCGCTTTCAACATAGGAGATTTTGTTTATCTGAAAGTGTCGCCATTGAAGGGAATGCAGCGTTTCCAACTCAAAGGAAAGTTAGCCCCCAGATATATCGGACCTTTCAAAATTCTGAACCGTCAAGGAGAAGTATCGTATCAATTGGAGCTACCCGAAGAGATGTCAGCCGTGCACAGTGTGTTCCATATCTCATTACTTTGCAAGTGTCTCGAAGTCCCCGAGAAGAATGAAGTGTTCAAGAATATCGATCATCGGACCATAGAGATCAATGATGACCTGACCTATCCCGAAGTACCCATCCGTATTTTGGAATAAGATTTTCGAACTACCCGAACCCGAAGCATCAAGTTTCTCAAGATTAAGTAAGAGGAAGCTACCTGGGAACGCGAAGATCACATCAGGACGGAGTTTCCCGATCTCTTCAAATCCTAGGTAATCTTTTCGTCCTTTTTCAAATCTCGGGACGAGATTTTGTTTAAGGGGGGAAGGTTTGTAACATCCCAAAAATACTAAACTTGGATCATCAAACTCTAATCCTCAAAATTAGGGTTAACAAAAACTTTTCTAATTAAAATTATGAATGCATGCATATGTGTATGCATTTAATTTGAAATTCTTTGGAACCACCTTGTTTGTTTGTTTCATTGCTTGTAAAATGTTTTTTAGGTGAAATAAACATCATCTAAAACATTTCCCACACTTTTCCTAAAGACAAGTAAATCAAAACAAATATATTAAGGGAATGGTCATTTTGACCAATTTAACTCCCATGCCTACTTTGGCTGTCTCAAACTTTCAAAACCTAACAGAAACTTTTCTGGATCTTTGCACCCCTTGAATATACTCATAGCAAAGTATCAAGGCCCACTTTGTGATCATCCAGAAACTTTCAAATGCATAGTTTAAATGACAATTCAAAATTGAATCTTTCTCATATGGGAAGATCCCACTTTTTCAAAAACCACTCAAACAAGCTCAACTTTCAAAACCCAAGCATCTGCAGACTCACCAGCACCAATCTAGCAAACCCACCAAAAATCATTTCAAAATTCAAAACTTGAATTCATGCGGCCATTTCATCAAACAAGTTGCAGACACAAATCAAACAAACATCAAACACTATAGTGTGTAGTAAATTTGGCCTAACTTGTTCCCTAGTTAGCTCACAACCAGCTCAGTAGATCATCTAGCAAGATTAATCAAGCACTAGCATCACTGTGAGCTTGCCATTGTCATCAATGGTGAACAGCCGAGCACCCCCTTGCCACCCCATAGTCGACAGCAAGCTAGGAGCAGCAACAAGCCTATCCAGCATGTCTGGGAGGCAGCCCACCGTCCACCGCCACTCACTGTGCCAGCCGCGAGCGTTGCCAATCCCTGGACCACACGCACTGACCACGCCCAGACCGCCAGCGACCATGCCGAGCGTGCGCTAGAGTGTCACCCTCGACCGAAGCCCACAGACCGCGCACCGCCCTTGCCGCTTGCATACATGACCACCACCGACCCAGGAGACCGCCAGACATCCCCGTTCGCCGCCCCGTGACGCACAGCCACCGCTCGCTGCCGAAGACGCCGCCTCTGCCGCGCAGAGCGTCGCATGTTCCAGACCAAGCCGCACCGCCCCACGCCTCAAAACCATGTCGTTGAGCATCGCCAGGAGACACCGCACCGTCCCCTACCGTCGCCCATGCCAATAGCCGCCTGTAGCATCGCCCCCGACGAGCTCACCATGTGCCCCGACGGTCCCCTCGCTCGACCATAAATAGAGGCCACCCCCGCTCGATTTCTTCACACCATCTCACTCCCCTCTCCTCACTGATCGTGCCACACCATTCTAAGAGCAAGGCGAGCACCACCTCGCCGGAATTTCACCGGAGCCCGCCGCCTCTGGAGAAGAAGGGAGCCAGCAATTGGAGCCACCCCACGAGAAGCCACCGGTACCAGGAGCTTCGCCGTCATCGACTTCGTCGTTCGCCCGCCTCGCCGACCCTCGCCAGCACCCCGGTGAGCCCCTAGCGACCCTCACTGGCCGCGCTAGGTATCGTTCTCGCCGGCCTTGTCTCGCGTCGACGATGACTCCCAGCCGTTGGATTAGAATCAGATCGAACGACCCACAGCGCCCCATACCGTTTCACCCCTCCCCGTGTCACTGACGAGTGGGGACACCCACTTAAGCAGCCCGCGGGAGCACTGCACTTAGCAGGCCGGCCCAGTAACTTTTAGTGTGCAACCTAGTTATTCAAATTAAACCTTTTTCTTTTTAATTCAAACACACTTTTGTATCCAACTTCAAAAATCAATCCAGATCGATTCAGTGCACCAAATTGAATGAAACCAATTTTGTTGGAAAGGTATGTGAATGCTGAATCCAAGTCCGTTGGATTCAAGTCATTTGGATCTGTAGATCACCCATAGTAAAAATAACAAGGCAGAAGCTTTTCTGCATTCAAACATTTTTCAAATTGAAACCATAATAGCTTTTGAGTTGATTCCAACTCTCAAAAATCACATTTAACCATACCTTTCAGAATATATAAAAATATATAGGTTTACTTGCAGAAATAATGTTCAGGTAATAAAAGAATGCCCCATAGGAATTTCTAGTCATTATATTTAAATGAAATAAAAGGGTAAAACCTTATTAAATTGTGACAACACTTTAAATCACATTCCCTTGGACTACAATATGTGGTGATGACATGTGTCAACATGATCCCATGATTGGTTTGGAGAATATTAAATCTTAAGTAGTTTTTCAATGAGTAGAAATTACTTTTCTAAAAATAAAAGGAATTAAACCAAGCCTTAACCTTGTAATGTTAGAGATGATGCTAGATCATCTCTAGGACCCTATTGTGTGATGATTGCAAGTAGTTAAGTATTGTTTGGTGATTGTGTACCTCGTATTTATTTATAGACGCTAGTACCGACCAAGGATACGAGGAGGAAGGAGGATACTACGAAGAAGAAGCCGAGGAGAGCTTCAACCACTGTCTGCACAAGGCAAGCTTTATTAACTAAGTGGACCAATGCAAGCTAACCCTTGCAAGATACCCTACTGATGCCACAAACCACTACTTGTTACTATGCCCACTATATGCCTTAAGCATATGTGATCATACCCACTTGATAAACCAATCCTAGTTTTACTTGCAAGCTTCTTACTTTATTTCTTTATCAAAGCTTACTTATAGTTTACTTGAGAGTTTGGTAGATACTAGAAGGTTATCTGAAGGTTGCATAAAGAGCATAAAATTTGGCCTAAGTTAGAAACCTTGGTATCTTCCTAAGATATAAGGTTGTACTTAGTTGAAAATACACTAGTTTACCACCCCTCATTATTGCTTACCCCCACCTGTAGATGCTAGTGCTAAGCATAAAACTTGATCAACTTTAGATGGGAACTTTTGGTGGAAAAATGGTTATGAAAACCTTGGAATGATGGATCATTCTATTGAAATGTTTTGGACATGTGTTTCCAAACACTTGATGATTTTGGTGATGAAAATGTTGAGGCATGAGCCTTAGCCCTTTATAAAACTGATGGTTGTCTGGATGCGATACCATTCCAATTTTATCGTACAACCACAATACCCGAAGATTGGGTAGGGCTTGACTGGAAACTTATGTACCTTAGTATTAGTTCCCTCATGACCAAGGTCTGAGCTGAGGCTACCTTGTGAAGATTGTCCACATGTGCAGTACCCAAGATGACAGTTGGTCATGGTTGGGAGGCCAAACTCACAGGAGAGGTGCTTATACTAGGGCGTGTAATCGAAAGGTTAAGATTGATTATCCGCATGCTGAGTATGGTGAATTCAGGATTTGTTCCTGACGGATCTATCGAATGTTGTGGTGAAAGTGTACAATCTCTACAGAGTGTCAAACTATTCGAATAGCCGCTTCCACGGTTATGGACATTTGGAGTGGCCATACTGTTCCCCCGTCAGACTTTTCAAAATGACTTGTGAAATGAATTGAGACTTTGACTTGACCACAACAGAGTTGTGACCTGAGTTACAAGATCCCACGTAGGAGTTATAAAACTTTGGCTAGTTTTGGAACTTAGTAGAGATAAATCTGGCTTTTGCAGAACAACCTTAGAGCCTAGTGTCCTATTATCCAAAAACCCCTTTACCTGCTAGTATTAGTTTGCGAGTACTTAAAGAATACTCATGGCTTTGTCCCTGGCTATTCCCATGGCCAGACTATGAAGAGGAGTACCTGGAAGATGGACCCTAGGAAGGTTACGACAACTAGGATCATCTCCCATCGTCAGCATTGCCTGTGACCCCAAAGATGGAGCTTCGCCTACGCTACCGTTATTATTACGTATTCCGCTGCTTGAAGTTGTATTAAGAACTGGATCATGAGATCCCTATTTGTGTAATACCTTATATATGGTTTGTAATGGATGATGTACTGTGGTATCCAATTCTGTTATGTCTTGCAAAAATGGTAATCCTGGGATTGCGATGTATGGCATAACAGGCATCTGGGATTAAAAATCCGGGTGTTGACACAAGCATGTGACTGGCTCACAAGGTATCACATATCACGGGAACGAGAAAAGAGTACTTATCGGTAACGAGGTTGAACTAGGTATGCAGAGAACGTGTGAAGCGCTTAACGATTGCCGGAAGGATCGTCTACGCAATCTTGAGATCGGCAAGAGTACGACTACATCACCCACGAGAATCTGCTCTCGTTAAATGCTTTGGAATCTTCGAGGGTGAGTTCCTCTATCGACTCGTTGCTACAATCTAGTAGATAGATCTTGGCTTGTTTGTTTGTATGCGGTAGAAATTTTTTGTTTTCCATGCTACGAACCCCTACAAAGGGTATCGAGCCGTGTCTATATGTAGATCTGTTGCACGAGTAGAACACAATGGTCATTATGGGCGTTGATGCTTTTGTTGTCGATTGCTTCTTGTGTACTTTGCATCTTGCGGGATGGTGGGATGAAGCCCGGCTAACCTTACATGACATCGTTCATGAGACTTGCTCCACGCTTGACATGCAACTTGTATTGCATAAGTGGCTTTATGGGTGCTGTTTCTCCCAACATAGTTAAGATTCAATTTACAACGGGTGATTGACAATACTAGTATCAATGTTGTGGTTCTTGTTCGTAAGTTAGAACGACACTTATTGAAAGCCCCAAACCACGTAAAACATGCAAAGAAAATTAGAGGCGCCTAACTTTGTTTTACAGGGGGTGTGCTGTGATGTGATATGGCCATCATTGTGATTGTATATGATGTATGCAATGTTCCTTATTGTAAGTAGTCAACCGGCAGGAGCCATATGGTTGTCTTTTAAATTCCGTTAAGACCCACGTGTCTATTATTCAAAGTAGTTGTAATAGTTAATGCTGGTGGACGACAACCATGAAGTGGCGCCATTGACCTTGACGCCATGCCGGTGATGATGGAGATCATGTTCGTGCTTGAAGATGGAGATCGGAAGCACAAGGAGAAAGGCCATATCATATCACATATTATGAATTTCATGTGATGTTAATCCTTTTATGCATCTTGTATTGCTTAGTTCACGACGGTAGCATTATAAGATGATCCCTCAAGCACACAATTTCAAGTTTTAAAGTGTTCATCCTTAGTAAGCATTGTTGCTAAAGCTCGTTGTTTTGAAGCACCACATGATGATCGGGTGTGTTAGATTCTGCGAGTATATACAACGTGAGCAAGCTAGATTTGCTCATGCGGAAGCTAAGGTTTCACCTTGACGAGCCTAGCATGTATAGACATGGTCTCGGAACACGGATCACCGAAAGGTAAAGCATGAGTCATATAGTAGATATGATGAACATGTTGATTGTTCGCCATTGAAGCTACATCAACTCTCGTGATGATCGGTTTTGATGTGGTGTATTTGGTTCGTGTGATCACTAAAACAATGTGAGGGATATTGTTTTGAGTGGGAGTTCAACGGCAATATGATTAAAAGTTGAACACTATTTATCATAAATTAAATCAAAGTGAATTTGCATAATTGTTGTAGTCATTGGCATCCGTTTACCACCTTGCGCTTAGTTATAATTGAGATGATAGAACTATAGAATTCTGGTTAGTTACTTTACGAACTGGTATCGTATTGTTTTGAAGTGTTAATCCAAAGTTTAAAAGTCCCATTGCAAACTTTCAGTAAGTTTCGATTACTCCGTGAAGTTTATTAGTTGGTATTAAATCAAGAGTAACAATTCTAGTGTTAGTATGTAAGCATCATGTTTATCTCCATGATTCTTGATATTTGAAAGATAGTTTCAATATCAAGGTAATCTAGGAGTTGAAAGAGTTGTTTCAGAAACCATCATGTATGGAAGATATTGCGATATCTGAAATGATGTTTTGGTTACAACATGATAGAGTATAATATGGCAAAGTTTATGTTCTCATATTTGATGAGACTTTACAAAATGTTGGAGACACTAGTTTTCCTAATCCTCCAAAAGGTTTTGGAGAGCAACATTATACTCGCGATTCACCGTTATAAGATAAAAGTAGCTTGATCATGAATAGTTCCGTGAGAAGGGTGAATATTTGATGTAGGTAAAATGTTTACTACATCAAGAGATTACTAAATAAAGGAATTTGAAAGAACACCAAACATTTGATGATGGTGATCTACTTCAAAGTGCAAGTCCAAAGACATTGGTATTTAACTATACACGCTTTGGACTATGTGTCATGTGTATGGATCCACTATTGATGTTGATAGATTCTTTCAAACAAAAAAGGAAATACTGAAAGAGAATCTCATAAATATATGGCAGAAAAGAAAAGACTAGAATTGTTCAGCTTAAGTATATAGATGATATACGTGTTATGGCTGTATTTTTTGCTTGTTAAATAATGTGGTTCTTAAGTATTGGATACTGAATTTGTTGGTATGAATCGTCATACGAAACAACAGAATTCATGAACTGCAATGGCCTAAGCAACTAGCAAAAGAATATGTGATAATGTTCATCGAGAACAAATAAAGGGCTATTGTATTGCTCGTTAAACATCAAAGTTTGCCTTCAAGATTTGTTTTATCAGGTATTATGAGAATAAAAGGGTTGTTCAAATAATTGTCGTAATCCATAAAATATGGATGATTTACAAATCTCGTTGGAGAAATCACATCCATAAAACTAGTGCTAAAAAATGTCGAAAGACAAATTGATTGCAAGATCACTTAGGAAGTGACATCGCCGTTTAAATTATATTGGAAAGAAAACATGAAGAAACTCCATCTGGATGGAATTTTGGAGTCTTTTGATTTTTGATCAAATGACGCTTGTGAAAACTTTCCTAGAGATAATTAAAACTTTGTTCATAGGCCAAAAGGGAACAAATGACTAGCTTATTGGAACTTGTACGTATTGTTGTATGAAGTCCATTATGTGTAGTCAAGAGCGATGGATTTCAACTTCATATGCTTTCTCCAAAAATTTGAGTGAATATATGAATATTTACTTAATAAGGATGAATTATGAAACATTGAAAAGTTCAAAGACTTTCAAGATGAAGTACAAAATCATTATAACAAGAATATAAATATTTTATGATAAGATCATAAAGGAAGATATTTGAGTTACAAAGTTTAGCATAATACCTAAGATTTAAGGAATCGTTCCGTGGATTTGCATTTTCCGAAACACCATAAGAGTATGGAGCATTCGAGATATGTAATTAAAACCTTGTTTGACATGGTAAAATCAAAGGTGTAATTCATAAAACTTCCATTATATTTTAAAGATTAAAAGCTTTAGAGACTACCATTTTTTCTACTGAAAAGAGCTTCATCATAATCCGTTGAAATGACACCATATAAAGTTATGGTTTGGGATTCAACCCAAGTTGTCCTTTCTTAAACATTGGCATGCTATGCATAAGAAAGATGTTTGCAAACAAAGTCGGATGAACCTGTCTTTGTATGTTATTTCGAATAACTGTTCCTCCATAACATCAGAGACAAAAGTGTTTGTCGCTTAGAACGTCAAGTTTCTTTGAGAAGGAATTTTTTCATGAAAAGATAAGTGGGAGGACAATAAAACTTTGATAAGGTTAAAAGAACCTTAGCTATATGTGCAAAGTTGCGCAGCGCCGAAAAGTGTTCCGGAAGCAGCAATAATGCTCATGGCTCACGTGCCTCAAAGGTTGTGGTCACGGAGATCTAAGTTTCTATTGAAACAAGTAGGTCGGGTAAACCATCAAATACCAAGATTTGAGAGTTAAATCATTATTTGACAATAATGATCCGACTACACGCAAAGAAGCGATGATGGGCCCTGACTCCATAAAATGGCTTGAAGCCATAAAATCCGTGATAGTTCCATACATGAGAAATCAAGCTTTGAACTTGAAGGACCCTTGATAAAGGTGTAAGACCTTACAGTCGTGTTTGGATCTATAAAGAAATAAACATGGATGTTTCACATCTATGAAATAGTCAACATGTTGGGAAAGAGTTCACAACAATGTTCAAAGGTTGACTATGACAAGATTTGATCTTTCATAGCGATATTTAGTCTAGACGGATTAATGTAGCAACCACTACATATAATTTTGTTATGTGGTAGTTGAATAAACAAAACAAAGTTCTTCTAATAGAATTGTTACCTAGGACGTGTGCATAACATGGTCCAAAGGGTTTTGTTATTTCAAAGGATGCTAAAAGCATATGCAAACTTCAATGGTTGAAGTGAGCATCGCAGAGTTGGAATCTTCACTATAATGAAACTGTTAAAAGAGTTTAATTTCATCGGAAACAATGAAGATTCTTGCATTTGCAAGAAATTAAGTGGGAGCGCTAAGACATATTTCTAATACATTATGTGGAAGACATATTGTTGATTGGAAATAATGTATCTTTTATTAACACATATTAAGAATTTCATCCCGATGAAAGATTTAGGCAAAACCCAAATATTTGGCATCAATATATATATAGATAGATTGAGACGCTAATATGGTTGTGCCGAAAGTACATAGATGATATATTGAATGAATTCAATATAGAAACTACAAGAAAAATTCTTGTCGCACATAAGGGATTGAATGAGTTCAATATTGATGATATATTCAAGTGTATTGACACTTAATAAGTGAAACAAAGATTCAAGTATAGATTGATACTTGATGTATGAAATCACAAAGAGTATTTATATCAATCATACTGTGATATGTACAAATCCAGATATGTCCTATGCTCTAAATGTTATGAGCATATACCAGAATGATTCATAAGATGATCATTGGACGATAGTAAGGATATTCTTATGATCTTTTGGAAGAACTAAGAATATATTGTTTTGAAGAAGTGCCAAATAGATGGTTAGTTCATTGTAAAAGTACTACATTGATACTAGTTTTTGTCACAAAGCACAAATTAATTTTATCTCAATCTAAACTAAGGGTGGCACAATATAATGGAAAGTAAGTTCCATAATGGATTTGGATGAGTTCCAAAGTTAAGACATTATGACAGATACTACAACAAAAGGGCTAAGTATATAACTGCTATTATAGCAGCTAAAGAGGGCATTTGTGTCAAGTAGTTTATTATCAAACTAGGTGTAGTTCACAGCGGGATAATACTATGAAGATATATTGTACGACAATATTATCAACATGTTTTAACCCCAAAGAACTAAAGGTCTCACCAAAGGACCAAATTTATACAAAGCCATCTCATTAGAGAATGAGTGATGCGTAGAGACGCAAAGACATGCAATTACACACGGACCTGGAAGTGTCAGATCCGGAGATCAGTTGACCACTAGCAATCGTGTACATACAACACCGGAAAGCCATAGGTGCTGAATACACAAAGGTTTGAAACTAGATTATTGACTCTAGTGCAAGTGGGATACTGTTGGAGATATGCCCAAGAGGCAATAATAAAGTGGTTATTATCATATCTTCATGCTTATGATAAATGTTTACATACCATTCTATAATTGTATTAATCGGAAACATTAATACTTGTGTGATTTGTAAACATAAAAGAGTCCCTAGTAAAGCCTCTTGTTAAACTAGCTTGTTGGTTAATATATGATCATGGTTTCCTGATCATGAACATAGAGATGTTATTAACAACTGGGTCATATCATTAGGAGAATGATGTGTTGGACATACTCCTATAGTTAAGCGTAGCATAAAGATCAAGTCATTTAATATAGTTCATTTGCTATAAGCTTTCTGATACATAGAACCTAATTCCTTCGACCATGAGATCATGCTTATCACCATCACCGGAAGGATGCTTTGATGACATCAAACACCACACCGTAACTGGGTGGCTATAAAGGTGGCATTGAGTGTTCGGAAAGTATGGGTTGAAACGCATGGATCAAGAGTGGGATTTGTCCATCCATATGACGGATAGATATACTCTGGACTCTCTCGGTGGAATGTCATCCAATTAGCTTGCAAGCATGTGACTGGCTCTGTCACATCCCAAGATTTTCCAAATCTTGTAATGTGAAAAATAAATGAATAAAATAAAACCTTGTTGATTTTCAGGGTAAGAAGAAACTTTTTGAATCCAATTGGAAAACTTTCAAACCTATTTTGATCTTGGATCCAATAAAAATCCTAAAGGGATTTAGGAATTTAAATAAGCAATAAAGCTAAAAATATTTGGAATTACTATTTTGGATCTTTTAATAAAAGATTTGGTTTTCAAAAGAAAAGGTGGAATTATAAATAAAGATTATATTATAGAGCCAAATTAAACCTTGGCCAAGCTTTTGAAATAAAACATTTTGTTTTGATAAAAATAGTAAAAGTTTGTTTAAATAAAATAATAAGGATTTAATATCCAATTTTATTTAAGTAAAGGCTTTTCCCATTTTAAATAAACACCAAAACTTATTTATTTTATTTTAAATAAGTTTTCCAAGTATTTTATATTCTCAAATAAAACCTACTAAAGTGTTTTTGGTTTTATTTTAGATTTCAAAATAAAGATTTTAATAAAACAAATCCTATTTGATTTAATAACTAAGGCCCATTTTATTTAATGATTAATGGACCCTAAAGTAAAAATGTTATTTTGTTTTAAACAAATTTTCCAAGTATCTTTTATTTTCAAATAAAACCTACTGATTTGGGTTTGATAATATTTGGATTTCAAATGGAGATTTTATTAAATAAATCAAACCCTATTTGATTAAAATAACTAAAGGTCCATTTTATTTAATTAATGAATGGATCCTAAAAAGAATAAAAATATTATTTTATTTTGGGATTTGGTTTATGTTGATAAACAGAACCAAAAACTCATTACAAGTGTGGTGATTGTTTGAATTGTTTGAATGTTTGAATTGTTGATTAAAATTCAAAACAGAAAAATCAATTAGAAAAAGAAAAAGGTTTCAGACAGAAAAAAAATATGCAAAGGACCCAGCCCAACAAACTGGCCCAACAGCCCAGTCCAGCCCACCTATTCCCCTCTGCCGAAGCGTTTTCTTTCACTCGAACTCACACCCGCTAAGTCACTGACTGGTGGACCTTATTCCCTCTCTCCCTCTCTCGCTGCCAGAGGACCCCACAGCCACGCTGTCATCTTCCCCACCCTCACCCTGTTCTTCCTCCCTAAACGCGTTTCGCTTTGATTTCTCGGCTTGAATTCGTCTTAACGCGGCCACCATTACTCGCAGTGACCATGCCCCTTTAAACGCCAGCGTCTCTCCTCCATTTCCCCTCTGTCTCCTCCAGTGCGCCCCAGTGGACGAATTTCACTCAAACACCGCCACTGTCCGACGACCCTCCGGCGAGAATTCCGGCAGCCTCACGCCACCTCTTGCCTCCTCGAGCTCGCAGCTGTGATCACCATCACCCGGCGGACCTTTCTGCAGCCGCAGCTCGCTCACGCGAAGGCGTCGGCTGACAACAACCGCCGCCACCGCTCTTCTCCGACGACCTTCCTCGTAAACCAGACTACCCGACCCTCTCGTTCATGCACACACCTTCGCCGTGTCTTTGCGCGCTTGACCACATCTCCCATTTGTCCTAGCGCATCGTAGCCCGTCTCCGATGACACCCGAATAACCCGACGCCAAGAGAACTCCGGCGAGCAATCAAACCCGCTCCAGTGCGCCCCTCGACAAGACGGCACCACCTTGAGCTTCCCCAGGCCTCTGCGAACGCTGTGAGTACCTTCCCAGCCACCCTTGCTTCCTGTATCACCGGCGCCGCCACCGTCTGGCCGCTCCGCCCCAGCCACCGCCGCAGCGCCGCTCGTTTAGGGTCGAGCTCACCGCAGTCGTCCGATCTCGATCTGGTGGATAGGATAGAACCACTTAAAGCAAAGAGGTACGCAACCTGTGCCACACGATCTAACTTGATCCAACGCGCCAGGACAGTCGATCCAACCGAAAGGGTATTGACGAATCAGAAACAGCCACGTGGACTGGATTCGATTTAAAACAGATTTTTGATCTGATTAGAATGCAAATTTGTAATTGGTATAACTTTTGATCCACACGTCCAAAAATTACAAATTTTATACCAATGGAATCAGCAAGACAAGCCCTAGCCAACCATGCCTTTTGTTTAGTAAAAAGCTTCTGGAAAAATGGTTGTTTTTGCAGAAACATTTGTATGCTTATTAAGGATGTGAAAATTGTTTAAAAATGAATTTGGGGATAAAATCTTTTGCAATTGGATTGCTTTGAACCTACTGACCATAGGAAACACTTTGTGGATTCAAAAATGTATTTGGTGAAAGAAAAGAATGATTCTTTGATTTAAAACCATTTCTAGTCAAATAGAAATGTGGTTTATTTATTAAAAATGGTTTTGGAAGAGAACTTTTGGGAAATGTTTTGTTTTAAACTCTCTGACCCTAAAAACCAAGTTTTATGGTTTGAAAACATATTTTGTGAACTTTAGAGATTAATGCCTTAGTAAAAACATTTTTACACCACATAAAATGATACTTTGTTTTGAAAATGGTTTAGGAAGTGAAACCTCTTGCAAATGACTTTGCCACTTTATAAAATGACCCTTAGGTGTTTTCCAATGTTTATGGCCCATTAGGAACCACTTTTCCAAATAAAACAAAGCTTGGCATGCTTGCATTACTTAGACTTTATGATTTTATGTGTTGTTTTGCTTGATTGGTAGATTGAGATTGTGCCTTGCTTGATTGATTTGTAGTGACTTGAAGAGTGTGATTGTTGCAAGGACAAGGAGTGAATTCATACCCTCTACCAAAAAGGCAAGTGATGCTTCATACTTTTGTCCCATTACTTTCAGTATGCATTAGTGATTTTCTCTAAGTAAAACTTGCATGGAATTTTGCTATGTATAAACCTTGCTATAGGAAAACCCAGTAGATGGAACCTTAGTAGAAAATTCCTAATTTAAAATTCCTACTACTATCAAGCTTAGCCTAGCTAATAGAAAACATGGGTGGACTATATATTCATACTATGGAAAAGTTTCTAAGTCTGAGGACTTGTGTTTTGTTTAATAAAACAACTAAGTAAATGAATCACCTGGGTGGAATGGAAGGAATGGTTTATGTTGAGTGGTTACACAAGGCCAGAGGACTGGTGAACCTTGTGTATCTCACTTGTGGATGGCCACCCAGGAACAAAGAGATTTGAGATGTCAAATGTTGAGAAGCTTCAAGTGCAGCCACTTGGCATTATGGGCTCTGCCTGGATCATATAGGTTGCAAGAACTTAGCCATATGGACAGTGGGTGGTAGTGTTTGATAGGTTGGAACGCGTCCATTTTGGTCTAAGGGAAGGCTTCTGAAAGATCTTGTCTTGGGAAACCAAGTCTTGTGGGGAAACTGCACCACCTCTGCAGAGTGTAGAATCTAAGTACTTAGCCATGTCCCTGGTAAAGGACAATTTGAGCATCAAGACATGGAAGCAATCAAGAATCTCATCATTCAAATTTCTAAGATAAAAACTTGTGGTTTGAACAAGGGTTAAAGAATTTTCAATCTTTGATTGGGAGATTGCCTTGGAAAAGTTTTGTCAAAACAAAAACTTAGTATTTTCAAATGATAAGGAAAAATCTATTTTGAGCAATGCAAGCCTCAACTTCACTTAGCCAAATGCATATAGATGATAGACTCCACTATATTACCATAGTATCACTTGCCAATACAATTCAAATGTATTGACCCTTGTGGCTGTAACTTGTCATGTTGTAAGTTTGATTTAGTGAAGTGTGTTGATTAGGATTACAAAGTCTACAACCAACATGTATGCCTGTGGCACTTTGAAGATGAAGGACCCCATGCTTATAGTTATTCCGCTGCAATGTAATGTAATATCCAAATGAGCTATGTAAAGATGTAATAAAATTATGTTATTCCTGGTTATAAAGTTATATTATGACCTTTGTTTCTTGATATTACATCTTAACTGTGGATGCTAGCTATTGATCCAGGGACTAGCATTGTAAACACATGGGACACCACCTTATGTTAATAAAGGTTGGGATACTCCCTCTATAGGCTCACAAGGGATCACATATCACGGGAACGAGAAAAGAGTACTTATCGGTAACGAGGTTGAACTAGGTATGCAGAGATACTGACGATCAAAACCTCGGATAAGTAAAATATCATGAGACAAAGGGAAATTGGTATCGTATGTAAGTGGTTCATTCGATCGCAAAGTAATCGTAGAAATATGTGGGAGCCATATGAATTTCCAGATTCCTCTATTGGTTATTGATCGGAGAAGTGTCTCGATCATGTCCGCATAATTCACGAACCGTAGGGAGACACACTTAAGGATTCGATGTTGTTGAGTAGTTATGGAATGATGAGTAAGAGACCGAATGTTGTTCGGAGTCTCGGATGGGATCTTGGATATCACAAGGAGATCCGGAATGGTCCGGAGAATAATATTCATATAAGGAAAGTCCTGTTTCGGGGTTGGAGAATGATTCCGGTGTTTTCACCGGGAATGTTCTAGAAGGGTCCGGAAGGTCCGGCACTCCGGAGGGGAAGGGTACATGAATGTGTCATGACAATGTGGAATGGTTGCATCATGTAATAGGCCACTTGGCTGGGCAAAAATAAAGGGAGAAATCAAATCCTAGTTTGAAAGTCAAACGCCAATTTGAAAAAGTCAAACGGCAAGTTTGCTTGGTGGAGGGAGAGTAGGAAACCTACTTAGGGAGGAAGTCCCACTCCCTCCACCCGCCGTCCAAGGAGTAGGAGTTGGAGGAGGACTCCCTCCTCCTAGCCGCCTCCCTCCCACCTATAAAAGAAGGGGCAGGTGCCCTCTTCAGCACACCCAACTCACCTCAAACCCTAGCCCCAAGCCGCCGGCCTCCTCCCAAGTCGCCGCCGCCTAGGGCCCTCCCAAGTCGCCGACTAGGGTTTCCCCAAACCCTAGCCGCCGGCTACACCTCTCCCCTTGGTGCCTCTAAACCCTAGACCACCAAGGCCTCTCTCATAGTCCACCATACTCGCTCCGGCTTAAGGCGAAGCCCTGCGAGATCTCCCCTCTACTTCCGACACCACGCCGTCGTGCTGCCGGAATCACGAGGAGAGTGCTACAACCTCCGCTGGAACAAGGGAGAGTAAGGTCTTCATCGAAAATCAACGAGCGATGTGACCGACTCAGCTGCCGAATGTAGCCGGAAGGATCGTCTACGCGATCTTGAGATCGGCAAGAGTACGACTACATCACCCACGAGAATATGCTCTCGTTAAATTCTTTGGAATCTTCGAGGGTGAGTTCCTCTATCGACTCGTTGCTACAATCTAGTAGATAGATCTTGGATTGTTTGTTTATATGCGGTAGAATTTTTTTGTTTTCCATGCTACGAACCCCTACACTCTTCTAGGGTTATCATATGTATGGTGACTGCACTTATATCTTCTTTTGCTCTATAATGCTTCAAACGTTGTCCATTCACCACCTAGGAAAGAGAGGGTGTTTTCCCTAGAGCTTCACCGCTCCCGATGAATAGGCTTCTTCAACTATATAGGGGGCTTCCCACTTTGATCTGAGCTTTCCTGGAAACAACTTAAGACGAGAATTATAGAGAAACACATTCCATCCTTTTACTTTTTATTTAAACAATCTAGCATTTTCATAAGCCTCACTTCTAAACTCATCTAAAGCATGAATATCTAATAAACGTTTTTCTCCTGCTGCTTTAAAATCATAGTTTAAGTTCTTGATTGCCCAAAAGGCTCTGTGTTCCAATTCTAAAGGTAAATGGCACGCCTTACCATAAACCATCTTGTACGGTGTCATACCCATTGGATTCTTAAATGCAGTACGGTATGCCCAAAGAGTGCCATTCAACTTGTATGACCAATCTTTTCTTGATTTATCCACCGTCTTCTCGAGTATGGTCTTTAATTCTCTATTGGATAGATCCACTTGACCACTTGTTTGAGGATGATATGGTGAAGCAACGCGGTGAGTCACTCCATATTTGTAAAGGATTTTCCTGAAAGTTCTTTCATAAAATGAGAACCACCGCCAGTGATTAAAATCTAGGGACTCCAAACCTGGGGAATATGACATCCTTGATCATCTTCACGGAAGTAGCTACATCTGCATGGCTTGTTGGAATAGCTCCAACCCATTTAGTGACATAATCGACAGCAACAAGAATATGAGTGTAACCGTTTGATTCTACAAAAGGTCCCATGTAATCCATTCCCCATACATCAAAGGGTCCAATTATAAGACTATAATTCATTGTCATCTCCTGTCTTCTACCTATATTACCCCTTTTCTGGCAAGCATCACAATGTTCTACATACTTGTGTGCATCCTTGAACAAGGCGGGCCAATAGAATCCGGATTGAAGTACCTTAGCTGCAGTTCTCTTACCTGCATGATGTCCTCCATACGGGTTGTCATGACAAGCTTGCAAAATTGCATTCATTTCATGGTTAGGAACACACTTTCGAATCATTCCATCAGGTCCATGATGATATAAATAAGGATCATCCCAAAAGTAATATTTAAGATCATTAAAGAATTTCATTCTTTGATTTCTTGTCATACAAGGAGGTAGAAATTTTCCTGCAAGATAGTTAGCATAATCCGCAAACCAAGGATCAGCGATTTCAACATTCGCTAAATATTCTCCCGGAAATGACTCATTTATAGGTACGGGGTCAATGATTATTCCCTCCACTCTAAAGAGATTATCTGCTACCGGATTATCCTTACCCCTCCTATCTACTATTTGCAAATCATATTCTTATAGTAATAAGACCCATCTAATCAACCTGGGTTTCGCATCCTTTTTCACAAGGAGGTGACGCAAAGCTTGGTGATCTGTATGAACTATTACCTTAGAATTAATGATGTAAGGTCTAAATTTGTCGCAAGCAAAAATTATAGCTAGGAACTCTTTTTCTATAGTAGCATAATTTTTCTAAATCTTATTAAGAGTTCTACTATCATAATGAATAACATTTAAGTTCTTTCCATCTCGCTGTCCTAACACAGCTCCTAAAGCCTAGTCACTAGCATCACACATGATTTCGAAAGGTTCATCCCATTTTGGAGATTGCTTGATAGGAGTTGAAACTAATTTGTTTTTAAGGTTTTCAAAAGCTGCAATGCAGTCATGATCTAAGTAGAACGGGGTATATTTCTCAAGAAGGTTAGTGAGAGGCATAGCTATTTTAGCAAAATCTTTATAAAACGTTTATAAAAACCTGCATGTCCCAGAAACATTTTTAAGTTTTTTATGTCCTGGGATACTGGAAGATTTTCTATAGCATTTATATTCGACTTATCTATTTCTATACCCTTCTCTAAAACCTTATGTCCAAAAACTTTACCTTCTCTTACCATGAAACGACATTGCTCCCAACTCAAAACCAAATTTGATTGCCTGCATCTCTGTAAAAATTTGGTTAAATTGTAGAGACAACTATCAAATCTTGTTCCACAAACAATGAAATCATTTGTTAGAACTTCCATAGTCTTCTCAACAAGATCATCAAATAATTTTAAAACACATTCTTGAAAAGTTGTAGCTGCGTTACATAAGCCAAACAGAATTAATCTATAAGCATATGTTCCATCAGGACAAGTGAAAGTTGTTTTATCTTAATCTTGTGGTTGTATAGCAATTTGAGAATAGCCGGAATACCCATCAAGAAAACAGAAATAAGAGTTATTACTAAGTCTTTCTAAAATTTTATCCATAAACGGTATAGGTTTATGATTTTTCTATGTCTCGTGGTTTAGTTTCCTAAAATCAATGCACATGCGATATCCAACAATAGGTTTTATAGGAACTAGCTCACCATCCTCATTCATAGCAGCATCAAGACCACCTTGTCTTAGTATGCAATGAGCTGGGCTAACCCATTTACTGTCGGAAATAGGATATATTATGCCGACATCTAATAAGTGTATAACTTCTTTTCTCACTACTTCCTTCATTTTCGGATTAAGCCTTCTGTGTGTGTCAAGTACTGGTACAACATCTTCAAGCATGGCAATCTTATGTGTTACAATAGAGGGATCTATTCCTTTAATATCACTTAGAGTATATCCAAATGCTTCACGATGTTTGATCAAGACTGAAATGAGTTTATTTGTTTCATTTTCTGATAAATTTTTAATAACAATAACAGGACATTTATTTTCATTATCTAAGAACTCATACCTCATGTCGTCTAGAAGTCGTTTCAATTCAATTGGCGGAGGTCCTTCATCTCCTTTTCTTACTAGTTCTTCATAGTCATGTGGATTTTGTGCTTCCGGAACGGAATCAAGGTAATCACCCATGTATTCTCTTTCCTCATCATCTGGTACCTCCTCCCAATTAATTAGGCTCCTCTCTAGTTCATCTTGCGGAGTGCTGAAATGAATTGCGGCTATCTCGGCAATCATTTTCCCTTCCTTGATATCTTCCTCTTCATATGGCCTCTTCTTTAGCTTGGCAAAGTGGAATGTCATTTCCTCTTCTCCAAACATCATTGAAATAGTCTCCTTATTATCAATTCGAGATTTGGTTATGGATACAAAAGGCCCACCTAAAAGGAGAGGACAAAAAGAATCTCGAGGCATATCAACAATATGAAAATCAAGGGGGTACCTAAGTGCTCCAATAAAGACATAGATATTTCTAATAACACCTTCCGGTTTTATACTAGTTCTATTTGTCAATTTAATAGTAGTATCTACTGGTTCCACATCTGGATTATTTAAATTGTAGTGAAGTTCCTCATAAAGTGATAAAGGTATAATATTTATAGTGGAAATCGGTTCACAAATTATGTATAAGAAAGTTTCCCCATAATATATAGGAGTCATAGGCTTAGAAGTTTCATTACCTCGTACCTTCCCTTCGATGAATTCTAAAGTTTCAAGGTCTAGCGTAACCACTTCATTATCCATAGTTCGTGCTTCCATAAGATCCTTCAATATAACAATATTTGCATTAGTAGCATCGGGGGTATTTTCTGGTTTCTTTAATCTTCTCTTTATGTGTTCTTCCTCTCTGCGCTTTTTCTTGATATTCTCTTGAATAGGTTCACAGGAAAACTCTACTATTGGTGCACTTTTTCTTGCACACTTCTTTTCTTCGAGGGGCCTATAAGGTTTCCATTCTGTAGGTACCTATAGATGCCATGCATAATTCTCAATAATTTTCTTTACTGAGTAGGAATCAATACCAAGGGTTTTAATCATTGCACAAGTCTTTTCATCTGCAAGAAAATCATTAACACAATCATATTTAGAAGAACTATTCATAATGCTCTCCTCATCTTTAAGATTTTCTGTTGTCTCCCTCATTTTCATTATTAATTTCCAGGCTTCATCATAGGTATAGGATAGAAAACTACCATTAGAAGCGGTATCTAATCTCGTTCTAATTTTATCATTAAGCCCTCCATAAAAAGTGTGAGTGATTAACCAATCAGGCAAACGATGATGGGGGAAATTATCTAGATAACTTTTATACCTCAGATAGCCTTCATATAAACTCTCATCAGGACTATTTTTGAAACTGATAATAGTACCTCTCATCCTGTGAGCTTTGCTTTCTAAGTAATATTTTGGTAGGAAACTGGCTACTAATTCCGTCCAAGTCCTTGGTGCCTCTTCACAAAAAGATCTATACCAGTTGCAAACATTATTTGAGAGTGTTTGTCTAAACAACTGGACTTTAACACTATCAATATTACAGTTATCGAACATAAAGAAACCAAAAACATCTTCAAAGAATTGTAAGTGCCCATATGGACTCTCTTCAACGGTTCTTGCAAATTTCTTAGAGTGTAGCAATTCAAGTAATAAAGGATGGATCTCAATACCATCTGGATTTATGCTTTTGTTGACAGCTATAAAAGCTTCCATGGGCGAACCCATTTTCCTAACTACCTCTAGATGGATTAAATGTTGAGTGTTGTCCATTGTTATGGTCCTGCAACTGAAATCAAAGATTAGTACAACAAAAGTAAATAACTAAAAGTAAAGTGACTTATAGAACTAAGCTCCCCAGTAAGAGCACCAGAAAATAGCTTGATGACTACAAGTGCACACGATGGAGTTGGGGACACAAGGCAAAAAAATTGCTTTACAGGTTGCTTGAGAAGAGAAGAAAAAGATACTCTTTTCCATTTCCCCGATAGTTCGATATAAACCCTTGATTCACCATTGTGGGTAAAATACGCTTGCTACAACACTCTGCACTTGGAGTCCCAATGAGTTGGTACACACAAAGTTGTTGCCATTAGAAAGTCAGAGGGCTTGCTAGCTTTTGTTGAGGGAGCTACAAACCACAAAGATTTGTGGGACGCAGAGGCACCGGAATTAACTAAGGACTTGATCCTAGCAAACAAGCGGAGTTTCTGATGAAGAAGAAGGGTTTAAGGGGATCCGATTTGGTGCATTGCTGATTGGATCATATGATTCAACCTCTACAGCACCATGGTGACCGAATGATGCACACGGTCTCGCTTGATAAAAAGGACAGCTTGAAGGTCTGATGACTGCAAGTACACAGATCGTTTGTAGCTAGTTTCAAAATAAAGATATCAATCCCACATGGAGCAGTAGGCACAAGACTAAAATGCTTTTAACTAAAACTGAATGAAGTACTTAAGAAATAATTTTAAGATGCAAGAAAAATATAATTGTTTTAAGGATTGTTTTGGGGTTTTTGATTGAGCAAAGTAATTAAATAAACTAAAGTAAAACTTAATGAAGAAAGTAGGAATCATGTATGTAAGAAAGCTTGGAAGTACAATAGGGGAAAGGCGTTCTCGGGGAATGGTGGATACACCGCTGGCAATTTCGACAGAGTAGTCAAGATTATCATAGCAAATATTCTCATGATATATATGTTTATGGGAGGAGCTCTATATATGGACTAATAGGCAGCAACCACTGCACACATGATCCGTCATAACCATAGCTGACAGGTAAACGACATCAACCGTATTAACTCGCTATTAAGGGATTTCTCTCGTGGCATGGACATGGCTTAATGAGTTCTCCTTGTTTCCCCAAGTTAGTACATAAGGAATGAACAACTTTATTGTCACAGCAAGTGCTATCACCCCTCCGTCTACCAACAAGTAATCCCCTTCATCAAGTCCCCGTAAGAGGCAAATATTAAGAGGTGCACAACTCTCAACATCAAGATGAAGACAATTAACACATACATGTAATGATGTATAACATGATAATCCCTATCTTCTCTCAATCAGATGCTAGGATTTCTCCATCTCCCCAAGAACTAATGATCTACTCAAACATGGAGGCAAACATCATCATGTCAATGATAATGGAAATAATTATAGATGAATAGTTCTTGTATAAATCCACAACTAGTATGAGAATTACAACAAGATCTAGATGGGGTGTCAACACCCAGATTTTTAATCCCAGATGCATGTTATGCCATACATCGCCATCCCAAGATTACCATTTTTGCGAGACATAACAGATTGGTACCATAGTTCATCATCCATTACAAACCATAATAAAGGTCTTACAAATAAAGGATCTCATGATCCAGTCTTAATACAATCAATGCAGCGGAATATATAATAATGGTAGCGTGGTCGAAGCTCCATCTTCAGGGTCACAGGCAATGCTGACGACGGGAGATGATCCTAGTGGTCATAGACTTCCTGCTGTCCATCATCCTGGTAGTCCTCCTCATAGTCTGGCCACGGGAATAGCCAGGGACAAAGCCATGAGTACTCTTTAAGTACTCGCAAACTATCACTAACAAGTAAAGTAGTTCGAGTAGGAATCCTAAGCTCTAGGTTTTTTTGCAAAAGGCCAGGTTTAGTTCATACTGAGTTCAGAAGTAAAGAAAACTAGTTTAATGTTCTATAACACCTAAGTGGGACTTAGTTTTCATGTTCACAACCCTGTTGTGGTCAAGTCAAAGTCATAGTTCATTTCATGAGTCATTTTAAAAACATCTGATGACGGAACAGTATGGCCACTCCAACTGTCCATGACCGCGGACGCGGCTATTCGAATAGTTTGACACTCTGCAGAGGTGGTACACTTTCACCACAACATTCGATACATCCTTCAGGGATGACCCTGAATCATCATACTTAGTATGCGGATAATCAATCCTAACCTTTCAATTACACACCCTAGTATAGGCACCTCCCCTATGAGTTTGGCCTCCCAACCATGACCATCTGTCATCTTGGGAACTACATAGGTGGACATTCATCACGAGGTAGCCTCAGCTCAAACCTCTTCCGCTAGGGAACCCATACTAAGACATATAAACTTCCATTCAAGCCCTACCCAAATTCGGGTATTGTGGTTGTACGGTAAAATTGGAATGGTATCGCATCCGAACCCAACCATCAGCTCATGCCTCAACATTTTCATCATCAAATCATCTTGTGTTCATAACACATGTCAAAATATTTCAATAGAATGAATCTTCATTCCAAGGTTTTCATAATCATTTTCACCAAGTATTCCCATCTAAAGTGATCAACTTTTATGCTTAGCACTAGCCACTAAAGTTGAGGGTATTCACTAATGAGGGGTGCTAATCAAGTGTTACTATCCAAACCTAGTCTCATGCCTTAGTATGATATCTAGTTTCTAACTACTTAGGCCTAGTTTTATGCTCTTTATTCTATCTATACTATCTTTCCAAAACTCACAAAGCACTAACTAAAAGTAATAAAGAACTTTGGTCAAAATAAAAGAATAAAGCTTGCAAGTAAAACTGGGATTTGGTATAATCAAGGTTGCATAACCAAAGCATGCCTAATGCGTCTAGCTTGCATAGTTCACTTGTAGTGTTAGGCTTGCATTAGGTAGCTTGCCTTGATTGGTGCAGTGGTGAAGTTTTCTTCTTCTTCCTCGTAGTACTCCTCCTCCTCGTAGCCTTGGTCGGTACTAGCATCCATAAATGAATACGAGGTACACAGTCACCAAACAATACTTAACTACCTCTATTTTTCACACAAAGGTTCACACTAGATTATCTAGCATCATCACAATCATCACATGAAATAAAGACCTAGTCCTTTTTATTTTATTTTGGAAAAGTAATTTCTACTCACTCAAAACTACTTAAGATTTAATATTCTCCAATTAAAATATGGGATCATGTTGACACATGTCATCACCACATATTCTAATACTTGGTAATGTGATTTAAAGTGATGGTCATATTTTATAAAGTTTAAAATTACTATTTTATATAATTAAAGTGACTAGAAATACCTATATAGCATTCTTTTGGTACTAGTCCAAGATCACTGCATGTAAACCTAAATATTTTTACATATTCAAATAGATCTTGTCAAATGTGATTTTTGAGAGTTGGAATCAACTTAAAAACATTTATGGTTGATTATTGAAAAATGTTTGAACGTGAAAAAGTCTCTGTCTTGTTATTTTTACTATAGGTGATCTATAATTTCAAATGGTTTAATCCAACGGGCTTGGATTGATAATTTGAATACCTTTCTAGCAGAGTTGGAATCATGCAATTTGGTTCAGTACATCTCCTTAAATTGATTTTTGATTCTACTGGCAGAACTAGGGTTTGAATAAAATGGAAAATATCTATTTGAATTACTGGGCTACGCGCGGGAAAGGAAATGGGCTAGCCCAGCTGCACTGTGCGCACAGCGGGCTGCTGACAGTGGGTCCCATGCGTAGCGGCTCTATCTAAACGAACCGGTACGTTTCAATCTAAGCCCTATGATTATAACAAGATCTACGGCCTACGTTTGTCGTCTCCGTCGAATAGCTCCGACGAGACCGAACCCTAACGGCAATGGTGGGGATACGCGGTGGCTCACGTAGGCTCCAGCTAGGGTCGTAGGTGGGGGCGAAAGACGTTGTCGACGACGGCGGTTCGAATGGTGGTCGCGGAAGCTCCGGGGGTGGCTCCAATCAACGGCTCCTCTCCTCCTCTGCAGCGGTGGACTCTGGCCAAATTTTGGCGATGCGGTGCTCGCCTTGCTTTGGAGAAGGGTCAGGGGTGGTTTTGAGAGAGAGGGGAGTGAGATGGTGTGGTGAATTGAGGCGGGGGTGGCCTCTATTTATACACCAGTGAGAGGGGCAGTGCGGGATGGTCTGGGCTCGTCGGTGACGATGATATACAGGGATAACGGCATGGCTGAGGGCGTAGGACGGTGCAGTGTCTCCTGGCGGTCGTCGCACGCTTAATGGCATGGCACGTGGTGGTCGAGGATGGTCAGGCACGGTCCATGCTCTGCGCGGGAACAACGGTGTTCGAGACAGTGTACAGGGGCTTTGTGTCGCGTGGTGGCGAATGGTCGTGTCTCGGAGGTAGCTAGGGTCATGGCGAGTGCAGTTACGCGCGGTGAGGGCAAGGCGCAGCGTGTGCGCGCGTGTCGGCTGCGGCGCTCTGGCGTGCTCTCGGCATGGCGCATAGAAAATGGGCGCGGTGTTCTCTGGTGGTCCATGGCTTGGCTGAGCTCGAGGGGTGGACAGGGAGTGGTGGTAGATGATGGCCTGTCTCCTGGACATCGTGGACGGGAGCGGCGCTGGCTCCTGCGAGCTGTCCATGGTCGGCCGATAATGGTGGCTCGGGTGGCGCGGCACTGGTGCAAGCAGTGAAGGGTGAGCTGGTTCAATGTGATGATGGGCATTGGGGGAGACAAGGGCTAGTAGTGGAGACAAGTAGTGGACAAGTCATTGATCAAGAACAGTAGAAGTTAGGCAAGTTTGATTTGTGCTCACCTGGTGTTTGATGAAATGGCCGCAAGAAATTTAGATTTTAATTTTTGGATGAATTTTGGTGAGTGCTCTGGTCACAATCTTGATAGTCTCTGGTTGCTTGGGTTTGCCAAGGTGAAGTGGTTTGGTTGGTTTTTTGAGCAATGGCCATCTTAGTACCTATACTTAATTCAATTTTGAATTGTCCTTTAAATAGATTTGGAATTTGTTTCTGCTGGTTTGTAAGGTGGGCTTGGGTTCACTTTTACTTGGTCTAGCAAGGGGTGAAAAGAATTGGATTTGTTTCTGTTAGAAATCAGTTAGTAGAAACACCCAAAGTGGTCTAGTGAACAAGTTTGGCCAAAATGACCATTTGCTCATATTTCTTATATTTGATTTTCTCTTCAATTGATTTTGCTTTGAAATGATCTAGATGATATTGTTTTCATCTTTAAACCAATCCTTATCATTCATAGCAATCAAACATGGCAAATGCAATCATTCATGCTTTAATCACACACACACACATGCATTCATATTAATTTTAATAATAAATATTTTTGTTAACCCTATACTTGGGTGATTAGAATTTGATAATCTTGCTTAATATTTTTAAGGTGTTACATGGGGTGTAGATGGGATGGATGGAGATGTTGGTGATGTAGCGGTTAATGAAGATGAAGATCGATGCCTTGGCCGCCCAGAACTGCGTAGGGTGAAGATGGATCCCTTGGGAAAGTTCCCCCTCCAGATCCCTTCCGGAGGTGAGGTTTTTGGCGATTTCTAGGTGTTCTGTATGTCGTCTCTTCGATCCAATTGCATGAGGCAAAACTTTTTGAGGATGCGGTGGCGGTGGCAACTATACGACGGGAACTATACGGCTGGAAAAGGTGTTCCTGCCGTATAGTTGGCCGTTAAACCTACTGGTTGCTGCGATCACCTTGGGTTTTCTTTTGGTGTTATTGGTATTTCCCAAATTAGCAATTTACGCTGTTTTTATTCCTTTTCGCTCCAATTCAACTGGTCCAAGAATTGTGTCCATCGTATCCATCATTTGTTCTGATACTGGTGAAAATATACATAAAAGATGCGCGTGAATGCCGTAAAATACTAAGATCCTACCACTATAGTGCAAAATAACAATATAAAACATGATGCAAATACGCACTCATCAAGGTCATCATGAACCGGATTCTCGCGGAGGAATACAAGACTTGGATGCAATGGTTGATCAAGGAACGGGTTAACGAGAAAGTCCTAGAGGTCTCCATGCAAATGTATACTATGGATAATCCTGACTCTTGTAAATCCTTTGACTTAACTATTTCATTTTTCATCATCATCCATTATTCATGTCATAATAAAATGTTTGTTCCTTCTTTCAGCTTGCATCACTCCCTGACTCGGAACTAGATCTGATCAAGTAACCTTCGGAAGATCCATAAGCGACTGAGGATGATGAGATGGAAGAACATCAGGCTTACCTTCCAAGAAACATAAGGCCCCTATCATTTCGGCTGGTGCACAAGTGTTTCCACTCGTTAAGAAGTAAGTTCTTTTTACCAAGACTTGTACTTTGTTTGTATACTTTCTGATTCATAACGAGTTTACTTTTGTGACTCAGAGCTAAGTCATTGTTAAATGGAAAACCGAAGCCAGATGGGAATCTGGGCAAAATTATGTGTCAGCAGAAGCTTGTTCTGACATCACAAGATGTACCACCTTAGACTCCTACTCCCAATGTTTCATCGGTGCCGGAGGATATTCTGTCTCCGCATGTTAGGGATACTAAGGCTCGTGCTCAAGAGCTAAGGACAACTATGTCGCAGCACTAAGTGACCATTGGTGTCTTGGAAACTGATAAGGGTGAACCCAACAAGGGTAAGGATCCCAAGGTTGACTCTTTAACAGAGAATATAGTAAAATTTTCTGGCTCCACTACATCCGAGATCACGAGGAAGAAGACAGAAGAAATTCCGAAGATGGCCCAAACCAGTTTGGAGTCCAAGCCTGTATCCCAGGATGAGGTGAACCAAGAAACTGAAGATGTGAAGTTGGAGAACTTACTAGATCAGGTCTGTATTCAGGATCAGAAGGTAAGCGCTGGAGAAATTCCAATTCCAGAAGTTCCACCAATTTCACTAGCCGAGAATATGTTTCTTCATATGAAAGCCAGATTTGAAAAGCTGCACAAGGAGCATGTTGTAAGTATTTTTGACTTCAGTTTATAATCTTTATATCTTATCCTCCAGCCTCCAAGCATTAAGTCGGATATGAAACAATAGTGTAGAATCCGAGTCGATGCTTATAGGATGCTAAAGAACAAAGTAGTGTATCCCACGAGGCTCGTGTTGAAGTTTAACTTAGTGTCAATGACATCCCGAGTCTTAGTAGCCTTCTGACTCTGGCTATTATTCTAACTTAAATACACTTATATGTAACAACCATGAACTGTTGAAGAATATCTGCAACAAGTGTATAGAGATCAAGGCTCAACGGCTTGAAAATTCCAAGCTTAAGGTAGAAAAATATGAAGCGGAAGGGAAACATTTCTGACTCTCCATGTTGCTTATTTGTTTTTACCGAATTTTCATTTGACTAGTTTTTCTATTTTAGACTTTTGAAGCAATCTTTCAAGATGGTGGAGGAGGCATAGAATTTCAAGGTCTTGGAGATGGAAAAAGCTAAACTTCGTCGGGAGCTTGAGAAACTCAAGAAAAATCATGAGGAAAGCATGAGAAATCTCCTGGAGTCCAACAACCATGCCACTGAGAAGCTTGAAAAGACTCTGGACCTCCGAGATAAGGATATTAAAGATATGAAGACGGAAATCGATAGGCAAAATGACATCACTGAGGCTCTTCAAGGTGAACTCCAAAGCTTGAGGGAAGAGAATACTCAGTTGGGTCATTCCATCCTTGGTAATTTACAAATGCCTTACCTTTTCTTTGTACATTTTCTGACGTTTCATCAGTTTTTTGACTTTGTATTTTCACAGAGCCTCTGAACCTTACAGATGCCTCCACTTTCGAGTCTCTCACAGATCGGATCATCTCGGTCAGAGATTTGATTCATGACTTCTGCTAGACTCTCAATGAAGCTGGCGAAGCCGTTAATCTATCTGGTTTGGACAAGATGCCTTCCTTCGAGATGAGGGAAAAGGAGATTCCAAAGTTGGTTGACGACTGGAAGATGTCTTACCCCGGATAGCTGCATAGAATTCCCTTACCATGGTGATGAGTCATCATGGTGAAATGAAAATATGGCAAGTGACCAAAGACATTGCGACCGTCGATGAAGACGAAAATGAGCAAGATATCAAAGCCATCATGGAATCTTGTGTCGAATATGCTTATCGCGTGATGGAGATGACGAACTATGAGAGTCCATTCTTCATGTCCGTTGTTGTGCCACCCAGCCCTCAAGATGAGTCTGAATAAGAAACCAAAGATCCAGCCGAGGATGAAGAAAAATCTGAGTCTGGTATTGTAGGTTCTCAAGGGAAGGACCGGGAGGGAACCAATGACGGTGCAAGCACTTCAAGGTCTCCACCGCCACAACCTGCATCATAGAGCGAAAAAACTATGCATTATTTTGAACAAGTGATGTAATGAAAATAATTATCCGGCTGTGTTATACTGTAAGAACTATGCTTTTACTCTAGCACTTATTAGATTTTGTGGTGCTTGAAAATTTATTAGGCAGTTTGTGTTTATAATTTTCATTTAACTGTATTTTCACTTCGTCCCTTTTGTGAGCCAGCCAACCTTCATCACGGAAACACTGCTGAGCAACAGAGCTCAATTGCTAAACCTATTTAAACCGGAAACAGAGCCGGCTTCTAGTACCAACAATTCACTACTCGGAAAATGCCAGTGTCCAAGCAATCAGACAAAAACCAAAGTCTAAACAGAAAATGAAACTTACACCCGAAGCCAACATTTTTATAGAGTCGAAAATCTAACCAAAACAAACATGAGCATAAAGTACATTCAAGCATTCTAGGATTTGTCAAGTTTGACATGATCATTTAGAAATAATATGGTATAAAAACTTCTCAGAACAAAATTGAGGTAACCAATGCTTTATTTCACTTGAACATGTACATTTGTATGATTACAAGAAAAGAAACTTAAGAATAGAAGGGACATAGCTATGAAATATTCCATGGACGATCTAATTCATCCGGATTTGTACTACCACCAGCTCTTTTTCTCTTCCGAGTATCTGGTCTTTTCTTGATTGGTATCATATCAGTTAAATAATACGACCCATTATGAAATACTTTGCTGATCATTAAAGGGTCTCCCCAAATCGAGGAAAGTTTGTCCTTTCTTTTTTGCACCAGTCGGAGGTCACCCTTCCTGAAGGAGCGGTTTTTGACTCTCTGACTATGATACTTGCATAACTTCTATTGATACGTTGTAGATTTCTATTTAGCAATGATGTGTACTTCCTCGAGTATATCGAGGTCATCTTGTCGAGACACTTCAGAATCCTCTTTAATATATGTAGTGACTCAGGGAGAAATATGGATTAGATCACTTGGAAGTATGGCTTCTGTGCCGTAGACCAATAAGAAAGACGTGTATCCGGTTGACATGTTTAGAGTAGTTCGTAATCTCTAGATAACAGACAGTAATTCTTCTTCCCAAGCCCCCACAACACGATGTAGTGGTGCTTAGAGATGAGGTCAGAGGCCATGTAAGATGAGGCCATTTGCCCTTTCTACTCATCCATTGGCTTGTGGATGTGCGACTGACGCAATGTCGAGTCAGATTCCCTGTTCTTCAAAAAACTTGGCAAGTTCTCCCATTGAAAAGTTACCCCAGTTGTATGTGATAATGCTATGTGGATAGCCGAATCAGATGATCATGTCCTTGATGAACTTTCTGGTTTTTGCCCCATCGCAACTTGTTATGGGTTTGGCCTTAATCCTTTTTGTGAACTTATATACCATCACTAAGAGATGGGTAAATCCACATTTTGCCATTCTAAATGATCCTACCATGTCAATCCTCTAGACCGCAAAGGGACATGTAATCGGAATTGTTCGCAGTCGGTCAGCCGAAACATGGGCTTTGTGGGTGTACTTTTGGCAGCATTTGTATGTTTTGACCAGTTGTCATCATCTTCCTTAGATGTTAGCTAAAAGAATCCATGTCTAAAAGCTTTTGCCACTAAATATTTGGCTGCGGCGTGATGGCCACATTCTCCTTCGTAGATTTGCTGTAGGATTTCCACTCCTTTCGGATAAACGCAACGCTGAAAACCCCTAGAAACACTCCACTTATAGAGCTCACCATTGATCACCGTATAGGATTTTGCTCATCGGACGATCTGCTGGCTCAGAACTTCGTTTTCGGGTAATTTTTCGACTAGCCAAAAATCAAAGTAGGGTTGTGTCCAGCTGGGAATAACATCTAGCACTGCTATTAGTTGTGAGTCAGATTTTGTCGGATACTCCTCATCAACTCCTGTGATAGAGGGAACTTTTAGGTACTCCAGGAAAGCACCATTCGGAACTTGTTTCCACGCGGAGCCTATTCTTGATAATGCATCAGCTTTCTTGTTTTCTGCTCTAGGGATGTGTTGAACCTCAAACCCTTCGAACGATTTAGATAGTTCTTCCAAGATAGCATGATATGCTGCCATGTGTTTATTTTCCCTTTAGTGATCAAATACTTGTTGTGCAACTAAATCTGAGTCTCCATAGCACATGAGTCGGCTTACGCCTATGTCTTTGCCAATACGAATGTCATGCAATAGTGTTTCATATTCGACAATATTATTGGTTGTCGTGAAGTGAATCTGTAGAACATAGAAAACATGTCTCCTTGGGGTGATTTGAGAACCACACAGCCCCCGAGCGCTTTCTACCCGTCAAAGTGAATGGTCCAGTATTCCGAATCGAGAGCATTGGTATTTTCTGCCATCTTTATCCAATCAACGACAAAATCGGCAAGGATTTAGGACTTAATTGTTGTTCGTGGTTTGTACTCAATGTCAAAAGTTGCTAGCTCAATTCCCCACTTGGCGACACGTCATGTGACATCGCGATTGTTGATTATATCTCTTAGGCGAGTTGTGCTCACCATTGTGATCTCGTGCTCTAGAAAATAGTGCCTTGGCTTTCTGGTGGCAAAGAATACGCCATAAGCTAGCTTTTGATAGTTTGGATATTGTTGTTTCGACTTTGTCAGGACCTCGCCGAGGTAGTAAGTTGGATGCTTCACTAATTGTTCCTGTTTTTCCTCTTTTCGCTCCACTGATGTGGCGATGCTAACGACTCTGTTTGTCGCGGAGGTGTAAAGCAACATGGGTTCTTGAGGCTCCAACGCTACAAGGGTAGGGGCAGATGAGAGTACTTATTTCAGGTTCTGTAGGGCAGCTTCAGCTTCTTCAGTATAAACAAATTTATCGGTTTTCTTCAAGAGCTTGTATAATGGTGCGGCTCTTTCACCGAGCCGGTTGACAAACCAACTCATCACTGCCATGCAACCAGTGAGATGTTCTACATCCTTCAAGCGAGTGGGCATGGTTATATTGAGTATGTCATTTATTTTTTTTGATTCATCTCTATGCCTCTCTCTAAGACACGATGAAACCTAACAACTTTCTGGCTGGGATTCCGAAAAAACATTTTTTTGGGTTAAGCATCATGTTGTATATCCAAAGAATAGAAAATGTTTCCTCCAAGTCAGAAATCAGTGTTTTCTTGTTTTTATACATTACCACTATGTCGTCCACTTATACATGTATGTTGCATCCGATTCGATCGTGGAAGCAACGTCGTGTTGTGTGCTGATATGTAGCTCCTGCATTTTTTAAGCTGAACGACATTGTTGTGTAGCAGAAGGTTCCAAACAGGGTGATGAACGAAGTCTTCAATTGATCCAACTTCTTCATCTTTATTTTGTGATAACCAGAATATGCGTCGAGGAAGCAAAGGAGTTCTGAGTCTGTTGTCGAGTCGATAACTTGATCGATTCTAGGTAGAGAAAACAGATCTTTGGGGCAAGCCTTGTTCAAGACAGTATAATCAACACACATTCTTAAATCAGCGGTGTATTTTTAGGGAGCATTACAGGATTAGCCATCCAATCAGTATGGATGACCTCTTGAATAAATCTGGCTATATGCAGTCGGGCTAATTCTTTGGCTATGGCTCTGTTCTTTTCATCACTGAAACATCATAAGGTCTGTTTGATGGGTTTAACGTTAGCGTATACATTGAGAGAGTGCTCGGCAAGTTCCCTAGGTACTCCGATCTTGTCAGAAAGTTGTTATGGAAAGATATCTTTATTAGCTTTGAGAAACTTTCCTATGCGCTATCTAAGCCTACGCCTAAGTTCAACACTTTGGAGGGATCATCTTCCTTCAAAGGTGTCGTCTTCTTCTCTTCCGATGCCCTGAACTACGGAGTAGGCTTCAACATCTCCTTCTGCATAGCCGGCATCTCGGACAGGTCGGTGTTTTTCTTGATTTCCTGGTACTCCTCGGTGTGCATCACAACTTATGTGAAGATAGCATCTCCCTCTTTGTAATCTCATGCTTTCTTCAGGTTTCCCCGGATTATGATGACGCCATTGGTACCCGGAAGTTTCATCATGTTGTAGATGTGGTAGGGGCGAGCCATAAACTGCTAGTAGTCCAGACACCCAAAGATGGCGTGATATGCACTCTTGAACGACACCACTTCTAAAGATAGTACCTCAATCCAGTAGTTCCTTTGTGTACGGAAGGTGACGTCAAGAGTGATTTCACCTAGAGAGTTTGTATGTCTCCCTAGGACAATGCCATGGAAAACCATGTTGGTGTGACTCGGCTGGCTTTCCAATATCCTCACGCGGTGTAGTGTCTAGATGTAGAGAATGTTGATGTTGCTTCCACCGTCCATGAGAGTCTTGGAGAACTCATGGTCGTCAATGAGTGGATTTACAACTAGAACGTACTTTTCCCGCCTATGAGTTTTTTGCGGGTGATCGCTTTGGTCAAAGGTAATTGTTACTTCTGACCAGTCCAGATATTGTGGGACAGCCGAAACCGTAGCGCTAAGCTCATGGAGAACCACCTTTTGACCTTAGCGGGTTGGGATCCAAGGAAGCATACGTAGGCGTCTTTCTTCGTTGGGTAATCATTTTTACCATCCGACTTGGGGTTAGCGGTGGTCGCTTCTTCCATGTCAGAATCTTCCTTCGACTTCTTATCTTTGTCAGATTTTTTATTTATTTTTCTTCACTTGGCTCTATAGCTAGCGACTTCGTCTTTCTTGATGTCGTCATTAAAATGAGACTCAACATTTGTGTGGGAAGAACCCCGTTCCCATCCGGGTGACGTTCATATGGATTGTTGGCAATGTCATCCCATGAGTAGGTTTTGTTGGGTTGTTGAAGCCCTGCCCTGGATCCAGGAAGTTCCGCGGCCTCGTCCCCGTCCGCCTCCGCGTCCTCCACGACCTCCAGACCCGAAAGTTGCGTTGACAGTAGAAATTTTCTAAATTTGGCTTGTCCTCAGAGTTGTTATTGCGCTTCTGGGACTATTGTTGCTTTGCTTGTTTTAAATTTGGCGCGACCAAGCCTTTCAGCATGCCCAGTGATTCATCATCGAGAGTGAGTCATTATATTTGTTGGTCGTCTCTATCATTTCTCCTAGAACAGTAACTTTGTCACCAATAGTTGGTGACACATCAATCCGACTGGGAGTCCTGCAAAAAAAACTCCAATTGCATTTTGGTCATTCACTCCTTCACGAGATTTTTTTGTGTCGATCCATCGCCCGAGATAGTTCCGAAAAGTTTCCCCGGATAACTGGACACAACGCGGCAAGTCTACCTTCGAAATTCTGAAAAAACGTGTTTTGCATTTCATACCATTGTGGATGGTGTTTTTGGGTAGTTCATTGAGCAAAGCTCTAACCCAGAGATGGACCACACCCTAGTCAGTGAGTAGCTATGGGTATACTCAAAAGGCATATCTCCAACATCCAACAAGTGACAATTCAGATTAAAAAGATAAACAAATAGCAATACAAGAAATTAAATCCTGAAATCGGCAGCTGCGTACCCTTGTAGTTCAAATAACCCTAGGTCACCCTAATTTGAGAATGAGACGGACAGTAGATCCACATACGTGGTGGTTTCCACCAAATAGTTCATGTCTCGGGCATGCTAGTTTAGAACTCCCTCCGTCTTACTTTAAATTACTTTAAATTCGGACGTATCTATATATATTAAAGAGTGTCTATATACATACAAATTTAATAAATTTGTGACATCTTTTCAGGAGGAAGGGGGTAGTATATTTTGAAGAAAAACAACATGAAGTTATTCCAGATCTGATTTGTTTTCATAAAGGAAGATTTGGTTTATAATAAGGAAACAAAACAAAGGCAGACAACGTGCAAAAATCAGAAGCAGCCAACCGAAAGAAATTGGGGAGAATTCTCAGAGGTTCTTTTTCACATTCAATTGGGGAACAGACAAAAATACAGTAGGACATTTAATCCACGCCATTGCCGCCAATGCCCTCGAGAACGGTGCGCTCCAATACATATGCGGACGGTGGAATCACACAACGATGCCGATCACACAAAGCAGAGAATATTTCAGCTTCCTGCCTCACGCTGATATTAACGAAGGTACAAAGATGAAATAACATGTAAGCTGACAAAAACGCAAATAATTTACCCACATGTGGCTCTCCTCAATGGGCAAAGTACCCATGCAAACATATCTCTCGAACAACCCATGTGAAGTTGGCCAAGGAAGGTTTTCGTGCTATAGGAAACACCTGACAAACACTGGGAAGAGGAGCTAACCAGAACTAGGAAGAACTAACCAACTACCAGTCATAATTATCGCTATCTAAGTTCATCAACTTCGATATCCAGCTCGGATAACCTACAAGAAAGTAATGGAAAGCTGAGTAGGGCAGTAAGAGAACATAATGCCAACAAATAATACAACAGTCGCAGCATGACATGAAACATACATTGCAAAATAGCAGATGTCAAAAGAATTTGCCAAGGGGTTTCTGGGAATTCATGATAAGACAGAAAAAGTAATGCAGCCAGGAATACAGAATATAGGTATAATTAAAAAAAGTGGACTTCCAGTTTGCATCCAAAAAGGCCTTGCTTAAATGCCATCAGCAATCCTCACAGGCTTCTGAGAATTCAAAATGTGCATCAGTCCTGTCAGTGTCAACACCCTTTGCCTGGTTCAATGTGGTGAAGTAATGGATACGAAAGCTTAAACACATGCAATCATATCTTGATCCTAACTCCATAGTGTACTTCATCCTATCAAAATTCAGAGCATTCCTATGGTCCAGAACAAACAATGTTAACGGGGGCAAATGCAAAGTAAACTGGAAACTTGTCTGCCGGCCCTGCAACCTTGGCGGTTTGGGGATCCTTGACATTGAGAAAAACAAATTCCTGTTTACACCTTTCTATTTGTGTCTCTGTTGCATCCCATCCCCTTCAAAGCAACACAAATATATATTTCTATATGTTTGTGTTGCATCTCATCCCTTTCAAAGCAACACAGATATATAGATGAAATTCTGCTCCCACCGTCCTCAAATAAGTGACCTGGGTTTGTCTAGATTCGCATGTATCTAGATACTAAAACATGTCTAGATACATGCAAATCTAGAAAAATTCAAGTCACTTATTTTAGGATGAAGAGAGTACATATGTTTGTGTCGCATCTCATCCCTTTCAAAGCAAAGGTGGTCAACTGAAATTCCTGTCAGCTCATAACTAAGAACAGTAGAATTCTAGAGCAAAGTTATTATGAAAACATGCTTTAAAAACTAGCAGGAAGTCTTTTTGAAAGATTGAGTATGATCAGGAAATGCATGCCAACCTCCATGAAGTTCAGATACTATGTTTAACTATTTATATTTAGCAAAAAAAATCAATTGTGAAATGAACCATATTCAGACGAAAAGAACTGTAACAGATTGTCACTACATAGCTGCAGAAATAGTAAAGCATTTTCTGCATAAGGATACAGAAAAGGATACAGCTGAAGGTTAATAACCCAGATGCCTGTATTATATAGTATACTGCAAGATCATGTCAAACAGCTGTGTAAAATTAAGTGCCCAACACTAAAAAGAACCTCAAAAATTGTAAGTGAGTAAGCATACCTGACATCAAGGGGAAAATGTACTCTGTTTCTTTCAGTGATTATGATCACGCTTTCTTCTATGATCACGAGGATGAATCTCATCAAGGCATAATTCATGCTTTCCATCGGACACATCATAACACATGCTTGTTGGAGGATCTTCATCAGAATATCAGCTTTGCGGATCATATCTGTCACTGAACTGACCTTTATTCACAGGCATTGATCTACGGTTCTGATTAGTTCTAGTTCTATCATTGCTTCTATTTCCTGACATGTCACCATATTCTCTCTCCGATGATTTTGGTGTTTGTTTGGACCATGTTGAATGATCATTTGATTCAGAGTGGTAATCTGAGATATTCTTTTTATACTTATGACCATATTTGCTTTGATCATTGGGGTTTCTTTTATGTGTGTCATTCTCATGCTGGTCAGAATAGCCTCGATCCATTCCACTTTTAGATTCTCTAATCTCTCCTTTCTCATACTCAGATGCATTTTGGTAGTGGTGTCTATTATTTTCATATCTTATGTTCCCATATGAATCCCTTGTGTCATGGCCCCTTGACAAAACTCTTCCAAAAGAATCAGTATGTGGTGAGTTCTCACGACTAGGTAATCGAGAACCCAAAACTGCCTTATCATAAGAGCTGCTAGTGGGATAAAAAATTCCCTGGTATGCACCTCCGTCAAAATTGGTCTTAAGCATATCTTGTGTAAGCTCACCAGGAGCTTCCGCAAGACAATCAACCCCACCTGCCTGTTTTATGTCCTCCATGTGCTCATCAATTATGTCTCTTAATATCTTCAAGAGAAAGAAAAAACAAATGAAATGCATCAAACATCAGACCCATATCTTGGTGCAGAAAAGTTTCATAAATAAACTGAGCGAGGGGATGCAAAATGCACAAGGGTTGGATCAACAATATGAATGACATCAGACTGGTTAAGTTAAAGAATAGAATGGAATCCAATTAACTTATAAAACATACAAATAGGCAAAACAAGTGATTTAGACTTATGCAAGAAAGGTGTGTTTGCGTGGCGCAGTTCAGTGTGAAAGGTTGAGATGATCAGTAAACTTTGCTAGACTAGCAAATCCTTGATTGCTGCAGTAATTTCTTTGCCAAAGATGGATTGCTATTCATCTGATGGTCGGTTCTAAGAGAAAAGGAGGGAAAGCACCTTTTCACTCCTTCATGTTCCTGAAGAACACTACGCATTCTCTGGTAAAATTGATGTTGTGATTTGTCCTCCACAATTCAAAGCATTGCTTTCATTTTAACATCTTTCTTATAAATTGTTTTTTCTCACCCTTACTGTGTCTACATATATATAGTACTCCCTCTGCCTTTACATACAAGGCCTTTTTCGTGCCTTTTACTTTGACTAGATTATTAGTCAAAGACCAATTGATTCGTCTAACTCAATTGTTTAACATCTGGTCAACAAAATATGAGTTATATGTCATCAAAAGTATTATCACCAGAGAGTTCTCTGAAATGTACATCCCAAGGAATACATTTTGTGGCATATAACTCACATTTTGTTGGTAAAATTAATGGTCAAAGTTAGACCCAGAATATGAAGTGCACTTGTACTCCTGACATGTTTTTCTATTGTGTTTTTTCTTACTTTTCTTTTTAATTTATCATGCAACATGAGAGAACAGATTAACAGATGACAAGTCTAACAACCATGACATCCCAAACCACCAATGGCTCTGGGTATGTCTTTCACTTAGACGAAAAGTCAAATGAATATGCATTTTGGGAGATGGTTGGGAGAAGTATTTATCTGATATATGACATATATATTGAGTAGCGGTCCACCACAAAAAGTATTATGCATACAATCTACTCAAAGATTTGATATCTTTAGCGTGATGAAGATAGATGACATTATTTGCAAATTTGAAATTCAAAATGCACCTCTGTTGGGTTTCTTTTCATTTTCTTGCCACGGTAAGACATTCTTCTTCTCTTGTAATCTCTTTCTTCAGCTAGGAGCTCCTCCCTTGTCTTGGATCTACCAGATTCCTTTTCAAATGAAAAAGAGAGATAAGTAATTAAGAAATATATATCGTCTTGTACAAAGATTAAATTCCAATAAATTCAATAATGGTGGTGTTTTATGAAATTCGATCATTTATAACGTCCTCATTAATAATACTCCCTCCATTCACTAATGTAAGACCTTTTTGATATTTCAAAGTGGACTAGATACACTTCAAAATAAGTGAAGCTACACACTAAAACATGTCTACATACATGTGTTTTAGAAAAAAGGTAGAATGTCTTACATTAGAGAACGGAGGGAGTATGTAAGATTGTTTTCATATCACTGTGTACATACAATTTAGCAACACATCGTGATTTTGTGACTACTCGCTGCACGTTAATTTAATAAATATTACTAGTAAACAACAGGAATAAGCATTATAACAAAAATTGGTATCTATACATCAATTAAGGTTCAGAAAAATCTTATCCTGCTATTGCATCTGCATGATCCGACATAAAGTTGATATATACATAATGACCACGATGTTTTTATCAATAGTAGGTTAGTACATCTTGAGAGAACACTGGAAAATGTAGAAAGATAAGAGTGGTATCTGAATTCTCAAAAGGTACTTTCCAGAGAGTGCATGTCATTACCTGGTTATCTGCTTGACGTGGTAGAATTCCATCATACTCCAGAACAGGTCTGTAATTTGGTTGCTTTGACCGCTCAACATGGCCTCGTTCCAGTACTTGTGAATATTCAAGTAACCTGCCGAGAATCAAATGTATGGGTAATGGTTGGAAAACTTACCGAACCAAGCAAAACTAATCCAAAACTACAGGAATGCATTCCGATGATGATTACACATCACCATCACAGATCACAATCTATGTGCAACACGCTACTTTAGCAGGATCAATAATTTGATCTACTGATATATATGCGTATGAGGTAGAAAAGTACTTCTGTTGAACTTCTACTTCGAAAATATTGCTTCAACATCAGACTTTTTTCACTTAACAGCATAATCTCCATATTAACATCTGCATTGGCGTATTCATCTGATCTCAATAAGAAATGCTGGATTAAGTATAACACTAAGTTTGAAGAAAGCATACAGCTGATGTTTGGATGGGCGCGGTGCTTGCAGAGCCCTAATCTTCTCCTCCAGGGACAACCTCCCATGTAAGGCCGCAATGGCAGCAGCAACCTGGGAAACAAAAATACGGTCTGCCCCGGTATACCTCAACTCACTTCCTTCTTCACCGGAACTTCCACCAACACCAACAGCCAAACAAGAGCCCAACCGCAGAATTGCCTCCTTCACCACTGCAAGCGCGAGGAATCTGCCATTGCCGTTCCCATAGAGAACCTCGAGCTGCGCCGCCAACCACGAGACACCATCAGCCAGCCTTGGGCACTCGAACCTCACAGCCCTCGGATCAACACGAAACTCCCGGCTCTGCCCCTTTAGGGCGTGTTCCAGCGAGCACTCCGCCTCTGCCGCGGCGGCGTTCAGACACAGCCTGACCAGCACGAACATATGGTTCCGAGCGACCGCATCAACCACGACACCATACCTCGGCGAGCTCGCGAGCAACCACCGCCGCAGCTCGGCCTCCCACTGCGGCGCACCGAGCCGCAGTGCCTTCACCACGCGGGCCGCGGCATAGGAGTAGGCCCCCGGGAACTGGTGGCTGCCCCAGGAGTCCACCTCCCGGCGCAGGAGGCAGAGCTCGGACGGGAGGATGCGGGGAGGAGAGGAGAGGCTTGGGATGGTGGTGGTGGGTGAGGAGAAGTCTGCGCACTCGGCGGCGAGGAAGGCGGGGAGGGAGGAGGAGGCGGGCGGTGGGTTGGTTGTGCGGACGACGGCCGGGCAGTCGTAGTAGGGGGCGGGCGTAGAGGGAAGGGGGAGGAGGACTGCGGAGGTCGGTGAAGAGGGGAGGGCTGGGAGCGGAGGTGCGGTGAGGGTGGAGGAGGTGGTGCTCGTCGTCGTGGTGCTGGCGGTGGATGGGAGGAGAGGGGAGGGGAGGGCGGATAGAGCGTAGGATGCGGCGGAGAGGAGGGACCGCAGGTGGGCGAGAACGGACGGCAGGGAGGGTGGTGGAGGCGGCGGCTCCATGGCGAGGGCGGAAGGGGAAGAGGGGTTTTGAGGGGAACGGTGCGGCGGCGGAGTCCGATGCGAGACAGTGTGGACAGGTCAAGGGTATGTTTGTTTGCGCCGTGGCGGCTGGCTGACTGTGCTTCTGCTGTGTAAAAAAAGCTAATTTTTTGAGTTTGACTATTTGACTGCTTAGCTGGCTGTCTAGCTATATCTGAGAACATATATAATTTTTATTAAAATATACTCCCTCCGTTTCAAAATATAAGATGTTTTAGCTTTGTGAAGGAAGTGTATCTAGACTCTTTTTAGTGTGTAGGTTCATCTAGGTTTGGAGTGAACCTACACACTAAAAAGGGTCTAGATACACTTCTTTCACAAAGCTAAAACATCTTATATTTTGAAACGGAGGGAGTATAAACTTACTTGTCACTATAAAATACCATGAATTTAAAATAGTAACACAAAAATAATTGATCAAATATAGCTTTGTCCAAAATACAAGAATAATTGATTACTCATGTCTATTGGGAATGACCACGTATGCAGATGCACGTAACGTCCACACACACATACTTTTAGAAGCAAAGACGAATCGGCCAGCTGCCTAGATGAACCAAACCAACATCAAATCAGCATAGAACTAGAGGTATTGTCGCGTGGCAGATAGTGGGTGGGTAGAACATGACAAGCTCGCCGTCGTTATCTCCATATGCAAGGACCCTGCACTGCATCATGTATTCCACTTGCTCACAGGACCTGCGAAACTTTGCAAGAGCACGCCCGCTCACCGGCGCCAGAGACGACGGTCTCCGTGGAGGGGCCAGCCAGCGGGGACCAAGTCACCAAGGGGAGGGAATGATGAGATTCAGCGAAAGAGCTGAGGTCCAACGGTAGAAGAGGGTCGGTCGCCGACGGGAGCTGCTGTGTCCGATCCTAGCTTTCCGACGGAGTGGCGGCGCGCTAGGAATCCTACTGCTGGGTGCCTGGGTCATCGAGTGGATACGGGAAAGAAAGGTTCGGTCGTCGATACGTATGGATAGGATTTGGCCCACGGTGGCATTCTTGTGGTAATTAACGTTAACGAAATGTCCAATGCAAAAACGGTTCATTCGCTATCCCGGGAAGCCGCAGGAAGCACCCTAGGAGGTGCTTTGTCCCGTCTGCCTATTCTGCCGGTTGGCTTCGGCGAAGCTCACAGCTAAAGCTACCCGTTTGGTTGGATTAGTCTGCTTTTTTCTAATGGAAAGCTAATAAAAGCCCAAACAAATACCCCTAAAAGGGTTGTTCCCATGCCGAAATCGGCTATAAAGAGGCAATCGATGTTAGGGAGCAAGGGTTTTCTTTTTTTTTTGCCAAAAGGTACTTTGAACTTGGAACAAACATGCAGAGATTAACGAGGCTTCTTTCTCTTTTGAGTTTTTCTGGCCGACCTGCCGTCGTAAGATCTTTGGTCTTTCCCAAGAACAGATGAGAAAAAGTGGATCCCTTCTTATGTACTTGCTCATAATGATTTGGAACGCCGAGTTTCTCACTCGCGTTCCCAGGCCGAGTTTCCGGGACGTCTATTTCCGTCCAAATTCGGCTCAAATTCGTTCAGTTTTCGGCATAGTTCGGCATAATATGAATGCAGAGCACTGCTCGTCCTAGTTCGGCATAAAATTGACGGATAGGAGTCAAATTCACAGATGGCATACACGATCTTGAGGAAGAGCTTTCGGCTCATTCTGAAACGGCGTCAAAACACGACCTCTTCGTGGAGTGGCTCGTCAGCGAAGTAGTCGGCGTACAACATGCAGTAGTCCTCCATCCTCTGCCTTCCTTGCACTTGGACCCTTCGCCAACTCGACGCTCGGCTTCATTGGCCATTCAGAATTACATTGGGCGAGGCGAGGATCTGCATGTGCTCTGCATCTTCGGCGGCAGCGACGTTCTCCTCCTCTAGCAACACCGCGAACATCTCCTCGTCATCGGAGTCCATGGCTGAACCGGCAAAACTCCGAGCACTTGGCGGGCTAGGTGGTGGGAGCTCGCAGTGAAGCCGAGCTACGGCGGAGTCTAGGCGGGAAGAGGGGCGATGAAATCGGCGGCGGAAAGGGCGGCCACTACGGCAACCTATCTAGAGGCATGGATATGTCTCGGCAGGGTGGAGCTCCGCCGACGAAGTCATGGCGGCAGAGGCAGCTGGGGAGCTCTTTGCCGCAGACTGGGCGAGTGGGTGTGGGGAATGGGACTATCTCGCCGACAGAGTTGTCCCATGCTTCTCGGGGCGTTTCCGGGATGCCGGGAATGGCCTAGGATGTCCGGACCAAAGTTCGCCCAAATTCAGACGAAAACGGGGTCATGGGAACGTGATTGGGCCAATTTTTGGCGTCCGGACCTAAAATTCACCCTGGGATTGGCGTCCTAGGAAGCCGAGTGGAGATGCTCTAAGGGATATGGTAGGGGCAGCGAGGTCTTTTTGCATGGCCCTGTCATGCTGGCAAGCCGCCACATGGCCAAAAAAATTCTATCCCTAAGAGCACCTCCACTCGATTAGGCGTTCCAGGCTGAAATCCGGCGCTATTTAGCACCGAATGGGTATAACTTTCGGTCCGGAAACGCCCAGTTTCTAACTCGTGTTTCTAGGCCGAGTTTCTAGGCGATGCAAAAAAAGACGAGTTTTCGTCTAAATTCAGCTTAAATTCAAACAGAGTTCGCGTAGTTCGGCATAAATATGAATACAAAGTAATGTTCGGCATAAAATTAAACATAGTTCGGCATAGACTAAAAATACAACATAGTTCGGCCAGATCATGCTAAATTCAGCTCAAATTCAAACAGAGTTCACCGTAGTTCGGCATAAACTTGAATATAGAGCAATCTTCGGCATAAAACTAAACATAGTTGAGCATAAAATTAAACATAGTTCGGCATAGACTAAAAATATAACATAGTTCTACCGGATCATTTTTGGCATCTACATCTTGCCCCTTTGTATCCATATGTGCTCAATCAGATCATCTTGTAGTTGTTGATGCACTATCGGGTCTCGCATCTCCTGACGAATGGTGGTGAATGATACGTCGTAAACATATCTATAATTTTTGATGTTCCATGCTTGTTTAGTATCAACTTTGTTAAGTTTTGTCTACTATTTTTATACATTTTCTGGGACTAACCTATTAACAAGATGTCGTAGTGCCAGTTGCCTGTTTTCTGTTGTTTTTGGTTTCAGAAAAGCTAGTAAGGAAATATTCTCGGAATTGGACGGGACAAAAGCCAAAGTCAATATTTTACCGGAGAGAACACAGAGACTGAAGGGCAGCAGAAGGGGGCGCATGAGGTGGCCACACCTAGGGCTGGCGGCCAGGCCCTTGGGCGCGCCGCCACTAGGTGTGGGCCCCTCGGGCGCCCACCGACCTTGCCCTTTCGCCTATAAAATCACCCTGATGCAGAAACCCTAAGCACCTGATCAAATCTCCACGAAACAGTCCGTAGCTGCCATCACCATCGTCCCTAGATCGGGGGATCTGAAGCTCTTCTTGACACCCTGACGGAAGGGAGAGATCATCCCGAAGGCCTTCTTCATCACCATGCCAGCCTCCGGTATGATGCGTGAATAGTTCACCCTTGGACTATGGGTTCATATAGTAGCTAGATGGTTGTTTCTCCTCCTTTGTGTTACCATGTTTAGATCTTGTGAGCTCCGTTCATGATCAAGATCATCTATTTGTAATCATACATGTTGTGTTTTGCGGGGATCCTATGGATATTGAGATACTATGTCAGATTGATTATTGATTCTACCATGTCTGTGTTATTTGTGATTTTGCATGCTCTTTGTTGCTAGTAGCTATCTTGGCCAAGTAGATGCTTGTGACTCCAAGAGGGAGTATTTATGCTCGATAGTAGGTTCATGCCTCTAGTAATCTGGGGAAGTGACAGAAATCTCTAAGGTTGTAGATGTGTTGTTTTTACTAGGGATAAAACAACAATCTTTTATTCATGAAACAATTGTATTGTTTACTTTACACACACTGCTTAATGCAATTATCCGTTGCTTGCAACTTAATACTGGAAGAGGTTCGGATGATAACGTGAAGGTGGATTATTAGTCATAGATGCAGTTGGATTACGGTCTATGTATATTGTTATAATGCCCAATCAAATCTCATAGGAGTCATGATGTCTAGTATTTGCATTGTTATGCTTTCTCAATCTGTCAATTGCCCCGCTGTAATTTGTTCACCCAACATGTTATCTATCTTAAGGAGAACACCTCTAGTGAACTGTGGATCCCGGTCCAATCTTTATCATTGATACATCATCTACTATTACCGTTTACTTTCTACAAGCAACTACTATACTCCACACTATATGTTTAATCCTTTGTTTTCAGAAAACCAGTGAGATTGACAACCTCACTGTAAGTTGGGGCAAAGTCTTGAGTTTATGTTGTGCAGGTTCCAAGTTGTTAGCAACACCTTGGAGTTGTTTCCTTCCTCCTACTGGTTCGATAACCTTGGTTTCATAACTGAGGGAAAACTTACTATTGTGCTCATCACACCTTCCTCTTGGGGTATCCCAACGAAGCTCTATAGTTGACTGAGCTCATCAATGAAGACAGCCCAAGTTGGAGACACCTGATGATCAGGCTCTGCAAGAGGTCTTTATCTATAGTATGTATCATCCTTCTCGACCAAATACACTGAGGCCTTCCTCTCATTCTCGATGATCATGTTGTGCAAGGTCACACAACAGTTCATCACCTCCCACATCTGATCTTTCGACCAGGTCATAGCAGGGAACCGGACAACTACAAACCTCTTTTGGAGCACACCAAATGCCTGCTTCACGTCCTTCCCGCAACCTTCTTGTTCCTTGACAAATTAAGCATGCTTGGGGAGCATAGGGTTTGAGATAGTCTTCACAAATGTTGGTCATCTTGGATAGATGCCATATGCAAGATAGTATCCCTTGTTGTAGTGGTGCCCGTTGATCTCAAAATCCACAGAAGGAGCATGACCCTCAACAAACTTGGCAAAGACATTTGAGGACTAGAGGACGTTGATGTTGTTGTTCGATCCTATCATGTCAAAGAAGGAGAGCCAGATCCAAAGATCATGTGTAGCAACCGCCTCGAATATCACACTACAGCCTCCTTTGTGGCCTTTGTACATTCCATGTCATGCAAATGGACAGTTCTTCCAGGCCAATGCATAGTCTGTGCTTTCAAGCACCCCGGGAAATCCTCTACTTTTATTGACTGCAAGGATCCGAGCAGTGTCTTCGGCAGTGGGTGTTCTCAAGTACCGTGGCCCAAACACTATAATCACTGCCCTGCAAAACATGTACAAGCAATCAATGGCGATGGACTCGGCCATGAGGAGATAGTCATTGGCACTATCACCCGAATCTCCGTATGCAAGCAACCTCATCGCTATTGTGCACTTCTATAGTGAGGAAAACCCAACCATGCAGGTGCAGTTCTTCTTGCACATGAAATAGGGGTCAAACTTCCGGATGGCATGCATGATCTCCAGGAAGAGCTTCTGGCTCATCCTAAAACGGCGCCGAAACACGGCCACTTCATGCAGCGGCTCGTCGGTGAAGTAGTCGGCGTACAGCATGCAGTAGCCGTCCAGTCGTTATCTTGCTTTGCCCTTCCGGCGACCCTTCGCCAAGCCTCCACGCTTCGGCGCTGCAGTCTGCATGTATAGCCAGGCGAGAGAGGCGAGGATCTGCATGTTCCCTGCATCTTCGGAGGCTGCAGCTGTCTCTTCCTCCAGTAACAGGGCAAACATCTCCTCGTCATCATAGTCCATGTCCGAACGTGCAAAACACCAAACACTTGGTGAGCGAGATGGCGGGAGCTTAGAGCGAAGCCGAGCTGCAGCGAAGGAAGGACGGCGAAATGAGGCCTAGACTGAGTGGGAAGGATGTGGTGACAGTGGAGGACCTATCTATAGGCTTGGATTCAGCTTGGCGGTGTTGGGCTTCGTCGATGACGAGATGGCGGCGGGGGGCAGCTAGGGAAAGCTCTATGTCACGGGAGAGCCGAGTGGGGGTGGGGAATGGCCTTGAGTTGCCGACAGGGTTGGCCCACCTATATTTTCGCTGCGTCCAGCGTTCCCAGGAGGTTCCTAGCTCCCCGAGTTTGGCCTGGGACACCGGACGAAAGTTGGGACAAATCTGACGCTATTCGGCGTCCTAGGAACGCAACTGGATGAAATTTCGCCATTCGTACGAAAAAACGCCCTAGGAACATGGGTGGAGATGGTCCAAGATCAACTCCAATAGAAGCACTAAAATAGCGTGGCGCTTCAAAAGCGCAGCTTTACCGCCCGCGCATTTCGGTTACTCCAGCAGAAAAGCGAAAATAGCGCGTGGCAAACTCACAACGAGCGCGTGCACTCCAATCGCCTCTGAAACTTCCTCCCCTTCTCTGTGTGCGCCTGTAGGGGTTCGTAGCATGGAAAACAAAAAAGTTCTATCGCATGAACAAACAAAACCAAGATCCAATCTATGGCAAAGCCAAGATCTAATCTACGAGATCGGTGCAACAAGATTGTAGAGAACTAACCCTCGTAGATCCAAAGTGTTTAACGAGATCGGATTCTCATGGTTGATGTAGTCAATCACTTGCCGATCTCAAGATCGTGTAGACGATCCTTCTAGCATCATGTTTCGGCAGCGCTTCTGTAGTGGTCACACATACGGTACTCGATGAAGACCTTCCTCTCTCTTGTTCCAGCATGCAGCGGAGGTTGTAGATCACCTTGCGATTCCATCAGCACGGCGGTGTGGTGGTGGAGTAGATCCTGCAGGGCTTCGCCTAAGCCGAAGCAGGTATGGTGGAGGAGAGAGGGCCTCGGCGCCTAGGGTTTAAGCCCCGAGGGGAGGAGGCGTCAGCGACTAGGGTATAGGTTGCGGCGGTTTAGAGGGTCCAGGGCATCGACGACTTGGGAGGGGCGGTGGCGGCCTAGGGTTTTGGGATAGTGGCCAAGGGGCGCTCTACCCCTTCCTTATATGGGGGGAGAGGCGGCAAGGGGGGGAGTCCTCCCCAAACTCCGTTGTGGCCGGTGGTTTGGGGAGGGAGTGGGAAACCTCTCCCATGTAGGTTTCCTTCCCTCCCTCCACTAGGACTTTGACTTTCAAATTGGGATTTGACTTTTCAAACTGGAGTTTGACTATTCAAACTAGAGTTTGATTATTTCTCTTCCCATTGCCCAGCCAAGTGACCTAGAGTATGATGCAACCATTCCACATTAGCATGGAACATTCCAAGCACCCCTCCCCCCCGGGTGGCGGACCTTCCAGAACTTTCTAGAAGCTTCCGATGAAAACACCGAAAACATTTCTGAACCCCAGAAATTGAGTTTCCTTGTATGAATCTTATTCTCCGGACCATTCCGGATCTCCTCGTGATGTCCTGGATCCAATCCAAGACTCCGAACAACATTTGGTCTCCAACTCATATTCCATATATAGTAAACAACATCGAATCCTTAAGTGTGTCTCCCTACGATTCATGAATTATGCAGACATGATCGAGACACTTCTTCGATCAATAACCAATAGAGGAATCTAGAAATTCACATGGCTCACACATATTTCTACGATGACTTCGTGATCACATTTACATACGATACCAATTTCCTTTTGTCTCACGATACTTTACTTATCCGAGGTTTGATCGTTGATATCTCTACATACCTAGTTCAACCTCGTTACTGATAAGTACTCTTTACACATTCCATGATATGTGATCCCTTGTGACCTAGTCACATGCTTGCAAGCCAATTGGATGACATTCCACTGAGAGGGACAAAGTATATCTATCCGTCATATGGATGGACAAATCCCACTCTTAATCCATGTGCCTCAACACATACTTTTAGAATACTCAATGCCACCTTTATAACCACCCAGTTACTAAGTGGTGTTTGATGTCATTAAAGTATTCATCCAGTGATGGTGATTAACATGATCTTATGGTCGAAGAATTTAGGTTACTATGTATTTGAAAGCTTATAGCAAACGAAATTTTAAATGACTTGATCTTATGCTACGTTTAACTATAGGAGTGTGTCCATCACATCATTATTCTAATGATATGACCTTGTTATTAATGACATCCAATGTCCATGATCAGGAAACCATGATCATCTATTAATCAACAAGCTAGTCTAACAAGAAGCTTTACTAGGGACTCTTTTATGTTTACAAAACACACAAGTATTAATATTTCCGGTTAATACAATTATAGTATGGGATGTAAACATTTATCATAAACATAAAGATATGATAATAGGCATTTTATTATTGCCTCTTGGTCATATCTCCAACAGTCTCGCACTTGCACTAGAGTCAATAACCTAGTCTTGGAAAACTTGTGCGTTCATCACCTATGGCTTTCCGGTGTTGTATAATGTATATACATGATTTCTAGTGGTTAACTAATCTTCGGATCTGACACTTTTAGGTCCGTGTATAATTACATGTCTTTGCATCTCTACGCATCACTCATTCTTCAATGAGATGGCTTTGTATAAATTTGGTCCTTTGGTGAGACCTTTAGTTCCTTTGAGATTTAAACTACGTCGATAATTGTTGTACAATATATCTTTATAGTACTAGCCCGCTGTGAACCACACCTAGTTTGATAACAAACTAATTGACACAAATGCCCTCTTTTGCTACTAAAATAGCAGTCATATACTTAGCATTTTGTTGTAGTATCTATCACAATGTCTTAACTTTGAAACTCATCCAAATCTATTATGGAACTTTCTTTCCGTTACATTGTGCCACCCAATTTCTAGTGCACCACCAATTTATGGTTTAATTCAAACACAATATATGCTAATAATGATAGAGAATTTCAACTGTAAACTCTAAAATTCAATAGTCATCAATGGTACCAAAATGTAAGCAGAGCCACTATCAATTTACTGAGATGATTTAAAAGGACTGACACGAAATAAAAAATCTTTCAAATCTAGGAATGGTTGCCAATGGTTCTCTGAAGTCTATTTTGTCTATCTTAATGGAATGGAGCACGCCAAAAAGATATTCTATTATGAGGTACATGAGGCAGGCATTTAATCAATGTTTATAGGCATTGAGCATGTCAATTGTTACAATGCTTTGAATGGCATACTAGTGGAGCAAAAGAACAACGAAGAAATCAAGCTCACTAATACCTGTGCAATCTGCAACTAAGGTGCAGCAAGACCATGGTATGTGTTGCTATACATTCACAGATTTAGGACAATAGTAAACAACTCTTTAAGCGCTCAGATCATATGCTACAGCATAGTCCATGTCAACACTCCAATTCTATGGCACTCAAGTAGAGCTGACGTATCAATATAGTAATAGTAGAGGACAGACTACTATTTTGTGTGGACGACGGGTAAAATTGGCCTTTAAAACGGATGGGTAGATTTCATTTTATAAGTGCCAGAGATTTTTAAGCCATAGGCGATTCACTAACTGAACCTATTCTAAATCTGAATTATTATGATACATCAAGAGTATCAGAATTGACAGAATATAGAATAGCATTGCAATAGCAAGGAGAGCAAAATACCTCACTTGTGGGGACATTGATTCCATATGTTTGCAGGTCCTCTAGCAGTTGCTTGCTCAGTGGGAAAAAATAGTTATCAGTAATCTTATTCCTTTCCTCCAATATAAAATGAGGCATGACATAATTTAGTCCCCAAATAACCTCTTCTAGAATTTGGCCACCTGTCCAGCATTTGACATCCTGAGAAACTAAGTCAACATTAGAATGCCACATTTTACGTACTCATGACAAAAAGGAAAACTGTTGAGGGAATAAAAACTCACAAGCTTTGATTCGATAACAGCTTTAAGCTGTGTATCTTGAACAACTAATTCCCTTCTAGCATTGCAGAATCTAAGAATAACCTGTTCTAGTTTGTCACCAGGGCCATCATGACTATTACGGGCAATAGATTTTTCATCAACACTTGCATAACCAATGACAAAGACAAGCTGCCATGATCCAAAAAGAACATTCATCAGGATATTATAGTGGGTGACACATAAAAAATATTAGAGCCCTGCGCAGTTCAATGGAGAAGATAAATGATGATAAATGCAGCATGATCAAAATTATTCTAATCAAAGTAACAACAAGAACAAAGCCTTTTGAAAGTTATGTTTGACCATCAAACGTTAGGAAGATGGTACGACATATCCTGTGATTGGAAGTAAAAGTATTTTAGAGCGTACATCATCCATCCTAGAGATCTAGTCAATTTATCCTACCAAGGTTAGTCTAATTAGATGGTTGATGTTTTAAAAGTAACAGTCTTCTTAGCAATGCTGTACAGCTGAGTGCCAAGCCTTGCTATGGACGCACACAGTGGCTATACCTACCGAACCTACCCAGTACTTAGCCAATTTGTCCCATTTAGACCCACCGAAATAGCCAATCAGGCACTAATCTTACCATTACCACTGATGATACTACTAAGAGCCTGTTTGGTATAGATGACCTAGAAGTGATCCTCTGTGAGACTCTAGGGAGATTCTACGGAGGAAAAAGGAACGAAGTTAATCAGGAGAATATCTTAGTTCATTTCAGAGATTCAATTCCATAGAGTGGTTCGTGGAAACGGCCTTTCGGTAGAGGAGCAATTGACTTTGGGAGCTCCACCAAACAGGTCCCAACTTAAATTGCGAAGAGAGATGGAAGCATATGATTTTCCTCGAGAGACATTAAAAAAGAAGAGTTTCCTATGTAACTTGATCCCATACGGGATAAACAAATAAATTGGAAATGCACGAAATTAAAAATACAAGTTGAATTTTCGAAGATGTTGTACTTCGCGTGCATCAAGTAACTCCGAAAAGTAAGTCCAGATATCCTGTAAACATGGGGAAAAAACTTATCAGTTTCTGGATTCAATGATCCGTTGCATGACACCAAAAAAAAAGGAAAATAGGTGATTCATCACAAGCATGTTTGGACATACCTTAGGATAATCAAACACATCTCACGAACATTAAATATAGCAAAACCCGAGGGAGTCTCGAGCAGCACCCTCCTGAACTCCATTCTATTGTTATCTACCGGTTCCCTTCCAGTGAAGTTAAGAACAAAGAAAATTAATAGCAGCCATGTGATTACTTCACAATGAAAACTAAAGGCAGCCTTTTTTCATCTCAAACTTACCAAAAGTAACCAACGTCCAAATCCTAAGGGGTTGTTTGGGACTGCTCCGCTCCCGTTTTTCCAGCTCCGCTGCAGCTCGCGTTGCCAAACACGCCTAGTTCCACGAACTCCACTCCGCAAAAAAGGTGGAGCTGGAGGCCAACTCCACTTTTTTTTCTGAAGCACCTCAAGGGGTACTCTGCCCATCGGACGTCACGGTTCTTGCCTGACCGTTTGGCCCTCGCCTAAGGGTGCAGGTGGGACTGCCCGCGGGAAGCCCGTATACGTCCGCACTGTCTCATACAATTTAAGTGGGTGTTCCATCGGAGCCCGCAAAATTTATACGGGTGTCCACTATCCCGCGTATATCCACATATACTCGCAAATACGTTACTGCAATTGTTGCTTGTATAATGTTTATAAAATATTTTAGTATATAATACGATCAACATTTAGCACTTCAATGTATTAATTATTTTTTCCACTTTTTGAGTGACTCGCCGTTCTTTCTACTAGACATAATACCTCGCCCAACCTAGCTGCTTAGTTAGTTGACGTAATCTAGCTAGCGTTTGTTTTCTATTTTCTTACATTTTTTTCCTATTTTTCCTTGGAAAATATCAAATGCAATTTCAATCGAGGGCTAATGGACCATTTGCATGTCATTCTTATAGCTGGAGCAGAGCGGTGTTGGTGTGTCACACAGTACCACCTGCTCCACAAACTCTATGGTGGATCTGCTCTATGGTGGAGTTCGTCGAACGGAGCTGAAAAATGGGAGCAGAGCAGTTTTTTTGAGATTGGTAGTCTGATTACACGCATCCTAAGAGATTAACCTGTCACACACACAGGGAGATTGCTCTGTTAGAATCGGTTTGTGCATCATATGCTCCCTCCGATTATAGATTCATTCAAATTTTGATAAATTTAAAATATCTATTTTGAGACGGAGGGAATATGTAATTTATATGTTGTACCTATCAATTATTATATAAAGAGGAGAGGTGGAGGCTAAACCCCACTGGAAAATCCTAAACACTTGTTTTAACTTGGTATCAGAGCGCAACCGCCGCGAGAGCCTACCGTTGCCGCTGCAGATCCGATCTACCACCGCCTCCGTCGTGAGTATCCTTCGTCGCCGCCGCGATGACGACTTCCTCTAGCCAGCTCTCCACGTTCTTAGGAGCCACCAGCTCCTCTCCCACCGCGTCCGCTTCCAAAAGGATCGTTCCCCCGATCTCGGTCTGTTTGGAGGGCAGAAACTTTCCCTTGTGGAGGGGACTTCTTCTCCCCAACCTCGCCGGCGCCGGCCTTCATGTCTACCTAGACAACTCCATCCCCACGCCAGAAAAGACGCTCACCACTGGAGATGGCGACAAGGCCATTACCATCACCAACCTGGAGTAAGGTCGGTGGTGGTCTTAGGACCAGAGGGTCCTAGGAATTCTCCTCGGCACCATGGAGCCCGAGATCTCAAGCCAGATCATCGGCTGCAAGACCGCTGCTGCGGTATGGATGGCTCTTCATGCCGTGTACGGCGCCCAGAGTCGCGCCAATATTCGACACATCCGCCGCCAACTCCATTCCACGTGAAAGGAGGATCTCACCGCCACTTCATACATGCACAAGATGAAGGCTTTTGCAGATGCCATGGCAGCCGTCGGTTCCCCCATCAGCTACGATGAACTCGTCAACTACATCATCACCGGCTTCAGATCTGCGTGCAACTCCATCACTACATCTCTCACTGTCGGCAACAGGTCGATCTCCTACACTGACTTTTACTCCCACGTCCTCTCGTTCGAGGCCCTCCAGGTGCAGCAGGCTCAGGCCGAGGGGTGGTCCCCCTCGGCGAACGCAACGTCGCGCCCCTTCGGAAACCCTAGCCATCCGCGCACTCAGGAGTATGCTTTGCCGTATCAAGGTGGAGGAAACGCCTACCAAGGTGGGAATCGCCCCTCGTGGCAATGGTGGCCAGCAAGGGCAAGGCCGTAACTTTAGAAATTATGGCAGCAATGGTGGTGGCAACAACCGCAATGGAGGCGGCAATGGACGCAATAACGGAGGCGGAAATTGTAACATCCCAAAAATATTAAACTTAAATCATCAAACTCTAATCATCAAATTTAGGGTTAACAAAAACTTTTCCAATTACAATATGAAAGCATCCATATGTGTGTGTATTAAAATTTGGATTCTTTTGAATTGCCATGGCTCTGTGTTTCTTTGCTTGTAAAATGATTCTTAGGAGAAATAAACATCATCTAAACAATCCCCAAGCTTTTCCCAAAGACAAACAAATTAAGTGAATGGTCACTTTGGCCAAATTAACTCCCATGCCTACTTTGGCTATCTCTAACTTTCAGAACTTAACAGAAACATGTATAGATCTTTGCACCCCTTGATAGTACTTATAACAAGGTACCAAGGCCCACTTTGTGATCATCCAAAAACATTTGAATGCATAGTTTAAATGACAGTTTAAAATTGAATCTATTTCATATGGGAAGATCCCACTATTTCAAAAACCACTCAAACAAGCTCAATTTTCAAAACCCAAGCATCCACAGAATCCTCAACACATGCCTAGCACACCCACCAAAAATCTTTTCAAAATTCAAAACTTAAGTTCATGCGGCCATTTCATCAAACATGTTGCAGATTCAAATCAACAAAATCACAAACACTATTTTGAGCAGTGTTTTGAGACAACCTTGTTCCCTCTCTGGTTACACTAGCCTCAGTAGATCATCTAGCAACCTTAACTAAGCTCTAGCACCACTGTAAGCTCGCCAATATCATCAATGGTGAACAGGCCGAGAGCACCCATGTCACCCTAGTGTGGACAGCAAGCTAGGAGAACTAGCCGTGCCAACCTTGTCTAGCATGCAACCCATGCCTCACCGCCCCCTCTCGACCAGCCCTAGCTCGAAAACAACGACCAGAACCGCCCGAAAGGCCATGGCCCGCGCTTGCTGTCGACCACAAACCGCCTGCAGAGCACGCGCAGTTCCCACGCAACCCGACCACCTCGAGCCCTCGCCGCCCTCCAACATGCACCCCACCGTCCTAGGAGACCACCAGACATGATCGTTTCACCGCCCGTACCCTGTAGCCACCGCTCGCCGCCGAGTTCGCCGCTTCTGCCTCGCAGAGCATCGCGCGTTCTCGACCGCTTGCCACCGCCCCTACACGCGCATTTAAACCTTAGAGCATCGCCAGGATACCGCCCGTCGATCGCCAACCTCGGCCATGCCTCTAGCCGCCCGTAGCCGTGTCGCCACCGTTGCCTGCCCATCCTTCTCGGTCTCGCCATCGAGCCTATAAAAGGAGACGAACCCCGCTTGATTTCTTCACACCATCTCACTGAACGTTCGACCCCTTAGCGTTTTCTATTTATATTCAAACTTAGTTCTGTACCCAGTTTCAAAAATCAACCCAGCTCGACTCAGTGAACCAAATTGAATGAAACCAATTTTGTTAGAAAGATATTGAAATGCTTAATCCAACCCCATTGGATTCAAATCATTTGGATCTATAGATCAACCTTGGTAAAAATAACAAGTCAGAATCTTTTCTGCATTCAAACATTTTTCAAATTTCAACCATAATAGCTTTTGAGTTGATTCCAACTCTCAAAAATCATATTTGATCATACCTTTCAGAATATATAAAAATATATGGGTTTACTTACAAAAATAATGTTCAAGTAATAAAAGAATGCCACATAGGCATTTCTAGCCACTTTAATGATTTAAAATAAAAAGGTTAAACCTTATTAAATTGTGACACCACTTTAAATCATATTCTCATGTACTGAAATATGTGGTGATGACATGTGTCAACATAATCCCATGTTTGAGTTGGAGAATAATAAATCTTAAGTAGTTTTTCAATGAGTAGAAATTACTTTTCTAAAAATAAATAAATAAGACAAGGCTTTAATCTTGTAATAGTAGTGATGATGCTAGATCATCTATAGTAACCCTTTTGTGTGATGATTGAAAGTAGTTAAGTATTGTTTGGTGATTGTGTACCTTATATTTATTCATAGACGCTAGTACCGACCAAGGATACGAGGAGGAAGGAGGATACTACGAAGAAGAAGCCGAGGAGAACTTCAACCACTGCTCTGCACAAGGCAAGCTAACACTTGCAAGCTTATACTGATACTGATGCAAGCCTTACTAATCAAGTTGACCTATGCAAGTGAATACTTGCTTGTTACCCTGCCCACTATATGCCTTAAGCATATGTGATCATACTCACTTGATGACCCAATCCTAGTTTTACTTGCAAGCTTTCTACTTTATTTCTTTATCAAAGCTATTACTTAGATTTTACTTGAGTAAATTGTAGATACTAGAAAGATAATTGAAGGTTGCATAAAGAGCATTAAATTTGGCCTAAGCTAGATAATCTTGATGTCATCCTAAGGCATGAGATTGAACTTAGTTAGACTCCACTTGTTTACCACCCCTCATTAGTACTTACCCCACTTGTAGATGCTAGTGCTAAGCATAAAAATTGATCAACTTTAGATGGGAATACTTGGTGGAAAATGGTTATGAAAACTTGGAATGATGGATCATTCTAATGAGATGTTTTGACATGTGTTTCCGAACACCAGATGATTTTGAGGATGAAAATGTTGAGGCATGAGCCTTAGCCCTTTATAAAACTAATGGTTGTCTGGATGCGATACCATTCCAATTTTTACCGTAAACCACAATACTCGAAATTTGGGTAGGGCTTGACTGGAAACTTATATACCTTAGTATTGGTTCCCTCACGGCCAAGGTCTGAGCTGAGGCTACCTTGTGAAGATTGTCCACCTGTGCAGTACCCAAGATGACAGTTGGTCATGGTTGGGAGGCCAAACTCACAGGAGAGGTGCCTATACTAGGGCGTGTAATTAAAAGGTTATGATTGATTATCCGCATACTGAGTATGGTGAATTCAGGATTTGTTCCTGACGGATGTATCGAATGTTGTGGTGAAAGTGTACAATCTCTGTAGAGTGTCAAACTATTCGAATAGCCGCGTCCGCGGTTATGGACAGTTGGAGTGGCCAGACTGTTTCCCCCGTCAAATGTTTGCAAAATGACTTGTGAAATGAATTGATATTTTGACTTGACCACAACAAAGTTGTGATATGAAATACAAGTTTCCACTTACGTGTTATAAAATTTCAACTAGCTTTTCTTGCTTCTGAACTTAGTAGAGGTAAATCTGGCTTTTTGCAAAACAACCATAGAGCTTAGTGTCCTATTACAAAAACCCCCTTCACTTGTTAGTATTAGTTTGCGAGTACTTAAAGAGTACTCATGGCTTTGTCCCTGGCTATTCCGTGGCGGACTATGAAGAGGAGTACCAGGACGAAGGACCCTGTGAAGGTTACGACAACTAGGATCATCTCCCATCGTCGACATTGCACGTGACCTCAAGATGGAGCTTCGCCTATGCTACCTTTATTATTACGTATTTCCGCTGCTTGAGTTGTATTAAGAACTGGATCATGAGATCCTTATTTGTGTAAGAACTTATGTATGGTTTGTAATGGATGATGTACTGTGGTATCCAAATCTGTTATGTCTCGCAAAAATGGTAATCCTGGGATTGCGATGTATGGCGTAACAGGCATCTGGGATTAAAAATCCGGGTGTTGACAAGTTGGTATCAGAGCCATCCTGACCATAGGAGACCCTAGTTAGACTGGACGTTTGAATCAAAATTTAGTTTCAAAACCAAAGGAAGCAAATATTTACAAAAACTTATCACCTTGATTCTTTCATAAAAATTCATGTTCCTCAAAAACTCTTGCAAAATACATAAAACTTGACACACTTGATCACTCTACTAACTTACTCATCCTATATTCTTATAGATGGACGTGAAATACAACAAGTTTTATCAGTTGGGGAATGGAGGAGACCTTATCTTTGAGCGGGATTTGGACCAGCTTTCGGAACTTCTGGAGCGTCCACACCCCGAGTTCTTCGGAGCTCAGCTCAATGATCAAGGAGGAGAAGATCTGCAGTGGCTAATTGTTGCAAGTCTTCGAGGAAAGATTGAACCTCCCATTGCTGAGGAATTCAGTTCACCTTAAGAGAGAACGACTGGCTTGATGGACTTGCCAGGGCCATGCAGGAAGCTCTTGCCCGTCTGTGTGGGCAGAGTATCAACCAGATCAAGGGTACCCGCTTTGAGTTTTGCCCAAGGCGTGATGCTATGGGACAACCACTGGAAGCCCCATACCACCACGAGCTGAAGACTCAGTTGGACCACCTTAGCTTCATGATGTACGATCGTCAGCAGGAATTGGACAATTGCCGTGACTACTCCAACCACAAGTCCGCCATCATCAAGCCGAAGGATCAGACCATCGCCATGCTAGCAAAGGATCGCAAGTCTCGCCGCCGTCAGCTCGACAAGAAGGAGCGCATCATTGCCCGTCTTCGCCACTGTATCTCGGATTTGGAGGACACCATCCACGAGAGAGACATGCATTTGGAGGAAAGGTAGAATGCCGGAGAAGATCTTCGTGGAGACCCATACTCCTATCTCAGCGATGATGTTGATTTTCTAGAGGATCAGGCTATGGATTTCTTCACCGATGAGGATGATTTCGCCTTCATCAATGATGATGAGGATGATGAGGATGACGACTACACCGACTCCAAGGAGTAGTAGCACTTGAGCACTAGTGTAGTGAGTTGTATTCGGTCCCACTGTATCGTAGTTTCCAGAATGGTTCTTAAAACCATCTGTTTACCTTTGTTGTGGTGTGTGTTTGTATCGTGTGCTATGAATGAATGAATGAAAAGCAAGTTGCTGGAAAAATCGGAGTCAAATTTTAAAAACTTTTCAAAGTCCCTGAACCTTAGAAATTTCCCTCTTTTCTCATGATCTATCTCAATCTTCAGATGCCACGCGGAGGAAGTGGTTCATCCCCGGACTCGATGTTGCAGATCCTGCAAATGTTGGTTTCTGTCCGCGAAGCTGAAAGAGCCGAACGTCAAGCCAACCTAGCCACCCTTCAGCAGATAGCCCAGCTAGCCCACAACAACCAAGGCCAAGGAAATCAGGACAACCATGGATCTAAGCTCAAGAATTTCCAGAACACCAACCCACCTGTTTTCACTAAGTCGGAAGAGCCCCTAGACGCTGATGATTGGCTGCAAATCATGGAAAACAACCTAGAAGTCGCCGGAGTGGAAGCCAATGAGAAAGTTCTGTTCGCCACCCATTATCTAGCCGGAGATGCAAGAGCATGGTGTAACAACATCCGTGCAATGACCGGAGGACAAATGGTGACCTGGGAGGAATTCAAGGTCAAGTTCAGCAGAACCCATGTGCCACCGGGTTTGATCAAGAGAATGAGAGATGAGTTCAGATAACTGAAGCAAGGAAGGATGACGGTAGTGGAATACCGTGACAAATTCTTGTCATTGGCCAGGTATGCCCCGGATCAGATCGACACCGAAGCCAAGAAGAAAGAGAGATTCTTGAATGGTCTGCGCGATGAGATGCAGACTGTGTTGGTCAATATACCCTTTGCTGATATTGAAGCCCCTGTCGACTCTGCCATCCAGATGGAAGGAAAGATCAACCAAGCCAATGAGAACCGCAAGCGTCGCATGATGCATCAGCCAGGAACCCATCAGACCCCAAAGTATTGCCCTAACCCATCTCCAGGATTTGCCCCGAGAACCAACAGACCCCCGATGAACCGTCCGACCTATCCCAACCGTGGAAACCCGAGGCCCCGAGGAAATCACAACAACCCCGGCAACTCTGGCAATTTCAACCGTGCACCACCCAAGTTCAACAACAACAATTTTGCCGCCAACACCAACACTGCCCCGAGGACTGGAAGCAATGTTGTGCCTGTTGCAGCAAAGGACAAGTCATAAGTGACTTGTTATGACTGTGGAAATAAGGGTCACTACTCCAATGAGTGCCCCAAGAAGAATGCCGCAACCCCCAATGCCAATGCCCCAGCTCAGCAGCAGCGTCGTGTTCAGCCTGGAAGAAGGTTTGCCCCAGGGAATTCGCTCAACCGCAACGGCCGTCTTTTTCTCATGCATGCTGAAGAAGCCCAAGAAGCGCCAGACGTCGTGCTGGGTATGTTTTGTGTTAATTCAGTACTTGCTCAAGTGTTGTTTGATTCTGGTGCATCACACTCATTTGTCACCGAAGAATTTGCATGCACTAGTAAGATTCAACCAACAAAACTGAAGCATGTTATGATTGTTCAAATCCCCGGTTCAACCACCAAAGCTAGGCAAATTTGGAAAGTCGTCCCTATCTGAATCCATGGCATAGATTTTTATGCTAATCTAATATTACTCTGAACTAAAGGTTTGGAAGTAGTACTAGGAATGGATTGTATGTCCAAACATAAAGGATTGATTGACTGTGCCAAGAAAGCCATAACCATGACCAGTACCGTTGGAATATCAGTCGAGCATATATCTGAAACCTTACCTCGTCAATTCAAGTGCAACAAGAGTATAGCCCAACCTACCATTGACCAAGTCCGGATAGTCTGTGAATACCCCGATGTATTTCTAGATGTTTTGCCCGGTATGCCCCCAGATCGGGATATCGAGTTTATCATTGAACTAATCCGCGGAACAGGACCCATATCTCAGAGACCCCCTATAGTATGAACCCGTCCGAACTACCAGAACTAAAGAAACAACTAGATTCCATGTTGGAAATTGGATTGATTCAACCAAGTGCGTCACCGTGGAGATCACCTGTCTTATTTGTGGACAAAAAGGATGGAGGTAACCGTTTGTGTACGGATTGTCGGAAGTTGAATGACGTCACTATCAAGAACAAGTACCCATTTCCCAAGATAGAAGTACCCATTTCCCAAGATAGAAGATTTGTTTGATCAGTTGACCGGTGCCAAAGTGTTTTCTAAGATTGATCTTAGAACAGTCTATCATCAACTCAAGATTCGCGCAGAGGATATTCCCAAGACTGCCTTACCACCAAATATGGATTATACGAGTATACTGTCATGTCTTTTGGATTAACCAATTCCCCCGCTTATTTCATGAATCTCATGAATAAGATTTTTATGGACTTCCTGGATAAGTTTGTCGTTATTTTCATCGATGACATTTTGATTTATTCCAAATCAGAATAAGAACATGAGCTACACCTAAGGACCATTCTTGGAACCCTTAGAGAGCATCAGTTGTATGCCAAGTTTAGCAAATGTGAATTCTGGTTACAGGAGATAGGATTCCTCGGCCACATTGTATCGGTAGAGGAATTGCCGTTGACCCTGCAAAGGTGAAAGATGTCGAAGATTGGCAAGCCCCAACCACTCAAACCCAAGTTCGTGCATTTCTCGGATTGGCGGGATACTACCGCAAGTTCGTAGAAGGATTCTCGAGTATCGCCAGACCCATGACCCAATTGCTGAAGAAGGACAAGAAGTTTGAATGGACGGACAAATGTGAAGCAAGTTTTCAAGAACTCAAGAGGAGATTGATTTCATCCCCAATCTTAATCATGTCGGATATCACGAAGCCCTTCGACGTGTTTTGTGACGCATCCAAGATCGGTCTCGGATGTGTGCTAATGCAAGAAGGCAAAGTTATATCTTATCTATCTTGACAACTAAAACAACATGAGCAAAATTACCGAACCCATGACCTCGAGCTTGCAGCCGTAGTTCTAGCCCTGAAGACATGGAGGCATTACCTGATGGGAAAACGTTGTGAGATCTATTCGGATCACAAGAGCCTGAAGTATATATTCACTCAGAAGGAGCTGAATATGGGACAGAGAAGATGGATTGAGCTAATCAAGGATTACAATCTGGACATTCACTATCACCCCGGTAAAGCCAACGTGGTAGCAGATGCCCTTAGCAGATTGCCGTGCCGCTTGAACTCCATGATTTCGAAGGAGAAACCAAACTTGCACAAAGAGATGGAAGATTTCCGAATGGAATTAGTAAGTGAAGGATTTTTGGCTAGCATAGAACTTCAACCCACTTTGATCAGCTAGATCAAAGAGGCGCAGAAAGGAAATGCTAGTATCGACGGAATCAAGCGTCGTATCGGTACAAGCAAAGTACCCGGATTCACCGAAGACGAAGAATGAGTTCTGTGATACAAAGGACACCTTTGTGTACCAGCAGATTCTGAGTTGAAAGAAGTTATTCTGAAGGAAGCTCATGATAATATTTATTCTATCCACCCCGGAGGAACTAAAATGTATCAAGATTTGAAAGAGCAATTTTGGTGGCATAAGATGAAGAGAGAAATCAGAAGCTATATCGCCAAGTGTGATATATGTCAGAGAGTCAAGGCGGGACATCAAAGACCCGCTGGATTGTTGCAACCATTGCAGATTCCGAAATGGAAATGGGATTCCGTTGGAATGGACTTTATCACCGGATTGCCTACTTCTAGTAGGGGAAATGACTCTATCTGGGTCATAGTGGACAGATTGTCCAAAGTCGCCCATTTCTTACCCGTCAAGACCACATATCAGAGTTCGAAGCTAGCTGAGTTATACATCGCTAGAATCGTCAGTTTGCATGGAGTCCCCAAGAACATCGTATCGGATCGAGGAACTCAGTTTACCTCGAGATTCTGGAAGAAAGTCCAAGAAGGTTTAGGAACCCGACTAGATTTCAGCACCGCGTATCACCTTGAGACCGACGGACAAACGGAGCGAGTAAATCAAATACTCGAAGACATGTTGAGAGCATGTGTGTTAGAATATGGATCTAAGTGGGAAGACTGTCTACCATTTGCAGAATTTTCATACAACAACAGTTATCAAGCCAGTTTGCAAATGGCCCCATTTGAATTCATGTATGGAAGGAAGTGTCGCACCCCTTTGAACTGGTCGAAAGTAGGAGAGAGTCAGATTTTTGGACCCGACATCCTACGAGAAGCAGAAGAGAAGGTTCACAAGATTCGTGAGCACCTCAAGACAGCCCAGTCAAGGCAGAAGAGTTACACCGACAAGAGACGTCGAGACCTCACCTTCAATATAGGAGATTTTGTGTAACTGAAAGTGTCGCCATTGAAGGGAATGCAGCGTTTCCAGCTGAAAGGAAAGTTAGCCCCCAGATATATCGGCCCCTTAAAGATTCTGAACCGTCGAGGAGAAGTGTCGTATCAATTGGAACTACCCGAAGAGATGTCAGCCGTGCACAATGTGTTCCATATCTCATTACTTCGCAAGTGCCTCGAAGTTCCAGAGAAGACCGAAGTGTTCAAGAACATTGATCACCGGACCATAGAAATCAACAATGACCCGACCTATCCCGAAGTACCCATCCGTATTTTGGAAGAAACTTTCAGAACTATCAGAACCCGGAGCATCAAGTTTCTCAAGATTCAGTGGAGAAACCACACAGAAGAGGAAGCTACCTGGGAGCGCGAAGATCACATCAGGATGGAGTTTCCCGATCTCTTCAAATCCTAGGTACTCTTTTTCGTCCTTCTTCAAATCTCAGGACGAGATTTTGTTTAAGGGGGAAGGTTTGTAACATCCCAAAAATATTAAACTTAAATCATCAAACTCTAATCATCAAATTTAGGGTTAACAAAAACTTTTCCAATTAAAATATGAAAGCATCCATATGTGTGTGTATTAAAATTTGGATTCTTTTGAATTGCCATGGTTCTGTGTTTCTTTGCTTGTAAAATGATTCTTAGGAGAAATAAACATCATCTAAACAATCCCCAAGCTTTTCCCAATGACAAACAAATCAAAACAAACAAATTAAGTGAATGGTCACTTTGGCCAAATTAACTCCCATGCCTACTTTGGCTATCTCTAAGTTTCAGAACTTAACAGAAACATGTATAGATCTTTGCACCCCTTGATAGTACTCAGAACAAGGTACCAAGGCCCACTTTGTGATCATCCAAAAACATTTGAATGCATAGTTTAAATGACAGTTTAAAATTGAATCTATTTCATATGGGAAGATCCCACTATTTCAAAAACCACTCAAACAAGCTCAATTTTCAAAACCCAAGCATCCATATAATCCACAACACATGCCTAGCACACCCACCAAAAAATCTTTTCAAAATTCAAAACTTAAGTTCATGCGGCCATTTCATCAAACAGGTTGCAAATTCAAATCAACAAAATCACAAACACTATTTTGAGCAGTGTTTTGAGCCAACCTTGTTCCCTCTCTGGTTACACTAGCCTCAGTAGATCATCTAGCAACCTTAACTAAGCTCTAGCACCACTGTAATCTCGCCAATGTCATCAATGGTGAACATGCCGAGAGCACCCATGTCACCCCAGTGTGGACAGCAAGCTAGGAGAAGAACTAGCCGTGCCAACCTTGTCTAGCATGCAGCCCATGCCTCACCGCCCCCTCTTGACCAGCCCTAGCTCGAAGACAACGACCAAAACCGCCAGGAACGCCGTGCCCGCGCCGCTGTCGACCATGCCGATGCGCACCGCAGAGCACGCGCCGTTCCCATGCAACCCGACCACCTCGATCCCTCGCCGCCCGCCAGCATGCACCCCACCGTCCCAGGAGACCACCAGACATGATCGTTTCACGCTTGCATTCGTAGCCACCGCCGCGTAGAGTTCGCCGCCTCGCATCGCCTCGACCGCTTGCCACCGCCCCTACATGCGCATTTAAACCTTAGAGCATCGCCAGGATACCGCCCGTCGATCGCCAACCTCGGCCATGCCTCTAGCCGCCCGTAGCCGTGTCGCCACCGTTGCCTGCCCATCCTTCTCGGTCTCGCCGTCGAGCTATAAAAGGAGACGATCCCCGCTCGATTTCTTCACACTATCTCACTCCCCTCACCTCACTAATCGTTCCACCCCTTAGCCGGAGCAAGGCGAGCAGTGCATCGCCGGAATTTGGCCGGAGCTCGCCGCTATAGAGGAGAAGAGGAGCCGTTGATTTCGACCACCCCCAGAGCTGCCGTGACCACCCCTGAGTTTGCCGTTGCCCGCCTCGCCATCGTCACTGGAGCACCGGTATGCCCCCTATGCACCCCCACTGAGCCGCTAGGGTTCGAGCTCGCCGGTGACTTGTTCATTGTCGACGACGACCCTCAGCCGTCGATCTTCATTCTAATCCAACGCACCACATCGCCCCGTACCGCTTCGCGTTTAAAGATCCACTGACCAGTAGACCCCCCTGTCAGTTGCGCCCCGCGCTGTGGAGTGACACTGGGCTGGCCCATTACCCCTTCCCGCGCAGCCCACTCGTTTGAATTTAGCGTTTTCTATTTATATTCAAACTTAGTTCTGTACCCAGTTTCAAAAAATCAACCCAGCTCGATTCAGTGAACCAAATTGAATGAAACCAATTTTGTTAGAAAGATATTGAAATGCTTAATCCAAGCCCGTTGGATTCAAATCGTTTGGATCTATAGATCAACCTTGGTAAAAATAACAAGTCATAAGCTTTTCTGCATTCAAACATTTTTCAAATTTCAACCATAATAGCTTTTGAGTTGATTCCAACTCTCAAAAATCATATTTGATCATACCTTTCAGAATATATAAAAATATATGGGTTTACTTACAGAAATAATGTTCAAGTAATAAAAGAATGCCACATAGGCATTTCTAGCCACTTTAATGATTTAAAATAAAAAGGTTAAACCTTATTAAATTGTGACACCACTTTAAATCACATTCTCATGTACTGAAATATGTGGTGATGACATGTGTCAACATGATCCCATGTTTGAGTTGGAGAATATTAAATCTTAAGTAGTTTTTCAATGAGTAGAAATTACTTTTCTAAAAATAAATAAATAAATAAGACAAGGCTTTAATCTTGTAATAGTAGTGATGATGCTAGATCATATATAGTACCCCTTTTGTGTGATGATTGAAAGTAGTTAAGTATTGTTTGGTAATTGTGTACCTCGTATTTATTCATAGACGCTAGTACCGACCAAGGATACGAGGAGGAAGGAGGATACTACGAAGAAGAAGCCGAGGAGAACTTCAACCACTGCTCTGCACAAGGCAAGCTAACACTTGCAAGCTTATACTGATACTGATGCAAGCCTTACTAATCAAGTTGACCTATGCAAGCTAATACTTGCTTGTTACCCTGCCCACTATATGCCTTAAGCATATGTGATCATACTCACTTGATGACCCAATCCTAGTTTTACTTGCAAGCTTTCTACTTTATTTCTTTATCAAAGCTATTACTTAGATTTTACTTGAGTAAATTGTAGATACTAGAAAGATAATTGAAGGTTGCATAAAGAGCATTAAATTTGGCCTAAGCTAGATAATCTTGATGTCATCCCAAGGCATGAGATTGAACTTAGTTAGACTCCACTTGTTTACCACCCCTCATTAGTACTTACCCCACTTGTAGATGCTAGTGCTAAGCATAAAAATTGATCAACTTTAGATGGGAATACTTGGTGGAAAATGGTTATGAAAACTTGGAATGATGGATCATTCTAATGAGATGTTTTGACATGCGTTTCCGAACACCAGATGATTTTGATGATGAAAATGTTGAGGCATGAGCCTTAGCCCTTTATAAAACTAATGGTTGTCTGGATGCGATACCATTCCAATTTTTACCGTAAACCACAATACTCGAAATTTGGGTAGGGCTTGACTGGAAACTTATATACCTTAGTATTGGTTCCCTCACGGCCAAGGTCTGAGCTGAGGCTACCTTGTGAAGATTGTCCACCTGTGCAGTACCCAAGATGACAGTTGGTCATGGTTGGGAGGCCAAACTCACAGGAGAGGTGCCTATACTAGGGCGTGTAATTGAAAGGTTAGGATTGATTATCCGCATACTGAGTATGGTGAATTCAGGATTTGTTCCTGACGGATGTATCGAATGTTGTGGTGAAAGTGTACAATCTCTGCAGAGTGTCAAACTATTCGAATAGCCGCGTCCACGGTTATGGACAGTTGGAGTGGCCATACTGTTTCCCCCGTCAGATGTTTGCAAAATGACTTGTGAAATGAATTGAGATTTTGACTTGACCACAACAGAGTTGTGATATGAAATACAAGTTCCCACTTAGGTGTTATGTCTCGCAAAAATATGTTATGTCTCGCAAAAATGGTAATCCTGGGATTGTGATGTATGGCATAACAGGCATCTGGGATTAAAAATCCGGGTGTTGACAGCAATGGACGCAATGGCCGGAAGTCAAGGTCGCACTGCCAGATCTGCGGTTACTGGGGGCATGAGGCTTTTGAGTGCCACAACAGTTTTGATCTATACTACTGCACCGATAACTCACATGCCGGGAACTCCGCTGCCACGACCTCCAACCTGATCCCTCCATGGCTGATGGATACTGGCGCCACAGATCACTTTACAAGTGACCTAGAACGCATCCACTCCCACGAGCGCTACTGAGGAAAGGATCAAGTCCAGGTGGCCAATGATACAGGTTTTTCTATTTCGCATATTGGCCATTCGACTTTATCCGGTTCATCTCTAAAATTGAACAACTTCCTCCGTGTTCCACACATAAATCAACACCTTCTCTCCGTTTATCGCCTTGTCTGTGATAATGACGTCTTTGTTGAGTTCCATCGTTGTTTTTTCTGTGTTAAGGACAAGGTCACGAAGCGGGTTCTGCTCCACGATAGAAGTCAAGGAGGACTCTACCCAATCCCCGTCGCTCGCGCATATTCATCACCTCGTTGTGCTCGCTAGTGTCATCACGCCTTTGTAGTGGCATCAACGTCTTGGTCATCCTACAAATAATGTAGTCCGGTCTATAGTTAAAACTCATGAGCTTTCATGTTCGTCAGATACTCTGCCTTCGGTTTGTGATGCTTCTCAGCGTGCCAAGATCCGCCAATTATCCTATAATGCTTCTTCTCATGTGTCCACTACGCCTCTTTTGTTAGTTCATTCTGATGTTTGGGGTCTAGCTCGTACGTCCTCCCGGGATACAAGTATTATGTTAGCTTTATTGATAATTATTCTCGGTTTTGCTGGATCTATCTCATTGAACACAAGTCTGACGTTGAACAAGTATTTCATCCTTTCCAAGCTCATGTAGAACGTCTCCTAAACAGTAAGATCAAATTTGTTCAGACCAATTGGGGTGGTGAGTGTCAAAGTCTCTGCGGTGACCCAACATACCACTGCATGATGTAGTACACTATACTCGTTGACATAACACTAATGAAACACCGTTCACTAGTATTACATCCCTCAAAGTAGTACAACAGAAACATAGCAGGTCCAAGACAGGACTATAGGTTACAACTCAACTCTTTACATAAGATCCAGAGAACACTCTAGGTTAAAGAGAGAGAGAAACTTCTTACGAAGAAGAATCAAGAATAAATAACTCATAGCTACCATACTTATAAAACTAGTAGCTGAACTATTGGCTTGCATTGCTGCTATTGCAATACTCTACAGAAGTAGGTTCTATGGTTAGAAATTCTATTCTTATCTAATCAACAACTTCGTCTTCATTTGAGTTGATGTATATATTGACTTTCTTGACTTCATTGAAGAGCTTTAGCTTTTGGTGATGATTCCTAGAGCATAACTTGATGTAGACGTCGTCTATACTGGCTTTAGAACCTAACAAGGGTTAAGAAGATACTTTGAGTACGAGCATACTCAGGAAGTTCACTAGAAAAGGAGTGTTTGATGCACTATATCTACAGCCACAGACCATGCAGGTTTTCGTAAACATTTCTTCAAAGGTTGCTTTTATTCTGAAAAACTATGTCCGCCAGCCTTCGCGGGTTTACCAGAACCTTCATGGGGTTCCTTTCCCACCGCGTTTGTAGCTCCTTCCCGAAACAGGGAGTAACAAGTTATAGTTCTTACACTCTGCAGAGGTGCGTCACTTTACCCATGAGAGATCTTAGCTTTGTTGCACATCCGAATTACAAGTTCGTTCACACTTCCTTGGTGTGAGGCCCAGACTAAGATCCAAGCCAATCACTGCCTTCTCCGCGACCCCGCATGTCTCCTCGGTGTACGCTAGCCCACCTATTGAATTACGACAATGGCAGTACAGACCGTTCAGATGCCGGAACTATTGTGGGATGTTGAGGGCTCCCACCCATATGCTGCATATCCTCTACGAATTACCGTAAATAATATGCATGCTACGAGTGATAACAGCCACGACCTGCACATCCAGCTCCATGCGAGAGGGAAAAGATACAGCTGACTTCTTCGTCCCATTCCAAATCTCATGGTCAACGCGTAATATACGGCGCAAGAATCACTGGCGACATTGGTTGTTAAGTCCTAGATAATATATTCCTTTACCACCGGAACTCTTATAGTAGGTTATTACCTCATGGTAAATAACCTATAATCACATTATTATGAAAATAGTGTTTTCTGTCCTTTTTCAAATGCAGGTGATGACAACACTGGATTTGCAAAATACTTTACAGAAAATAATGAAAGGACATGAGCAAGTGTGAACTTGCCTTTTGTGATTGCAAGACTATGCACTCACGGTATTCAAGACAATATAAGATCCAATTGTGAAAATCTGCATCATTGGTCCGGTAAGGACTAATGTTTAAAGAAGCAAGATGCTTTTATACATAAGTAATGTGGTGCAAGTTGATAAACGCGAATCCCGAGGATAACGTTGATCTAGGGTTTGGATACTGGAAAGGGTTTCCTTGGAATGTGTTGCCCTTTTAGATTAAGTTTCACACATGTGCTTCTTATTAAGGCTTGTGAGTGTGTGGAAAACAACATGTATTTATACAACAACAAAATACACAGTATGGAATGCTACTCAAGGTTGCTTACATCTTAATTGTTTATCTTCAAGTTTTACTTTACAAGTAATGTCACTTATCAAGAATTTAAGTATTAACAATCTTATTATACAAGTAAAGTATAAAGTAAGGTGTTTACTATTAATTGTCATATGTTGATTGAAGTGGCAAAATGAATAACTTTTGAAGAAAAGATTCCTTTATTAAGGTTTAAACAATCTTTGGGGTTAATCAGATGTGGTTGATGTTGTTTGTTCTTGCTTGAATAGTTTGGATTTGAGATGCTTTATACTTAATTATAACAGACCAAAGTTAACTATAAAACATATAATAAAGTATTTAGTACCATACTTAAAGCTTTGCAAACTACAAGTAACTTTAAGAATGTAGATAGACTTAGGGTGTATTACTTATGATATTTGTATATTGTTCACTTTATATTGTTTCCTTAGAGTTACTTAAGAATGGCATTACTTCTATTGGAGTAGTGGTTTCTTTACATTATAATTGTATAAAGGAATTTATCTCCCTATAAGGGTGTGGTTAATGTTTGTGAATAAGTAAACAATATTATTTATTACTTATGAACTCGCTTATAGTGTTTTGATTTGTTTATAAACTTGTCGTTAATATAAAGAATGGGTTTTATCTTATTACAATTATTCTTGGAGATCTTATATTAGATAATGATTCTTTTATAAAATAGTTAAGGTTGTTCGATGCGGAAACTCACCCCCGATGTGATGGTGTGGTCGGCGATGTAGATGGTGACCGGAGGCGAGCACAATTCTGCGGATTCCGACGACCACCGTGGAAAAGGATTCGAGAAATTCGCCTCCCTCTGAGCTCCTCCTGATGCGGTGCTCCTCACAGACGATCTACGCATGCTGGCGCATCTCCTGGACCACTCCATGGACTCCAGGATGAACTCCACATGCCGGCGTGCTCCGATGACTGTGGCTAGGTTTTCGGTTGTCGACGGAAAGGAGAGGAAGAAAGTGAGGATAAGGATCTCCGGCGCGTCGATGGTCTACTTATAGGAAACAAACAGCGGCGACGCGGATCTTGGCGTCAGCGGGCATCACGACGACGGCGAACAGCCGACGTGGTGTTGCAATGTCACGACGCTTGTCATGGTAGAGGAAGAAGAAAGGAAAAAGGGACCGAAGGGGTATGTAAATGATGTGGGCCGATGAGAGCGAAATGAGCGGAGAGGATTGGCTGTGACCTGTGGGCGACGAATAGAGAGAAGAGGAAATGGGCCGTGGGCCAGATTGGGTGTTCCCTCTGTTTTTTCCTGGTTTTATTCCTTTTTCATTTTCTGTTTTGTTTTCAAGTTGTATTTTTATATTTGGTTTAAACTTTTCTTTTTGGAATTTTATTTGCTGAATACTTGCAGCAACAATAAAGTTATTAAGAATCCATTTGTGAACTTTTATTATATATTGTGATATTTACTTTATTTTCTTTATGTATATAATCTTTTCTATAACATTGTTTTCACTTTTATTTGGAGTAATTAAGTTTTAAAATGTTTAGTAATATTCATAGGGTTTATTTATATGTATTTAATCACATAGTAAAATATAGGGTGGTTTATAATTATGGTACTCCTACTTATTCCATACTCATATGAAATAAATGGTTAGAGAGATGGATCAAAGACTTTGTTCAATAAATATTAATATAGTATTCATGAGATGTTGATAAGAAAACTCATGAATAAGTTTAGGTTTCTGGATTGTAATTGCTTACCCTAGGGTTTAAGGTACTTACTATACTTAAATTTTTTTTGTTGATGTGAATAAAGATTAATGGCTAATCATATAGTCTTTATGTTTGAGATCAGAATGATGTTATCTGGAATGTTTCATGAAAAAGGATTTGATAAAGATAACTCCTAAGCACATATGGTTATGATAATTAGAAATGATAAAGATGTGCTTAATTGATTTGTTATGGGAAAATATTCCTATAAAGCACTGTGGAAACAAGATGATAGATCAACCATAGTAAGTGGGTACTAGGTTTGGTCTTTGATTTAGTGTTTAGTGTTTAGCAAGGATTCCTATATTCCATAATTCTGGACTTCTGATTAAGGAATTCCTTTCCTAGATATACTACTTCTTCCTCTACATCATCATGTGTTAACATGATGAGCTTTACCTCACAATAATATTCTTATCCACCTTTTATTCTTCTAAACCCATTGATAAATACAATGAGCTTGTCATTAAAGCCTTTCATAATTATTTATATCTATACTTGGCTTATATTAACTACTCTATTGCTGATAATTCCCAATCCAACAAGTGGTTACTTCTAACTCCAATCATACTCTTCCTTAATCATCCTTCACTAATATCACTTCAATATATGTATACATCAAATCCTACTTCACCTCAAGTGCTTAGTATTTCCAAAGAGGAAAATACTACTTCTATAATCCAATGTTACTCTAGCATCACCTTATTCATACTATCTTGTCTCTTCTTAACTCCAGTATCTATTATTCCAACCTCACATTATATTAATGTGACTTGTAATGACTAATCTAGGATAATATATCTATACTATGGTTCAATCATAGTTTATCCACCAATGTCACTTATACATAATATAAGCATTCAATATTGCTGAATAAGGCATGATCATTATAATCCTTTGATCCTTTATGTTTCAGGTTTTCAATTGGCTAAACAAGGCTTCATCAATAAAACATTACAGTTGTATTATAATTATCTTCTGTTTAGCTCTATTGAATTAAGAGATATAATTCATTAACTATACCTACTTGATCCAATAGGACTACTCCTGGTAACTATCTTCAGACTTCATCCTTGTAATCTTCTTTGTTACCATATTGATTTGATTTCCTCCAATCACTCTCATCATATAGATGACATCTAAAACTAGCATCATTATTTACCTCTTCTTACTTCTTTCTTTATAAGCCTTAATTGAATGCTATAATGAGTACAAGAGTTGATAGGTCAAGAATTGATAGGTTAATAATTGGTAAATCAATAGTTGATTACTCAATATTGATGAACAACAAATATAAGGATAGGATTCAATAGAGATGATAATAATTGATATGGAAAGAAAGATATATGGTGAATGATCTTAACTTTGGTTTCTTTCCTACTCAATCTCACTAGAGAGTTAAAGTTAGGTATTTCCATGATACTCATGGTATAAGTAGATGAGATTAAGATATAGTTGTTACATACTTATTATTTGTGTTATATTTATAATTTGGTATTCATGAGTGATTATAATGAATACTATGATATGATCACCTAAGGATCAAATATAAATCATTAAGTAATGTATTAGGGTTTAGTTTTATTCCATTTGATCTACCCTTAGATCAAATCATGTTTACCCAAAATAAGGTTTTAGCAAAGGTCATATTGAAACTTATCGCAGTCAACTCGATGATCCACTTCAATTCCATCAAGTTAAGAGAAGCTTCAATCACTTTGACAAGTTTTTATTTAAAAGCGCAAAAATTATTCAGATTTTCTATGCATGAATGCAGTGCACACATCCGTGTTCAGCTTATTTCTAAGCTCTAATGCTGGGATGTTACAGCCTTGACCGCTACTTCGATCGCACGGGTATCTCTCACCGTTTGTCGTGTCCTCATACTTCTCAACAGAATGGTATCACGAGCGCAAGCATCGCCATATAGTTGAGACAGGGCTTGCCCACCTTGCCCACTCGCCGCTTCCTCTTCATTATTGGGATGGAGCGTTTCTTACGGCGTGCTATTTGATCAATCGCATGCAAACTCCGGTTTTTAACAAGGAAACATCGATCTTCCGCCTTCTTCATGTTCAGCCGAACTACAATTTTCTTCGCATCTTTGGATGTGCGTGTTGGCCAAGTCTACGCAAGTACAATTCTCACAAATTAGACTTTTGTTCTAAAATGTGTGTCTTCCTTGGCTGCAGCCCCATGTATAAAGTATATAAGTGTTTAGATCAGTCTATGGGTCGCATCTATATCTCGCGTGACATTGTTTTTGACGAATCCATGTTTCCATGCTCCAAACCCGGTGTTTCAGTTGACGTGTCTGCCCTTGCTCAGTCTATCACTTTTCCTTCTGACGAACCGGTTATGAGTGTATCTATGCGTAAATATGACTTAACTTACCTATCATTTGATCCGCCTCTGTCAGGCAATGTTTCTTGTGAAGGAGATCGATGTCCTGCTCAGCTCCGCGTCCCAGCCTCCGATCGACGTGCATGGACGTGCATGCACTGCACGGTCACACGCCTGCCGCGTCATCGCCCGAGCCAGCCCGACCCACGTCGCCACCTCTGTCTATGTCGCCCGCAACGACTACGCCGCCTTCCCCGACTGTGGTTTTGGCCCAGCCCGCATCGGCTGCGCCATCTCCTGCTGGGTCGTCCGACGTCGTTGGTCCGTCAACCGGTCACCCCATGGTGACCCGCCATCACGACGACATACGAAAAGAGGAGTACACGGATGGTACTGTTCAATGTGATCCTCGTCGTCAAGCATTCTTCGCTACACCGACCTCACACCGTGATGCACTGCATGAGCCTGCGTGACGAGATGCTATGGCAGATGAGATTGCTGCTCTTTGTGAGACTCAGACTTGGATTCTGGTTCGCTTCCTCCCGGCATCAATATTGTTGGCAGTAAGTGAATTTTAAAAACCAAGCACCAACACAACGGTTCTATCGACAAGCACAAAGCTCGATTAGTTGCGCGTGGTTTCACCCAGCAGCATGGTATTGACTACGACAACACTTTTAGTCTACTGGTGAAGCCGACCACAGTATGTTTGGTTCTGTCTCTTGTTGTCTCTCGAGATTGGTGTCTCCGGGAAATTGATGTCACTAATTCTTTCCTGCATGGTTCTTGTTGGAGGATGTCTACATGCAGCAACCTCCCAGTTTTGAGTATGATCGTATCCTTCTCATGTGTGCAAACTTCAGCGTTCTTTGTATGGTCTAAAGCATTCGCCTCGTTGCCTGGTATGCACGCCTGAATCAGCTCCTTCATCAACTTGGTTTCGAGTTGTCCAAGGCTGATACGTCATTGTTCATATTCTCCTAGACCGGAGTTCATATTTATATGCCGGTTTATGTTGATGACATTGTTATTGCTGGCTCCAAACCAGAGGCGGTTGATCGTCTGGTTAAGTCATTGGATTGGAAGCGTCCTACCATTCAGGGGGATGACCTTGACTCAATGGAAGTATGCGCTAGATCTTCTTCATCGAGTCAACACGGAGAATTGTAAGTCCACTCCCACTCCATTGCCTACATCGGAGAATTTGTCCCGGAGTACTGGTACATTTATCGGCACCGAGGATTCTTTCATGTACCACAGCATCGTGGAGGATTACAGTACTTGACGCTCACTAGGCTAGATATCTCGTTTGATGTGACCAATATGTGCCAGTTCCTCTCGCAGCCTTACGGATGTTTATTGGGAGGCAGTTAAGCGTATTCTGTGATATGTCAAAGGAACGTTGCACACATGATTGCATTTTCGCAACTCTCCATTCACTGGCATTAGCATATTCACTGATGCCGACTGAGATAGATGTGTGGATGATCGTCGATCCACTAGTGGTTTTGCTGTGTTTGTTGGACCGAACCTTCGTTGTTGGAGTTCAAAGAAACAACCTATAGTCTCGACGTTGAGTATTGAGGCTGAGTATAAGGCACTGGCAAACGACACTGCTGAAGCGATATGGGTGGACTCATTGCTCAAGGAGCTCGGTGTAATCCAACAGCGCACAACCATACTTTGGTGTGATAATCTAGGGGCGACTTACCTCACGGCAAATCCCATTTTCCATGCTCGTACTAAGCACATCGAGATAGATTTCCACTTTGTGCAAGAGCGCGTTGCCGCAGGTGCACTTGAGGTTCGTTTTATCTCTTCCAATGATCAGTTGGCTGATGTATTTACAAAGCCAGCCATATGGCAGATGTTAGACCGATTTAAGTCCAACCTAAATCTTATATGTAATAGTTTAGATTGAGGGGGGTATCACGTACGTATGTAACTTGTATATTGTACCTGCCAATTATTATATAAAAAGGAGAGGTGGAGGCTAAACCCCACCAGAAAACGAGGTGGAGGCTAAACCCCACCAGAAAACCCTGAACACTTGTTTTAACTTGTTCTAGTGTATATCCCATGTCGTTGGCACTATGTCTCTAAGGCCTTTTGCTCCTGCCAGGACCCAAGCTGCCGCCTCTTCCTTGATCTTGGTAATCAACGCCAACACGGAGGGTTGCGCTCTATTGAAGCCGCAATCGTTATGATGCTTACAGATCATCCATGGGACTAGCAACGCCGCCGAGGCCAGCCCTTTATGCTCCACAAACTCTATGGTGAGCTGCTCCATGGTGGAGTTCGTGGAGTGGAGCTGAAAAAATGGGAGCAGAGCAGTCCCAAACACACCCTAAGAATGGCCCAAACAAGGCTCCAGCCTCATAGTGCATCAAAAATGCCACCCGCCACCATTCCTCCATGAGGATACATGTTTCACCAGCGTTGAGCTACAACGAACAACTATCCTAACTGGTCTTTTTCATTGTCCACATCAAAGATCAAACCCTAAAGAATATTTTAGACTCGAACTCGAACCTAAAACACCAAATAAGAGTTCTAGTCCAAATTAGGGGTGCAAATGGGGTTACCATATTTAGTACAATGAAACAATTTCAAAGAGTGCATGAATTTTGCAAAGTTACAAAGAGGGTCGGTGGGCATCCTAAGGTTCTCCAATTTACAGTCCTAAACCAAAACACTTATGTAGAAACAAGTAACCCATATTGTTGTTTAACAGATCTAAAAAGAAAGAACAAAACTAAGCTGCAAGAAAGCCCTAAATTCGTTTTCTTCTACCATGATAAAGAAATAAATTTTAAAGAGACGTGGGCTATGATTCAACCTGCCAAGAGTTGTATTTCGTTGCGCATACTAAACTTGGACAAAACAATAATCAACCCACAATTGATGTATATAGAGCATATGGGCGACAAGTGCTTACCATACATCAACCCTTTGATCTTCATTGGGAGATCTGAGAAGTGTGGCTTCCATAAGCTTCTCATCCATAATAATCTTGTCTCGCAGCTGCAGGAGGTAATCAAGGTATCCCATTATCTTTTTCAAGTCATGCATAGTAAGGTCATCTTTACGATTAGCTTGAAAAAGTTTATCCTGGTGCAACTGATACCAAATCATCATAAAATGTCTACACAAAACAAAGCAAGTCAAATTCATATATGAATTATCACTGAAGGACAAGTTTATGTGACCATTACATTATAAAAATCAACAACTGTTAATTAAGATTCGTTAACCTTAGAGAGACCATGTTTTTCCACCAACTCAGGAACAAGTACCATTGCAAACACTTTCACGTAGTCCAAGTCATCTTTAATAGTGTCACTAATCCCAACACTCATCAAATGACCTTGACAATTCCTTTGGAAAACCCTCCATGTTCATGTCAAGGTAGCACAGGAAACCAAATTTGGTTATAAAAGTTTTGTCAACCTGAAATAGAGAGCAAGAGAAAAAGGCACATCAATTAGAATCATGCTGTAAGGTAAGAGTTATGGAGGAGCTTCAATCTGTACAAAAATAAAGCTGAAAAATCACAGGGAATGTAAACTAGAAATACTAGTGTGCGTGACAAACAATAAATTGGCTAGTCATTGAAATTCAAACAACAGAATTACTAATGTTTGGATACATGAAAAATAGTTCGAAAAATAATATCTCCATTATTCATATGTTCATTGAATTAGAGAACACTCTGCTCATTAGGATTTTTTTTAACTGGAGGACTTAGCCCTGCGTTAAATTAATAACGCCGAAACGGCAGATACACGATGCTGAAATACAGCTTATAGGCAACGCACACAAGAATAAAATGCATCAAGAAACAAAACTTGAGAAGCGAGGCCTTCGTCCATCCACGCGGCAAGCTCAAGAGGTAACTTTGTGGGACAAACACGCCACCGGAGAAGATCATTTTATTGTCGACTCCCGACAAGCCATCGATGTCGCGTCGTATGCCTCCACCTCTGAAGAAGACCCCTGTCTTCTCGCCCTGGTTCGAAGGGCGCCATACCGTCGATAGACGGAGCAGCTCTCCCTAGAGCGCACTTGGCCACACATGACAAGGTTGCCAAGGGGAAGAACCTCGCACACAAACAACTCTTCGCACGAGCCACCCACACACCTCCACCTGCAGCAGCCACTATCAAGATGCAAGCTTCCGGAAGAGGCCACCAGAGAACCCGCTGCACAGACATTGCTTGCCCACCTCCACAAAGTCCCAAGGCGACGCCTCCAAGAAGGGAACGACACCAGAGCTCCGCCGCCGCCCAATCTGAGGGATTTAGGTTTTCACCCGGGAGCTAAGGGGAAGGGAGGGGTAGGGATGGACCTAATTATCGCCTCCAAGGAGGGCAACGACATCGGAGCGTCGTCTTTGCCGTGACCACCGTCGATGGTCAGAAGTTTCCCCCGGCACAAGCCCACACCCCAACCTCCAACACGCACCAGATCCGGAGAGGCCGGAGACCATGGCCATCAGGAGTCGAACAACCAAGAAGCAGTAGGCATGGCTTCGACAGAGGAGGCCAACGAAGCCCCCACGTCTCGACCCCAAGACACCCCCCCTCGCCGCCCCTGCGACCGAGGAGGAAGGCCAACAACATCGACGCACGTCCCCAGCCGCCGGGGCAACGTCGCCCACACCAGAAGAGGCCGCCGCCTCCAGATCCAATCTCCCGCATTTCCCCCGACGGCCGGAGCCGTGGATGCATCAACGGCGAGCAGGCCCCGTCCAGCGCCAGGGAGTCCCTCCCTTCCACCGCACTGGGGCCGGGAGGCCGGATCCCTGCCGCCCCAATCACTGGCGCCGCACTCTTACGCCGGCGGGCCTCCGGGGGCAACAGGGAGGGAGGGAAAAGGAGGGGGGACGGAAGGTGGCAGCGGCGCTAGGGTTAGGACCCCTCGGTCCCCAGGAGGGGGCGACACGAGGGGGAGAGCGGTATCTCCGAAGATTCGATGCAGCCACCTTATTAGGAATTATGAAAGGAAGAAAGGCATCGACAGTCCAAACAATAATTTGGCCATGGGCAAATGCATCAATAACTTCAGAATTGAAGGGACAAAAGGCACACAGTATACTTAATAATGATTTGAATGGAAAAATTTGTGATACATTCAATATAATGGTAGAAGAACATTTCCAACATACACTCTAAGCAAAAACAAGAATTACATACACAGATGCACAAAAGTCAAAGTGAATTGAGTAAGAGTCTACTAATAAGAGAATATATGATGTAAAATTACACCACATCAAGCTAGGGGGAATGCATGGCACGTATAGCTTAAATAATAATAGATGCTATAAATAAATACTTGAAATAGCAGCAGCAAGAGCATAATTACCATTCTTGGCGGGATATTGACTACATAATATTGTAAGGCCTCTTGCAATCCCTTGCTCACTGGAAGACAATATTTCTGTGTTATATTGCGCTGTTCTTCGTGTATAAATGCATCCAATACATTTTTTATCCCCCATATCACCTCACCAACATCATATCCATCACATCTGCAAGTGATACGCTGAAAGACATTTTAATCATTAGCAATACATACTGTATTAGGGTTTGTAATGATTATCACATAAATCTAAAATTAAAGGCAACATATACTGACAGTCTTTTTCTCGATAGAAGCTTTAAGTTTCTTATCTTGAACGATTAATGTCTCTCCAGTACTCCAGAATTTCTTAATAAGTTGCATCAGGTCCTTTCCAGGACCAGCATCACCATTCCGAGCAGCAGATTTGTTATCAACTTCTTTGAAGCCCAAGGCAAAAAGAGCCTGACAAGGTTTAAGAAGAAAGTAAGGGCTTGAATCATTAACAGAGTACATGCCTAGAGCAACCATAAAAAAATCCTACCAAAGGATATGATTGTGCCATGAACCATGTGGTAGTACACTAACAAACATCAATAATACGTTCATCTTTATTACTCTATTTGATGCAAATGTTATGAAATATTTAATGATGGTGTGGTAGTAAAGAACTAACAAACATCAATAATATGTCCAACTTTTATTTCTCTATAAGATCCAAATGTTATGAAATCTTTAATTATGGATTTATCATTTAGAAAGAGGCCAAGATAACTACGTCTCAAGAGACCTTAATAGAATACAAGTATGCCCATCTAGGATCTTGTTTGTGTGGAATAATATATTATTTAGTAGCTGTAATGTACCTGAATTGCGCGTTTTGGATCCGTGAAATGCACCCAGATATTCTGTAAAAAAGACAGGAGAACAATTAATTGGCGTGTAGGCTTACAAAATAGTTGCAGGGCCAAGAGCAAGAAAGGAATGAAACCGGATAATTCATCACAAGACAACATATTACCTTGTCTTGTTCGAAAGCAAAATGGCGTGTAGGCTTACAACGAAAGCAAAATGGCGTGTAGGCTTACAAAATAGTTGCAGGGTCAAAAGCGAGAAAGGAATGAAAGCGGATAATTCATCACACAACAACATATTACCTTGTCTTGTTCGAAAGCAAAATGCTTCACAATGAAGAGTGCGAAACCAGTGGGCGTCTCAAGCAGCACCCTCCTTCCCTTCAAATGTTTGGTATACACAATATCAAGCATTTTCCTGGTAGAGCAAATCAAGACTCAAGTTTAATGGATAATGCGGGTAAGGAAGAGGGCTGTCTAGCAATCATTCAAATGTATTCTGCTCTAACTTTTTTGCCAAACTAATAAACAGACGGATCAAATCGAATGCAGAAACATCTCTGCAAAACTAACCCTCCAACCAATAGCACGACCCGTCATCATTCATCTACATTCTACAATGACCCCTCATACACTAGAGGGGCACTATTCTCTCGGAGCCCTCTCATTGTCCTTGAAGCAACCAGTCTGAACCAGATCCGCCATGTTTAGATCAGTGGCCATATTCCTATATCTAAAAGGTTTTGTGTTCTATATCAGTGGACATATGTTTAGATCAGTGAACCAGATATACCATAAAATTTCAATTGGGTGTTCTAGAATATCTCAGAAAAATACTGCAATAGTGCAACCAGCACCCTCCAATTCAATCACTCTTGTCCAAATAATTTCTGGACCTGTCGTTTACAGAGACCAAAACAGAATGGAAATCAACCAAGCAAAGGCCTTAAATCCGGATTTTTTTTTGGACAATGAATCCTTCCCGAGCCAAGAGATAATTTAGGACCTGTTTGGCACAGCTGAAACTTACGAAGAAGCCAAGCCTATTTCTTGGCTGCCCTGAGAAGCTGCTGGCCTGAGAAGCAGCTGGTAAAATAAGCTGGATGTTGGCACATGTCGACAATGAAAACAGTTTGGAGTTAGAATAGATCCAATTCCAGAGCTATCATAGAGAATACAATCTATACAATATCAAGGAGGGCAATCTGACGAATTCATTTTGCTGCGGGACGAACAAATCCCCTACCTACGAAGCGCAGTAACTCACAAACCATGAACTTCAATGACCCCAAACTAAACCAAAACCCTAACATAGACCAGATTGAGGAACACGTGACGGGGGATTGAAGACAAGAAAGTGCGGATTGGAAGAAAAAAAAAAAGACCAGGCAACTACCAGCGTGGAGATCGCTGCCGATGGCAGCACATCTTGTTTTTTAATAACCTAGACTAGAGGCGGAGGCGGTGGCGGCTCGGTTCAGTCGAGCAGTTTCTCCTCCATGAATATTTTTCTTTTTTTTTTTGACCTCCATGAATATTTATTGGGGTGCAATGATGCATGCATCAGTTTCATTAGCGAGGAGACTTTAGGTTGCGGTGGGAGTATTTGAGAGGAGACGGTAAGTTGCGGCGGCGGAGGAACAAAACAAAGGCCAGCGAGTCATGAGATGGGTCTGTAAGCCCAAGAAGGGAAGAGTCCAGACCACGTGGCTTGGCAAGCCCATATAAGAATTGCCTTCGTGCTGAACGGAACAGGAAGAGGAGCCACACCATGGGCGAATGTACGGGGTGAAATAATAGCGATGACGACGTGGCAGCTGGAAAATTAGGGTAGTGGGACTACTATTTAGGGTACGTTTGGTTTAGCTTTTTCAACATGCATTTGTTGTTGAAAATCCAAACGTCAACCAAACGGTTTTAATTCCATGGCAGATTCTAGGAAGCATCTAGGAAGCAGCCTGATTCCTCTAGTGTAATTTTCAAAGCACGTTGACACTTGCTTTCGCTATGTTATGAACCAACTTCTGAGCACAATTACCCACGCTGCCACTCATAAGTCATACCGATTCGATCTAATTTTTCCATCCTGGTGAAATACAATACGTCATCTCTCGTAGAATCCTAACGGTGGGAAAAAGAGCCCAGGCTGCTAGCTTTGGCACCACACCGCTTCTCCGGCCGGCCGGCCACGCTCCGACAGTCCGGCCTCCATCAGCTGCTCTGACCCTGTTCCCGCGCTTTGACTCGTCCCGCGCTGCTACCTCCATTGATCGAACTTGCGCCGCCGGCCGGAGCGACAGCTGCGCCACTTGCGCCGTCTCCTCCCCAGGAAAATAGCTCCTGTGAGACGGTTTTTCCTGAAATGGACCAAAACACAACGTTGTTCGAAAGAATTGCTACGGTACGACATTTTCACGAGAAAAATAGCCCCCGTGTGACACAGGCCTTAAGAGCTAGCAGAACTCGTTAAAAGTTTGGATTATGTGCGTTGAGCGGGACCCACAACTTATCCACCTCAGCGCCGATGCACCTTGCCGTGGGACCCACAACTCGCCTAGCTCAGCTTTAGATCTCTCACCCCCGCTCGCCCGTGCCTGCCCGCCGCCGCCCGACCCCCCGTCGCCCCCATTTTCTCGGGTCTTCTTCTCCGGTGACGGCGCGCGACTACGGTCGTCTGACGGTTTATGTCGACCTCTAGTTTAGCTTCCTGCCCCTCATGGCCTAAGTACGGGGCAGTGCCCATGACAAGATTTCCTGATTGTCCACACGCCGCGCCATTGAAGCGATTGGTCGCAATCAAGGAGGACAATGGGAAATTTGGGCGAGAATTTGTGAAGTGCGAGAGCAAGGCCGAGCCAGGAAAGGTTAGATCTAAGTTATCCATTGGTTAATTTTCTGTAATTTGTGTCGTTTTTGCGATTTTCCACCGATTTGGGAATTAGGGTTCCTGTGTTCTTTTTCAGAATCTGAAGAAATGTAACCATTTTGAGTGGATTGATGAATACGTCCAGAGGCTTCAAGGAGAGGGAATCATTGATTTGAGGGGGGACGCAACCCGGAAGATCAATCAAGCGCCGACGGTGGAGAAATTTGTCACGGAAGATGGAGAACTGATTGGGGAACTGAAGAAACTGAACAAACATCTAAGACAGATTGTTGGTTTGAAGAAGCAGGTAGTTGTGATCAACGCAACATTTTATTTTTGTGTAATTTCTCTAGGAATTTTTTACCTTCAGTTGATTAGTCGTTAGAACGTGCTTTTAGATCAACTGGTTATGTTTGTGTTTGAATGTATGCTCAATAAGATGCATGACTCGGACGCTGGCTTTTCCCTGGAATGGATCAAATGTGGCATCGGCCAAAATTTCAGTTTCTTCAGTTTCGTCAGTATTTTTTTAGAGAACATTGATGCAATCAGTTGCAAGTCTAAAGCGCTGCAGGAGGAGATCAGCAGCAATCGATAGCCCCTCCCTGCAATCTAGGGCGATTCACGTCTCCGGCTCTGTCATTCCCTTAGTCACCAATCAGATGTTGCTCCTTGGAATAAACCATATGCTACTGTGCCGATTGCCTCATTACACCACTCCGATGTTGTGCCAATTGCTGTGCCGATTGCCTCATTACACCACTCAGACTCCCCTGTTCTTGTCCAGGTGCTATGCCTAGATCAGATATGAACCGCTCAATGAAGCAATATGTTGAGAAAGAAAAAAAGTAATTATTGCCCTTGGCCCATCGAGAAAGAAAGGTCACCTAAGATGGTGAAGCTTGTGACAAAAGATCGGGTTATCAGTTGGGCCGTAGACATGTGTGCCCGGTTTTCTATTCCTCCAATTTATTTGAGAATTTTTGTAATTATTTTATCTAGTGATCAATAAAGCTTCGGTTGTTTGAGGTCAAAAGAAGGAAACGAATCCCTCTCAAATTTGGCTAAAGTTTATGTTTTTTGATGTTTTATACGAAAGGAACTTGCACCTTTTATGGTTAAAAAATATAAATGACAACTAATTTTTGTTTTGTGTACAACATTACCTCCATTTGAAGAAACAAGAAGCATAATTAAGTCAATCGACATTGTCCTATAACTTGAGAGATAGTATGGACAAAAATACATTGTCATATAACTTTGAGCTTAAATAACCTCATTTTCCTAGTAATTATTCACGGGCAAGCACTCATTTTTTAAAATTGTTATTCTTGTGTTAAATAAAATGAGTTGTCTCAATCATTACATCAACTAGCTAAGTTAGTTTGCACGAACTATAACCACATAGATAAAAATAACATTATAGTAGCATTACATAAACCCATCCACTGATGGGCACACGATACAAACGCACACAACTTATATAATAAAAACTATTTTACAACTAGAAAAACAAAAAAACAACAAGGCATCTTCTCGGGCGCCGCATCTTCCCTCCTTGGCTCCTCCTTGCGGGGTAGGGCTCGCCCCTCACTCGTCGTCGTCCTCCGGCATGCGGTAGGGGAGGGTGTGCATGTTGCCCGGGGAGGGGAAGATGGCACGGAAGTCGGTGAAGATGTTGTAGGTTGTGAATTGATGAATTCGCATCCACACCAGAAAACCTGCCCGAGGAGCGCGAACGCGTCGAAGGGGTTGGTGAAGTGCATGTACATGCCGATATCCAAGTCGGTGTTGCCGTCATAGTACCTCTCCAGCCTGAACATGCGTGGCGATCCCCTAGGAAGGTGGCGGTATCCGATAGAGAGGAAGAAATGCGCTAGTTCCATCAGCCTCCCTCCACCTCGAGATCGCCCACACATGCAGTTCATTCTCGACGATGACACCGCCGTACTGCCGCTCGGGCGTGGTGGGTGGGCGACGGAAGGTGGGGAGTTGAAATGCATGGTTGCGGCTAGCGGGTGACGGCTGAAGAAGATGCGGTGGCTGATACGCCCAATTTGCATCACCTTTCTATATCATAATCTACCTCTATTCATTGATATTTGTCTTATTATGAGGTATTACTTATGTCTTTTCTACTGTTTATGCATGTCGGATGATTCTTGGAGGATGGACTGCCGGAATCTGGATTCTGATGGAAAAGAGGGCGTTTTGATGCAATTTCGCGAAGATCAGAAAAATACCAGAAAAATATGGGAAAATATTATTTTTCCAGAAGATTAAGGAAGCCAGAAGGAGGAGCAAAGAAGGGCCATAGGGGGCCCACACCCCCTAGGCACGGGCCCACCCTGGGCCGCGCCTAGGGCACGTGTGGCCCACCTTCCCAGCTCCCGACTCCGTCCCTTCGCCTATATCTTCCCTACGGAACCCTAAGGCTAGGGGAGCGAACACAGATAGATTTCCGCCGCCTCTAGGGGGCGGAAAACACCGAGAGAGAAAGATCTCTCCGGCAGACAATTTTTGCCGGGGGAATTCCTTCCCAGAGAGGGGAGATCGTCGCCATCAACACCATCGTCAAGCTAAGCTTCATCGGGATCATCATCATTATCCACACCATCATCTCCACCAGCACCATCATCACCACTCCGTCCCACTATAACAATTGTGTTGAATATTGCTTTAGTTCTTAGGGGAAACTTTCCCGGTGTTAATTACTATTGTAGTTGATGCTTGTGAGTGGAACCATTGGATTATTGTTTATGTTCAGATTGTTATCCATTATCATATCATATTTGATCTTGATCCATATGATTTCTTGTGAGTAGTTCGTTTAGTTCTTGAGGACATGGGAGAAGTCATGTTGTTATTAGTGGATTTGTGTTTAGTTATTATTCAATGGTTAGTATTTAAGTTGTGGTGCTATTCTTCTAGTGGTGTCATGTGAACATCGACTACATGATACTTCACCATTTATGGGCCTAGGGGAATGCATTGTGTATTTGTCTACTAATTGTGGGGTTGCCGGAGTGACAAAAACCTGAACCCCCGTTAGGACACCTTTGCATAAGGGAGTGTAGGATCTCAGAGTTTAAGGCTGTGGTTAGATTTATATCTTAATTACTTTCCTGTAGTTACGGATGTTTGCAGGGGGTTTAATCACAAGTATGTATTAGTCCATGTATGGTCGGTACATTAGCACAGGTTCACCCACACAACACTTACAACACCAAAGAAGAGTACTCAACTATTTGAAGCGAAAGCACTTGACAGAATTCCCATGTATCCTCAAGAACATTTGGTCCTTATAAGTATTTCCACCGGCTTGTCCTTTGCTAAGAAAGGGTTGGTCCACTTGCTGCGTTTGTTCTTTATTACTTGTACTTCGTTTTGTTGCCTTATCAGAAAACCACTAAAAATCTATCTGCTGAGTATTTGCAGAGAGTTCCTGCTCCATACCACTGTTCAGCACCTTCTGCTCCTCGTTGGGATCGACACTCCTATTTATCAAAAGTACTACGATACACCACTGCTAGGGTAGTAGATGAACCACCACCTATTGAGATAGATCCTGTTAAGATACCTACAAGTATAGTCAGTGGCGGAGCCAGGATTCGAGCAAGCCCCGGGACAAAAATCGATGGCTTATAAATATTCTAAAAGCAATTCATGATAGAAGATATTTTTACTGAGTCAATTGTACAATTATTGTAGAAATTGACCTCGATCTTAGTAATTTAATCAAGCATATAAAGCCTACATAATAAAGGAATATAAATAATAGTAACACTGGTTTGTTGAATTTGAACCTCGTGAGCACACCAACATGAAATCTGATGCAGAAGATTGTAATGGTCTATGTAGCCTAGCTCCGGTGATGGGGGACAAGGATAGCGGCGGGCCATGGCATATGTAGTCATCGGTAGGTGTTTCAAGGTTTTTTTATAATTTTTCTTATTATTGGGATAATTTATACTGTTATTGATGATTATTAATAAATTAGTAAAAAAATTGCAGAAAAAATTAATTCAACCGAAACTATTCTTCTTAATTTTTAATTCATACGCAGCCAATTTATAAGAAATCAAAGCATATAGAAGGGAACAAACAGAGGATGATGTCTTAGAAAAAAGGCACCCGGTTGGCAGGAGACCAGGACTTGGGTCGATGCAGCCGTACTGGCCCATGCATGCTGGTAGGGAATGTGGACGGTGCAGTGAGATGGCAACACAGTGGAGGCGTCGCACGTCCCAGCAGGATTTTCAGCTAGTAGTAGGAGAAATTGACTGTTTAGTGTTTACGCTTACTAAGCTAGCTAACTATTTATTGCCTGGGCCAAATCTAACACGGACGTACATGCAATGAAGCAAACTTACGAAAGCCCCGGGCCATGGCCCTTGTTTCCCAGTGTGTGGCTCCGCCCCTGAGTATAGTTGATCGTGTTATGGATAATTATTATTTAGGGGATGGAACTGTACATCCTGGTGATCACTTGCTTTTTATCCATGAATTATGCGGATTGTTTAAGTGTGCAAGTATCACAACTGAATAGGTGAAGAAGAAGTTACTCTCCATATCTTTGAAAGGGAGAGCTAAAGAATGGTATAAGCTGCTGAAGAATGGACAATCTATGGAATGGGAGGAGATGGCATCTCTCTTTTATTTTAAATTTTATCCTTCCAGTGAGATTCATAAGGATAGAAATCTGATATATAACTTTTGGCCTTGTGATGGAGAAAGTACAACTCAAGCTTGGAGGAGATTGAATTTACTAATGCTTAAATGTCCTATTCATGAACTCCCTAACAATATTATTATCAATAACTTTTATCCTAGGCTCTCTCTTCATGATAAAGATTTACTAGATGCTTCTTGTGCTGGATCATTCACACGTATGAAGGAAGAAGCTAAATGGGATCTACTAGACCGTATTCAAGAAAACATTGAAGCTTGGGAGAATGTCAAAGGAAGGAAGTCAGGTATAAACTATGATTATGAATGCATTAAATCTTTTATGGGAACCGATGACTTACGTGATATTAGCAATGAGTTTGGTCTTGATCCTCAAGTTCTTGCAAAATGTTTTAATGACTTTGCCTCTTATATTGAAATTTCCAAGAAAGAGTGAGACAAGTACCATGCTCCTTATAAAGACATTGTCACCCATGTTCCTACTAGCACACAGGTTTGTACTGTTGACCCTATTTTGCATGAACCTTATGTGGAGAAAATCCCTTTTCCTGCTAAGGTAAGGGATCATTCCATCATAGCCAATGTGGTTAGCAAAAGTACAAAGAAAACTGTGGAGCTTGATGAGCTCATTGATATTGAGCCTATGGTAGCTATTGTGAAAGATCTTGTCACTAGAAATATAGAGGATGAGCATATTGTGTTCTGTGAAGACGCTACTAATATTGTTTTTGATCCACAAAAAGGATAGAAAAGCTAGTGTCCATGTGCTTTCTGTTAGAATTGGTAATCATAGCTATTATGGTTTATGTGATATTGGTGCTAGTTCTGGTGCTATTCCTTATGAGCTTTACAGGGAAATTATGCATGGAATTGGTCCTTGTGATCTTGAAGACATTGATGTGGTTATTCACCTTACCAATAGAGAGCAAGTTTGTCCCATTGGCATTGTAATAGATATGGAGGCCCTTTGTGGTAAGATTAAATATCCTGCTGATTTTCTAGTACTTGGTAAAGAAGCTAGTAAAACCGATCCTATTGTCTTTGGTAGACCCTTCCTGAATACTTGTGGGGCTATTATAGATTGTAGGAAGGAAAACGTTTTGACTAAGTTTGATGGAAAGTCTTATGATTTTAATTTTTCCAAATTTGCAAAAACTCCTTATGAAAATGAACTGCCTAATGATGATTTCAGGGTTGAACAACTTTCTGCTATTTCTCTTGCTCCTAACAATGCCTTGTAGCAGTTTATGGAAGATCACGAAAGCCATGTCTTCATGAAGGAAAGAAATGAGATTGACGAGGTTTTCCTTCGTCAGCCTGAGTTACTTAAGCATAATCTACCTGTGGAAGATTTGGGTACCACACTACCACCTAAAGAGGACCCTATTTTCGAATTGAAACCTTTACCTGATGATCTTAAATATGCTTATATTGACAATAAGAAAGTGTATCTTGTTATTATTAGCTCTATACTTTCAGGAAAGAAAGAAGAAAGGTTATTGGAAGTATTGAAGAAACACCGAGGAGCTATGGGTTATACTCTTCATGATTTAAAAGGAATTTCTCCTACTATATGTCAGCATGCTATCAATATTGAGCCTTATGCAAAACCATTTGTTGAGCACCAACGCCGTCTAAATCCTAAGATGAAGGATGTGGTAAGAAATGAGGTATTAAAACTCCTCGATGCTGGTATTATTTATCCTATTGCTGATAGTCAATGGGTTAGCCCTGTAAATTGTGTTCCCAAGAAAGGGGGAATAACTGTTGTGCCTAATGAAGATAATGAGCTTATACCCCAAAGAGTAGTGGATGGGTATAAAATATGCATTGATTTTAGAAATATTAATAAAGTTACTAAGAAAGATCATTATCCTTTGCCCTTTATTGATCAAATGCTTGAGAGGTTGTCCAAAAAGACTCACTTTTGCTTTCTTGATGGTTATTCTGGGTTTTCTCAAATTGCTGTGAAAACACAAGACCAAGAGAAAACTGCTTTCACCTATCCTTATGGTACTTATGCTTATAGGCGTATGCCTTTTGGGTTATGTAATGCCCCTGCTACCTTTCAGAGATGTATGTCTGCTATCTTTCATGGTTTTTGTGAAGAAATTGTGGAGGTTTTCATGGACGATTTTTCCGTCTATGGAACTTCTTTTGATAACTATTTGCATAACCTTGATAAAGTTTTGTAGAGATGTGAAGAAACCAACCTTGTTCTTAATTGGGAGAAATGCCATTTCATGGTTAATGAAGGGATTGTTCTTGGACAAAAAATCTCTAAAAGAGGCATTGAAGTTGACAGAGCCAAAATTGAACCAATTGAGAAGATGCCTTGTCCTAGAGATATCAAAGGTATTCGTAGTATCCTTGGTCATGCTGGTTTCTATAGGAGGTTTATTAAAGATTTCTCCAAAATTTCAAAGCCCCTTACTAATCTTCTTCAAAAAGATGTACCTTTTGTTTTTATAATGATTGTAAGGAAGCTTTTGAAATTTTGAAGAAAGCTTTGACAACTTCTCCTATTGTCCAACTACCTGATTGGAGTTTACCTTTTGAAATTATGTGTGATGCTAGTGATTTTGCTGTGGGTGCTGTCCTTAGACAACGTGTTGATAAGAAGTTGAATGTTATTCATTATGCTAGCAAGACTCTAGATTCTGCTCAAAAGAATTATGCTACTATTGAAAAAGAGTTCTTAGCTGTAATCTTTGCTTGTGATAAGTTTAGACCTTATATTGTTGATTCAAAGGTTACTATTCATACTGATCATGCTGCTATCAAGTACCTTATGACAAAGAAGGACGCTAAGCCTAGACTTATCAGGTGGGTTTTGCTTTTACAAGAGTTTGATCTGCATATTGTAGATAGGAAAGGTGCTGAAAATCCTGTTGCTGACAATTTATCTCGTTTGGAAAACATTTCTTTTGACCCATTGCCTGTTAATGATAGCTTTCCAAATGAGAAGTTGGCTGCAATAAGGGTAAGTCCGCATGAGAATCCTTAGTATGCTGATTATGCTAACTTTATTGTTTCCAAGTATTTGCCTCCAACCTTTATAGCTCAGCAGAGAAGGAAATTCTTTTATGATCTAAGGCATTACTTTTGGGATGACCTACACTTATATAAAGAAGTACTAGATGGAATTATGCGAAGATTTGTTCCAGAATTTGAACAACAAGAGATATTGAGAAAATGTCATGGCAGTGCTTACGGAGGACATCATGCGGGGGATAGGACTGCACAAAAGGTTTTACAATCTGGATTTTATTGGTCTACCCTTTTCAAAGATGCAAGGAAGTTTGTCTTATCATGTGTTGAATGTCAACGAGTAGGTAACATTTCTAGACGCAATAAAATGCCTATGAATTATTCTCTTGTCATTGAACCTTTTGATTGTTGGGGATTCGACTTTATGGGACCTTTTCCCCCTTCAAAATGGTACACTCATATTCTTGTTGCTGTCGACTATGTTACAAAGTAAGTAGAAGCCATACCCACAAATAGTGCTGATGGTAAGACTTCTTTGAAAATGCTTAAGGATGTCATTTTTCCTAGGTTCGGTGTGCCCAGATATCTCATGACTGATGGAGGCTCTCATTTTATTCATGGGGTTTTTAGAAAAACTCTCGCTAAGTACGATGTAAACCATATAATTGCTTTAGCTTATCACCCCCAAACCAGTGGGCAAGTAGAACTTTCCAATAGGGAAATTAAATCTACCTTGCAGAAGACTGTCAATAGATCTAGGAAAAATTGGGCTAAAAAGTTGAATGAAATCCTATGGGGATGTCTCCTTACAAAATGGTCTATGGGAAAGCTTGCCACCTGCCTTTAGAATTAGAACACAAAGCTTATTGGGCAGTGAAAGAGTTGAATAGAGATTTTAAACTTGCTGGTGAGAAAAGATTGCTCGACTTAAGTAATTTAGATGAGTGGAGAGGTGAAGCTTATGAAAATGCTAGGCTTTTTAAGGAAAAAGTAAAAAAGATGGCATGATAGGAGAATTCTCAAAAGGGAGTTCCATGTTGGTGAGAAAGTTCTTTTATATATGTCTCGTCTCAGATTTTTTGCAGGGAAACTACTCTGAAAATGGGAAGGACCTTTTGTTATCAAGGAAGTATATCGTTCAGGTGCCATCAACATTTCTTCTCTGAAGGATGACACAACACAGGTGGTTAATGGTCAAAGACTAAAACATTATATTTTTGGATATTCTTATAATGAAGATGTGGATGTTATTCGAATGGTGACTCCAGAAGAATTTATCAGAAGCCAAACACCAGAAACTGCAGAGTCCGTTGTCGAATAGGTAAAAGTGGTGAAAACAGAAGGTTCGTGAAACCCCAATCTTTTTATATTTTTATGTGTTTAATACATAAGGGAAGTTACGAGATGGAACAGAAGAGGAAAAGGAGTCCGGGGTGGACAAACCCACCCCGGGCGCGGGCCCAGCCTGACCACGCCTGAGGGGGTTGTGCCACCCTCGAACTCCGTCTCCTTATCGTTTCCGTGTCAAAACCTTCCTTATGCATTGAAAATTTGCAATATATAACCCCCCGGATCCCCCGAGGTTCGTGCATCGTGTTCTCATCGTGTTTCCGTTTCGATCTGTTTCTGTCAGGAAAACTTCTCAAGTTTAGAGCACCATGGTCTCCGCCAACGACAAAGGCAAGAATCCCGAGGAAGACGTTCCTCACAAACCCAAGGAGGAGGAGATTTTGGTAGGTTATGAAGGAGACATGGAGGAGGACAAGCAACAGGACACCCGCGCTACCATCCCAAGCATTGGAGTGGTGGCAAAACGTATCAAGCTCAAGAGGACAGCACAGATGTCTACAGGAGGGAAATCTCAACGTCATGCCCTCTCTCCACAGTCACCTCCTCCAAGTACCAAGAAACCCTTCCACACTCTTATACATGAGCGTTAGTATCAATATGTGCCCAAAGGGAACTTGCCCTCGATGTGGGACATGCCTCGTTCTAACCATGTAGGGGAGGAGTACACTAAGAAGGAAGAGTGGGGAAAGAATAATAAGGAATGGAACTCTTGGTCCGATATGATCATGAACCGCGTTGAGAAAAACTCGGCATTGATTCGTACTCTAACCTTTGAGATTGAGGAGTTAAGGAAACTTATTGAGGAGCTTATCAAGAGAACACCACCACCACCGAAGGAGTAATTCATCATCAGGTTTGGCATCCCCTTGGCTTGTTCGAAGCTTGGGGGAGTGTCGCGGTATCACCACCATTATCTTTTATCTTTTACCATTTTAGTGGATTCGTATCTTTGGTAGAGAGGTTATCTTATAGTTTGGTTTGCATGTGGAAGTATCTCTCCTTTAGTTGGTTATCTATGTATCCCTTGGTGTGAGTGGCTTTATTGGAATATTAATGATAAGTTTCATCTTTTACTTTTTGCACTTCTTATTTTAGTTTGCAATCTCTATTATATGATGGATCTTATTGATCAGTATTGGCACCACTTTGGGATCATCAAGTGGATCTAAATTGGTTTTGGCAAACCAAGTTCTGGTCAGTAGCAATACTTTTTGAGGTTTGAAAGAAAAAGAGAAAAGATTACAGGTATTTTGTATCATTTACTTTCTTTATTGTTGGATCATAAGCTTAGTATTCTTTATTTAAGATCTTTTGTGTCTTCAAGGAAGACTGCATGTTTGGCTTTATTACTTGTATGTTTGCTTGTTTCTTTCAACTCTCTTGCTTGCTACCCAGCCTTGCTAGCCAAAAACCTATTTTGAGAAGGCATACTTCTCATGTTGTCAAATCCTTTGAACCAAAACCTTTGCTATTTGTGTCCACCATATCTACCTAGTAGCTTTGCTATTCCAAGAAAATTCTCAAGCTTCATCTACCTTTTGAATTAAAAAGTATTTTGTTATGTGAAAACTAGTTAGTAAAGCTCTCATGAACTTGATGGCACACTTTATTTTCTTGCCCCTAATAGACTTGAAGAATTGTGCCATCGAAGTTGTATATGCTTGCATCTATACGTTGGAATTAGCAGAACCGTGCCGTCACGGGTTACGTTTTCAACATTGCACTTGTACTCTGTACACAGTTGATATCGTGCTCTTTTGTCTATGGATATCAACAGTGTGAAATAAAGAGGGAACTTGTAAGTCCATGGAGTTTGTATTTTGTGTTAGAGAAATGCCTGGGCCGCTAGCCTAAGCCATGCCTAATCATGGTGGAAACTTGCAGCATCACCATAGTGAGCTATCTGTGAAGCATCCTCAATAAAAAGCTATACACATAGTAAATAAAAAGATCACTGAGATGCTCACTGTCTGCCTGCCTTGTCATTTTGGTTATGGGATAGCTCCTGTACCATGTGTAAGGGGTACCCTGTTGGCGGTTCTCTATGATACGCATGTACTTATAATGACAAGAACTTACCGGTGACCAAAGTTGAGTAGCATGAGGAGTGACCCTCATATTCAATGGACATGAGATTGCCAACTTATATTTCATCAAGCATATACTCCATCTTTGTGCACTTTAACCTTAATCATCTCAAGATGCTATTGGAGATATGCCCTAGAGGCAATAATAAAAGTGGTTATTATTATATCTTTGTGTTTATGATAAATGTTTACATTCATGCTATAACAGTATTAACCGGGAACATTAATACTTGTGTGATTTGTAAACTAAATTAGAGTCCCTGGTAAAGCCTCTTTATAATACTAGCTTGTTGGTTAATAGATGATCGTGGTTTCTCGATCATGAACATTGAGATGTTATTAACAACAAGATCATATCATTAGGAGAATGGTATGATGGACATACTCCTATAGATAAGCGTAGCATAAAGATCAAGTCATTTTAATAGTTCGTTTGCTATAAGCTTTCTGATACATAGTAACCTAATTCCTTTGACCATGAGATCATGCTAATCACCATCACCGGAAGGATGCTTTGATGACATCAAACACCACACCGTAACTGGGTGGCTATAAAGGTGGCATTGAGTGTTCGGAAAGTATGGGTTGAGGCACATGGATCAAGAGTGGGATTTGTCCATCCATAAAGGATAGATATACTCTAGGCCCTCTCGGTGGAATGTCATCCAATTAGCTTGCAAGCATGTGACTGGCTCACAAGGGATCACATATCACGGGAATGAGAAAAGAGTACTTATCCAGTGAGGTTGAACTAGGTATGCAGAGATACCGACGATCAAAACCTCGGATAAGTAAACTATCGTGAGACAAAGGGAAATTGGTGTCGTATGTAAGTGGTTCATTCGATCGCAAATTAATCGTAGAAATATGTGGGAGCCATATTAATTTCCAGATTCCTCTATTGGTTATTGTTCGGAGAAGTGTCTCGATCATGTCCGCATAATTCATGAACCGTAGGGAGACACACTTAAGGATTCGATGTTGTTTAGTAGATATGGAATGTTAATAGGGATACTAAATGTTGTTCGGAGTCTCAGATGGGATCCGGGATATCACGAGGAGATCCGAAATGGTCCGGAGAATAAGATTAATATAAGAAAAGTCTGATTCCGGAGTTCGGGAAACATTCCGATGTTTTCATCGGAGAGGTTCTAGAAGGTTCACTGGTCTAGAGGGGGAATGGTACATGAATGTGTCATGGGTAAGTGGAATGATTGGATCATATCTTAGGTCACTTGGTGTGGACATTTTTGAGAGAGAATTAAAGCTCTAAATTGAAAGTCAATCAGGAGGTTTGAAAAGTCAAACTGGAACGATGGTTTCCTAGTGGAAGAAGGAAAGAGTCCTTCCAACTTGGGTTTGGAAGTGGTTTCAAATTCCCCTCCCTCAAGGCTGCCCCCACTCATAAATAGAGGGAGAGGGCTTCCCCAACACCACAAGCCCTAGCTCTCCCCGCGCCAAGCCACCGCCGCCGCCGCGCCGCCGCCGGTCTGTCGCGGCCGCCCTAGCCTCCGCCGACACCTCCTCCTCCTCCCGATCTTCTAAACCCTAGATCACCGGGAAACCCTAGATCCAACATAATTCGCATTGGCATAGGCAAAGCCCTGTGGGATCTTCCCTCTACTTCCGACACCACGCCGTCGTGCTGCCAGAATCGCGAGGGGAGAACTACAACCTCCACTGCCTGCTGGAACAAGGGAGAGGAAGATCTTCATCGAGTACCGAATGTGTGACCGACTACGGAAGCGCTGCCGGAATGCAGCACCGGAAGGATTGTCTACGCGAGTTGAAACCGGCAAGTGTACGACTACACCCATGAGAATCTGCTCTTGTTAACCACTTTGGAATCTTTGAGGGTGAGTGCTTCTATGAACTCGTTGCTACAATCTAGTAGATAGATCTTGGCTTGTTTGTGTGCATGCGGTAGAAATTTTTGTTTTCCATGCTACGAACCCCTACAGTGGTATCAGAGCCGTGTCTATATGTAGATCTGTTGCACGAGTTGAACACAATGGTCATTGTGGGCGGTGGTGCTTTTATTATCAATTGCTTTTCGTGTACTTTGCATCTTGCGGTATGATGGGATGAAGCGGCCCGGGCTAACCTTACATGACATCGTTCATGAGACTTGCTCCACGCTTAACATGCAACTTGTATTACATAAGTGGCTTTGCGGGTGCCTATCTCTCCCATCATAGTATAGATTCAATTTAGAACGGGCACTTGATAGTTCAAACATCAACGCTGTGGTTCTTGTTCGTAAGTTAGAACGACACTTATTGGAAGCCCCAAACCACGTAAAACATGCAAAGAAAATTAGAGGCGTCTAACTTTGTTTTGCAGGGGTGTGCTGTGATGTGATATGGCCATGATTGTGATTATAAATGATGTATGCAATGTTCCTTATTGTAAGTTGGCAACCGGCAGGAGCCATATGGTTGTCTTTTAAATTCCGTTAAGACCTGCGTGTCTATTCAAAGTAGTTGTAATAGTTGATGCTGGTGGACGACAACCATGAAGCGGCTCCATTGACCTTGACGCCATACCGGTGATGATGGAGATCATGTTCGTGCTTGAAGATGGAGATCGGAAGCACAAGAAGAAAGGCCATATCATATCACATATTATGAATTGCATGTGATGTTAATCCTTTTATGCATCTTGTATTGCTTAGTTCGCGACGGTAGCATTATAAGATGATCCCTCAAGCACAAAATTTCAAGTTTTAAAGTGTTCATCCTTAGTAAGCACCATTGCTAAAGCTCGTTGTTTCGAAGCACCACGTGATGATCGGGTGTGTTAGATTCTGCGAGTGTATACAACTTGAGCAAGCCAGATTTGTTCATGCGGAAGCTAAGGTTGATCTTGACGAGACTAGCATGTACAGACATGGTCTCGGAACACGGATCACCGAAAGTTAAAGCATGAGTCATATAGTAGATATGATGAACATGTTGATTGTTCGCCATTGAAGCTATATCAACTCTCGTGATGATCGGTTTTGATGTGGTGGATTTGGTTCGTGTGATCACTAAAACAATGTGAGGGATATTGTTTTGAGTGGGAGTTCACCTAGATTAATTTAACTATTAATTAGAAATTTGTCATAAACTTAGTTTAAACTATTGTAAATATGTTGTAGATCAATGGCGACACCTACCATCAATTTTAATGCATTCCTAGAGAAAGAAAAGTTGAAAAACAATGGAAGCAACTTCGTGGATTGGTTCCGTAATTTAAGGATTGTCCTCAATGCTGGTAATTTGACCTATGTGCTGGATGCACCGCTGGGTGACCCGCCTGCAGCTGATGCTACCGATGAGGTAAAGAATGTTTTCCTCGCTCGGAAGAATTAGTACTCCACAGTTTAGTGTGCTATCTTGTATGGTTTGGAATCAGAGCTTCAGAAAAGGTTTGAGAACCATGACCCACATGATATTGTCTGTGAACTCAAAATGATATTTGAGGCTCATGCGACAGTTGAGAGTTATGAGGCTTCTGAAAAGTTCTTTAACTGCAAGATGGAAGAGGGCAGCTCCGTCAGTGAGCACATGCTTAAGATGTCTGGGAATGCAAGCAAGCTTCAAAGCTTAGGTATAGTGATTCCTAATGCTTTGGGGATTCACCGTGTCCTCCAATCACTACCACCAAGTTACAAGAACTTTGTGATGAACTACAATATGCAAAACATGGACAAGTCGTTGCCCAAACTCTTATCCATGTTGAAGTCTGCAGAAGTGGAGATCAAGAAAGAGCACCAAGTGTTGTTGGTCAATAAGACCACCAAATTCAAGAAGCAAGGCAAGTCTAAGAAAAAGGGAAACTTCAAGAAGGGCGGTAAGAAAGTTACCGCGCCGGCGAAGAAGACCAAGGCTGGGACTAAGGCTGATACTGAGTGCTTTTACTGCAAGGGAGAGGGTCACTTGAAGCGGAATTGCCCTAAGTACTTGGCAGATTTGAAGAACGGCAACATCAAGAAGAAAGGTATATCCGATATACATGTTATTGATGTGTATCTCACTAGTACTCATAGTAGTGCCTGGGTATTTGATACTAGTTCGGTTGCTCATATTTGTAACTCGAAACAGGTGCTGCAGAATAAACGGAAGCTAGCGAAGAACGAGGTGACGATGCGCGTTGGAAATGGATCAAAGGTTGATGTGATCGCGGCCGGCACGCTACCTCTTCATCTACCATCGGGATTAATTTTATACTTAAATAATTGTTATTTGGTGCCTACATTGAGCATGAACATTATATCCAGATCATGTTTTGTAGAGGCCTCAACCTGATATAAGGTTGATCCCTCCTGTGTTTACAATGCTAGTCCCTGGATCAATAGCTAGCATCCACAGTTAAGATGTAATATCAAGAAACAAAGGTCATAACATAACTTTATAACCAGGAATAATATAATTTTATTACATCATACATAGATCATTTGGCTATTACATTACATTGCAGCGGAATATCTATAGTCATGGGGTCCTTCATCTTCAAAGTGCCACAGGCAAACATGTTGGTTGTAGACTTGTAATCCTATTCATCAAACTTCACTAACATCAAACAAACCTGCAACATAATAAGTTGCAGCCACAAGGGTCAATACATTTGAATTGTATTGGCAAGTTCCACTACTGTGTAGAAATAAGTGGATCCTATCATTACATGCATATTTGGCTAGGTAGGGTTTAGGTTCTTTTGCAGAAAGCAATATAGTTTTATCCTATCTTTTCAAAATAGTTTTTGATCTTTTGTCAAATCTTTCTGAACTTCTTGGAAAACTCCAAGTACTTCAAATCCCTTGTTGTCACCATCAAGTTTTACTTTGAGAAATTGGAATGTCGAGATCTTCCATAGCTTCAGGCCTTAGTTGCTCAGTATTGTCCATAATCGGGGACACGGCTAAGTACTTAGATTCTATTATCTTTTGCAGAAGTTGTACACTTTACCCACATGACACAATCTCGTCTTGACGCCACCAGTGGCCGCTGGATAAGTACTCACCAAAATGGAGTACCGGCAGATCGAGAATGTGACAAAGTCTTTCCATAGAAGTCCTCCCAATACAAAATGCTAGCTTGTCTACCAGGCACAAATGTAGGGTTGTTCCCTTACACAAATCTAGTTAACCTGAAGATGCCAATGCATGGGACTTCCACTATGTAGTTGACTAAGCCAGAGCCCATTTAGCATGTGGCTGTACACGGAAGCCACTGTACGAGAAACATGTTCAATCTCTAAGTCCCTGGGTGGTTTTCTTCTAGTGCACAACAAAAGAGATAGCCATATAAACATGGTTCCTTTTGTTGCCACCTTGTCCATCCTTGAGTATCCTTGTCCACCCAGGTGGTTCATTGAGTACTTGTTTTATTATATAAAACATAAGTCTTTTCAATACTTCATATAATCATAACATGTATCCCATCCCAATATATAGATGGGCTAAGCATACTACAACTACAATGTTTTCTCTAAGGAATGTATAAGGTATCCTAATAGGATTTAGCATAGCATAAGTATAAAATTATTTTCATGCATGTTTTCAAAATCCACTAAGTATAATGAAAATAGTAGGACTTTGGATGATAGTGTAAATTGCCTTTTTGGTACAGAATGATGGTTCACTCCTTGATCTTGCTAGTCTCACACTTTGCTAATTTCACTACAATCAATCAAGCAAACTCTATATCAACAAGCATTCCAAACCAATAATCAATCAACAATTCACACACATAAAACAATGGAATCTAAGTCATGCATGTGAGCATGCAAGGGATGGTTCTATTTGCAAAGGTGGTCTCCATTAGGCTTCTAAACTTTGTAAGTTCCAAATTGGTCATTTACCAAAATGGCAAAGTCATTCGCAAAAGGGTTTTATCCTTAAACCATTTTCAAAACAAAGTATTATTTTATGTGGTGTAGAAATATTTTACTAAGGCATTAATCTCTAAGGTTCACAAATACATTTTCAACTTATAAAACTTGGTGTTTGGGGTCAGAGAGTTTAAAACAAAACATTTCTCAAAGGTTTTCCTTCAAAATCCATTTTAATAAATAAACCACATTTCTATTTGACTAGAAATGGTTTTAAATCAAAGAATCATATTTTTATTTCACCAAATACATTTTTGAGTCCACAAAGTGTTTCCTAGGGTCAGTAGGTTTGGTCCAAAATATTTTCCCAAAGTTTTCTTTATAAAAGTATTTTCATAACCAAAATCTTTATTTCCATTTGGCTAGAAATGGGCTAAATCAAGTTTTCCATCCTAAACATTACCAAATCCATTTTCCAAACTATGGGTTGGTTCCTAGGGTTAGTAAGGTCACAACAATCCATTTTGCAAAGGTTTTAACCCTAAAATCATTTTTGAATCATTTTTCTAATCTAAACAAGCAATCAAATGTTTCTGCAAAAACAACCAATCTAACAAATACTATTTGCTAAACCAAAGGCATGGTTGGCTAGGGTTTGTTCCACTGATTTCAACGCTATAAAGTTTGTAATTTTTGGACGTGTGGATCTAAAGTTATAGTGTTTTCAAATTCACAAACAATTCTGTTTTCAAATTTCTGTTTAAACCAAAACTGGCCACGTGGCGCAATCTAACTGGACGGTACCGCTTCGTGCGGATCAGCCCTTGTGGATCGTTGGATCTAACTTAAAATGCACGGCTTTGATCAAACGTACCCCTTTGTTTTAATGAATCTATCCTAGCCAACGGATCGAGATCAACACAACTATAAACAGCAATAATATCTATGGCCAGGCGGCGCTAGCGTGCGTCTGGCAGTGAGCTTACGAACGAGTTAGGTCATGAGGAGAGGTAGGATGCTCACCGTGCTCGCCGAAGTGCAGTGAAGCTCAAGACGTGATCAGTTCGTCGAGGGGCGCACTAGAACGGGGTGGATTGCTCGCCGGAGCTTGCAGCGGCGTCGAGTACCTCTGGTTGTCGTCGGAGGCGAGAGGTTTGAGGCTGTGAGGCAAAGCAGACCATGCGGTTAGCTGTATGCAATCTTGGGGATCACAATGGCATCATTGATAGGTCTTTGGGGCGATCTGTACTCGGGAAACTTCACGAGTCGAGGCGAGGCGGCGATGCTCGATGTTGAGGTTGCCGAGGCTACGGTTCTTCTTGGTGTGAGATTGTCTTTGGGAGACGCGTAAGAAGAGGGGTATCAGGCTCGTGTGCTCTGGGAGGTGGGGGCGGTTGGACGGTGCCGGAATCGGCTGGTGAAGCTCGTCGGAGCAGTGGAGCTCGAGCTCGAAATTGGGGCAGCCTGGAGGCAGAGGGGAGGCGGTGTCTGGGGAAAACGAAAGAGGGGAGGCAGGCGGTCTTATCGTGCGTGATGGCTGGGCGAATTAACGCTGATTAACGGGATTGATGGTGCCATCAACGGCAGAAACAGTAGCGAGGTGGGAGTGGCCACCGTGGTGAAGACGATGAGATGAGAGGTGGGGTCCACCGGTCAAGGGAAAAGAAACGAGAGGAGGTCCACCGTCGGTGTCATGGTTTGTTAGTTGGTTCGAATCGTTTTCTGTTCGGGGTGAATAACTGGGCTGCTTCTGGGCCTTAGTGGGCTGGCTGTCATCATTTTTTTGTCTGTTTTCTTTTTCCTTTTCTAATTCTATTTTTCTGTTTTGAATTTCATCCAACTATTCAAGCATTCAAATAATTCAAACAATTCAAACAATTGTAATGAGATTTTGGTTCCGTTTATCAACATAAACCAAATCTCAAAATAAAATATTTTTATTCATTTTTAGGATCTATTTAATATTTAAATAAAATAGACCTTTAGTTTATTAATAAAATAGGGTTTGATTTAATTACTAAAATCTCCATTTGAAATCCAAATATTTTCAAAACCAAAACAGTAGGTTTTATTTGAAAATAAAGAATATTTGGAAATCCTGTTTAAAATAAAATAACATTTTTGCTATAGGGTCCATAAATAAATAAATAAAATGGACCTTGGTTAATAATTCAAATAGGATTTGTTTTAAAATCTTTATTTTGAAAATCTAAAATAAAACCAAAACACTTTAGTAGGTTTTATTTGAGAATATAAAATACTTGGAAAACTTATTTTAAATAAATAAATAAGTTTTGATGTTTTGGAAATAGTAAAACCTTTATTAATAAAACTTGGATATTTAAATCCTTATTATTTTATTTAAATAAACCTTTACTATTTTAATCAAAGCAAAACCTTTTGTTTCCAAGTCCTGGCCAAGGTTTAATTTGGCTTTTATAAAGTAATCTTTATTTAAAATATCTACCTTTTCTTTTGAAACCAAAACTCTTTATTTAAAGATCCAAAATAGTAATTTCAAAATATTTTATTTTCCTTTGAAATTGCTTTATGTTTTTAAATCCCTTTAGGATTATTTGTTCACTAATTGGTATGGGTTTTTGGGTAAGGGCTTTATTAGCTTTGGAAATTCAATTTCCTTATCTTATTATATCCATAAGATTTTATCCATGGTTCCAATTTGAGTGATACCAACTTCTATGGTCTTTCTTGATCCTTTGTGAATATTTGTTGATCAATTTTGATATGGATCAAATCCATGGATTTGGAGATACTTTGGAAATGATTTCCTTCCGATACATTCATTGAGGAATGCATTCTCCTAGATTTGAATTTTTGTTGGATTCAAACTTTAGCCAAAGTTTGTTCAAGATGGGATTTTAAGTTTCCTTTTAGAAACAAAAGTTTCTTTTCACCCTGATTTTCAACAAAAAATTTATTTTGTTTATTTTATTTTTCACATAACAAGATTTGGAAAATCTTGGGATGTGACAGGCTACCACCCTTAAAATAAATCTCGTCCCGAGATTTGGGGAGGCTAGGGTTACAAGTTGGCTCAAAACAACTAGGGTACTACCACCCTTAAAATAAAGTCTCATAGGGTTACATTGATGGTTCTCTTGACTATAGGTTCAACACTTGATATTCAGACTGTTGGAATTATGCCCTAGAGGCAATAATACAGATGTTATTATTATAATTCTTGTTCATAATAAAGTTTATATTCCATGCTAGAATTGTATTAAGCGGAAACTTTAATACTTGTGTGGTTTGTGAACAACACCGTGTCCCTAGTACGCCTCTATGGACTAGCTCATTGATCAATGATGGTTAAGGTTTCCTAACCATAGACATGAGTTGTCAATTGATAATGAGATCATATCATTGGGAGAATGATACGGTGGACAGACCCAAACTAAGCGAAGCAATTAGATCGTATCATTGTGTTCATCTTTGCGAAGCTTTTCCTATGTCAAATATTGTATTCCTTAGACCATGAGATAATACAACTCCCTGGTATCGGAAGAAAGCTTTGAGGCCATCAAACGTCATCCTATGAGAGGGTGATCATAAAGGTGTCTCTCAGGTGATCGGAAAGTATCTGTTGGGTTGTATGTATCGAGATGGGATTTGTCCCTCCCAAGTCGGAGAGATATACTTCGGGCCCACTCGGTAATCGATATCAACACCGCTTGCAAGCATGTGGTTAAGGAGTTAATCACAAAGTGATATTGGATTACGGAACGAGTAAAGTACTTGCTGTGAACGGGATTGAACTAGGTATGACGATACCGACGATCGAATCTCGGGCAAGTAAAATATCGCGAGACGAAGGGAATATATATATGGGATTGATTGAATCCTGGCATCGTGGTTCATCCGATATGATCATCGATGAATGTGGAGTCAATATGGGTGCCTGCACTTCGCTGTTGATTATTGATAGAAGATCATGTCTGCATATTCTCGAACCCAGGTCACACTTAACGTGTCTCGACGCTAGGATAGATTGGATAATTGGTTTATGAATTTTTGTTCGAAGTCTCGGATGGGATCCGGGATATCACGAGAGGTTCCGGAGTGGTCCGGAGAATAAGATTCATATAAGGCAGTGCAGTTTTTGGAGTTCGGAATTGTTCCGGATTAATCGGTATTGTACCGGAAGCTTCTAGAACCTTCCGGAAGGGGACCAACGTGGCCCCACCTTCCGGGGGGGCATGGGCCTATGAGGGAGTGTCCTGGCATTACAATAGGGGAACAAGGCCCCATAGGGCCCAGATCCTAGATAAGTTTAAACTCGTTTAAACTAGAGATAGGGTTTCTAGATAAGGGATAAGTTTAAATCGTTTAAACTAGAGATAGGGTTTCGGATAAGGAGAGTTTAAATCGTTTAAACTAGAGATAGGCTTGGAGGATGGGCAGGCTGGCCGCACCCCTCTATATATAGAGGGCTGGTGCGCCTCCCACACACACACCTTCCTCCAAACCCTAGTTGCCTGCGCCTCTCCTCTCCCTCCCGACTGTTTGTAGGCGAAGCCTGCTGCAGAAATTCTCCACCATATACACCACGCCGTGTGTTGTAGATCCAATCTATCTCTCCACCCTACTTGCTGGTCCGAGGAAGGAGGAGACGCCGAGGTGCTGCCGTGTGCATCTCACGGAGGCACCGCCACTTGTGGTGATAGATCGGATCGGATCACGAGGAGAAGAGTACGACTACATCACCCACGCCCGATTTAACGTTCACAGGCGAATCTTTAAGGGTATGAAGATCTAATACAATCTCTCTCGTTGTTTGCATCTCCTAGATTAGATCTTGGCTTTCCTCTGCTCGCTCAGTAGAAAATTTTGATTTACTATGCGAAAACCCTTGATGGTATCGAGCTAGATCTATGCGTAGATGTGTTTCACGAGTAGAACGCAACATGGTTGTTGCAGCGTTGATGTTTTCTGCAAGCCTCTTGTTTGTGTTCTTCTTATGACGGGATAGTGAGATTGAAGTGGTCCAGGCCAACCTTACGCGACGTCGTCATGAGACCGCTCCGCACTTGACGTGTGGCTTGTACCATACATGCGGTGGTGGATGTCGTTTCTCTCACTATAGTTGTCATGGGATTAACACCGAGTTTGGCAACCATAATATCACCGTTGGCTTTCCGTAGGTAAGAATCGTTCTTAGCATCTACTCCCATAAGCCACGTAAAACATGCAACAACAAAGTAGAGGCGTCTAACTTGTTTTTGCAGAGAGTGTTTTCTGTGATATGGTATGGCCCAAGATGTGATGTGTATAATGTATGCGATGATCATGTTTTGTAATGTTTCACGACTTGCATGTCGATGAGTACACAACCGGCAGAGCCATATGGTTGTCTTTATAATTGTGTATGACCCATGAGTCAACTTCTTATACGCCATGTAATAGGTTTACTTTATCGCTAAGTAGTTAGCAATAGTTGTAGTTGCTATTCGTGGTGGAGGCAATCATGGTGAAGTGATGAAGATCATGCCGGAACGCACAAGATGGAGATCATTGCGCGAAGATTGGCTATACCATGTCACATAAAGTTATATGCATGTGATGTTTATCCTTTTATGTATCTTATTATGCTTAGATCGCGACGGTAGCATTATAAGATGATTCCTCACTTAAAGATCAAGATAAAACTGTGTTCTCCCGAGTATGCACCGCTATGAAAGTTCGTCGTGTTCAAGCACCTCGTGATGATCAGGTGATATAGACTCTACGTTCACATACAACGGGTGCAAGCCAGTTTTGCACACGCGGAAATACTTGGGTCTAACTTGACGAGCCTAGCATGTACAGACATGGCCTCGGAACACATGAACCGAAAGGTTAAGCACGAGTCATATGAATGATATGATCGACACTTCGTTGTCCACCATTGAAACCACATCTCTTCTCGTGATGATCGGATTAGGTGTGGTGAATTTGGATCGTGTTCACTAAACAACTTGAGGGATGTTGAATTTAGTGGGAGTTCATCTAGTAATTTGATTAAGTTGAACTATTTATCATGAACATAGTCTAAATTGTACTTGCAAATACTGTAGATCACATGGCCAAGTCCAACTTCAACTTCAACGTTTTTGTTGAGATAGAAAAGCTTAGAAACAATGGGTCTAACTTCACCAAATGGTTCCGCATTCTGAGAATCATTCTCGCTGGCGGACAAAAGGACTATGTCCTTGAGAAAGCACTAGGTGACGCCCCTGCTATAGATGCGCTGATGAAAAGCTGTTTATCGGGCAAGAAGGATGATTATGATTTGATTAAGATCTCCATGTTGTATGCTATGGAATCGGATCTTCAAAATCGTTTTGAGGAGTTCGCCGGGCCCTTTGAGATTCTCGAGGAGCTGAAAAACATGTTTCAGACTCAAGCCAGTTCTGAGAGATATGAGATCTCTAAGAAATTCTTTAACTACAATATGGAGGAAGGGAGTTCCTTTAGTGAGCACGCCATTAAGATGTCGGGCTACACTCAATGCCTTGAGCAAGCTGGATGCCAAGATTCGGAGGAGCTCAAGATTGACACTCCTAGTAAAAAGTTTTGTAGTTGATCACAATCAGATTGGTTCCACCGATATGATCACCGAGCTCTTTGCTAAGTTGAATGTAGCTGAGGTTAACATCAAAAAGAATAATCATGTGTTGATGTTCAAAAATCAACCCACCTTTAAGAAAGTTAAGGGTGCAATGAAGCCCTTCAAGAAAGGCGGCGGCAAGCGTGTTGCCTCTCGAGAGGAAGCTTCAGTCTGGTCCTAAGCGGACCTTTGAGTGCTTCTATTGCAAGGACAAGGGTCATCGGGCGAATCGTCCGAAGTACTTAGCGACAAGAAGGCACCATCAAAGGTATATTTGATATACATGTTATTGATGTTTTCCTTACTAGCCCTCGTTGTAGTGCTGGGTATTTGATACGGTTCAGTTGCTAACATTTGTAACTCAAACAGGAGCTACGGAATGAGCGGCTTCGAGGGATGAGGTGACGATGCGCGTTGCCAGCGGATCAAGAGTTGATGTGATGGCCGTCGGCACGCCTCCTTAGTTTTACCTTCGGATTAGTTTTAAACCTTAATAAGTGTTATTATGTACTGCGTTGAGCATGAACATTATTTCTGGATCTTGTTTATTGCAAGACGGTTATTCATTTAAATCGGAGAATAATGGTTGTTCTATTTATATGAGTAACATCTTTTATGGTCATGCACCTATTGTGAATGGTTTATTTCTTCTAAATCTAAAGGGATGAAACACACATCCATAACATTGAGGCAAAGAGATGCAAAGTAGATAGTGATAATACTACTTATTTGTGGTAATCGCTGCTCAGGTCATATTGGTGTAAAGCGCATGAAGAAACTCCATTCTGATGGACTTTTGGAGTCTCTTGATTTTGAATCATTTGACACATGCGAACCATGCCTCATGGGCAAGATGATCAAAACCCCGTTATCCGGTATGATGGATCGAGCAACGGACTTGTTGGAAATCATACATACCGATGTATGCGGACCGATGAGTGTTTCGACGCGCGGTGGATATCGCTATTTTCTCACTTTTACCGATGACTTAAGTAGATATGGGTATATCTATTTAATGAAACATAAATCTGAAAAGTTTGAAAAGTTCAAAGAATTTCAGAATGAAGTAGAGAACCATCGTAATGTAAAGATTAAGTTTCTACGATCCGATCGTGGCGAATATTTGAGTTATGATTTTCTCACGCATCTCAAAGCAAGTGGAATCGTTTCACAACTCACGCCACCGAACACCACAACGCAATGGTGTGTCTGAACGCCTAATCGAACCCTATTAGATATGGTCCGATCGATGATGTCTCTTACTGATTTGCCGTTATCACTTTGGGGTTATGCATTAGAAACCGCTGCATTCACTTTAAATAGGGCTCCATCTAAATCCGTTGAGACGACACCGTATGAACTGTGGTTTGGTGCTAAACCTAAGTTGTCGTTTCTTAAAGTTTGGGGATGCGAAGCTTACGTCAAGAAGTTAATGCCGGACAAGCTCGAACCCAAAGCGGAGAAATGCGTCTTCATAGGATACCCTAAGGAAACTATTGGGTATACCTTCTATCACGTAATCAAGGCAAAGTGTTTGTCGAAGAACGGTTCCTTTCTTGAGAAGGAGTTTCTCTCGAAAGAAGTGAGGGAGGAAAGTAGAGCTAGACGAGGTTATTGAACCTTCTCTTGAATTGGAGAGTAGCGCAGCACCTGAAATTGTTCCAGCTTTGCACCAACGATAGAGGAAGCTAATGACAAGGATCATGAAGCTTGGACGATGTCTTGAACGTCGCAGGTCGACAAGCTCGCGTGCCCCTCCTGAGTGGTATGGCAACCCTGTCTTGACTGTCTTGTTAGTAGAAGACAGTGAACCTACGAACTATGAGGAAGCGATGATGAGCCCAGACTCTGAGAAATGGCTAGAAGCCATGAAATCCGAATTGGGATCCATGAGCGAAAACCAAGTATGGACTTTGGTGGACCCTCCTAGCGACCGAAAGGCCGTTGAGTGCAAATGGATCTTCAAGAAGAAAACGGACGCGGATGGTAATGTTACCGTCTATAAAGCACGGCTTGTTGCAAAAGGTTTTCGACAAGTTCAAGGTGTTGACTACGATGAGACTTTCTCTCCCGTAGCGATGTTTAAGTCTATTCGGATTTTATTAGCAACTGCTGCATTTCATGATTATGAAATATGGCAAATGGATGTCAAGACTGCTTTCCTCAATGGCAACATTGATGAAGAGTTGTATATGATGCAACCCGAAGGTTTTGTCGATCCTAAGGATGCTGATAAAGTATGCAAACTTCAGCGTTCCATTTATGGATGAAGCAAGCCTCGGAGTTGGAACCTTCGCTTTTGATCAAGTGATCAAGAGCTTTGGATTTGTTCCAAATTGCTACGAAGCTTGCATCTACAAGAAAGTGAGTGGGAGCTCGACGCTTACGGTACTATATGTGGATGACATATTGATTATTGGAAATGACATCAACATGCTTAACGATGTGAAGAGTTATTTGAACAAGTGTTTTTCAATGAAATACCTAGGTGAAGCTGCTTATATATTGGACATCAAAATCTATAGAGATAGACAAAGACGCCTGATAGCTTTAAGCCAGAGTACATACCTAGACAAAGTTCTGAAAAGGTTCAGAATGGATAAGGCATTGAAAGGTTCAGTGCCTATGTTGTCAGGTAAGATATTGAGCAAGGCTCAGTGTCCATCTGATGAAATGATAGGGAAGCTATGAGCAAAGTGCCTTATGCCTCGCCATAGGTTCCATCATGTATGCCATCGTGTACTAGACCGGATGTGTCCAATGCTCTTAGTTTGACGAGCAGATATCAAAGTGATCCAGAGTGGAACATCGACAGCCGTGAAGAACATCCTAAGGTACCTAAATAGGACTAAAGAAATGTTCTTAGTCTATGGGGGTGATGAACATGTCAGAAAAGGTTACGTCGATGCTAGTTTCGACACCGACAAGGATGATTCTAAATCTTAGACAGATACATGTATATTTTGAATGGAGGAGCTGTGGAGTCGGAGAAGCTGCAAGCAAAGCGTGATCGCGGGATCTATGAGAAGCGAATACATGGCTGCCGCAGGTTGCCAAGTGAAGGAGTTTGGATCAGAACTTCATCATCGAGCTTGGCGGTTCCAAGTGCATTGGACCCACTGGAGATATTGTGTGACAACACTGGCGCCATAGCACTTGCTAAGGAACCAAGATATCATCCAAAGACCAAGCATATCAACCGCAAGTTTCATATAATCCAAGATTATATAGCAGATGGAGATCTGAAGATCAGCAAAGTACATACAGATCTGAATGTCGCAGATCCTTTGACTAAACCTCTTCCACGTGTAAAACATGATCAACACCTCAGTGCCATGGGTGTGAGATTGTTGCCAAATGTAAACTAGATTATTGACTCTAGTGCAAGTGGGAGACTGTTGGAATTATGCCCTAGAGGCAATAATACAGATGTTATTATTATAATTCTTGTTCATAATAAAGTTTATATTCCATGCTAGAATTGTATTAAGCGGAAACTTTAATACTTGTGTGGTTTGTGAACAACACCGTGTCCCTAGTACGCCTCTATGGACTAGCTCATTGATCAATGATGGTTAAGGTTTCCTAACCATAGACATGAGTTGTCAATTGATAATGAGATCATATCATTGGGAGAATGATATGGTGGACAGACCCAAACTAAGCGAAGCAATTAGATCGTATCATTGTGTTCATCTTTGCGAAGCTTTTCCTATGTCAAATATTGTATTCCTTAGACCATGAGATAATACAACTCCCTGGTATCAGAAGAAAGCTTTGAGGCCATCAAACGTCATCCTATGAGAGGGTGATCATAAAGGTGTCTCTCAGGTGATCGGAAAGTATCTATTGGGTTATATGTATCGAGATGGGATTTGTCCCTCCCAAGTCGGAGAGATATACTTCGGGCCCACTCGGTAATCGATATCAACACTGCTTGCAAGCATGTGGTTAAGGAGTTAATCACAAAGTGATATTGGATTACGGAACGAGTAAAGTACTTGCTGTGAACGAGATTGAACTAGGTATGACGATACCGACGATCGAATCTCGGGCAAGTAAAATATCGCGAGACGAAGGGAATATATATATGGGATTGATTGAATCCTGGCATCGTGGTTCATCCGATATGATCATTGATGAATGTGTGGGAGTCAATATGGGTGCCCACACCCCGCTGTTGATTATTGATAGAAGATCATGTCTGCATATTCTTGAACCCGCAGGGTCACACACTTAACGTGTCTCGACGCTAGGATAGATTGGATAATTGGTTTATGAATTTTTGTTCGGAGTCTCGGATGGGATCCGGGATATCATGAGAGGTTCCGGAGTGGTCCGGAGAATAAGATTCATATAAGGCAGTGCAGTTTTTGGAGTTCGGAATTGTTCCGGGTTAATCGGTATTGTACCGGAAGCTTCTAGAACCTTCCGGAAGGGGACCAACGTGGCCCCACCTTCCGGGAGGGGGCATGGGCCTATGAGGGAGTGTCCTGGCCGCATTGGGACAGGGGCACAAGGCCCCATAGGGCCCAGCCGATCCTAGATAAGTTTAAACTCGTTTAAACTAGAGATAGGGTTTCTAGATAAGGGATAAGTTTAAATCGTTTAAACTAGAGATAGGGTTTCTGGATAAGGGAGAGTTTAAATCGTTTAAACTAGAGATAGGCTTGGAGGATGGGCAAGGGCTGGCCGCACCCCCCTCTATATATAGAGGGCTGGTGCGCCCCCTCCACACACACACCTTCCTCCAAACCCTAGTTGCCCTGCTGCCCTCCTCTCTCCCTCCCGACTGTTTGTAGGCGAAGCCCTGCTGCAGAAATTCTCCACCATATACACCACGCCGTCGTGTTGTAGATCCAATCTATCTCTCCACCCTACTTGCTGGTCCGAGGAAGGAGGAGACGTCGAGGTGCTGCACGTGTGCATCTCACGGAGGCACCGCCACTTGTGGTGCTAGATCGGATCGGATCGCGAGGAGGAGAAGCGAGTACGACTACATCACCCACGTTCCAACGAACGTTCCGCTGTGCGAATCTTCAAGGGTATGAAGATCTAATCCAATCTCTCTTGTTGTTTGCATCTCCTAGATTAGATCTTGGCTTTCCCTCTGTTCGCTTCCGTAGAAAATTTTGATTTACTATGCTGCGAAACCCTTCACAGACAAGGAATCCTTATTTGACTCAACTGAGTTATCTAAATACTGGCATCCACTTCTTCTATCTCTTCAACGTTTCCATCCATGTCAATGTGGTTCACATGTCCTTTCTGGGTCACATTGGAGTCATTTCCATTGGCTCTTCTAGCATCCTTTTTCTTTTTCTTCTCGTGACGATCGATGCATAGTGTCCAAGTTCCTTGCGATTATAGCACTCGCAATCGCTAATGTCTTTCTTCCTGAAATTGTCTTGTTGATTCTGACCAAGGTTATCTCCATTGTCAATATCATTTCCATTATTATCACTTCCATTGTTGTTGTGGTGATACTGATGTGATTCAGAATCTTCATTGCTCTTTTTGAATGAATGCTTCTTCTTTGATGATCCTGAATGATTCTTGAGTTTATGCTTCCTCTTTCTATTCTCAACTTGATTCATCTTGTTTTCCAAAATGATGGCTTTGTCACAGAGTGATTGATAAGTTGGGACATAGGCAACAACTAGCTGTAGGTTCAACTCATCATTAAGTCCTTCAAGAAATTTTTCTTTTCTCTTAGCATCTGTATCAACTTCATCCGGTGCATAGCGCGCCAGATTGTTGAATTCTTCAATATACTCAGCCACACTAAGGTGATGTTGTTTCAGATTGTGAAACTCCTTTTTCTTCAAGTACATTACTCCAGGTGAGATGTGAGTGGTTCTGAATCCATCTTCAAAAATATCCCAGGTCACATCTTCAAGGGGAGTGGTGATTTGAAAGTTGTCCCACCATGTTGTTGCTGGTCCTTCAAGTAGAAATGCTGCAAACCTAACTTTTTCTCCATCGGTGCAGCCAACAGTCACTAAGTCTTTGTTTACTGAACGTAACCAATCATCAGCTTCCATTGGATCAGTTGTTCCAGAGAACCTTGCAGGCCTAAGTTTCAGAAACTTGGTGAGCATGTCAAGTGCTGGAGGATTATTCTGATTGTTGTTGTTGTTGTTATTCTGATTCTGTATGAATGTGGTCATCTGCTGCATCAACTGTGTCTGAGCTGCCATCATCTGTTGCATCTCAGGGGTGAGGTTGTTGTTGTTTTGGTTGGGGTTGGCACGACGGGGAGGCATCTGTTGGTTTGATAGGGATAAGTATTGGTGGATAGGTTTTTAAGAAGTCCTAACACACAACTCAAAACAATCAAGTTCAATCAAACAATCAAACATTCAACAAGCAACCAATCACTTAACAACTTATGAGCTTAACTCATGAGTTGAAGGAAACAACAAGTTTTCTTGAAAATAACAACTTAGTATAATCATACCTCATAGGACAATATGATCCATACTCTAACTTGATATCAATGTCTTTGGTGGGCAATCTAATGTCTTCTTGGTTTTCACTAGTAGTCCTTAGTGATATCCAAGTTGGAAGTCCTTGGTGAACATGCTGAAGATGTTGAAGTCATTAGAGTTGAAGAAGTTGAAGTCATTAGAGTTGAAGATGTTGAAGAAGTCCTTTGCACATGGTGTAGTCTTTGGCCATGGGGTAGGTCTTTCCATTAAGTTGAAATAGAAGAGATGTAGAATTGAAACCAAAATGGTTGAGGAAAGGGTTTACAAGATTGTTTGTAAATAAGTTTTGGAACAAATACAACTCCAATTTTTTTCTAAGGGGTTTTGTCCAATCCTAGGGTTACAAATCCTACAGGCAACACAGTTCTCTGATACCATCTGTAGAGGCCTCAACCTGATACAAGGTTGATCCCTCCTGTGTTTACAATGCTAGTCCCTGGATCAATAACTAGCATCCACAGTTAAGATGTAATATCAAGAAACAAAGGTCATAACATAACTTTATAACCAGGAATAATATAATTTTATTACATCATACATAGATCATTTGGCTATTACATTACATTGCAGCGGAATATCTATAGTCATGGGGTCCTTCATCTTCAAAGTGCCACAGGCAAACATGTTGGTTGTAGACTTGTAATCCTATTCATCAAACTTCACTAACATCAAACAAACCTGCAACATAATAAGTTGCAGCCACAAGGGTCAATACATTTGAATTGTATTGGCAAGTTCCACTACTGTGTAGAAATAAGTGGATCCTATCATTACATGCATATTTGGCTAGGTAGGGTTTAGGTTCTTTTGCAGAAAGCAATATAGTTTTATCCTATCTTTTCAAAATAGTTTTTGATCTTTTGTCAAATCTTTCTGAACTTCTTGGAAAACTCCAAGTACTTCAAATCCCTTGTTGTCACCATCAAGTTTTACTTTGAGAAATTGGAATGTCGAGATCTTCCATAGCTTCAGGCCTTAGTTGCTCAGTATTGTCCATAACCGGGGACACGGCTAAGTACTTAGATTCTATTATCTTCTGCAGAAGTTGTACACTTTACCCACATGACACAATCTCGTCTTGATGCCACCAGTGGCCGCTGGATAAGTACTCACCAAAATGGAGTACCGGCAGATCGAGAATGTGACAAAGTCTTTCCATAGAAGTCCTCCCAATACAAAATGCTAGCTTGTCTACCAGGCACAAATGTAGGGTTGTTCCCTTACACAAATCTAGTTAACCTGAAGATGCCAATGCATGGGACTTCCACTATGTAGTTGACTAAGCCAGAGCCCATTTAGCATGTGGTACATAAGCCAATTGTACAAGAAACATGTTCAATCTCTAAGTCCCTGGGTGGTTTTCTTCTAGTGCACAACAAAAGAGATAGCCATATAAACATGGTTCCTTTTGTTGCCACCTTGTCCATCCTTGAGTATCCTTGTCCACCCAGGTGGTTCATTGAGTACTTGTTTTATTATATAAAACATAAGTCTTTTCAATACTTCATATAATCATAACATGTATCCCATCCCAATATATAGATGGGCTAAGCATACTACAACTACAATGTTTTCTCTAAGGAATGTATAAGGTATCCTAATAGGATTTAGCATAGCATAAGTATAAAATTATTTTCATGCATGTTTTCAAAATCCACTAAGTATAATGAAAATAGTAGGACTTTGGATGATAGTGTAAATTGCCTTTTTGGTACAGAATGATGGTTCACTCCTTGATCTTGCTAGTCTCACACTTTGCTAATTTCACTACAATCAATCAAGCAAACTCTATATCAACAAGCATTCCAAACCAATAATCAATCAACAATTCACACACATAAAACAATGGAATCTAAGTCATGCATGTGAGCATGCAAGGGATGGTTCTATTTGCAAAGGTGGTCTCCATTAGGCTTCTAAACTTTGTAAGTTCCAAATTGGTCATTTACCAAAATGGCAAAGTCATTCGCAAAAGGGTTTTATCCTTAAACCATTTTCAAAACAAAGTATTATTTTATGTGGTGTAGAAATATTTTACTAAGGCATTAATCTCTAAGGTTCACAAATACATTTTCAACTTATAAAACTTGGTGTTTGGGGTCAGAGAGTTTAAAACAAAACATTTCTCAAAGGTTTTCCTTCAAAATCCATTTTAATAAATAAACCACATTTCTATTTGACTAGAAATGGTTTTAAATCAAAGAATCATATTTTTATTTCACCAAATACATTTTTGAGTCCACAAAGTGTTTCCTAGGGTCAGTAGGTTTGGTCCAAAATATTTTCCCAAAGTTTTCTTTATAAAAGTATTTTCATAACCAAAATCTTTATTTCCATTTGGCTAGAAATGGGCTAAATCAAGTTTTCCATCCTAAACATTACCAAATCCATTTTCCAAACTATGGGTTGGTTCCCAGGGTCAGTAAGGTCACAACAATCCATTTTTCAAAGGTTTTAACCCTAAAATCATTTTTGAATCATTTTTCTAATCTAAACAAGCAATCAAATGTTTCTGCAAAAACAACCAATCTAACAAATACTATTTGCTAAACCAAAGGCATGGTTGGCTAGGGTTTGTTCCACTGATTCCAACGGTATAAAGTTTGTAATTTTTGGACGTGTGGATCTAAAGTTATAGTGTTTTCAAATTCACAAACAATTCTGTTTTCAAATTTCTGTTTAAACCAAAACTGGCCACGTGGCGCAATCTAACTGGACGGTACCGTTTCGTGCGGATCAGCCCTTGTGGATCGTTGGATCTAACTTAAAATGCACGGCTTTGATCAAACGTACCCCTTCGTTTTAATGAATCTATCCTAGCCAACGGATCGAGATCCAACGGTTCACAACAGCCAGACTATAACTGGGCGGCGCTAGCGGCGGCGGACGGCGGTGCGTGCTCGGCCAGTGAGCTTGCCGGCGAGTTAGGTCGCGCGGGAGAGGGGTAGGATGCTCACCGTGCTCGCCGAAGTGCAGTGAAGCTCAAGACGTGATCAGTTTGTCGAGGGGCGCACTGGAACGGGGTGGATTGCTCGCCGGAGCTTGCAGCGGTGTCGAGTACCTCTGGTTGTCGTCGGAGGCGAGGTTTGAGGGTGCGCTAAGGCAAACAGACCATGCGGTTAGCTGTGTACGGTACTGGGGATCACAGTGGCATCATTGATAGGTGCTGGGGCAGTCTGTACTCACCGGGGAAACTCGCCGGAGTCAAGGCAGGAGGCGGCGATGCTCTGATGTTGAGGTTGCCGAGGCTACGGTGCTCGCGCGGGTGTGAGATTGGTGCTGGGAGACGCGTAAGAAGAGGGGTAGCAGGCTCGTGTGCTCTGGGAGGTGGGGGCGGTTGGACGGTGCCGGAATCGGCTGGTGAAGCTCGTCGGAGCAGTGGAGCTCGAGCTCGAAATTGGGGCAGCCTGGAGGCAGAGGGGAGGCGGTGTCTGGGGAAAACGAAAGAGGGGAGGCAGGCGCTCTTATCGTGCGTGATGGCTGGGCGAATTAACGCGGCAGTTAACGGGGATTGATGGTGCCATCAATGGGCAGAAACGGCAGCGAGGTGGGGAGTGGCCACCGCGGGTGAAGACGATGAGCAGTAGAGGTGGGGTCCACCGGTCAGTGGGAAAAGAAACGAGAGGGAGGTCCACCGGTCAGTGTCGCTGCGGGTTTGTTAGTTGGTTCGAATCGTTTTCTGTTCGGGGTGAATAACTGGTTTATACAGGCCTTAGTGGGCTGGCTGGTCATGCTGTCATCATTTTTTTCCGCATTTTCTTTTTCCTTTCCTAATTCTATTTTTCTGTTTTGAATTTCATCCAACTATTCAAGCATTCAAATAATTCAAACAATTGTAATGAGATTTTGGTTCCGTTTATCAACATAAATCAAATCTCAAAATAAATTTTTTTTATTCATTTTTAGGATCTATTTAATATTTAAATAAAATAGACCTTTAGTTTATTAATAAAATAGGGTTTGATTTAATTACTAAAATCTCCATTTGAAATCCAAATATTTTCAAAACCAAAACAGTAGGTTTTATTTGAAAATAAAGAATATTTGGAAATCCTGTTTAAAACAAAATAACATTTTTGCTATAGGGTCCATAAATAAATAAATAAAATGGACCTTGGTTAATAATTCAAATAGGATTTGTTTTAAAATCTTTATTTTGAAAATCTAAAATAAAACCAAAACACTTCAGTAGGTTTATTTAAGAATATAAAATACTTGGAAAACTTATTTTAAATAAATAAATAAGTTTTGATGTTTTGGAAATAGTAAAACCTTTATTAATAAAACTTGGATATTTAAATCCTTATTATTTTATCTAAATAAACCTTTACTATTTTAATCAAAGCAAAACCTTTTGTTTCCAAGTCCTGGCCAAGGTTTAATTTGGCTTTTATAAAGTAATCTTTATTTAAAATATCTACCTTTTCTTTTGAAAACCAAAACTCTTTATTTAAAGATCCAAAATAGTAATTTCAAAATATTTTATTTTCCTTTGAAATTGCTTTATGTTTTTAAATCCCTTTAGGATTATTTGTTCACCAATTGGTATGGGTTTTTGGGTAAGGGCTTTATTAGCTTTGGAAATTCAATTTCCTTATCTTATTATATCCATAAGATTTTATCCATGGTTCCAATTTGAGTGAAACCAACTTCTATGGTCTTTATTGATCCTTTGTGAATATTTGTTGATCAATTTTGATATGGATCAAATCCATGGATTTGGAGATACTTTGGAAATGATTTCCTTCCATTAGGGTTTTAGGATTTGGATTTATTCTCCAAGTGTTCAAATTTCCAGATACATTCATTGAGGAATGCATTCTCCTAGATTTGAATTTTTGTTGGATTCAAACTTTAGCCAAAGTTTGTTCAAGATGGGATTTTAAGTTTCCTTTTAGAAACAAAAGTTTCTTTTCACCCTGATTTTCAACAAAAAATTTATTTTGTTTATTTTATTTTTCACATAACAAGATTTGGAAAATCTTGGGATGTGACATGTTTATTGCGAGATGGTTACTTGTTTAAGTCCGAGAATAATGGTTGTTCGATTTATATGAGTAATACGTTTTATGCACATGCACCTTTGATAGATGGTCTATTCTTATTGAATCTCGATTGTAGTAACACACACATTAATAACATTGAAGCTAAACGTTTGAAATTGAGTGATAACTCGACCTATATGTGGCAATGTCGTCTTGGTCACATTGGAGTGAAGCGTATGAAGAAACTCCATTCTGATGGACTTCTTGAATCACTTGATTTTGAATCACTTTAAAGATGTGAAGCATGTCTGATGGGTAAAATGACTAAGACTCCATTTTCTGGTATGATGGAGCGAGCTACGGACTTGTTGGAAATCATACATACCGATGTGTGTGGTCCAATGAGTGTAGCATCGCGCGGTGGTTATCTCTGTGTTCTTACCTTCACGGATGTCTTGAGTAGATATGGGTATATCTATTTCATGAAACATAAGTCCAAAACTTTTGAGAAGTTTAAGGAATTTCAAAGTGAGGTAGAGAATTAACGTAACAAGAAGATTAAATTTCTATGATCTGATCGTGGAGGTGAATATCTAAGTTACGAGTTTGGCGAGCATTTGAAGAAATGTGGAATACTTTCACAATTGACACCGCCGGGAACACCACAACATAATGGTTTGTCCGAACGTCATAATCGAACTCTCTTAGATATGGTTCGTTCTATGATGTCACTTACAGATTTACTGCTATCATTTTGGGGTTATGCATTAGAAACAGCCGCATTCACTTTAAATAGGGCACCATCTAAATCCTTTGAAATGACATCATATGAATTATGGTTTGAGAATAAACCTAAATTGTCGTTCCTTAAAGTTTGGGGTTGCGAAGCTTATGTAAAGAAGTTACAGCCTGACAAGCTTGAACCCAAAGCGGAAAAATGCGTCTTCATAGGATACCCAAAGGAAACTATTGGGTATACCTTCTACTTCTATCATAGATCCGAGGGCAAAATCTTTGTTGCCAAGAATGGATCCTTTCTAGAGAATGAGTTTCTCTCGAAAGAAGTGACTCGAAGGAAAGTAGAACTCGACGAGGTTTTTGAACCTTCTCTCGAACTTGCGAGTAGCGCAGCACCGGAAGTAGTTCCTGTGGCGCCTACACCAATAAGAGAGGAAGCTAATGATGTTGATCATGGAACTTCGGTTGAAGTTACTACAGAGCCTCGCAGGTCAACGAGAACTCGTACCACTCCTGATTGGTATGATCCCGTTATGAGTGTCATGTTGGTGGACAACACCGATGACCCTGCGACATATGAGGAAGCGATGATGAGCCCAGATTCCAATAAATGGCAAGAAGCCATGAAATCTGAGATTGGATACATATACGAAAACCAAGTATGGACTTTGGTGGACTTACCGGATGGTCGGAAGGCTGTCGAGAACAAATGGATTTTCAAGAAGAAAACAGATGCTGATGGTAATGTTACTGTATATAAAGCTCGACTTGTCGCAAAAGGGTTTCGACAAATTCAAGGAGTTGACTACGATGAGACTTTCTCACCGGTAGCGAAGCTAAAGTCTGTCAGGATTATGTTAGCAATCGCTGCATATTATGATTATGAGATATGGCAGATGGTTGTCAAAACGGCGTTCCTCAATGGATACATTGATGAAGAGTTGTATATGGTACAACCCAAAGTTTTTGTCGATCCTAAAGATGCTAACAAGGTATGCAAACTTCAACGGTCCATTTATGGATTGAAGCAAGCATCCCGGAGTTGGAATCAACGTTTTGATAAGGTAATCAAAAGCTTTGGTTTTATACAAACTTATGGAGAAGCTTGTATTTACAAGAAAGTGAGTGGGAGCTCTGTAGCATTCTTAAAACTATATGTAGATGACATATTGTTGATTGGGAATGATGTAGACCTTCTTAATAGTGTCAAGGATTATTTGAATAATAGTTTTTCAATGAAAGATCTTGGCGAAGCAGCTTACATATTAGGCATAAAGATTTATAGAGATAGATCGAGACGCCTAATATCATTGTCACAGAGTACATATTTGGACAAAGTTCTAAAGAGGTTTGGAATGGAAGATAGCAAGAAAGGGTTCTTGCCCATGTTGCCCAATACGACCTTGAGTAAAACTCAAAGTCCTGCAACGGCAGAAGATAGAGAAAGGATGAGTAAGACTTCCTATGCCTCAGACATAGGATCTCTTATGTATGCCATGCTATGTACTAGACCCGATATTGCATATGCTATTAGTTTGACTAGCAGATATCAAAGTGATCCAGGAGTGGATCATTGGACAGCGGTCAAAACCATCCTTAAGTACTTGAGAAGAACTAAGGATATGGTTCTTTCTTATGAAGGTGATGAACAGCTCGTTGTTAATGGTTACACCGATGCTAGTTGGAACACCGATCTAGATGATTCTAAATCACAATCTAGATACGTATTTACTTTGAATGGTGCAGCAGTTAGCTGGAGGAGTGCAAAGCAAAGCGTTGTGGCGAGATCTTCAACTGAATCGGAATACATAGCTGCTTCGGAGGCTTCACAAGAGGCGATATGGATGAAGGAGTTCATTACAGAGCTCGGTGTGGTTCCAAGTGCGCTGGACCCAATGTCTATCTATTGTGATAACATGGGTGCCATAGCCAATGCGCAAGAACCAAGGTCACACAAGAAGCTGAAGCATATCAAGCTGCATTTTCACGCTATTCGTGAGCATGTCCAAGATGGTGACATAGAGATTTGCAAAGTACACACATATCTGAATGTGGCGGATCCGTTGACTAAACCTCTCCCGAGGGCAAAACATGACCAACACCAAACCGCCATGGGTGTTCGGTATATTACCATGTAATCTAGATTAGTTGACTCTAGTGCAAGTGGGAGACTGTTGGAGATATGCCCTAGAGGCAATAATAAAAGTGGTTATTATTATATCTTTGTGTTTATGATAAATGTTTACATTCATGCTATAATAGTATTAACCGAGAACATTAATACTTGTGTGATTTGTAAACTAAATTAGAGTCCCTGGTAAAGCCTCTTTATAATACTAGCTTGTTGGTTAATAGATGATCGTGGTTTCTTGATCATGAACATTGAGATGTTATTAACAACAAGATCATATCATTAGGAGAATGGTATGATGGACATACTCCTATAGATAAGTGTAGCATAAAGATCAAGTCATTTTAATAGTTCGTTTGCTATAAGCTTTCTGATACATAGTAACCGAATTCCTTGAACCATGAGATCATGCTAATCACCATCACCGGAAGGATGCTTTGATGACATCAAACACCACACCATAACTGGGTGGCTATAAAGGTGGCATTGAGTGTTCGGAAAGTATGGGTTGAGGCACATGGATCAAGAGTGGGATTTGTCCATCCATATGACGGATATATATACTCTGGGCCCTCTCGGTGGAATGTCATCCAATTAGCTTGCAAGCATGTGACTGGCTCACAAGGGATCACATATCACGGGAACGAGAAAAGAGTACTTATCGGTAACGAGGTTGAACTAGGTATGCAGAGATACCGACGATCAAAACCTCGAATAAGTAAACTATCGTGAGACAAAGGGAAATTGGTGTCGTTTGTAAGTGGTTCGTTCGATCGCAAATTAATCGTAGAAATATGTGGGAGCCATATTAATTTCCATATTCCTCTATTGGTTATTGATCGGAGAAGTGTCTCGGTCATGTCCGCATAATTCACGAATCGTAGGGAGACACACTTAAGGATTCAATGTTGTTTAGTAGATATGGAATGTTAATAGGGACACCGAATGTTGTTCGGAGTCTCGGATGGGATCAGGGATATCACGAGGAGATCCGGAATGGTCCAGAGAATAGGATTCATATAAGAAAAGTCCGATTTCGGAGTTCGGGAAACATTCCGATGTTTTCATCGGAGAGGTTCTAGAAGGTTCTAGAAGGTTCACCAGTCCAGAAGGGGAATGGGCCATGAATGTGTCATGGGTAAGTGGAATGATTGGATCATATCTTAGGTCACTTGGTGTGGACATTTGTGTGAGAGAATTAAAGCTCTAAATTGAAAGTCAAACGGGAGGTTTGAAAAGTCAAACGGGAGGTTTGAAAAGTCAAACTGGAACGATGGTTTCCTAGTGGAAGAAGGAAAGAGTCCTTCCAACTTGGGTTTGGAAGTGGTCTCAAACTCCCCTCCCTCAAGGCTGCCCCCCTTTCATAAATAGAGGGGAGGGCTGCCCCAACACCACAAGCCCTAGCCCTCCCCGCGCCACCGCGCCGCCACCCTAGCCACCGCTGACACCTTCTCCTCCTCCCGGTCTTCTAAACCCTAGATCGCCGGGAAACCCTAGATCCAACATAACTCGCATTGGCTTAGGCGAAGCCCTGCGGGATCTTCCCTCTACTTCCGACACCACGCCGTCGTGCTGTCGGAATCGCGAGGGGAGAACTACAACCTCCGCAGCCTGCTGGAACAAGGAGAGGAAGGTCTTCATCGAGTACCGAACATGTGACCGACTGCGGAAGCACTGCCGGAACGCAGCGCCGGAAGGATCGTCTACGCGATCTTGAGATCGGCAAGTGTATGACTACATCACCCATGAGAATCTGCTCTCGTTAACCGCTTTGGAATATTCGAGGGTGAGTGCTTCTATCGACTCGTTGCTACAATCTAGTAGATAGATCTTGGCTTGTTTGTGTGCATGAGGTAGAATTTTTTTGTTTTCCATGCTACGAACCCCTACAGATGCCTATGATAGGGGCAATGAGGGCTCAAAGCTAGTAAGTACCATAATCTTTTGGAAGATCTTTATGACTTGTAATCCTGCTACCCTCTATGAAGGGACCTTTGTTCTATTTACCAAGTTGAGTCAGTAAACCTACCTGCTCTCTATCTCCATCAAGCATTTGAGTTTTTGTGTTTCAAGCATTCATATGGTGATTTATTCAATCATGTTCTTTATCTTCCTTGTTTTCACAAGACTCTTATCTATTGAGTATTACTTTGAAAGCCTTCATTGAAAAACCTTTTAGCAAAGAGTGCTCCTATTGAAAAACTTCTACAAAAAGCTTTTTGTGAAACTGTTTTCCAGGTGTTCTCTGACCAAGAACAAGTTTGCCAATTCGAATTATGATTTATCTTTATGCATCTCTATTGTGACTGCTATACTTGGTTGCAAGCTAATTTATATAATGGTGAGTTGCTTTCTTCTATAAGTTGTGTAATGGTAAGTGTGATGCTTCTTGTTCGTATTCTTTTATTGACACTTCACTCCATAAACCTGTGGACATGTTTACTGAGCTCAGTTTTCTCTTGGGGACAAGCGAAGGTCTAAGCTTGGGGGAGTTGATACGCCCAATTTGCATCCCCTTTCTATATCATAATCTACCTCTATTCATTGATATTTGTCCTATTATGAGGTATTACTTATGTCTTTTCCACTGTTTATGCATGTCGGCTGATTCTTGGAGGATGGACTACCGGAGTCTGGATTCTGATGGAAAAGAGGGCGTTTTGATGCAATTTCGTGAAGATCAGAAAAATACCAGAAAAATATGGGAAAATATTATTTTTCCAGAAGATTGAGGAAGCCAGAAGGAGGAGCGAAGAAGGGCCGCAGGGGGCCCACACCCCTAGGCGCGGGCCCACCCTGGGTCGTGCCTAGGGCAGGTGTGGCCCACCTGCCCGGCTCTCGACTCCGCCCCTTCGCCTATATCTTCCCTACGAAAACCTAAGGCTAGGGGAGCGACCACAGATAGATTTCCGCCACCTCTGGGGGGGGGGGCGAAAAACACCGAGAGAGAAAGATCTCTCCGCCAGACAGATTTCTACCGGGGGAATTCCTTCCAGGAGAGGGGAGATCGTCGCCATCAACACCATCGTCAAGCTAGGCTTCATCGGGATCATCATCATCATCATCCACACCGTCATCTCCACCAACACCATCATCACCACTCCGTCCCGCCGTAACAATTGTGTTGGATATTGCTTTAGTTCTTAGGGGAAACTTTCTCGGTGTTAATTACTATTGTAGTTGATGCTTGTGAGTGGAACCATTGGATTATTGTTTATGTTCAGATTGTTATCCATTATCATATCATGTTTGATCTTGATCCATATGATGTCTTGTGAGTAGTTCGTTTAGTTCTTGAGGACATGGGAGAAGTCATGTTGTTATTAGTGGATTTGTGTTGAGTTATTATTCAATGTTTAGTATTTAAGTTGTGGTGCTATTCTTCTAGTGGTGTCATGTGAACGTCGACTACATGATACTTCACCATTTATGGGACTAGGGGAATGCATTGTGTATTTGGCTACTAATTGTGGGGTTGCCGGAGTGACAGAAACCTGAACCCCCGTTAGGACACCTTTACACAAGGGAGTGTAGGATCTCAGAGTTTAAGGATGTGGTTAGATTTATATCTTAATTACTTTCCTGTAGTTATGGATGTTTATAGGGGGTTTAATCACAAGTATGTATTAGTCCAAGTACGGTCGGTACATTAGCACAGGTTCACCCACACAACACTTACAACACCAAAGAAGAGTACTCAGCTATTTGAAGCGAAAGCACTTGACAGAATTCCCATGCGCCCTCGAGAACGTTTGGTCCTTATAAGTATTTCCACCGGCTTGTCCTTTGCTAAGAAAGGATTGGCCACTTGCTGCATTTGTTCTTTATTACTTGCACTTCGTTTTGTTTCCTTATCAGAAAACCACTAAAAATCCGTTTGCTAAGTATTTGCAGAGAGTTCCTGCTCCATACCACTATTCAGAACCTTCTGCTCCTTGTTGGGATTGACACTCCTATTTATCGGAAGTACTACGATACACCACCTATACTTGTGGGTCATCAGTGGTGGGCTGGAGGCTGAAGAGAGAGGAGGGTGAAAGGTGTGCGGAGATTGGGAAGAAATGGTGCCATTAGATAGGGGCGGGCGTTGCAAACCCTAGTGTGAAGAGAGAGGAGGGTGAGAGGTGTGCGGTGGCGTTTGGTCTTCGTCGAGCAGTCAAAGCCGTCGCAGAGCATTCAAAGCGGCGGGACGGGTTATCCAAGCGGCGCATGCATCGTCGCGTGCATCAACGGGTTTTCCAAGAGGCGGGACGGTAAGGCTGCATCGGTGCGTGCCCTGCATGCTGCGATGCTTCACGCAATAGCCAGGCTGCGATGCTACATTCAATAGCAAGGCTACGACGGGCACGCTGCATGGCGCATGCTTGGCAAAGGCGCTGGAAAAGAGGGCAGCGACGGGCGGCGGGCACAGAGGCGTGGCTGCCACATGCAGAGGCATAAACAGGCCCATCGGACAATGCATGGACGGCCCAGCGGAACCAGACGCGACTCGCTAGAAGAAAAAACGCCAGCCAATCACGTCGAAGAAACTGGGCTCTCGCGGATCGCTCATGATTCCTCCTAGAAGATCATATCACACGGCGGGAGTTTAGCGCACAACGTCAGATGAACAGTCGAGGTTGGTCATTAGGGTTAGCTACGGTCACACAGAATCCTTCTAGAAGAACAGATCGAATAGACCGAGTAGCGCGCTAGGGTTAGACCGACGCTCTAGGTTGGTCGTCAGGGTTAGACTGGTCAACGAATGGGATTTTGAGGGGTTTTGAGCTCAGTTAACGGGGTTTTGACAACTTTTACCGTGCATAACTAGTTCAAAAAATTGAAAAAATACAAAACCTTTGCACATAGTCATGTTATGTTACCTAGTTAGGAGGAAAAATCATAAACATGATAAAAAGAAATTTGCATGAAAAACCTTCACAAATCGAACAACCTCGACTGAGGTTGCAGAGAGTTCAAAGGAGAGAGTAGAGGGTTTGGGGTTTTGAAAATGCTTAGCAATTTCTAGCACATTTTCGGTGGCAATGATATGTACTTCACAAAAGGACTAGGATTGATGAACTAACATGCATAATAGTACATAAAGCATTAAAACATCATAGAGCAAACCAATAAAATCTAAAAATATTGAATGTTCGTTCAAATTAGAATGTCAATTCAAATTCAAATTTGAATTCCGATTCAAATTCAAATTCACATCACATAAGTTTTCACATCAAAGTACACAAACCAATACAACAATCAATATTACATCAATGAAATATAGGTTTTCACATCAAAGTACAACAAACATAATGTTTCAATGGTTCCCACTCTATTTTGCTTGCCTCTTGCCGCTCGATCTCTTGTTCTTTTTTTTCACTGCTTTGTTCAACATGACATAATTTGTTGATGCTCCTGGTTTTCTTACCAGGACCAGTTGCCCCCCACAACGTTTACAGCAAAACCTCCTGAACTAGTTTTGGTGGCAATTCAACAGCCAAATCAGCGATGTCGTTTAGCACAACCTTCAGAACAGGTTCAGGTGGCAGCTCAATAGACTCTTTTGTTGCCTCTTCGGTTTGCACATCATCCAGAACATGTGGCAACTCAATAGATTGCAACACAATATGATTAAGGACATGATCTGCTTCCATTGAAACATCCACAACAGGTGGCAACTCAAAAGCCTCATTTTGCCTTGTTTGATCATCAGTAAACATGATCTGCACATTTCTCTTTTTTCTGAATCCACCAAGTCTTGACTTTTTGGTTGGCCAACATTTTTCAACAACGAGGGGCTGAACTGGACATTTTCTCCTAAAAAACATAACAGGTCATTTTTCAACAAAACAAAGTGAAGAAACAATAATAAGAGTAATAAAAAAATATTGCATACTTCTTTGGCTTTTCAGGAGTGTAATGACATTTGGAAGACCCAGCTCGGTGCCCAAGTTCCTGGCAAAGCTTGCATCTGTTTTTGTTACCTTTTTTTAGGTCTTTTTGTCTTATCATCCCTTTTCCCCTTCTTACTACTCCCACCTTTCTCAAACCATGCCTTGAATATACTTTGCTTAGGCTGGCCAGCTTTTCTTTTGGTCAGTGGAGGACACATAGAAAATTCAAATTCTACTTCAGGCCATTGAGACTGGTCTGTAAGTGCTGGAATTGGAGTTGCATATGCAGCTTTGGATTTTTCTACTGAATAATACTCATGCAAATATGGGTGCATATTTAACGTTGGTTTGGAGGCCAAGAAGAGTAGGGCATGCTCACATGGCTTTCCAGTGTATTGCCACTCCTGGCAAGTGTATTCATGCACTTCGGTGTCAACAACATGTCTCCTTCTAGTTTTGGTGTCTCTAACTTCAACTCCCCACAAAGAAGATTTCTCAACTTTCAAATGTGCAAGATTTCTACTCATGTTGACAACCTGTTGTACCACTGCTAGAAGCTTGTCCCCTTGCAGGACATCACCAATTCTTCTTCTCAATTCCCACAAGCGCATGATCATGATCCTGATTTGGTCAACCATGTCATGTACAGGCAAGTCCTTTAAATCCTTCACCTTGTTGTTAAAACTCTCTCCCAAGTTGTTGTTGATATGATCACATTTGATGGCAGTATTAAATCCTGACCGATACCATAAGAGGGAGTGATAGATTTGCAACCATGTACCAAATTCATTCTCAGTACATGCTGCCATTATCTTACCAAGATGATATGAATGTGTCTGGGTAGTATAAGATCTTGCTGCAGGCCACATGCGCCCAAATTCTTCTCCTCTGAACTTTTTGATCAAATTCATCCATATATGTCCAAAGCACTCTCTTTGCTCAAAATGGGGAAACACAGTCTTTACTGCATTTTCTAGGCCTTTGCATGCATCTGTATGAATTGCCAAAGGTGAGACTGGCCCTAAGCATCTTTTCAACTGCATCATAAACAATGTCCATGAGGCCTTAGTCTATGATTGAAACAACCCAATGGCAACGGGAAACATCCAATAATGTCCATCCAGAGCATTGCATGCTGCTAGCTGACCATTCCACTTTCCAGTTAAAAATGAAGAGTCTATGCTTAAATATGGACGACATCTTGCTTTGAAGCCATCGATGCAAGGCTTTAAAGCCATAAAAAACTTAGAGAAGAACACCTTGCCATCATCACTGACCTTAGTATCTATCTCCACAACACTGCCAGGTGACCTTTTCTCAACCTCTGCTTTGAAGTTATATAACATCCTAAAAGTATTTACCCAATCACCATACAATTCTTTCATTGTCCTTTGTTTTGCCTTCCACATAGTGCTATAATTCAGCTTAATTGGGTAGTCCTTTTCCAAGTCTGTTTTAGCCTCTTTGCAGTAGTGTTTGGTGTCTTGGCTAAAATAGGAGTGATCTTTTCAGTAACCCAAATTTGTGATGTCATTGTTGATACTCTCTGTGAACTAGTAATGCAAGTGTGTTCAGAAGGGATTTGATTAACTCTAATGGTGCTTCCATCTGGTTGGTATCTAGCAGAAATGTACCATTTGCAAGGATTGGTGCCCCCATCAAAACCTCTACATCTAGCATAGAACTTTTTTATCAGTCCACTGCGTCTTGGCATCAAACTCCTTCTTGATTGCATAAGTTTTGAAACACATCCTAAACTCACCCATGCTTGGAAATAGTTTTCCTACTGCAATAACATCCTTGTCATAGACAGTAACCAGCTCATCATAATGTGCATCATTTACATCATCTGCAGCATTCTCCATCAGCTCTCTATCTACATCTTCATAAAATGTTCTGTTACCACCATCATCATCAGCCAAATTAGTTTCATCAGCATTTTCCTTCTCTATGTCATCTACTGGAATGCCAAATATTTTGGCCATTTCTGTGTCAGCCATTGGTGCTATGACTAAATCAGTAGTTTCATCTAACTCTACTGAATTCCAATCAACATACATACTAGCCCCTGTATCAACACCCTGTCCTGCATCAACATTATTTCTGTCTGATAATACTGTCACTTCAGTTCGTATGGGCACCATCTGCCTCTGTGAAGCCCAATCATCATCTGACATTTGTGAAGCAAAATTTGAAGCCACATATCCAACCTTGGAATCTGCTTCCAGATCGATGAGCTCAGCATGAAAAGTAACCTCTTTGTTTGTCCAGCCATCTTGCCGATCAATTTCATCTACTAAATCTTCTCCATCCTTAATTCTCAAATATTCTCCCTTCCAATTTTCAAACCGTAACAATGCAACTTCCTACTGTGGACCCTAAGGAACACTTTGCCCAATTTTCTCCACCAAATTCTTCACGGCCAATTCTTCCATTTGCTGCAGTTGCTGGGGATCAATATCTGCAAATTCAACCTCCCAACCCACAGATGTACCTCTCTTAATATTACGTACACTACCATCACCTAGTTTCTCTTTAGATGGGAAGAACTTGAAATTGAATTGGAATTTTCTCCGTCGCTATAATCACCCATGTTTTGTTTGAGTAGAGGCGGGCAAAGTGAGCTAGAGGAATTGGTGATTATCCAAATGCGATCAAATCAAATCAAAAATAGTGAGATTGACCTATTGGAAGTGCTCTCTTGCCTCTCCATCTCGACGCCCCCGATTCAGCTAACCCGCACACGACAATCTAGCTCAGAAATCAGAAATCAGAGGGAAAGCGATTGGGTCAGATCCAAATCCAAGCACATGGAATGAGCTAGAGTTTCGAGATTAAGCACCACCGATGGGCTGCCCCTGAGCTCACACGGGCCCCCGCTGCCGAGCACACGAAGTTGACGGCGCCGCCGCCGGAGAAGATGGAGGAGGATGGCGGTCGGGACGGTCAGCACAGGGGTGGGCACTAAGTGGGACCCACTTGAAACCGTTGTCTTTTTAGAGCTGAAACTAAACCGTTGTCTGAATCTAACCCTAATCCTAACCCCACCGTTCATTAAAACACGTCGCAACAGAGAGTTTGCACCGATTTAAGACCTGTGTCGCATGGGGGCTATTTTTCCCGCGAGAAGCGTCGTACCATAGTGATTTTTTCGAACGATGTTGTGTTTCAGTCCATTCCAGGGAAAAACGTCTCACAGGAACTATTTGCCCCTCCTCCCAAACCTGCAACGTAAAAAAATGTCCACCATCCCTATCTGTTTATTTCTACCGACCCGCCATGTCTAATATTCTCTTCTGCATCTCTTCATCCATCTATCCCTATTCTTTTTTTTTGTGGAGCTAGTTAAATGTTAAATCACAGAGCTAGTTAGGTGTGCTCGCCCGCCATGTTTTCTAGCTGTAGTAGTAGTTTTTACACAGCTGCAGTGCACTCATCTCATATATATAGTATGTGACGAGTAAACCTTGACTGCATACATGATGGAATATTTCATATGGGTAGAACCTTTTTTTTTTGAACTGGAGGAAAATCTTGTTGGTTACTCTGTACCCGGTTGCTCGTGGCCTCGTGATAAGTTGAATCATATGAACCCAGTCTAGACATATGTCTTTTGTAATTAGTTGAGAACATATCGCTTACTATTAATATTAACTATATTATGGAAAATTATGAAAATAAAAAATATTGTTCTAAAATGGCGATTTACATATTAATCAGTGTACATATCGATTTTTTCTGATCGATTAGAATACAAACAGTTTTACTAGACCTTTAGGGGCATTACAGATATTTCCATCCAAACACACAGTTCACAGTTGCTAAAACCAAACAACTTCGAGAAAATCCACAGTTCTCAACTCATAGCAGCCTTTTCACATTCACGGTTCACAGCAGATTTTTTAGAATTCACAGCTCAACCAAACACACCCTTAGGCTAGTTATAGTAGGAGTAACTTAGCTAGTACTCCCTTCGTTAGGATTTATAAGGCCTAAGCGTTTTTTTTAAATGTTAGGAATTACAAGTCCTTTCTCATTTATTACCATCTTTTATCCAATGCATGATCTTCTTTTTCTTTCTCTTCTCTCATGCATGTATAACTATTGGTGCACGTAGTAATCAAGAGAGTGAGTTATTGATTTTCTTAATCCTATTAAAGTGGTCCATAGGCCTTATAATCCCTAACAGAGGGAGTACATGCATTTACATGCAATGCCAACTAAGCAAATTAGTGACGTGACATGATAATTAATGAAGAAAGAGAGGAGGTGGTAACTTAGCTAGTTACCATAACATCACACATACCAAGACAATATGATCTACAACCTAATTTATTAGACCTTGCATGACACCATACACATGTTACTACCCACTATAAAAGTAATAACATAAACTAGTAACATGTGCAAGTTACTAATCTATGTTACTTAGAACTATGACCAGCCTTAGAGCATCTCTAGCAGTGCCCGTAAAAGTGAAATCGTAAACGTCCGAGTTCAGGGTGCTGAATCCGCGATTGCCCGTGAAGCGGGCGGCAACGCCGAGCAATTCCCGTAAAATCAAACTGAAAAATTTAAATTTATGATTCACAGGATGAACAGCCTCCGCGGCAAAATTCAGAGGAAGAACAACAGCGGTTTCCAGTTCGATTTCAGCATTACATACTAAATAATATAACAGAAGCATATGGCGCACACTATGTACGGCTCCCCGAGCCTTGTGTGTCGCCGGACGATGGCGGAGATAGCGCCGTTGCTCTAGTCGAGGTGGATCACCGGAGGCTCCGCCGCCTCCTTGGCCTTCTCCGTCTCCTGGCGCCGAAGGCGCTCCACCGTGCGCTCCTCCGCCTCCTGGCGCTCGATGAGCCGGAGCGCTTCAGCGAGCTCTCTCTCCTCCACGGCGGTCTCGCGCAGGTGTGCACGCTGCGAGCGGGCGAAGGCGCACTAGCGCGCGCTGCTCCGCCTCGTCGAAGTCCACGAAATCGCGCGGGACCACCGAGGCGTCGTCGCTCTCATTGGAGCTGTCGCTCTCTCCGAGTGTCACGTAATCGCGATACCCGGAGGAGCTCGAGCTCGACGGAGACGGGGCGTGGCCGCGACGAGCCCGCCTCTGAGGCGGTTCCACTGTACCACGCGGGGGCGTAGGGGAGGAGCGACACCGACATGTGCGGCGAACTCACCCACCCACCGGAGCGCGCGACGCGCTTCTTGGCACCGACGAAACGGCTGCGGGCGATCTCCTCCTCGATTTTGAGGAGCTGGCCGCGTGAGCCGATGCGGCACTTCCTAGACGAGTCTTCGGGACGTATGGTGGCGAGGCAGAGCGTTTGGTGGCGGTGGCGTAGGGAATGGTGGCGGTGGCGAGCTAGATTTGACGGCTAGAGAGTTGCCGGCGGCGGTGGAGAGGGAGAGGACGCGCGTGGAGAGTGATAGGGTTTCGATCGGGTCGCCCTCTCCGACCGCTAGATATGCTGGTCGTGCGTTTAACGGACCATCAAAAATCTTTTACGGGCCAGGTGAGATATAGATCTGCGCCAGAAACCAAGCGTGGCCGTATTTCGCCGGAAAAGTTCAGCTTTGGCCTCTTTTACGGGTACTGCTAGAGACGCTCTTAGATAATATACTAGATTTAGGAGGCGCTTCGGCGCACTGGCCCGTAGGTTTCACATCTATTTAGCATTAGTCTATAAAGATTTTATATTTTATTGTCTAAGGTTTTATTATTAATTGACTGAATTAAGGAACGATGGTATCCAAGATGAAGGCAATAATATACGATAGTAGAGAAGCAAACCGAAAGTATGAGCTAAATTCCAATCCAGACAATAATAAATTAAAATGAAATTGGAAGTGTGACCTAAATTTTATTCTGAGAATCAATATGGTGAGTTGGGCCACAAAACGGTCCACTCTCCACTACTAATATCTCAAACACATAATGCTCATTTCAATTTACAGAAGCAACAGAAAAACAATAAGTTCATATACTATAGAAGGGGAAATGAATGCCAACATATGCATCGACCGGCAGCTTGTTGTAGAGTCAGACCTTGTCCCACAAGATAGCACATGAATTTTTGCAGCTACAATACGGTTACTTGCAGAATCAGACCTTGTAGACAGGTACGTTTGTACAGATTTAAATGATTGTCAATACATTATGTCATATGGATATAAGAAATACAGGCTAGCAAGAGAATAATAAAGGCGGCTGAAATCCGTGAGTGCGAAAGCCACGACCCGCGTCTCCCTCCTCGTCGCTCCCGTGAGCGACGGGAGGGAACCCTAGCCTCCGCCGCCCAGGTCCCCCCTCCTCCTCGCCGCCACGGACGGCGCGCAAACAAGCATGGCGGCGGTGGGGTCCTCTTCCCCCTCACGCGGAGACATCGGCGCGGGACGACGGGGGCGACGTGCTGGCGAGGGGTGCGGCGGCGCCGCTGGTGCGGCAGCGGCGAGGAGGCCTCATGGTGGGGCGGCGGGTCCGTGGCAGAGGCAGGGGTGGCCTCGGGCGCCCTCCTCCTTCGGCTGCAGACGTGCGGGCTTGGCCCGGTTCTCGGTGCGGGCTCGACCCTGAGGACGGTGGCGGGGTACTCCGGCACCGGCGATGGGGGGGGCGGAGCTGGACAGGAGGTGGGCGGCCGGAGCTGTGCCGTGGTGGCGTGGGGGCTTGGCCCAGATCTAGGCCGGGCCATGCCTTGCGCGTGGTTCTAGGGGTTGCCGCTGTGGCGGCCCGAACCCCATCTCCGGCGCATGGTCTGAGCACCGGTTGGTCCTCGGACAGCGGGCTGCGCGGAATGTCCCGCAGCGCTGCTCCCTCCGTGTCGTCGGATCTAGGCCAGGTGGGCCCGGATCTTGCTTCAGACCCCATGTCGGCACCGAGGACTTCACCATGGTGGTCCTTGTCGCCCCGAGGGGTTGAGCTCGTGGAGGCCGGGGTGTTTCTCAGACCGATGGTGGTCCGGGTTTTTTCCGGGTGAGCGCGGTGGTGGTGGTGCTGCTACTTGGCGGCAGGGATCGACGGTGGCAATTGATCCCCCGAGGACCGGCGAAGTAGGGGCTTGCGTGGGGATGGCCGGGATGACAGTTCTCCTGCTGCAGTGCGGCGGCGGGGCTTCACGAGCCCTGGGGGGCTCGGCCAGGCCAGGTGGGCCTGGTTTGCCCTGCGGCTGTATCCGGTCGGCTACCACCGTCCGGTGGTGGAGGTTGTTCCCCCCCGCGCACTGTTGTTTCGGTAATCCCTACCGTTGCTCCCTCTTTGCTGGTGTATCGACCCTACTTCGTGTGTCACGGTGAGATGGCGGTGGCGGATTCAAGACCGGTGTGGCGTATGCTGGCGGGCGGTGAGCATGGGGGAGCACTGTGGAAGTGTCCGAGGAGTGGTTTTTTTTAGGGGTCGGGAGAAATCCTTGTCTTCTTGACACCGACGTGGTGACGTCTGCGGGTGCCACCGTCCTTCTTGAAGGGCGCCGGGTGTACCTCTTTCCCACCTCTCGAAGCGTACCGGGGGAAACCCTAGGACCTGTCCGGGCAGCAGCGTCGTCATCGTCGTCGTCCTTCTTGGAGGTGCTGCTTGGTGCGCGACGCTTCGGAGTGCTAGACTTGTGGTGGAACTTAGTTGGAGGTCGCAACGGTCACGCGTCCTCCCTGTTTTCGTCAAGCCGCTATTATCGGCTTTGCTTTCTTTTCCTTTTCTTTTTTAGTTCTCTGTTTTTCTCTTTTGGGCGTTGTGCTGTGTGGCCCAGCAACGGTATCAAATGGTGGCTATATTAATATAGCTGGGCGTATGCCTGTTTCGAGGAAGAGAATAATAAATGCATGTAATAACAACAAAGTGAGAATATGGATGTCATCACTACAACTTTGTATCATTTTAATGAATATAGCACAAGCACTTGTCCTACTAATGTTTAAAACAACCTGTGAGCTTATACCATGAGCAAGAGAAATTATTTCGTTTTCACAACAAAGAGGAAGGACATAACTGCAAGATGCGTTGTATATTCAGCGCAGAGTGGCAATGCCTCTGTGAAAGTAACCCCACATCGATCCGCAGCTTTCCGGTGTCGACAGCCATGGAGCTCTCACGTGCGGCATGGCGGCGCCCTCCGGTGCTCCTCCTCTTAGGCAAAGGGGAGAAAAGTCAGGTGAGAGCCATGGACGGGGAGGGTCGGCAGTGCTAGTCTATTGGTAAATCTTTGATAATCTAGTATAAGGGGAAAAATGTCTACCGTCAGCTATCGATATTTAGAATGCAAGAAAATATCCCAAGGCTTAACGATAACTGTATATGGTATCATCGCAGATAATATTACATTCTAAAGAACAAAATTATCACAATAACAGAGTGAATGGTCAAACGCAGATGTGCATCTAAAGTGGTAGATAATTTAAGAACCTCCATACCACATCTGCACCCCTCGTAAAAACTAAATATACCTAAATGTCATCAAATTAAGATAGTACATAGATAATCAATTAGCTAACAGTTGAATAGTTGATCAACCACTTCTTTCTTTGATGATCTGAAATCCCTTCTTATAGCTTAGATGCTTTGTAAATCTCTTTGTACTATGTCCTAGGTTATGGCCCTTTGTACATTTCCTCTTTCACTCCAATCTTATAAATATTATTCCGTCTTAATAAAAATTTACTGTCAGGGCCTCCCCTACAGTTTTTAGCTCAAAAAAAGTCCAGATCATCGTCTTAATTATACTGCTAGCTTTGTTACCATCCTACTTTGCAGTTGGCACCCACATACCAAACGTGCATATCCAAGAAAGCGAAAAAGAAATGGGCACTTAAGTTTATGTGTTACCTGGTACTACTGTTCTCGGAGTGGGTCACAAAATGGCGAACTACTAGATCGGAAATCATAATAAATATGCAAATTGTGGCATATCGAGTGTGCTTTGATGCAGTGCAACAATTCCAGCTTCTGAGTATTTCCGTTCTTCAGTAACCCCTCGCCAACCTAAAGCACCAAACATAAATAGTTTTTTACAGCTGCTATTTCAGTGAAAATACCATACATCATGATCCCAGTTTGACGAAACCCCAAATGGTACTCACCTTATCTTATCTTGCCCTTGCCCTAGCCCAACATGGCACTGCAATTTCATGCTTTTCGCCGTTGATGAATGATATCGGCTTGCACTTCAGTGATGCAAGTGAATTGTGTATTTCAGATATGCAAATTCAGTTTTCAGGTGAAATAGTGATCACACTCAGATAATAGAACAAAACAAAAAATTCAAACAACAGGCAATGGTCCCATACCAAACCGTTACATGATTATATGACTGGTACCACATCATCTTAAAAAGGATTATACGACTACAATTGTTTTAACAAAGTTAGATGAACAATGTTGGTATAAGAATCTTCGAAAACAGTCCACGGAAAAATAGACTAGCATGGTATAAGAATTTTGAGAAGATTTATATAACAGAATGTGAGTTCTTTCCTCTCGGGATTTAAGTCAACCATATAACACAAATCATTAGCCTATCCCCGACCAGTGAGGAGAATTTTCTATTTGACATTTCATTTACATTTCAAACAAAAGAATAGTGTACGGTTAGTACCTGAAGGTTATATTACCTGTGCTTACACATTCAAACATCAAGTAGTGCATCTACTTTGTTGTATTTCTGTCCACTATATAAGGAGTCTATGCGAAAGCGTCTTAGAATTAAAGGAGCTGGATATAGCTTGTACAACTTGCAAAAATGGTTGCAAATTTAAAATTATAGGGAACTGGATATAATCGTACTAACCTGTGGTGGTATAGGCATAAAATTGGCTACAGACAACAATTACAAAATGATGCTCTCTTTTGCTTTCTGAAACTGAATATTAATTGGGGCAAGGTGTTACAAGAAGTTTCATCGAGAGTATCTTGTGTCTAGGGTATAAGGACAACATTGGTATAGGCACAACATTGTAACTACTAAACATCAAGGATTCAGTTCTTGTTGTGATGCTCCAATATAGAAAACACTGACTTCCAAAATACAAATTTCCTAATTTCTTTTCTTTCTCATGTCTAACCTATTGCTTAATGGACATGCTAAAGAGTAAAGAAAACCCCATGGAGATGAAAAAACAAGTATTTATGAGCACCTAAAACTACCTTCCAACTAAAAAAATGCTCTCTTGCTTCCAGCCTAGCCTTCATCTATGTCCTGCTAGCTGCTAAGCATTGGCTAGTGATTTGCGAAGTTCACGTTCACTGCCCAACACATCAAAAGTAGAACCATGCTCACTGTCCATAAATATTTCAACAACAATTATTTATCTAGGGGTTATACCTCTGGGTTTTTTGGAAGGCAGCCAAACTTGAAGAAGGATGCTGCTTGGACTCTTCTTGCTCACTGGCTCAGTCTTTCACCGTCCCGTACGTCCCAACAAGAGGAAGAAATGTGAGTGTGCTAAACAATAAATAACAATATTTCTATGCAACTGACATAGAAGAACTTCAGTTGAACATGCTTCCCTGTGAGAGTATAGTATAGTAGCAAAATGCTCTTTACGAAGATGTTGAGAAATATGGAGTTGTCTTCCTACAATTGTTATGGTATACCATAAAGGAACAACTGCAAACAGTCTGCTAGCCATGAGAAAAACAACTTTTGGAAAAAGATGTCATTAGGGTACTATATTTTACTCATTTGCATAGAAATAGTATTCATATTAGAAGTCATGCCTAAGAAAAAATAACATATATTATTAAATCTATCTTGAGATTTTAGGATACATAATATTCTAAATAATTAGGTACTTTTCCATTGTCAAACCTAGAGGCTAGAAAATTTTGAACCAACTATTGCATCCTGAAAAGATACGTAATACATGAACAATAGGCAGGTCCTAAATCTGGATACATGAACTCAGATGGCTAGAAGATCTAAAAGGAAAAGAGCGCATATTTTAGCTAAATTTCAGAAAATGGAATCTACCGATTAGAATGAATATTACATAGATCAATCTGGGCCAGCAGCCCACTTGTCTTTTCATGGAACAACCTATAGGTATAAGAGCATCCCCATTCATTGGGCGTTCTCAGGCCGAAATCCGGACTTTTTTTGGCCGGACAAAACTCGTTTTCGGCCTGGGAACGCCGAGTTTCTCACTCGCGTTCCTAGGCCGAGTTCCCAGGCGAAGAGAAAACAACGACATATTCGAATTTTTATCGTTCCCGCCGGCGAGAGCTCGGCCAAAAGGTGTTTGACAGAACTACACCCAGAAGTCCGGCGACAAATTATTACAGAACATGGTAAAAAGGCTCGGCCATCTCTCAGTCGTCGATGGGGATGGGCTCCTGTGGCGTGGTCGATGCGGCAGGGTCGGGCGTCTCGCCAGCGGATGCCGACTGGTTGGAGGAGGTGGAAGGGGAGCTCGGTGAAGCAGTGGCGTTCAGCGCATGGGTGATCTCGGCCTAGAGAATGGCATGGCGGTGCGCCATGTACCAGGCCTTGACCGGCGAACTCATCGTCGAACATGTTGCACGCGTCGTCCTCGCCGTAGGTTGCTTGTGTCGAGCTTCCGCCGAAAGGCAGTGGGCCGCGGCGCATCACGGGGCCTGCGTAGGCCGGAGAGGTGGAGTAGGGGATGTTGATGTCGACGTTGAAGGCTGAAGGAGGGCGCGACGCCGGGCAGGGAAAGACCACGTTCGGGTTGAACTCGCCGTCAAACTCGGGGGACGAGGAGTACCTCTGCCGAGCGTTCGCCTGGCTCTCCTGGAAGCCGACCGGCGAGAATCCGGCTAGTGATTTGACGCTTGCCTGACTTCCCCAGTGGGGGGGGGGATACGACGCCGCCATCATCGCTGCCCGCGCCGCCGCCGCCTGGTTCGCCCTCATCGCCGCCAGCTCTTCCGCCGCCGCCTGCTCTTGTTCTTGCCTGAGCTTCGCCCTCTCCTTTCTGCCCTTCCGGTCGTCCGACGCGATCTTTCGGCTTTGCGACTTAGCCGTCCACTCGGCACTGGACATGCCCTCCGTCTTCGTCGCCGGCGCTCTCGGCTTCCTCGCCTTCTTCTCCCCCGAAGCCTCGCCGAGGTTCGATCTGGGTTTGACGAAACTCTTGGGCGGTATGGCGGGTGGGAGCTCGGCAAAGTGGCGGGAGTGGGGGTAATGGGGAAAAAAGGCGGGAGGGGAGAAAGAAAAAAGCGGGAGTTTGGCCTTCTCTCGCCGACAGAGCTGGCCCACGCCTATTTTTGCTTCGTCCGGCGTTTTCAGGGCATTCCCGGGATCTGGGTATAGCCTGAGAGGTCCGGACCAAAGTTTGTCCGAATCCGGACGAAAAGAGGTTCTGGAAATACGACTGGGCCAATTTTTGGTGTCCGGACCTATTTTCAGCGTCCGGATCGGCGTCCTGGGTAGTCGAATGGAGATGCTCTAAAATAGAAAGAAGTTGTGCAAACAAATACGAAAGATTAGGTGATTAAAGACAAATCTACAGGAACAGTTGCACACTTCACTCTCGCCATGGTGCTACCAAAGTGGACGTGGTCAATTACATGCCAATAGTATAGCCAAATATATGCAAAATCAACACCTTTCCTGCATCTCCCTCCTGACCAATCATACAACAATATTGGCCAAATTGATTCATCTAGAAGGGGGAGAGAGAGAGCTCGGACCTGCGAGATGGAGAGCCTGGGGGTGGAGTCTCATGTGAGACGATCTTCCTCCTTCGCCAAGCCTCTCTTCTTCATATCTCCTTCTCCCTCTTTGCCTCCTCTTCTTACCAGCAGCGGACATCGCAGCGCGTCGGGCTCCTTGTGCGTCGTGCTCCCTTCACCGCCAGGCCATAAAATCTGCAGGTGGCGATGACACGATGCGCATCAGCGCGCTTGATGTAGCGGTGCAGCAGGTCATGCTCAGCGGGTCATGCTCCTCCCACCGAGCGCCTTAGAGGAGCTCCCTCCGCTGCTGTTGCACGCCCTCCCCTTGCCCCGTGCATGGAGATGAGCCAGGGATGGCGACGGAGGAGCTCAGACCGGCCACATCTTCCTCCCGCGGGCGAGCGCCGCCCTGATCGAACTTCTCCCCGCCGCCAGCAGCGCCCCACCTCTCCCAGCTTCCGCCGCTGCCATGTGTCCCTGTGCGCGGCTCCCCTCCTCTCTCCCTTACCGCGAGGCCTCCTCGGATCCCCTCCGTACGCAACGAGATTGAGCCCGACCGGCTCCCTCCTCCCACTCGAGCCTGACCTTGCAAGCTCCACCGCCTTCGACCCTCCCCGTAGTTCCGTCGCTATGGCTACGGCTTGCGCCGCCATGGCCGCCTCTCGAAGCTCCTCTCCAAGCGTGCGCCTCCTTCCTGTCCTGCTCCAGAGGCGGGGATCGGCCGGTATAAATGAAGAGGAGAGGCGGGCATGTCTCCACAACGAAGTTAAGGGAGCGGAGGAGTCATGACCTCACGGGAGGGAGGATGGAGGTAAGGGAGAGGAGGAAGGAGGTGGAGCACGCCGGCCACCACGCGGGAAGAAGAGGAAAGGGAGGGGCGTGTGCGCGGGGGCGGGGAGTGTGGCTAGGGTGCACGGGGGCGGGAGTGCGGCTAGGTTTTTCAACGCGAGGCGCTGCGCTTTTATACGGGGCGGTGAAAACCAAATCAACCGCTCAACAGCGATCCAACGGCCCATCAGTTCGGATTTTGTGCAGCGTCGTACTACCCCCTCCATTTTTAGTGTTATAGAAGACCTTGTGACGGATTTACAAACCAAACTCTACGACCCTCCACTCCGAACACGACACTACGGGCCAGATTTGCCTCCTTGTTCGATGATATGTGTTCATGGCAAAAAAAGATAGGGTGTCAAACTCCATACGTGTAGCCCGAATCTCCTGGACGATGTAGGCAGCTTCCTAGGGAACCTTTCTCGAGGCTCTTCACCATGTTCTGGCAATCGCTCGCCACCCTGGCATACTGTTTAGGTCCCTCCCCAATTCAACCGCCTCCCGGCATGCAAGAGTCTCGAGTGTCTCCGCTTCCGTTCTTCCTGCAAACACGGTCGGAGAAGCTCCAAAGAACATGCCCACGTACATCGTTGGCAACAACAATGACTTACGACCATCCCCTTCTCGAGTTCTTCCCAATTGCCGCGTCGACTTTGATTTTCACCATTCTGCTCGGTGGTGGTATCCATTTGACTTGTACCGGCCACGTGGCAGGTGGCGGACGTTTCTTCTCCTTCTCGTTGCAGTGTCGCTGATCATCGACAAAGCTGTCAACAAAACTATGGACTGACAGCGGGCTTTGGTAGACTTGTTCGTGTATCGATCGCCTTCCATTGCGTGTTCCATATAGCCCACAAGGTCACAAACACATGCACCTGGTCCTTGTGTTTACGGGTTTTGATCATCGATGACAGCCACTCACGGGCGTTCCCTTCGTCCGAGCAAGATAGATGTTCTGTAATCTCCTCATCAACCAATGCCCACACATAGCGGGACATCGTACACTCCAGACATACATGCCTCTAGGAGTCGTGTGTGTCACACAACTGGTAGCTACTCGAGTCTGCCATCCTTCGACGAAATCGAACCTCGTTTGTTGGGATCGATTTCTTTGCAAGCAGCCAACAGTTTACATCACTGTCGGTTGCACCTCCATCGTAGATCCCACCACCTCTCGGCACCCTCAGCAAGCTAAATGCCACCTCATCATCAACCTACTGCACCAGCAGCGACATTTTCCGCGGCTCCGATCTGAGTGATCCGCCCGCGGAAAGCGGTCACGTCGGCTCCAACCTTGAGATCTATGGAAGCAACATCTACCTGATCCGCTACTTGTGTACTATTGTCAACCCCAACACACCCAAGGACGGCAATGGTGGCGAACGAGTCAACAACAGATACCACTAGTGGTCGGTTTGGCAACAATATCGAACCAGAATGAGAAACCATCAACCTCATATCTGATCAATGGGGTAAGATAAAGCAAGCCCTAAAATGCATGACTCTCGGGCCCGAAGCGACTCACGAGGAGATGATGGGCTACCACTACCTCTTGCAACAGCAATGCAACCTTCAGCAGCAGGAGCAGGCCCATCTTGAAGAGTGCAAGCAATTGACTGATGAGTTTAGCGCTCGGCGGGCGCAACTATCCTCCATCGGCGGGTCCTCATTAAGGCAAAACTATGTCCCTAGGGCGCACAAGTGATGTTCTCGGACACGATACATGAAAAAGGATGAAAGGCATGAGTTCACCAGATCACTCAAATCCTCCTTCATGTCCATGCACTCATGGGGAAACATGATTCCAAGACATCGCAAGCTGCTGTCATCGCTTCCACCATATATTTGCTCTCCAACCAACCCCCAGTGGGCGACCCGCGGACCATCCACAAATCTTCCATCACTAGTCTCGGCCTGGTGGGAACCGCACTCATGCTGGAACGCGCTAAAAGTGTGGAAAAGGAAGCCTCACCAAGAAAGACCAACCGCTCTCCCCCGAGAGAGGACGATTCAACGTTGCCACAACCCATGGATAGATACTCTAAGGACACGCGACTACGACGCTCGTGACGAGATCACATAGCGCAAAGTTTAAAAACATCGCACGGAACGCGCCTATCGTGACTCCACCGAGTCCAACGAGGAAGACACCAAACTATGCAGGGCTAGATGCTTTAGTATCCCCATCCGACAATCAAAGATGCCAAAGGGTTTTGAACTTCCCTCTGACAGACCAAAGTACGATGGGCTCCAGGAGCCGAAAACCTGGTTCGACGATCGCCCGTGGTCAATGAAATGCAACATGGGGACGAAAAACATGGCCAAGCAGTGCCTACAACTGCAACTAAAGGGATCCGCATGTTCTTGGCTTCAAAGCCTTCCTGAAGGCTCTATCGACAGCTTGGAGGACCTAGTCTACAGCTTCGTCTGAAACATTAAGGCCACATACAAACGATCCACGTCCATTGAGGATCTTTGGGCGTGTACCCAAAGGTCTGGCAAGTTGATCCACACATACATCCAGCATTGGCCCATCATCAAGAACTCCGCAGAAGATATATCTAAGGAGCGAGCAATCGACTGATACGTCGTAAACGTATCTATAATTTTTGATGCTCCATGCTTGTTTTATATCATTTGTCTACACTTTGAGGTATTTTTATACACTTTATGGAACTAACCTATTGACAAGATGCCACAGTGCCAGTTGCCTGCTTTCTGCTGTTTTTGGTTTCAGAAAAGATAAAAAATAAATATTCTCGAAATTGGACGGGACAAAAGCCAATCTTCATATTTCCCCCGGAACAATACAGAAATTCGAAGCAGAGATGGAGTAGGGCACCAGGGTGGCCACACCCTAGGGTGGTGCGGGCCCACCCTGGCCGCGCCACCAGGGAGTGTGGGCACCCTGGGCCTCCACCGACCTTGCCTTCTTCGCCTATAAGAAGCCCCCAACTCAAAAACCCTAAATCATCTGGCATACATCTACAAAAACCTCTGCAACGCTGCCGCCACCACCGAAGGGGAGATTCGAGGGGACAAAAGTCTCTGTTTCGGCACCCTGCTGGGACGGAAAAGTGCCCCCGGAGCCATTTCCTTCAATCTCCACCACCATCTCCATCGATCTCCATCGCCATCTTCATCACCGTTTCTGATTCCCATGATGAGGAGGGAGTAGTTCTATTTCGAGGCTTAGGGCTCTACCGATAGCTATGTGTTCATCTCTCTCTCTATGCATGATCATATTGTGATCATGAGCTTTGTAATCAAGTATATATGCTCTGCTACTCAAGTGCTTTAATAGATCTCCGGCTCTCCCCATGTGTGCGAAAGTGACAGCGTGCATACCATGGTGGCACTTAGGCTAGAATCTACATAAATACTCAAGTGCTTCAATAGATATCTTCTCTCCCCATGTGTGTGAAAGTGACAGCGTGCATGCTGTGGTGGCACTTAGGCTAGAGTTCATAAATATGTATCATGAGTATATTTGGAGTTGGATGCCTTTATGAAATTGTGGTATTTGTTGGAACCATCTAGCGCTCAAGGTGACAGTGTGGGGTTACCTAGATTGGGGAAGGCGGACTTTGAGGAGTGCTATTATAGCCCTACCATGGATTAGAGTGTCCAACCAGAGAGTAGTTCATGGTAGTATTATGAAGAGAATATATTTATGAGAGAGTGTTCACTAGTGAAAGTATGATCCCTAGGCCTTGTTTATAAACATTGAAACACTGTTTACAACTAGATCTGTTGCATGTTTGCTTGCTTCCAGTCTCTTACACCCCGTCAAGCTCTTTGCTAGCACTGTTGCCTTATAATCATCCATACCACTTGTATTTCACTATCTCTTCGCTAAACTAGTGCACCTATACACCTGACAAGTGTATTGGGTGTGTTGAGGACACAAGAGACTTCTTGTATCTTGATTGCAGGGTTGCTTGAGAGGGATACCTTTGACCACTTCCTCCCTGAGTTTAATAAACCTTGGGTAATCCACTTAAGGGAAACTTGCTGCTGTTCTACAAACCTCTGCACTTGGAGGCCCAACAACTGTCTACAAGAATAAAAGTGCGTAGACATCATCGACACACTCAATAGTGGCCTACTGAAAGAAGATGTGTGCCCCCATGTGTGGTTTTGGTAATGACAATGTTATATGGACTTATGTTTGCATTGAGTTTTACTTGTAGGATTTATCCATATACAATGCTTGGACCATATGTTGGCTTCAAGGTTGGAAGAAGAAGAAAGTTAAGAAGATCAAGTGTTGATCAAGGGTTCAAGGAATGACCCGGAGATTTGTAAAGTAGAATTTGAGCCTATGGCAAGTGTGTCTTGAATAATAAGATGATACCAAGTGTAGCTTGCCATCCTTATGGTGATCATGGATATGTGAAGATATGCCTAAAAGAGAGGCTCTTCCATAGTGGAGTATGGGGAGAAAATTCCAAGTCTTCACCAAGCTAGTGCAATCAAGAAAGGTGCTCGATCTTGAGGTGTAGAAAATCGTCATCATCAAGATCAAGTGGAATATACACAAGGCAAAGGTTTGATCTTGATAGGGTTTCTTTATTACCGTTCTCGCAGTGTTATTTGGGGATACCGGTTAATATAATAGATAACCGTACTATCAAGAGGGGCTCTCGAGTGAGTAACTTGTTCATATCCCTCGGTGAGAGCTTAAACCTTTGCATACTTGGCATCATATTTCTTGGTTCTTATTTGGTTCTTATCCATGAGAGGATTTAGATCTTGTGTCAATCTCTATGACAAGATCAAGTTCATTGAAAACGGATTTCATATGCATTCTCGATATTGGAGGTTTTACCGGTTTGTATTTTATAGTAGGTTAAACCTTTCATCATTTGGTTCTATAATCATTTGGTGGACTATGATGGTTCCCTGCATGATCTTGTATAGCTCGTTACTATCTTTGAAATGATCCTAAGATCATCAAAATCGGAGTTCGGATACAAAAGTTATGATGGTTTCAGTTTTGTTGTTTCATGGCTTTTGAGGGGCGGATTATCCGCCAAAATCTGGGATTATCCGCCCCCTATACAGAGGGCCATGCCGCGAAGTCCTTAGCCATATTTTGGCCAGGGGAACCCGGAATATCCGGGGGAGGGGCGGATTATCCGTCCTTATAGGCTCAGGGATCAAGAGTGTAAACCCACCTTGATGGATCATCGGTTTAGAGGCTCATGGATTATTCGGAATATCCGGGGAATGGGAAAAGAGTGCATGTCAGTAACGAGATCAAACTAGGTATGAAGATACCGATGATCGAATCTCAGACATGTAATATATCGCGAGACAAAGGGATTGAGTTACATACGTAACAGTTTCTCACGATCATAGAAGTCATCGTTGAATGTGTGGGAGTCAGTACTGATCTCTAGGTCCCGCTGCTGATTATTGATCGGAGAGGGGTCTCGATCATGTCTGCATTACTCGCGAATCGTAGGGTGACACACTTAAGGTATACCGACACCATTTGGCACAAATAAGATGATAGGAAAACATTATGAAAGCGTTGGAATTATTTCAATGGAAACCGGAATTGTTTCGGGTGAAATTGTTGAAACTGGTTCTGCATGTGATACTGAAATGTTGCAAGGGGTTTTATGTGAATGTTTGTTAATTAATGTAATTAACAAAATTCTGAATAAAATAAATAAAAGAGTTTTATTTAATGAGAGCTTGCATTAATTTTGGTGGAAAATTAATGCATGTGAGTGGACATGTGAGTGCAGGTGTGTTTATGTGAATGGAGCTTCCACCCACATGAATGAGGGAGAGGTGGGGGAACCCTCCATGTCCGACGGCCAAGCCCCTTGGGCTTCCCCCTCCCCTATATAAGGAGCACCTCCTCCTCCTCCTCCTCCTCAACTCTCACACCTCCTCGGGAAGGATCTCTCTCCCCTATAGAATTTCCCCATGGTATCGGATCAGCGAGATACATGTTCCTGGTGACTTTTTCTGGAGCAAGGATTTGCTGCTTCCACTGCTTCATTGGAGTGAGGGCATGGAGGTTGTCGTGATACCCGAACATGTGTGCGATCATGGATGCACCACTACTTTGCGGTGCTGGACTTGAACGTGTTGGACCTGCTGGACCAGCTGGACTTTATCACGATCTTGAGATCAGCAAGAGATCGACTACATCACTAACGAGTTCATACTCGTAAAGCTTTTCAGTCTTTGATGTATGTATTCTATGGATGTATATCCACCCGTTGCTTGTATCTAGATAGATGGATCTTGGTGCATATAGTTCCCAGCGTAGGAATTTTTTTGTTTTCTATGCTGCGGACCTAATAGTGGTATCAAAGCCAGATCTATGCGTAGATGCTTGATGGCTGTAAAATATAGCCATCCACTCCCGCATAAACTATATATTATTCATATATTTGATGAAATATCTCTCTAAAACCTGCCACTAATGCCTAATGATCAAAGGGGTATGCAATCCTTTCTTGCTATTTTTTCCTGCGCAGATAATGACGTATGATGATGGGAATCACTACATAAATACCAAAGATACGAGATTTTCAACATGCCAAGGAAACCAGGAGCCGTGAAGAGATTACTGCAAGCATAACTACCAACTATACAGCCCGCCGCCGTATAGTTTGCACCGACCTCATTAGGTCAAATAGAACAACTTTCATGAAGGGACCCCTATATAAAGAGGCTTCAGGCGACAAGAAACAAGCCCCCGACTCCACAATCTCGCTTCTTTTCGATCTCAACTCTTCTTGCCACCACGTCGGAGGAATAGATCTAGATTTAAACCTCTAAACCCTTCTCCACCACCATAGCCATCTTCCACCACTTGTAATAGTAGATCTCATCTCCAATTGGCGACATTGTAAGACTATTTTCTATCAATCTTATGATATCTATTACAATGTTTATGATTGTCGATTTCATCTCTATGTGTGAGTAATCCTCTTTGGGATAAGGGCTTCGGCCTAGCCATGTAGCTTTTGTGCATGTCATTTATCATAGATGGGATCATGTATTAGTTTGTATGACATGATGATTGTAGTACCCTATGTTGCCCCAATCTAAAGACTTGTCAGATACCCAAGACCCAAGGATTGATCTAGGTAAAGGGAGTGTGAGTAACGACTGATCTGCAGGATAGGAACCGCAATGACAGAAATGGTAGTACGGCTGTATGTGAGGAACTTACTTGGGATTAACGGTGACATCACGATGATTATCATTAGTTCTCTTTCTTCTATGGATCAGACTAATAGGTTATTGCTGTAAGCAGTTGTGGAGGCGATAACATTTATGGATGCACTGACCACATATAATTATCTTGCTCTAACAATTACATGAGTACTTTATTATTATCTGTTATTCCCATCAGATGTTTTGCATAGCTACTGGTGAAAACCGAAGACCCTAGGCCCTCTCTCTCTCCATCGTCAACAACAACAAGATCGCAAACTCTTGGTCCGGTGAAAATGCAATAGGAATTCTAAAACTCTCAAAGGTCCGTTTAAGTAATCCCACTTTGCTTTCTGCTCCCCGAGGATTCGATAAACCTAGGTCTACTAGGGAAAAAGAGCTATACTACATCCGTAATCCGGATCGAAGGTATCAATGCTTTTCACGGGTAGTACACATATGAGTATGTGGGTGCTGATGGTCATGTTGTTGCTTCTTATGTGTATTTTGGATATTGGTGGCATAGTGGGATGAAGCGGCCCGGACAAACTTTACATGTCCTCGCACATGAGACCTGTTCCACGCTTGACATGCAACTAGTGTTGCATAATTGGCTTGCGGGTGTCTCTCTCACCTACTATAATCAATATCTGATTTACAACGAGTTGCCTATAATTTTATTATCATCATTCGGGTTCCATGTTTGTAGGTATGAATGGTTCTATCTCCGAAATCCCTAAACCACATAAACTTGCAATGGATAAATTATAAGCATCTAGTTTAGATTATTGCTGGGCTAGTGTCATGATATGGTAATATTGTAAGTTGATGTATAATTGATACTCTTACAACACACCTAACGTGTAAGTTCCATAGACCTTGGCCTTACACACAAAGGAATGATAAAGATCATACCACGATGGACATGATAGTGATCAAGTGCAAGAACCATATCATTTCACTTTTCACATATGATGTTTTGCATCTTATATTGCTTGTTTGGCATTTTAGTAGCATTATAAGACGATCCCTCATTTAGATATCAAGATAAAAATGTGTTCTCCCTTAAGTATGCACTGTTTATGTTTCGCTGCTTCAAGACATCATGTGATGATCGGGTGTACTTGAATCCACGATCATATTTTGGGTGTAAGACAGTTTTACACATGCGAGTACTAAGGTTCTTACTTGGCGAGCCTGGCATGTATAGATATGGCCTCGGAACACGGACCGAAAGGTTAAGCATGAGCCATATAGTTGATATGATGCCTATTTAGATGCTTGCCTTTGAAGCTACACCGACTCACGTGATGATCGGACTTGGTGTAGTGGATTTGGTTCGTGTAATCACCAAAAAGACACGAGTGATGTTGTTTTTTGAGTGGGAGTTCATTTCTAATTTGGATTAGTCAAACTCAATTTATCATAAATTAAATCAAAGTGAATTTGCATAACTTTTTGTAGTCATTGGCATTCGTTCACCACCTTATGCTTAGTTTTAATTGAGATAATAGAACTATAGAATTCTGGATATTTAATTACGAACCGGTATCGTATTGTTTTAAGTGTCAATTTAAAGTTTGAAAGCCCTATTGCAAACTTTTAGCAAATTCCATCTACTCCATGAAGTTTAATAAGTAGTATTAAATCAAGAGTAAAAATTGCAGTGTTAGTATCTAAAGTATCATGTTTGCCTCCATGATTCTTGATATTCAAAAGTTGTTTTAATATCGAGGTTATATAGGAGCTAAAAGAATTGTTTCAGAAACCATCATGTGTGAAAGATATTATGATATATGAAACAATGTTTAGGTTGCAATATGATAGAGCATAATTTGGTAAAATACATGTTCTCATATTGTATGAGAATTTGCAAAGGTTGGAGACGCTAGATGTGCTAATCTCCCAGAAAGCTTTTGAGAGATGCCATTATACTCGCAATCATCCTTATAGGCTATAGTAGCTTGATCATGAAAGTTTTCATGATAAGGATGAACATAATATGTTGGTAAATGTTTACTACACTAAACGATTACTAAAGGATGGATTTTGAAAGAACGCTAAACATTTGATGATGGTGATCAACTTCAAAGTGCAAGTCCAAAGGTATTAGTATTTTACTATACACACTTTGGAGTGTCATATGTATGGCGCCATTGTTGATGTTGATAGGTTCTTCTAAAAGGGAAAGGGAGTGATGAAAGAGAATCTCAGAAATATTTGGCAGAAAAAGAAAAGACTAGAAATGTCCAGCTTAGGTATATAGATGATATACATGTTATGGTTGTATTCTTTGCTTGTTAAAAATGTGGTTCTTGGGTATTGGATATCGAATTGGTTGGTGTGAAATATCATACAGGATAACACAATTCATGAACTGCAATGGCCTAAGTAACCAGCAAGAGAATATGTATGTGATGATGTTCATCGAAAACAAACAAAGTGTTGTTATATTTCTCGTTGACATCAAAGCTTGCCTTCAAGATTTGTTATTTTTCAGGTATTATGAGAACAAAAGGTTGTTCAAATAATTGTCGTATTCCATATAAGATGGATGATTTACACGTCTAGTTGGAGAAATCATGTTCATAAAACTAATGCTAAAAATGTCGCAAGACAAATGATTGAAAGATAACTTACGAAGTGACATCACCATTTAAATTATATTGGAAAGAAAAACATGTAGAAACTCCATGTTGATGTAATTTTAGAGTCTTTTGATTTTGATCAAATGACACTTGTGATATTTTCCTAGAGATAATTGAAATTTTGTTCAAAGGCCAAAGAAGAACCAATGACTAAATTATTAGAATTTATACATATTGATGTATGTAATCCATTATGTGTAGTCGTGAGCAATGGATTTCAACTTCATATGCTTTCTCCGGAAATTTGAGTGGATATTCACTTAATGAGAAAGAAGTATGAAATATTTGAAAATGTTCAAAGACTTTCAAGATGAAGTGGAAAATCACTGTAAGAAGAAAATAAAGAATTTATGATTTGATCATAAAGGAATTTATTTGATTTGCAAGTTTATAAAAACACCTAGATTTGCATTTTCCGAAACACCATAGGAATATGGAGTGTTCGAGATATGCAATGAAAACTTGTTTGACATGGTAAGATCAAAGGATTCATTTATAAAACTGCCATTATATTTTAAAGATTAAAGCTTTAGAGAGTACCGCTTTTACACTGAAAATAGATCCATCTTGATCCATTGAAATGACACCATATAAGTTATGGTTTGGGATAAAACTCAAGTTGTCATTTCTTAAATTTTTGTATGCTAGACATAAATAAGATGTTTACAACCAAAATTAGATGAGTATGTCTTTGTAGGTTATTTCAAACAATCATTGGGTATTCCTCCATAACACCGAAGACAAAACACTACAAGAAATCTGCTCACTAGTGACCTTTTTTTAACGACCATGGATTTTTTGGTCATAGATCTATGACCATTCTGAACCAATTGGTCGTAGGGAATTCGAGAGGGTCCAAACCTTGAAAAATAACGACTAATTTAGTCCAAAAGGTCACAGTTTTATTACATGAAATGGTCATAAATTAACGACATGGTGCAGAGACTTTTATTTGGCAGACTACGACCAATTTAGATGGTCATAATATCTTGACCTGGGTTGAATTAAAATGACTAGGCAACCAGCTCAGCATGTGGGCCCCGGAAATCGACACGCGGGATGGATCTGAAAGGTGGGTACCGCTCTTATATAGTTTTTAAGCAAATACCAGTGGTATAAATCCTATGGGATGGAGCGCTGGAGCTAGTGGCCCATATCTGGCGGGCAGTCTGGATAATATGGGCTGGAAACGGTGGCCCATATCGCGCGGGGTGGGAATCTTCATCCTATGGGCTGGAACCGGTGGCCCATATCGGGCGGGGTAGGAATCAAATAACCAAAAAAGGTTGCGCCGCGGGGACTCGAACCCACAACCTCGCGCTGGTATGTATGAGCCTAACCGCTGGGACAATGAAGTGTTGTTATCTGTGTAGAAGAACGAAGTTTATATATACATTCATTTTTTCTCTAACTTATGAAAGGGCCACTCGATTCTCCACGGGACCAGGGGTCTGTTTTCCTCCAAGAGCGGCGACGGTGACCAGTAGGGCTAGGGAGGCGGCGGCGAGCAGCTTGGGTTCGAATACCCGCCCTCCACGGTCGATCTAGGGTTCCATCTAGGTTCAATTTCATCATGTGCCGCCATCTCCAGCTAGGGTTTGAGTTCATCCCCTGCCGCCATCACCAGCTAGCTAGGACGCGCATCTGGCGAGCATGGGTCCATCCCCTGCTGCCAGCTTCGGCAGTTCTTCCAGGGGCGCAGCTTCCTCGCGTCGCCGCCGCCGGCCCATCCCCTACCACCAGCTCCCTTTCGACTATGCTCCCGCCAAGTACTGCGACTATGGAGAGATGATGCCACAATGGATATCTTGGAGCGATGAAAATCCTAGCCGGAGATACCACAGTTGTAGGATGCGCTCGGTTAGTTTGCAACTCTATCTCTGAATTTTGTTTAGTTTACATATCTGAATTTGGTTCATCTCTGAATTTGGTTTGCCAGATTGAGGGCCGTGTTGGGTGTGACAAATTCAGTTGGGCGGACAGTGAGATGCCCAAATTTCAGAAAGATTTAATAGGGACCTAAGAGATGCTGTGTGGGAGAAAACTAAAGCAATTGAAAGGCTTGAAAGCAATGGAGAGACAATAGGGATGGTGCATGATGAACTGAAGATGCAAGGAGATGGTGCAAGTGAGAAAGAGAAGTTGAAGATGCAAGGATATGGAGGATGCAATTTATTTATTATTTGAATCATTTCTGTAGTTTTTGCTATGTACTGTGGAATGTGTATGTCCAGCAAGTGAAAACTTTCTATAGCTTTTGTGGAATGTGTATGTCCACAAATTTAAGATCATTTGATATGTCCACAAGTGAAAACTGCCTATGTCTAGCAAGATCATTCGAACCATTTCTTATCTAATGTGTATGTAGCACTATGATCTAAAATTTGGCAGCATTTTGCTTGCATTTTTAGAGTTGAAATCTAGCAGCATTGTCTGCTTAAAATACTAAATTTGGGAAGCATTTCGACTGTATTTTGTGGACATTTTAGCTGCAATTTCACAGTGGCAAACATAAACTTCAGTACATAAACTTGAGTACATAAACTTGTGTACATAAAACTTCAGTACATAAATTTCACAGTACATAAATTGCACAGTACTTAAATTCAGTACATAAAACTTGACAGAAACTGCCTCTGCCTATTATCAGTAGTTCACACACATAGGACATAAACTACTCGTCATCATCGGATCGATGCCTCTGCCTATTATCTTCATTATTGCTACAATACTAATACATTGTATGATCTGTCATGTTTCATTCATCCTCGCCATCAACTACCTCTTTCCTCTTTTTCTTTATTTTTTCTACATACGCAGCATCGAGTACCACACTCCCCCCGTCCCTTCGCAACCTGGTTTGCACATTGGCTTCTTTAGCATGCACCGGAACTTCCGGCGTGTCTTTAGCATGGCTTCCACTTCACTTTCTGTAACACTCCACAAATGCCCATGCTGGAATTTTTGCACAACTCGCCAACTTCCACCCAAGTCAGTATCTGGCACATAGAACACCTTTGTTGCTTGGGTTGTTAGAAGAAAAGGATCAGTCTTGTACCAAAACCTTGTAGTGTTAATGCTCTTAAAGTGTCCATCGTCTTGGAAACCTGAATTCTTCTTGCCACCAACATAAAGTGTACATTGAACCAATCGCAGCGAAACAAGACAACCGACCGATGGATGCCACCGCTACAATTGTACTGCAACTTGATGATGCTTCTGAGCTGACCGTATAAGTCAATGATTGTACCCTCATGGTCTCCCTCGGCAAAAACTATTCTGCGTGTTTCTATTCTTCTCAGGGTCAACGGTGTGGTAGCGGACACCATCAACAACACATGCTGAATATATCCTCACCCTCATCCGGTTCACAAGCCAAAGCAAAAAGATCAACACTCACCTTCTTCTCCTTGTGCAAATTTCCAATCTAAAGAAATAAACCAAAACACGGGTGAATAACACACACATACAAACAAAAAGAAATCATGTGCCAATTGATACAAAGGCAAGATATCTCACATGTTTCTTAAACCATTTAGTAAATCCTTTTGTGAGCCATTTATCAACCTCGATCCGGCTATCTTGCTCTGTCAACTCTTTCTTGCGCAGCCTGCAATGTAAACAACAATATATCACATGCAACAAAATGGGTTCCTTCTAAGCCAAGAAAAAAGATATCAAGGGAACATGCAAGAGATGACGTACTCGATATATGGTAGCACCTCGGGGAAACTTCTGAGCACATACCAAATCATCTTATCATAGTCAGCAGCTTCAGCCTCCAAGTATTGTGATGATCCAAGAAAGTTCACGCCATGCTCGAAAACCGAGACATCACCGCTATGCAAATCATCACTTGTCATATTTCTGCCCGGCTGGTTAAATCTGGTTTCTACATCATCGAAGTACCTTGAGCAGAATGTAAGGCACTCATCAACAATATATGCCTCGGCAATCGATCCTTCGGGTTTGGCCGTGTTTTGCATAGAGCGCTTACATGTAAGCAACCTTCTTTCTATTGGGTACATCTAGCCATACTGAATAGGGCCTCTAAGCATTGCTTCTTTTGGTAAATGTAAGGCCAAATGAACCATCACAGTGAAGAAAGCTAGAGGGAAAATATTCTCTAGCTTGCAAATGATAACCGGGATTTCTTTTTCGAGCCTTTCAAGAACATCCAATTTTAGTGTTTTGCAGCACAACTCTCGAAAGAAATTTCCAAGTTCAGCAACAGCTTCATATATATCCTTATGCATCAATCCTTGGAGTCCAGCCGGTAAAATCCTTTGGAGCAGAATGTGATAGACATGTGTTTTCATACCATGTAGTTTGCATCCATCAGGAGACACACATTTTGCTAAGTTAGCAGCGTACCCATCAGTAAATCTCACTGATCTAATGAATTCACAAAATCTGATCTTTTCTTCTTTAGTCATTGTATACCATGCTTCTGGCATTTCAAATGACTCTCCACCTTCAACAGGTTATAGGTGCAAATCTTCTCCTATTCCCATGTCTTCCAAATCGAGCCTAGAGTTGACCATATCCTTTGTCTTCCCATCAATGTTTAGAAATGTGCCAAGCAGATTGTCGCATATATTCTTCTCGATGTGCATCACATCAAGATTATGCCTTAGATTCAAATCAACCCCGTATGGGAGGTCCCACAAAATGGACCTCCATCTCCAGCATTGTCCATCCGCATGTTTTCTTTTTTCTCAAGCTTTCCTGGTCTCACATCACCTTGTCAAGTTGCTCCAGCATCTCTTCTTTAGTGAATTCAGCCGGCTTGTCGCGAGTTTCAGCCTCGCCGTTAAAGTCTTTACTTCTTCGCCAATGATGGTTGCGAGGAAGAAAGCGGCGGCTCCCAATGAAGCATATCTTATTCCTTATTTTCTTCGAGCAAGGATCCTTGTCACACCTCACACATGCTTGATAACCCGTCGTGATCCTCCCTGACAAGGTGTGCAGCACTGGGAAATCGTGGATACACCAGATGATCACAACACGTAGATCGAATTTGTCTGGACTTAGGGCATCATAGGTGTGTACACCTTTCCACAGCAGGAGGAGCTCTTCGACAAGGGGCTCCATAAAGACGTCAAAATCCTTTCCTGGAGAATCTAGACCCAGGATCAGCAACGCCATCATGAGGTTGGACTGGTCCATACATGCCCATGGCGACATGTTGTACGACACCACAAACACAGGCCACATGCTATATGAGTTGCTCATGTTTCCAAAAGGATTAAAACCGTCTGTGGCGATGCCTAGTCTTATATTCCTTGCATCAGAGGCAAAAATTTTATATTTCTTGTCAAAATCTTTCCATGCCTCTCCGTCAGCTGGATGGCTAAGCTCATTCTCCACGGGTTGCCGCCTTAGCTTGTGCCACTGGACCTCCTCTGATTGTTCTTTGAAATGAACATTCTTTGCAGCCTTGGAATCAATGGGAAGTGCCTCAAGATCTTCTCCGGCATCTGCCTCCTCCCATCAGCATCTTTCCACCTAGAAGCAGTGCACTTTGGACAGTTGTCAAGTTTAGCAAACTCCTTCCGAAACAACACGCAATTATTGGGGCTCACATGTATTGAATCATAGCCAATCCCTAATCTTCCAATAATGCTCAACCCTTCATCATAATTTCTGGGAATTGAGCTTTTGGGGTACTGCAATGTCAAGATCTGGAGTATCGTGTTAAACGCGGCATTGCTTATCTGGTAGTATGATTTGGCATGAAGCAACTTCACAGTGAAGGTAAATCTAGAAAATGTACCACCATCACTAGCTAGACGCTTCGCCTCCTCTATCAGCTCTGCAAATATAGTCTTCCCTCCCTCACCACCTTGCGGTTTTGACTTGTACATATCCCTGAAAAGGTCAGGAATTCTATCATCTTCATACCCGTCCTCTTCCACAAAACCATCATTGACTTGTGGATCACCTTCTACAAAATCATCACCTTGATGATCAACATGATGTGCCTCTCCATCAGGTTGAACATGTTCAGGTTGAGGTGCATGTAAAGGTTCATCATGATGGATCCATCTATCGTAAGTGATTGCCATCCCATTCATCAGCAGATGAGCCTCTACATTATCTAGAGTTTGTTGCTCTCGGTTGATACAGCTGCGGCATGGGCAAAGAACTTGAGCATCATTGGCAAAATTTCCATGAACTAATCGCATGAACTCATCCACTCCCCTTAGATGCTCATAGGAAAGCCTTCTAACTCCTTTCCTAATCCAGCTTCTGTCCATCTGCATGCAAAAGACCAACAAATTGTTGCAAGTTAGCATTCGCAATCAAAGCACAGACCAAAGTAGCTAGTACATTCACAAAACAGCAGTACAATGCTACCAAAATCTGCTATTCTACTAGAAGCACAGACCAAAATAGCTAGCACATTGACAGACCAAAATAGCTAGCACATTCATAGACTAAAATAGCCAGCACATTCACACACAAGTTCTGAATCGAAGCACAAATTCTGCTAGAACCTTTACCTTGTCCACATCCGTCATTTCCGCCGCTGCGCCAACTTGTCAGGTTCTTCGCCGCCACCCGCTTGCTTGCAGGTTCTTCGCCGCCTCAACCCTAGCTGGTCGCCGCCTCCGCCCCAGCCCTAGCTGGTCGCCGCCGTCACCCCAGCTCTCTAGGCTCTAGCTGGTCGCCGCCACCGCCGCCCCAACCCTAGCTGGTTGTTGCTGCCGCCCCAACTCTCTAGGCTCTAGCCGCTCGGGGGAAATTCTGCCAAGTCCCGATTCGAGTGGCTCTTTGATAAGTTAGAGAAACAATAAACTTATATATAAAAGTAGTTCTAATAATGAGACAACAACAAGTCTTTATCCTAGCGGTTCGGTGCATTCGACACAATCTTGTGGTCGTGGGTTCGAGTCCCAGCCTCCCCCCTTTTTTTTAGAGCAATATATATACCAAAACTGTTATTTTGTGCATATATTTTACAGTGGTATTACAAGAACTGTTATTTTGTGCATATATCTTACAGCGGTATTACAAGAACTGTTGTTTTGTGCATATATTTGACATGAACTGGTATTTTGTGCATATATTTCATAGTAAATATTCTTGGAACAAACAGACAAATCTAAGTAGATATTTCAGCATATATATACCAAAAGATTAGGTAGCAACAGACCACCAACAGACCACTCGTGCTCAAACTAGGTAGCAAGGTACTTAAGCTCAACATGAGTTGACTAGCATAATTACAATACCACCAAAAGATCATGCAGGTTCACAAGTCTGACCATACTAGCTACTAACTTAGAAGCTCAACTAGAGATGATTACATGACTTCCACAACAATCAACTCCAGACGACCCCTTATAGGGTTGTGGCGAAACCGAAACATGAAGATGTCGCCGACTTGCATATTGGTCGCCACCACAACTTCTTTCCAACTGGTTGTCATCTGGGCACCTTTTCCCTTTGTTTTTCTCATGATTACTCTGACTCTAGCTTCCATACTATAATTCTTCATAAAGACCTTCACTTTTGTTGGTAACTTAAGATGCTTCCTGATGTTTGCAAGGGTATACTTCCTTAAGAAGTACTGCATAGAAGTTAAATTGGTCAAGATTAGTCAAATTTGATGAATTACAGACTAGTTCACCAAAGCAAGATAACAAACTGTATAGAATTGAGATTATATAATTTTTTACCATTTTTCCTTTGGTATCATCAGTGTGTGCTTCCTTGATAGTGCATACATAAGCATGTATAGTTGGCCTCTTCCTAGTAACTTCCTTTAGATAGCTAACTTGTGCAGAATTGAGAGCCACATGGTTTCCGTACACGAAGAACTTGTCATAGGAGCAAGAACCCGGTTTATTTGGACCTACATGTACCACCATGAAAATAAGCTACATGAAAAATGAAAAAGAGGAAGCATGTGATGGGCTGCATGGTAAAACATGATTTACATATTACCTCGGATCGCCACAATGCGATTAGCTGCAACTTGCCTCGCAGCAGCTTCCCTGGTAGCAGCTTCCTTGACACGGCGCCTCCCACCAGCTTCCCTGACACAGCGCCTAGCAACAACGCGCTTCCTAGCTTCCATCGCAAGGACAGCTTCATCATCCGAACTGATATCGATGAGCTCGTCATTCGTGTCCATGGTCACCTAATCAAGTCCACACAATTATCACAAACATATACAGGGTCACAAACATACTAAGAGTCCAGAATTAAACACAAAGATCACAAACATACAGATTCCAAAATTAAACACAAAGCTATTGGTTAGCATACAATCAACTAACATACCAAGAGTCTATAAAGTGTACTAGTTGGTTAGCATACAATCAACCAATCAAACCGGTTATTTTTTAGTGTATATATGCTCATCAGAAGTAAAGATACATGTATGTATACATATACATGTATATTACCAGCAACCAATCAACCAATAAAAGAACATATTGCAGAAAAACTGGAGATACCAAAGCTGAAGCTAAATCAATGCTATTAGCAATTCAAATTGCAGAAAAACTGGAGATACCAAAGCCCCTTTTGCTAACGGACAATATTATACTGGCAGGCTGTCAATAGCGGCAAGTTAGAAACTGAGTACATTCATTGGAATACTAGAGACACTCTTGCAAATATTCTGAAATTTGTTCGAAGAACTAATGCAAGGGTAGCTCACATCCATAGAGAATACAACAATATTGCTCATAACTGTGCACACAAGGTACACGAGTGCACCACTGCTGTACCTATCTTTAGATGCTTTTCAACAGATCACTCTACTGTTCCTGTTCTTAGTTGTAACATGTGGCAGGACTTTGTAATTTATAATGAAAACTGTTGTTAAGCATTGCCAATGAAAGTAGGTGCCTAGAGCACCTAAATCTTTTCAAAATGAATTTACTCACCCCATATATCAATGAATTTACAGCCCACGTGCCTAAACCATGCTACAAACGAGAAGATCAGAGTTTTGACAGGTAGAATAGTAGATCGAAAATGTAAAGAAGGACAAGACTTGAAAATTTCAACCATAGAAAGAAAGTGCCAATTTTCAGAAAGATATCTTAAAATTTTAACACCATTTTGTATGGAAATTAGGCGATCTAAATGGTTTTTTTATTATAATGATTGATTTGTAACCGTCCAAGGCACCGTGCCGAGTCTAGCTCCGCCCCATGACTCGAGCTAACCCTAATCGATCCGAAAGGACCCCGACATCCATGTCCTGATGAACCCTAGAAATGGATCTAATAGGATGATGACCCACAAGTGTAGGGGATCGCAACAGTCTCCGCGGGTAGTATTATCCAATTTATTGATTCGACACAAGGGGAGAGAAAGAATACTTGCAAGCCTTAACAACTGAGTTGTTAGTTCAGCTGCACTTGGAAATAGTTCTTGCTCACAGAAGTTTATTAGTAGCAACAGTTTGTAGTAGCAATAGCAAAGCAACAACAGCAGCAACAACAACGGTAACAGTAGGATTCGAGTGCCGTAGGCATAGGGATGGATGGACGGGCGTTGCATGGACGAGTCTAAACATGTAACTTCAAAGAACCAGGGCATTGCAGATAAATAATAACAAGCATCCAAGTACTAAACAATCCTAGACATGTGCTCCAAATATAGTCATACGTGCTCGCAATGAGAACTTGCACAACATCTTCTGTCCAGCCAGCCCGTGGCAACGGGGCCTCTAGGGAACTACTGGCAATTAAGGTTCTCCTTTTAATAGAGCACCAGAGCAAAGCATTGACACTCTGTGAACACATGTGATCCTCACACCACAGCCATCCCCTCCGGTTGTCCCAATTATTGTCACTTTGGGGCCTTTGTATCCGGACAATGATATGTGCACACAACTTGTAGATAAGATCATAAAAAATACTATCATAATGATTCAATAATAAGTTCAGATATGAGATGCACTCGGGCCCTAGTGACAAGCATTAAGCAGAACAAGTTGCAACAAAGTCAAATAGCACTAGTAGAGATACTAGGCACTATGCCCCTAACAGATCTTATTCGATTACATGATAGAACTCATCCAATCCCTACCATCCCCAAGCCTACAACGGGGGATTACTCACTCATGGAGGAGGGAAACATCGGTGGTTGATGGAGATGCGTTGGTGATGACGATGATCCTCTCCAAATTCCCCGTCCTGGCAGGGTGCTAGAACGGAGTTTCTGGATCTAAATCTTGGTTTCTCATGGAGGCGGCAGAGCGGAACTCTTTCTGAAAAACTATCGAAGCCCCCTCTATTTTTATGTCAGAAGGAAACTTATAGACGCAGAGGGAGGCCGAGAAGCTGCCTGGGGTGGCCAAACCTCCCCCAGGCGCGGGGTAAGTGGGCCCGCGCCTGGTGTGGGTCTGGGCCCCCCAGGCCTCCCCTCTGTCTCCCCTTCTGGCTCCGTGGATCTTCTGGTGAAATATAATTTTCGGCATATTTTCCGGGATTTTTCCTGATAGTTCATTTTCTGCACAAAAACAAGACACCAAGGTAATTCTGCTGAAACAATGGTCAAATTGTTAGTTGTATCCAAATCACACAAGTTTAGAGAATAAACAATAGCAAAGTGTTCGAGAAAGTAGATACGTTTTGGACGTATCAACTCCCCCAAGCTTAGATTATTGCTTGTCCTCAAACAATTCAGTTGAAAACTGAGTGCGATATAAGAACTTTCATGAACACTTTGCTTCATATGATGTAAATATTCTCAGCACAGGAGTAGATGCTTAGACAATTCATAATAAGGAGGATGTAACTAAGTATACTCAATAGTCATTGCAAGCTATGAAGAGAAACCAACTCAATAATAATAAGTAGCATGAAACATAAACATAAGCAACATTGCAATGATCATAATAAGGTATGATAGAGTGGTATCTCGCTTTCCTTTGTTTGAAGATCACAATATAAATTCCAAGGCACCTCTGAAGTTCACATGAAGACTAGAGATAAAGATATCAGAGATACAAGCATCAGAGTTATGACATAATTAACCAAGTTTTGGAACAAACACAAGAATGATAACTATGCTCTCAAGAAGGTGCTCATAGAATAAGTGGTGACTCAACAAATTTGTGAAAACGGTTTTGTGAAGGTTTGAAAGGCTTCCTAATGCTGAAAGGAAGGTCCTCATTAGCTTTGAGCTCTCATTGCCCCTATCATAGGCATCTTCGTGTGGTTAAGGTGAAAGTGAGGTCCACTCTGAATCATATGCTTGACAGACCATAGACTGGAAATCCCAGGTCCCTTGAGTACGAGGGTCACTCCGCATGCTACTCAGCTTTGGTCACCTGAAAGTTCTTATCATTGTAAATACATGCATATCATCGAGAACCGCCAACGGGGTACCCCTTGCACATGGCACATGAGCTTTCCCATAACCAAAATGACAAGGCAAGCAGACAATGAGCATCTCAGCAATCTTTTTATTTACCATATGCATAGCTTTTTATTGAGGAAGCTTCATAGATGCTCATTATGGTGATGCTGCAAGTTTCCACCATGATTAAGCATGGCTTAGGCTAGCGACCAGCGCTTTCTAACACAATGTATAAACTCCATGAACTAACAACTTCCCCTTTTATTTCACATCATCGACATCCGTAAACAAAAGAGCAAAGTATCAACTGGATGAGATATCCAAAAGGTGTTGAAAGCGTTCCCCGTGACAGCACGGTTCTGCTGACTCCTAGTATATAATAAGCAAGCATATAACTTTCATGGACTAGTCACAATGGTTCAAGATTATTAAGCGCAAGGAATAAAGTGTGCCATCAAGTTCGTGAGAGCTTTACTGACTAACTTTCTCAAAACAGACAATCATTTTTTTGGAAGAAAACACGGTATATGGAATATGCACTGAAGTAGCAAATGATGGTAATAGGTAGGTAAAGTGGACACAGTTGGCAATATTGGTTTTGGGGAGTTGGAAGCACAGGTAGAGCACGTACTCAGTGCAAGTGAAGGCTAGCAATAGAGAGGAAGCGACAAACAAAAGAGCAATAACTGTCATAATCATGCTTGCAACAAAACAGGACTAACTATGGCATAAAAATGATACAAGAACTCTGAGGCAAAATAAATCATCAAGGCTTACGGACTACTGACTAGTCATATGCATGCATGAGCATGTGCCAAGTCGATTCACATGAACAGACAGAGGAGGATACCACAATGTCATACCAAATTATGAATAAAGCAATGCAAGCAAACATTCATATGACATGCTACAAACTATTAGCAAGCTGGATCTAATCATAGACAAGCAAGAACTACTAAGTATCCATAATGACATACACCTTACACAAACAGGCTAAGCATGCTCACAATGATGAGTATATGTACAAAAATGAAACAAATAGAGTTCGTTACCAGCCTCTTACCACACCTCGAGTTGTCTTAATCTTCATTATTGCCCTTCACTTGTGTGACTTGAATAATTAACATGAAACCAAAATCCACTGAGGACGGCTGAACCCTGCAAAGAACTCACAAAACCAAAGAAGAACAACAAATATTTTTGGTGTTTTCGATTTTTTTAGAAGGCAACCAACGCAAAACCAAATGAAGCAAAATAAAACCAAGAACAAAAACTAAGACGCTCCAAGAACAACACAACTGTGCATGAAACAATAAAAACGAAGTGTCTAGAAAGACCTGAGATTTTTATTGATGAAGAAGGGGATGCCTTGGGCACCCCCAAGTTTTGACGCTTGTACCTCTTGAGTAGTTATTGGGGGTGACACGGTGTGGCTCCCCCCAAGCTTGAGCTTTTGTCCATTCTTCATCTCATTACATCATCCTCTCTCTACACCTGAAATTTTTCTTTCATACAAAACTTGACACAATCTTCATTAGCAACATTAGTTTATTCAAAAGATATTAGACCACTGGCAAAACTTTGGAACAGCAAGGATTTTCACTAAAAACACAAGCTAGTGTAGTAACTCCTTCAAAGAAACTCAATTTACCTGAAGAGATCTCAAAAAGGAATCAATAAGAATCAAATGCAAATAATGGCAGAAATCTGTCAAAACAGACCAGCAGGTAGAAACAAATTTTTTCGAACATCTTATGTTGCTCAAATAAAAAGTGTTGAACTAACGAAATTTAGCCAACATATTGGGGTATTTATTCGTACATTTTGAGCTCAATCCGAGTTACAGAGCCTCCTCGCGATTATTTTTTGGTGGAGGATAGAAATCTATTTCGGGACAGCAACTCCCCAAATCTTATTTCCCTCTCATAGGGGTCATTCTTGGCACAAAAACCAAACAAAAAAGATAAGGAGAGGTCATTACTGAAGTAATAACTTTCAAGACTCAAGGAAACTCTTGGGTTATCTCCCAATAAGTACTTTTATTTAACGCCTTTAAGTTAGGCACAACGAAGAGCAAAGATTGGAAAGGAGAAAAATAAAAGTGAGCAAGTATAACCACTGTGAAAACATTATTTTGTTCGTTAAAATCCTTTTGTTAACAAGGTTGATCAAGTCTTGTTTCCAAAACAATCTTATATGAATCAAAACTTTGCATTCCACAAGGTGATTATGTTACCTCATACTTGATAACAATGGTCTCAATCATAATAGTTTCAATATTTTCTTGTGGAATGGGACAATATATTTCTCCAACCTTGATGCCTTCAATATTTTCAATAGAATTCAGGCAATAGATCTTAACAACCCTCTTGGGGAAATAGACAGTGTGCTCTTTTTCATTAATATTGAATGTTACTTTTCCTTGATTGCAATTGATGACAACACCTATAGTATTAAGAAAAGGTCTCCCAAGAATAATAGACATATTATCATCTTCAGGCATTTCAAGCACAACAAAATCAGTTAAGACCATGCAATTATGAGCAACTTGAACAGGAACATCCTCACATATACCAACAGGAATAGTAGTTGACTTATCAGCCATTTTCAAGAGATATATCAGTTGGTATCAACTTTTCTAGCTGGAGTCTCTTATAGAGAGAAAAAGGCATAACACTAACTCCATCTCCCAAATCACATAAAGCAGTTCTAACATAATTATGCTTAATGGAGCAAGTGATAGTTGGTATACCTGGATCACCAAGTTTCTTTGGAACCTTACCATTGAAGGAGTAATTAGCACGTAGAGTAGAAATCTCCTCATTAGGAACCTTCCTTTTATTAGAGACAATATCCTTCATATACTTTGAATAAGGAGGTAACTTAATAGCATCAGTCAAAGGAATTTGTAAGAATAAATGTTTTATCCACTCACAAAACTTGTTGTAGTATTCTTCCTCCTTTGACTTGTGTTTCTTACCTGGAAAAGGCATAGGTTTCTGCACCCAAGGTTCTCTCTCTTTACCATGTTTATTAGCAATAAAATATTCCTTTGTGTACCTAGTGTTCTTAGTGTGCTTCTCAGGTTCTTCCTCACCTTCCTCTATATCAGGAGACTCATTTTTATCATTACCACTCTCAGTTTCAGCATTAGAGACAGATATACTATTAGGATCTACAGCAGGTTCAAGTGTTTCCTCAACTATCTTATGTTTATTTTTATTCCTCTTATGAGGACTACCACTATCCTCACCTTGTTGGGAATCCCGCTCTATTCTTTTAGGGTGTCCTTCAGGATATAAAGGATCTTGAGGCTGCACCACTCCTAGTTCTAATTCCATAAGCATGTTTATTTCCTGAAGCATTACCTAGCATATCCTTTTGTACCTTAGCAAGTTGATCAAGTTGGGTTTGAACCATTTGAAAGTGTTTACAAAGCATTTTAATATCATTAGAAGTTCTTTCCATAATATCTTTCAACTCATGGATAGCTCTAGAGTTTTCTAATAAATGATTCTGAACTTGTTTATTAAAATTACCTTGTTTAACATTAAATGTGTCAAGTTCCTCTAAGCATTGATCAGGAGGCTTACCATAAGGAATATCACCTTCATTAAATTGGAGAGAGTGTACCTCAATAGTAGATGAGTGGGGAATTGTCTTACATAATTCTTCTATAGGAGGTAGATTCTTCACATCTTCAGCTCTAATACCTTTCTCCTTTAGACACTTTTTAGCTTCCTTCATCACTTCATCATTTAATGCAATAACTCCCCTCTTCTTTGTTGTTGGTGTTGGAACTGGTTCAGGAACAACTGGTTCAGGAGTAATAGGCTCAGGTGTATTCAGCTCAGTTGAAGTCCAATCATCATAATTCTTGCTTATCTTGTTCATTAATTCTTCAGCATCTGTAGGAGTCCTTTTCCTGAAAACACAATCAGCAAAGCTATCTAGGTAGTTCCTAGAATCATCAGTTAGTCCATTATAATAAATATTAAGAAGCTCATTTTGAGGTAATGGACATCCAGGATATGCATGAATCAAGGAACATAATCTTTTCCATGACTCAGGCAATTTCTCTTCTTCTTCCTGTTTAAAATCAAAAAGTCTCTGCAAAGCAGCATGTCTAGCACTAGGAGGAAAATATTTATGGAAGAAAGAAGCAATCAAGAAATTAAGGCTATCAATGGAACCAGGAGGTAATCTATTAAACCAAGCCCTAGCTTCTCCTTTTAGTGAAAAAGGGAAGATGTTAGCAACAAAATACTTGCGCATTTTAAAATCATCAGAGAACAAAGCACTCATAGTAGAAAGCTCATTCATATGAGCTACATCACTCTCATTTTCAGTACCACAAAAAGGTTCTTTCTCAACAATATCTAAATAAGCTAAATCAAGAGAGAAATCATAATCTTTATCTTTAATATCTATGTGAGAGGTGGCAAACTTAGGATCATAGGACTTCTTGGGCATAATAGTACGTCTAGCAAGGAGACTCTTAATAGCACTAGCACCATGTGTGTTTTAGCACTCCTCAACAAATTCATCAGTGAGCTCTATGTAACCATCATTAATATCAAAACTCTCACTAGACTCAGGTGAGCTAACAGGTGTAACAGTGTCTTCACTAGGAGTTTAGGTATTTCCTAGACTAGCCATACTAGCATCTAGAAAAGGACCTAATGAACCACTCACATCAAGCATAGTAGAAGTAACATCATGAGTATCAAAAGCAGTTTAGATTCAGCAGTAGTAGCAGTGTGTGTAGCATGAGCATGTGGTGGTGGTGTGACAAGCTTACTTATAACAGACAGTGAATCAAGAGCAACAGAGGTGTTTAGGACTATACCTCTTCTTGTAGTGGATGGTAAAATAGGGAAATTTCCATCACGAGACTTCCCCATGATGAAAGGAGTAGCAGTGAACAATAATAGATCCAAGTGAACTTACAAATAAAGCTATGCTCCTCGGCAACGACGCCAGATAATAGTCTTGATGACCCACAAGTGTAGGGAATCGCAACAGTCTTCGCGGGTAGTATTACCCAATTTATTGATTCGACACAAGGGGAGACAAAGAATACTTGCAAGCCTTAACAAATGAGTTGTCAGTTCAGATGCACCTGGAAATAGTTCTTGCTCACAGAAGTTTATCAGTAGCAACAGTTTGTAGTAGCAACAGCAGCAGCAGCAACAACAACGGTAACAGTAGGATTCGAGTGCGGTAGGCATAGGGATGGATGGACGGGCGTTGCATGGACGAGTCTAAACATGTAACTTAAAAGAACTAGGGCATTGCAGATAAATAATAACAAGCATCCAAGTACTAAGGGTGTGTTTGGTTTGTGCCTAAGATTGCCCCACCAAATATTTGACTAGCCAAAATTTTGGTTGAGCCTTTGCTTGCCCACAAGTTGGCTAACATTGGCTAAAAAATTGAACTAGAGTTGGTAGTGGAGCATTGGCATGCCAAAAAGTTGGCAACAATCCAAACAAGAGCCAACCTTTTTGTCATAACCAAAATATTGGTAGGGTACACTTTGGCTACAATCCAAACACACCCTAAACAATCCTAGGCATGTGCTCCAAATATAGTCATACGTGCTCGCAATGAGAACTTGCACAACATCTTCTGTCCAGCCAGCCCGTGGCAGCGAGGCCTCTAGGGAACTACTGGCAATTAAGGTGCTCCTTTTAATAGAGCACCGGAGCAAATCATTAACACTCCGTGAACACATGTGATCCTCACACCACAGCCATCCCCTCCGGTTGTCCCAATTATTGTCACTTTGGGGCCTTTGGATCTGGACAATGATATGTGCACACAACTTGCAGACAATATCATAAACAATACTATCATAATGATTCAATAATAAGTTCAGTTCTGAGATCATGGCACTCGGGCCCTAGTGACAAGAATTAAGCACAACAAGTTGCAACAAAGTCAAATAGCACTAATAGAGATACTAGGCACTATGCCCCTAACTGATCTTATTCGATTACATGATAGAACTCATCCAATCCCTACGATCCCCAAGCCTACAGCGGGGGATTACTCACTCATGGATGAGGGAAACATCGGTGGTTGATGGAGATGCGTTGGTGATGATGATGGCGATGATCCTCTCCAAATTCCCCGTCCCGGCAGGGTGCCAGAATGGAGTTTCTGGATCCGAATCTTGGTTTCTCATGGCGGCGGCAGAGCGGAACTCTTTCTGGAAAACTATCGAACCCCCCTCTGTTTTTAGGTCAGAAGGCAACTTATAGACGTGGAGGGAGGCCAAAAAGCTGCCTAGGTGGCCAAACCCCGCGCCTGGGGTGGGTCTGGGCCCCCCAGGCCTCCCCTCTGTCTCCCCTTCTGGCTTCATGGATCTTCTGGTGAAATATAATTTTCGGCATATTTTCCGGGATTTTTCCTGATAGTTCATTTTCTGCACAAAAACAAGACACCAAGGTAATTCTGCTGAAAACAGCGACAGTCCGTGTTAGTTGTATCCAAATCACACAAGTTTAGAGAAGAAACAATAGCAAAGTGTTCGAGTAAGTAGATACGTTTTGGACGTATCACAGGACCCAACTGAAGAAAGGGAGATGGGGAAGGAGAGGGGCTTACCCAGGAGGAGGACGGAACCTACGGAACAAGGGGAGATGGGGAAGGAGAGGGGCTTACCCAGAAAGCGGCAGCCTCGATGCAGGGGAGGTGGAGCCATGGAGGTGTCTGTGCAGGTGAGGGGAGGGAGGGAGGCGGCAGTGTCTGTGCAGGTGAGGGGAGGGAGGCAGCGGTGTCTGTGCAGGTGAGGGAAGGAAGGCAGCGGTGTCTATGCAGGTGAGGGGAGAGGGGCGGCGGTGTCTATGCAGGTGAGGGGAGGGAGGGAAGGGAGGGAGGCAAACGAATTTTCTGAGGAGGGAGGGAGGGAGGCGGAGGCGCGGCTTTTCGATGGAGGTCGCGGCAGAGCGGATTTTTATCCCTCCTGCCGTCCCGACTCCCGCGCGGCGTTTCGTTTTTTGTTTCATTTTTTTGTTTCATTTTTTCTTTTCATTTTCTAGCTAGAAGAAAACTTATTTTTGAAACATTTTCAATATTTATAATAGTATATGTATTTGGATTTTTCTAGATACTAGGGTTCATAAAATGACGCAGTGCAAATGTTTCAGATGTTTCCCATAGCCGCTTTATAAAAATGAGTCGTCCGGTGCCAATTCGCAAGGTAATCGTTTCACAAAAAAATACATTTCATGATGCTTATTAGAAATGATAAATGTCGTATATTAAAGTTGGAAAATGCATCTATGTAACTCCCATAAAACTTGTACATGTGATAGAGCCTTGGCAGTAGGTCGGCACTCCGGCGGTCGTTTTCCCGTCAAACGAAACCAGTATGAAAATGAAAACTTCCTCCGACAATATGGACACATTATCATAAACTATGCCAACGTGAAATCCATGAAACTTCGTACATGATAACTCATTAATTTCTGAAAACACTAGGGCACATAAAATATTTGGGGTATTTCAAGTTTGTTATTTTTCATGCATGGGAGGGCACATAAAATGACACAACACGTGAAGGTGAAACCGGGTTGGATCACAATTTGTGCCCAAACATGGTTTGAAATTATCCTATAACCCAACCAATCACAAAGAGATAAATCCACCGGGCTACCCCTTTCATAAGAACATCTAGGGGGTAGACGATCCAGGCCCACGGATCAGGGTTTTGTAGGAAGAAGCTCTTTGGGACATCGGAATACCTCCAAACCTTCCAATGGACCCTAGCATGTGTATTAAAGTGTGGTGGAATGCTGAAATGTCCAAAACATGGTTCCCAAGCGTGACTCGTTCGCAGACATGCAATGTCACCTAAAAACGAAGGTGTTCTGGAAATTTAATTATTAGGGGGTCAAGAACTCCCCATTTTGGTGAAACCAAGTTAGATCTTGTCACAACTTATGCCCTATAACCCAATCAAGCACAAACCAAGAAAAATATCCACCGGGCTACCCCTTTCATAAGAACATCTAGGGGGGGTAGACGATTCTGGCCCATATAGATCAAGGTTTCATAGGAAGAAGTGTCTCGGAGCATCGAAATACCTCCAAACCCATGCAATGGACCCTAGCATGTGTATTAAAGTGTGGTGGAATGCTGAAATGTCCAAAACAGGGTGCCCAAGCGTAACCCGCTTCGTAGGCATGCACTATCACCGAAAAAACGAAGATCCTGGAATTTAATTGGCTGGGAAGTCCCCGTTTCGTTGAAACCGGGTTGGATCATGTCACAACTTGTGCCCAAACATGGTTTGGAATTATCATATAACCCAACCAAGCACAAACCAAGAGAAAAATCCACCGGGCTACCGCTTTCATAAGAACATCTAGGGGGGTAGACGATCCAGGCCCACAACACAGGGTTTTGTAGGAAGAAGCTCTTCGGGACATTGGAATACCTCTAAACCTTGCAATGGACCCTAGCATGTGTATTAAAGTGTGGTGGAATGCTGAAATGTCCAAACCCTGGTTCCCAAGTGCGACCCGTTTGCAGACATGCGATGTCACCTAAAAACGAAGGTGTTCTGGAAATTTAATTATTAGGGGGTCGAGAACTCCCCATTTCGATGAAACCAGGTTAGATCTTGTCACAACTTATGCCCAAACATGGTTTCGAATTATCCTATAACCCAGCCAGGCACAAACCAAGAGAAAAATGCACCGGGATACACCTTTCATAAGAACATCTAGGAGAGTAGACAATCCAGGCACACGGATCAGGGTTTTGTAGCTAGGAAGAAGCTCTTCGGAGCATCGGAATACATCCAAACCCTAGCAATGGACGACCCTAGCATGTGTATGAAAGTGTGGTGGAATGCTGAAATATCCAAAACCTGGTACCCAAGTCTCACACCCTTCGTAGACATGTGCTATCACCTAAAAACGAAGATCCTAGAATTTAACTATTAGGAGGGCAGGAACTTCCCGTTTCGGTGAAACCGGGTTGGATCTTGTCACAACTTGTGCCCAAACATGGTTTGGAATTATCATATAACCCAACGAAGCACAAACCAAGAGAAAAATCCACCGGGCTACCCCTTTCATAAGAACATCTAGGGGGGTAGACGATCCAGGCCCACGGATTAGGGTTTTGTAGGGAAGAAGCTCTTCGAGACATCGGAATACCTCCAAACCTTGCAATGGACCCTAGCATGTGTATTAAAGTGTGGTGGAATGCTGAAATGTCCAAACCATGGTTCCCAAGTGTGACCCGTTCGCAGACATGCGATGTCACCTAAAAACGAAGGTGTTCTGGAAATTTAATTATTAGGGGGTCGAGAACTCCCCATTTCGGTGAAACCATGTTAGATCTTGTCACAACTTATGCCCAAACATGGTTTCGAATTATCCTATAACCCAACCAAGCACAAACCAAGAGAAAAATCCACCGGGATACACCTTTCATAAGAACATCTAGGGGGGTAGACGATCCAGGCACACGGATCAGGGTTTTGTAGCTAGGAAGAAGCTCTTCGAAGCATAGAAATACATCCAAACCCTTGAAATGGAGGACCCTAGGATGTCTATGAAAGTGTGGTGGAATCCTGAAATGTACAAAACCTGGTACCCAAGTATCACCCCCTTCATAGACATGCGCTATCACCTAAAAACGAAGATCCTGGAATTTAACTATTAGGTGACCGGGAACTCCCCATTTCGGTGAAACCGGGTTGGATCTTGTCACAACTTGTGCCAAAACATGGTTTGAATTATCATATAAACCAACCAAGCACAAACCAAGAGAAAAATCCACCGGGCTACCCCTTTCATAAGAACATCTAGGGGGGTAGACGATCCATGCCCACAGATTAGGGTTTTGTAGGGAAGAAGCTCTTCGAGACATCAGAATACCTCCAAACCTTGCAATGGACCCTATCATGTGTATTAAAGTGTGGTGGAATGCTGAAATGTCCAAAACCTGGTTCCCAAGTGTGACCCGTTCGGAGACATGCGATGTCACCTAAAAACGAAGGTGTTCTGGAAATTTAATTATTAGGGGGTCAAGAACTCCCCATTTCGGTGGAACCAGATTAGATCTTTTCACAACTTATGCCCAAACATGGTTTGGAATTATCCTATAACCCAACCAAGCACAAACCAAGAGAAAACTCCATCGGGCTACCCCTTTCATAAGAACATCTATGGGGTAGACGATTCTAGGCCCACAGATCACGGTTTCATAGGAAGAAGCGCCTCGGAGCATCGGAATACCTCCAAACCCATGAAATGGACCCTAGCATGTGTATTAAAGTGTGGTGGAATGCTGAAATGTCGAAAACATGGTGCCCAAGTGTCACCCTCTTTGCAGACATGCACTATCACCTAAAAACGAAGATCCTGGAATTTAATTGGCCGGGAACTCCCTATTTCGGTGAAACCGGATTGGATCATGACACAACTTGTGCCCAAACATGGCTTGGAATTATCATATAACCCAACCAAGCACAAACCAAGAGAAAAATCCACCGAGCTACCCCTTTCATAAAAACATCTAGGGGTGTAGACGATCTAGGCCCACGGATATGGGTTTTGTAGGAAGAAGCTCTTCTGGACATCGGAATACCTCCAAACCTTGCAATGGACCCTAGCATGTGTATTAAACTGTTGTGGAATGCTGAAATGTCCAAAACCTGGTTCCCAAGTGTGACACGTTCGCAGACATGCGATGTCACCTAAAAACGAAGGTGTTCTGGAAATTTAATTATTAGGGGGTCGCGAACTCCCCATTTTGGTGAAACCATCATAGATCTTGTCACAACTTATGACCAAACATGGTTTGGAATTATCCTATAACCCAACCAAGAACAAACCAAGAGAAAAATCCACCGGGCTACCCCTTACATAAGAACATCTAGGGGGGTAGACGATTCTAGGCCCACAGATCAGGGTTTCATAGGAAGAAGCGCCTCGGAGCATCGGAATACCTCCAACCGCATGCAATGGACCCTAGCATCTGTATTAAAGTGTGGTGCAATGTTGAAATGCCCAAAACAAGGTGCCCAAGTGTCACCCTCTTTGCAGAGATGCACTATCACCGAAAAAACGAAGATATCCTGGAATTTAATTGGCTGGGAAGTCCCCATTTCGATGAAACCGGGTTGAATCATGTCACAACTTGCGCCCAAACATGGTTTGGAATTATCATATAACCCAACCAAGCAAAAACCAAGAGAAAAATCCACCGGGCTACCCCTTTCATAAGAACATCTAGGGGGTAGACGATCTAGACCCACGGATCAGGGTTTGTAGGGAAAAAGCTCTTCGAGACATCGGAATACCTCCAAACCTTGCAATGGACCCTAGAATGTGTATTAAAGTGTGGTGGAATGCAAAAATGTCCAAAACATGGTTCCCAAGTGTGACCCGTTCGCAGACATGCGATGTCACCTAAAAAGAAGGTATTTTGGAAATTTAATTATTAGGGGGTCGAGAACTCCCCATTTCGGTCAAACCGGGTTGGATCATGTCACAACTTGTTCCCAAAAATGGTTCGTAATTATCTTATAACCCAACCAAGCACAAACCAAGAGAAAACTCCATCGGGCTACCCCTTTCATAAGAACATCTAGGGGGGTAGACTATTCTAGGCCCACAGATCAGGGTTTCATAGGAAGAAGCGCCTCGGAGCATCGGAATACCTCCAAACCCATGAAATAGACCCTAGCATGTGTACTAAAGTGTGGTGGAATGATGAAATGTCGAAAACATGGTCCCCAAGTGTCACCCTCTTTGCAGACATGCACTATCACCTAAAAACAAAGATCCTGGAATTTAATTGGCCGGGAACTCCCTGTTTCGGTAAAACCGGGTTGAATCCTGTCACAACTTGTGCCCAAACATGGTTTGGAATTATCATATAATCCAACCAAGCACAAACCAAGAGAAAAATCCACCGGGCTACCCCTTTCATAAGAACATCTAGGGCGTGGACGATCCAGGCCCACGGATTAGGGTTTTGTGGGAAGAAGCTCTTTGGGACATGGGTATAACTCCAAACCTTACAATGGACCCTAGCATGTGTATTAAAGTGTGGTGGAATGCTGAAAATTCCAAAACATGGTTCCCAAGCGTGACCCGTTCGCAGACATGTGATGTCACCTAAAAACGAAGGTGTTGTGGAAATTTAATTATTAGGGGGTCGAGAACTCCCCATTTCGGTGAAACCATGTTAGATCTTGTCACAACTTATGCCCCAACATGGTATGGAATTATCATATAACCCAACGAAGCACAAACCAAGAGAAAAACCCACCGGGCTACCCCTTTCATAAGAACATCTAGGGGGGTAAACGATTTTGGGCCCACAGATTAGGGTTTCATCGGAAGATGCGCCTCGGAGCATCAGAATACCTCCAAACCCATGAAATGGACCCTAGAATGTGTATTAAAGTATGGTGGAATGCTTAAATGTCCAAAACATGGTCCCAAGTGTAACCCGCTTCGCAGACATGCACTATTATCGAAAAAACGAAGATATCCTAGAATTTAATTGGCCGGGAACTCCGCGTTTCGGTGAAACCGGGTTGGATCATGTAACAACTTGTGCCCAATCATGGTTTGGAATTATCATATAACCCAACCAAGCACAAAACAAGAGAAAAATCCACCGTGCTACCCCTTTCATATGAACATCTAGGGTGGTAGACGATCCAGGCCCACAGATTAGGGGTTTTGTAGGAAGAAGCTCTCCGGGACATCGAAATACCTCCAAAACCTTGCAATGGACCCTAGCATGTGTATTAAAGTGTGGTGGAATACTTAAATGTCCAAAACATTGTTCCCAAGTGTGACCCATTCGCAGACATGCGATGTCACCTAAAAACGAAGGTGTTCTGGAAATTTAATTATTAGGGGGTCAAGAACTCCCCATTTCAGTGAAACCATGTTAGATCTTGTCACAAATTATGCCCAAACATGGTTGGAATTATCCTATAACCCAATCAAGCACAAACCAAGAGAAAAATCCACCGGGCTACCCCTTTAATAAGAACATCTAGGGGGGTGGACGATTCAGGGTCCACCGATAAGGGTTTCATAGGAAGAAGCGCCTCAGAGCATCGGAATACCTCCAAACCCATGCAATGGACCCTAGCATGTGTATTAAAGTGTGGTGGAATGCTGAAATGTCTAAAACATGGTGCCCAAGTGTCACCCTCTTTGCAGACATGCACTATCACCGAAAAAACAAAGATATCCTTGAATTTAATTGGCCGGGAACTCCCCGTTTTGGTGAAACCAGGTTGGATCATGTCACAACTTGTGCCCAAACATGCTTTGGAATTATAATATAAACCAACCAAGCACAAACATAGAGAAAAATCCACCGGGCTACCCCTTTCATAAGAACATCTAGGGGGGTAGACGATCCAGGCCCACGGATCAGGGTTTTGTAGGAAGAACCTCTTTGGGACATCGGACTACCTCCAAACCTTGCAATGGACCCTAGAATGTGTACTAAAGTGTGGTGGAATGCTGAACTGTCCAAAACATGGTTCCCAAGCGTGACCCGTTCGCAGACATGCGATGTCACCTAAAAACGAAGGTGTTCTGGAAATTTAATTATTAGGGTTTCGAGAACTCCCCATTTCGGTGAAACCAGGTTAGTTCTTGTCACAACTTATGCCCAAACATGGTTTGAAATTATCCTATAACCCAACCAAGCACACACCAAGAGAAAAATCCACCGGGCTACCCCTTTCATAGGAACATCTAGGGGGGGTAGACGATTTTGGGCCCATATAGATCAGGGTTTTATAGGAAGAAGCGCCCCAGAGCATTAGAATACCAACAAACCCATGCAATGGACCCTAGCATGTGTATTGAAGTGTGGTGGAATGCTGAAGTGTCAAAAACATGGTGCCCAAGTGTAACCCGCTTTGTAGGCATGCACTATCAGAGAAAAAACAAAGATCCTAGAATTAAATTGGCTGGGAACTCCCCGCGTTTCGGTGAAACCGGGTTGGATCATGTCACAATTTGTGCCCAAACATGGTTTGTAATTATCATATAACCCAACCAAGCACAAACCAAGAGAAAAATCCACCGGCCTACCCCTTTCATAAGAACATCTAGGGGGTAGACGATCCAGGCCCACGAATCAGGGTTTTGTAGGAAGAAGCTCTTTGGGACATCGGAATACCTCCAAACCTTTCAATGGACCCTAGCATGTGTATTAAAGTGTGGTGGAATGCGGAAATGTCCAAAACATGGTTCCCAAGCGTGACCCGTTCGCAGACATGTGATGTCACCTAAAAACGAAGGTGTTCTAGAAATTTAATTATTAGGGGGTCGAGAACTCCCCATTTTGGTGAAACCAGGTTAGATCTTGTCACAACTTATGCCCTATAACCCAACCAAGCACAAACCAAGAGAAATATCCACCGGGCTACCCCTTTCATAAGAACATCTAGGGGGGTAGACGATTCTGGCCCATATAGATTAGGGTTTCATAGGAAGAAGCGTCTCGGAGCATCGAAATACCTCCAAACCCATGCAATGGACCCTAGCATGTGTATTAAAGTGTGGTGGAATGCTGAAATGTCCAAAACATGGTGCCCAAGCGTAACCCGCTTCGTAGGAATGCGCTATCACCGAAAAAACAAAGATCCTGGAATTTAATTGGCTTGGAAGTCCCCGTTTCGTTGAAACCGGGTTGGATCATGTCACAACTTGTGCCCAAACATGGTTTGGAATTATCATATAACCCAACCAAGCACAAACCAAGAGAAAAATCCACCGGGCTACCCCTTTCATAAGAACATCTAGGGGGGTAGACGATCCAGGCCAACAGATCAGGGTTTTGTAGAAGAAGCTCTTCGGGACATTGGAATACCTCCAAACCTTGCAATGGACGCTAGCATGTGTATTAGAGTGTGGTGGAATGCTGAAATGTCCAAACCCTGGTTCCCAAGTGCGACCCGTTCGCAGACATGCGATGTCACCTAAAAATGAAGGTGTTCTGGAAATTTAATTATTAGGGGGTCGAGAACTCCGCATTTCGGTGAAACCAGGTTAGATCTTGTCACAACTTATGCCCAAACATGGTTTCGAATTATCCTATAACCCAGCCAGGCACAAACCAAGAGAAAAATCCACCGGGATACACCTTTCATAAGAACATCTAGGAGAGTAGACAATCGAGGCACACGGATCAGGGTTTTGTAGCTAGGAAGAAGCTCTTCGGAGCATCGGAATACATCCAAACCCTTGCAATGGACGACACTAGCATGTGTATGAAAGTGTGGTGGAATGCTGAAATGTCCAAAACCTGGTACCCAAGTCTCACACCCTTCATAGACATGTGCTATCACCTAAAAACAAAGATCCTAGAATTTAACTATTAGGGGGGCGGGAACTTCCCGTTTCGGTGAAACCGGGTTGTATATTGTCACAACTTGTGCCCAAACATGGTTTGGAATTATCATATAACCCAACGAAGCACAAACCAAGAGAAAAATCCACCGGGCTACCCCTTTCATAAGAACATCTAGGGGTGTAGATGATCCAGGCCCACGGATCAGGGTTTTGTAGGGAAGAAGCTCTTCGAGACATCGGAATACCTCCAAACCTTGGAATGGACCCTAGAATGTCTATTAAATTGTGGTGGAATGCTGAAATGTCCAAACCCTGGTTCCCAAGTGTGACCCGTTCGCAGACATGCGATGGCACCTAAAAATGAAGGTGTTCTGGAAATATAATTATTAGGGGGTCGAGAACTCCCCATTTCGGTGAAACCAGGTTAGATCTTGTCACAACTTATGCCCAAACATGGATTGGAATTATCCTATAACCCAACCAAGCACAAACCAAGAGAAAAATCCATCGGGCTACCCCTTTCATAAGAACATCTAGGTGGGTAGACGATTCTGGGCCCACAGATCAGGGAAGATGCGCCTCGGAGTGTCAGAATACTTCCAAACCCATGAAATGTACCATAGAATGTGTATTAAAGTGTGATGGAATGCTGAAATGTCCAAAACATGGAGCCCAAGTGTCACCCTCTTTGCAGACATGCACTATCATCGAAAAAACAAAGATATCCTAGAATTTAATTGGCCGGGAACTCCCCGTTTCGGTGAAACCGGGTTGGATCATGTCACAACTTGTGCCCAAACATGGTTTGGAATTATCATATAACCCAACCAAGCACAAACTAAGAGAAAAATCCACCGAGCTACCCCTTTCATATGAACATCTAGGGGTGTAGACGATCCAGGCCCATGGATCAGGGCTTTGTAGGAAGAAGCTCTTCGGGACAACGGAATACCTCCAAACCTTGCAATGGACACTATCATGTGTATTGAAGTGTGGTGGAATGCTGAAATGTCCAAACCCTGGTTCCCAAGTGTGACCCGTTCGCAGACATGCGATGTTACCTAAAAACGAAGGTGTTTTGGAAATTTAATTATTAGGGGGTCGAGAACTCCCCATTTCGGTGAAACCAGGTTAGATCTTTTCACAAATTATACCCAAAAATGGTTTAGAATTATACTATAACCCAACCAAGAACAAATCAAGAGAAAAATCCACCAGGCTAGCCCTTTCATAAGAACATCTAGGGGGGTAAACGATTCTAGGCCCACAGATCAGGATTTCATAGGAAGAAGTGCCTCAGAGCATCGGTATACTTCCAAACCCATGAAATGGACCCTAGCATGTGTATTAAAGTGTGGTGGAATGCTGAAATGTCCAAAATATGGTGCCCAAGTGTAACCCGCTTCGTAGGCACGCACTATCACAGAAAAACGAAGATCCTGGAATTTAATTGGCCAGGAACTCCCCATTTCGGTGAAACCAGGTTGGATCATGTCACAACTTGTGCCCAAACATGGTTTGGAATTAACATATAACCAACCAAGCACAAACCAAGAGAAAAATCCACCGGGCTACCCCTTTCATAAGAACATCTAGGGGGGTCGACGATCCAGGCCCACGGATCAGGGGTTTTGTAGGAAGAAGCTCTTCGGGACATCGAAATACCTTAAAAACCTTGCAATGGACCCTAGCATGTGTATTAAAGTGTAACATCCCAAAAATCATGTTTCAAAAACTCATTCATTTCATCCTTGCATCATTCATTCATATAGGGTTTTTCTCAAAATCATTTAGAGGCAGAAGTTTGAGCTATGATTTCATGTGGGCAAATTGTCTCAATTGGCCACCACCCTTTGGGATTTGTTGTCCATGACCTTGTTTGCTTGCCTCCATGATTGGAAAGATTAGGAGTAGCATTTAAACCCAAGATTCCAAATTTAGAAATAGTTTCAAACCCCTATTTCAAATATTTGCAACTAGAGCAAATCTCTGTTTATTTTGAAACCCAAGCTTGTCAAAGCCTTTGCAAGGTAACCACTAGGATATTTGATTGTTTATGAACCCACAGAACCCTACAAAAATCCCCAAAGCAGTTTGAATTCAAAAGGATTTGAATTCATATCAAATTCTATTCAGAAAATGGAATTAGAAAAAGAAAAGGCCTAAAAAGAAAAAGGGCGGCGGCAGAATCGCCCAGCAAAACAAGCCCAATGAGCCCACCCGGGATCTCCTTTTCCTTCTCACGCTGAAGACGCGTTAAGTCGTGAGACAGACCCCACCGCCACCTCGCACTCTTCACGACGTGGCGGGCCGGTCCACGTCGCCCTCGTCTTCCCAGACCGCGCCGACGACACGTGCCTGCAGCAATGATGGCCGGTAATGGCGGCGTAAATGGGCATTTATCCTCGGCGTTTCTGCCGATTCCCGGCTATAAGATCCTCTACGCCTCGCGATCTTTTTCCCCAAACACCTCACTCACTCCGCCACCAGTGTCCTCAATCAGCTTTGCCCACCATGACAGAGCCTCTCCGACGACGATTCCGGTGAGTCAGAGCTCCCCTCGCCTCTCGTTCTACGATCGACTCAGCATGTCTTGGCGCACCTCCGACCTCACTAGTCCGTCTTGTACTGCCCAGTCGCGCCGGTTCCACTTGACACCGCGAGCACCGACGGCGACATCTACTCCGACGAGTTTTTCCGGAAGGTACAGACCGCCCCTCGCCTTTCCGTTCACGCTCACTACTTCGCCTTGACCCTGTGAATCTAACCGTGTCCTCGCCTTGCCTTGGGGTGATCCACAGCGACGTCCACGACGACCACCCGACACACCCGACGCCGCCACGAACTCCGGTGAGCAATCGCAGCCGTGCCCGAGCGCCCCTTGACCAACCGCAAGTACGACGAGCTTCGCCGTGACCTCCTGAGCCCGGTGAGCTACTCCTCCTTCTCCCTCTCCGTCTGCATCGTCGGCAACGTCATCGACCGACAGTTCCGCCGCCGGTAGCCACCGCTCCGCCGCCAGTTCTTGGCCAGAGAAATAGCAGCCGTTAGATCTGTATCGTAGCGCTAGGATAGATCCACTTAACCCCGAAGCGGTACGCGATCTGAGCCGCTAGATTTCATTTAGATCCTACGGCTGTGGAGCTCGATCCAGTGCGAAACGGTACGGGCGAATAAGAGCATGACGCGTGGCTAGGTTAGATCTGAAAATAGATTTAAAACCAGAAATTTGATCCAAATTCAAATGCCTATATCTTTTGAATCCCACGTTAGAATTTTGCAAACTTTATACCGTTGGATTCAGAAAAACAAGACCTTTCTGCCTATCCTTTTTGTTTAGCAAATAGTAACCATTAGATGTGCTTAAATTGCAGAGACTTGTTTGAGGCCTTTTTGAATATAAGTTTAGTTTAGTATTTTATTTTTAGGGCTATTTAAGTTGTCTTGGCTATTTTGTGACTTGTTTAGTTTCTGTATTCATGCACTTGCTTGGTTGAGTTTTCAAAAATCATCACTTGGTAGATTCATGCATGCATGCATTCATACTATTTCTTGTTTGTATATATTTGTGTGTAATTGTGTGCTACCACTTTGTGTGTAGATTTTGCTAGTGATTGTGATTGTGACGAGTGCTACTCTCCACACTACCAAGGCAAGTGATATCTTCATGAATATTCCATACCTATATTTTATACTTGCATTAGATATATTTTGTTAGGACTTGCATGCTACTTTTGTCAATTGATGATGGGAAATCCTATTTAGAATAGAATGCTAGAATTGCTAGGAGAATTCCCTAAAGATAAGTTGCCATGCCATGCTTAGCCTAGCTACTAGAAAACAAGGGTGGTTTATATATTCACACTATGGAAAAATATTCTAAGTCTAAGGACTTGTTTTTATTTAACAAAACAACTAAGTTAATGAATCACCTGGGTGGAATGGAAAGAATGGGATATGTTGAGTGGTTACACAAGGCCAGGGGTACTGGTGAACCTTGTGTATCTCACTTGTGGATGGCCACCCAGGAACAAAGAGATTTGAGTTGTCAAATGTTGAGAAGCTTCAAGTGCAACCACTTGGTAATATGGGCTCTGCCATGATCTTAGGATGCTGGAACTTAGTCTCTTGGACAGTGGGTGGTAGATGGGTTGATAGGTTGGAGCGCGTCCATTTGACTAAGGAAAGGCTACTGAAGGATCATGTCTTGGGAAACCAAGGCTTGTGGGGAAAGTGCACCACCTCTGCAGTGTAAAACCTAAGTACTTAGCCATGTCCCTGGTAAAGGACAATTTGAGCATCAAGACATGGAAACTTCAAGAATCTCATCACTCCAATTTCTGAATAAAACTTGTGGGTGAACAAGGGTTAAAGGATCTTCAGTCTTTGATTGGTAGATGCCCTGGATCTTCAGTCTTTGATTGGTAGATGCCTTGGGATAGTCTTTGCCAAGCAAAAATTTAGTATTTTCAAAAAGTTAAGGAAAAATCTATTTTGAGCAATGCAAGCCTAAGCTCCACCAGCCAAATGCATATAGTATAATAGTCCACTTAAATATATACTAAGGTATCACTTGCCAATACTATTCCAAAGTATTGACCCTCTGTGGCTGTAACTTATGATGTTGCAGGTTACTCTGATGCTGAATAGGAGTCATGAGTCTACACTCAACATGCTTGCCTGTGGCACATGAAGATGAAGACTTATGTTTATTTACTTATTCCATAAACTCTTGTATTAGGCCTTTGGCCATGAGTTGTAAAAGACTATGTGTTATCTCTGGAATGACTGTAATAAACGACCTTTGTATCTGTGTACTTCATCTTAAACTGTGGATGCTAGCATTGATCCAGGACTAGCATTGCAATCACAGGGATCTTTTCCTGTAATAAGGAGGGATCTTACAGATGGTATCAGAGCACTGTGTTGCCTGTAGGATTATGACCCTAGGATTGGAAACCACTAAGGAAAATTTTAACTTCTTCTACACTTGTCTATTCTTCTCGTAAACTTTTCTAATCTTCTCATTCTCATCTCTATTTGTAGATGAACTCCGTCAACGAAGCCGTGAAGAAAGGACCACTCATGACCATGACTTTGGAGTGTGAGACTGAGTTTCCCAAGATTCTCAAGGACCTCATGGAAACCATGGGAGTACATGGTGCAGCAGTGTACAAAGGCTTTCCAGTGATGGAGGATGGAGTGGAGTATTGGTGGGTGCAACTTCACTTGTACAAGAATAAGGAAGACAACCACAAAGAAAAGGGCTTCTGCATGTACACCAACACTTTTATGCACACCACATTCTTTGAGTCAGCAAAAGAAGCAGCTTGGAAGACTATCAAGGAACTAAGTGCTAGAGTCAAGTGCAAGATGCTCAACCTCCAAAAGACTTAGAGAAAGAGAAGGAACATACCCAAGAGTTGGAAATCACCAACCAATCCTTAAGAGGAGATATTATAGACTTAGTGATAGAAGCATGTGAACAAGATAGGGTGATTGCCACTAGGAACATTGTGTTAGCCACAGATCCAATGAGATAGGATTGTAAGCGCGCCGTTAGTTGGACCGCCACCTATCACCTTATTTTCCAAAAGGATACCTTAAATAAGTTTGAACCTTGGTTGATGTAATGGATTCTTGTATGCATGACTTGTATAATTTTTGTGTGTCCCAAGAATGTGTTTGAATGTTTGTCTTGTTTATCTTAAATTGTGTTGTTCTAACTTTTTCAATCTTATAAATAGATGCCTATTGCCATCAGCACTGTTGAGGAGTTCCAGGCTACCCGTTTTGGTCCTCGTATCGTAGAGCTTACTACTTTACTCGATCTCCCTCTTCCTATCATTACGGTGCACCCACTCACCAAGTTTGAGAGGAAGGACCTTTGGGGCTTCAAGGTGAACCAGCCAGGACGCCAGACTGAGCCTACCACGGAGGCCATCGTCTTCAAGCTTATGCACGATGTGGGGAGAGAGGCATAGAGGTTGTAATGCAGGATCCGATAGGGACGGTTAGGACGTCACTCCCGACAGGTTAGAGGCACTCACTTCCACGCCTTCGGAAGGCGTGATGACGACGGAGAGTCCATCGACTTTGAGGACGACTCGAGGGTCACAGCAGAGCCGATACGCCTGTACCTCCAGGACTTAGAGACTCTTATTAGGCACGTGGATACCGATAGGACCAACGTCATGCTTAGTAATGACGAGCTCTAGGTGCAGCTTCGCGAGAAGGACAAGCTCTTTGCGCAGCAGGACGAGATAGTCAAGGAGATGGAGACGAAGTTCGAGACCCAAGACCGTAAGTTCAAGAGTCAAGAGAAGCGTGTCAGGATAGGAACAAGAGGATTCGTGATATGACCGAGGAACCGCAGTCCAAGGACTTGAGTTAGAGCAGCAGCAGACAGTGATTGAGAGGCTTCGTTCCCAGAAGAGGGCTCTCAAGGCCAAGATCGACTCTTTGACCACTACCATCGAGGAGAACAAGACCGCAATGGAGAACGCAGGTCTTACCTTTGTCGAGGAGGAGATTGATGCCGACGAGTAGATTTGACTACTCAGTTATCTTTATTTACCGCACTTGTTATTTGTGAACTTATTGTTGGACCATCCGACATGTGGATGGCTTGCCACTTGTGTGTTTGCACTTTGAGACTTTTTGTTATCTTGTTGTTTAGCTTTATCCTTGTGTTGCATGCTATATGTCTGCTTGTGTGATGTATTGTGCATAAATCATGTAAGGGTATCTCATTCTTATCTCTATATGAATAAACCACCGATGCCTCCCGTCAGCGCAAACACCAACCCCAACCCCAACATTACCCGAAATGCAACAAATGATGAATGCTAAACACGCTTATGCAAATGATGACGACGCTCATCCGAACCAACAACAACAACCCCAATAACAATAACAACCACAACACCAACCCTCCCGGTTTTGATATGCTCACCAGATTTCTGCGTCTGAGGCCAGCTAAGTTTTCGGGAACGACTGATCCCATGGTGGCCAATGATTGGCTACGTTCTGTGAACAAAGACTTAGTGACCGTGGGATGCACAGATGCTGAAAAGGTCAGGTTCGCAGCACATCTGTTGGAAGGACCAGCCGCATGGTGGGACAACTTCAGATTACCGCCTATTGATGAAGTGACTTGGGCTATCTTTGAAGATGGATTTCAGACTACACATATCTCACCAGGAATGATGAGCCTGAAAAGAAGGAATTTCACAACTCAAGCGCCACCACAGTGGCTGAATATATTGAAGAGTTCAACAATTTGGCGCTATGCACCGGATGAGGTTGACCGATGCCAAAAGGAAGGAAAAGTTTCGGAAAGCTTGAATGACGAACTGAATCTGCTTGGTCTGTGGCATATGTTCCAACTTATCAGTCACTGTGTGACAAGGCTGTTATTGTGGAGAATAAAATGAAGCAAGTCGAGAGTAGAAAGAGGAAACACTCTGACAAGCATAGCTCGGATCGTCTCATAAACGATCTCACTATGATGATAGTGTGTCAGGATCCCACAAGCATGGGAAGTTTAACAAGCACCACAACCACAACCGTCATGACAACAAGCATCATCGCAGTCATGACAATGATAAGTACAAGAACCACAAGAGTGGATATAAGAGCCACCATAGTGGAAGTGGAAGTGGAAGTCAACCTAAGAAGGACAACAGTCAGGTTGAATGCTTCAAATGCAAGAAGCTGGGGCATTATGCTAATGAGTGCCCTGAGAAGAACGTTGAAGGACCTAACAAGCCCAATCCTTTTCAGAAAGGACAGGTTAACCACATCAATGTGGAGGAGGTCTATGAAGAACCTGATGCCGTTGCTGGTAAGTTCAGACTCAATTCCATCTCAGCATTTGTACTCTTTGACACTGGTGCATCTCATTCATTCATATCAAAAGCGTTTGTTGATATAAATGGGTTTGCATCTGAAAACATTGGGTGTCCGATAAAAGTTAGCTCTCCGGAGGGGATATGATAGTGAGTCTTGGATGCCAGGATCTAGTCATAGAGATCGGAAAACATAAGTTTCCAGTAAACCTAATAATCCTAAATTCCCAAGGATTGGATGTAATTTTGGGAATGGATTGGATGGCTAAGTATGAGGGAGTACTAGATTGTGCAAATCGCACAATTTCACTCACAACCCCTGAAGGTAAGAGGATAACATTTAAGTCCAAATTTAAATCTAAAGGAAGCAAGCTAAATTCTCTTAAGGGGGTTAGCATGGACAGTGTGCCAATTGTGTTTGAGTATCCGGATGTGTTCCCAGAAGAGTTACCGGGAATGCCACCAGATAGAGACGTGGAGTTTATAATAGATTTGGAACCAGGTTCTGGACCAAGGGCAAAAAGGCCTTATAAAATGTCAGTTGACGAACTTAAGGAACTCAAGAAACAACTTGGAGAACAATTGCAGAAAGGATTCATCCAGCCAAGTTCTTCATCTTCGGGAGCTCCAGTTTTGTTTGTAGAAAGGAGAGCGAACTCAAAGGTTATGCATAGATTACCGTTCTCTCAACGAGGTAACCATCAAGAACAAGTATCCTTTGCCAAGAATAAATGACTTGTTTGATCAGCTAGAAGGAGCATGTGTGTTCTCGAAGATTGATCTTCGGTCAGGCTATTTTCAACTCAAGATAAGAGAGCAAGACATACCTAAAACAGCATTTACCACGAGGTATGGATTGTATGAGTACACTGTGATGCCTTTTGGTTTAACCAACGCTCCGGCATACTTCATGAATATGATGAACAAAGTGTTCATGGAATTTCTCGACAAGTTCGTTGTCGCTTTCATCGATGACATCTTAGTCTACTCCAAGAGCAAGGAAGAGCATGAAAGACATCTACGCTTGATACTTGAGAAACTAAGGAACATAAGCTTTATGCCAAATTCAGCAAGTGTGAGTTTTGGTTAGAGGAAGTTGGATTTCTTGGTCATGTTATGACAAAGGATGGTGTAGATTGATCCTGCTAAAGTTTCGTTGTGATGTAATGGGAATCTCCTAAGAATGTAAAAGAGGTTCGTAGTTTCCTTGGTTTAGCAGGTTACTACGTAAGATTCATTGAAAATTTTTCTAAGGTTGCTAAACCAATGATGTAATTGTTAAAGAAAGATAAGAAATTTGCTTGGTCCAAGGATGTGAACTCAGCTTTCAAGAATTAAAGAAGAGACTTGTGTCAAGACCAAGATCAGGTTGCCTACCAGATTTGGAAAAGGATTTCCAAGTATATTGTGATGCTTCTCATCAAGGATTAGGTGCCGTACTTATGCAAGGCGGAAAAGTTGTGGCTTATGCCTCGAGACAACTCAAAACTCATGAAGTAAATTATCCTACTCATGATTTAGAGTTAGCCGCTGTAGTCCATGCACTCAAAACATGGAGACATTACCTTTTGGGAAAACGTTGTGAAGTATTCATCGACCATAAAAGCTTGAAATATATCTTCACCCGTATGGAGATCAATATGAGACAAAGAAGATGGCTAGAACTTATCAAGGATTACGACTTGAATTTGCAATACCACCCCGGTAAAGCAAATGTAGTAGCAGATGCCCTAAGTCGTAAAGCGTTTGTAAATGGCCTTACCAAAGGTGAATTGCCAGATGACTTGTGTAAGCAATTCAAGGAACTCAGGTTGGAGATTGTGCCGGAAGGACATCTCATGTCTTTGGATGTTCAACCCACTCTGTTGGATAAGATTAAAGAAGCCCAAAAGACGGATAAAGAGATCGAAGAGATCAAGGAAAGGATTAGCCAAGGGAAAGCTAAAAGTTTCCATATGGACGAACAAGGTACTTTATGGCGAGAAACGATTTGTGTTCCACAAGATCCGGAAATGCGGAAACTGATTTTACAAGAAGCCCATAACTCTCCGTATTCTATTCACCCGGGAAACACCAAAATGTATATGGATATGAAAGAAAGGTTTTGGTGGAACAATCTTAAAAGGGACATCGCCGAACACATTGCCTTGTGTGACGTGTGTAGTAGAGTGAAAGCGGAGCATCAGAAACCAGCAGGTTTGCTTCAACCAATGCCTATTCCTGAATGGAAGTGGGAAAATATTGGTATGGATTTCATTACCGGATTACCAAGGACCAGGTCGGTATGATTCCATATGGTGATAGTAGATCGCCTAACTAAAGTGGCTCATTTTATACCCGTAAAGACAACTTATACCAGTGCAAAGTTAGCCAAAATCTACATGAGCAGAATTGTATGCCTTCACGGAGTACCTAAGAGTATTGTGTCTGATAGAGGAACTCAATTCACTTCTCACTTTTGGAGACAGCTTCATGAATCTCTAGGAACGAGGTTGGAATTCAGCTTGCTTTCATCCTCAAACTGATGGACAAACAGAAAGGACTAATCAAATTATTGAAGACATGTTGAGGGCATGTGCCCTAGACTATGGGGCAAGTTGGGATGAAAGTCTGCCTTACGCAGAGTTCTCTTACAACAACAGTCACCAATCTAGTATTGGGATGGCACCATTCGAGTTTCTATACGGAAGAAAGTGTACCACCCCATTGCTATGGAATGGTGTGGGAGAAAGAAGTTTGTTTGGACCAGATCTTATCAAAGACGCCGAAGAAAAGGTCAAATTGGTTAGAGACAGATTGAAGATAGCACAGTCTCGACAGAAAAGCTACGCAGATGCTAAGCGTAGAGAAGTCACTTACGAAGTTGGGGATAGAGCTTATCTTAGAGTATCACCACTTCGTGGAGTAAAAAGATTTGGAGTCAAAGGAAAGTTAGCACCAAGATATGTAGGACCATTCAACATACTAAGTCGCAAGGGAGAAGCTGCATATGAAATCGAACTGCCAGCATCTTTATTAGCAGTCCATAATGTTTTTCATGTGAGCCAGCTCAAGAAATGTCACCCAGAAATGGAAGAAACATCTTTGAAAGATACCATATCTTTGGAAGAAGTTCAACTAGAAAGTGATCTCACCTATGAAGAAAAGCCTGTCAAGATTCTTGAGACCACAGAAAGAGTCGCAAGGACAAAAACCATCAAGTTTGGAAAGTACAATGGAACCATCATTCCGAAGAAGAAGCAACATGGGAGAGAGAAGACGATCTTCGGAAAGACCACCCTCACCTATTTGCTAGCCAATCCAAATCTCGAGGGCGAGATTCATTTTAAGGGGGTTAGATTTGTAACATCCCAAAAATCATGTTTCAAAAACTCATTCATTTCATCCTTGCATCATTCATTCATATAGGGTTTTCTCAAAATCATTTAGGCGTAAGTTTGAGCTATGATTTCATGTGGGCAAATTGTCTCAATTGGCCACCACCCTTTGGGATTTGTTGTCCATGACCTTGTTTGCTTGCCTCCATGATTGGAAAGATTAGGAGTAGCATTTAAACCCAAGATTCCAAATTTAGAAATAGTTTCAAACCCCTATTTCAAATATTTGCAACTAGAGCAAATCTCTGTTTATTTTGAAACCCAAGCTTGTCAAAGCCTTTGCAAGGTAACCACTAGGATATTTGATTGTTTATGAACCCACAGAACCCTACAAAAATCCCCAAAGCAGTTTGAATTCAAAAGGATTTGAATTCATATCAAATTCTATTCAGAAAATGGAATTAGAAAAAGAAAAGGCCTAAGAAAAGAAAAGGGCCGAGCGGCCAGAATCTGGCCCAGCAGCAAAACAAGCCCAGCGAGCCCACCCGGGGATCTCCTTTTCCTTCTCACACGCGTGAGCGCACGCGTTAAGTCGCTGACAGACAGACCCCACCGCCACCTCGCACTCTTCGCGACGAAGGCCCGTCCACGCCGCCTCGTCTTCCCAGACCGCGCCGACGACCACGTCGCTGCAGCGATGATGGCACGTGACGTAAATGGGCATTTATCCTCGGCGCTTCTGTCGATTCCCCGGCTATAAGATCCTCTCTGCCTCGCGATCTTTTTCCCCCAAACACCTCACTCACTCCGCCACCAGGCTGTCCTCAATCAGCTTTGCCCCGCCGCAGACAGAGCCTCTCCGACGATCGATTCCGGTGAGTCTAGAGCTCCCCTCTGCCTCTCGTTCTTACGATCTGACTCAGCATGTCTTGGCGCACCTCCTGACCTCACTAGTCCGTCTTGTACTGCCCCAGGTTGCCGGTTCCACTTGACACCGCGAGCACCGACGGCGACATCTACTCCGACGAGTTTTTCCGGAAGGTACATACCGCCCCTCGCCTTTCCGTTCACGCTCACTACTTCGCCTTGACCCTGTGAATCTAACCGTGTCCTCGCCTTGCCTTGGGGTGATCCACAGCGACGTCCACGACGACCACCCGACACACCCGACGCCGCCACGAACTCCGGTGAGCAATCGCAGCCGTGCCCGAGCGCCCCTTGACCAACCGCAAAATGCAGCGAGCCGCGTGACCTCCTGAGCCGGTGAGCTACTCCTCCTTCTCCTCTCCGTCTGCATCGCCGGCAACGTCATCGACCGATTCGCCGCGGTAGCCACCGCTCGCCGCCAGTTCTTGGCGGAGAAATAGCCGTTAGATCGTATCGTAGCGCTAGGATAGATCCACTTAACCCGAAGCGATGCGCGATCTGAGCTAGATTTCATTTAGATCCTACGGCTGTGGAGCTCGATCCAAAGGTAATGCAGGCGAATAAGAGCATGACGCGTGGCTAGGTTAGATCTGAAAATAGATTTAAAACCAGAAATTTGATCCAAATTCAAATGCCTATATCTTTTGAATCCCACGTTAGAATTTTGCAAACTTTATACCGTTGGATTCAGAAAAACAAGACCTTTCTGCCTATCCATTAAGATTAGCAAATAGTAACCATTAGATGTGCTTAAATTGCAGATACTTGTTTGAGGCCTTTTTGAATATAAGTTTAGTTTAGTATTTTATTTTTAGGGCTATTTAAGTTGTCTTGGCTATTTTGTGACTTGTTTAGTTTCTGTATTCATGCACTTGCTTGGTTGAGTTTTTCAAAAATCATCACTTGGTAGATTCATGCATGCATGCATTCATACTATTTCTTGTTTGTATATATTTGTGTGTAATTGTGTGCTACCACTTTGTGTGTAAATTTTGCTAGTGATTGTGATTGTGATTTAGTGCTACTCTCCACACTACCAAGGCAAGTGATATCTTCATGAATATTCCATACCTATATTTTATACTTGCATTAGATATATTTTGTTAGGACTTGCATGCTACTTTTGTCAATTGATGATGGGAAATCCTATTTAGAATAGAATGCTAGAATTGCTAGGAGAATTCCCTAAAGATAAGTTGCCATGCCATGCTTAGCCTAGCTACTAGAAAACAAGGGTGGTTTATATATTCACACTATGGAAAAATATTCTAAGTCTAAGGACTTGTTTTTATTTAACAAAACAACTAAGTTAATGAATCACCTGGGTGGAATGGAAAGAATGGGATATGTTGAGTGGTTACACAAGGCCAGGGTACCGTGAACCTTGTGTATCTCACTTGTGGATGGCCACCCAGGAACAAAGAGATTTGAGTTGTCAAATGTTGAGAAGCTTCAAGTGCAACCACTTGGTAATATGGGCTCTGCCATGATCTTAGGATGCTGGAACTTAGTCTCTTGGACAGTGGGTGGTAGATGGGTTGATAGGTTGGAGCGTCCATTTGACTAAGGAAAGGCTATGAAGGATCATGTCTTGGGAAACCAAGGCTTGTGGGGAAAGTGCACCACCTCTGCAGAGTGTAAAACCTAAGTACTTAGCCATGTCCCTGGTAAAGGACAATTTGAGCATCAAGACATGGAAACTTCAAGAATCTCATCACTCCAATTTCTGAATAAAACTTGTGGGTGAACAAGGGTTAAAGGATCTTCAGTCTTTGATTGGTAGATGCCCTGAGTGGATCTTCAGTCTTTGATTGGTAGATGCCTTGGGATAGTCTTTGCCAAGCAAAAATTTAGTATTTTCAAAAAGTTAAGGAAAAATCTATTTTGAGCAATGCAAGCCTAAGCTCCACCAGCCAAATGCATATAGTATAATAGTCCACTTAAATATATACTAAGGTATCACTTGCCAATACTATTCCAAAGTATTGACCTCTGTGGCTGTAACTTATGATGTTGCAGGTTACTCTGATGCTGAATAGGAGTCATGAGTCTACACTCAACATGCTTGCCTGTGGCACATGAAGATGAAGACTTATGTTTATTTACTTATTCCATAAACTCTTGTATTAGGCCTTTGGCCATGAGTTGTAAAAGACTATGTGTTATCTCTGGAATGACTGTAATAAACGACCTTTGTATCTGTGTACTTCATCTTAAACTGTGGATGCTAGCATTGATCCAGGACTAGCATTGCAATCACAGGGATCTTTTCCTGTAATAAGGAGGGATCTTACAGATGGTATCAGAGCACTGTGTTGCCTGTAGGATTATGACCCTAGGATTGGAAACCACTAAGGAAAATTTTAACTTCTTCTACACTTGTCTATTCTTAATCTTCTCATTCTCATCTCTATTTGTAGATGAACTCCGTCAACGAAGCCGTGAAGAAAGGACCACTCATGACCATGACTTTGGAGTGTGAGACTGAGTTTCCCAAGATTCTCAAGGACCTCATGGAAACCATGGGAGTACATGGTGCAAAGGTACAAAGGCTTTCCAAAGTGATGGAGGATGGAGTGGAGTATTGGGTGCAACTTCACTTGTACAAGAATAAGGAAGACAACCACAAAGAAAAGGGCTTCTGCATGTACACCAACACTTTTATGCACACCACATTCTTTGAGTCAGCAAAAGAAGCAGCTTGGAAGACTATCAAGGAACTAAGTGCTAGAGTCAAGTGCAAGATGCTCAACCTCCAAAAAGACTTAGAGAAAGAGAAGGAACATACCCAAGAGTTGGAAATCACCAACCAATCCTTAAGAGGAGATATTATAGACTTAGTGATAGAAGCATGTGAACAAGATAGGGTGATTGCCACTAGGAACATTGTGTTAGCCACCAGATCCAATGAGATAGGATTGTAAGCGCACTTCGTTAGTTGGACCACCACCTATCACCTTATTTTCCAAAAGGATACCTTAAATAAGTTTGAACCTTGGTTGATGTAATGGATTCTTGTATGCATGACTTGTATAATTTTTGTGTGTCCCAAGAATGTGTTTGAATGTTTGTCTTGTTTATCTTAAATTGTGTTGTTCTAACTTTTTCAATCTTATAAATAGATGCCTATTGCCATCAGCACTGTTGAGGAGTTCCAGTTACCTGCTTTGGTCCTCGTATCGTAGAGCTTACTACTTTACTCGATCTCCCTCTTCCTATCATTACGGTGCACCCACTCACCAAGTTTGAGAGGAAGGACCTTTGGGGCTTCAAGGTGAACCAGCCAGGACGCCAGACTGAGCCTACCACGGAGGCCATCGTCTTCAAGCTTATGCACGATGACAGGGAGAGAGGCATAGAGGTTGTCATGCAGGATCTGATAGGACGACTGTTAGGACGTCACTCCCGACAGGTTAGAGGCACTCACTTCCACGCCTTCGGAAGGCGTGATGACGACGGAGAGTCCATCGACTTTGAGAAGAAGCGCCTCGGATCATCGAAATACCTCCAAACCCATGCAATGGACCCTAGCATGTGTATTAAATTGTGGTGGAATGCTTACATGTCCAAAACATGGTGCCGAAGTGTCACCCTCTTTGTAGACATGGACTATCACAGAAAAAACGATGATATCCTTCAATTTAATTGGCCGGGAACTCCCCGTTACGGTGAAACCGGGTTGAATCATGTCACAACTTGTGCCCAAACATGGTTTGGAATTATCATATAACCCAACCAAGCACAAACCAAGAGAAAAATCCACCGGGCTACCCATTTCATCAGAACATCTAGGGGGGTAAACGATCCAAACCCACGGATCAGGGTTTTGTAGGAAGAAGCCCTTCGGGACATCGGAATACCTCCAAACTTTGCAATGGACACTAGCATGTGTATTAAAGTGTGGTGGAATGCTGAAATGTCCAAACTCTGGTTCCCAAGTGTGACCCGTTCGCAGACATGCGATGTCACCTAAAAACGAAGGTGTTCTGGAAATTTAATTATTAGGGGGTCGAGAACTCCCCATTTCGGTGAAACCAGGTTAGATAATGTCACAACTTGTGCCCAAACATGGTTTGGAATTATCTTATAAGCCAACCAAGCACAAACCATGAGAAAAATCCACCGGGCTACCCCTTTCATAAGAACATCTAGGGGGGTAGACGATTCTAGGCCCACAGATCATGCTTTCATAGGAAGAAGCGCCTCGGAGCATCGAAATACCTCCAAGCCCATGAAATGGACCCTAGCATGTGTATCAAAGTGTGGTGGAATGCTGAAATTTCCAAAACATGGTGCCCAAGTGTTACCCTCTTTGCAGACATGCACTATCACCTAAAAACGTAGATCTTGGAATTTAATTGGCTGGGAACTCCCCATTTCGGTGTAACCGGCTTGGATCATGTCACAACTTGTGCCCAGACATGGTTTGGAATTATCATATAACCCAACCAAGCACAAACCAAGAGAAAAATCCACCGGGCTAGCCCTTTCATAAGAACATCTAGGGGGGTAGACGAGTCTGGGCCCATATAGATCAGGGTTTCATAGGAAGAAGCGCCTCAGAGCATTAGAATACCTCTAAACCCATGCAATGGACCCTAGCATGTGTATTAAAGTGTGGTGGAATGCTGAAATGTCCAAAACATGGTGCCCAAGTGTTACCCGCTTCGAAGGCATGCACTATCACAGAAAAAACAAAGATCCTGGAATTTAATTGGCTGGGAACTCCCCGCTTTTCGGTGAAACTGGGTTGGATCATGTCACAACTTTGTCACAAACATGTTTTGGAATTATCATATAACCCGACCAAGCACAAACCAAGAGAAAAATCCACCGGGCTACCCCTTTCATAAGAACATCTAGGAGGGTAGACGATCCAGGCCCATGGATCAGGGTTTTGTAGGAACAAGCTCTTCGGGACATCGGAATACCTCCAAACCTTGCAATGGACCCTAGCATGTGTATTAAAGTGTGGTGGAATGCTGAAATGTCCGAAACATGGTTTCCAAGTGTGACCCGTCCGCAGACATGCGATGTCACCTAAAAACGAAGGTGTTCTGGAACTTTAATTATTAGGGTGTCGAGAACTCCCCATTTCGGTGAAACCAGGATAGATCTTGTCACAACTTATGCCCAAACATGGATTGGAATTATCCTATAACCCAACCAAGCACAAACCAAGAGAAAAATCCATCGGGCTACCCCTTTCATAAGAACATCTAGGGGGGTAGACGATTCTGGGCCCACAGATCAGGGAAGAAGCGCCTCAGAGCATCAGAATACCTCCAAACCCATGAAATGTACCCTAGAATGTGTATTAAAGTGTGATGGAATGCTGAAATGTCCAAAACATGGAGCCCAAGTGTCACCCTCTTTGCAGACATGCACTATCATCGAAAAAACGAAGATATCCTACAATTTAATTGGCCGGGAACTCCCCGTTTCGGTGAAACCGGGTTGGATCATGTCACAACTTGTGCCCAAACATGGTTTGGAATTATCATATAACCCAACCAAGCACAAAATAAGAGAAAAATCCACCGAGCTACCCCTTTCATATGAACATCTAGGGGTGTAGACGATCCAGGCCCACGGATCAGGGCTTTGTAGGAAGAAGCTCTTCGGGACAACGGAATACCTCCAAACCTTGCAATGGACACTATCATGTGCATTTAAGTGTGGTGGAATGCTGAAATGTCCAAACCCTGGTTCCCAAGTGTGACCCGTTCGCAGACATGCGATGTTACCTAAAAACGAAGGTGTTCTAGAAATTTAATTATTAGGGGGTCGAGAACTCCCCACTTCGGTGAAACCAGGTTTGATCTTTTCACAAATTATACCCAAACATGGTTTAGAATTATCCTATAACCCAACCAAGCACAAACCAACAGAAAAATCCACTAGTATAGCCCTTTCATAAGAACATCTAGGGGGGTAAACGATTTTGGGCCCACAGATCAGGATTTCATAGGAAGAAGTGCCTCGAAGCATCGGTATACTTCCAAACCCATGAAATGAACCCTAGCATGTGTATTAAAGTGTGGTGGAATGCTGAAATGTCCCAAACATGGTGCCCAAGTGTAACCCGCTTCGTAGGAACGCACTATCACAGAAAAACGAAGATCCTAGAATTTAATTGGCCAGGAACTCCCCGTTTCGGTGAAACCAGGTTGGATCATGTCACAACTTGTGCCCAAACATGGTTTGGAATTAACATATAACCCAACCAAGCACAAACCAAGAGAAAAATCCACCGGGCTACCCCTTTCATAAGAACATCTAGGGGGGTTAACGATCCAGGCCCACGGATTAGGGGTTTTGTAGGAAGAAGCTCTCCAGGACATCGAAATACCTCAAAAACCTTGAAATGGACCCTAGCATGTGTATTAAAGTGTGGTGTAATGCTTAAATGTCCAAAACATGGTTCCCAAGTGTGACCCGTTTGCAGACATGCGATGTCACCTAAAAACGAAGGTGTTCTGGAAATTTAATTATTAGGGGGTCGAGAACTCCCCATTTCGGTGAAACCATGTTAGATCCTGTCACAACTTATGCCCAAACATGGTTTGGAATTATCCTATAACCCAACCAAGCACAAACCAAGAAAAATCCACCGGGCTACCCCTTTCATAAGAACATATAGGGGGGTAGACGATTCTAGGCCCACAGATCAGGGTTTCATAAGAAGAAGCGCCTCGGAGCATCGAAATACCTCCAAACCCATGCAATGGACACTAGCATGTGTATTAAAGTGTGGTGGAATGCTGAAATGTCCAAAACATGGTGCCGAAGTGTCACCCTCTTTGCAGACATGGACTATCACAGAAAAAACGATGATATCCTTGAATTTAATTGGCCGGGAACTCCCCGTTACGATGAAACCGGGTTGAATAATGTCAAAACTTGTACCCAAACATGGTTTGGAATTATCATATAACCCAACCAAGCACAAACCAAGAGAAAAATCCACCGGGCTACCCATTTCATCAGAACATCTAGGGGGGTAGACGATCCAAACCCACGGATCAGGGTTTTGTAGGAAGAAGCTCTTCGGGACATCGGAATACCTCCAAACCTTGCAATGGACACTAGCATGTGTATTAAAGTGTGGTGGAATGCTGAAATGTCCAAACCCTGGTTCCCAAGTGTGACCCGTTCGCAGACATGCGATGTCACCAAAAAACGAAGGTGTTCTGGAAATTTAATTATTAGGGGGTCGAGAACTCCCCATTTCGGTGAAACCAGGTTAGATCATGCCACAACTTGTGCCCAAACATGGTTTGGAATTATCTTATAAGCCAACCAAGCACAAACCAAGAGAAAAATCCACCGGGCATCGAAATAAGAACATCTAGGGGGGTAGACGATTCTGGGCCCACAGATCATGCTTTCATAGGAAGAAGTGCCTCGGAGCATCGAAATACCTCCAAGCCCATGAAATGGACCCTAGCATGTGTATTAAAGTGTGGTGGAATGCTGAAATGTACAAAACATGGTGCCCAAGTGTTACCCTCTTTGCAGACATGCACTATCACCTAAAAACGAAGATCTTGGAATTTAATTGGCTGGGAACTCCCCATTTTGGTGAAACCGGCTTGGATCATGTCACAACTTGTGCCCAGACATGGTTTGGAATTATCATATAACCCAACCAAGCACAAACCAAGAGAAAAATCCACCGGGCTACCCCTTTCACAAGAACATCTAGGGGGTAGACGATTCTAGGCCCATATAGATCAGGGTTTCATAGGAAGAAGCGCCTCGGAGCATTAGAATACCTCCAAACCCATGCAATGGACCCTAGCATGTGTATTAAAGTGTGGTAGAATGCTGAACTGTCCAAAGCATGGTTCCCAAGCGTGACCCGTTCGCAGACATGCGATGTCACCTAAAAACGAAGGTGTTCTGGAAATTTAATTATTAGGGGGTCGAGAACTCCCCATTTCGGTGAAACCATGTTAGATCTTGTCACAACTTATTACCAAACATGGTTTGGAATTATCCTATAACCCAACCAAGCACAAACCAAGAGAAAAATCCACCGGGCTACCCCTTTAATAAGAACATCTAGGGGGTAGACGATTCTGGGCCCATAGAGATCAGGGTTTCATAGGAAGAAGCGCCTCGGAGCATTAGAATACCTCCAAACCCATGCAATGGACCCTAGCATGTTTATTAAAGTGTTTTGGAATGCTGAAATGTCCAAAACATGGTGCCCAAGTGTAACCCGCTTCGTAGGCATGCCTTATCATAGAAAAAACAAAGATCCTGGAATTTAATTGGCTGGGAACTCCCTGCGTTTTGGTGAAACCGGGTTGGATCATGTCACAACTTGTGCCCAAACATGGTTTGTAATTATCATATAACCCGACCAAGCACAAACCAAGAGAAAAATCCACCGGGCTACCCATTTCATAAGAACATCTAGGGGGGGGGGGTAGACGATCCAGGCCCATGGATCAGCGTTTTATAGGGAAGAAGCTCTTCGAGACATCAGAATACAACCAAACCTTGCAATAGACCCTAGCATGTGTATGAAAGTGTGGTGGAATGCTGAAATGTCCAAAACATGGTTCCCAAGTGTGACCCGTTCGCAGACATGCGATGTCACCTAAAATGAAGCTGTTCTAGAAATTTAATTATTAGGGGGTCGAGAACTCCCCATTTCGGTGAAACCATGTTAGATCTTGTCACAACTTATGGACAAACATGGTTTGGAATTATCCTATAACCCAATCAAGCACAAACCAAGAGAAAAATCCACCGGGCTACCCCTTTCATAAGAACATCTAGGGGGTAGACGATCCAGGCCCACGGATGAGGGTTTTGTAGGAAGAAGCTCTTTGGGACATCAGACTACCTCCAAACCTTGCAATGGACCCTAGAATGTGTATTAAAGTGTGGTGGAATGCGGAACTGTCCAAAACATGGTTCCCAAGCATGACCCGTTCGCAGACATGCGATGTCACCTAAAAACGAAGGTGTTCTGGAAATTTAATTATTAGGGGGTCGAGAACTCCCCATTTCGGTGAAACCAGGTTAGATATTGTCACAACTTATTCCCAAACATGGTTTGGAATTATCCTATAACCCAACCAAGCACACACCAAGAGAAAAATCCACCGGGCTACCTCTTTCATAAGAACATCTAGGGGGGTAGACTATTTTGGGCCCATATAGATCAGGGTTTTATAGGCAGAAGCGCCTCAGAGCATTAGAATACCAACAAACCCATGCAATGGACCCTAGCATGTGTATTGAAGTGTGGTGGAATGCTGAAATGTCGAAAACATGGTGCCCAAGTGTAACCCGCTTCGTAGGCATGCACTATCAGAGAAAAAACAAAGATCCTGGAATTTAATTGGCTGGGAACTCCCCGCGTTTCGGTGAAACTGGGTTGGATCATGTCACAATTTGTGCCCAAACATGGTTTGTAATTATCATATAACCCAACCAAGCACAAACCAAGAGAAAAATCCATCGGCCTACCCCTTTCATAAGAACATCTAGGGGGTAGACGATCCAGGCCCACGGATCAGAGTTTTGTAGGAAGAAGCTCTTTGGGACATCGGAATACCTCCAAACCTTGCAATGGACCCTACCATGTGTATTAAAGTGTGGTGGAATGCTGAACTGTCCAAAACATGGTTCCCAAGCGTGACCCGTTCGCAGACATGCGATGTCACCTAAAAACGAATGTGTTCTGGAAATTTAATTATTAGGGGGTCGAGAACTCCCTATTTCGGTGAAACCAGGTTAGATCTTGTCACAAATTATGCCCAAACATGGTTTGGGATTATCCTATAACCCAACCAAACACAAACCAAGAGAAAAATCCACCGGGCTACCCCTTTCATAAGAACATCTAAGGGGTAGACGATTCTGGGCCCATATAGATCAGGGTTTCATAGGAAGAAGCGCCTCGGAGCATTAGAATACCTCCAAACCATGCAATGTACCCTAGCAGGTGTATTAAAGTGTGGTGGAATGTTGAAATGTCCAAAACATGGTGCCCAAGTGTAACCCGCTACGTAGGCATGCATTATCACAGGAAAAACAAAGATCCTGGAATTTAATAGGCTAGGAACTCCCTGCGTTTCGGTGAAACCGGGTTGGATCATGTCACAACTTGTGCCCAAAGATGGTTTGGAATTATCATATAACCCGACCAAGCACAAACCAAGAGAAAAATCCACGGGGCTACCCCTTTCATAAGAACATCTAGGGGGGGGGGGGTAGACGATCCAGGCCCATGGATCAGGGTTTTGTAGGGAAGAAGCTCTTCGAGACATCGGAATACCTCCAAACCTTTCAAGAGACCCTAGCATGTGTATGAAAGTGTGGTGGAATGCTAAAATGTACAAAACATGGTTCCCAAGTTTGAGCCGTTCGCAGACATGCGATGTCACCTAAAATGAAGGTGTTCTAGAAATTTAATTATTAGGGGGTCGAGAACTCCCCATTTCGGTGAAACCATGTTAGATCTTGTCACAACTTATGCCCAAACATGGTTTAGAATTATCCTATAACCCAGCCAGGCACAAACCAAGAGAAAAATCCACCAGGATACACCTTTCATAAGAACATCTAGGGGGTAGACGATTCTGGGCCCACAGATCAGGGTTTCATAGGAAGAAGCGCCTCAGAGCATCGAAATACTTCCAAACCCATGAAATGGACCCTAGAATGTGTATTAAAGTGTGGTGGAATGCTGAAATGTCCAAAACATGGTGCCCAAGTGTCACCCTTTTTGCAGACATGCACTATCACCGAAAAAACAAAGATATCCTGGAATTTAATTGGCCGGGAACTCCCTGTTTCGGTGAAACCGGGTTGGATCATGTCACAACTTGTGCCCAAACATGGTTTGGAATTATCATATAACCCAACCAAGCAAAGACCAAGAGAAAAATCCACCGGGCTACCCCTTTCACAAGAACATCTAGGGGGGTAGACAATCCAGGCCCATGGATCAGGGTTTTGTAGGTAGAAGCTCTTCGGGACATCGGAATACCTCCAAACCTTGCAATGGACATTAGCATGTGTATTAAAGTGTGGTGGAATGCTAAAATGTCCAAACCCTGGTTCCCAAGTGTGACCAGTTCGCAGACATGCGATGTCACCTAAAAATGAAGGTGTTCTGGAAATTTAATTATTAGGGAGTCGAGAACTCCCCATTTCGGTGAAACCAGGTTAGATCTTGTCACAAATTATGCCCAAACATGGTTTAAAATTATCCTATAACCCAACCAAGCACAAACCAAGAGAAAAATCCACCAGGCTAGCTCTTTCATAAGAACATCTAGGGGGGTAAACAATTCTGGGCCCACAGATCAGGGTTTCATAGGAAGAAGCGCCTCGGAGAATCGGAATACCTGCAAACCCATGCAATGGACCCTATCATGTGTATTAAAGTGTGGTGGAATGCTGAAATGTCCAAAACATGGTGCCCAAGTGTCACCCTCTTTGCAGACATGCACTATTACCGAAAAAACGAAGATATCCTGGAATTTAATTGGCCGGGAACTCCCCGTTTCGGTGAAACATGGTTGAATCATATCACAACTGGTGCCCAAACATGGTTTGGAATTATCATATAACCCAACCAAGCACAAACCAATATAAAAATCCACCGGGCTACCCCTTTCATAAGAACATCTAGGGGGTAGACGATCCAGACCCACGGATCAGGGTTTTGTAAGGAAGAAGCTCTTCAAGACATCGGAATACCTCCAAACCTTGCAATGGACCCTACCATGTGTATTAAAGTGTGGTGGAATGCTGAAATGGCCAAAACATGGTTCCCAAGCGTGACCCGTTCGCAGACATGCGATGTCACCGAAAACCGAAGGTGTTTTGGAAATTTAATTATTAGGGGGCGAGAACTCCCTATTTCGGTGAAACCATGTTAGATCTTGTCACAACTTATGACCAAACATGGTTTGGAATTATCCTATAACCCAACCAAGCACAAACCAAGATAAAAATCCACCGGGCTACCCCTTTCATAAGAACATCTAGGGGGGTAGACGATTCTGGGCCCATATAGATCAGGGTTTCTTAGGAAGAAGCGCCTCGGATCATTAGAATACCTCCAAACCCATGCAATGGACCCTATCATGTGTATTAAAGTGTGGTGGAATGCTGAAATGTCCAAAACATGGTTCCCAAGTGTGACCCGTTCGCAGACATGCGATGTCACCTAAAACGAAGGTGTTCTAGAAATTTAATTATTAGGGGGTCAAGAACTCCCCATTTCGGTGAAACCATGTTAGATCTTGTCACAACTTATGCCAAAACATGGTTTGAAATTATCCTATAACCCAACCAAGCACAAACCAAGTGAAAAATCCACCGGGCTACCCCTTTCATAAGAACATCTAGGGGGGTAGACGATTCTAGGCCCACAAATCAGGGTTTCGTAGGAAGAAACGCCTCAGATCATCGATATACCTCCAAACCCATGCAATGGACCCTAGCATGTATATTAAAGTGTGGTGGAATTCTGAAATGTCCAAAACATGTTGCCCAAGTGTCACCCTCTTTGCAGACGTTGCACTATCACTGAAAAAATGAACATATCCTGGAATTTAATTGGCCAGGAACTCCCCATTTCGGTGAAACTGGGTTGAATCATGTCACAACTTGTGCCCAAACATGGTTTAGAATTATCATATAACCCAACCAAGAACAAACCAAGAGAAAAATTCACCGGGCTACCCCTTTCATAAGAACATCTAGGGGTAGACGATCCAGGTCCACAGATAAGAGTTTTGTAGGAAGAAGCTCTTTGGGACATCGGAATACCTCCAAACCTTGCAATGGACCATAGCATGTCTATTAAAGTGTGGTGGAATGCTAAACTGTCCAAAACATGGTTCCCAAGCGTGACCCGTTCGCAGACATGCGATGTCACCTAAAAACGAAGGTGTTCTGGAAATTTAATTATTAGGGGGTCGAGAACTGCCTATTTCGGTGAAACCAGATTAGGGTTTCAAAGGAAGAAGCGCCTCGGAGCATCGGAATACCTCCAAACCCATGGAATGGACCCTAGCATGTGTATTAAATTGTGGTGTAATGCTAAAATGTCCAAAACATGGTGCCCAAGTGTCATCCTGTTTGCAGACATTGCACTATCACCAAAAAATGAAGATATCCTAGAATTTAATTGGCCGGGAACTCCCCGTTTCGGTGAAATCGGGTTGGATCATGTCACAACTTGTGCCCAAACAAGGTTTGGAATTATCATATAACCCAACAAAGCACAAACCAAGAGAAAAATCCACCAGGCTACCCCTTTCATAAGAACATCTAGGGGGTAGACAATCGAGGCCCATGGACGAGAGTTTTGTAGGAAGAAGCTCTTCGGGACATCGGAATACCTCCAAACCTTGCAATCGACCCTAGCATGTGTATTAAGTGTGGTGGAATGCTGAAATGTCCAAAACATGGTTCCCAAGTGTGATCCGTTCGCAGACATGCGATGTCACCTAAAAACGAAGGTGTTCTGCAAATTTAATTATTAGGGGGTCGAGAACTCCCCATTTCGGTGAAACCAGGTTAGATCTTGTCACGAATTATGCCCAAACATGGTTTGGAATCATCCTATAACCCAACAAAGCACAAACCAAGAGAAAAATCCACCGGGCTACCCCTTTCATAAGAACATCTAGGGGGTAGACGATTCTGGGCCCACAGATGAGGGAAGAAGCGCCTCGGAGGATAGGAATACCTCCAAACCCATGCAATGTACCCTAGCATGTGTATTAAAGTGTGGTGGAATTCTGAAATGTCCAAAACATGGTGCCCAAGTGTCACCCTCTTTACAGACATGCACTATCATCGAAAAAACGAAGTATCCTGGAATTTAATTGGCCGGGAACTCCCCGTTCCGGCGAAACCGGGTTGGATCATGTCACAACTTGTATCCAAACATGGTTTGGAATTATCATATAACCCAACCCAGCACAAACCAAGAGAAAAATCCACCAGGCTACCCCTTTCATAAGAACAACTAGGGGGGTAGACGATCCAGGCCCATGGATCAGGGTTTTGTAGGAAGAAGCTCTTCGGGACATCGGAATACCTCCAAACCTTGCAATGGACCCTAGCATGTGTATTAAAGTGTGGTGGAATGCTGAAACGTCCAAAACATGGTTCCCAAGTGTGATCCGTTCGCAGACATGCGATGTCACCTAAAAACGAAGGTGTTCTGGAAATTTAATTATTAGGGGGTCGAGAACTCCCCATTTCGGTGAAACTAGGTTAGATCTTGTCACAACTTATGCCCAAACATGGTTTGGAATTATCCTATAACCCAACCAAGTACAAACCAAGAGAAAATCCACTAGGCTACCCCTTTCATAAGAACTAGATGATTCTAGGCCCACAGATTAGGGAAGAAGCGCCTCGGAGGATCGGAATACCTCCAAACCCATGCAATGTATCCTAGCATGTGCATTAAAGCATGGTGGAATGCTGAAATGTCCAAAACATGGTGCCCAAGTGTCACCCTCTTTGCAGTCATGCACTATCATCGAAAAAACGAAGATATCCTGGAATTTAATTGGCGGGGAACTCCCCGTTTCGGTGCAACCGGGTTGGATCATGTCACAACTTGTGCCCAAACATGGTTTGGAATTATCATATAACCCTGTAGGGTTCGCAGCATAGAAAACAAAATTTTTCCTACGATGGGAACTATGTACCAAGATCTATCTACTAGATACAAACAACGGGCGGATGTATATCTGTAGAGAACATACCCTTGAAGACCGACAAAGCTTAACGAGTTCAACTCGTGGTTGATGTAGACGATCTCTTGCCGATCTCAATATCGAGAGGAAGTCCTAGCGCCGCAAAGCAGCAGCGCATCCATGCTCGCACACACGTACAAGACACCGAGCAACCTCCGCCTCCTCGCTCCAGCGATGCAGCGGAAGCACAACCCTTTCTTGCCGAATAGCCATCGGGAACATGTATCTCGCTAGTCCGAGACCATGGGGGATAAATTCTAGAGGGGGAGAGAGATCCTTCACGAGGAGGTGTGATAGACAAGTGAGAGGAGGGGCTCCTTTTATAGGAGGAGGGGGGCACCCAAGGGGGTGGCCGCCGGCCATGGGGGCTGCCCCCTCCCCTCCTTCATTCATGTGGGTGGACACTCCACTCACAAAATGGCCCTTCAATTTTCTCGTGCCTTTTTGGTGATTACATGAACAAAATCCACTACACTAAGTCCGATCATCACGTGAGTCGGTGTAGCTTCAAAGGCGAGCATCAAATGGGCATCATATCTACTATATGACTCATGCTTAACCTTTCGGTCCGTGTTCCGAGGCCATGTTTGTACATTCTAGGCTCGCCAAGTTAGAACCTTAGTATTCGCGTGTGTAACTGTTTTACACCCGAAATATGGTCGTGGATCCAAGAACACCCGATCATCACGTGATGTCTTGGAGCGACGAAAACATAATCGGTGCATACTAAAGGAAGAACACATTCTTATCTTGATATTTAAATGAGGGATCATCTTATTATGCTAACAAAGCGCTAAACAAGCAATATAAGATGCTATCAAACATCACATGTTTATTAGTGGAATGATATGGTTCCCGCATATGATCACTATCATGTGCACCGTGGTATGATCACTATCATACCTATATGTGTAAGTCCAAGGTCTATGGAGATTACACGTTATGTATGCTGTAAGAGTATCATCTCATACTTCTACTTACAACATCACTGTATCATAACACTAGCCCAGCAACAATCTAAACTAGACGCCTCTAATTTATCCATTGCCAATTTTACGTGGCTTAGGGCTTTCGAGATAGAACCGTTCTTACCTACGAACATGAACCACAACGAGGATAACCAAATTGTTGACAACTCATTGCAAAATAGATATTGACTATAGTAGGAGAGACAGACACCCGCTATCCACTTATGCAAACTAGTTGCATGTCAAGCGTGGAACAGGTCTCATGTGCGAGGACATGTAAAGTTTGTCCGGGCCGCTTCATCCCACTATGCCACCAATATCCAAAATTACAACTAAGGAGCAACAACATGATCATCATCGCCCACATACTCATATGTGTACTACCCATGTAAAGCATCTACGCATAGATCCGGCACTGATACCACTGTAGGGTTCGCAGCATAGAAAACAAAATTTTTCCTACGATGGGAACTATGTACCAAGATCTATCTACTAGATACAAACAACGGGCGGATGTATATCCGTAGAGAACATACCCTTGAAGACCGACAAAGCTTAACGAGTTCAACTCGTGGTTGATGTAGACGATCTCTTGCCGATCTCAAGATCGAGAGGAAGTCCTAGCACATAGCAAAGACATCCACATCGCACTTTTGCACGCATAAGACACCGAGCAGCAACCTCCGCCTCGGCCTCCAGCGATGCAGCGGAAGCACAACCCTTTCTTGCCGAATAGCCACCGAGAACATGTATCTCGCTAGTCCGAGACCATGGGGGATAAATTCTAGAGGGGGAGAGAGATCCTTCACGAGGAGGTGTGAGAGACAAGTGAGAGGAGGGGCTCCTTTTATAGGAGGAGGGGGGCACCCAAGGGGGTGGCCGCCGGCCATGGGGGCTGCCCCCTCCCCTCCTTCATTCATGTGGTGGACACTCCACTCACAAAATGGCCCTTCAATTTTCTCCACTAAAAAATCCACTCAAATTCCCATTAAATTTCCACCAAATTTAATGCAAACTCTCATTAAATAAAACTCTTTTATTTTATTCAGAATTTTGTCAATTACTTTAATGACAAACATTCACAAATAACCCCTTGCTAGAATTCCATTTCACATGCATAACCACTTTATGCAATTTTACCCGAAAACCTGTTTCGGTATCTAGTGAAATAAATTCCTGCGCTTTTTAATTCTTTCGGCATGAAACATTTGCTCCAATTGGATGCCAGTGTCCCTTAAGTGTGTCACCCTATGGTTCGCGAATAATGCGGACATGATCGAGACCCTTCTCCGATCAATAATTAGTAGCGGGACCTGGAGATCCATACTGACTCCCACACATTCAACGATGACTTTTCCTGTGATCGTCGGAACCTTTTATGCTTGTATCTTAATCCCTTTGTTTCACGATATATTACATGTCCGAGATTCGATCATCGGTATCTCCATACCTAGTTTGATCTCGTTACTAACATGCACTCTTTTCTCGTTCCCGTGATATAACATTCTAGTGATCAAATCACTTGCTTGCAAGCTAATCAATCTGATATCACCGAGAGGGCCCAGAGCATATCTATCTGTCATCGGGATGAACAAATTCCACTCTTGATCCATTATTCTCAACATAACACTTTAGTAGCTTTGAAGCCATCTTTATAATCACCCAGTTACGGAGTGACGTTTGATGTCAATAAGAAACTCTTCCGGTGTTAGTGATTGGCATGATCTCATGGTCTAAGGATTAGGACTACTTCGTAGTTTGTTTATAGCAATATAAACTCAATGACTTTGATCGTAATACTATACTTCGGATGAGTGTTCATCAAACCATTACACTAATGTTGTGATCTCGTTATTAACAACATCCAATGTCTATGATCAGGAAACTGTGATCATCTTGTTAATCAACGAACTAGCTTATGAGAGAGGCATAACTAGGAACTTTCTATTTGTTTATTAAACACACATGTATTAACGTTTCCGTATTAATACAATTACAGCATGCAAAATAAACATCTATCATATACTTGGAATACACATAATAAACATTTTATTATTGCCTCTCAGGGCATATTCCCTTCAGTCTCCCACTTGCACTAGAGACAATAATCTAGTTACATAGTGATGTATCTAACACCCATGGAGTTCTGGTGTAGATCATGTTTTGCTCTAGGGAGAGTTTTAGTCAACGGATCTGCTACATTGAGATCCGTATGTACTTTACAAATCTTTATATCTCCATACTTGACATGCTCGCGGATGGAGTGAAACCGGCGCTTAATATGCTTGGAATGCTTGTGAGACCTTGGCTCTTTGGCATTGGCAATGGCACCATTGTTGTCACAATAGATCACCATTGGGTCCAACGCGTTTGCAACCACACCTAGTTCGGATATGAACTCCTTCATCCAAACTATTTCCTGAGCCGCTTCTGAAGCAGCAACATATTCAGCCTCCGTTGTTGATCCCGCCACCACAGGTTGTTTGGACCTCCTCCAACTAACCGCTCCGCCATTCATGAGAAATACGTATCCGGATTGAGACTTAGAGTCATCCGGATCGGTGTCAAAGCTAGTGTCGACATAACACTTAGCGACGAGCTCTTCTTCACCTCCGTATACAAGAAACATATCCTTAGTTCTTCGCAAGTACTTAAGGATATTCTTGACCGCTTTCCAGTGTTCTGAACCTGGATCCGATTGGTACCTACTAGTCAAACTAATAGCATGTGCCATATTCGGTCTTGTACATAGCATGGTGTACATTATAGAGCCTATGGCTGAAGCATAGGGGACATGGTCCATTATCTCTCTTTCTTCCGCCGAAGCCGGACTTTGAGTCTTACTCAATGTCGTGCCTTGTGTCATAGGTAAGAACCCCTTCTTACTATCCTCCATTTTAAACTTCTTTAAAATCTTATCAAGGTATGTACTTTGCGATAGCCCTATTAGGCGCCTAGATCTATCTCTATAGATCTTTATGCCTAATATGTATGACGCTTCACCTAGGTCCTTCATTGAAAATTTGTTGTTTAGATAACTTTTAACACCGTTTAAAAGATCTATATCATTTTCGATCAATAATATGTCATCCACATATAATATTAGAAATGCCACATTGCTCCCACTCACTTTCTTGTAAATACAAGCTTCTCCATATGTTTGGACAAATCCAAACTCTTTGATCACCTCATCAAAGCGGAGATTCCAACTTCGTGATGCTTGCTTTAATCCATAGATGGATCGCTGAAGCTTGCACACCTTGTTAGCATCCTTAGGATCGACGAAACCCTTTGGTTGTATCATATACAAATCTTCTTCAATATTACCATTGAGAAACGCGGTTTTGACATCCATCTGCCATATCTCATAATCGAAATATGCAGCAATTGCTAACATAATCCTAACTGACTTTAGCATCGCTACGGGAGAGAATGTCTCATCGTAGTCAACTCCTTGAATTTGTCGAAACCCCTTTGCGACAAGTCGAGCTTTATAGACGGTTATATTACCATCAGCATCAGTTTTCCTTTTGAAAATCCATTTGTTCTCCACGGCCTTTCGGTCGTGAGGTAAGTCCACCAAGTTCCAAACTTGATTTTCATACATGGATTCCATCTCGGATTTCATGGCTTCTAACCATTTGTTGGAATCCGGGCTCATCATCGCTTCTTCATACATCGCAGGGTCATCATTTTCATCAACCATGAAATTCATGACATGATTTCCGTACAGCTCGGGAGATGCATGCGTCCTGCTAGACCTGCGAGGTTCGGTAGTACTCTCTTTCGAAGTTTCATGATCATTATCATTAGTTCCCTCTTCAACAGGTGAAGCCAACTCCGGAACAACTTCCGGCGCTGCGCTACTTGCCATACTTTGAAGAGAAGGTTCAATAACATCTTCGAGTTCTACCTTCCGACTACTCACACCTTTCGCGAGAAACTCTTTCTCTAGAAAGGATCCATTCTTGGCAACAAAAACCTTGCCCTCGGATCTATGATAGAAGGAATACCCAATAGTTTCCTTAGGGTATCCTATGAAGACACATTTTTCCGCTTTGGGTTCGAGTTTATCCGGTTGAAGTTTCTTCACATAAACATCGCATCCCCAAACTTTAAGAAATGACAGCTTAGGTTTGTTTCCAAACCACAATTCATACGGTGTCTTTTCAACGGATTTAGATGGTGCCCGATTTAAAGTGAATGCAGAATTTTCTAGTGCATAGCCCTAAAATGACAACGACAAGTCCGTCAGAGACATCATAGATCGAACCATATCTAATAAAGTATGATTACGACGTTCCGACACACCATTTCTCTATGGTGTTCCGGCAGGTGTGAGTTGTGAAACAATTCCACACTCTTTCATGTGAGTGCTAAACTCTTAACTTAGATACTCACCTCCACGGCCGGACCGTAGAAATTTGATCTTTCTATTACGATGATTTTCCACTTCATTCTGAAATTCCTTGAACTTTTCAAAGGTTTCAGACTTGTGTTTCATCAAATAGATATAACCGTATCTACTCAAATCATCCGTGAAAGTAACAAAATAACGATATCCACCTCGCGCCGACACACTCATTGGACCACATACATCAGAATGTATGATTTCCAATAAATCGGTCGCCCGTTCCATTGAACCGGAAAACGGCGTTCTAGTCATCTTGCCCACAAGGCATGGCTCACATGTATCAAATGATTCATAATCAAGTGATTCTAAAAGTCCATATGAATGGAGCTTCTTCATGCATTTAACGCCAATATGACCTAGACGGAAGTGCCACATATATGCGGATATATCATCATTTAGTTTAATCCTTTTAGCATCAACATTATGAATATGTGTAACATTATTATCGAGATCTAAAAGAAATAAACCATTCATCATCGGTGCATGACCATAAAAGATTTCATTCATATAAATGGAACAACCATTGTTCTCGGATTTAAATGAATAACCACTTCGCATCAAACACGATCCAGATACAATGTTCATGCTCAGTGCAGGCACCAGATAACAATTATTCAAGTTTATTACTAATCCCGATGGCAAGTGGAGAGGCAGCGTTTCGACGGTGATCACATGAACGCTTGATCCATTGCCGACACGCATCTTGACCTCACCCCTTGCTAGCGGTCGCTTGTTCCGCAGCCCCTGATTCGAGTTACAAATATTAGCAACTGAACCGGTATCAAATACCCAGGTGCTACTGCAAGCACTAGTCAAGTACACATCAATAACATGTATATCATATATACCTTTGTTTGCCTTGCCGGCCTTCTTGTCTGGCAAATACTTGGGGCAGTTGCGCTTCCAGTGGCCAGCCCCCTTACAATAGTAGCACTCGGTATCAGACTTAGGTCCAACTCAGGGTTTCTTTTCAGGCACGGCAACAGGCTTGCCACCCTTACTTCCCTTCCGTTTTCCCTTCTTGTCTTTCTTGAAAGCAGTGTTCCTATTGATCATCAACACTTGATGTTCCTTTTTGATCTCCACTTCTGCAGTTTTAAGCATTGACAGAAGCTCGGGGAGAGACTTCTTCATGCCTTGCATATTATAGTTCATCACAAAGCTCTTATAGCTAGGTGGCAGAGACTGCAGAACACAATGGATGCCTAAGTCAATGGGAATCGTTATTCCCAAGGACACAAGCTTATCGGTGTAACCCGACATCTTGAGTACATGCTCACTAACGGAGCTGTGCTCTTCCATCATGCAGCTAAAGAACTTTTCTGAAGAGTTGTAGCTCTCTACAGCAGCATGTGTGTCAAAAATCATTTTCAACTCACCCATTGTATCAAAAGCATTGCCGTTTTCGAAACGGTTTCGAAGTTCCGGCTCTAGCCCATACAATATGCCACAATGAACTAAGTTGTGGTCCTCCTGACGAGTCTGATAGACATTCTTCTCCTCGTCAGGGGCATCCTCAAAAGGTGGGGGGCCTAGCGGCGCTTCTAGCACATATTGCTTTTGTGCAGCAGAGAGGAGAATCCTCAAATTCATGGCCCATTCGGTAAAGTTGCTACTGTTTGTTGCAACTTTCTCTTTCTCCATGAACACATTGAAATTAAAAGCAGGTGGTGCCATCTACAACAGAATTTGTAAAGTTTAGACTAAGTTTATGATAGATTGAGTTCAACTAATCCATATTACGAATGGACTCCCACTCAAAAACGACATCCCTCGTGCCTTTTTGGTGATTACATGAACCAAATCCACTACACCAAGTCCGATCATCACGTGAGTCGGTGTAGCTTCAAAGGCGAGCATCAAATGGGCATCATATCTACTATATGACTCATGCTTAACCTTTCGGTCCGTGTTCCGAGGCCATGTTTGTACATTCTAGGCTCGCCAAGTTAGAACCTTAGTATTCGCGTGTGTAACTGTTTTACACCCGAAATATGGTCGTGGATCCAAGAACACCCGATCATCACGTGATGTCTTGGAGCGATGAAAACATAATTTGTGCATACTAAAGGAAGAACACATTCTTATCTTGATATTTAAATGAGGGATCATCTTATTATGCTAACAAAGAGCTAAGCAAGAAATATAAGATGCTATCAAACATCACATGTTTATTAGTGGAATGATATGGTTCCCGCATATGATCTCTATCATGTGCACCGTGGTATGATCACTATCATACCTATATGTGTAAGTCCAAGGTCTATGGAGATTACACGTTATGTATGTTGTAAGAGTATCATCTCATACTTCTACTTACAACATCACCATATCATAACACTAGCCCAGCAACAATCTAAACTAGACGCCTCTAATTTATCCATTGCAAGTTTTACGTGGCTTAGGGCTTTCGAGATAGAACCGTTCTTACCTACGAACATGAACCACAACGAGGATAACCAAATTGTTGACAACTCATTGCAAAATAGATATTGACTATAGTAGGAGAGACAGACACCCGCTATCCACTTATGCAAACTAGTTGCATGTCAAGCGTGGAACAGGTCTCATGTGCGAGGACATGTAAAGTTTGTCCGGGCCGCTTCATCCCACTATGCCACCAATATCCAAAATTACAACTAAGGAGCAACAACATGATCATCATCGCCCACATAATCATATGTGTACTACCCGTGTAAAGCATCTACGCATAGATCTGGCTCTGATACCACTGTAGGGTTCGCAGCATAGAAAACAAAAATTTTCCTACGATGGGAACTATGTACCAAGATCTATCTACTAGATACAAACAACGGGCGGATGTATATCCGTACAGAACATACCCTTGAAGACCGACAAAGCTTAACAAGTTCAACTCGTGGTTGATGTAGACGATCTCTTGCCGATCTCAAGATCGAGAGGAAGTCCTAGCGCCGCAGCAAAGCGCATCCGTGCTCGCACACACGTACAAGACACCGAGCAACCTCCGCCTCCTCGCTCCAGCGATGCAGCGGAAGCACAACCCTTTCTTGCCGAATAGCCACCGGGAACATGTATCTCACTAGTCCGAGACCATGGGGGATAAATTCTAGAGGGGGAGAGAGATCCTTCACGAGGAGGTGTGAGAGACAAGTGAGAGGAGGGGCTCCTTTTATAGGAGGAGGGGGGCACCCAAGGGGGTGGCCGCCGGCCATGGGGGCTGCCCCCTCCCCTCCTTCATTCATGTGGGTGGACACTCCACTCACAAAATGGCCCTTCAATTTTCTCCACTCAAATTCCCATTAAATTTCCACCAAATTTAATGCAAACTCTCATTAAATAAAACTCTTTTATTTTATTCAGAATTTTGTCAATTACTTTAATGACAAACATTCACAAATAACCCCTTGCTATAATTCCATTTCACATGCATAACCACTTTATGCAATTTCACCCGAAAATCTGTTTCGGTATCTAGTGAAATAAATTCCTGCGCTTGTTTATTCTTTCGGCATGAAACATTTGCTCCAACTGGATGCCAGTGTCCCTTAAGTGTGTCACCCTACGGTTCGTGAATAATGCGGACATGATCGAGACCCTTCTCCGATCAATAATCAGTAGCGGGACCTGGAGATCCATACTGACTCCCACACATTCAACGATGACTTTTCCTGTGATCGTCGGAACCTTTTACGCTTGTATCTTAATCCCTTTGTTTCACGATATATTACATGTCCGAGATTCGATCATCGGTATCTCCATACCTAGTTTGATCTCGTTACTGACATGCACTCTTTTCTCGTTCCCGTGATATAACATTCTAGTGATCAAATCACTTGCTTGCAAGCTAATCAATGTGATATCACCGAGAGGGCCCAGAGCATATCTATCCGTCATCGGGATGAACAAATTCCACTCTTGATCCATGATTCTCAACATAACACTTTAGTAGCTTTGAAGCCATCTTTATAATCACCCAGTTACGGAGTGACGTTTGATGTCAACAAGAAACTCTTCCGGTGTTAGTGATTGGCATGATCTCATGGTCTAAGGATTAGGACTACTTCGTAGTTTGTTTATAGCAATATAAACTCAATGACTTTGATCGTAATGCTATACTTCGGATGAATGTTCATCACACCATTACACTCATGTTGTGATCTCGTTATTAACAACATCCAATGTCTATGATCAGGAAACCGTGATCATCTTGTTAATCAACGAACTAGTTTATGAGAGAGGCTTAACTAGGAACTTTCTGTTTGTTTATTAAACACACATATATTAATGTTTCCGTATTAATACAATTATAGCATGCAAAATAAACATCTATCATATACTTGGAATACAAATAATCAACATTTTATTATTGCCTCTCAGGGCATATTCCCTTCAAACCCAACCAAGCACAAACCTAGAGAAAAATCCACCGAACTACCCCTTTCATAAGAACATCTAGGGGTTTAGACGATCTAGGCCCACGGATCAGGGTTTTGTAGGAAGAAGCTCTTTGGGACATCGGAATACCTCCAAACCTTGCAATGGACCCTAGAATGTGTATTAAAGTGTGGTGGAATAATGAAATGTCCAAACCCTGGTTCCCAAGTGTGACCCGTTCGTAGACATGCGATGTCATCTAAAAACGAAGGTGTTCTAGAAATTTAATTATTAGGGGGTCGAGAACTCCCCATTTCGGTGAAACCAGGTTAGATATTGTCACAAATTATTCCCAAACATGGTTTAGAATTATCCTATAACCCAACCAAGCACAAACCAAGAGAAAAATCCACCTGGCTAGCCCTTTCATAAGAACATCTAGGAGGGTAAACGATTTTGGGCCCACAGATCAGGGTTTCATAGGAAGAAGCGCCTCGGAGCATCGAAATACCTCCAAACACATGCAATGGACCCTAGAATGTTTATTAAAGTGTGGTGGAATGCTGAACTGTCCAAAACATGGTTCCCAAGCGTGACCCGTTCGCAGACATGCGATGTCACCTAGAAATGAAGGTGTTCTAGAAATTTAATTATTAGGGGGTCAAGAACTCCCTATTTTGGTGAAACCAGATCATGGTTTCAAATGAAGAAGCGCCTCGGAGCATCGGAATACCTCCAAACCCATGAAATGGACCCTAGAATGTGTATTAAATTGTGGTGGAATGCTGAAATGTCCAAAAAATGGTGCCCAAGTGTCATCCTCTTTGCAGACATTGCACTATCACCAAAAAAATGAAGATATCCTGGAATTTAATTGGCCGGGAACTCCCCGTTTCTGTGAAATCGGGTTGGATCATGTCACAACTTGTGCCCAAACAAGGTTTGGAATTATCATATAACCCAACCAAGCACAAACCAAGAGAAAAATCCACCAGGCTACCCCCTTTCATAAGAACATCTAGGGGGTAGACAATCCAGGCCCATGGATGAGGGTTTTGTAGGAAGAAGCTCTTCTGGACATCGGAATACCTACAAACCTTGCAATCGACCCTAGCATGTGTATTAAAGTGTGGTGGAATGCTGAAATGTCCAAAACATGGTTCCCAAGTGTGATCCGTTCGCAGACATGCGATGTCACCTAAAAACGAAGGTGTTCTGCAAATTTAATTATTAGGGGGTCGAGAACTCCCCATTTCGGTATAACCAGGTTAGATCTTGTCACAACTTATGCCCAAACATGGTTTGGAATTATCCTATAACCCAACAAAGCACAAACCAAGAGAAAAATGCACCGGGCTACCCATTTCATAAGAACATCTAGGGGGTAGACGATTCTGGGCCCACGGATGAGGGAAGAAGTGCCTCGGAGGATCGGAATACCTCCAAACCCATGCAATGTACCCTAGCATGTGTATTAAAGTGTGGTGGAATGCTGAAATGTCCAAAACATGGTGCCCAAGTGTCACCCTCTTTGCAGACATGCACTATCATCGAAAAAACGAAGATATCCTGGAATTTAATTGGCCGGGAACTCCCCGTTTCGGCGAAACCGGGTTGGATCAAGTCACAACTTGTGGCCAAACATGGTTTGGAATTATAATATAACCCAACGAAAGACAAACCAAGACAAAAATCCACCAGGCTACCCCTTTCATAAGAACATCTAGGGGGGTAGATGATCCAGGCCCGTGGATCAGGGTTTTGTAGGAAGAAGCTCTTCGGGACATCGGAATACCTCCAAACCTTGCAATGGACCCTAGTATGTGTATTAAAGTGTGGTGGAATGCTGAAATGTCCAAAACATGGGTCCCAAGTGTGATCCGTTCGCAGACATGCGATGCCACTTAAAAACGAAGGTGTTCTGGAAATTTAATTATTAGGGGGTCGAGAACTCCCCATTTCGGTGAAACTAGGTTAGATCTTGTCACAACTTATGCCCAAACATGGTTTGGAATTATCCTATAACCCAACCAAGCACAAACCAAGAGAAAAATCCACCAGGCTACCCCTTTCATAAGAACATCTAGGGGGTAGATGATTCTGGGCCCACAGATCAGGGAATAAGCGCCTCGGAGGATCGGAATACCTCCAAACCCATACAATGTATCCTAGCATGTGTATTAAAGCGTGGTGGAATGCTGAAATGTCCAAAACATGGTGCCCAAGTGTCACCCTCTTTGCAGACATGCACTATCATCGAAAAAACGAAGATATCCTGGAATTTAATTGGCGGGGAACTCCCCGTTTCGGTGAAACCGGGTTGGATCATGCAGAACTTGTGCCCAAACATGGTTTGGAATTATCATATAACGCAACCAAGCACAAAGCTAGAGAAAAATCCACCGAACTACCCCTTTCATAAGAACATCTAGGGGTTTAGACGATCTAGGCCCACGGATCAGGGTTTTGTAGGAAGAAGCTCTTTGGGACATCGGAATACCTCCAAACCTTGCAATGGAACCTAGAATGTGTATTAAAGTGTGGTGGAATGATGAAATGTCCAAACCCTGGTTCCCAAGTGTGACCCGTTCGTAGACATGCGATGTCATCTAAAAACGAAGGTGTTCTGGAAAATTTAATTATTGGGGGGTCGAGAACTCCCCATTTCGGTGAAACCAGGTTAGATATTATCACAAATTATTCCCAAACATGGTTTATAATTATCCTATAACCCAACCAAGCACAAACTAAGAGAAAAATCCACCTGGCTAGCCCTTTCATAAGAACATCTAGGGGGGTAAAGGATTTTGGGCCCACAGATCCGGGTTTCATAGGAAGAAGCGCCTCGGAGCATCGGAATACCTCCAAACCCATGAAATGGACCCTGGCATGTGTATTAAAGTGTGGTGGAATGCTGAAATGTCCAAAACATGGTTCCCAAGTGTAACCCGCTTCGTAGGCATGCACTATCACAGAAAAACGAAGATCCTGGATTTTAATTGGCCGGGAACTCCCCGTTTCGTTGAAACCAGGTTGGATCATGTCACAACTTGTGCCCAAACATGGTTTGGAATTAACATATAACCCAACCAAGAACAAACAAAGAGAAAAATCCACCGGGCTATTCCGTTTCATAAGAACATCTAGGGGGGTCGACGATCCAGGCCCATGGATCCGGGGTTTTGTAGGAAGAAGCTCTTTGGGACATCGATATACCTCCAAAACCTTGCAATGGACCCTATCATGTGTATTAAAGTGTGGTGGAATGCTTAAATGTCTAAAACATGGTTCCCAAGTGTGACCCGTTCGCAGATATGCGATGTCACCTAAAAACGAAGGTATTCTAGAAATTTAATTATCAGGGGATCGAGAACTCCCCATTTTGGTGAAACCATGTTAGATTTTGTCACAACTTATGCCCAAACATGGTTTTGAATTATCCTATAACCCAACCAAGCACAAACCAAGAGAAAAATCCACCGGGCTACCCCTTTCATAAGAACATCTAGGGGGTATATGATTCTGGGCCCACGGATCAGGGTTTCATAGGAAGAAGCGCCTCGGAGCATCGGAATACCCCCAAACCCATGCAATGGACCCTAGCATGTATATTAAAGTGTGGTGGAATGCTGAAATGTCCAAAACATGGTGCCCAAATGTCACCCTCTTTGCAGACATGCACTATCACCAAAGAAACGAAGATATCCTGGAATTTAATTGGCCGGGAACTCCCCGTTTCTGTGAAACCGGGTTGAATCATGTCACAACTTGTGCCCAAACATGGTTTTGAATTATCATATAACCCAACCAAGCACAAACCAAGAGAAAAATCAACCGGGCTACCCCTTTGATAAGAACATCTAGGAGGGTAGACGATCAAGACCCACAGATCAGGGTTTTGTAGGGAAGAAGCTCTTCGAGACATCGGAATACCTCCAAACCATGCAATGGACCCTAGCATGTGTTTTAAAGTGTGGTGGAATGATGAAATGTCCAAAACATGGTTCCCAAGTGCGACCCGTTCGCAGACATGCGATGTCACCTAAAAACGAAGGTGTTTTGGAAATTTAATTATTAGGGGGTTGAGAACTCCCCATTTTGGTGAAACCGGGTTGGATCATGTCACAACTTGTGCCCAAATATGGTTTGGAATTATCCTATAACCCAACCAAGCACAAACCAAGAGAAAAATCCACCGGGCTACCCCTTTTATAAGAACATCTAGGGGGTAGACAATTCTGGGCCCACAGATCAGGGTTTCATAGGAAGAAGCGCCTCGGAGCATCGGAATACCTCCAAACCCATGCAATGGACCCTAGAATGTGTATTAAATGTGGTGGAATGCTGAAATGTCAAAAACATGGTGCCCAAGTGTCACCCTCTTTGCAGACATGCACTATCACCTAAAAACGAAGATCCTGGAATTTAATTGGCTAGGAACTCCCCGTTTCGGTGAAACCGGTTGGATCACAATTTGTGCCCAAACATGGTTTGGAATTATCATATAACCCAACCTAGCACAAACCAAGAGAAAAATTCACTGGCTACCCCTTTCATAAGAACATCTAGGGGGTAGACGATCCAGGCCCACGGATCAGGGTTTTGTAGGAAGAAGCTCTTTGGGACATCGGAATAACTCCAAACCTTGCAATGGACCCTAGCATGTGTATTAAAGTGTGGTGGAATGCTGAACTGTCCAAAACATGGTTCCCAAGCGTGACTCGTTCGCAGACATGCGATGTCACCTAAAAACGAAGGTGTTCTGGAAATTTAATTATTAGGGGGTCGAGAACTCACCATTTCGGTGAAACCAGGTTAGATCTTGTCACAACTTATGCCCAAACATGGTTTGGAATTATCCTATAACCCAACCAAGCACACACCAAGAGAAAAATCCACCGGGCTACCCCTTTCATAAGAACATCTAGGGGGTAGACGATTTTGGGCCCATATAGATCAGGGTTTCATAGGAAGAAGCGCCTCAGAGCATTAGAATACCTCCAAACCCATGCAATGGACCCTAGAATGTGTATTGAAGTGTGGTGGAATGCTTAAATGTTGAAAACATGGTGCCCAAGTGTAACCCGCTTCGTAGGCATGCACTATCACAGAAAAAACAAAGATCCTGGAATTTAATTGGCTAGGAACTCCCCGTTTCGGTGAAACCGGGTTGAATCATGTCACAACTTGTGCCCAAACATGGTTTGGAATTATCATATAACCCAACCAAGCACAAACCAAGAGAAAAATCCACCGGGCTACCCCTTTCATAAGAACATCTAGGGGGGTAGACATCCAGACCCACGGATCAGGGTTTTGTAGGGAAGAAGCTCTTCGAGACATCGGAATACCTCCAAACCTTGCAATGGACCCTAGCATGTGTATTAAAGTGTGGTGGAATGCTGAAATGTCCAAAAGATGGTTCCCAAGTGCGACCCGTTCACAGACATGCGATGTCACCTAAAAACAAAGGTGTTTTGGAAATTTAATTATTAGGGGGTTGAGAACTCCCCATTTTGGTGAAACCGGGTTGTATCATGTCACAACTTGTGCCCAAATATGGTTTCGAATTATCTTATAACCCAACCAAGCACAAACCAAGAGAAAAATCCACCGGGCTACCCCTTTCATAAGAACATCTAGGGCGTAGACGATTCTGGGCCCACAGATCAGTGTTTCATAGGAAGAAGCGCCTCGGAGCATCGGAATACCCCCAAACCCATGCAATGGACCCTAGCATGTATATTAAAGTGTGGTGGAACGCTGAAATGTCCAAAACATGGTGCCCAAGTGTCACCCTCTTTGCAGACATGCACAATCACTGAAAAAACAAAGATATCCTGGAATTTAATTGGCCGAGAACTCCCCGTTTCGGTGAAACCGGGTTGAATCATGTCACAAATTGTGCCCAAACATGGTTTGGAATTATCATATAACCCAACCAAGCACAAACCAAGAGAAAAATCAACCGGGCTACCCCTTTCATAAGAACATCTAGGAGGGTAGACGATCAAGACCCTCGGATCAGGGTTTTGTAGGGAAGAAGCTCTTCGAGACATCGGAATACCTCCAAACCTTGCAATGGACCCTAGCATGTGTATTAAAGTGTGGTGGAATGCTGAAATGTCCAAAACATGGTTCCCAAGTGCGACCCGTTCGCAGACATGCGATGTCACCTAAAAACGAAGGTGTTTTGGAAATTTAATTATTAGGGGGTTGAGAACTCCCCATTTTGTTGAAACCGGGTTGGATCATGTCACAACTTGTGCCCAAATATGGTTTGGAATTATCTTATAACCCAACCAAGCACAAACCAAGAGAAAAATCCACCAGGCTACCCTTTCATAAGAACATCTAGGGGGTAGACGATCCAGGCCCACGGATCAGGGCTTTGTAGGAAGAAGCTCTTTGGGACATCGAAATAACTCCAAACCTTGCAATGGACCCTGGCATGTGTATTAAAGTGTGGGCGAATGCTGAACTGTCCAAAACATGGTGCCGAAGTGTCACCCTCTTTGCAGACATGCACTATCACCTAAAAACGAAGATCCTGGAATTTAATTGGCTAGGAACTCCCCGTTTCGGTGAAACCGGTTGGATCACAATTTGTGCCCAAACATGGTTTGGAATTATCATATAACCCAACCTAGCACAAACCAAGAGAAAAATTCACTGGCTACCCCTTTCATAAGAACATCTAGGGGTAGGCGATCCGAACCCACGGATCAGGGTTTTGTAGGAAGAAGCTCTTTGGGACATCGGAATAACTCCAAACCTTGCAATGGACCCTAGCATGTGTATTAAAGTGTGGTGGAATGCTGAACTGTCCAAAACATCGTTCCCAAGCGTGACTCGTTCGCAGACATGCGATGTCACCTAAAAACGAAGGTGTTCTGGAAATTTAATTATTAGGGGGTCGAGAACTCACCATTTCGGTGAAACCAGGTTAGATCTTGTCACAACTTATGCCCAAACATGGTTTGGAATTATCCTATAACCCAACCAAGCACACACCAAGAGAAAAATCCACCGGGCTACCCCTTTCATAAGAACATCTAGGGGGTAGACGATTTTGGGCCCATATAGATCAGGGTTTCATAGGAAGAAGCGCCTCAGAGCATTAGAATACCTCAAAACCCATGCAATGGACCCTAGCATGTGTATTGAAGTGTGGTGGAATGCTGAAATGTCGAAAACATGGTGCCCAAGTGTAACCCGCTTCGTAGGCATGCACTATCACAGAAAAAACAAAGATCCTGGAATTTAATTGGCCGGGAACTCCCCATTTCGGTGAAACCGGGTTGAATCATGTCACAAATTGTGCCCAAACATGGTTTGGAATTATCATATAACCCAACCAAGCACAAACCAAGAGAAAAATCCACCGGGCTACCCCTTTCATAAGAACATCTAGGGGGTAGACGATCCAGGCCCACGGATCAGGGTTTTGTAGGGAAGAAGCTCTTCGAGACATCAGAATACCTCCAAACCTTGCAATGGACCCTAGCATGTGTATTAAAGTGTGGTGGAATGCTGAACTGTCCAAAACATGGTTCCCAAGCGTGACTCGTTCGCAGACATGCGATGTCACCTAAAAACGAAGGTGTTCTGGAAATTTAATTATTAGGGGGTCGAGAACTCACCATTTCGGTGAAACCAGGTTAGATCTTGTCACAACTTATGCCCAAACATGGTTTGGAATTATCCTATAACCCAACCAAGCACAAACCAAGAGAAAAATCCACCGGGCTACCCCTTTCATAAGAACATCTAGGGGGTAGACGATTTTGGGCCCATATAGATCAGGGTTTCATAGGAAGAAGCGCCTCAGAGCATTAGAATACCTCCAATTCCATGCAATGGACCCTAGAATGTGTATTGAAGTGTGGTGGAATGCTGAAATGTTGAAAACATGGTGCCCAAGTGTAACCCGCTTCGTAGGCATGCACTATCACAGAAAAAACAAAGATCCTGGAATTTAATTGGCCAGGAACTCCCCGTTTCGGTGAAACCGGGTTGAATCATGTCACAACTTGTGCCCAAACATGGTTTGGAATTATCATATAACCCAACCAAGCACAAACCAAGAGAAAAATCCACCGGGCTACCCCTTTCATAAGAACATCTAGGGGGTAGACGATCCGGACCTGGATCAGGGTTTTGTAGGGAAGAAGCTCTTCGAGACATCGGAATACCTCCAAACCTTGCAATGGACCCTAGCATGTGTATTAAAGTGTGGTGGAATGCTGAAATTTCCAAAAGATGGTTCCCAAGTGCGACCCGTTCACAGACATGCGATGTCACCTAAAAACGAAGGTGTTTTGGAAATTTAATTATTAGGGGGTTGAGAACTCCCCATTTTAGTGAAACCGGGTTGTATCATGTCACAACTTGTGCCCAAATATGGTTTCGAATTATCTTATAACCCAACCAAGCACAAACCAAGAGAAAAATCCACCGGGCTACCCCTTTCATAAGAACATCTAGGGGTAGACGATTCTGGGCCCACAGATCAGTGTTTCATAGGAAGAAGCGCCTCGGAGCATCGGAATACCCACAAACCCATGCAATGGACCCTAGCATGTATATTAAAGTGTGGTGGAATGCTGAAATGTCCAAAACATGGTGCCCAAGTGTCACCCTCTTTGCAGACATGCACAATCACTGAAAAAACAAAGATTTCCTGGAATTTAATTGGCCGGGAACTCCCCGTTTCGGTGAAACCGGGTTGAATCATGTCACAAATTGTGCCCAAACATGGTTTGGAATTATCATATAACCCAACCAAGCACAAACCAAGAGAAAAATCAACCGGGCTACCCCTTTCATAAGAACATCTAGGAGGGTAGACGATCAAGACCCTCGGATCAGGGTTTATAGGGAAGAAGCTCTTCGAGACATCGGAATACCTCCAAACCTTGCAATGGACCCTAGCATGTGTATTAAAGTGTGGTGGAATGCTGAAATGTCCAAAACATGGTTCCCAAGTGCGACCCATTCGCAGACATGCGATGTCACCTAAAAACGAAGGTGTTTTGGAAATTTAATTATTAGGGGGTTGAGAACTCCCCATTTTGGTGAAACCGGGTTGGATCATGTCACAACTTGTGCCCAAATATGGTTTGTAGTTATCTTAGAACCCAACCAAGCACAAACCAAGAGAAAAATCCACCGGGCTACCCTTTCATAAGAACATCTAGGGGGTAGACGATCCAGGCCCACGGATCAGGGCTTTGTAGGAAGAAGCTCTTTGGGACATCGAAATAACTCCAAACCTTGCAATGGACCCTAGCATGTGTATTAAAGTGTGGTCGAATGCTGAACTGTCCAAAACATGGTTCCCTAGCGTGACCCATTCGCAGACATGCGATGTCACCTAAAAACGAAGGTGTTCTGGAAATTTAATTATTAGGGGGTCGAGAACTCCCCATTTCGTTGAAACCAGGTTAGATCTTGTCACAACTTATGCCCAAACATGGTTTGGAATTATCCTATAACCCAACCAAGCACACACCAAGAGAAAAATCTACCGGGCTACCCCTTTCATAAGAACATCTAGGGGGGTAGACGATTTTGGGCCCATATACATCAGGGTTTCATAGGAAGAAACGCCTCAGAGCATTAGAATACCTCCAAACCCATGCAATGGACCCTAGCATGTGTATTGAAGTGTGGTGGAATGCTAAAATGTCGAAAACATGGTGCCCAAGTGTAACCCGCTTCGTAGGCATGCACTATCACAGAAAAAACAAAGATCCTGTAATTTAATTGGCTGGGAACTCCCAGCGTTTCGGTGAAACCGGGTTGGATCATGTCACAACTTGTGCCCAAACATGGTTTGGAATTATCATATAACCCGACCAATCACAAACCAAGAGAAAAATCCACTGGGCTACCCCTTTCATAAGAACATCTAGGGGGAGGGTAGACGATAAAGGCCCATGGATCAAGGTTTTGTAGGGAAGAAGCTCTTCGAGACATCAGAATACCTCCAAACCTTGCAATAGACCGTAGCATGTGTATGAAATTGTGGTGGAATGTTGAAATGTCCAAAACATGGTTCCCAAGTGTGACCCGTTCGCAGACATGCGATGTCACCTAAAACGAAGGTGTTCTAGAAATTTAATTATTAGGGGGTCGAGAACTCCCCATTTCGGTGAAACCATGTTAGATATTGTCACAACTTATGCCCAAACATGGTTTGGAATTATCCTATAACCCAACCAAGAACAAACCAAGAGAAAAATCCACCGGTCTACCCCTTTCATAAGAACATCTAGGGGGGTAGACGATTCTGGGCCCACAGATCAGGGTTTCATAGGAAGAAGCGCCTCAGAGCATCATAATACCTCCAAACCTTGCAATGGACCCCTATCATGTGTATTACAGTGTGATGGAATGCTGAAATGTCCAAAACCTAGTACCCAAAGTGTCACCCTCTTTGGAAACATGCACTATCACCTAAAAACAAAGATCCTGGAATTTAATTGGCCGGGAACTCCCTGTTTCGATGAAACCGGGTTGAATCATGTCACAACTTTTGCCCAAAAATGGTTTGGAATTATCATATAACCCAACCAAGCTAAAACCAAGAGAAAAATCCACCGGGCTAACCCTTTCATAAGAACATCTAGGGGGTAGACGATCCAGACCGACGGATTAGTGTTTTGTAGGGAAGAAGCTCTTCGAGACATCGGAATACCTCCAAACCTTGCAATGGACCCTAGAGTTTGTATTAAAGTGTGGTTGAATGCTGAAATGTCCAAAAGATGGTTCCCATGTGCGACCCGTTCACAGACATGCGATGTCACCTAAAATCGAAGGTCTTTTGGAAATTTAATTATTAGGGGGTTGAGAACTCCCCATTTTGGTGAAACCGGGTTGGATCATGTCACAACTTGTGCCCAAATATGGTTTGGAATTATCTTATAACCCAACCAATCACACCAAGAGAAAAATCCACCGGCTACCCCTTTCATAAGAACATCTAGGGGGTAGACGATTCTGGGCCCACAGATCATGCTTTCATAGGAAGAAGCGCCTCGGAGCATCGGAATACCTCCAAACCCATGAAATGGACCCTAGCATGTGTATTAAAGTGTGGTGGAATGCTGAAATGTCAAAAACATGGTGCCCAAGTGTCACCCTCTTTGCAGACATGCACTATCACCTAAAAACGAAGATCCTGGAATTTAATTGGCTAGGAACTCCCCGTTTCGGTGAAACCGGTTGGATCACAATTTTTGCCCAAACATGGTTTGGAATTATCATATAACCCAACCAAGCACAAACCAAGAGAAAAATCCACTGGCCTACCCCTTTAATAAGAACATCTAGGGGGTAGACGATCCAGGCCCACGGATCAGGGTTTTGTAGGAAGATGCTCTTTGGGACATCGGAATACCTCCAAACCTTGCAATGGACCCTAGCGTGTGTATTAAACTGTGGTGGCATGCTGAACTGTCCAAAACATGGTTCCCAAGCGTTACCCGTTCGCAGACATGCGATGTCACCTAAAAATGAAGGTGTTCTGGAAATTTAATTATTAGGGGGTTGAGAACTCCCCATTTTGATGAAACCAGGCTAGATCTTGTCACAACTTATGCCCAAACATGGTTTGGAATTATCCTATAACCCAACCAAGCACAAACCAAGAGAAAGATCCACCAGGCTACCCCTTTCATAAGAACATCTAGGGGTAGACGATCCAGGCCCATGGATCAGGGTTTTGTAGGTAGAAGCTCTTCGGGACATCGGAATACCTCCAAACCTTTCAATGGACCCTAGAATGTGTATTAAACTGTGGTGGAATGCTTACATGTCCAAAACATGGTTTCCAAGTGTGACCCGTTTGCAGACATGCGATGTCACCTAAAAACGAAGGTGTTTTAGAAATTTCATTATTAGGGGGTCGAGAACTCCTCATTTCGGTGAAACCAGGTTAGATCTTGTCACAACTTATGCCCAAACATGGTTTGGAATTATCCTATAACCCAACCAAGCAGAAACCAAGAGAAAAATCAACCGGGCTACCCCTTTCATAAGAACATCTAGGGGGTAGACGATTCTGGGCCCACGGATCAGGGAAGAAGCGCCTCGGAGCATCGGAATACCTACAAACCCATGCAATGTACCCTAGCATGTGTATTAAAGTGTGATGGAATGCTGAAATGTCCAAAACATGGTTCCCAAGTGTCACCCTCTTTGCAGAGATGCACTATCATCGAAAAAACGAAGATATCCTAGAATTTAATTGGCCAGGAACTCCCCGTTTCGGTGAAACCGGGTTGGATCATGTCACAACTTGTGCCCAAACATGGTTTGGAATTATCATATAACCAAACCAAGAACAAACCAAGAGAAAAATACACCGAGCTACCCATTTCATAAGAACATCTAGGGGTGTAGACGATCTAGGCCCACGGATGTGGCTTTTGTAGGCAAAAGCTCTTCGGGACATCGGAATACCTTAAAACCTTGCAATGGACACTAGCATGTGTATTAAAGTGTGGTGGAATGCTGAAATGTCGAAACCATGGTTCCCAAGTGTGTCCCATTCGCAGACATGCGATGTCACCTAAAAACGAAGGTGTTCTGGAAATTTAATTATTAGGGGGTCGAGAACTCCCTATTTCGGTGAAACCAGATCAGGGTTTCATATGAAGAAGCGCCTCGGAGAATCGGAACACCTCCAAACCCATGCAATGGACCCTAGCATGTGTATTAAAGTGTGGTGGAATGCTGAAATGTCCAAAACAGGGTGCCCAAGTGTCACCCTCTTTGCAGACATGCACTATCACCGAAAAAACGAAGATATCCTGAAATTTAATTTGCCGGGAACTCCCCGTTTCGGTGAAACATGGTTGAATCATGTCACAAATTGTGCCCAAACATGGTTTGGAATTATCATATAACCCAACCAAGCACAAACCAATAGAAAAATCCACCGGGCTACCCCTTTCATCAGAACATCTAGGGGGTAGACGATCCAGACCCACGGATTAGGGTTTTGTAGGGAAAAAGCTCTTCGAGACATCAGAATACCTCCAAACCTTGCAATGGACCCTAGCATGTGTATTAAAGTATGGTGGAATGCTGAAATGGCCAAAACATGGTTCCCAAGCGTGACCTGTTCGCAGACATGCGATGTCACCTAAAACCGAAGGTGTTTTGGAAATTTAATTATTAGGGGGTCGAGAACTCCCTATTTCGGTGAAACCAGGTTAGATCTTGTCACAACTTATGCCCAAACATGGTTTGGAATTATCCTATAACCCAACCAAGCACAAAACAAGAGAAAAATCCACCTGGCAACCCCTTTCATAAGAACATCTAGGGGGGTAGACGATTCTGGGCCCATAGATCAGGGTTTCGTAGGAAGAAGCGCCTCGGAGCATCGGAATACCTCCAAACCAATGCAATGGACCCTAGCATGTGTATTAAAGTGTGGAAGAATGCTGAAATGTCCAAAACATGGTGCCCAAGTGTCACTCTCTTTGCAGACATTGCACTATCACCGAAAAAATGAAGATATCCTGGAATTTAATTGGTCAGGAACTCCCCGTTTCGGTGAAACCAGGTTGAATCATGTCACAACTTGTTCCCAAACATGGTTAATAAATATCATATAACCCAACCAAGCACAAACCAAGAGAAAAATCCACCGGGCTACCCCTTTCATAAGAACATCTAGGGGGTAGACGATCCAGGTCCACGGATCAGAGTTTTGTAGGAAGAAGCTCTTTGGGACATCAGGATACCTCCAAACCTTGCAATGGACCCTAGCATGTGTATTAAAGTGTTGTGGAATGCTGAACTGTCCAAAACATGGTTCCCAAGCGTGACCCGTTCGCAGACATGCGATGTCACCTAAAAACAAAGGTGTTCTGGAAATTTAATTATTAGGGGGTCGAGAACTCCCTATTTCGGTGAAACCAGATCAGGGTTTCATAGGAAGAAGCACCTCGGAGCATCGGAATACCGCCAAACCCATGCAATGGACCCTGGCATGTGTATTAAATTATGGTGGAATGCTGAAATGTCCAAAACATGGTGCCCAAGTGTCACCCTCTTTGCAGACATTGCACTATCACCGAAAAAATGAAGATATCCTGGAATTTAATAGGCTGGGAACTCCCCGTTTCGGTGAAACCGGGTTGGATCATGTCACAACTTGTGCCCAAACATGGTTTGGAATTATCATATAACCCAACCAAGCACAAACCAAGAGAAAAATCCACCAGGCTACCCCTTTCATAAGAACATCTAGCGGGGTAGACAGTCTAGGCCCATGGATCAGGGTTTTGTAGGAAGAAGCTCTTCAGGACATCGGAATACCTACAAACCTTGCAATGGACCCTAGCATGTGTATTGACGTGTGGTGGAATGCTGAAATGTCTAAAACATGGTTCCCAAGTGTGATCCGTTCGCAGACATGCGATGTCACCTAAAAACGAAGGTGTTCTGGAAATTTAATTATTAGGGGGTCGAGAACTCCCCATTTCGGTGAAACCAGGTTAGATCTTGTCACAACTTATGCCCAAACATGGTTTGGAATTATCCTATAACCCAACCAAGCACAAACCAAGAGAAAAATCCACCGGGAAACCCCTTTCATAAGAACATCTAGGGGGTAGACGATTCTGGACCCACACATCAGGGAAGAAGCGCCTCGGAGCATCGGAATACCTCCAAACCCATGAAATGGACCCTAGAATGTGTATTAAAGTGTGGTGGAATTCTGAAATGTCCAAAACATGGTTCCCAAGTGTAACCCGCTTTGTAGGCATGCACTATCACAGAAAAAACGAAGATCCTGGAATTTAATTGGCCGGGAACTCCGCGGGTTGGTGAAACCAGGTTGGATCATGTCACAACTTGTGCCCAAACATGGTTTACAATTAACATATAACCCAGACAAGCAAAAACAAAGAGAAAAATCCACCAGGCTACACCTTTCATAAGAACATCTAGGGGGGTCGACAATCTAGGCCCACGGATCAGGGGTTTTATAGGAAGAAGCTCTTCGGGGCATCGAAATACTTCCAAAACCTTGCAATGGACCCTATCATGTGTATTAAAGTGTGGTGGAATGTTGAAATGTCCAAAACATGGTTCCCAAGTGTGACCCGTTCGTAGACATGCGATGTCACCTAAAAACGAAGGTGTTCTGTAAATTTAATTATTAGGGGGTCGAGAACTCCCCATTTCGGTGAAACCATGTTAGATCTTGTCACAAATTATGCCCAAACATGGTTTGGAATTTCCTATAACCTAACCAAGCACAAAACAAGAGAAAAGTCCACCGGGCTACCCCTTTTATAAGAACATCTAGGGGGTAGACAATTCTGGGCCCACAGATCAGGGTTTCAAAGGAAGAAGCGCCTCGGAGCATCGGAATACCTCCAAACCCATGCAATGGACCCTAGCATGTGTATTAAAGTGTGGTGGAATGCTGAAATATCCAAAACATGGTGCCCAAGTGTCACCCTCTTTGCAGACATGCACTATCACCGAAAAAACGAAGATATCCTAGAATTTAGTTGGCCGGGAACTCCCCGTTTCGATGAAACCGGGTTGAATCATGTCAAAACTTGTGCCCAAACATGGTTCAGAATTATCATATAACCCAACCAAGAACAAACCAAGAGAAAAATCCACCAGGCTACCCCTTTCATAAGAACATCTAGGGGGGTAGACGATCCAGACCCACGGATGAGGGTTTTGTAGGGAAGAAGCTCTTTGAGACATCGGAATACCTCCAAACCTTGCAATGGACCCTAGAATGTGTGTATTAAAGTGTGGTGGAATGCTGAAATGTCCAAAACATGGTTCCCAAGCGTGACCCGTTCGCAGACATGCGATGTCACCTAAAAACGAAGGTGTTCTGGAAATTTAATTATTAGGGGGTCGAGAACTCCCCATTTTGGTGAAACCAGGTTAGATCTTGTCAAAACTTATTCCCAAAAATGGTTTGGAAATCTCCTATAACCCAACCAAGCATAACCCAAGAGAAAAATCCACCGGGCTACCCCTTTCATAAGAACATCTAGGGGGTAGACGATTCTGGGCCCATATAGATCAGGGTTTCATAGGAAGAAGCGCCTCAGAGCATTAGAATACATCCAAACCCATGCAATGGACCCTAGCATGTGTATTAAAGTGTGGTTGAATGCTCAAATGTCCAAAATATGGTGCCCAAGTGTAACCCGCTTCGTAGGCATGCACTATCATAGAGAAAACAAAGATCCTAGAATTTAATTGGTTGGGAACTCCCCGCGTTTCGGTGAAACCGGGTTGGATCATGTCACAACTTGTGCGCAAACATGGTTTGGAATTATCATATAACCCGACCAACCACAAACCAAGAGAAAAATCCACCGGGCTACCCCTTTCATAAGAACATCTAGGGGGGGGGGGTAGACGATCCAGGCCCATGGATCAGGGTTTTGTATGGAAGAAGCTCTTCGAGACATCGGAATACCTCCAAACCTTGCAATAGACCCTAGCATGTGTATGAAAGTGTGGTGGAATGCTAAAATGTCCAAAACATGGTTCCCAAGTGTGACCCGTTCGCAGACATGCGACGTCACCTAAAACGAAGGTGTCCTAGAAAATTAATTATTAGGGGGTCGAGAACTCCCTATTTCGGTGAAACCATGTTAGATCTTGTCACAACTTATGCACAAACATGGTTTGGAATTATCCTATAATCCAACCAAGCACAAACCAAGAGAAAAATCCACCGGGCTACCCCTTTCATAAGAACATCTTGGGGGGTAGACGATTCTAGGCCCACATATCAAGGTTTCATTGGAAGAAGCTCTTCGGGACATCGGAATACCTCCAAACCTTGCAATGGACCCTAGCATGTGTATTGAAGTGTGGTGGGATGCTGAAATGTCCAAAACATGGTTCCCAAGTGTGACCTGTTCGCAGACATGCGATGTCACCTAAAAACGAAGGTGTTCTAGAAATTTAATTATTAGGGGATCGAGAACTCCCCATTTCGGTGAAACCAGTTTAGATATTGTCACAAATTATGCCCAAACATGGTTTGGAATTATCCTATAACCCAACCAAGCACAAACCAAGAGAAAAATCCACCGGGCTACCCCTTTCATAAGAACATCTAGGGGGTAGACGATTCTGGGCCCACATATCAGGGAAGAAGCGCCAGAGCATCGGAATACCTCCAAAACCTATGCAATGTACCATAGAATGTGTATTAAAGTGTGGTGGAATTCTGAAATGTACAAAACATGGTTCCCAAGTGTCACCCTCTTTGCAGACATGCACTATCATCGAAAAAACGAAGATATCCTGGGATTTAATTGGCCGGGAACTCCCCGTTTCGGTGAAACCGGGTTGGATCATGTCACAACTTGTGCCCAAACATGGTTTGGAATTATCATATATCCCAACCAAGCACAAACCAAGAGAAAAATCCACCGGGCTACCCCTTTCATAAGAACATCTAGGGGTGTAGACGATCCAGGCCCACGGATCAGGGTTTTGTAGGAAGAAGCTCTTCGGGACATCAGAATACCTCCAAACCTTGCAATGGACCCTAGCATGTGTATTAAAGTGTGGTGGGATGCTGAAATTTCCAAACCCTGGTTCCCAAGTGTGACCCGTTCGCAGACATGCGATGTCACCTAAAAAGGAAGGTGTTCTGGAAATTTAATTTTTAGGGGGTCGAGAACTCCCCATTTCGGTGAAACCAGGTTAGATCTTGCCACAAGTTATGCCCAAACATGGTTTGGAATTATCCTATAACCCAACCAAGCACAAAACAAGAGAAAAATCCACCGGGCTACCCCTTTCATAAGAACATCTAGGGGGTAGACGATTCTGGGCCCACAGATCAGGGAAGAACCGCCTCGGAGCATCGGAATACCTCCAAACCTATTCAATGTACCCTAGCATGTGTATTAAAGTGTGGTGGAATTCTGAAATGTACAAAACATGGTTCCCAAGTGTCACCCTCTTTGTAGACATGCACTATCATCGAAAAAACGAAGATATCCTGGAATTTAATTGGCCGGGAACTCCCTGTTTCGGTGAAACCGGGTTGGATCATATCACAACTTGTGCCCAAACATGGTTTGGAATTATGATATATCCCAACCAAGCACAAAACAAGAGAAAAATCCACCGGGCTATCCCTTTCATAAGAACATCTAGGAGGGTAGACGATCAAGAACCACATATGAGGGTTTTGTAGCGAAGAAGCTCTTCGAGACATCGGAATACCTCCAAACCTTGCAATGGACCCTAGCATGTGTATTAAAGTGTGGTGGAATGCTGAAATGTCCAAAACATGGTTCCCAAGTGCGACCCGTTCGCAGACATGCGATGTCACCTAAAAACGAAGGTGTGTTGGAAATTTAATTATTAGGGGGTCGAGGACTCCCCATTTCGGTGAAACCAGGTTAGATCTTGTCACAAATTATGCCCAAACGTGGTTTAGAATTATCTTATAACCCAACCAAGCACAAACCAAGAGAAAAATCCACCGGGCTAGCCCTATCATAAGAACATCTAGGGGGGTAAACGATTTTGGGCCCACAGATCAGGGTTTCATAGGAAGAAGCGCCTCGGAGCATCGGAATACCTCCAAACCCATGAAATGGACCCTAGCATGTGTATTAAAGTGTGGTGGAATGCTGAAATGTCCAAAACATGGTGCCCAAGTGTAACCCGCTTCGTAGGCATGCACTATCACAGAAAAAACGAAGATCATGTAATTTAATTGGCCGGGAACTCCCCGTTTCGATGAAACCAGGTTGGACCATGTCACAACTTGTGCCCAAACATGGTTTGGAATTAACATATAACCCAGCCAAGCACAAACAAAGAGAAAAATCCACCGGGCTATTCTGTTTCATAAGAACATCTAGGGGGTCGATGATCCAGGCCCATTGATCCGGGGTTTTGTAGGAAGAAGCTCTTCGGGACATCGAAATACCTCCAAAACCTTGCAATGGACCCTAGCATGTGTATTAAAGTGTGGTGGAATGCTGAAATGTCCAAGACATGGTTCCCAAGTGTGACCCATTCGCAGACATGCGATGTCACCTAAAAACGAAGGTGTTCTAGAAATTTAATTATTAGGGGATCGAGAACTCCCCATTTCGGTGAAACCATGTTAGATTTTGGCACAACTTATGCCCAAACATGGTTTGGAATTATCCTATAACCAAACCAAGCACAAACCAAGAAAAAAATCCACCGGGCTACCCCTTTCATAAGAACATCTAGGGGGTAGACAATTCTGGGCCCACAGATCAGGGTTTCATAGGAAGAAGCACCTCGGAGCAACGGAATACCCCCAAACCCATGCAATGGATCCTAGCATGTATATTAAAGTGTGGTGGAATGCTGAAATGTGCAAAACATGGTGCCCAAGTGTCACCCTCTTTGCAGACATGCACTATCACCGAAAAAACGAAGATATCCTGGAATTTAATTGGCCGGGAACTCCCCGTTTCGGTGAAACCGGGTTGAAGGGAAGAAGCTCTTCAAGACATCAGAATACCTCCAAACCTTGCAATAGACCCTAGCATGTGTATGAAAGTGTGGTGGAATGCTGAAATGTCCAAAACATGGTTCCCAAGTGTGACCCGTTCGCAGACATGCGATGTCACCTAAAATGAAGGTGTTCTAGAAATTTAATTATTAGGGGGTCGAGAACTCCCTATTTCTGTGAAACCATGTTAGATCTTGTCACAACTTATGCCCAAACATGGTTTGGAATTATCCTATAACCAAAACAAGCACAAACCAAGAGAAAAATCCATCGGGCTACCCCTTTCATAAGAACATCTAGGGGGGTAGACGATTCTGGGCCCACAGATCAAGGTTTCATAGGAAGAAGCGCCTCGGAGCATCGGAATACCTCCAAACCTTCCAATGGACCCCTAGAATGTGTATTACAGTGTGATGGAATGCTGAAATGTCCAAAACCTAGTACCCGAAGTGTCACCCTCTTTGCAAACATGAACTATCACCTAAAAACAAAGATCCTGGAATCTAATTGGCCGGGAACTCCCCGTTTCGGTGAAACCGGGTTGAATCATATCACAACGTGTGCCCAAACATGGTTTGGAATTATCATATAACCCAACAAGCACAAACGAATAGAAAAATCCACCGGGCTACCCCTTTCATAAGAACATCTAGGGGGGTAGACGATCTAGACCCACGGATCAGGGTTTTGTAGGGAAGAAGCTCTTCGAGACATCAGAATACCTCCAAACCTTGAAATGGACCCTAGCATGTGTATTAAAGTGTGGTGGAATGCTGAAATGTCCAAAACATGGTTCCCAAGTGCGACCCGTTCACAGACATGCGATGTCACCTAAAAACGAAGGTGTTTTGGAAATTCAATTATTAGGGGGTTGAGAACTCCCCATTTTGGTGAAACCGGGTTGGATGATGTCTCAACTTGTTCCCATATATGGTTTGGAATTATCTTATAACCCAACCAAGCACAAACCAAGAGAAAAATCCACCGGGCTACCCCTTTCATAAGAACATCTAGGGGGTAGACGATTCTGGACCCACAGATTATGCTTTCATAGGAAGAAGCGCCTCGGAGCATCGGAATACCTCCAAACCCATGAAATGGACCCTAGCATGTGTATTAAAGTGTGGTGGAATTCTGAAATGTCAAAAACATGGTTCCCAAGTGTCACCCTCTTTGCAGACATGCACTATCACCTAAAAACGAAGATCCTGGAATTTAATTGGCCAGGAACTCCCCGTTTCGGTGAAATCGGTTGGATCAAAATTTGTGCCCAAACATGGTTTAGAATTATCATATAACCCAACCAAGCACAAACCAAGAGAAAAATCCACTAGGCTACCCCTTTCATAAGAACATCTAGGGGAGTAGACGATCCAGGCCCACGGATTAGTGTTTTGTAGGAAGAAGCTCTTTGGGACATCGGAATAACTCCAAACCTTGCAATGGACCCTAGCGTGTGTATTAAAGTGTGTTGGAATGCTTAACTGTCCAAAACAAGGTTCCCAAGCGTTACCCGTTCGCAGACATGCGATGTCACCTAAAAATGAAGGTGTTCTGGAAATTTAATTATTAGGGGGTTGAGAACTCCCCATTTTGATGAAACCAGGCTAGATCTTGTCACAACTTATGCCCAAACATGGTTTGGAATTATCCTATAACCCAACCAAGCACAAACCAAGAGAAAAATCCACCGGGTTACACCTTTCATAAGAACATCTAGGGGGGTAGACGATTTTGGGCCCATATAGATTAGCGTTTCATAGGAAGAAGCGCCTGAGATCATTAGAATACCTCCAAACCCATGCAATGGACCCTAGCATGTGTATTGAAGTGTGGTGGAATGATGAAATGTCGAAAACATGGTGCCCAAGTGTAACCCGCTTCGTAGACATGCACTATCACAGAAAAAACAAAGATCCTGGAATTTAATTGGCTGGGAACACCCCGCGTTTCGGTGAAACCGGGTTGGATCATGTCACAACTTGTGCCCAAACATGGTTTTGAATTATCATATAACCCGACCAAGGAAAAACCAAGAGAAAAATCCACCGGGCTACCCCTTTCATAAGAACATCTAGGGGGGGGGGGGTAGACGATCCAGGCCCATGGATCAGGGTTTTGTATGGAAGAAGCTCTTCGAGACATCGGAATACCTCCAAACCTTGAAATAGACCCTAGCATGTGTATGAAAGTGTTGTGGAATGCTGAAATGTCCAAAACATGGTTCCCAAGTGTGACCCGTTCGCAGATATGCGATGTCACCTAAAACGAAGGTGTCCTAGAAATTTAATTATTAGGGGGTCGAGAAATCCCTATTTCGGTGAAACCATGTTCGATCTTTTCACAGCTTATGCGCAAACATGGTTTGGAATTATCCTATAATCGAACCAAACACAAACCAAGAGAAAAATCGACCGGGCTACCCCTTTAATAAGAACATCTAGGGGGGTTGACGATTCTAGGCCCACATATCAGGATTTCATAGGAAGAAGCTCTTTGGGACATCGGAATACCTCCAAACCTTGCAATGGACCCTAGCATGTGTATTAAAGTGTGGGGGAATGATGAAATATCCAAAACATGCTGCCCAAGTGTCACCCTCTTTGCAGACATGCACTATCACTGAAAAAACAAAGATATCCTGGGATTTAATTGGGCGGGAACTCCCCGTTTTGGTGAAACCGGGTTGGATCATGTCACAACTTGTGCCCAAACATGGTTTGGAATTATCATATAACCCAACCAAGCACAAAAAAAGAGAAAAATCCAACGGGATACCCCTTTCATAAGAACATCTAGGGGGGGGGGTAGACGATCCAGGTCCATGGATCAGGGTTTTGTAGGAAGAAGCTCTTCGAGACATCGGAATACCTCCAAACCATGCAATGGACCCTAGCATGTGTATTAAAGTGTGGTGTGATGCTGAAATGTCCAAAACATGGTTCCCAAGTGTGACCTGTTCGCAGACATGCGATGTCACCTAAAAACGAAGGTGTTCTAGAAATTTAATTATTAGGGGGTCGAGAACTCCCCATTTCGGTGAAACCAGGTTAGATCTTGCCACAACTTATGCCCAAACATGGTTTGGAATTATCCTATAACCCAAACAAGCACAAACCAAGAGAAAAATCCACCGGGCTACCCCTTTCATAAGAACATCTAGGGGGTAGACGATTCTGGGCCCACAGATCAGGGAAGAAGCGCCTCGGAGCATCGGAATACCTCCAAACCTATGCAATGTACCCTGGCATGTGTATTAAAGTGTGGTGGAATTCTGAAATGTACAAAACATGGTTCCCAAGTGTCACCCTCTTTGCAGACATGCGCTATCATCGAAAAAACGAAGATATCCTGGAATTTAATTGGCCGGGAACTCCCCGTTTCGGTGAAACCGGGTTGGATCATATCACAACTTGTGCCCAAACATGGTTTGGAATTATGATATATCCCAACCAAGCACAAAACAAGAGAAAAATCCACCGGGCTACCCCTTTCATAAGAACATCTAGGAGGGTAGACGATCAAGAACCACATATCAGGGTTTTGTAGGGAAGAAGCTCTTCGAGACATCGGAATACCTCCAAACCTTGCATTGGACCCTAGAATGTGTATTAAAGTGTGGTGGAATGCTTAAATGTCCAAAACATGGTTCCCAAGTGCGACCCGTTCGCAGACATGCAATGTCACCTAAAAACGAAGGTGTTTTGGATATCTTATAACCCAACCAAGCACAAACCAAGAGAAAAATCCACCGGGCTAGCCCTTTCATAAGAACATCTAGGGGGGTAAACGATTCTGGGCCCACAGATCAGGGTTTCATAGGAGGAAGCGCCTCGGAGCATCGGAATACCTCCAAACCCATGAAAAGGACCCTAGCATGTGTATTAAAGTGTGGTGGAATGCTGAAATGTCCAAAACATGGTGCCCAAGTGTAACCCGCTTCGTAGGCATGCGCTATCACAGAAAAAACGAAGATCCTGGAATTTAATTGGACGGGAACTCCCCGTTTCGATGAAACCAGGTTGGACCATGTCACAACTTGTGCCCAAACATGGTTTGGAATTAACATATAACCCAGCCAAGCACAAACAAAGAGAAAAATCCACCGGGCTATTCTGTTTCATAAGAACATCTAGGGGGGGTCGATGATCCAGGCCCACTGATCCGGGGTTTTGTAGGAAGAAGCTCTTCGGGACATCGAAATACCTCCAAAACCTTGCAATGGACCCTAGCATGTGTAATAAAGTGTGGTGGAATGCTGAAATGTCCAAAATATGGTTCCCAAGTGTGACCCGTTCGCAGACATGCGATGTCACCTAAAAAGGAAGGTGTTTTGGAAATTTAATTATTAGGGGGTCGAGAACTCCCCATTTCGGTGAAACCATGTTAGATCTTGTCACAAATTATGCCCAAACATGGTTTGGAATTTTCCTATAACCCAACCAAGCACAAACCAAGATAAAAATCCACCGGTCTACCCCTTTTATAAGAACATCTAGGGGGTAGACAATTCTGGGCCCACAGATCAGGGTTTCATAGGAAGAAGCGCCTCGGAGCATCGGAATACCTCCAAACACATGCAACGGACCCTAGAATGTTTATTAAAGTGTGGTGGAATGCTAAACTGTCCAAAACATGGATCCCAAGCGTGACCCGTTCGCAGACATGCGATGTCACGTAAAAACGAAGGTGTTCTGGAAATTTAATTATTAGGGGGTCGAGAACTCCCTATTTCGGTGAAACCAGATCAGGGTTTCAAATGAAGAAGCTCTTCGGGACATCGGAATACCTCCAAACCTTGCAATGGACCCTAGCATGTGTATTAAAGTGTGGTGGAATGCTGAAATGTCCAAACCCTGGTTCCCAAGTGTGACCCGTTCGCAGACATGCGATGTCACCTAAAAAGGAAGGTGTTCTGGAAATTTAATTATAAGGGGGTCGAGAACTCCCCATTTCGGTGAAACCAGGTTAGATCTTGTCACAAATTATGCTCAAACGTGGTTTAGAATTATCCTATAACCCAACCAAGCACAAACCAAGATAAAAATCCACCGGGCTAGCCCTTTCATAAGAACATCTAGGAGGGTAAACGATTCTGGGCCCACAGATCAGGGTTTCATAGGAAGAAGCGCCTCGGAGCATCGGAATACCTCCAAACCCATGAAATGGACCCTGGCATGTGTATTAAAGTGTGGTGGAATGCTGAAATGTCCAAAACATGGTGCCCAAGTGTAACCCGCTTTGGAGGCATGCACTATCACAGAAAAAACAAAGATCCTGAAATTTAATTGGCCGGGAACTCCCCGTTTCGATGAAACCAGGTTGGATCATGTCACAACTTGTGCCCAAACATGCTTTGGAATTAACATATAACCCAGCCAAGCACAAACAAAGAGAAAAATCCACCGGGCTATTCCGTTTCATAAGAACATCTAGGGGGGTCGACGATCTAGGCCCATGGATCCGGGGTTTTGTAGGAAGAAGCTCTTCGGGACATCAAAATACCTCCAAAACCTTGCAATGGACCCTAGCATTTGTATTAAAGTGTGGTGGAATGCTGAAATGTCCAAAACATGGTTCCCAAGTGTGACCCGTTCGGAGATATACGATGTCACCTAAAAACAAAGGTATTCTAGAAATTTAATTATCAGGGGATCGAGAACTCCCCATTTCGGTGAAACCATGTTAGATTTTGTCACAACTTATGGTCAAACATGGTTTGGAATTATCCTATAACCCAACCAAGAACAAACCATGAGAAAAATCCACCGGGATACCCCTTTCATAAGAACATCTAGGGGGTAGACGATTCTGGGCCCACAGATCAGGGTTTCATAGGAAGAAGCGCCTCGGAGCATCGGAATACCCCCAAACCCATGTAATGGACCCTAGCATGTATATTAAAGTTTGGTGGAATGCTGAAATGTCCAAAACATGGTGCCCAAGTGTCAACCTCTTTGCAGACATGCACAATCACCGAAAAAACGAAGATATCCTGGAATTTAATTGGCCGGGAACTCCCCGTTTTGGTGAAACCGGGTTGAATCATGTCACAACTTGTGCCCAAACATGGTTTGGAATTATCATATAACCCAACCAATCATAAACCAAGAGAAAAATCAACCGGGCTACCCCTTTCAAAAGAACATCTAGGAGGGTAGACGATCAAGACCCTCGGATCAGGGTTTTGTAGGGAAGAAGCTCTTCGAGACATCGGAATACCTCCAAACCTTGCAACGGACCCTAGCATCTGTATTAAAGTGTGGTGGAATGCTTAAATGTCCAAAACATGGTTCCCAAGTGCGACCCGTTCGCAGACATGCGATGTCACCTAAAAACGAAGGTGTTTTGGAAATTTAATTGTTAGGGGGTTGAGAACTCCCCATTTTGGTGAAACCGGGTTGGATCATGTCACAACTTGTGCCCAAATATGGTTTGGAATTATCTTATAACCCAACCAAGGACAAACCAAGAGAAAAATCCACCGGGCTACCCTTTCATAAGAACATCTAGGGGGTAGACGATCCAGGCCCACGGATAAGGGTTTTGTAGGAACAAGCTCTTTGCGACATCGAAATAACTCCAAACCTTGCAATGGACCCTAGCATGTGTATTAAAGTGTGGTGGAATGCTGAACTGTCCAAAACATGGTTCCCAAGCGTGACCCGTTCGCAGACATGTGATCTCACCTAAAAACGAAGGTGTTCTGGAAATTTAATTATTAGGAGGTCAAGAACTCCCCATTTCGTTGAAACCAGGTTAGATCTTGTCACAACTTATGCCCAAACATGGTTTGGAATTATCCTATAACCCAACCAAGCACACACCAAGAGAAAAATCTACCGGGCTACCCCTTTCATTAGAACATCTAGGGGGGTAGACGATTTTGGGCCCATATACATCAGGGTTTCATAGGAAGAAGCGCCTCAGAGCATTAGAATACCTCCAAACCCATGCAATGGACCCTAGCATGTGTATTGAAGTGTGGTGGAATGCTAAAATGTCGAAAACATGGTGCCCAAGTGTAACCCGCTTCGTAGGCATGCACTATCACAGAAAAAACAAAGATCCTGTAATTTAATTGGCTGGGAACTCCCAGCGTTTCGGTGAAACCGGGTTGGATCATGTCACAACTTGTGCCCAAACATGGTTTGGAATTATCATATAACCCGACCAAGCACAAACCAAGAGAAAAATCCACCGGGCTACCCCTTTCATAAGAACATCTAGGGGGGTAGACGATACAGGCCCATGGATCAAGGTTTTGTAGGGAAGAAGCTCTTCGAGACATTAGAATACCTCCAAACCTTGCAATAGACCGTAGCATTATTATGAAAGTGTGGTGGAATGTTGAAATGTCCAAAACATGGGTCCCAAGTGTGACCCGTTCGCAGACATGCGATGTCACCTAAAACGAAGGTGTTCTAGAAATTTAATTATTAGGGGGTCGAGAACTCCCCATTTTGGTGAAACCATGTTAGATCTTGTCACAACTTATGCCCAAACATGGTTTGGAATTATCCTATAACCCAACCAAGCACAAACCAAGAGAAAAATCCACCGGGCTACCCCTTTCATAAGAACATCTAGGGGGGTAGACGATTCTGGGCCCACAGATCAGGGTTTCATAGGAAGAAGCGCATCGGAGCATCATAATACCTCCAAACCTTGCAATGGACCCCTATCATGTGTATTACAGTGTGATGGAATGCTGAAATGTCCAAAACCTAGTACCCAAAGTGTCACCCTCTTTGGAAACATGCACTATCACCTAAAAACAAAGATCCTGGAATTTAATTGGCCGGGAACTCCCCGTTTCGGTGAAACCGGGTTGAATCATGTCACAACTTGTGCCCAAACATGGTTTGGAATTATCATATAACCCAATCAAGCTAAAACCAAGAGAAAAATCCACCGGGCTAACCCTTTCATAAGAACATCTAGGGAGGTAGACGATCCAGACCGATGGATCAGGGTTTTGTAGGGAAGAAGTTCTTCGAGACATCGGAATACCTCCAAACCTTGCAATGGACCCTAGCATGTGTATTAAAGTGTGGTGGAATGCTGAAATGTCCAAAAGATGGTTCCCAAGTGCGACCCATTCACAGACATGCGATGTCACCTAAAAACGAAGGTGTTTTGGAAATTTAATTATTAGGGGGTTGAGAACTCCCCATTTTGGTGAAACCGGGTTGGATCATGTCACAACTTGTGCCCAAATATGGTTTGGAATTATCTTATAACCCAACCAATCACACCAAGAGAAAAATCCACCGGCTACCCCTTTCATAAGAACATCTAGGGGGTAGACGATTTTGGGCCCACAAATCATGCTTTCATAGGAAGAAGCGCCTCGGAGCATCGGAATACCTCCAAACCCATGAAATGGACCCTAGAATGTGTATTAAAGTGTGGTGGAATGCTGAAATGTCAAAAACATGGTGCCCACGTGTCACCCTCTTTGCAGACATGCACTATCACCTAAAAACGAAGATCCTGGAATTTAATTGGCTAGGAACTCCCCGTTTCGGTGAAACCGGTTGGATCACAATTTGTGCCCAAACATGGTTTGGAATTATCATATAACCCAACCAAGCACAAACCAAGAGAAAAATCCACTGGGCTACCCCTTTAATAAGAACATCTAGGGGGTAGACGATCCAGGCCCAAGGATCAGGGTTTTGTAGGAAGATGCTCTTTGGGACATCAGAATACCTACAAACCTTGCAATGGACCCTAGCGTGTGTATTAAACTGTGGTGGCATGCTGAACTGTCCAAAACATGGTTCCCAAGCGTGACCCGTTCGCAGACATGCGATGTCACCTAAAAATGAAGGTGTTTTGGAAATTAAATTATTAGGGGGTTGAGAAGTCCCCATTTCGATGAAACCAGGCTAGATCTTGTCGCAACTTATGCCCAAACATGGTTTGGAATTATCCTATAACCCAACCAAGCACAAACCAAGACAAAAATCCACCAGGCTACCCCTTTCATAAGAACATCTAGGGGGTTGACGATCCAGGCCCATGGATCAGGGTTTTGTAGGTAGAAGCTCTTCGGGACATCGGAATACCTCCAAACCTTGCAATGGACCCTAGAATGTGTATTAAAGTGTGGTGGAATGCTGACATGTCCAAAACATGGTTTCCAAGTGTGACCCATTCGCAGACATGCGATGTCACCTAAAAACGAAGGTGTTTTAAAAATTTAATTATTAGAGGGTGGAGAACTCATCATTTCGGTGAAACCAGGTTAGATCTTGTCACAACTTATGCCCAAACATGGTTTGGAATTATCCTATAACCCAACCAAGCAGAAACCAAGAGAAAAATCAACCGGGCTACCCCTTTCATAAGAACATCTAGGGGGTGAGCGATTACAAACCTGAGATCAGGGAAGAAGCACCTCGGAGCATCGGAATACCTCCAAACCCATGCACTGTACCCTAGCATGTGTATTAAAGTGTGATGGAATGCTGAAATTTACAAAACATGGTTCCCAAGTGTCACCCTCTTTGCAGAGATGCACTATCATCGAAAAAACGAAGATATCCTAGAATTTAATTGGCCAGGATCTCCCCGTTTCGGTGAAACCGGGTTGGATCATGTCACAACTTGTGCCCAAACATGGTTTGGAATTATAATATAACCCAACCAAGCACAAACCAAGAGAAAAATACACCGAGCTACCCATTTCATAAGAACATCTAGGGGTGTAGACGATCTAGGCCCACGGATCAGGGTTTTGTAGGAAGAAGCTCTTCGGGACATCGGAATACCTTAAAACCTTGCAATGGACACTAGCATGTGTATTAAAGTGTGGTGGAATGCTGAAATGTCCAAACCCTGGTTCCCAAGTGTGACCCATTCGCAGACATGCGATGTCACCTAAAAACGAAGGTGTTCTGGAAATTTAATTATTAGGGGGTCGAGAACTCCCTATTTCGGTGAAACCAGATCAGGGTTTCATAGGAAGAAGCGCCTCGGAGAATCGGAATACCTCCAAACCCATGCAATGGACCCTAGCATGTGTATTAAAGTGTGGTGGAATGCTGAAATGTCCAAAACATGGTGCCCAAGTGGCACCCTCTTTGCAGACATGCACTATCACCGAAAAAACGAAGATATCCTGAAATTTAATTGGCCGGGAACTCCCCGTTTCGGTGAAACATGGTTGAATAATGTCACAACTTGTGCCCAAAAATGGTTTGGAATTATCATATAACCCAACCAAGCACAAACCAATAGAAAAATCCACCGGGCTACCCCTTTCATCAGTACATCTAGGGGGTAGATGATCCAGACCCACGGATTAGGGTTTTGTAGGGAAGAAGCTCTTCGAGACATCGGAATACCTCCAAACCTTGCAATGGACCCTAGCATGTGTATTAAAGTATGGTGGAATGCTGAAATGTCCAAAACATGGTTCCCAAGCGTGACCTGTTCGCAGACATGAGAGGTCACCTAAAACCGAAGGTGTTTTGGAAATTTAATTATTAGGGGGTCGAGAACTCCCTATTTCGGTGAAACCAGGTTTGATCTTGTCACAACTTATGCCCAAACATGGTTTGGAATTATCCTATAACCCAACCAAGCACAAACCAAGAGAAAAATCCACCGGGCTACCCCTTTCATAAGAACATCTTGGGGGGTAGACGATTCTAGGCCCATATAGATCGGGGTTTCATAGGAAGAAGCGCCTCGGAGCATTAGAATACCTCCAAACCCATGCAATGGACCCTAGCATGTGTATTAGTGTGGTGGAATGATGAAATGTCCAAAACATGGTTCCCAAGTGTGACCCGTTCGCAGCCATGCGATGTCACCTAAAACGAAGGTGTTCTAGAAATTTAATTATTAGGGGGTCAAGAACTCCCCATTTCGGTGAAACCATGTTAGATCTTGTCACAACTTATGCCCAAACATGGTTTGGAATTATCCTATAACCCAACCAAGCATAAACCAAGAGAAAATCCACCGGGCTACCCCTTTCATAAGAACATCTAGGGGGGTAGACGATTCTAGGCCCACAGATCAGGGTTTCGTAGGAAGAAGCGCATCGGAGCATCAGAATACCTCCAAACCCATGCAATGGACCCTAGCATGTGTATTAAAGTGTGGCAGAATGCTTAAATGTCCAAAACATGGTGCCCAAGTGTCACCCTCTTTGCAGACATTGCACTATCACCGAAAAAAATGAAGATATCCTGGAATTTAATTGGCCGGGAACTCCCCATTTCGGTGAAACCGGGTTGAATCATGTCACAACTTGTGCCCAAACATGGTTTGTAATTATCATATAACCCAACCAAGCACAAACCAAGAGAAAAATCCACCAGGCTACCCCTTTCATAAGAACATCTAAGGGGTAGACGATCCAGGCCCACGGATCAGAGTTTTATAGGAAGAAGCTCTTTGGGACATCGGAATACCTCCAAACCTTGCAATGGACCCTACCATGTGTATTAAAGTGTGGTGGAATGCTGAACTTTCAAAAAGATGGTTCCCAAGCGTGACCCGTTCGCAGACATGCGATGTCACCTAAAAACGAAGGTGTTCTGGAAATTTAATTATTAGGGGGTCGAGAACTCCCTATTTCGGTGAAACCAGATCAGGGTTTCATAGGAAGAAGCGCCTCGCAGCATCGGAATACCTCCAAACCCATGCAATGGACCCTAGCATGTGTAATAAATTACGGTGGAATGCTGAAATGTCCAAAACATGGTGCCCAAGTGTCACCCTCTTTGCAGACATTGCACTATCACCGAAAAAATGAAGATATCCTGGAATTTAATAGGCTGGGAACTCCCCGTTTCGGTGAAACCGGGTTGGATCATGTCACAACTTGTGCCCAAACATGGTGTGGAATTATCATATAACCCAACCAAGCACAAACCAAGAGAAAAATCCACCAGGCTACCCCTTTCATCAGAACATCTAGGGGGTGTAGACAGTCCAGGCCCATGGATCAGCGTTTTGTAGGAAGAAGCTCTTCGGGACATCGGAATACCTCCAAACTTTGCAATGGACCCTAGCATGTGCATTAAAGTGTGGTGCAATGCTGAAATGTCCAAAACATGGTTCGCAAGTGTGATCTGTTCGCAGACATGCGATGTCACCTAAAAACGAAGGTGTTCTAGAAATTTAATTATTAGGGGGTCGAGAACTCCCCATTTCGGTGAAACCAGGTTAGATCTTGTCACCAATTATGCCCAAAAATGGTTTGGAATTATCCTATAACCCAACCAAGCACAAACCAAGAGAAAAATCCACCGTGAAACGCCTTTCATAAGAACATCTAGGGGGTAGATGATTCTGGACCCACACATCTGGGAAGAAGCGCCTCGGAGCATCGGAATACCTCCAAACCCATGAAATGGACCCTAGAATGTGTATTAAAGTGTGGTGGAATTCTGAAATGTCCAAAACATGGTTCCCAAGTGTAACCCGCTTCGTAGGCATGCACTATCACAGAAAAGACGAAGATCCTGGAATTTAATTGGCCGGGAACTCCCCGTTTCGGTGAAACCAGGTTGGATCATGTCACAACTTGTGCCCAAACATGGTTTGCAATTAACATATAACCCAGCCAAGCACAAACAAAGAGAAAAATCCACCGGGCTACGCCTTTCATAAGAACATCTAGGGGGGTCGACGATCCAGGTCCACGGATCAGGGGTTTTCTGGGAAGAAGCTCTTCGGGGCATCGAAATACCTCCAAAACCTTGCAATGGACCCTAGCATGTGTATTAAAGTGTGGTGGAATGTTGAAATGTCCAAAACATGGTTCCCAAGTGTGACCCGTTCGTAGACATTCGATGTCACCTAAAAGCGAAGGTGTTCTGGAAATTTAATTATTAGGGGGTCGAGAACTCCCCATTTTGGTGAAACCATCTTAGATCTTGTCACAAATTATGCCCAAACATGGTTTGGAATTTCCTATAACCCAACCAAGCACAAACCAAGAGAAAAATCCACCGGGCTACCCCTTTTATAAGAACATCTAGGGGGTAGACAATTCTGGGCCCACAGATCAGGGTTTCATAGGAAGAAGCGCCTCGGAGCATCGGAATACCTCCAAACCCATGCAATGGACCCTAGCATGTGTATTAAAATGTGGTGGAATGCTCAAATGTCCAAAACATGGTGCCCAAGTGTCACCCTCTTTGCAGACATGCACTATCACCAAAAAAACGAAGATATCCTGGAATTTAATTGGCCGGGAACTCCCCGTTTCGATGAAACCGGGTTGAATAATGTCCAAACTTGTGCCCAAACATGGTTTGGAATTATCATATAACCCAACCAAGCACAAACCAAGAGAAAAATCCACCGGGCTACCCCTTTCATAAGAACATCTAGGGGGGTAGACGAACCAGACCCACGGATCAGGGTTTTGTAGGGAAGAAGCTCTTTGAGACATCGGAATACCTCCAAACCTTGCAATGGACCCTAGAATGTGTGTATTAAAGTGTGGTGGAATGATGAAATGTCCAAAACATGGTTCCCACACGTGACCCGTTCGCAGACATGCGATGTCACCTAAAAACGAAGGTGTTCTGGAAATTTAATTTTTAGGGGGTCGAGAACTCCCCATTTTGGTGAAACCAGGTTAGATCTTGTCAAAACTTATGCCCAAAAATGGTTTGGAAATCTCCTATAACCCAACCAAGCACAAACCAAGAGAAAAATCCACCGGGCTACCCCTTTCATAAGAACATCTAGGGGGGTAGACGATTCTGGGCCCATATAGATCAGGGTTTCATAGGAAGAAGCGCCTCAGAGCATTAGAATACCTCCAAACCCATGCAATGGACCCTAGCATGTGTATTAAAGTGTGGTGGAATGCTCAAATGTCCAAAATATGGTGCCCAAGTGTAACCTGCTTCGTAGGCATGCACTATCACAGAGAAAACAAAGATCCTGGAATTTAATTGGTTGGGAACTCCCCGCGTTTCGGTGAAACCGCGTTGGATCATGTCACAACTTGTGCGCAGACATGCGATGTCACCTAAAACGAAGGTGTCCTTGAAATTTAATTATTAGGGGGTCGAGAACTCCCTATTTCGGTGAAACCATGTTAGATCTTGTCACAACTTATGCCCAAACATGGTTTGGAATTATCCTATAATCCAACCAAGCACAAACCAAGAGAAAAATCCACCGGGCTATCCCTTTCATAAGAACATCTAGGGGGTAGACGATTCTAGGCCCACATATCAGGGTTTCATAGGAAGAAGCTCTTCGGGACATCGGAATACCTCCAAACCTTGCAATGGCCCCAAGCATGTGTATTAAAGTGTGGTGGGATGCTGAAATGTCCAAAACATGGTTCCCAAGTGTGACCTGTTCGCAGACATGCGATGTCACCTAACAACGAAGGTGTTCTAGAAATTTAATTATTAGGGGGTCGAGAACTCCCCATTTCGGTGAAACCAGTTTAGATATTGTCACAACTTATGCCCAAACATGGTTTGGAGTTATCCTATAACCCAACCAAGCACAAACCAAGAGAAAAATCCACCGGGCTACCCCTTTCGTAAGAACATCTAGGGGGTAGACGATTCTGGGCCCACAGATCAGGGAAGAAGCGCCTCGGAGCATCGGAATACCTCCAAAAACTATGCAATGTACCCTAGCATGTGTATTAAAGTGTGGTGGAATTCTAAAATGTCCAAAACATGGTTCCCAAGTGTCACCCTCTTTGCAGACATGCACTATCATCGAAAAAATGAAGATATCCTAGAATTTAATTGGCCGGGAACTCCCCGTTTCGGTGAAACCAGGTTGGATCATGTCACAACTTGTGCCCAAACATGGTTTGGAATTATAATATATCCCAACCAAGAACAAACCAAGAGAAAAATCCACCGGGCTACCCCTTTCATAAGAACATCTAGGGGTGTAGACGATCTAGGCCCACGGATCAGGGTTTTGTAGGAAGAAGCTCTTCGGGACATCGGAATACCTCCAAACCTTGCAATGGACCCTAGCATGTGTATTAAAGTGTGGTGGAATGCTGAAATTTTCAAACTCTGGTTCCCAAGTGTGACCCGTTCGCAGACATGCGATGTCACCTAAAAAGGAAGGTGTTCTGGAAATTTAATTATAAGGGGGTCGAGAACTCCCCATTTCGGTGAAACCAGGTTAGATCTTGTCACAAATTATGCTCAAACGTGGTTTAGAATTATCCTATAACCCAACCAAGAAGAAACCAAGATAAAAATCCACCAGGCTAGCCCTTTCATAAGAACATCTAGGAGGGTAAATGATTCTGGGCCCACCGATCAGGGTTTCATAGGAAGAAGCGCCTCGGAGCATCGGAATACCTCCAAACCCATGAAATGGACCCTGGCATGTGTATTAAAGTGTGGTGGAATGCTGAAATGTCCAAAACATGGTGCCCATGTGTAACCCGCTTTGGAGGCATGCACTATCATAGAAAAACGAAGATCCTGAAATTTAATTGGCCGGGAACTCCCCGTTTCGATGAAACCAGGTTGGATCATGTCACAACTTGTGCCCAAACAAGCTTTGGAATTAACATATAACCCAGCCAAGCACAAACAAAGAGAAAAATCCACCGGGCTATTCCGTTTCATAAGAACATCTAGGGGGGTCGACGATCCAGGCCCATGGATCCGGGGTTTTGTAGGAAGAAGCTCTTCGGGACATCAAAATACCTCCAAAACCTTGCAATGGACCCTAGCATGTGTATTTAAGTGTGGTGGAATGATGAAATGTCCAAAACATGGTTCCCAAGTGTGACCCGTTCGGAGACATACGATGTCACCTAAAAACAAAGGTATTCTAGAAATTTAATTATCAGGGGATCGAGAACTCCCCATTTCGGTGAAACCATGTTAGATGTTGTCACAACTTATGCCCAAACATGGTTTGGAATTATCCTATAACCCAACCAAGCACAAACCAAGAGAAAAATCCACCGGGCTACCCCCTTCATAAGAAAATCTAGGGGGTAGACGATTCTGGGCCCACAGATCAGGGTTTCATAGGAAGAAGCGCCTCGGAGCATCGGAATACCTCCAAACCCATGCAATGGACCCTAGAAATTTTATTAAAGTGTGGTGGAATGCTGAAATGTCCAAAACATGGTGCCCAAGTGTCACCCTCTTAGCAGACATGCACAATCACCGAAAAAACGAAGATATCCTGGAATTTAATTGGCCGGGAACTCCCCGTTTCGGTGAAACCGGGTTGAATCATGTCACAACTTGTGCCCAAACATGGTTTGGAATTATCATATAACCCAACCAAGCACAAACCAAGAGAAAAATCAACCGGGCTACCCCTTTCATAAGAACATCTAGGAGGGTAGACGATCAAGACCCTCGGATCAGGGTTTTGTAGGGAAGAAGCTCTTCGAGACATCGGAATACCTCCAAACCTTGCAATGGACCCTAGCATGTGTATTAAAGTGTGGTGGAATGCTGAAATGTCCAAAACATGGTTCCCAAGCGTGACCCGTTCGCAGACATGCGATGTCACCTAAAAACGAAGGTGTTCTGGAAATTTAATTATTAGGGGGTCGAGAACTCCCCATTTTGGTGAAACCAGGTTAGATCTTGTCAAAACTTATGCCCAAAAATGGTTTGGAAATCTCCTATAACCCAACCAAGCACAAACCAAGAGAAAAATCCACCGGGCTACCCCTTTCATCAGAACATCTAGGGGGGTAAACGATTCTGGGCCCATATAGATCAGGGTTTCATAGGAAGAAGCGCCTCAGAGCATTAGAATACCTCCAAACCCATGCAATGGACCCTAGCATGTGTATTAAAGTGTGGTGGAATGCTCAAATGTCCAAAATATGGTGCCCAAGTGTTAACCAACCGTGAGCATGCACTATCACAGAGAAAACAAACATCCTGGAATTTAATTGGTTGGGAACTCCCCGCGTTTCGGTGAAACCGCGTTGGATCATGTCACAACATCTAGGGGGGGGGGGGGGTAGACGATCCAGGCCCATGGATCAGGGTTTTGTATGGAAGAAGCTCTTCGAGACATCGGAATACCTCCAAACCTTGCAATAGACCCTAGCATGTGTATGAAAGTGTGGTGGAATGCTGAAATTTCCAAAACATGGTTCCCAAGTGTGACCTGTTCGCAGACATGCGATGTCACCTAAAACGAAGGTGTCCTAGAAATTTAATTATTAGGGGGTCGAGAACTCCCTATTTCGGTGAAACCATGTTAGATCTTGTCACAACTTATCGCCAAACATGGTTTGGAATTATACTATAATCCAACCAAGCACAAACCAAGAGAAAAATCCACCGGGCTATCCCTTTCATAAGAACATCTAGGGGGTAGACGATTCTAGGCCCACATATCAGGGTTTCATAGGAAGAAGCTCTTCGGGACATCGGAATACCTCCAAACCTTGCAATGGACCATAGAATGTGTATTAAAGTGTGGTGGGATGCTGAAATGTCCAAAACATGGTTCCCAAGTGTGACCTGTTCGCAGACATGCGATGTCACCTAAAAACGAAGGTGTTCTAGAAATTTAATTATTAGGGGGTCGAGAACTCCGCATTTCGGTGAAACCAGTTTAGATATTGTCACAACTTATGCCCAAACATGGTTTGGAATTATCCTATAACCCAACCAAGCACAAACCAAGAGAAAAATCCACCGGGCTACCCCTTTCATAAGAACATCTAGGGGGGTAGACGATTCTGGGCCCACAGATCAGGGAAGAAGCGCCTCGGAGCATCGGAATACCTCCAAAACCTATGCAATGTACCCTAGCATGTGTATTAAAGTGTGGTGGAATTGTGAAATGTCCAAAACATGGTTCCCAAGTGTCACCCTCTTTGCAGACATGCACTATCATCGAAAAAACAAAGATATCCTGGAATTTAATTGGCCGGGAACTCCGCATTTCGGTGAAACCAGGTTGGATCATGTCACAACTTGTGCCCAAACATGGATTGGAATTATAATATATCCCAACCAAGCACAAACCAAGAGAAAAATCCACCGGGCTACCCCTTTCATAAGAACATCTAGGGGTGTAGACAATCCAGGCCCACGGATCAGGGTTTTGTAGGAAGAAGCTCTTCGGGACATCGGAATACCTCCAAACCTTGCAATGGACCCTAGCATGTGTATTAAAGTGTGGTGGAATGCTGAAATTTCCAAACCCTGGTTCCCAAGTGTGACCCGTTCGCAGACATGCGATGTCACCTAAAAAGGAAGGTGTTCTGGAAATTTAATTATTAGGGGGTCGAGAACTCTCCAATTTGGTGAAACCAGGTTAGATCTTGTCACAAAATATGCCCAAACATGGTTTAGAATTATCCTATAACCCAACCAAGCACAAACCAAGAAAAAAAATCCACCGGGCTAGCCCTTTCATAAGAACATCTAGGGGGTAAACGATTCTGGGCCCACAGATCAGGGTTTCATAGGAAGAAGCGCCTCAGAGCATCAGAATACCTCCAAACCAAGAGAAAAATCCACCGTGAAACGCCTTTCATAAGAACATCTAGGGGGTAGATGATTCTGGACCCACACATCGGGGAAGAAGCGCCTCGGAGCATCGGAATACCTCCAAACCCATGAAATGGACCCTAGAATGTGTATTAAAGTGTGGTGGGATTCTGAAATGTCGAAAACATGGTTTCCAAGTGTAACCCGCTTCGTAGGCATGCACTATCACAGAAAAGACGAAGATCCTGGAATTTATTTGGCCGGGAACTCCCCGTTTCGGTGAAACCAGGTTGGATCATGTCACAACTTGTGCCCAAACATGGTTTGCAATTAACATATAACCCAGCCAAGCACAAACAAAGAGAAAAATCCACCGGGCTACGCCTTTCATAAGAACATCTAGGGGGGTCGACGATCCAGGCCCACGGATCAGGGGTTTTCTTGGAAGAAGCTCTTCGGGGCATCGAAATACCTCCAAAACCTTGCAATGTACCCTAGCATGTGTATTAAAGTGTGGTGGAATGTTGAAATGTCCAAAACATGGTTCCCAAGTGTGACCCGTTCGTAGACATGCGATGTCACCTAAAAGCGAAGGTGTTCTGGAAATTTAATTATTAGGGGGTCGAGAACTCCCCATTTCGCTGAAACCATGTTAGATCTTGTCACAAATTATGCCCAAACATGGTTTGGAATTTCCTATAACCCAACCAAGCACAAACCAAGAGAAAAATCCACCGGGCTACCCCTTTTATAAGAACATCTAGGGGGTAGACAATTCTGGGCCCACAGATCAGGGTTTCATAGGAAGAAGCGCCTCGGAGCATCGGAATACCTCCAAACCCATGCAATGGACCCTAGCATGTGTATTAAAGTGTGGTGGAATGCTGAAATGTCCAAAACATGGTGCCCAAGTGTCACCCTCTTTGCAGACATGCACTATCACCGAAAAAACAAAGATATCCTGGAATTTAATTGGCCGGGAACTCCCCGTTTCGATGAAACCGGGTTGAATAATGTCAAAACTTGTACCCAAACATGGTTTGGAATTATCATATAACCCAACCAAGCACAAACCAAGAGAAAAATCCACCGGGCTACCCCTTTCATAAGAACATCTAGGGGAGTAGACGATCCAGACCCACGGATCAGGGTTTTGTAGGGAAGAAGCTCTTTGAGACATCGGAATACCACCAAACCTTGCAATGGACCATAGAATGTGTGTATTAAAGTGTGGTGGGATGCTGAAATGTCCAAAACATGGTTCCCAAGCGTGACCTGTTCGCAGACATGCGATGTCACCTAAAAACGAAGGTGCTCTGGAAATTTAATTATTAGGGGGTCGAGAACTCCCCATTTTGGTGAAACCAGGTTAGATCTTGTCAAAACTTATGGCCAAAAATGGTTTGGAAATCTCCTATAACCCAACCAAGCACAAACCAAGAGAAAAATCCACCGGGCTACCCCTTTCATAAGAACATCTTGGGGGGTAAACGATTCTGGGCCCATATAGATGAGGGTTTCATAGGAAGAAGCGCCTCAGAGCATTAGAATACCTCCAAACCCATGAAATGGACCCTAGAATGTGTCTTAAAGTGTGGTGGAATGCTCAAATGTCCAAAATATTGTGCCCAAGTGTAACCCGCTTCGTAGGCATGCACTATCACAGAGAAAACAAAGATCCTGGAATTTAATTGGTTGGGAACTCCCCGCGTTTCGGTGAAACCGCGTTGGATCATGTCACAACTTGTGCGCAAACATGGTTTGGAATTATCATACAACCCAACCAAGCACAAACCAAGAAAAAATCCACCGGGCTACCCCTTTCATAAGAACATCTAGGGGGGGGGGGTAGACGATCCAGGCCCATGGATCAGGGTTTTGTATGGAAGAAGCTCTTCGAGACATCGGAATACCTCCAAACCTTGCAATAGAACCTAGCATGTGTATGAAAGTGTGGTGGAATGCTGAAATGTCCAAAACATGGTTCCCAAGTGTGACCCGTTCGCAGACATGCGATGTCACCTAAAACGAAGGTGTCCTAGAAATTTAATTATTAGGGGGTCGAGAACTCCCTATTAAGGTGAAACCATGTTAGATCTTGTCACAACTTATGCCCAAACATGGTTTGGAATTATCCTATAATCCAACCAAGCACAAACCAAGAGAAAAATCCACCGGTCTATCCCTTTCGTAAGAACATCTAGGGGGCAGACGATTCTAGGCCCACTTATCAGGGTTTCATAGGAAGAAGCTCTTCGGGACATCGGAATACCTCCAAACCTTGCGATGGACCCTAGCATGTGTATTAAAGTGTGGTGGGATGATGAAATGTCCAAAACATGGTTCCCAAGTGTGACCTGTTCGCAGACATGCGATGTCACCTAAAAACGAAGGTGTTCTAGAAATTTAATTATTAGGGGGTCGAGAACTCCCCATTTCGGTGAAACCAGTTTAGATATTGTCACAACTTATGCCCAAACATGGTTTGGAATTATCCTATAACCCAACCAAGCACAAACCAAGAGAAAAATCCACCGGGCTACCCCTTTCATAAGAACATCTAGGGGGTAGACGATTCTGGGCCCACAGATCAGGGAAGAAGCGCCTCGGAGCATCGGAATACCTCCAAAACCTATGCAATGTACCCTAGCATGTGTATTAAAGTGTGGTGGAATTCTGAAATGTCCAAAACATGGTTCCCAAGTGTCACCCTCTTTGCAGACATGCACTATCATCGAAAAACGAAGATATCCTGGAATTTAATTGGCCGGGAACTCCCCGTTTCGGTGAAACCAGGTTGGATCATGTCACAACTTGTGCCCAAACATGGTTTGGAATTATAATATATCCCAACCAAGAACAAACAGAGATAAAAATCCACCGGGCTACCCCTTTCATAAGAACATCTAGGGGTGTAGACGATCCAGGCCCACGGATCAAGGTTTTGTAGGAAGAAGCTCTTCGGGACATCGGAATACCTCCAAACCTTGCAATGGACCCTAGCATGTGTATTAAAGTGTGGTGGAATGCTGAAATTTCCAAACCCTGGTTCCCAAGTGTGACCCGTTCACAGACATGCGATGTCACCTAAAAAGGAAGGTGTTCTGGAAATTTAATTATTAGGGGGTCGAGAACTCCCCATTTTGGTGAAACCAGGTTAGATCTTGTCACAAAATATGCCCAAACATGGTTTAGAATTATCCTATAACCCATCCAAGCACAAACCAAGAAAAAATCCACCGGGCTAGCCCTTTCATAAGAACATATAGGGGGTAGACGATTCTGGGCCCACAGATCAGGGTTTCATAGGAAGAAGCACCTCGGAGCATCGGAATACCCCCAAACCCATCCAATGGACCCTAGCATGTACATTAAAGTGTGGTGGAATGCTGAAATGTCCAAAACATGGTGCCCAAGTGTCACCCGATTTGCAGACATGCACTATCACCGAAAAAACGAAGATATCCTGGATTTTAATTGGCCGGGAACTCCGCGTTTCGGTGAAACCGGGTTGAATCATGTCACAACTTGTGCCCAAACATGGTTTGGAATTATCATAGAACCCAACCAAGCACAAACCAAGAGAAAAATCCACCGGGCTACCCCTTTAATAAGAACATCTAGGAGGGTAGACGATCAAGAACCACATATCAGGGTTTTGTAGGGAAGAAGCTCTTCGAGACATCGGAATACCTGCAAACCTTGCAATGGACCCTAGAATGTGTATTAAAGTGTGGTGGAATGCTGAAATTTCGAAAACATGGTTCCCAAGTGCTTCTCGTTTGCAGACATGCGATGTCACCTAAAAACGAAGGTGTTTTGGAAATTTAATTATTAGGGGGTTGAGAACTCCCCATTTTGGTGAAACCGGGTTGGATCATGTCACAACTTGTGCCCAAATATGGTTTGGAATTATATTATAACCCAACCAAGCACAAACCAAGAGAAAAATCCACCGGGCTACCCCTTTCATAAGAACATCTAGGGGGTAGACGATTCTGGGCCCACAGATCTTGCTTTCATAGGAAGAAGCGCCTCGGAGCATCGGAATACCTCCAAACCCATGAAACGGAACCTAGCATTCGTATTAAAGTGTGGTGGAATGCTGAAATGTCAAAAACATGGTGCCCAAGTGTCACCCTCTTTGCAGACATGCACTATCACCTAAAAACGAAGATCCTGGAATTTAATTGGCCAGGAACTCCCCGTTTCGGTGAAATCGGTTGGATCAAAATTTGTGCCCAAACATGGTTTGGAATTATCATATAACCCAACCAAGCAACAAACCAAGAGAAAAATCCACTGGGCTACACCTTTCATAAGAACATCTAGGGGAGTAGACGATCCAGGCCCACGGATTAGTGTTTTGTAGGAAGAAGCTCTTTGGGACATCGGAATACCTCCAAACCTTGCAATGGACCCTAGCATGTGTATTGAAGTGTGGTGGAATGCTGAAATACCTCCAAACATGGTTCCCAAGCGTGACCCGTTCGCAGACATGCTGAAATACATCGGAATACCTCCAAACATGGTTCCCAAGCGTGACCCGTTCGCAGACATGCGATGTCACCTAAAAATGAAGGTGTTCTGGAAATTTAATTATTAGGGGTTCGAGAACTCCCCATTTCGGTGAAACCAGGTTAATCTTGTCACAACTTATGCCCAAACATGGTTTGGAATTATCCTATAACCCAACCAAGCACAAACCAAGAGAAAAATCCACCGGGCTACCCCTTTCATAATAACATGTAGGGGGGTAGACGATTTTGGGCCCATATAGATCAGGGTTTCATAGGAAGAAGCGCCTGAGATCATTAGAATACCTCCAAACCCATGCAATGGACCCTAGCATGTGTATTGAAGTGTGGTGGAATGCTGAAATGTCGAAAACATGGTGCCCAAGTGTAACCCGCTTCGTAGGCATGCACTATCATAGAAAAAACAAAGATCCTAGAATTTAATTGGCTGGGAACTCCCCGCGTTTCGGTGAAACCGGGTTGGATCATGTCACAACTTGTGCCCAAACATGGTTTCGAATTATCATATAACCCGACCAAGGAGAAACCAAGAGAAAAATCCACCGGGCTACCCCTTTCATAAGAACATCTAGGGGTGGGGGTAGACGATCCAGGCCCATGGATCAGGGTTTTGTATGGAAGAAGCTCTTCGAGACATCGGAATACCTCCAAACCTTGCAATAGACCCGAGCATGTGTATGAAAGTGTGGTGGAATGCTGAAATGTCCAAAACATGGTTCCCAAGTGTGACCCGTTCGCAGACATGCGATGTCACCTAAAAGGAAGGTGTCCTAGAAATTTAATTATTAGGGGGTCGAGAACTCCCTATTTCGGTGAAACCATGTTAGATCTTTTCACAGCTTATGCCCAAACATGGTTTGGAATTATCCTATAATCCAACCAAACACAAACCAAGAGAAAAATCCACCGGGCTACCCCTTTCATAAAAACATCTAGGGGGGTAGACGATTCTAGTCCCAGATATCAGGGTTTCATAGGAAGAAGCTCTTTGGGACATCGGAATACCTCCAAACCATGCAATGGACCCTAGCATGTGTACTAAAGTGTGGTGGAATGATGAAATGTCCAAAACATGCTGCCCAAGTGTCACCCTCTTTGCAGACATGCACTATCACTGAAAAACAAAGATATCCTGGGATTTAATTGGGCGGGAACTCCCCGTTTTGGTGAAACCGGGTTGGATCATGTCACAACTTGTGCCCAAACTTGGTTTGGAATTATCATATAACCCAACCAAGCACAAACAAAGAGAAAAATCCAACGGGATACCACTTTCATAAGAACATCTAGGGGGGTAGACGATCCAGGCCCATGGATCAGGGTTTTGTAGGAAGATGCTCTTCGGGACATCGGAATACCTCCATACCTTGCAATGGACCCTAGCATGTGTATTAAAGTGTGGTGGGATGCTGAAATGTCCAAAACATGGTTCCCAAGTGTGACCTTTTCGATGAAACGAGGTTGGACCATGTCACAACTTGTGCCCAAACATGGTTTGGAATTAACATATAACCCAGCCAAGCACAAACAAAGAGAAAAATCCACCGGGCTATTCCGTTTCATAAGAACATCTAGGGGGGTCGATGATCCAGGCCCACTGATCCAGGGTTTTGTAGGAAGAAGCTCTTCGGGACATCGAAATACCTCCAAAACCTTGCAATGGGCCCTAGCATGTGTATTAAAGTGTGGTGGAATGCTGAAATGTCCAAAACATGGTTCCCAAGTGTGACCCGTTCGCAGTCATGCGATGTCACCTAAAAACGAAGGTGTTCTAGAAATTTAATTATTAGGGGATCGAGAACTCCCCTTTTCGGTGAAACCATGTTAGATTTTGTCACAACTTATGCCCAAACATGGTTTGGAATTATCCTATAACCCAACCAAGCACAAACCAAGGGAAAAATCCACCGGGCTACCCCTTTCATAAGAACATATAGGGGGTAGACGATTCTGGGCCCACAGATCAGGGTTTCATAGGAAGAAGCTCTTCGGGACATCGAAATACCTCCAAAACCTTGCAATGGACCCTATCATGTGTATTAAAATGTGGTGGAATGTTGAAATGTACAAAACATGGTTCCCAAGTGTGACCCGTTCGTAGACATGCGATGTCAACTTAAAGCGAAGGTGTTCTGGAAATTTAATTATTAGGGGGTCGAGAACTCCCCATTTCGGTGAAACCATGTTAGATCTTGTCACAAATTATGCCCAAACATGGTTTGGAATTTCTTATAACCCAACCAAGCACAAACCAATAGAAAAATCCACCGGGCTACCCCTTTTATAAGAACATCTAGGGGGTAGACAATTCTAGGCCCACAGATCAGGGTTTCATAGGAAGAAGCGCCTCGGAGCATCGGAATACCTCCAAACCCATGCAATGGACCCTAGCATGTGTATTAAAGTGTGGTGGAATTCTGAAATGTCCAAAACATGGTGCCCAAGTGTCACCCTCTTTGCAGACATGCACTATCACCGAAAAAACGAAGATATCCTGGAATTTAATTGGCCGGGAACTCCCCGTTTCGATGAAACGGGGTTGAATATTGTCAAAACTTGTGCCTAAACATGGTTTGGAATTATCATATAACCCAACCAAGCACAAACAAAGAGAAAAATCCACCGGGCTACCCCTTTCATAAGAACATCTAGGGGGGTAGACGATCCAGGCCCACGGATCAGGGTTTTGTAGGGAAGAAGCTCTTCGAGACATCGGAATACCTCCAAACCTTGCAATGGACTATAGAATGTGTGTATTAAAGTGTGGTGGAATGCTGAAATGTCCAAAACATGGTTCCCAAGCGTGACCCGTTCGCAGACATGCGATGTCACCTAAAAACGAAGGTGTTCTGGAAATTTAATTATTAGGGGGTCGAGAACTCCCCATTTTGGTGAAACCAGGTTAGATCTTGTCAAAACTTATGCCCAAAAATGGTTTGGAAATCTCCCATAACCCAACCAAGCACAAACCAAGAGAAAAATCCACCGGGCTACCCCTTTCATAAGAACATCTAGGGGGGTAAACGATTCTGGGCCCATATAGATGAGGGTTTCATAGGAAGAAGCGCCTCAGAGCATTAGAATACCTCCAAACCCATGCAATGGACCCTAGCATGTGTATTAAAGTGTGGTGGAATGCTCAAATGTCCAAAATATGGTGCCCAAGTGTAACCCGCTTCGTAGGCATGCACTATCACAGAGAAAACAAAGATCCTGGAATTTAATAGGTTGGGAACTCCCCGCGTTTCGGTGAAACCGCGTTGGATCATGTCACAACTTGTGCGCAAACATGGTTTGGAATTATCATAAAACCCAACCAAGCACAAACCAAGAAAAAATCCACCGGGCTTCCCCTTTCATAAGAACATCTAGGAGGGGGGGTAGACGATCCAGGCCCATGGATCAGGGTTTTGTATGGAAGAAGCTCTTCGAGACATCGGAATACCTCCAAACCTTGCAATAGACCCTAGCATGTGTATGAAAGTGTGGTGGAATGCTGAAATGTCCAAAACATGGTTCCCAAGTGTGACCCGTTCGCAGATATGCGATGTCACCTAAAACGAAGGTGTCCTAGAAATTTAATTATTAGGGGGTCGAGAACTCCCTATTTCGGTGAAACCATGTTAGATCTTGTCACAACTTATGCCCAAACATGGTTTGGAATTATCCTATAATCCAACCAAGCACAAACCAAGAGAAAAATCCACCGGGCTATCCCTTTCATAAGAACATCTAGGGGGTAGACGATTCTAGGCCCACTTATCAGGGTTTCATAGGAAGAAGCTCTTCGGGACATCGGAATACCTCCAAACTTTGCAATGGACCCTAGCATGTGTATTAAAGTGTGGTGGGATGCTGAAATGTCCAAAACATGGTTCCCAAGTGCGACCTGTTCGCAGACATGCGATGTCACCTAAAAATGAAGGTGTTCTAGAAATTTAATTATTAGGGGGTCGAGAACTCCCCATTTCGGTGAAACCAGTTTAGATATTGTCACAACTTATGCCCAAACATGGTTTGGAATTATCCTATAACCCAACAAAGCACAAACCAAGAGAAAAATCCACCGGGCTACCCCTTTCATAAGAACATCTAGGGGGTAGACGATTCTGGGCCCACAGATCAGGGAAGAAGCGCCTCGGAGCATCGGAATACCTCCAAAACCTATGCAATGTACCCTAGCATGTGTATTAAAGTGTGGTGGAATTCTGAAATGTCCAAAACATGGTTCCCAAGTGTCACCCTCTTTGCAGACATGCACTATCAACGAAAAAACGAAGATATCCTGGAATTTAATTGGCCGGGAACTCCCCATTTCGGTAAAACCGGTTGGATCATGTCACAACTTGTGCCCAAACATGGTTTGGAATTATAATGTAACCCAACCAAGGACAAACCAAGAGACAAATCCACCGGGCTACCCCTTTCATAAGAACATCTAGGGGCGTAGACGATCCAGGCCCACGGATCAGGGTTTTGTAGGAAGAAGCTCTTCGGGACATTGGAATACCTCCAAACCTTGCAATGGACCCTAGCATGTGTATTAAAGTGTGGTGGAATGCTGAAATTTCCAAACCCTGGTTCCCAAGTGTGACCCGTTCGCAGACATGCGATGTCACCTAAAAAGGAAGGTGTTCTGGAAATTTAATTATTAGGGGGGCAAGAACTCCCCATTTTGGTGAAACCAGGTTAGATCTTGTCAAAAAATATGCCCAAACGTGGTTTAGAATTATCCTATATTCCAACCAAGCACAAACCAAGAAAAAATCCACCGGGCTAGCCCTTTCTTAAGAACATCTAGGGGGTAAACGATTCTGGGCCCACAGATCAGGGTTTCATAGGAAGAAGCGCCTCAGAGCATCAGAATACCTCCAAACCAATGAAATGGACCCTCGAATGTGTATTAAAGTGTGGTGGAATGCTGAAATGTCCAAAACATGGTTCCCAAGTGTAACCCGCTTTGTAGGCATGCACTATCACAGAAAAAACGAAGATCGTGGAATTTAATTGGCCGGGAACTCCCCATTTCGATGAAACCAGGTTGGATCATGTCACAACTTGTGCCCAAACAAGGTTTGGAATTAACATATAACCCAGCCAAGCACAAACAAAGAGAAAAATCCACCGGGCTATTCCGTTTCATAAGAACATCTAGGGGGGTCGACGATCCAGGCCCATTGATCCGGGGTTTTGTAGGAAGAAGCTCTTCGGGACATCGAAATACCTCCAAAGCCTTGCAATGGACCCTAGAATGTGTATTAAAGTGTGGTGGAATGCTGAAATGTCCAAAACATGGTTCCCAAGTGTGACCCGTTCGCAGACATGCGATGTCACCTAAAAACGAAGGTGTTCTAGAAATTTAATTATTAGGGGATCGAGAACTCCCCATTTCGGTGAAACCATGTTAGATTTTGTCACAACTTATGCCCAAACATGGTTTGGAATTATACTATAACCCAACCAAGCGCAAACCAAGCGAAAAATCCACCGGGCTACCCCTTTCATAAGAACATATAGGGGGTAGACGATTCTGGGCCCACAGATCAGGGTTTCATAGGAAGAAGCACCTCAGAGCATCGGAATACCCCCAAACCCATGCAATGGACCCTAGCATGTATATTAAAGTGTGGTGGAATGCTGAAATGTCCAAAACATGGTGCCCAAGTGTCACCCGCTTTGCAGACATGCACTATCACCGAAAAAACGAAGATATCCTGGATTTTAATTGGCCAGGAACTCCGCGTTTTGGTGAAACCGGGTTGAATCATGTCACAACTTGTGCCCAAACATGGTTTGGAATTATCATAGAACCCAACCAAGCACAAACCAAGAGAAAAATCCACCGGGCTACCCCTTTCATAAGAACATCTAGGAGGGTAGACGATCAAGAACCACATATCAGGGTTTTGTAGGGAAGAAGCTCTTCGAGACATCGGAATACCTCCAAACCTTGCAATGGAACCTAGCATGTGTATTAAAGTGTGATGGAATGCTGAAATGTCCAAAACATGGTTCCCAAGTGCTTCCCGTTTGCAGACATGCGATGTCACCTAAAAACGAAGGTGTTTTGGAAATTTAATTATTAGGGGGTTGAGAACTCCCCATTTTGGTGAAACCGGGTTGGATCATGTCACAACTTGTGCGCAAATATGGTTTGGAATTATCTTATAACCCAACCAAGCACAAACCAAGAGAAAAATCAACCGGGCTACCTCTTTCATAAGAACATCTAGGGGGTAGACGATTCTGGCCCCACAGATCTTGCTTTCATAGGAAGAAGCGCCTCGGAGCATCGGAATACCTCCAAACCCATGAAACGGAACCTAGCATTCGTATTAAAGTGTGGTGGAATGCTGAAATATCAAAAACATGGTGCCCAAGTGTCACCCTCTTTGCAGACATGCACTATCACCTAAAAACAAAGATCCTAGAATTTAATTGGCCAGGAACTCCCCGTTTCGGTGAAATCGGTTGGATCAAAATTTGTGCCCAAACATGGTTTGGAATTATCATATAACCCAACCAAGCAACAAACCAAGAGAAAAATCCACTGGGCTACCCCTTTCATAAGAACATCTAGGGGAGTAGACGATCCAGGCCCACGGATTAGTGTTTTGTAGGAAGAAGCTCTTTGGGACATCGGAATACCTCCAAACCTTGCAATGGACCCTAGCATGTGTATTGAAGTGTGGTGGAATGCTGAAATACCTACAAACATGGTTCCCAAGAGTGACCCGTTAGCAGACATGCTGAAATACATAGGAATACCTCCAAACATTGTTCCCAAGCGTAACCCGTTCGCAGACATGCGATGTCACCTAAAAATGAAGGTGTTCTGGAAATTTAATTATTAGGGGTTCGAGAACTCCCCATTTCTGTGAAACCAGGTTATATCTTGTCACAACTTATGCCCAAACATGGTTTGGAATTATCCTATAACCCAACCAAGCACAAACGAAGAGAAAAATCCACCGGGCTACCCCTTTCATAATAACATCTAGGGGGGTAGACGATTTTGGGCCCATATAGATCAGGGTTTCATAGGAAGAAGCGCCTGAGATCATTAGAATACCTCCAAACCCATGCAATGGACCCTAGCATGTGTATTGAAGTGTGGTGGAATGCTGAAATGTCGAAAACATGGTGCCCAAGTGTAACCCGCTTCGTAGGCATGCACTATCACAGAAAAAACAAAGATCCTGGAATTTAATTGGCTGGGAAATCCCCGCGTTTCGGTGAAACCGGGTTGGATCATGTCACAACTTGTGCCCAAACATGGTTTCGAATTATCATATAACCCGACCAAGGAGAAACCAAGAGAAAAATCCACCGGGCTACCCCTTTCATAAGAACATCTAGGGGGGGGTAGACGATCCAGGCCCATGGATCAGGGTTTTGTATGGAAGAAGCTCTTCGAGACATCGGAATACCTCCAAACCTTGCAATAGACCCTAGCTTGTGTATGAAAGTGTGGTGGAATGCTGAAATGTCCAAAACATGGTTCCCAAGTGTGACCCGTTCGCAGACATGCGATGTCACCTAAAAGGAAGGTGTCCTAGAAATTTAATTATTAGGGGGTCGAGAACTCCCTATTTTGGTGAAACCATGTTAGATCTTTTCACAGCTTATGCCCAAACATGGTTTGGAATTATCTTATAATCCAACCAAACACAAACCAAGAGAAAAATCCACCGGGCTACCCCTTTCATAAGAACTCTAGGGGGGTAGACGATTCTAGTCCCACATATCAGGGTTTCATAGGAAGAAGCTCTTTGGGACATCGGAATACCTCCAAACCTTGCAATGGACCCTAGCATGTGTACTAAAGTGTGGTGGAATGATGAAATATCCAAAACATGCTGCCCAAGTGTCACCCTCTTTGCAGACATGCACTATCACTGAAAAAACAAAGATATCCTGGGATTTAATTGGGCGGGAACTCCCTGTTTTGGTGAAACCAGGTTGGATCATGTCACAACTTGTGCCCAAACATGGTTTGGAATTATCATATAACCCAACCAAGCACAAACAAAGAGAAAAATCCAACGGGATACCCCTTTCATAAGAACATCTAGGGGGGTAGACGATCCAGGGCCATGGATCAGGGTTTTGTAGGAAGAAGCTCTTCGAGACATCGGAATACCTCCAAACCTTGCAATGGACCCTAGCATGTGTATTAAAGTGTGGTGGGATGCTGAAATGTCCAAAACATGGTTCCCAAGTGTGACCTGTTCGATGAAACCAGGTTGGACCATGTCACAACTTGTGCCCAAACATGGTTTGGAATTAACATATAACCCAGCCAAGCACAAACAAAGAGAAAAATCCATCGGGCTATTCCGCTTCATAAGAACATCTAGGGGGGTCGATGATCCAGGCCCACTGATCCGGGGTTTTGTAGGAAGAAGCTCTTCGGGACATCGAAATACCTCCAAAAACTTGCAATGGACCCTAGCATGTGTATTAAAGTGTGGTGGAATGCTGAAATGTCCAAAACATGGTTCCCAAGTGTGACCCGTTCGCAGACATGCGATGTCACCTAAAAACGAAGGTGTTCTAGAAATTTAATTATTAGGGGATCGAGAACTCCCCATTTTGGTGAAACCATGTTAGATTTTGTCACAACTTATGCCCAAACATGGTTTGGAATTATCCTATAACCCAACCAAGCACAAACCAAGAGAAAAATCCACCGGGCTACCCATTTCATAAGAACATCTAGGGGGTAGACAATTCTGGGCCCATAGATCAGGGTTTCATAGGAAGAAGCACCTCAGAGCATCGGAATACCCCCAAACCCATGAAATGGACCTAACATGTATATTAAAGTGTGGTAGAATGCTGAAATGTCCAAAACATGGTGCCCAAGTGTCACCCTCTTTGCAGACATGCACTATCACCGAAAAAACAAAGATATCCTGGAATTTAATTGGCCGGGACCTCCCTGTTTCAGTGAAACCGGGTTGAAGGGAAGAAGATCTTCGAGACATCAGAATACCTCCAAACCTTGCAATAGACCCTAGCATGTGTATGAAAGTGTGGTGGAATGCTGAAATGTCCAAAACATTGTTCCCAAGTGTGACCCGTTCGCAGACATGCGATGTCACCTAAAATGAAGGTGTTCTAGAAATTTAATTATTAGGGGGTCGAGAACTCCCCATTTCTGTGAAACCATGTTATATCTTGTCACAAATTATGCCCAAACATGGTTTGGAATTATCCTATAACCAAACCAAGCACAAACCAAGAGAAAAATCCACCGGGCTACCCCTTTCATAAGAACATCTAGGGGGGTAGACGATTCTGGGCCCACAGATTAGGGTTTCATAGGAAGAAGCGCCTCAGAGCATCGGAATACCTCCAAACCTTCCAATGGACCCCTAGCATGTGTATTACAGTGTGATGGAATGCTGAAATGTCCAAAACCTGGTACCCGAAGTGTCACCCTCTTTGCACACATGCACTATCACCTAAAAACAAAGATCCTGGAATTTAATTGGCCGGGAACTCCCCGTTTCGGTGAAACCGGGTTGAATCATGTCACAACTTGTGCCCAAAAATGGTTTGGAATTATCATATAACCCAACCAAGCACAAACCAAGAGAAAAATCCACCGGGCTACCCCTTTCATAAGAACATCTAGGGGGGTAGACGATCCAGACCCACGGATCAGGGTTTTGTAGGGAAGAAGCTCTTCGAGACAACGGAATACCTCCAAACCTTGCAATGGACCCTAGCATGTGTATTAAATTGTGGTGGAATGCTGAAATGTCCAAAACATGGTTCCCAAGTGCGACCCGTTCACAGACATGCGATGTCACCTAAAACGAAGATGTTTTGGAAATTTAATTATTAGGGGGTTGAGAACTCCCCATTTTGGTGAAACCGGGTTGGATCATGTCACAACTTGTGCCCAAATATGGTTTGGAATTATCTTATAACCCAACCAAGCACAAACCAAGAGAAAAATCAACCGGGCTACCCCTTTCATAAGAACATCTAGGGGGTAGACGATTCTGGGCCCACATATCATGCTTTCATAGGAAGAAGCACCTCGGAGCATCGGAATACCTCCAAACCCATGAAATGGACCCTAGAATGTGTATTAAAGTGTGGTGGAATGCTGAAATGTCAAAAACATGGTGCCCAAGTGTCACCCTCTTTGCAGACATGCACTATCACCTAAAAACGAAGATCCTGGAATTTAATTGGCCAGGAACTCCCCGTTTCGGTGAAATCGGTTGATCACAATTTGTGCCCAAACATGGTTTGGAATTATCATATAACCCAACCAAGCACAAACCAAGAGAAAAATCCACTAGGCTACCCCTTTCATAAGAACATCTAGGGGAGTAGACGATCCAGGCCCACGGATTAGTGTTTTTTAGGAAGAAGCTCTTTGGGACATCGGAATACCTCCAAACCTTGCAATGGACCCTAGCGTGTGTATTAAAGTGTGGTGGAATGCTTAACTGTCCAAAACATAGTTCCCAAGCGTGACCCGTTCGCAGACATGCGATGTCACCTAAAAATGAAGATGTTCTGGAAATTTAATTATTAGGGGGTCGAGAACTCCCCATTTCGGTGAAACCAGGTTAGATCTTGTCACAACTTATGCCCAAACATGGTTTGGAATTATCCTATAACCCAAGCAAGCACAAACCAAGAGAAAAATCCACCGGGCTACCCCTTTCATAAGAACATCTAGGGGGGTAGACGATTTTGGGCCCATATAGATTAGGGTTTCATAGGAAGAAGCGCCTGAGATCATTAGAATACCTCCAAACCCATGCAATGGACCCTAACATGTGTATTGAAGTGTGGTGGAATGATGAAATGTCAAGAACATGGTGCCCAAGTGTAACCCGCTTCGTAGGCATGCACTATCACAGAAAAAACAAAGATCCTGGAATTTAAATGGCTGGGAACTCCCTGCGTTTCGGTGAAACCGGGTTGGATCATGTCACAACTTGTGCCCAAACATGGTTTGGAATTATCATATAACCTGACCAAGCACAAACCAAGAGAAAAATCCACCGGGCTACCCCTTTCATCAGAACATCTAGGAGGGTAGACGATCAAGAACCACATATCAGGGTTTTGTAGGGAAGAAGCTCTTCGAGACATCGGAATACCTCCAAACCTTGCAATGGACCCTAGCATGTGTATTAAAGTGTGGTGGAATGCTGAAATGTCCAAAACATGGTTCCCAAGTGCGACCCGTTCGCAGACATGCGATGTCACCTAAAAACGAAGGTGTTTTGGAAATTTAATTATTAGGGGGTTGAGAACTCCCCATTTTGGTGAAACCGGGTTGGATCATGTCACAACTTGTGCCCAAATATGGTTTGGAATTATCTTATAACCCAACCAAGCACAAACCAAGAGAAAAATCCACCGGGCTACCCCTTTCATAAGAACATCTAGGGGGTAGACGATTCCGGGCCCACAGATCTTACTTTCATAGGAAGAAGCGCCTCGGAGCATCGGAATACCTCCAAACCCATGAAACTGAACCTAGTATTCGTATTTAAAGTGTGGTGGAATGCTGAAATGTCAAAAACATGGTGCCCAAGTGTCACCCTCTTTGCAGACATGCACTATCACCTAAAAACGAAGTTCCTAGAATTTAATTGGCCAGGAACTCCCCGTTTCGGTGAAATCGGTTGGATCAAAATTTGTGCCCAAACATGGTTTGGAATTATCATATAACCCAACCAAGCACAAACCTAGAGAAAAATCCGCTGGGCTACCCCTTTCGTAAGAACATCTAGGGGAGTAGACGATCCACGCCCACGGATTAGTGTTTTGTAGGAAGAAGCTCTTTGGGACATCGGAATACCTCCAAACCTTGCAATGGACCCTAGTGTGTGTATTAAAATGTGGTGGAATGCTTAACTGTCCAAAACATGGTTCCCAAGCGTGACCCGTTCGCAGACATGCGATGTCACGTAAAAATGAAGGTGTTCTGGAAATTTAATTATTACGGGCTCGAGAACTCCCCATTTTGGTGAAACCAGGTTAGATCTTGTCACAACTCATGCCCAAACATGGTTTGGAATTATCCTATAACCCAACCAAGCACAAACCAAGAGAAAAATCCACCGGGCTACCGCTTTCATAATAACATCTAGGGGGGTAGACGATTTTGGGCCCATATAGATCAGGGTTTCATAGGAAGAAGCGCCTGAGATCATTAGAATACCTCCAAACCCATGCAATGGACCCTAGCATGTGTATTGAAGTGCTGTGGAATGCTGAAATGTTGAAAACATGGTGCCCAAGTGTAACCCGCTTCGTAGGCATGCACTATCACAGAAAAAACAAAGATCCTGGAATTTAATTGGCTGGGAACTCCCCGCGTTTCGGTGAAACCGGGTTGGATCGTGTCACAACTTGTGCCCAAACATGGTTTAGAATTATCATATAACCAGACCAAGGACAAACCAAGAGAAAACTCCACTGGGCTACCCCTTTCATAAGAACATCTAGGGGGTGTAGACGATCCAGGCCCATGGATCAGGGTTTTGTATGGAAGAAGCTCTTCAAGACATCGGAATACCTCCAAACCTTGCAATAGACCCTAGCATGTGTATGAAAGTGTGGTGGAATGCTGAAATGTCCAAAACATGGTTCCCAAGTGTGACCCGTTTGCAGACATGCGATGTCACCTAAAACGAAGGTGTCCTAGAAATTTAATTATTAGGGGGTCGAGAACTCCCTATTTCGGTGGAACCATGTTAGACTTTTTCACAACTTATGCCCAAACATGGTTTGGAATTATCCTATAATCCAACCAAACACAAACCAATAGAAAAATCCACCGGGCTACCCCTTTCAGAAGAACATCTAGGGGGGTAGACGATTCTAGGCCCACATATCAGGGTTTCATAGGAAGAAGCTCTTTGGGACATCGGAATACCCCCAAACCTTGCAATGGACTCTAGCATGTGTATTAAAGTGTGGTGGAATGATGAAATATCCAAAACATGCTGCCCAAGTGTCACCCACTTTGCAGACATGCACTATCACTGAAAAAACAAAGATATCCTGGGATTTAATTGGGCGTGAACTCCCCGTTTTCGTGAAACCGGGTTGGATCATGTCACAACTTGTGCCCAAACATGGTTTGGAATTATCATATAACCCAACCAAGCACAAACAAAGAGAAAAATCCAACGGGATACCCCTTTCATAAGAACATCTAGGGGGGTAGACGATCCAGGCCCATGAATCAGGGTTTTGTAGGAAGAAGCTCTTCGGGACATCGGAATACCTCCAAACCTTGCAATGGACCCTAGCATGTGTATTAAAGTGTGGTGGGATGCTGAAATGTCCAAAACATGGTTCCCAAGTGTGACCTGTTCGTAGACATGCGAAGTCACCTAAAAACGAAGGTGTTCTAGAAATTTAATTATTAGTGGGTCGAGAACTCCCCATTTCGGTGAAACCAGGTTAGATCTAGCCACAACTTATGCCCAAACATGGTTTGGAATTATCCTATAACCCAACCAAGCACAAACTAAGAGAAAAATCCACCGGGCTACCCCTTTCATAAGAACATCTAGGGGTAGACGATTCTGGGCCCACAGATCAGGGAAGAAGCGCCTCGGAGCATCGGAATACCTCCAAACCTGTGCAATGTACCCTAGCATGTGTATTAAAGTGTGGTGGAATTCTGAAATGTACAAAACATGGTGTCCAAGTGTCACCCTCTTTGCAGACATGCACTATCATAGAAAACACGAAGATATCCTGGAATTTAATTGGCCGGGAACTCCCCGTTTTGGTGAAACCGGGTTGGATCATATCACAACTTGTGCCCAAACATGGTTTGGAATTATTATATATCCCAACCAAGCACAAACCAAGAGAAAAATCCACCGGGCTACCCCTTTCATCAGAACATCTAGGAGGGTAGACGATCAAGAACCACATATCAGGGTTTTGTAGGGAAGAAGCTCTTCGAGACATCGGAATACCTCCAAACCTTGCAATGGACCCTAGCATGTGTATTAAAGTGTTGTGGAATGCTGAATTGTCGAAAACATGTTTCCCAAGTGCGACCCATTCGCAGACATGCGATGTCACCTAAAAACGAAGGTGTTTTGGAAATTTAATTATTAGGGGGTCGAGGACTCCGCATTTCGGTGAAACCAGGTTAGATCTTGTCACAAATTATGCCCAAACGTGGTTTAGAATTATATTATAACCCAACCAAGCACAAACCAAGAGAAAAATCCACCGGTCTAGCCCTCTCATAAGAACATCTAGGGGGGTAAACGATTCTGGGCCCACAGATCAGGGTTTCATAGGAAGAAGCGCCTCGGAGCATCGGAATACCTCCAAACCCATGAAATGGACCCTAGCATGTGTATTAAAGTGTGGTGGAATGCGGAAATGTCCAAAACATGGTGCCCAAGTGTAACCCGCTTCGTAGGCATGCACTATCACAGAAAAACGAAGATCCTGCAATTTAATTGGCCGGGAACTCCCCGTTTCGATGAAACCAGGTTGGACCATGTCACAACTTGTGCCCAAACATGGTTTGGAATTAACATATAACCCAGCCAAGCACAAACAAAGAGAAAAATCCACCGGGCTATTCCGTTTCAGAAGAACATCTAGGGAGGTCGATGATCCAAGCCCACTGATCCGGGGTTTTGTAGGAAGAAGCTCTTCGGGACATCGAAATACCTCCAAAAACTTGCAATGAACCCTAGCATGTGTATTAAAGTGTGGTGGAATGCTGAAATGTCCAAAACATGGTTCCCAAGTGTGACCCATTCAAAGACATGCGATGTCACCTAAAAACGAAGGTGTTCTAGAAATTTAATTATTAGGGGATCGAGAACTCCCCATTTCGGTGAAACCATGTTAGATTTTGTCACAACTTATGCCCAAACATGGTTTGGAATTATCCTATAACCCAACCAAGCACAAACCAAGAGAAAAATCCACCGGGCTACCCCTTTCATAAGAACATCTAGGGGGGTAGACGATCCAGGCCCACGGATCAGGGTTTTGTAGGAAGAACCTCTTTGGGACATCGGACTACCTCCAAACCTTGCAATGGACCCTAGAATGTGTACTAAAGTGTGGTGGAATTCTGAAATGTACAAAACATGGTTCCCAAGTGTCACCCTCTTTGTAGACATGCACTATCATCGAAAAAACGAAGATATCCTGGAATTTAATTGGCCGGGAACTCCCTGTTTCGGTGAAACCGGGTTGGATCATATCACAACTTGTGCCCAAACATGGTTTGGAATGATGATATATCCCAACCAAGCACAAAACAAGAGAAAAATCCACCGGGCTATCCCTTTCATAAGAACATCTAGGAGGGTAGACGATCAAGAACCACATATGAGGGTTTTGTAGCGAAGAAGCTCTTCGAGACATCGGAATACCTCCAAACCTTGCAATGGACCCTAGCATGTGTATTAAAGTGTGGTGGAATGCTGAAATGTCCAAAACATGGTTCCCAAGTGCGACCCGTTCGCAGACATGCGATGTCACCTAAAAACGAAGGTGTGTTGGAAATTTAATTATTAGGGGGTCGAGGACTCCCCATTTCGGTGAAACCAGGTTAGATCTTGTCACAAATTATGCCCAAACGTGGTTTAGAATTATCTTATAACCCAACCAAGCACAAACCAAGAGAAAAATCCACCGGGCTAGCCCTATCATAAGAACATCTAGGGGGGTAAACGATTTTGGGCCCACAGATCAGGGTTTCATAGGAAGAAGCGCCTCGGAGCATCGGAATACCTCCAAACCCATGAAATGGACCCTAGCATGTGTATTAAAGTGTGGTGGAATGCTGAAATGTCCAAAACATGGTGCCCAAGTGTAACCCGCTTCGTAGGCATGCACTATCACCGAAAAACGAAGATCCTGGAATTTAATTGGCCGGGAACTCCCCGTTTCGATGAAACCAGGTTGGACCATGTCACAACTTGTGCCCAAACATGGTTTGGAATTAACATATAACCCAGCCAAGCACAAACAAAGAGAAAAATCCACCGGGCTATTCTGTTTCATAAGAACATCTAGGGGGTCGATGATCCAGGCCCATTGATCCGGGGTTTTGTAGGAAGAAGCTCTTCGGGACATCGAAATACCTCCAAAACCTTGCAATGGACCCTAGCATGTGTATTAAAGTGTGGTGGAATGCTGAAATGTCCAAGACATGGTTCCCAAGTGTGACCCATTCGCAGACATGCGATGTCACCTAAAAACGAAGGTGTTCTAGAAATTTAATTATTAGGGGATCGAGAACTCCCCATTTCGGTGAAACCATGTTAGATTTTGGCACAACTTATGCCCAAACATGGTTTGGAATTATCCTATAACCAAACCAAGCACAAACCAAGAAAAAAATCCACCGGGCTACCCCTTTCATAAGAACATCTAGGGGGTAGACAATTCTGGGCCCACAGATCAGGGTTTCATAGGAAGAAGCACCTCGGAGCATCGGAATACCCCCAAACCCATGGAATGGACCCTAGAATGTATATTAAAGTGTGGTGGAATGCTGAAATGTCCAAAACATGGTGCCCAAGTGTCACCCTCTTTGCAGACATGCACTATCACCGAAAAAACGAAGATATCCTGAATTTAATTGGCCGGGAACTCCCCGTTTCGGTGAAACCGGGTTGAAGGGAAGAAGCTCTTCGAGACATCAGAATACCTCCAAACCTTGCAATAGCCCCTAGCATGTGTATGAAAGTGTGGTGGAATTCTGAAATGTCCAAAACATGGTTCCCAAGTGTGACCCGTTCGCAGACATGTGATGTCACCTAAAATGAAGGTGTTCTAGAAATTTAATTATTAGGGGGTCGAGAACTCCCCATTTCTCTGAAACCATGTTATATCTTGTCACAACTTATGCCCAAACATGGTTTGGAATTATCCTATAACCAAACCAAGCACAAACCAAGAGAAAAATCCACCGGGCTACCCCTTTCATAAGAACATCTAGGGGGTAGACGATTCTGGGCCCACAGATCAGGGTTTCATAGGAAGAAGCGCCTCGGAGCATCGGAATACCTCCAAACCTTCCAATGGACCCCTTGCATGTGTATTACAGTGTGATGGAATGCTGAAATGTCCAAAACCTAGTACCCGAAGTGTCACCCTCTTTGCAAACATGCACTATCACCTAAAAACAAAGATCCTGGAATTTAATTGGCCGGGAACTCCCCATTTCGGTGAAACCGGGTTGAATCATGTCACAACTTGTGCCCAAACATGGTTTGGAATTATCATATAACCCAACCAAGCACAAACCAAGAGAAAAATCCACCGGGCTACCCCTTTCATAAGAACATCTAGGGGGGTAGACGATCCAGACCCACGGATCAGGGTTTTGTAGGTAAGAAGCTCTTCGAGACATCGGAATACCTCCAAACCTTGGAATGGACCCTAGCATGTGTATTAAAGTGTGGTGGAATGCTGAAATGTCCAAAACATGGTTCCCAAGTGCGACCCGTTCACAGACATGCGATGTCACCTAAAAACGAAGGTGTTTTGGAAATTTAATTATTAGGGGGTTGAGAACTCCCCATTTTGGTGAAACCGGGTTGGATCATGTCACAACTTGTGCCCAAATATAGTTTGGAATTATCTTATAACCCAACCAAGCACAAAACAAGAGAAAAATCCACCGGGCTACCCCTTTCATAAGAACATCTAGGGGGTAGACGATTCTGGGCCCACATATCATGCTTTCATAGGAAGAAGCGCCTCGGAGCATCGGAATACCTCCAAACACATGAAATGGACCCTATCATGTGTATTAAAGTGTGGTGGAATGCTGAAATGTCAAAAACATGGTTCCCAAGTGTCACCCTCTTTGCAGACATGCACTATCACCTAAAAACGAAGATCCTGGAATTTAATTGGCCAGGAACTCCCCGTTTCGGTGAAATCGGTTGGATCAAAATTTGTGCCCAAACATTGTTTGGAATTATCATATAACCCAACCAAGCACAAACCAAGAGAAAAATCCACTAGGCTACCCCTTTCATAAGAACATCTAGGGGAGTAGACGATCCAGGCCCACGGATTAGTGTTTTGTACGAAGAAGCTCTTTCGGACATCGGAATACCTCCAAACCTTGCAATGGACCCTAGCGTGTGTATTAAAGTGTGGTGGAATGCTTAACTGTCCAAAACAAGGTTCCCAAGCGTGACCCGTTCGCAGACATGCGATGTCACCTAAAAATGAAGGTGTTCTGGAAATTTAATTATTAGGGGTTCGAGAACTCCCCATTTCGGTGAAACCAGGTTAGATCTTGTCACAACTTATGCCCAAACATGGTTTGGAATTATCCTATAACCCAACCAAGCACAAACCAAGAGAAAAATCCACCGGGCTACCCCTTTCATAAGAACATCTAGGGGGGTAGACGATTTTGGGCCCATATAGATCAGGGTTTCATAGGAAGAAGCGCCTGAGATCATTAGAATACCTACAAACCCATGCAATGTACCCTAGCATGTGTATTGAAGTGTGGTGGAATGCTGAAATGTCGAAAACATGGTGCCCAAGTGTAACCCGCTTCGTAGGCATGCACTATCACAGAAAAAACAAAGATCCTGGAATTTAATTGGCTGGGAACTCCCCGCATTTCGGTGAAACCGGGTTGGATCATGTCACAACTTTTGCCCAAACATGGTTTGGAATTATCATATAACCCGACCAAGCACAAACCAAGAGAAAAATCCACCGGGCTACCCCTTTCATAAGAATATCTAGGGGAGGGGTAGACGATCCAGGCCCATGGATCAGGGTTTTGTAGGGAAGAAGCTCTTCGAGACATCAAAATACCTCCAAACCTTGCAATAGACCCTAGCATCTGTACGAAAGTGTGGTGGAATGCTGAAATGTCCAAAACATGGTTCCCAAGTGTGACCCGTTCGCAGACATGCGATGTCACCTAAAACGAAGGTGTTCTAGAAATTTAATTATTAGGAGGTCGAGAACTCCCAATTTTGGTGAAACCATGTTAGATCTTGTCACAACTTATGCCCAAACATGGTTTGGAATTATCCTATAACCCAACCAAGCACAAACCAAGATAAAAATCCACCAGGCTAGCCCTTTCATAAGAACATCTAGGAGGGTAGACGATTTTGGGCCCACAGATCAGGGTTTCATAGGAAGAAGTGCCTCGGAGCATCGGAATACCTCCAAACCTTGCAATGGACCCCTAGCATGTGTATTACAGTGTGATGGAATGCTGAAATGTCCAAAACCTGGTACCCGAAGTGTCACCCTCTTTGCAGACATGCACTATCACCTAAAAACGAAGATACTGAAGTTAATTGTTAAGGGGGAACTCTTTGTTTCAGTGAAACCGGGTTGGATCTTTTCACAACTTGAATAACATGCCCTAACTCTAAAAATGATATTTAGGAAAACTCATGAGCAATATACAAAGTACGCCTCTAGTTCAAATTTTGAAAAGTTGCAGCCGAATCGACGGAAAGTTGTCTACTTCATGAGAAGTGTCTAGGAAGATTATAGTTGCAAAATAAACGATTGTTCAATTTTTCATTGAATGTGGTCTAATATTTTATAAAAATGAGCCAATGCCACTTCACAAAATTTTATTTGTACTTTCTCTCAAAAAAATAATTTTTTTGTACTCCTAATACTAGGGCACATAAAATGAAAGGAGCTTCCAAATGCCCAAAATTTTCCCGCTTCACCAAATTTCGCTCCACCCCACCCAAAACTTCCCGCCTGAACCTCCCGCCTGAACTCCCGCCTCGACAACACAATGACACAAACGCCCACCAAAAGAGAAAAGACGAGGGAAATTCGGACAAACCACATGAGGAGACGACCATCCACCCAAATCCCTTAGATCCCCATCCATTCGACCCCCACTTCTCCATTCCCCTCCCCCTCCTTCTCCATTCCCAGTCCACCCCCACCCGAGAAGATTTACGCCACGCTGCCTTCGGGAAGACGACGACACACACGCGCCTGAAGACGACCACGCCACACGACAACGCCATGGGCGGGTAGCTGCGACCTACGACGACCATCGATCTGTTCAGGCGAGTTCGTCTACTGTTCTCCTCAGATCCTCCTATTCTATGTCGTGCCATGACTATGGTTATGCCGTTAGGATTTCGTTCCATGCCTAGGGTTAGGGTTTCTTGCCATGCCTAGGGTTCGGGTTAGGGTTTCTTGCTATGCCTAGGATTCGGGATAGGGTTTCTTGCCATGCTTAGGGTTCGAGTTTCTTGCCATGCCTATTGTTCATGCCGTTAGGTTTTCATTGCCATGTGATTTAGGGGGTATCATTGTCATGGGATTTAGGGGGTTCATTTTCTGAAAGGAACAAGCCTAGAGTTCATGCTGTTAGACTTTTTTAAAAGGAACGTGCTGTTGTATTCTATTATAGAGGCATGCTAACTAAATTCATGTGTAGCTAGAGTGTGCTAACATATGTGGAGCTAGAGTGTATCCTGAAACAGAGCTTTCATACATTTGTTTTTTTGGAACATGATAGAAAGAAGAGAGGTGAATTGGAGCAAGAAAAAATCAAACCGGAGCTCGCCAACACAACAGTATTGAACAACTGAACAGGGTATATTGCAACTATTGCTTGCTTGCTGCTTGCTTGCTTGCTTGCTTTGGCATAAGCAACAATAGTAGTAGTATAGTTACTTGGTTGCTGTAACATAGTAGTAAAGTTACTGCTCATGATGCTTTCTTGCTGTTTGCTTGCTTGCTTTGGCATAAGCAACAATATTAGTAGTATATTTACTTGCTTGTTGTAACATGACAATAGTAGTACTATAATTGCTTGCTTGCTGTAACATGAAAGTAGTAGTACTATAGTTGCTTGCTTGCTTGCTTGAAGTTACTTCTCATGACAGTAGTAGTACTATAGTTGCTTGCTTGCTTGCTGTAACAACTGGAGATATTTCCTGCATTATAGTTGCTTCCTTGTTTGCTTGCTATAACATTACATGCTAGTTTATTTGTTTAGTTATTACTACCCAATCAGGAAAGGCATAAGCAACAATAGCAAAATTTGAACAATGTGTATTGACCATGATGATTCTAATTTATCTATGGTGTATATAACTCTTGTCCACTCTTTTTGCGAGATATTAGTGCAATTGGACATCATCAAACTAACTAGCAAGGATCCAACAACACCGACATCATCCATGGAAAGGATGACTAAGAAGACACAGTTGGTTTGTATGGAACTTGCACTTACATTGTTAGTTTTATTTATGAATGTGTCTTTGTGTTTCTGTGTTTGTATGAAGCATGACAATAATTTTTACCCATGTTTTGTTTTCAATCTGGTATTTGATGTGCATTGACATAATATGAATAACCCTGTTATATTATGATTGTCCTGTTAGTCTACTAGGAGTAAATAGAAATATAAACTCATAGCATACTTATAGCTGTTTGAGTTGTAATGCTTGTCAATGCATTTCAACCATACATCTAATAGTATATTTTTTCTATCCATGTAAATAAGCGCCACTCACTGAAATTGAGAAGCTTAGGGCTAAAACAATGATGCGGAACAACCGCATATTCCAGTCACTAGGCATCAATGCACTAGTGTCGATGATTAGAAATTTGAGTGATGGTCCAGCAGTTAGTGGAATTACCAATGCGACCTCAGCATCTGAGATATCACATGGCGAAAGCTCGGAATACAATCCTCGAGATGATGGAGTCATTGATGAAGAGGAGGTCAATGACAATGTTGTGGAGAAGAATGTCAAGGTGCAAACTTTAACCTTGTTTGCAGGGGGGTTACTTTGTTTGCTTTTGTGCTTTATTGTTTTCCTTAAATTATGTGCTCACACAATATTTTTACTTGTGATCTAATGCCATTCTATTTGCTGTTCATACAAGGCCCACAAGTTTTCTAGGATGAGAAGAGTGCTGTGAAGAAGCCTAGGAAGAGACTAGAAGCATCTAGTGCAATGGCTCCGGGTAGGGTGTTCGCGGTAGCCCCAGGAGCATCAAAGAGCATTTTGGAAGCTGGTGTACCTGCTCCTGCTAGAGGGACTAGGCATAAAGGAAAGGATACTCATGTGCAGAGCTCACCACACCTTGATGATGGGTTTTAGTCCACTGATGAAGGAAGTTTTGTCTGCATGGACCTCAGCCCTGTGGCCAGGAATTAGTGTTTTGACTCTGCTGCCATTTCTGAAGAAGATGAAGAACTTGAGCAGCATGACCAAGGCAAGTTTATATATTGCTGCTCTTTTACTAGTTAATTTCCTAAATGTAAGAAATACATGTATGCCTGCCTGTTTGGCAGAACCATCCCTTGATTTGTACTTGTTATTAATGTGGTTAATTTTATTTTCAGATATAATCACCGTGGCCAAGCGTACCAAAAGAAAGGATCCAGTGCTTGTCTCCATGGATGAAGCAAGCTCTGCCTACATGGACCTCTGCCCTGTCATCATGGATCAGCGACTCCACCCAGCTATCATTTCTGAAGAACCCGAAGAACGTGAAGAACCCGAGCAGGCAATGTGTGATCACAAGCTCGTCACCTCTATTTTTTCTAGTTCATTTCCTAATTGGAAGCAATGCATCTATGAACCATTCTTTCATTTGTACTTCTTATTAATGAGGTTGATTTCATTTTTAGAGATAATCGCTGTGGCCAGGCATAACAAAAGAAAGGGTGCAGGGCTTGAAAGGATGACCAAGGTGCTGGGTACCAAGGTGAAAATACACATTTCCGAAGGGATGAAGCATCCACAGGATCCTGTGCAGGCTGCAAAGCTTTCCTCTGAGTGTGGACTTAATGCAAGAACCCATACTCCGGTGCTGCCACATTTCAAGGACTATAAAAAGGACGAGAACCTCATTGGGAAAGTTGCTATAAGTTAATTCTCTCATAATTGGGTGTGTTTATTTCTCACTGTAACACCTGCCATTTGACTGCTAACCACGTCCTTGCCTTGTTTGCTCTCTTGGCAGGCGAACTTTGTGATGGACACCAACTCGGAGATCATTAAGAGTGCATGCACTGATATGCTGCAGAAGGTATCAAAGGACAGATGCCACAAAAACAAGAAGCTATTCTTTGATGACGTACCAGCAAATCAAGTTAGCATAAATTCTCCAGTTAAAGGCCTGTCGGATGATGAATGGCAAGGTCTGGTTGCGTTGTGGTCTACCCCAAGACACAAGGTATTGTTGTGTTTGTGCCCATGGTCTTTTCTACATGTATTGGCTATGCTGCGTGCTGTTTCTTGTGGTATCTGGCTGGGTGTTGTTTCTTGTGCTAGTGCTTATAGTCTTTTTTTGCAGAAAACTTGTGAGTCAAACAAGGCCAACCGAGAAAAGGTCAAGTTCCAGCAGAAAACTGGTTCAAGGTCGTACATCACGGATATATTTGCCACCGCAAGACTTGATTTTATTTACACCCACATAACTATTGTCTTGAAATCTTTTTCTTTGGTTCTGATTCTTGTTGATTAATATTTCAGAGGGAGGAACGCTAGGGTGAAGAGCTGACTGCCATTGATTTGTTCAAAAGCACAGACAACAGCAAGAAAAATGGCTTTTAGGAGCAAGTGAAGGAGGCTATTGTAAGTAAATATGTGAATGCTCCTGTGACTTGTTTCTTGCTCCGATTGTCATTCAATAGTACTGCTGGTTTTGTAGTTGTTCACTTGTGCTTTAGATCATTGTTGGAGTCCTAAAAATCTATTCTACCAATAATGTGCAATTCTCCATGTACCAGGTCCAGATGGAAAATATGAAGGCTGCACCTCTACAAGACGGTGAGCAACCCAAGTCTGATGTTGAGGTTGTTGCTGTAGTGCTTGCGTCGGCGGATTGCAAGTCAATTACTTTCTTGACAAATGCTGGTCTCAAGTCATCTACAAACAAGTCTGGCAAATCCAATGCTGCTGTAGCTGCACATGTACGTGACTTAGAAGACAAGCTGGATAGATCTCGAGAGGAAGTGGCCATGCTCAAGAAGAGGTCGGAGGACTCTGAAGCTGCACAAGTTACACACGACAAAGAGTTCGAGCTGTTGCGCAAAAAGACAGAAGAAAATGACGCGAGGTATGCTCACTTGATGGCACTTCTTGGTGGTAAAGGATCTGGGAAATGTTGATGCAGTTGTGTTGGTAAAGCATCTGGGAACTAATAGTTCTAGGAACTAGCTGTGTTGCTGGACTAGTTCTAGGAACTATTATTTCTATATCTTTGTGAACTATGGTTGATGCATGGCTGTGAACTTGTGAACCCGACTTGTTGCAGCAAGTATGTTTGTGAACCTAAACTTGTAACTTGATGGATCAAGTATGTTTGTGACTTGAAAATATGTTTGCTATATTTTTGTATTTCTGTGTATCCTTATCATTGTTTGTTTCCTATCTATCCTGGGTCGTATTTGTAGTTTGGCTATGATGCCTTGGGCCGAACATTTCCAAACTGGGCTGAAATTTAGGTTGATATTCGGATTTAGTGGGCTACAAAATGGCCACGGTCCAAAGCAAATATGGGGCATATTTGGGAAACGGAAATTTGAAACTATCATGAAATTTAACTGTAAAAGGCCAAATGACCCAAAAAGAAACGAATTGCTAAAAGTCCAAGAGCAAAAAGGAAAATGAATTGCTAAAGGGCCAAGGTCCAAAAGGAAATAAATTGCTAAAAGCCCAAGACCAGCAGTAAAGTGGAAAGTCTAAGAAATTAAAAGGCTAAACTGTTGGACTTGGCGCATATAATGGACCAGAGTTGACAAATATAATCATGAAAATATGCTGAATTGTTGGGCTTGGCCCATATAAAACACCCATATGGACTGGGCTAAATCTGATCCACGACCTTTCGAATTGGTCACAAATTTGCCACGCAGGATGGGCCACGTAGGATCCTACGTGGATAGGGCAGACAGTCTATGACCAATAAGTTGGTCATGGAATCCGTGACCATCTATATTAGTCATGGATATCTATGACCAATTTAGAGAAAAGGTTGTGGTGTTTAACTAGTGATGCTCAACTTTTGACCTTCTGTATTTGGTCACAAAAAGGTCACAAATTAAAAACTGTGACCTTCCAGTGACCAATATGGAGGGTCATGTATCACCATATTTCTTGTAGTGAAAGTGTTTGTCACTTAGAACATAAAGTTGCTCGAGAAGGAATTTTTCATGAAAAGTTAAGTGGAAGGACAATAGAACTTTGATAAGGTTATTGAACCTTAGCTATATGTGCTGAGTTGCACATCGCCGGAAAATGTTCCGGAGGCAGTCACAATGCTCATGGCTCATGTGTCTCAAAGGTTGTGGTCACGGAGGTCTAAGTTCCTATTGAACCAAGTAGGTCGCATAAACAATCAAATACTAAGATTTGAGAGTAAATCATTATTATTTGACAATGATGAACCGACTACATGTGTTGGGGATATGCTATATGGGTATCCTCATAGCATGTCTCTTATCCAGATAACCCGGGTGGCCCACAGTTGGTAGCATGGCCCATGGCTTTCTAAGCGGCCCAGTTAGATGGATCCAGAAGGGAGGCCCATGCTGGATAAAGGAAGGGTACGGTGGAGTCATCGACGTACCCGGAGCCTTGGAGTGCAAGACACGTTAGACTAATTGTATACTGTGTAGGACTCTGTAACCTGTCCGGCTAGGACTTTCCTTATAACCCTAGGACCTGGTGACTATATAAGTCGGGCCTATGGGAGACTTTAGGGTATAACATAACTCATACCTCGCACAGCGAACCGATCCCTATAATTTGGCGTATTGCCATTATAGTGATTTATAGGAGGAGTAGGATTCCGCCACCGTTGTGGGATCTGAACCTGGGTAAGCTATGTTACCTCTTACCCGTAAACTGTCTGCCTTACCCCACGTCTCTAAACACGCACTGTGAGGACCCCTCCATGGCGTACTCGTCGGCAATACCACGATATTTGGCGCCCACCATGGGGCAAGAGGCGCTTCAGGCTCTACAGCGAGCGTGGTCCAAGATCTTTGCGGGAATCGGCGAAACCGTAGCCATCGGTCGCATTCTCTTCTACGGCAACGTTCCGATCATCCCTCCTGACGAGTTCTGGATCCCGGTGAAGACGAACCCTACGTGGTGCTCAATCGTCCCCATTGGAAATATCCACCTCTTCATCGGCGAAACCGACTCGGGCACTAGTTCCCTGGGAGTCAGAGGAGCATCAAGACCCGCACAGACCGCCTACGGGCAGGATACGTTTGCGTAAGGATCGATGTCAGATCTCTTTTTGGAGTTTGCCGGCAAAGATAGAAAAAATTCAAGGCCCACCCAAACCGCCCCTGTGCAGGATATAACGATGGAAGATCGCTGCAAGTCCGCCGGCTTCATTCGTGTGTCTAGACAACAGAGATCCAAGTTTGTCGGAGTGGTGACCATCTTCGATCTGGCGTGTTGTGTTAGGAGAGAGGGCAAAAACCCCCATGATTACCTTGCCAAGTGGCTCCGTATACGGGCCGATCTGGCTCATTACCCCAATGATGATGCTATATATCACTTTGTGGAAGGACTGGACCAAGGTACGCTTCTCCGGCATACGCTAAGGCGGCAGCAGGCTTCAAGACGCCTCACCTACGAAAGCATGGTGAACATCGTCAACAGCTACATGGAGGCTGAGGAGGAAGCTCAGACAGAACTTGTGCTCATTGGCGGAGCCCCTCCGCCTCAGCCACCGCCACCTCCGCCTCTGGTCGTCGTCGCCGCAGCTGCGCCACCAACACCAGTCATCGTTTCTGCTATTGCACCTCCACTCCCCGTCATCGAGGAAGCCCCGGCACCCTCCGACTCCGTGCTTGACACGCTCTACGCCGACATCAGCGCAGATTCAGAGGAAATAGACTTCAGCCTAGAGGAGCTAGACTCTGCCATGCAGGAGATGGAGGAGGATTATAAACGCGACGAGCAGGCCAACAACACCCTCACGTCCCGAGAGGTATTCGTCGCCATTGGGACGACGATGGATGAAGATCAACCCGAACGAGCTCCACGTACATCACTGGAAAAGGGGAAGGGACCACACGTTGCTGCCGACAATGATCGCGCAAAGGTCATGCCCCCTCCGCCTAACCTAGTGCAGCAGCTGCAGGAACTCGACACCGGTCCGAGAAACAACAACACCACAAACCCGCCGCTTCCGGCATCTACGTTTGTTGCTGCCCAAGTCACTCCAGCTGATAGAGTGATGTACGGCAACCTCCTCGTCGAGCCCATGACCTTGGCTCATATCTTCAATGTAGTCCAGCTTGACGAGAAGCGCCAGCAGCTGCTGGAGGAAGCATAGGCCATCGCGGAGCAAGGAGCTAAGCTAGATAGAGATCTGGCCAACACGCAGAAGTCAATAGAAAAAGCTAGAGAAATGGAGGCCGAGTACAAGACTCTGCTACAGCATCAGAAGGCTAAGAAAGCTTCGGCTCGCATCATCAACGATGCTGGTGTACGGCGAAACCTAGGATGGGCTCCCTCGAAGCCGGCACAGACCAAGCCATACATTGACAGTGAAGGCAGGCAGGTGATGCCCACTCCTCTTCTCAACCTCGTCGTCGCCAAGACCCTTCTAGAGCAGGATAGATCGCCCGCAGCTATGGATCAGGTATATGACCTAGTGGCCAAGGTGGCGAAACAACAGGAAAAGGCCACCTCTGAAAGGCTCGAGTCTGACCCAATGTTCTGCCAGTCTAGCCATCATAAGATGCCAAGGGACAGATCTCCTCATGATGTCGGGTCACAAACGGGTTCGTCAGAACAAAGACGGAGGGATGCGCGCAACAAGAAGGATGCTATACCCATATCCTCCGACCATGGAGGCAAGGCTCAACCTCGTTGCCCATCTCCACTGTAGGGGTTCGTAGCATGGAAAACAAAATTTTCTACCCCATGCACACAAACAAGCCAAGATCTATCTACTAGATTTTAGCAATGAGTCGATTAGAGTACTCACCCTCGAAGATTCCAAAGCGGTGAACGAGAGCATATTCTTGTGGGTGATGTAGTCGTACACTTGCCGATCTCAAGATCGCGTAGACGATCCTTCCGGCGCTGCTTACGCAATGATCGGTCACACGTTCGGTACTCGATGAAGACCTTCCTCTCCCTTGTTCCAGCAGGCAGCGGAGGTTGTAGTTCACCCCTCGCGATTCCGGTAGCACGACGGCGGCGCTGACGATCCGGCGGCGGCGCAAGGCGGCGGCACGGAGGCGATGCTAGGCGGCGGTGGTGTGGCGAGGGGCTGGTTGTGTGTCTCTTGGGGCACCCCCTCCCCTCTATTTATGAGAGAGAGGGCAGCTTGGGAGAGGGGAGTTTGAATCCTTCCCCAACTCTCTCTCCTTGTTGGCTTGTGGTGGAGGGAAAGAAGGATTCTTTCCTTCCTCCACGAGGACACATTGTCCCAGTTTGAGTTTTCAAACTTGCCTTTTGACTTTCAATTTGGAGGTTGATTTCTTTCTTTCTAATGCCCAACCAAGTGACCTCGGACATGATCCAATCATTCCACTTATCCATGAAACAATCATGTCACCTTCCCCTTCCGGTCCGGTGAACCTTCTAGACCCTTCTAGAACCTCTCCGATGAAATCATCGAAATCATTCTCGAACTCCGGAATTGGACTTTCCTTATATGAATATTATTATCCGAACCATTTCAGATCTCCTAGTGATATCCCGAATCCCATCCGAGACTCCGAACAACATTCGGTCTCCCTACTTACATTCCATATCTACTAAACAACATCGAATCCTTAAGTGTGTCTCCCTACAGTTTGTGAATTACGCGGACATGACCGAGACACTTCTTCGATCAATAACCAATAGAGGAATCTGGAAATTCATATGGCTCCCACATATTTCTACGATTACTTTGCGATCGAATGAACCACTTACATACGATACCAATTTCCCTTTGTCTCGCGATAGTTTACTTATCCGAGGTTTGATCGTCGGTATCTCTGCATACCTAGTTCAACCTCGTTACCGATAAGTACTCTTTTATCGTTCCTGTGATATGTGATCCCTTATGAGCCAGTCACATGCTTGCAAGCTAATTGGATGACATTCCACCGAGAGGGCCCAGAGTATATCTATCCATCACATGGATGGACAAATCCCACTATTGATCCATGTGCCTCAACACATACTTTCCGAACACTCAATGCCACCTTTATATCCACCCAGTTATGGTGTGGTGTTTGATGTCATAAAAGCATCCATCCGGTGATGGTGATTAGCATGATCTCATGGTCGAAGGATTTAGGTTACTATGTATCTGAAAGCTTATAGCAACTGAACTATATTAAATGACTTGATCTTTATGCTATGCTTAACTATAGGAGTATGTCCATCATACAAATTCTCCTAATTATATGATCTTGTTGTTAATAACATTTCAATGTTCATGATCAGGAAACCATGATCATATATTAACCAACAAGCTAGTTTAACAAGAGGCTTTACTAGGGACTCTTTTATGTTTACAAATCACACAAGTATTAATGTTTCCGGTTAATACAATTATAGCATGGTATGTAAACATTTATCATAAGCATGAAGATATGATAATAACCTCTTTATTATTGCCTTTTGGGCATATCTCCAACAGTCTCCCACTTGCACTAGACAATAATCTAGTTTCAAATCTTTGTGTATTCAACACCTATGGCTTTCCGATGTTGTATGTACACGATTGCTAGTGGTCAACTGCGGTGACCCAGCATACCACTTCATGATGTAGTACACTATAGTCATTGACATAACACCAATGAAACACCGTTCACTAGTATTACATCCCTCAGAGTAGTACAACAGAAACACAGCAGGTCCAAGACATGACTATAGGTTACAACTGAACTCTTTACACAAGATCCAGAGAAAACTCTAGGTTAAAGAGAGAAAAAGAAACTTCTTACAAAGAAGAATCAGAAATAAATAACTCCAAAACTATCATACTATTAAGACTAGTATCTTAACTAATGGTCTGGCATTGCTGCTATCGCAATACACTACAGAAGTAGGTTCTATGGCTAGATATTCTATTCTTATCTAATCCACAACTTCGTCTTCACTTGAGTGGATATATATGTTGACTTCCTTGACTTAATTGAAGAGCTTTAGCTTTTGATGATGATTCCTGGAGCATACCTTGATGTAGTCATTGTATGTACTGGCTTTAGAACCTAGCAAGGGTTAAGAAGATACTTTGAGTACGAGCGTACTCAGCAAGTCCACTAGAAAAGGAGTGTTTGATGCACTATAACTATAGCCACAGACCATAGGTCGTAGGCAATGCAAGTTTTCATAAACATTTCTTCAAAGGTTGCTTTTATTCTGAAAAGCTATGTCCGTCAGCCTTCACGGGTTTACCAGAACCTTCATGGGGTTCCTTTCCCATCGCGTTCGCAGCTCCTTCCCGGAACAGGGAGTAACAAGTTACAGTTCTTATACTCTGCAGAGGTGCGTCACTTTACCCATGAGAGACCTTAGGTTTTGTTGCACGGTCGGGAGTATGTCCCCGTTCAAACTTCCTTGGTTTGAGGCCCAACATAAGATCCAAGCAAATCACTGCCTTCTCCGCGACCCCGCATGTCTCCTTGGTGTACACGATGCCCACCTTTTGAATTACGACAATGGTTTGTACAGACCGTTCAGATGCCGCAACTATCGTGGGACGTTGAGGGCTCCCACCCATATGTTGCATATCCTCTACGAATTACCATATAATATGCATGCTACGAGTGATAACAGCCACAACCTGCACATCCAGCTCCATGCGAGAGGGAAAAGATACAGCTGACTTCTTCGTCCCATTCCAAATCTCATGGTTAACGCGTAATATACGGCGCAAGAATCACTGGCGACATTGGTTGTTAAGTCCTAGGTAATATGTTCCTTTACCACCGGAACTCTTATAGTAGGTTATTACCTCATGGTAAATAACCTATAATCACATTATTATGAAAATAGTGTTTTCTGACCTTTTTCAAATGCAGGTGATGACAACACTGGATTTGTAAAATACTTTACAAAAAATAATCAAAGGACATGAGCAAGTGTGAACTTGCCTTTTGTGATTGCAAGATTATGCACTCACGGTCTTCGAGACGACATAAGATCCAATAGTTGAAATCTGCATCATTGGTCCGGTAAGGACTAATGTTTAAAGAAGCAATATGCTGTTGTGCATAAGTAATGCTATGCATTTTGTAAAACCCCCAAAGTGAATTCCCAATATTGTAAGTGAAATGAACTTAGGTGATTCCTTTAAGAGTTGGTTTATCTTCAAATTTTTACTTCACATGAAGTGCATCTATAGGAATTTTAGGTTTTGATATACAAGATATAAAAGTAGGGTGCAATTGTAATTTAAGATTTAGATTAGTTGCTATTTGGTGATTAGGATGGAAGTCTATGTATTGGATTATTAAGGTTTGAAAGAACTATTCTAGAGTTGTTGCTTGAAGTGGCAAAAAGAATAACATATGAAGAAAATCTTACTGAACTAAGCAGAAACATTTAAGATTTTAAGTTAACCTTATGAGGTGTTCTTTCTAGTTATATTCTGTAAGTAAGAAAGAATTACTTTATTTGAATAATGGCAGCATTAGTATTTGAGACTTATCTATCTTGGTTTTTAACTTGGTTGGTTTGGTATTAAGATACTTTATAACTTAATTATAACAGACCAAAGTTAACAATAAAACATATAATAAAGTATTTAGTATTATATGTAAAGTTTGGTAAACTAAAGTTAACTATAAAAAACATAAGTGGTGTATTAGACCTGTTGTTTATAAGCTTTGAGACTAAAGTTAACTTTAAAAGGGTAAGTAAACTTAAGATGTAATATTTTTTAATTATTCCTAAGTTTTAGATTTATGATAGGTATAACTAAAGTGTGTAATTATTCACTTTATATTTTAGTGAATGCTTATAAAGTTATTTTGAAGGTTATGGTTTTAAAGATTTATTTAAATTTTCAAAATATATTATAAAGTTAATAACTTAAACTTAAGTTTTATTATAAACCTTAGTTCTGATTTGGAATTTTAGTAATTTGATTTTTAGGCTATTAATTCCGAAGAAATATAATTATTTCTTACTTAATAATTATTCTGAAAGAATTTACAAAATAGGTATTAGGTAAGGATTTATTATTTAAAATATTAAAGCCTTTTATAATAATATATTTAATATTTTTCTAGTGTAATATATTTATTTAAGACCTTAATAATGAATTTTATTTATTTTTAAGAATTCTATATATTTTTATAAAATTCATCAAAGAACTAAGTGTCTTCAAATATTTGCTTTATGTTTTATTTGTAAAACTCTAAGTTAGTATTTTTATAAAATAGTAGAGTTATTGTGATACACAAAAATGATTTTTTATTTATTTTTAAGGTTTTTGTTTAATTTTATAAAATTTCATTTAGGATTTAATAGTGTTAATAATTATTTTACTTCATATTTATTTTAAATAATTAAAATTATATTTTGATTAGGTAGATTTTATTTTTGTGGTCATTTTGATATATCATATGTATTTTTGGGATTTTTCTATATTTTTCTAGAGTATAAATTATGTTTAGGGGTAGTTTGGTCATTTTAGTGATTTGATAAATGTCTTTATTTTCTTATTTTTCCTTTGGAATTGGGCCAAGCCCACCAATGTGCCCATTTGGACCCAACTTGGCCCAACTGGGCTCGAGTCAAACCCCGCCCCGGCCTGGTCTCCCTCATCCACTCTCTCTTTCACCTCACCCTCTCACTTTCTCCTTCTAGCTGCTGGCGATGCCGACGCCGTCGCCTGCCCGATTCCGGTGGGGCAGACTGTTACGGTTGTTGTCGTTGGTCGTCGGGGCTTCGCCTTCTCCAGGCTGAGCTATCCCTCCAACTCGATTTGTTTCTCGTGCCTTAACGAGCTCGCCCCCTTCCATTTCTTTGGTGCTAGGGTTTCTGGCGATGTGCCTCTGCCGCTCATTGGTTCCCTCCGATGCCTGCTGGTTCATTGTGGTTGTCGTCCTAGGGCACGCGTAGGATGTTGTGCCCCTTGTGGGGTGCTCCCTATGCCGCCCGGGTGACGTGACGCGTTCGTGAGGAATTTGTGGTTGCAAGTACCACCGCTGCCACGCCGACGCCGCCCTTTTGAGGTCACCGTCGACTCCCTGGTACACCTTCTTCTACCTCTCTTTCTTCTTTCCCCTTTTGCCAAACATTCTTACTAGTGACACATTATCTGTACCCTAAGTAAGATGCTATCCTTTGTTGTTGTAACTCAAAACTTGCTAAGATTTGTTCAATCATGATTGATCATATTTAAATTCAATTCACTGGTTATACTTATTGCTCTAATGGACTATACTGAAACTGTGTTTGTGGCTTAACTGGGCTTTGCCTGATGGTACTGTTATTTGATTATGTATGTTGTAAGTGAGGTGGATATAGATTCAGTTTTGTTCTGAATTTCCTAGGATAATGTCTTCCTGTGATGCTACTCATGTATTGGTAATGGAAGATTGCAAAAAGGTTATTTATACTAGAGCTATTTGCTAAAGTAACTTAGATTGTCATGATGTAATATTGTCATTAAATGATACTGTCCATTTGACAGTTCATTGATCTTACTGGATGATCCTTAAATTGATGGTTAGGCCAATTCCTATATGAGATATAGTTGATGCCCTGAATCTGATTCATTGATGATCTTGGTTTCCCCTTGAATGTAGTTGCATCATTTCTTTAAATGATTCCTAGAAAAAATAGCTAGGAAAGTGATTTAGATTATTGTTTGGGTTGCTTGCAGATGGTTGTGAATAAGTTGGTGTGGACCAGATCATGTGTAGGCATGACCTTGGTTTTAATCAAGAATTAGAATATGTAGAGTAGATCTTCTTTGACTACTTAATGTCTTGCTAATCTGGACAATGATTCCTAGATATTTACTAAGGAAGATGATAAGATGGTTGGGTTAGTAAGTGTAACTGAGTGGCTAATATAGGTATACTGCCTATATGACAACAACCATTTCAACTGATTCCTGATTCTTTTTAGGAAAATGATTTGTGGATTTAAGAAAATGGACTTGAGCTTATGCTCAAGGCATTCTAAATCTGCTAGGTGCAGAGGTGCTACCCTATGGGAATGTGCCCTGTAGCCTAGCAGCTGGGGTATGTTTTATTATGAATTCAGCTAGGGATGCTTTGATTGCTTGTGGCAAATGATTTTGGATAACTTGATTATCTATATAGCCTCTAATGGGTAATTTGTTGCTGTGGCGCCTCATAGAAGTGTGCACAACAGTGAATTATCACTTTATGTCTGGTTGTGTAGTTCTCTCATTTTGTTCTAGTGATATTCATCTATCTAGATTATTTGCAATATAAAAATAAATATGATGCCAAGACCCCTCCTGCCAATGATGCAAAGGCTGAGGCCAAACTCCTAGAATTAGAATGGATATTATGCTAGCATGTGCATAACCCTAGGATGTAACTTGTATACCATTTGTATACAGTTCTGAGGGTTTTCCCTTCCACCAAACTATTGTGCAAGCCCATCTACTACCTAGAGCAGGTATGATGTGGACCAGATGTCTACCTGTTTGCAGAGTAGACAAGTATGCCTGTGTGGTGATGTAGGTTTGTGGTTGATCTTGTGCTAAACTTGCTTGCTCCTCTGAATCTAGTTGCTCTTGTAAGCACCTGGCCTGCTCCTCCTATTTGTGGTGTTGTCCTGTTCCTCCTAGCTATTGGCTTGGCCTTGATTTCCTCCTTGTACTAGCTCCTGGATGGATCCAGAGAGCAACTAGAGCTAAGGGTGTGATGGAATCTGGCTAGTGGTTTGGTTGGTGGTGTATTGATAGACAAATAAGAACAGGGATGTTCTTATTTGGTGGAAAGTTGGTTTCCTGTGGTTTATGTGTTCTTGGGCTAATGAGAATTTGCTGGTCTGGTTGCATATGTTTGTGTGTGGATATGGAATGGTAGCTGGTTGCTACGGCTATGCACTCTTATCTTATTTCCCTTGTGGTTGTCTTGTGTTGACAACACACAAACATGCAATGACTAAGCTGCTATTGAGTAAGCTGTCTGCTTGACTGTTGTGAGTTGAGGATCATATCAAGTACACTAGATCTTTTGCTGGAATTACTGCCTTTCCTTTTCCTTGTTACTAGTTTGGTGAAACTTGCCCCATGCCTGTGATGCATAGACTGAGGCCATTACTAGATAAGAACAGATACTACTCATTTGGTGAAACTTGCCCCTTTTTTATAAGATTAGCTCAGTGATGTGCTGAATAGTGCACTACACTGTCAAACTGAGAGCACTAATTTAACCAAGTCCCCATTCTGTTTCTTCCTTGTCTTTTTGTTTTGTTTTGTTCTGTTTTGCAGAGTGAAGAATAAGGAGAGTTGAAGAACAGAAGACATAGGACTAATTAGGAAAATAGTTTAGGTTTTCTTTTTTTATACTTTTACAACTTTATTTGATTCTTAAATATTGTAAACAATATTGTATTCTTTTATTAGTGTAATAAAGTTCATTTTCTCTTTTTTAGTTGAAACTTGTAAGGTTCTGTATCTTATTTATTAAAGTTTGCTTATTTCCTTTTTTTACAATTCTTTTGTAAAGACAATGTCATATTTATTTTGTTGTAATAAAGAGCTCTTTTATTTATTTATTGTAAAAGATCGATGTAATATTTATTGTATTTCTTATAATAAAGAATTCTTTTTATATCATTTTCTTTTGTAATCACTTCAATTCAAGTTATATTTGAATTGTATGATCTCATATTTGAAGTCTTGAATGCAAATTATTTTCCACAAAATTATAAATTCAACAAAGGTCATGTCCAAATTCCTAACCCCCATCTAAGATGAACTAAACCCCATTTCTCTAATGGCAAGAGAAAAACTTATCTCTTTGTGTTTAAAATTTTAATTCTAATAATTGTAAATATTGAATCTTATTCATAAATAAGAATTCACCTCTTATCTTTTATTATAATTTAATTTCCAATTCTTATTCTATTTCAAATTCTTTTAATATTCAAATCTATCAAGTAAATATTCAAATTTGAATTATCTTTCCCTAAAATACAAAAGTACAATAGAGGTCATGTCGAATTCCATCGCACCAGTCTTGGTGTTTCCATCAGAACAAGATAGATCCCGATCCCTCTATAGCTTCTTTCGTTTTGCGCGAAAATTCCTCGGATTTTCTGATGCATGAATGCAATGCACACACCCGTGTCCTCTATAATTCTAGGTGCTAATCCTGGGTTGTTACATCAACTGATCTTCGGATCTGACTCTTTCAGGTCCGTGTGTAATTTCATATCTTTGCGTCTCTACGCATCACTCATTCTCTAATGAGATGGCTTTGTATAAATTTGGTCCTTTGGTGAGACCTTTGGTTCCTTGGGATTAAAACATGTTGATAATATTGTCGTACAATATATCTTCATGGTACTATCCCTGTTGTGAACCACACCTAGTTTGATAACAAACTACTTAACACAAATGCCCTCTTTTGATGCTATAATAGCAGTCATATACTTAGCCTTTTGTTGTAGTATCTGTCATAATATCTTAACTTTGGAACTTATCCAAATTCATTATGGAACTCACTTTCCATTATATTGTGCCACCCTTAGTTTAGATTGAGATAAACTTGATTTGTACTTTGTGACAAAACTAGTATCAATGTAGTACTTTTACAATGAACTAACCATCTATCTGTCACTTCTACAAAATAATATATTCTTAGTTATTCTAGAAGATCATAAGAATATCCTTACTATCGTCGTATGATCATTTTATGAATCATTCTGGTATATGCTCATAACATTTAGAGTACATGACATATCTGGATGTGTACATATCACAGTTTGATTGATAAACTCTCTTTGTGATTTCAATCATCAAGTATCAATCTATACTTGAATCTTTGTTTCACTTACCAAGTGTCGATACACTTGAATTTCTATTTCATCCTTTAGATGTGGCAAGAACCTTTCTTGTCATTTCCATATTGAAATCATTCAATATCTCATCTATGTACATTTGGCACAACCATATTAGCGTCTCAATCTATCTATATAGATATTGATGCCAACATTCGGGATTTGCCTAAGTCTTTCATCGAGATGAAATTCTTAACATGTGTTAATAAAAGATACATCATTTTCAATCAACAATATGTCTTCCACATAATGTATTAGAAATATGTCTTAGCGCTCCCACTTAATTTCTTGCAAATGCAAGCATCTTCATTGTCTCTGATGAATTTAAACTCCTTTAACAGTTTCATCACGGTGAAGATTCCAACTCCGCGATGCTCACTTCAACCGTTGTAGTTTGCATACGTTTTTAACATCCTTTGAATTAACAAAACCCTATGGACCGTGTTATGCACATGTCCTAGGTTAACAATTCTATCTGAAGAACTTGTTTTCTTTATTCAACTACCACACAACAAAATTATATGTAGTGGTTGCTATATTAATCCGTCTAGACTAAACATCGCTATGAAAGATCAAATCTTGTCATAGTCAACCTTTGAATATTGTTGTGAAATCTTTCCCAACATGTTGACTATTTCATAGATGTGAAACATCCATGTCTATTTCTTTATAGATCCAAACACGACTATAAGGTTTTACACCTTTCCAGAGGGTGTTTCAAGTTCAAAGCTTGATTTCTCATGTATGGAACTATCATGGATTTTATGGCTCTAAGCCATTTGACGGAGTCAGGGCCCATCATCGCTTCTTTGCATGTAGTCAGCTCATTATTGTCAAATAATGATTCAACCCTCAAATCTTGGTATTTGATTCTTTATCCGACCTACTTGGTTCAATAGGAACTTAGACTTACGTGACCACAACCTTTGAGGAACGTGAGCCATGAGAATTGTTGCTGCCTCTGGAACACTTTTCGGCGCTGCGCAACTTTGCACATATAGCTAAGGTTCTTTTAACCTTATCAAAGTTCTATTGTCCTCCCACTTAACTTTTCACGGAAAATTCCTTTCTCAAAGAAACTTGACGTTCTAAGCGACAAACATTTTTGTCTTTCGTGTTATGGAGGAATACTCAACGATTATTCTAATTAACATACAAAGATATGTTCATCCGATTTTGGTTGCAAACATCTTTCTTATGCATAGCATACCAATGTTTAAGAAAGGACAACCTGGGTTTTATCCCAAACCATAACTTTATATGGTGTCATTTCAACGGATTATGATGGAGCTCTTTTCAGTGGAAAAACGGTAGTCTCTAAAGCTTTAATCTTTAAAATATAATGGCAGTTTTATAAATTACACCTTTGATCTTACCATGTCAAACAAGGTTTCATTACATATCTCGAATGCTCCATACTCTTATGGTATTTCGGGAAATGCAAATCCACGGAACGATTCCTCAAATCTAATGTATTATACTAAACTTGTAACTCAAATATCTTCCTTTATGATCCTATCATAGATTCTTCATTTTCTTGTTACATTAATTTTGCACTTCATCTTGAAAGTTTTCTGAACTTTTCAAATGTTTCACACTTCATCCTCATTAAGTAAATATTCATATATTCACTCAAATTTTCGGAGAAAGCATATGAAGTTGAAATCCATCGCTCTTGACTACACGTAATGGACTTCATACATCAAATATGTACAAATTCCAATAATCTAGTCATTTGTTCCCTTTTGGCCTATGAACGGAGTTTTAATTATCTCTAGGAAAGTTTCACAAGCGTCATTTGATCAAAAATCAAAAGACTCCAAAATTCCATCCACATGGAGTTTCTTCATGTTTTCTTTCCAATATAATTTAAACGGCGATGTCACTTCCTAAGTGATCTTTCAATCAATTTGTCTTTCGACATTTTTAGCACTAGTTTTATGGATGTGATTTATCCAACGAGATTTATAAATCATCCATCTTTTATGGATTATGGCAATTATTTGAACAACCCTTTTGTTCTCATAATACCCGATAAATAAAATCTTGAAGGCAAGCTTTGATTTCAACGAGCAACACAATAACCCTTTATTTTTTCTTGATGAACATCATCACATATTATTTTGCTGGTTACTTAAGCCATTGTAGTTCATTAATTGTGTTGTTTTGTATGATGATTCACACCAACAAATTCAGTATCTAATACTTAAGAACCACATTATTTAACAAGCAAAGAATACAGCCATAACACGTATATCCTCTATATACCTAAGCTGAACAATTCTGGTCTTTTCTTTTCTATCATATATTTATGAGATTCTCTTTCAGTATTTCCTTTTCTGTTTGAAAGAATCTATCAACATCAATAGTGGAGCCATACACATGACACATAGTCCAAAGCATGTATAGTTAAATACCAATGTCTTTGGACTTGCACTTTGAAGTAGATCACCATCATCAAATGTTTGGTGTTCTTTCAAATTCCATCCTTTAGTAATCTCTTGGTGTAGTAAACATTTTACCTACATCAAATATTCATTCTTATCATGGAATTATACATGATCAAGATGCTTTAGCTTATAATGTGAATCGCGAGTATAATGTTGTTCTCCAAAACCTTTTGCAGGATTAGGACGACTAGCGTCTTCAACCTTTTGGAAATTTCCATCAAATATCAGAACATAAACTTTGCCATATTATACTCTATCATGTTATAATCAAAAACATCGTTTCAGATATTGCAATATCTTCCATATATGATGTTCCTAGATAACCTTCATATTAAAACAATCTTTTGAATATCAAGAATCATGCAGATAAACATGATACATATATACTAACACTGGAATTGTTACTCTTGATTTACTACCAATTATTAAACTTCACGGAGTACCCGGAACTTACTGAAAGTTTGCAATAGGACTTTTAAACTTTAGATTAACACTTCAAAACAATACGATACCAGTTCATAAAGTAATTAACCATAATTCTATAGTTCTATTATCTCAATTATAACTAAGCGCAAGGAGGTAAACAGATGCCAATGACTACAACAACTATGAAAATTCACTTTGATTTAATTGATGATAAATAGTGTTCAACTTTTAATCATATTTTTGTTGAACTCCCACTCAAAATAATATCCTTCACATTGTTTTAGTGATCACACGAACCAAATTCACTACACCAAGTCCGATCATCACGTGACATGATATAGTTTCAAAGGCAAACAATCATCATGTTCATCATATCATCTATATGACTCATGCTTTACCTTTCGGTATTCCGTGTTCCAAGACCATGTCTGTACATGCTAGGCTCATCAAGATCAAACCTTAGCTTCCGCATGAGCAAATCTGGCTTGCTCCCATTGTATACACTCGCAGAATCTAACACACCCGATCATCACGTGGTGCTTCGAAACAACGAGCTTTAGCAACGGTGCCTACTAAGGATGAACACTTTATAACTTGATATTTTGTGAGAGGGATCATCTTATAATGCTACCGTCGCGAACTAAGCAATACAAGATGCATAAAAGGCTAAACATCACATGAAATTCATAATATGTGATATGATATGGCCTTTCTTCTTGTGCTTACGATCTCCATCTTCAAGCACGAACATGATCTCCATCATCATCGACATGGCGTCAAGGTCAATGGCGCCACTCCATGATTGTCGTCCACCAGCATCAACTATTACAACTACTTTGAATAATAGACACACAGGTCTTAACGAAATTAAAAGACAACCATATGGCTCCTGCCGGTTGCCGACTTACAATAAGGAACATTGCATACATCATATATAATTACAATCATGGCCACATCACATCATAGCACACCCCTGCAAAACAAAGTTAGACGCCTCTAATTTTCTTTGTATGTTTTACGTAGTTTAGGGCTTTCAATAAGTGTCGTTCTAACTTACGAACAAGAACCACAACATTGATACTAGTATTGTCAATCACCTGTTGTAAATTGAATCTTAACTATGTTGGGAGAAACATGCACCCGCAAAGCCACTTATGCAATACGAGTTGCATGTCAAGCGTGGAGCAATTCTCATGAACGATGTCATGTAAGGTTAGCCCGGGCCGCTTCATCCCACCATCCCGTAAGATGCAAAGTACACAAGAAGCGATCGACAACAAAAGCATCAACGCCCACAATGACCATTGTGTTCTACTCGTGCAACATATCTACATATAGACATGGCTCTGATACAACTGTAGGGGTTCGTAGCATGGAAAACAAAATTTTCTACCGCATGCACACAAACAAGCCATGATATATCTACTAGATTGTAGCAACGAGTCGATTAGGGTACTCACCCTCAAAGATTCCAAAGCGGTTAACGAGAGCAGATTCTCGTGAGTGATGTAGTCGTACACTTGCCGATCTCAAGATCGCGTAGATAATCCTTCTGGCGCTGCGTTCCGGCAGCGCTTAGCCAAGAACACGTCGTTAATTTTCGATGAAGACCTTCCTCTCCCTTGTTCCAGCAGGCGGCGGAGGTTGTAGTTCTCCCCTCGCGATTCCGGCCGCACGACGGCATGGTGTCAGAAGTAGAGGGAAAATCCTGCAGGGCTTCGCCTAAGCCGGAGCAGGTTATGGTGGATCTAGGGTTTCCGGAAATCTAGGGTTTATAAGTCCGGAGAGGAGGAGGTGGAGTCGGTGACGGCTTGGGCAGCGCAAGGTGGCGGCGCTGGGCGGCGGCAGCTTAAGGCGGTGGTGTGGGGAGGGGCTGGTTGTGTGTCTCTTGGGGCACCCCCTCCCCTCTATTTATGAGAGGGAGGGAAGCTTGGGAGAGGGGATTTTGAATCCTTCCCCAACTCCCTCTCCTTGTTGGCTTGTGGTGGAGGGAAAGAAGGATCCTTTCCTTCCTCCACCAGGACACATTGTCCCAGTTTGACTTTTGACTTTCAATTTGGAGGTTGATTTCTTTCTTGCTAATGCCCAACCAAGTGACCTAGGACATGATCCAATCATTCCACTTATCCATGACACATTCATGTTCCCTTCCCCTTTTGGTCTGGTGAACCTTCTAGACCCTTCTAGAACCTCTCCGATGAAATCATCAGAATCATTCCCGAACTCCGGAATTGGACTTTCCTTATATGAATCTTATTCTTCAGACCATTTTGGATCTCCTCGTGATATCCCGAATCCCATCCGAGACTCCGAACAACATTTGGTCTCCCTACTTACATTCCATATCTACTAAACAACATCGAATCCTTAAGTGTGTCTCCCTACGGTTCGTGAATTACGCGGACATGACCGAGACACTTCTCCGATCAATAACCAATAGAGGAATCTGGAAATTCATACGGCTCCCACATATTTCTACGATTACTTTTCGATCGAATGAACCACTTACACACGATACCAATTTCCCTTTGTCTCGTGATAGTTTAATTATCCGAGGTTTGATCGTCGGTATCTCTGCATACCTAGTTCAACCTCGTTACCGATAAGTACTCTTTTCTCGTTCCAATGATATGTGATCCCTTGTGAGCCAGTCACATGCTTGCAAGCTAATTAGATGGCATTCCACCGAGATGGCCCAGAGTATATCTATCCGTCATATGGATGGACAAATCCCACTCTTGATCCATGTGCCTCAACACATACTTTCCGAACACTCAATGCCACCTTTATAGCCACCCAGTTACGGTGTGGTGTTTGATGTCATCAAAGCATCCATCCAGTGATGGTGATTAGCATGATCTCATGGTCGAAGGATTTAGGTTACTATGTATCTGAAATCTTATAGCAACTGAACTATATTAAATGACTTGATCTTTATGATATGCTTAACTATAGGAGTATGTCCATCATATCATTCTCCTAATGATATGATCTTGTTGTTAATAACATCTCAATGTTCATGATCAGGAAACCATGATCATATATTAACCAACAAGCTAGTTTAACAAGAGGCTTTACTAGGGACTCTTTTATGTTTAGAAATCACACAAGTATTATTGTTTCCGGTTAACACAATTATAGCATGGTATGTAAAAATTTATCATAAGCATGAAGATATGATAATAACCTCTTTATTATTGCCTCTTGGGCATATCTCCAACAGTCTCCCACTTGCACTAGACAATAATCTAGTTTCAAATATTTGTGTATTCAACACCTATGGCTTTCTGGTGTTGTATTTACACGATTGCTAATGGTCAACCGATCTTCGGATCCGACTCTTTCAGGTCCATGTGTAATTGCATGTCTTTGCGTCTCTACGCATCACTCATTCTCTAATGGCATATCTCCAACATCCACCACCCACTCTCCCCAACATCGCGAAGATACCAAGGCTCACCGTCGTACGGATATGCCTCCGCCAAGGAAGAGCGGCATCGTCATCCACTATAACACAGAGCAGACCCGTCATGACAGAGAACGCAACCAAGGACACAAGAGCAGGTTACGCCATGACCCTCCGCGTCCGACAAGCAACCGCGACAAGCGTGAGGCATCACAGGAGGGTAACATCAAGAAGGCTAACCCACCGCCACCTCCACCTCCGTCGCCACCCAGCAGCCACCATGGCAGAGGAGGCCCGCATCATTCACGTAGCCCATCCCCTAATGGCAAGAAGAAGAAAAGAATCCCGGAGCCATACGATGCACGTTCTCTTCTGGACAAAATCCACGAGGCCTCGGAAGGACCATACCTGGTACCACGTTTCTTTGGACCTGTGATACAGTCCGCAACTTACCCCAAAGGTTTCTGGATTGACAAGACCATCAAGCCCTATGACGGCACCGCCAAGCTAGCTACATGGTTGCAGGATTACAGTAACGCGATGGAGATCGCCGGGGGTAACCCCAACGTCGCCGTCAAGTACCTCCCACTGATGTTGGCGGGCACGGTCCGGCAATGGATTGATGACTTGCCGGAGAGATCCATCTGCAATTGGTTGGACATGCAAGAAGCATTCACCAAGAACTTCGAGGGTACGTACAAATGTCCCTGTACTGTTGGTGATCTACAGCGGTGCGTGCAGGAGAAAGACGAGACATCTCGTGCCTACCTCTCTCGCTGACTAGATATGAAGAATTCCTGCGCAGGAGTGCACGCTCAGACTGCCATGGCCACCTTCATTGATGGTTTGAAAGGGGCACGTTGCTCCGACATAAGTTGAAGCGCCTGCAGGACAATCACCAGCTAGATCTCAACCAGATGATTTAGTTGGCCAGTGTGTTCGTGGCTGCCGACGACGATGCTCGTGGCTCCCTGCTGGCAATGTTCGTTCCAACTCAAGCTCGGAGGAACAACAGCACCAAGCGGAAAACCCCGCCAGAAGAAAAGAAATCCTCCGACATGGTCGCTATGACATTTGCAGGACGAGGTGATGGCGGACAGCGTGGCCGAGGACGGGGAGCTGGTCGTGGGAACAGTGAGGCAATGAAACTACCTCGGCAGCGCTCCGCGTGCCCCAAACCTACAAAGAGTACCATGATGTGCCGTGCCTCGTACACCTCGACACCAACGGCAAAGCCACTCACACCAATCTCCATTGCAAGTTCGTCAACGATCTCAAGGAGGACCCAGAGTTTGGCTACAAGCGAAGTCGGAAGAACAGACTGCGAGACAAGGGCAAGGGGAAGAATAAGGAAGAGGTGTCCAAGGATTCAAGTGACATGGATGAGGATGTTGACCCCAAGGATGCCGCCAAGAGCGATGGCAAGGGCAAGAACCCCTTCAAGAAGAAGGCGGCAGTTTTCCGCACCTTTCTTGGCACCCCCACTGTCCGACAACATAAGACCTCTATGAGGATACTGATGGCCACTCTACCCCCAGCTGCCCAGTACCTGCGCTGGTCGGATATTCCAATCACTTGGGACATGAAGGATCACCCAGACCTCATCCCTACGGAGAACCAGTACGCCATGGTCATCAACCCCCTAATTGATGGCAATGAGTTCACCAAATGTATGGTGGATAGTGGAAGCAGCATCAACATCATGTACCTGGATACACTGGACAAGATGAACTTGACGGAGGCTAACCTAAGGCAGACCAGCACCATCTTCCATGGCGTAGTTCCTGGTCGGGAGGCTCGGTCCCTTGGGTGCATCATGCTTCAGGTTGATTTTGGCGATGTTAATAATTACCGCCAAGAACGCATGACCGTTGAGGTGGTCCCCTTCAAGAGCGTGTACCACGTCATATTCGGCTGTGACATCTTCCATGCCTTCATGGCCAAGCCATGCTTCGTCTACAACAAGCTCAAGATACCTGGACCAAATGGTGTCATCATCGTATCCGAAAGCTTTACCAAGGCAAGGGACTGCGAGATTGGAGAATCAGCCTTTGCGGAAGCTGTCCTCTACAGAGAAGAATTCATGGAGATCCAGAGCAAGGTCGATGCCTCGGAGATGCCAGCATCGAAGAAGCAGATTTCTAACTCCACCCCAGCTTTCAAGGCCGCCATCGAAACCAAGCCGGTGGAACTTGTGGTAGGCGATGCCTCCAAGACCACCACCATTGGGACGAACCTGGATCCCATATAGGAAAGCACGCTCATCGAATTCCTCCGTGATAATAGGGACATCTTTGCCTGGGAACCTGCCGACATGAAAGGTGTACCTAGGGAACTTGCCGAGCATAGCTTGAATATTGATCCAAAATGCAAACCGGTGAAACAACCTCTACGACGCTTCGGAGATGAGAAGAGACGCGCCATAGGCAAGGAGATAGCTAGGTTACTTAAGGCTAGTTTTATCTGAGAAGACCTTCACACCCGATGGGTGGCCAATCCGGTACTTGTCCCAAAAAAGGGAAGCAAAGAATTAAGAATGTGTGTTGATTACACCGGCTTGAACAAAGCGTGTCCCAAAGATCCATTCGCTTTGCCTCGCATTGACCAAGTCATTGACTCGACGGCTGGCTCGGAACTTTTGTGTTTTCTCGATGCATACTCAGGATACCACCAAATTAATATGAGGAAGTCGGACCAGTTGACCACTTCATTCACCACACCTTACAACATGTTTTGCTATGTCACGATGCCCTTTGGGCTAAAAACGCAGGTGATACATACCAGCGGACAATGCAGCATTGCCTACACGATCAAATTGGTCGGAACGTTCACGTCTATGTGGACGATATAGCGGTGATGTCTAAAAATTCAAACAACCTAATCTCCAAATTAAAAGAAACCTTTGATAATTGTTGGGATTCCGGCCGGCAAATTGTTGGGATTCATTGTTTCCCAGCATGGAATTGAGGTTAACCTGGAGAAGATCAAGGCCATCCTAAACATAAACCGTCCGACATGCTTGAAGGACATACAACAGCTAACAGGTTGCATTGTAGCAGTAGTCGGTTCGTCACCCGACTTGGAGAGAAGGCTCTGCTGCTATACAAGTTGCTGAAGAAGGCGGACAAGTTTACATGGACGGATGAGGCAGATGCAGCACTGAAGCAGCTAAAGGAGATATTATCCTCGGCGCCTATCCTTGCAGCACCCAAGCCTGGGGACCCTATGTTAATCTACATGGCGGCCACCAACCGGGTGATCAACATCGTCGTCGTGGTAGAGCGGAAAGAACTAGGGCATGAGTACGGAGTTCAACGACCAGTTTACAATGCAAGCGAGGTCTTGACGGATTCCAAGCAGCGTTACCCGCACTACCAAATGATAGCTTATGGAGTGTTCCTTGCTTCTCGAAAGCTAAGGCACTACTTCCAGGAGCACCCTATCATAGTTGTGAGCAAAGCTCCACTGTCTGACATCATCAACAACAGCGACGCTACATGAAGGTCACAAAGTGGGGCATTGAACATTCCGCCTTCAAGATCACCTACAAGAGACGCGACGCTATCAAGTCACAAGCCTTGGCGGATTTTATCATAGATTGGATGGAGATGCTAGATGCTACCCCAATGCCGGAGGCAGAATACTGGGTGATGCACTTTGACGGATCAAAGCTACTCAATGGATCGGGGGCTGGTGTACTGTTATAGTCACCAACCAGGGAAAATCTACACTACGTTCTGCAGATCCACTTCAAGGCTACGAACAACATGGCAAAGTATGAAGCACTCATTCATGGACTGTGCGTAGCCAAATATATTGGCATTAAGCACATAGTTTGCTGTGGAGATTCTGACTTGGTTGCCCAGCAGGTAGCTGGCACCTGGAACGCGTGGAACCCTATGATGGCGGCATATCGAGACGAAGTGGACGAGATAGCCGAGAGTTTCTTAGGCTACGAAGTCAAGTATGTACCTAGGGAGAAAAATGAAGCGGCTGATCTACTATCTAATCTTGGATCAGGCTGCAAACGAATTCCGCCTGGCGTTTTCCTGGAGCATCCACGGATACCATCCGTGATGGGAGCAGACATCGACAACCCGTATAAAGTTGACTCTTTCGTTCATGCAGTAACAAAGGTCCCTCCAGCTTGGACACAACCGTTCATGGAATATCTCGTACATGGAACTTTGCCCGACGATGAAGTCGAAAGATGGCAAATAGTACGCCAAGCAAAGGGCTATACCATAATCAATGGACAGCTCTACAAAAGAAGCACCACTGGTGTATACCTTAAGTGTGTTTCCCAGCAAGAAGGTATTGAGATCTTACATGAGATCCATCTTGGAGATTGAGGGCATCACGTCGCTCCTTGATCATTGGTCTCCAAAGACTTTCGGCAAGGATTCTACTGGCTGACCGCGAAGGAGGACACCGACAAGCTGGTTGAGACATGCATGGGATGCCAGTATTATGCCCGACAACCCCATGTTCCAGCTGAAGAATTGCGAACAATACCAATAACTTGGTCGTATGTAGTCTGGGGGCTAGACATGGTTGGTCCATTATAGACGACACCATATGGGTTTATGCATCTGCTAGTAGCAGTTGATAAATTCACCAAATGGATAGAAGCTAAACCCATTAGAAAGCTTGATGGGCAAGCGCCTCTTTTTTTCCGGGATCTAGTGGTGAGATTTGGTCTCCCACATAGCATTATCACCGACAACAGCAACAACTTGTCACTCGGAGAAGTGGAAGCTTATTGTTGGGACAACGGCATCCGACTTGACCTACAGTCTGTGGCACGCCCACAGTCCAATGGCCAAGTTGAGCGAGCCAATGGATTAATTCTGCAGGGAATCAAGCCACGTCTAGAAGCACCGTTACATAGAGCAGCTGGAGCTTGGGCGGAAGAATTGCCATCTGTGTTGTGGAGTTTACGAACTACACCCAACAGATCCACCGGCTACACCCATTACTTCATGGTATATGGAGCAGAAGCCATCCTGCCCTCCGACATTCTTCACTATTCACCAAGAGTTGCCACCTACGACAAAGATGACGGTGAAGAATATAGATGCCTAGATATGGACCTTCTTGAGGAGGAGCGCGTTTTGGCATGCCAAAGATCCGCCATCTACCAGCAGAAGCTACATAGCTACCATAGTCGCCGCGTTCGGCATCGCTCGTTTAAAGAGGGGGATCTGGTGCTCCGACTTAAGCAGAAGAAGTCACACAAATTATCCCCGCCATGGGAAGAGGGTTCATCATAAGCAAGGCGCTGCTCAATGGGTCTTACTACCTTGTTGACAATCGAACTTAAGGATAGACCCAACAAAGATCATAAGCGTAAGCGACGTGACCCAGATGATGACTACCCGGAGCTTGATTGGCCATGCAACATTGCATAGCTACGTCCTTTTTACACTTAGCATATTTTTTATCTACTGTGTACCTCTTATATGATCAATAAAATAAAGCTCTCTGGTTCACTCATATTGCTGAGTCTTTTACCTCCTTTAGTGTTCATTTTTGGATCGTATAAAACCTTTATGTGCAAGTTTGCATTTGCACTTGTGAAAATTCTGCCTACGGGTGTTAGCTTAAGTTTTTTGGTCTACACGTTCTTTGTTGTTTTTATGTGGATTCTGGAGTAGTGACTTTTGGCACTTGTTGTTGGAAATTTTGTGCTTAGGTTTTTGACGGTGCCATTAGGCATCATCACCTAAGCGCATGGTTCCGACTACGAGTCTTCCGAATCACGAAAGGTAAAGCATAAAAACCAGAGTAATGGTTAAGCCAGCACTTGCTTAGAAATAATTACATGCTGGAACCAGTGCTTAAGTAGAAGGAAATTACATCTATTGTTTTTCCGCCTTAAGATAACTTAGAAGTTTTTTCACATACATCAAACCATAGGAAACAAATATTACATCATGTTTTCTCATTCCTCTAGCGCAGGAGACTTGGAAGCAGCATCATCGGTAGCAGGAGAACCATCCTCTTCGAAATCGGTGGTCTTGAGGGACTCGGAGGAGCCTTGATGATCACCGTCAATGATATCGAGCGGCACGAAGACATTGTGGTCTACCAACTCGGCAACCCTTGTGTCATAGCCCGCGAGAGATGCCCAGATAGACTTATGGTCAATCTTCTGGCCGTCATCGTCTATGTCAAGAAGACCTGAGGTTACCACATTGATGTCGGCATCTTCATAGTGCGCCTTGACCATCGGTAGTGCCATCCTTGCACCAGCCCGTGTACATGAAGCTTTCCAGCTTAAAATATGCTCGGGGGCTTGGCGTAGGATCTCTGAGAACTTCATCATAGAATCCACCGCTTTGATATTGATCTGGAGGGGCTTGGCTATCTCCTTGGCCTGCCTAATGGCGGTGCTAATAAAGTTGCCAGCGAGGACCATGCATTCCTTAGGCGAAGGAGGCGATTGGGTTAAACCAATAGGAGCTGCAATTCGGACAAGGGAGCACATGAGTTCAATAAAACAAAAGTTGAAAGTACCTAACTTACAGAAGTACAAGACGGAGAATCACTTACCAAACATGCTCGCCTCGGCTTGCTGGAGAGTCTCCACCATGGAGTCCCGTTCTTGTTAGAGGATCTTGTATGCTTTAAGATTGCACTGATTTTTCTCATCAGCAACCTTCTTCTACTCTTTCATCATCGCAATCTCCTTCTTCAAGCGGTTCATCTCCGTGTTGGAGGACTCCTGCAGGGCCCTCATGGATTCCTCGTGCATCTTTAGCATATCCTTTCTCTCCTGCTTAAGGATCTTGTTTTCACTATCCAGCAACTCAATGTGCTTGGATTGCTCGAAAATATCCTTGGCCTTGGTGGTTTTTGCCAGTCAGAGAAAGAACAATACACAGTGAGTAGTCGGAGAATGGCGGCACAAGACCAAGCCAGAGTATGAAAATGAAAGGAAAAACAGACTCTTTGTCTTGGTTATTTGTTCCTTCAAGAAGGCAGTTTTACCCTTTTCAGCTTCCAACTCCGCACGCATCTTGTGGAACTTTTCATTGGCGACACCTCTCCGCGCATTCTCATTCCGTGAAAAGAACATTTAAAGCTGTTTAGTCTACTTGGAGTATCTAGCCGGATGACTATCCACCTAGAGGCTTGGGGGCTTGATACGTCGGAAACGTATCTATAATTTTTGATGCTCCATGCTTGTTTAGTATCTACTTTGCTTTGCTTTGTCTACACTTTGAGGTGCTTTTTACATGTTTTCTGGTACTAACCTATTAACAAGTTTCCACAGTGCCAGTTGCCTATTTTCTGCTGTTTTTGGTTCCAGAAAAGCTAGTAAGGAAATATTCTCGGAAATGGATGGGACAAACGTCAAAGTCAATTACTTTCCGTGGGGAAAATGAAGTCTAGAGGGGAGCCAGAGAGGCGGGCTAGGGCGCCCAGACCCCCTAGGCGCGGGTGGGCCCTGCCCCGTGCCTAGGTAGGGTGTGGGGCCCCTGGCCACCTCCTCGGCCTCCCCCTTCGCCTATAAGAAGCCCCCGATGCAGAAACCCAAAGTACCCGATCAAATATCCATGAAACCTTTTGTAGCCGCCGCCACGGTCGTCCCTAGATCGGGGGGATCTGAAGTTCTTCCCGGCACCCTGCCGGAGGGGAGATCATCCCGAAGGCCATCTCTCTGGTATGATGAGGGAGCAGTTCCACCTTGGACTATGGGTGCATGTAGTAGCTAGATGGTTGTATCTCCTCCTTGTGCTTTCATGTATAGATCTTGTGAGCTCCGTTCATGATCAAGATCTAATCTATTTGTAATCATGCATGTTGTGTTTGTGGGGATCCGATGGATATTGAGATTATTATGTTGGTTTGATTAATGGTTTTGTCTTTATGATTCTATCATGTTTGTGTTGTTTGTGATCTTGCATGCTCTCCGTTGTCAGTAGCTATCTTGGCCAAGTAGTTGCTAGTGACTCCAAGAGGGGGTATTTATGCTCGATAGTGGGTTCATCCCTCTAGTTTCCAAGGGAAGTGACAGAAATCTCTTTGGTTCTAGATGTGTTGTTGCTACTAGGGAGAAAACAATAGTCTCTTGTTCATGGAACATGTGGACTGTTTACCTTACACACTTTGCTTAAATCAGTTGTCTGTTGCTTGAAATCAATACTGGAGGGGGTTCGGATGATAACCTGAAGGTGTACTTCTAGTCATAGATGCAGTTTGATGGCGGTCTATGTATATTGTTGTATTGCCCCATCGAATCTCATAGGATCTTTCTGACTAGTAATTGCATTATTATGCCTTGCTCAGTTCCTGTCAATTGCCCTGCTGTAATTTGTTTACCCTTCATGCCATGTTGTTTATCTAAGGAGAGCACCTCTAGTGAATTATGGACCACGGTACAATATTTACCATTGATACATCTTCCACTGTTACTTGTTTACTTGCTGCAAACCACCATTACCTTCCACACCATACGTTTAATCCTTTGTTACTGCAAACCGGTGAGCTTGACAACCTCACTGATTCGTTGGGGCAAAGTCTTGAGTTTGTGTTGTGCAGGTCTCCGTGTTGCTTGCAACACCTGTGTAACATTTCCTTCCTACTACTGGTTCAATAACCTCGGTTTCTTACTAAGGGAAAACTTTCTGCTGTGCTGCTTCACACCTTGCTCTTGGGGTTCCCAACGAAGCGCTCCTACATCAACTCAGTGCTGCATTAAGCTTTTCTGGCGCCGTTGCCGGGGAGGCTAAGGACGTCTTCACTAGGGGAGTCCTCCACTTCCTTTATATTTACTTTGTTTTTAGTTTGCTTTGTGTTTTTTGCTTGGTTTTGTTTGCCTCTTTCCAAAAAACCCAAAAAATTAGTCTAGTTTGGTTTGCTTGCTTTATTCAAAAACACAAAAAAATAGTTCCTTCTCTAGTTGCTGGTCGGTTTTTGCCTTGCTTGGTCATGCTTTCTATCAATGGATGGTTTCTTTGAAACTAGTTATTATTGGCAAGGTGGGTTCACAGAAGAACAAAAGTATTATTATAAGGAAAACCATTTGTCACAAAAAGGGAAACACTTATGGGAACAAATTGATAAGTTGAATACTATAGCTAGAGAGGTGTTCTCTACTTATAATGTTACATATTGCTTTGATAAAGCTTGTTGTTGTAGGAGGTATAAACACCTACCTTTTCAATGTGAGTATAATGATAATGTTACCATATCTTCTTATGTTAAAGGAAATTATGACTTCTATGATGTGGAAGAAATTGAAGAGTTTATTGCCTTCAAGGGTGCATTTGGACTTGCTAGTTTGCTTGAAAATACTGATGATGCACCTTATGAATATGAGGTTTATGAGATACTTAAATTTTTCTTTGATAATTACAAGGAAGCAAATGGCTATATTCTTGAATATTTTAATAGATGCTTTCCACACATGGAAGAGACTAATTCTTTGTAGGAGCCTATGGAAGTAGAAATTGCTGAAACTAGAAGCTCATTAGATGAAAAAGAGGAGGAGAGTGATGAACAAAGGGAGGAAGCACGGATCTACCCATGCCTACCTTCTAATGAGAGTAACTCTTTACCTCTTACATTATTTGATTGTCCCCATGCTTACCAAAGGAGGATGAAGGTTATGTTCCTGTGGATCCTTTTGAAATATCTACTTTGGGTAAAACCTGTGAAGGTTTTAATCCCACTATTTTTGAGCTTGATAGAAATTATGTGTTTGTACATAATGAAAAGCATGCTTTATGTGATAGCTATATTGTTTAGTTTATTCATGAGTCTACTGAAAATTATTATGAGAGAGAAAAATATGGTTGTAGAATTTTTTATGGTACTGAAACACCTCTCTATGTGCTGAAAGTTTTGAAGTTACTCTTGTTTCATCTTCCTATGCTTGTCACTTTGTTCTTTGTGAATTTTTTTGTGTACAAGATTCCTATGCATAGGAAGAGGGTTAGACTTAAATATGTTTTTAATTTGCTTCTTGATGCTCTCTTTGACTTCAATTCATATTTCTTATGTGAGCATCTTCTCAAGCTATCAAGCCTAACTTAAAGGCGTTAAAGAAAAGTACTTGTTGGGAGATAACCCAAGAGTTTCCTTGAGTATTAGAAGTTATTATTTCAGTAATGACCTATCCTTATCTTTTTTGTTTGCTTTTTGTGCCAAGAATGACCTCAAATGAGAAGGAAGTAAGATTTGGGGAGTTGCTGTCCCGAAACAGATTTCTGTCCTCCACAAAAAACATTCGTGACGAGTCTCTGTAACTCGGATTGACCTCCAAATTTACGAATAAATCCCCTAGTATATTATATAACTTTCGTTAGTTCAACACTTTTTTATTTGAGCAACAGAAGATGTTCAAAAAAATCGGTTTCTACCTGCTTGTCTGTTTTGACAGATTTCTGCCATTATTTGCATTTGCTTCTTATTGATTCCATTTTGAGTTCTTTTTGGAAAATTGAGCTTTTTGAAGGAGTTACTACAGTAGCTTGTGTTTTTAGTGAAAAGGCTTGCTGTTCCAAAGCTTTTCCAGAGCTCTAATATCTTTTGAATACACTAATGTTGCTAATGAAGATTGTGTGAAGTTTTGTATGAAGAAAAACATTTCAGGTGTAGAGAGAGAATGATGAAATGAGATGAAGAATGGACAAAATCTCAAGATTGGGGATGCCACCATGGTGTCACCCCAAGAAATATCCAAGAGGTACAAATTTCAAAGCTTGGGGATGCCCAAGGCATCCCCTTCTTCATCAATAAAAAGTCCAGGTCTGTCTAGACACTTCGTTTTTATTGTTTCATGCACAGTTGTGTTGTTCTTGGAGCGTCTTAGTTTTCATTTGCTTTTCTTAGTTTGTTTAGTTTGCTTGAGTAGTTTGGACCCCTTTTCTCACTGTGTTATTTTGCAAATAAGTTGCTTGGTGTTGGAAAGGAGTAGTAAGTTCTTGCTTGTAAGTGCAAGAGGAGCTTGCGTTGACTGTGACTTAGACTTTAGCATGGCATGCTAGGTGTTGTTTTGAACTTATGCTTAGTGATTATTGTTGTAGCATGTTTTGTTCCAAACAATTGGGATTTCTTAGTGTGCCTTGAAGAAATTATGCGTTGTTTTAGCATGCAAAAGCATAGTATTGTGGTATTCTCCTTTGATGCTTTGCTTGGGTTGACTTGGCACATGCTCACACCATGTTATGACTTTCACAAGTCACCATAGCCTCTATGATCATTTAGTTCTTGACTTGTAGTACCACTCTATGCCTTGATTAGTAATGCTTTGTTGCTCTGCATGATTATGGCCATTATTGCTCTCTTAGTTGGTTGCTCCCAGTCTTTTGCTAGCCTCCACTTGTATGAGTAAGTCCTACTCAAGATTCCAACTCCCAAGAAAGCAAGTTATTCCAAAGTGTCCACTATAAACTCCTATGCATGGTGTGTTACACCATTCCAACTATATTCTTGTTTTCAGCTATCTTCCAGTTAAAAAGTCTCTTTGTTATGTGAAAACTTAGTGATTAAAGCCCTCACAAACTTGATGGCACACTTTATATTCTTTGCCCTAATGAACTTGAACCTTTGTGTCATATATGTTGTATATGCTTGAACTTATACGTTGGAATTAGCAGAACCGTGCTGTCACGGGGAACGTTTTCAACATTGCACTTGTACTTTGTACTCAGTTGATATCATGCTCTTTTGTCTATGGATGTCACCGGTGTGAAATAAAGAGGGAAATTGTATGTCCATGGAGTTTGTATCCTATGTTAGATAAACACCTGGGCCGCTAGCCTAAGCCATGCCTAATCATGGTGGAAACTTGCAGCATCACCATAGTGGCATCTATGAAGCATTCTTCTTATAAAAAAGAGACACATTGAGAAAAGAGGAAAGAGAGAAAAAAGCACCATATTCCCATGGTAAATAAGAAGATTTCTGAAATGCTCATTGTCTTCTTGCCTTGTCATTTTGGTTATGGGATAGCTCCTGTACCATGTGCAAGGGGTACCCCGTTGGCGGTTCTCAATAATATGCAAATACTTACAATGACAAGAACTTACAGGTGACTAAAGTTGAGTAGCATGAGGTGTGTCACTTGTATTCAAGGGACTTGAGATTGCCAACTTATACTTCGTCAAGCATATACTCCATCTTTGTTCACTTTAACCTTAATCACTTCAAGATGCTTATGATAGGGGCAATGAGGGCTGAAAGCTAACAAGTACCATAATTTTTTGAAGCTCTTTTTGAAACTTGAAATCCCTGCTTCCTTTATAAAAGGCCTCTCTTCCACCACTATTGAGTATCCACCTTCTACCTTTAGGCATCATTAAGAGAGCATAGTTGTCATTCTGAGTGTAGTGTTCCAAATCTTATTGATTGATGCATATTGTGATATTACTTGTTCTTGTGCTATTTGTTTATAGTCACCCTTGTGAACTTTGAAGGTGTCCTACTCATCTATTTGCTACTCTATGAGGGACAAGCTTATTGCCACTATGCTATGTTTTCTGTATGTGAAACAAACAAACGTTTTTCAATGCATGTTAGTCATGATCTTTGTTTGTAGCCTTTCATGTTGCATGCATGGTTACTATGTCCTATTGTTAGAACTCCATATTTCATGCACATGTTTAGAGTTCTTTGATCCAAGCTTTCAATGCTTGCAAATGGTTGGATCTTTATTGTGAGGGTGCATGTCGCCTCAAAAATTATTCTTTTTATCACTGACATACTCGAGGACGAGCAGGAGTTAAGCTTGGGGATGCTTGATACGTCGGAAACATATCTATGATTTTTGATGATCCATGCTTGTTTAGTATCTACTTTGCTTTGTCTACACTTTGAGGTGCTTTTTACATGTTTTTTGGTACTAACCTATTAACAAGTTGCCATAGTGCTAGTTTCCTATTTTTTGCTGTTTTTGGTTCCACAAAAGCTAGTAAGGAAATATTCTCGAAATTGGACGGGACAAACGTCAAAGTCAATTACTTTCTGTGGGGAACAAGAAGTCCAGAGGGGAGTCGGAGAGGCGGGCTAGGGCGCCCAGACTCCCCTAGGCATGGTTGGGGCCTGCCCGCGCCTAGGCAGGGTGTGGGGCCCCTGGCCACCGCCTCGGCCTCCCCCTTCGCCTATAAGAAGCCCCCGATGCAAAAACCCTAAGTACCCGATCAAATCTCCACAAAACCTTATGTAGCCGCCGCCACCATCGTCCCTAGATCAGGGGGATCTGAAGTTCTTCCCGGTACCCTGCCAGAGGGGAGATCATCCCGGAGGCCTTCTCTCCGGTATGATGCGTGAGTAGTTCCACCTTGGACTATGGGTCCATGTAGTAGCTAGATGGTTGTATCTCCTCCTTGTGCTTTCATGTATAGATCTTGTGAGCTCCGTTCATGATCAAGATCTAATCTATTTGTAATCATGCATGTTGTGTTTGCGGGGATCCGATGGATATTGAGATTATTATGTTGGTTTGATTAATGGTTTTGTCTTTATGATTCTATCATGTATGTGTTGTTTGTTATCTTGCATGCTCTCTGTTGTTAGTAGCTATCTTGGCCAAGTAGTTGCTAGTGACTCCAAGAGGGAGTATTTATGCTCGATAATGGGTTCATGCCTCTAGTTTCCAAGGGAAGTGATAGAAATCTCTTCGGTTGTAGATGTGATGTTGCTACTAGGGAGAAAACAATGGTCTCTTGTTCATGGAACACGTGGACTGTTTACCGTACACACTTTGCTTAAAGCAGTTGTCTGTTTCTTGCAACTTAATACTGGAGGGGATTCGGATGATAACCTGAAGGTGGACTTCTAGTCATAGATGCAGTTGGATAGCGGTCTATGTATATTGTTGTGTTGCCCAATCAAATCTCATAGGATCTTTCTGACTAGTAATTACATTGTTTTTCCTTGCTCAGTTCCTATCAATTGCTCTGCTATAATTTTTTTACCCTTCATGCCATGTTGTTTATCTAAGGAGAGCACCTCTAGTGAACTATGGACCCCGGTCCAATCTTTACCATTGATACATCTTCCACTGTTACTTGTTTAATTGCTGCAAACCACCATTACCTTCCACACCATACATTTAATCCTTTGTTACAGCAAACCGGTGAGCTTGACAACCTCACTAATTCGTTGGGCAAAGTCTTGAGTTTGTGTTGTGCAGGTATCCGTGTTGCTTGCAACACCTTTGTGACGTTTCCTTCCTCCTACTGGTTCGATAACCTCGGTTTCTTACTGAGGGAAAAATTGTTGTTGTGCTTCTTCACACCTTGCTCTTGGGGTTCCCAACGAAGCGCTCCTACATCAACTCAGCGCTGCATCAGGGCTACAGTGAGAGTTTTTAAACTTGGCAAAATGCTTTAGTCTTTCTTTAAGCATCTAGTCAGAACTAATTAAGTTTTCAACTAGAAGCTTGGGGGCTACAGTATAAAGTTTTTTTTAACTCGGTCATATACCAGTCTTTCTTTAAGCATCTAGTCGGAACTAATTCAGTTTTCAACTAGAAGCTTGGGGGCTATAGTATCGAAATTTACAAACACTGCGTATGCTACTCTGAAAGTATCTAGTCGGAATAATTCATTCAAACTAAATACTTGGGGGCTACAGTGAGAAGTTTTCTAGCATAGTCACTCTTAGAGCATTCAGATGAAAAGACCTATGGTTTTCCGTCTAAATCCTCGGGGGCTACATTGGGATACTCATACGAAATGCAAAAGGCAAATAAAACTTACAAGTGCAATGATCTTGAGGTTAGTAGCGCTCTCGGCAAACAACTTGGTTAAGGAAATACTGTTTCCTTGCAAGATATCTGCTTGTCGGAGAAGCTCCTCAAGGCCGCTGGTTGGAGATGTCGGTGTTGCACCAGGAGCCAGAGTGCAGCTACTCGGCGTAAGCGCCGAGTAGACTATCTTCGGAAGCTCTGTGGCTATCCTGGGTGCAGAGGAGCCGCCTTCGATGGACGCTCCACCCACCACCACCGCCTTGGCGCTATCAATGGCATCCTTACCGGAGCTTCAGCCATTCTGGTTGTGGTGCTTTCTTGTGTCTCCTGTTCGTCGGCAAGGACGAGCTCCACGGAGGCAGCTGAGTCCACTTCCATGGCGGAAGGGCCAGATGCATCCTTGGCCGGAGAACTTGTCGGAGCAGGTGTGGGCTGGACACTAGGATGATAGGGTGATGGCGGGAGATGCTTGGTGCGGCACATCTCGCTGCAACATATCTTTAATGTTTTTAGAAGCCCCCGATGTTTTGGAGGTCTTCTTCAAACTCAAGCCAGCTTTCTTCATGAAACGTGCAAAAGTATAAGTACAGGAAAAAGACGAAAAATGGATAATGTCAGAGGAAAAGAAGCTTACACGATAGTGGGTGCTTTGGTAAAAGTGATCCCGGTAATCTTTATTTTCTCCGCCTCTAGGGCGGAGGTGGAATTCTTGGAGGCTCCACCCTCCGTCTTCTTCTTACCTCCATCGGTAGCGTCAGAGGTGGAGCTCTTCCGCTTTCGCGCCAACGGGACATCATTGTCGGACACAACAGTGACTTCCTTCATCTTTGGGTCATAAATTTGGACAACCATGCCGTCCTCCTTTAGACTCTTAAGCTGTTAAGTGAAATCACAAGGTGTTAGATAAGATGATAAAGGCAAGACGGAAGAACTGGAGAAAATGTCATACACGGAAAATAAACAGGTACCTCCGGGCACTTGCCCTCCTCGAACATGTCGCAGGTGATGGTGAAGCCATGCTTCCTATCCTTCACCTTGACGATGTCCTTGAGGCGGAGCTTGACGGAGTCGCTGGAGAAGTTGTCCTCGGAGATGCAGAGGCTATCCTTCCTCTCCTTAGAGTACTCATGCCTCAACTTCGAGCGGTGCTGTAGAGGCTGGATCCGCCTGACGAACTAGCACATGGCCAGGTCCAATCCGGTTAGACCCGTCTCCATGAACCACTCTATCCTCCTTATGGCGCGGGAGGCATCATTGTCGGAGTGAAGGGTGGCCTGGGATCTCCATGTCGAGGATTCGACGGCGGCTCCATCGACAAAGTCCGGATACGTTGCTTCTCGGCTAGAAAGAGGGATATCTGGGCCATAGAAATACGTCTATTGCTTGATCTTAAAACTAATTGTGCCACAGTTCCTGAGCTCATCCTTGCTGGCTCCGGCTTCCCGCTTGACGGTAAAAAAGTATATAAACAAGTCTAACCTAGGCCTAATCCCTAGGTAACCCTCACAAAGCTCCGCGTAGTTGCTAAGCGCGAGGATGCTGTTGGGGGAAAGGTTCTGAGGTTGAACCTGGTAATGGTTGAGAACGGCTAGGAAGAAATTGGAGATGGGCAGGGAAACGCCGCGTACCAATTGCTCTTTGAGGTACACCTTCTCTCCAGCTTGGGGAGTGATTTCTACGCTCTTCTATTCTTGTAGACAGTTGTTGGGCCTCCAAGTGCAGAGGTTTGTAGAACAGCAGCAACTTTCCCTTAAGTGGATTACCCAAGGTTTATCGAACTCAGGGAGGAAGTGGTCAAAGGTATTCCCTCTCAAGCAACCCTTGAATTAAGATACAAGAAGTACCTTGTGTCCCAAACACACCTAATACACCTGTTAGGTGTATAGGTGCACTAGTTCGGCCAAGAGATAGTGAAATACAAGTGGTAATAGTGCCAGAAAATAGCTTGACGATGAGGTAAAGACTAAATCAAGCAAACATGCAACATATCTAGATGCAAATGGTGTTTCAATGTTTAGAAACAAGGCCTAGGGATCATACTTTCACTAGTGAACACTCTCTCATATAAATATCCTCTCTTCATGATAGTACTCTTAACTACTCTCTGGTTGGACACTCTAATCATCGGTAGGGCTATAACAACACTCCTTAAAGTCCGCCTTACCCAATCTAGATAACCCCACATTGTCACCTTGAGCGCTAGATGGTTCCAACAAACACCACAATTTCATAGATACATCCAACTCCAAATATAACTCATATCAAATATTCAATCTAGCCAAAGTGTCACACACAGTATGCACGCTGTCACTTTCACACACGTGGGGAAAAGCATAGATCTATTAAAGCACAAAGAGTATTTATGTAGACTCAAGCCTAAGTTCCACCATGGTGTGCACGCTGTCACTTTCACACACATGGGGAGAGCAGAGATCTAATGAAGCACTTGAGTAGAAAGGTAGATCTACTTGATTACAAAGCTCATGATCACAATATGACCATGCATAGAGAGAGATGAACACATAGCTACCGGTAGAGCCCTTAGCCTCGAGGAAGAACTACTCCCTCCTCATCATGGGAATCAACAACGATGATGGAGATGGTGATGGAGATCGATAGAGATGGCTCCGGGGGCACTTCCCATCCCGGCAGGGAGCCGGAACAGAGACTTTCTGTCCCCCGAATCTCCCTTTCGGTGGCGGCGGCCCTGTGGAGGTTTTCATGGATTTCTTTTGGATGACCTAGGGTTTTTGGGTCGGAGGCTTCTTTAGGCGAAGGGGGAGGCCGAGGAGGCGGCCAGAGGGCCCACACCCTCCCCAGGCGCGGGCCAGGCTTGGCCGCGCCCAGGGGGGTCTGGCCACCCTCTGGTGCCTCTCCGTCCCTCCTTCTGGATTCGTGTCCCTCACGGAAAGTTATTGACTTTGGCTTTTGTCCCGTCCAATTCCGAGAATATTGATTTTCTGCCTTTCTGGAACCAAAAATAGAAGAAAACAGGCAACTGGCACTGTGGCAACTTGTTAATAGGTTAGTTCTAGAAAAGATATAAAAATACCTCAAAGAAAGACAAAGCAAAGCAAAGTAGATACTAAACAATCATGGAGCATCAAAAATTATAGATACGTTTCCGACGTATCAAGCATCCCCAAGCTTAACTCTTTCTCGTCCTCGAGTAGGTAAGTGATAAAAGAATAATTTTTGAGGTGACATTGTAACATCCCAAAAATACTAAACTTGGATCATCAAACTCTAATCATCAAAATTATGGTTAACAAAAAAAAATTCAAATTAAAAATATGAAAGCATGCATATGTGTATGCATTACCAATTTGGATTCTTTTGAATTGCCATACTTGTGTGTTTCTTTGCTTGTAAAATGATTCTTAGGTGATATAAACATCATCTAAACAATCCCCACACTTTTCCCAAAGACAAATAAATCAAAACAAACAAAATGAGTGAATGGTCACTTTGGCCAATTTAACTCCCATGCCTACTTTGGATATCTCTAACTTTCAAAACTTAACAGAAACTTGTTTGGATCTTTGCACCCCTTGATATTACTCATAACACAGTACCAAGGCCCACTTTGTGATCATCCAAAAACATTTAAATGCATAGTTTAAAGGACAGTTTAAAATTGAATCTATATCATATGGGAAGATCCCACTTTTTCAAAAACCACTCAAACAAGCTCAACTTTCAAAACCCAAGCATCCACAGACTCACCAGCACATGCCTAGCACATCCACCAAAAATCTTTTCAAAATTCAAAACTTGAATTCATGCGGCCATTTCATCAAACACCTTGCAGATTCAAATCAAACCAAATTAAAACACTATAGTGTGCAGTGATTCTGGACTAACTTGTTCCCTCTATGGACACCACTAGCCTTAGTAGATCATCTAATGACCCTAACTAATCCCTAGAACCACTGTAAGCATGCCAATTTCATCAATGGTGAGCAGGCTGAGCCTCACCATGTCACCCCAGTGTGGACAACAAGCTAGAGGAAGAACTAGCCATGCCAACCTTGTCTAGGAGGTAGCCCATGCTTCACCGCCCCCTCTCGACCAGCCCTGCCTCACGGAAAGCAACCAGAACCACCAGGAACACCGCGCCCGCGCTGCTGTCGACCATGCCGACGCCCACCGCAGAGCACGCACCGTTCCCATGCAACCCGACCACCTCGAGCCCTTGCCACCCGCCAGCTTGCTCCCCACCGTCCCAGGAGACCGCCAGACATGCCCATTTCACCGCCCGTACCCCGTAGCCACCGCTCGCCATCGAAGATGCCGCCTCTGCCACGCAGATCACCTTGCGTTCCTGACCGTTTTCCACCGTGCCTACACGCGCATTAAAGCCCTAGAGCATCGCCAGAAGACCACCGCTCGGTCGCCACCCTCGGCCATGCCTCTAGCAGCCCGTAGCCGTGTCGCCACCGTTGCCTGCCCATCCCGTTCGGTCTCGCCGTCGGGACTATAAAAGGAGGCCACCCCCAGCCGATTGAAGCACACCATCTCACTCCCCTCTCACCCAGAACCACCCCACCTCAATCCCGGAGCAAGGCGAGCAGCACATCGCCGGAATTGCGTCGGAGCAGGCCGCCTCTAGAGAAGATGGGCGCCGTCGATTTCGTTCACCCCAGGAGCTGCCGCGACCACCCCTGCGTTCGCCGTCATCGACTTTGTCGTTTTCTCGCCTCGCCATAGTCGCTGGAGCCCCGGTATGCCACCTATGGACCCCCACTAAGCCGCTAGGGTTCATGCTCGCCGGTGACTAGTTCATCATCGACGACGACCCTCAGCCGTTGATCTTACTTCTAATCCAATGCACCACATTTCCCGGTACCGCTTCACGTTTAATGAGTCGCTAACCAGTAGGCCCTCCCTGTCAGTTGCGCCTCGTGCCGCGGAGTGACACTGGGTCGGCCCATTAACCCTTCCCACGCAGCCCACTCGTTTGAATTTAGATTTTTCTATTTAGATTCAAACTCAGTTCTGTACTTAGTTTCAAAAATCAACCCAGCTCGATTCAGTGAACCAAATTGAATGAAACCAATTTTGCTAGAAAAGGTCTTGAAATGCTTAATCCAAGCCCGTTGGATTCAAATCATTTGGATCACCCTTGGTAAAAATAACAAGGCAGAAGCTTTTCTGCATTCAAACATTTTTCAAATTTAAACCATATTAGCTTTTGAGTTGATTAGAACTCTCAAAAATCACATTTGACCATACCTTTCAGAATATATAAAAACATATGGGTTTACTTACAGAAATAATGTCCAAGTAATAAAAGAATGCCACATAGGCATTTCTAGTCACTTTATTTAATTAAAATAAAAGGGTAAAACCTTATTAAATTGTGACACCACTTTAAATCACATTCCCATGTACTGAAATATGTGGTGATGACATGTGTCAACATGATCCCATGTTTGGTTTGGAGAATATTAAATCTTAAGTAGTTTTTCAATGAGTAGAAATTACTTTTCTAAAAATAAAATCATTAAGCCAAATGCTTAGTCTTGTAATGGTAGTGATGATGCTAGATCATCTATAGAACCCTTTTGTGTGATGATTGAAAGTAGTTAAGTATTGTTTGGTGATTGTGTACCTCGTATTTATTTATAGACGCTAGTACCGACCAAGGATACGAGGAGGAAGGAGGATACTACGAAGAAGAAGCCGAGGAGAACTTCAACCATTCCTCTGCTCAAGGCAAGCTTATACTAATGCTTGCAAGCTAACACTTGCAATTATGAAAGTAGATAACCTATGCAATGCACTCAGCATGCTGGGTTAGACATATCTGATGATACCCCCTCCTAGTTTTACTTGCAAGCTTTCTACTTTATTTCTTTATCAAAGCTTCTACTTAGAGTGTACTTAAGTAATTTGTAGATACTAGAAAGATAACTGAAGGTTGCATAAAGAGCATAAAATTTGGCCTAAGCTAGATAATCTTGATGTCATCCTAAGACATGAGATTGAACTTAGTTAGAACCCCACTAGTTTACCACCCTTCATTAGTACTCACCCCCACTTGTAGATTCTAGTGCTAAGCATAAAACTTGATCAACTTTAGATGGGAATACTTGGTGAAAATGGTTATGAAAACCTTAGAATGATGAGTCATTCTACTAAGATGTTTTGACATGTGTTTCCGAACACCAGAGGATTTTGGTGATGAAAATGTTAAGGCATGAGCCTTAGCCCTTTATAAAACTGATGGTTGTCTGGATGCGATACCATTCCAATTTTACCGTACAACCACAATACCCGAAGATTGGGTAGGGCTTGACTGGAAACTTATATACCTTACTATTGGTTCCCTCACGGCCAAGGTCTAAGCTGAGGCTACCTTGTGAAGATTGTCCACCTGTGCAGTACCCAAGATGACAGTTGGTCATGGTTGGGAGGCCAAACTCATAGGAGAGGTGCCTATACTAGGGCGTGTAATTGAAAGGTTAGGATTGATTACCCGCATACTGAGTATGGTGAATTCAGGATTTGTTCCTGACGGATGTATCGAATGTTGTGGTGAAAGTGTACAATCTCTACAGAGTGTCAAACTATTCGAATAGCCGCGTCCGCGGTTATGGACAGTTGGAGTGGCCATACTATTTTCCCGTCAGATGTTTTCAAAATGACTTGTGAAATGAATTGAGAACTTGACTTGACCACAACAGAGTTGTGGCATGAGATACAAGTTCCCACTTAGGTGTTATAAAAATTTAACTAGCTTTCTTGCTTCGGAACTTAGTAGAGGTAAATCTGGATTTTTGCAAAACAACCCTAGAGCTTAGTGTCCCATTAAAAAAAACCTTCACTTGTTAGTATTATTTTGCGAGTACTTAAAGAGTACTCATGGCTTTGTCCCTGGCTATTCCCGTGGCCAGACTATGAAGAGGAGTACCAGGATGATGGACCCCAGGAAGGTTACGACAACTAGGATCATCTCCCATCGTCAGCATTGCCTGTGACCCCGAAGATGGAGCTTCGCCTACGCTACCGTTGCTTGAGTTGTATTAAGAACTGGATCACGAGATCCTTATTTGTGTAAGACCTTATGTATGGTTTGTAATGGATGATGTACTATGGTATCCAATTCTGTTATGTCTCGCAAAAATGGTAATCCTGGGATTGCGATGTACGGCATAACAGGCATCTGGGATTAAACATCCGGGTGTTGACAGACATGCACCATCAAAATCAAGATCAAACCATTTGCTAGCATTAAAACCTGGGATCAAAGAACTCTAAACATGAGCATGAAAGATGGAGTTCTAATAGTAAGACAAAGTAACTATGCATGCAACATGAAAGGCTACAAAAAAATATCATGAATAACATGCATTGAAAAACGTTTATTTGTTTCACATACAGAAAACATAGCATAGTGGCAATCAGCTTGTCCCTCATAGAGTAGCAATAAAGATGCATAGGAAACCTTCAAAGTTCACAAGGGTGACTAGAAAAAAATAGCACAAGAACAAGTAATATCACAATATGCATCAATCAATAAGCTTTGGAACACTGCACACAGAATGACAACTATGATCTCTTAATGGTGCCTAAAAGTAGAAGGTGGAGACTCAATAGTGGTGGAAGAAAGGCCTTTTGTAAAGTAAGCAGGGATTTCAAGTTTCAAAAAGAGCTTCCAAAAATTATGGTACTTGTTAGCTTTCAGCCCTCATTGCCCCTATCATAAGCATCTTGAAGTGATTAAGGTTAAAGTGAACAAAGATGTAGTATATGCTTGACGAAGTATAAGTTGGCAATCTCAAGTCCCTTGAATACGAGGGCCACACCTCATGCTACTCAACTTTAGTGACATGTAAGTTATTGTCATTGTAAGTATTTGCACATCATTGAGAACCGCCAACGGGGTACCCCTTGCACATGGTACAGGAGCTATCCCATAACCAAAATGACAAGGCAAGCAGACAATGAGCATCTCAGCAATCTTCTTATTTACCATGGGAATATGGTGCTTTTTCTCTCTTTCCTCTTTTCTCAATGTGTCTCTTTTTTATAAGAAGAATGCTTCATAGATGTCACTATGGTGATGCTGCAAGTTTCCACCATGATTAGGCATGGCTTAGGCTAGCGGCCCAGGCGTTTATCTCACACAGGTTACAAACTCCATGGACTTACAATTCCCTCTTTATTTCACACCGGTGACATCCATAGACAAAAGAGCATGATATCAACTGACTACAAAGTACAAGTGCAATGTTGAAAACGTTCCCCATGACAGCACGGTTCTGCTAATTCCAACGTATAAGTGCAAGCATATACAACATAGATGACACAATGGTTCAAGTTTATTAGGGGAAAATAACATAAAGTGTGCCATCAAGTTTGTGAGGGCTTTAATCACTAAGTTTTCACATAACAAAATAGTTTTTAATTGGAAGATAGCTGAAAACAAGAATATACTTGGAATGGTGTAACACACCATGCATAGGAGTTTATAGTGGACACTTTGGAATAACTTGGTTTCTTGGGAGTTGGAAGCATGAGTAGAGCTTACTCATACAAGTGGAGGATAGCAAAAGATTGGCAGCAACCAACTAAGATAGCAATAATGGACATAATCATGCAGAGCAACAAAACATTACTAATCAAAGCATAGAGTGGTACTACAAGTCAAATACTAAATGATCATAGAGGATATGGTGACTTGTTCATAGTCATAACATGGTGTGAGCATGTGCCAAGTCAACCCAAACAAAGCATCAAAGGAGAATACCACAATACTATGCTTTTGCATGCTAAAACAATGCATAATTTCTTCAAGGCACACTAAGTAATCCCAATTGTTTGGAACAAGACATGCTACAACAATAATCACTAAGCATAAGGTCAAAACAACACCCAGCATGTCATGCTAAAGTCTAAGTCACAGTCAAAACAAGCTCCCTTTTGTACCACTATAATCATGCAACTTTCTACTCTTTTCCATCATGAAACAACTTATTTGAAACCACTCACAAGGATAATAATCAATAAAGATCAGTGAGAATGTATCACAAATCCACAAAGAAGAACTAAAAAGGTCTAAGCTGAAAGCTAAACGCAGTGCTAGAAAAAGTGAACACTCACAGAACAATAAGAATGAAAACTAGAATGTTCTAAGCAATGGAAACAGAGTGTGTCTCTCTCCAAAAGAATTCTGGTGTAACCAACCAACTTACTCAAGAAAACTAATCAAACGAAAACCAAAAACAAAAACTAAGACGCTCCAAGAACAACACAATTGTGCATGAAACAATAAAAATGAAGTGTCTGGACAAACATGAGCTTTTTATTGATGAAGAAGGGGATGCCTTGGGCATCCCCAAGCTTTTACGCTTGTACCTCTTGGATATTTTTTGGGGTGAAACCATGATGGCATCCCCAAGCTTGAGCTTTTGTCCATTCTTCATCTCATTGCATCATTCTCTCCCTACACCTGAATTTTTTTTCATACAAAACTTCACACAATCTTCATTAGCAACATTAGTGTATTTAAAAGATATTAGACCTCTGGCAAAGCTTTGTAACATCAAGGCTTTTCACTGAAAACACAAGCTACTATAGTAACTCTTTCAAAAAGCTCAATTTGCCAAAAATAACTCAAAAAGGAATAAATAAGAAGCAAATGCAAATAATGATAGAAATTTGTCAAAATAGACCAGCAGGTAGAAACCGATTTTTTCGAACATCTTCTGTTGCTCAAATAAAAAGTGTTGAACTAACGAAAGTTAGCTAACATATTGGGTGATTTATTCGTAAATTTTGAGATCAATCCGAGTTACAGAGACTCCTCACGAATTGTTTTGGTGGAGGACAAAAATCTGTTTCGGGACAGCAACTCCCCAAATCTTACTTCCCTCTCATTAGAGGTCATTCTTGGCACAAAAAGCAAACAAAAAGGATAAGTAGAGGTCATTACTGAAGTAATAACTTCCAAGACTCAAGGAAACACTTGGGTTATCTCCCAACAAGTATTTTTCTTTAACGCCTTTAAGTTAGGCTTGATAGTTTGAGAAGATGCTCACATAAGAAATATGAATTGAAGTAAAAGAGAGCATCAAGAACCAAATTCAAAACACATTTAAGTCTAACCCACTTCCTATGCATAGGAATCTTGTGAAGAAACAAGTCATTAAAGCACAAAACAACAAGCATAGGAAAGCAAAACAAATGCAACTTCAAAACTTTCAACATAAAGAGGGGAAACTTAATATTTTTGAGATGCATAAGACCATGTTTCCCTCTCTCATAATAACTTTCAGTACCATCATGTCACATCCCAAGATTTTCCAAATCTTGTAATGTGAAAAATAAATGAATAAAATAAAACTTTGTTGATTTTCAGGGTGAGAAGAAACTTTTTGAATTCCAATGGGAACCTTCAAACCTATTTAGATCAAATAAAATCCTAAAGAGATTTAAAAAGATAAACATTTAATAAAGGAAAAATAAAATATTTGGATTCACTATTTTGAAATCTTTTAATAAAAGATTTGATTTTAGAATGAGAAGGAAGAAATTAAATGAGGAATTATTTTATAAGCCAAATTAAAACTTAGCCAAGCCTTTGAAATAAAAACATTTCTATTTGATAAAAATAGTAAAGGTTTATTTAAATAAAATAAAAGGATTTAATATCCAATTTTATTTAAGTAAAGGCTTTTCCCATTTTAATTAAACACTAAAACTTATTTATTTATTTTAAACAAGTTTTCCAAGTATTCTTTGTTTTCAAATAAAACCTACTGATTTGGTTTTGAAAATGTTTAGATTTCAAAAGGAGTTTTTAATAAAACAAATCCTATTTTGATTTACTAAACAAGGTCTATTTATTTAATTAATAATGGACCCTAAAATAAAATTATTATTTTGTTTTGGGATTTTGGTTTATGTTGATGAACAGAACCAAATTCAAAGTTGTAAAGTGTGGTGAATGTTTGAATTAATTTGAATACTTGATTTGTTGTTTGGATTTCAAAACAGAAAATAGAAACAGAAAAAGAAAAAAGCATTTGAAAGAAAAAAAATGAAGTCAGCCACAGCCTAGCCGACCAAGCCCACTAAGCCCAGTACCAGCCCACTCTCTCTCTCCCGGAAGAAAACGTTTCGCACCTGTCAACTGACCCACAAAGCGACTGACTGGTGGACCCCAAGTCCCTCTCTCACTCCACTGACGAAACGGCCCCACTCCCGAGCCTTCTCCCTCACCCGCCGCGACCTCTTCTCCCCAAACCTCGCTGCCGTTCTCTGTCAATCAAACCCCGAGTAAATTCACTTAATTGCTACAGTGATTCCGCTCAACAAACTCGCCTTCTTAAGCGCCAGCACCTCCTCTTCGATTTCCCCCAGTCGCCTCACTCTAGCACGCCCCCAGGCTGTCGAATTTCGCTCAAACACCGCCACTGTCCGACGACGCTCCGGCGAGGATTCCGGCAACCCCATGTCACCTCTTGCCTCCCCAAGCACACGGACACATTCCCCACTCCCAGACGCTTCTCCCTGTACATCCCATTCAACCGCGAACGCCCCAGAACGTCGGCAACCACTTCGACTGAGCGCCGCCATGTCTGCTACTCTCTCCGGCAACGTCTCCTGGTAAGTCCAGACCACCCCGAGCCCTCTCCTTCACGCACGCGTCATCACCTTGATCTTACGCATCTAACCATGCTCCTTGTTTGCCCTCTCGTGACCCGTAGAACCGTCCTCGACCACGACCGCGTGCAACCGTCGCCAGACCTAACTCCGGTGAGCGATTCCTCCTGTCCCCGTGCGCCCCTTGCCAAGACGACTCCAAGTTGAGCTTCGGCGTCGCCCTGCGATCATTGTAAGCATCTCCCCACCTTCCATTCCTTCCTGTATCGCTGGCACCGCCACCATCTGACCGTCGCCGCCGCTAGCCACCGCCAGCGCCGCTGCGTTTTGGTCAAATGCGTAGGAGCCGTTAGATCTGAATTGGACGCATAAGATTAGAATCAAGTCGAAGGGGTACGAGTGAGCCTGCGCCGTGCGATATCAGTTAGATCCAACGGCCTATAGCACGTGATCCACCCGAACCGGTACCAGCGAATAGGAAAGCGACGCGTGGCACGAGACGATTTAGAAATAGATTTTGAAATCAGATTTGTTTGCAGATTTGAAAACCCTATAACTTTTTATCTACACGTCCAAAAATTACAAACTTTATATCAATGGAATCAGTGGAGCAAGCCCTAGCCAACCATGCAATTTGTTTAGTAAAAAGTTTCTGTCAGAATGTTTGTTTTTACAGAAACATTTGTATGCTTGTTTAGATTAGAAAAATTGTTCAAAAATGTTTTTGAGGTTGAAACCTTGGCAAATTAGTTTTTGATGAACTTACTGACCCTAGTAACCAATCAATAGTTTTAAAAATGAATTTTGTAAAGTTTAGGATGGATTAATTGATTTAGCCCATTTCTAGCCAAATAAAAATAATAGTTTTGTTATGAAAATGTTTTTGGAGTAAAAACTTTGGGAAAATGATTTGAAACAAACCTACTGACCCTAAACACCAAGTTTTGAGAATTAGCAACTTATTTGGTGAAAGACTTAAAGTTTTTGATTTGATAAAAACATTTTCCACCACATAAAATAATGACTAGATTTAAAAATGGTTTATGAATAAAACCCTTTTGCAAATGACTATGCCACTTTAGGAAGTGTCCACCTTGAACCTTACAAAGTTTAGAAGCCTAGTGGAGACCATCTTTGCAAATAAAACTACCTTTTGCATGCTTGCATGCATGACTTAGAACCCATTATTTTATGTGTGTTTTGTTTGATTGATTTTGGTTGGAATGCTAGTTGATATTATGTTTCTTGATTGATTTGTAGTGAAATTAGAAAAGTGTGAGACTAGCAAGATAAAGAAGTGAACCAACATCCCCAACCAAAAAGGCAAGTTACACTATCATCTAAAAGTCCTACTATTTTCATTATACTTAGTGGATTTTGGAACATGCATGAAAAGAATTTTCTATACTATATGCTATGCTAAATCCTAATAGGATACCCTTATACAATCCTTAGTGAAAACAATGTAGTTGTTACATGCTTAGCCATGCTATTTTTTGAAAAGAGATACATGTTGAGATTTTATGAAGTTGAGAAAAGGACTTGTCTTTTTTTTACATAATAAAACAAGGACTCAATGAACCACCTGGGTGGACAAGGATACTTTGAGTTTTTGGAGAAGGTGGCAACAAAAGGAACCATGTCTATGGCAATCTCTTTGTGTTGTGCTCCAAAAGAAAACCACCCAGGAAACTTAGAGATTGAACATGTTTCTCCAATTGTGGCTTTCGTGTACAACCACATGCTATTTATGGCTCTGGCTTGGTCAACTACATTGGGAAGACCCATACATTGTCTTCAGGTTACTGAAAATGGGGACCCGGAATCCTACATGGGTACTGAAGACAAGCTACCAATGGTGTATGGGAGGACCCTCTGGAAAGACTTCATCACATTCTCAATCTGCCAGTACTACATCTTGGTGAGCACTAATCCAGTGGCCACTGGTGGCAACAAGATGAGATTGTGACATGTGGGTAAAGTGTACTACTGCTGCAGAAGATAATAAAATCTAAGTACTTAGCCGTGTCCCCGGTTATGGACAATACTGAACAACTAAAGTTTGAAGCTATGGGAAATCTCGACATTCCAATTTCTAAAAGAAAAACTTTTAAGTGACAACAAAAGACTTGATGCACTTGGGGGTACCAAGGAGCTCAAGAGATTTTTGATGAAAACTTGAACACTTGGGGTTACCAAGGAGCTCAAGAGACTTTGATGAAAACTTGAACACTTGGGGTACCAAGGAGCTCAAGAGATTTTTGATGAAAACTTGAACACTTGGGGTTACCAAGGAGCTCAAGAGATTTTGATGAAAACTTGAAGACTTGACAAAGACACTTGGTGGATTCCAAGGAGGTGACAAAAGATCAAACCCCCTTTTAAAAAAAGATAGGATAAATTATTGCTTTCTGCAAATAAGCCTAAAACCCTACTTAGCCAAATATGCATGTGAGGATAGGATCCACTTATATTATACATAGTAGTGAAACTTGCCAATACAATTCAAATGTATTGACCCTTGTGGCTGTAACTTGTAATGTTGCAGGTTTGATTGTTTTAGAGAAGATTGATTGAATAGGATTACAAAGTCTACAACCAACATGTCTGCCTATGGCACTTTTAAGATGAAGGACCCCATGCTTATAGTTATTCCGCTGCAATGTATTGTAATAGCCAAATGAGCTATGTAAGATGTAATAAAATTATGTTATTCCTGGTTATAAAGTTATATTATGACCTTTGTTTCTTGATATTACATCTTAACTATGGATGCTAGCTATTGATCCAGGGACTAGCATTGTAAACACAGGGGACTCCACCTTATATTATTTAAAGGTTGGGACACTCCCTCTACACATCATGAATAAAATTAACAATATAACTATCACATAAAACATTCTTATCATGAGCCACATGAATAAAATAATTATTACTCTTCACATAAGCATAGTCATTCTTATTAATCAGAGTGGGAGATAATTCAAAAAAATAGCTATCACTATTATTCTCATCACCATAATCATCAAATATAGGAGGCATATTGTAATCACAATAACTTTTCTCCTCAATAGTAGGTGGACTGAAAATATCATATTCATCATTGTAATCATCATATATTGGAGGTTTGGTATCATCATAAGCAATAGAATAGCTATCTTCCAAAGCCGGGGGACTAAAAAGATCATTTTCATCAAAACTAGCTTCCCCAAACTTAGACTTTTCCATAGCATTAGCAATAATGGTGTCCAAAGAATTCATACTAATAACATTGCTATTAGCATGCAAATAAAGTTCCATAGGTTTTTTAATTTTCTCTTCAAACACTTCATGTCCTAACTCAATATAGATACTATAGAGCTCTCTAATTTTTGTTGTTGTTTTCCATTAAGCCTAACTAGTGAAAACAAGAAACAAAAAGACAAAATTGCAGAACCTAAAGGAAATAACTTCGAGCACTCACACCGGAGGATGTGAGTACCTTTTTACCTACCTCCCAGCAAGCGCAGAAAATAGCTTGATGTCTACGCACTTCTATTCTTGTAGACAGTTGTTGGGCCTCCAAGTGCAGAGGTTTGTAGAACAGCAACAAGTTTCCCTTAAGTGGATTACCCAAGGTTTATCAAACTCAGGGAGGAAGTGGTCAAAGGTATTCCCTCTCAAGCAACCCTGCAATTAGGATACAAGAAGTCTCTTGTGTCCCCAACACACCTAATACACTTGTCAGGTGTATAGGTGCACTAGTTAGGTGAAGAGATAGTGAAATACAAGTGGTAACGGTGCCAGAAAATAGCTTGACCGTGAGGTAAAGACTAAAGCAAGCAAACATGCAATAGATCTAGATGAAAACGGTGTTTCAATGTTTAGAAACAAGGCCTAGGAATCATACTTTCACTAGTGAACACTCTCTCATATAAATATCCTCTCTTCATGATACTACTCTTAACTACTCTCCGGTTGGACACTCTAATCATCGGTATGGCTATAACAACACTCCTTAAAGTCCGCCTTCCCCAATCTAGATAACCCCACATTGTCACCTTGAGCACTAGATGGTTCCAACAAACACCACAATTTCATAGAGACATCCAACTCCAAATATAACTCATAACAAATATTCAATCTAGCCAAAGTGCCACACACGGTATGCATGCTGTCACTTTCACACATGTGGGGAAAATCATAGATCTATTAAAGCACAAAGAGTGTTTATGTAGACTCAAGCCTAAGTGCCACCATGGTGTGCACACTGTCACTTTCACACACATGGGGAGAGCAGAGATCTAATGAAGCACATGAGTAGCAAGGTAGATCTACTTGATTACAAAGCTCATGATCACAATATGACCATGCATAGAGAGAGAGAGATGAACACATAGCTACCGGTAAAGCCCTTAGCCTAGAGGAAGAACTACTCCCTCCTCATCATGGGAATCAGCAACGGTGATGGAGATGGTGATGGAGATCGATGGAGATGGCTCCGGGGCACTTCCTCTTCCCGGCAGGGTGCCAGAACAAAGACTTTCTGTCCCCCGAATCTCCCTTTTGGTGCGGCGGCCATGTGGAGGTTTTCATGGATTTCTTCTGGATGCCCTAGGATTTTTGGGTCGGAGGCTTCTTATAGGCGAAGGGGGAGGCCGAGGAGTCGTCCAGAGGGCCCACACCCTCCCTAGGCGCGGGCCAGGCTTGGCCGTGCCCAGGGGGTCTGGCCACCCTCTGGTGCCTCTCCATCCCTCCTTGTGGATTCATGTCCCTCATGTAAAGTTATTGACTTTGGCTTTTGTCCCGTCCAATTCCAATAATATTGATTTTTTGCCTTTCTGGAACCAAAAACAGAAGAAAACAGGCAACTGGCACTATGGCAACTTGTTAATAGGTTAGTTCCAGAAAAGATATAAAAACACCTCAAATAAAGAGAAAGCAAAGCAAAGTAGATACTAAACAAGCATGGAGCATCAAAAATTATAGATACGTTTCCGACGTATCAGGGAGAAGGTGTGACCTCGCCGGCTGGCGCCGCCCGCCAGACTAGTCCCTCCGTCGAGGGAAGACAGCCTTCGATGACCAGCTCCTTGATATCACTGTCCATGATATCTGAGACGTGCCAATCTCCCTTGTGGGAGTTGCCTTCTTCCTCCAGTAGCTCTAGTGCCGATGGAGTTTGGTCGCCGCCGGTGGATTCCACCATCGCGGATTTTGGCAGCACCAAGCCCTCTAGGGGCACATGGATGGAGCCCGCCGGCTTCGCCGCGGCATCGCCCGACGCTGCCATGGAGGGAGTAGAGCTGCTGCTCGCCGTTGAATTGGGAGAGTCGTGACTGAAGAGATTGGGAGGCTATGGTTTTCGCGTGCGCGCGGAGGGCTCGAGGAGGTGCTCGCAGGAGGAAGACGAAGGCACAGGGGAAGAATGAGGTGAAAAGTAAAAATCCATCGCAGTTGTAATTTATAATCCCTGGTGTCAAGATTCATGCAAAGTGATTGAATGGTCGGCGTGTGGACGACATGTGCGGGTGCGTGCGCGGAAATTTCGCCACGTACCCAACCGTTGCCTCCAACGGTTCGTATCCTTCACGCGGGAAAAATGGACATGATTGTGTTCTCTACATGTGTGAGTTAAGAGGCGTTGCTGACCTACATCTACGTCGTCCTAGCTATCACTAGCAGATGAACCATCACATCGGAATATTCCGGCATGGTCGGATCCAGTCCGGCTACGAGAAGAGTATGATGGAAGATTCAACGTTTCACCGACTTGCAAATTGAAGACGGAGAATATTGTAGGGTTCTTGGGAGGACTACAAGATATTTCTTGACGATTTGCCGACATCCATCTAGAGGGAGCATTCAACCTGAAGAGGCAAGACGAAGCAAGATCTCGGAGTTCTCCGGGGGCTACTGTTAGGGATATGCTCTATGGGTATCCTCATAGTATGTCTCTTATCCGGATAACCCGGGTGGCCCACAGTTGGTAGCATGGCCCATGGCCTGCTGGGTGGCCCAGTTAGATGGATCCAGAAGGGAGGCCCATGCCGGATAAAGGAAGGCTACGGTGGAGTCATCGACGTACCCGGAGCCTTGGAGTGCATGAGACGTTAGACTAATTGTATACTGTGTAGGACTCTGTAACCTGTCCGGCTAGGACTTTCCCTGTAACCCTAGGACCTCGTGACTATATAAGTCAGGCCTATGGGAGCCTTTAGGGCATAACATAACTCATACCTCGCACAGCGAACAGATCTCTGTAACTCGGCGTATTGCCATTATAGTGATTTATAGCAGGAGTAGGATTCCGCTACCGTTGTGGGATATGAACCTGGGTAAGCTGTGTTACCTCGTACCCGTCAACTGTCTGCCTTACCCCACGTCTTTAAACATGCACTGTGAGGACCGTTCCATGGCGTACTCGTCGGCAAAACCACGACAACATGCGAATAAGCGATGATGGTCCCTGACTCCGTCAAATGGCTTGAAGACATGAAATCCGTGATAGTTCCATACACGAGAAATCAAGTTTTTGAACTTGGAAGACCCTACGGAAAGGTGTACAAACCTACTGGTCGTGTTTGGATCTATAAAGAAATAGACATGGATGTTTCACATCTATGAAATATTTGACGTGTCGGTAAAGATTTTACGACAATGTTCAAGGAGTTGACTATGACAAGATTTGATCTTTCATAGAGATATTTAGTCTAGAAGAATTAATGTAGCAACCACTACATATAATTTTGGTATATGGTAGCTGAATAAACAAAACAAAGTTCTTATAATAGAATGGTTACCTAGGACGTGTACATGACACGGTCCAAAGGGTTTTGTTAATTCAAAGGATGCTTAAAAGGGCATGCAAACTTCAATGGTTGAAGTAAGCATCACGGAGTTGGAATCTTCACCGTGATGAAACTGTTAAAGGAGTTTAATTTCATTGGAGACGATGAAGATGATTTCATTTGCAAGAAATTAAGTGGGAGCGCTGAGACACATTTCTAATACATTATGTGGAGGACATATTTTTGATTGGAAATGATGTATCTTTTATTGACAAAGGTTAAGAATTTCATTTTGATGAAAGACTTAGGCAAAACCCGAATATTAGGCATCAATTTCTATATGGATAGATTGAGAAACTAATATGGTTGTGCTAGACGTACATATATTATATATTGAAGAGTTCAATATGGAAACGATAAGAAAGGTTCTTGTCGCATGAAAAGAATTGAATCAAGATTCAAGTGTATTGACACTTGATAAGTGAAACAAGATTCAAGTGCTTTGACACTTGGTGAGTGAAATCACAAGAATAGTTTGATCAATCATACCGTGATATGTACACATCCATATATGTCCTATGCTCTAAACGTTATGAGCATATACCAGAATGACTCATAAGATGATCATTTGATAATAGTAAGGATATTCTTATGATCTTTTGGAAGAACTAAGAATATATTTATGTGTAGGTGACAAACAATTACAAATAGTTCATTGTAAAGTGTTACATTGATACTAGTTTTGTCACAAGATTAAGTTTATCTCAATTTAAACTATGGGTGGCATAATGTAATGGAAAGGAGATTCCATGAAGGATTTGGATGAGTTCCAAAGTTAAGACATTATGACGGATACTACAACAAAAGGCTAAGTATATGACTGCTATAGTAGCAGCAAAGGAGGGCATTTGTGTTAAGTAGTTTGTTATGAAACTAAGTGTGGTTCTAAGTGGGCTAGTACTATGAAGATATATTGTATGGCAATTGTATCAACATGTTTAACCCAAAAGGAACTAAAGGTCTCCCCAAAGGACAAAATTTATATAATGCCATCTCATTTGAGAATGAGTGATGCGTAGAGACACAAAGACATGCAAATATAAATGGACCTAAAAGTCTCAGATCCAGAGATTGTGTTAACCACTAGCAATCGCATATATGCAACACTAGAAATCCATAGGTGTTCAATACGCAAAGTCCTGAAACTAGATTATTGACTCTAGTGCAAGTGGGAGACTAAAGGGAATATGCCTGAGAGGCAATAATAAAGTGGTTATTATGTTATTCCTTGTTTATGATAAATGTTTATTTCGCATGCTATAATTGTATTAATTTGGAAATGTTAATACATGTGTGTTTAATAGACAAATAGAAGGTTCGTAGTTATGCCTCTCTTATAAACTATCCCGTTGATTAACATGATGATCAAGGTTTCCTGATCATGGACATTGGATGTTGTTAATAACGAGGTCACAACATTGTTGGAATGATGTGATGAACATTCATCTGAAGTATAGAATTACGATCAAAGTCATTGTGTTTATATTGCTATAACATCATACAAATTAATCCTAGTCCTTAGACCATGAGATCATGGCAATCACTAACACTGGAAGAGTATCTTGATAACATCAAACGTCATACCGTGACAGGGTGACTATAAAGGTTGGTTCAGTGCTACGAAGGTGTTATGTAGAGGCTCATGGATCAAGAGTGGAATTTGCCATCCCGATGACGGATAGATATACTGTGGGCCCTCTTGGTGATATCACATTAGTTAGCTTGCAAGCAAGTGATGTGATCACTAGCATGTTATATCACGGGAATAAGAAAAGAGTGCATGTCGGTAACGAGATCAAACTAGGTATGGAGACACCAATGATAGAATCTCAGACATGTAATATATCGCGAGACAAAGGTATTGAGTTACATGCGTAAAATGTTCTCATGGTCACAAAAGTCATTGTTGAATGTGTGGGAGTCAGTACGGATCTCCAGATCCCGCTGCTAATTATTGATCGGAGAGGGGTCTCGATCATGTCTGCCTTATTCGCGAATCGTAGGGTCACACAGTCAAGGGATACTAACACCATTTGGCACAAATAAGATGCTAGGAAAAGATTATGAAAGCGCTAAAATTATTTCAATGGAAACCGGAATTGTTTCGGGTGAAATTGCTGAAACTGGTTCTGCATGTGATATTGAAAGAAAGGAGTTTTATCTGAATGTTTGTTAATTAATGTATCAACAAAATTATGAATAAAATAAATAAAAGAGTTTTATTTAATGAGAGCTTTCATTAATTTTGGTGGAAAATTAATGCATGTGAGTGGACATGTGAGTGGAGGTGTGTTTATGTGAATGGAGCTTCCACCCACATGAATGAGGGAGAGGTGGAGGCACCCTCCATGGCCGGAGGCCAAGCCCCTTGGGATGCCCCCTCCCCTATATAAGGAGCACATCCTCCTCCTCCTCCTCAACTCTCACACCTCCTCGTGAAGGATCTCTCTCCCCCTATAGAATTTCCCTATGGTCTCGAATCAGCGAGATACATGTTCACAGTGGCTTTTTCTGGAGCAAGGATTTGCTGCTTCGCTAGAGCGAGGGCGTGGAGGTTGTCGAGATACCCCGAACGCGTGTGCGATCACGGATGCACCACTGCTTTGCGGTGCTGGACTTGATGGTGTTGAACCCGCTGGACCAGCAGGATTTCATCACGATCTTGAGATCGACAAGATATCAACTACATCACCAATGAGTTCATACTTGTAAAGCTTTTCGGTCATCGAGGGTATGTATTCTATGGATGTATATCCACCTGTTGCTTGTATCTAGATAGATGGATCTTTGTGCATATAGTTCACATCATAGGAAATTTTTTGTTTTCTATGCTGCGAACCCAACAACAACCACCACCCCACTACAATAGGGTGCACCACCACATGTGGTTGCGACTTCCCACAATCTTCCCGAGCAACAAGATGAACCAAGGAACAATGTGGCCGAACATTACCCACGCGCGTTTGGCAGCATGAACATGATCCAAAAGGTACGCTCCTCCAATAGGCTCCAAAAGTTGCACACCCGAGCAGTGAACTTGGCTATGGTGTCACCCCAACCATACATGAGTACCTCAGCGGAACCGAATCATGCATCATCTTCGATAGATCAGATCATCCTCGCCAGGTCCCATGACCATGTCACTCCACATTTGTACTCGAATCCTAGATTGGCGGTTACGAGATGAGCAAGGTCTTCATGGATGCCGACAGCGACATCAACCACATATGAATTTGTCCCTGGCAAAGCTCACACCATCTGACACCATGATGACTCACAAGTATAGGGGGTGTATCGTAGTACTTTTGATAAATAGGAGTGTCGATCCCAACAAGTAGCAGAAGTGTTGACTAGTGGTATGGAGCAGGAAATCTCTGTAAATACTTAGCAAACGGGCTGTTAGGAGTTTTTGATAAAGCAAGGAAATAAAGTGCAAGTAAATAAAGACAGCAAATAATTACAGCAAGTGGATCAATCCTTTCTTAGCAAAGGACAAGCTAGTGGAAATACTTATGAGGACCAAACATTCTCAAGGACACATGGGAATACTGTCAAGTGATTTCGTTTCATATAGTTGATTAATATTCCTTGGTTTTATAAGTGTTGTGTGGGTGAACCTGTGCTAATGTACCGACCTTACTTGGACTAGTGCATACTTGTGATTAAACCCCTTGCAAGCATCTGAAACTACAAGAAAGCAATTAAGATAAAAACCTAATCACAGCCTTAAACTCTGAGATCCTACACTCCCTTGTGCAAAGGTTTCCTAACAGGGGTTCAGGTTTCTGTCACTCCGGCAACCCCACAATTAGTAGCCAAATACACAATGCATTCCCCTAGGCCCATAAATGGTGAAGTATCACGTAGTCGATGTTCACATGACACCACTAGAAGAATAGCACCACAACTTAAATATAAAAAACATTGAATAATACCTCAACATAATTCCACTACTAGCAACATGACTTCTCCCATGTCCTCAAGAACTAAACGAACTACTAACGAGATATCATATGGATCAACATAAGAGATGATATAATGGTGGATAACAATCTGAACATAAACAATAATTCAATGGTTCCACTCACAAGCATCAATTACAATAGTAATCAACACCGGGAAAGTTTCCCCTAAGAACTATGCAAGATTCAACACAATTGTTATAGCGGGATGGAGTGGTGATGATGGTGCTGGTGGAAATGATGGTGTGGATGATGATGATGATCCTGATGAAGTCTAGCTTGATGATGGTGTTGATGGCGACGATCTCCCCTCTATGGGAAGGAATTTCACTGGCAGAAATCTGTCTGCCGGAGAGCTCTTTCTCTCTCTATAGTTTCTGCCCCACAGAGGCGGGAGAATCTTTCTGTGGTTTCTCCCCCGACTTTAGGGTTTCGAGGAGAAGATATAGGCGAGAGGGCGGATCCGGAGGTGGGCTAGGGTGGCCACACCCCTTGTAGGCGCGGCACAGGATGACCCGCGCCTGGGGGTGTGGGCCCCCTGTGGCCCAACTCCGCCTCCCCTTCTGGCATCCTTTGTCTTCTAGGAAAATATACTTTTCTGTAATTTTTCTGGTATTTTTCTGATCTTCGCGAAATTGCATCAAAACACCATTTTTTTCATTAGAATCCTGACTCGGGCAGTTCATCCTCCAAGAATCATCCAACATGCAAAAATAGACGAAACATATGTATCACCTCTTAATATGAAATATATCAATGAATAGAAGCAAATTATGATATAGAATGGTGATGCAAATTGGACGTATCAACTCCCCCCAAGCTTAGACCTCGCTTGTCCCCAAGCGAAAACTAAGCTCAGTAAACATGTCCACAGTTTTATGGAGTGAAGTGTCGATAAAAAGAATATGGACAAGAAGCATCACACTTACCAATACACAACTCATAGTAGAAGGCAACTAACCATCATATAACTTAGCTTGCAACAAGTATGGGAGTCACAATAAAGATGCGTAAAGATAAATCATAATTGGGATTGTCAAACTTTGTTCTTGGTCAGAGAACAGTTGGCAAACAGTTTTCAAGTAAAGCTTTTGTAAAGTTTATAACATGAGTACTCTTTGATCAAACATAAAAGGCTTTTCATAAAGATGGCTTTCAAAGTAATACTCATTTAGATAAGAGTCTTGTGCAAACAAGGAACATAAAGAACATGATTGAATAAATCATCATATGAATGCTTGAAACACAACAACTCAAATGTTTGCTGGAGACAGAGAGGAATAAGTTTACTGACTCAACTTAGATGTAGAAGAAAGGCCCTTCATAGATGGAAGCAGGGATTTCATGTTCATAAAGAGATTTCAAAAGATTATGGTATTTACTAGCTTTGAGCTCTCATTGCCCCTATCATAAGCATCTTGGGGTGATTAAGGTTAAAGTGAACAAGGATGGATTATATGCTCGACAAAATATAAGTTGAAAATCTCATGTCCCTTGAGTATGAGGGCCGCTCCTCATGCTACTCAACTTTAGTTACTGGTAAGTTCTTGTCATAGTAAGTACATGTGTATCATAGAGAATCGCCAATGGGGTACCCCTTGCACATGATACAGGAGCTATCCCATATCAAAATGGCAAGGCAAGCAGACAATGAGAATCTCAACAATCTCATATTTACAATGGGAAAATGGTGCCTTTTTCTCTCTTTCCTCTTTTCAATGTGTCTCTCTTTTTTATATAAGAATAAAGCTTCATAGGTTGCTCATTATGGTGATGCTGCAAGTTTCCACCATGATTAGGCATGGCTTAGGCTAGTGGCCCAGGCGTTTCTCTAACACACATACATAACTCCATGGACTTACAAGCTCCCCTTTTATTTCACACCGACGACATCCACAAACAAAAGAGCATGATATCAACTGTATACAATGTACATGTGCAATGTTGAAAGCGTTCCTTGTGACAGCATGGTTCTGCTAATTCCAACGTGTAGGTGCAAGCATATACAACTTCAATGACACAATGGTTCAAGTTTAATAGGGGCAAGAAAATAAGGTGTGCCATCAACTTCGTGAGAGCTTTACTAACTAGTTTTCACATAACAAAATAATTTTTATTTTGAAATATAGATGAAGCTTGAGAATTTTCTTGGAGTATGTAACATCCCAAAAATATTGAACAAGGTTATGAAATTCCAAATCACCAAAATTAGGGTTAACAAAAACTTTTGTTAATCAAATCAATATGAATGCATGTGTGGATGTGATGATTGTATGAATGCATGAATGGACTTGTGTGATTGATCTAAATAGAAAGGAATGGTTTAAAGATGAAAACAACATCATCTAAAACATTTCCAAGCAGAAACAAATCAAGAGAAAATCAAAAACAAATCAAATAAGCAAATGGTCATTTTTGCCAATCTTGCTCACTAGGCCACTTTGAGTGTTTCTAGTCCAAGATTTTAAACAAAAACATTTCCATTTCTTTTCACCCCTTGCTAGACCAAGTGAAAGTGAATCAAAGCCCACCTTTAAAACTTATAGAAACATTTGGCAACTTGATTTAGATGACATTTCAAAATTGAATCTTTAACATATGTGAAAATCACCCATTTTCAAAACCCAACCAAACCAGTGCACCTTGACCAATCCAATCAACCAGAGACTCCCTAGTATGTAACTAGCACACCCACAAAGTTTGAATCAAAAATTCAAATTTAATTTTCTTTCGGCCATTTCATCAAACACCTTGCAAACACCAAACCAACAAACATCAAACACTATTAGGAGCAGTGATTCTGGCCTAACTTGTTCCCTCTCTGGTTCACAGCAAGCTACTAGTAGGTCATCTAGCCCATTTAACAAGATTTAGCACCACTGTGAGCTTGCCATGGCCATCAATGGTGACCATGCCGAGCTCACCTTGCCACCCCTTAGTCGATAGCAAGCTAGAAGCTTCTCTAGCCTCGCCAACCTTGTCTAGCAGGCACTCCACTGTCCACCGCCACCCCCTGTCCAAGCCTCGAGCATTGCCAGCCCCTGGACCACCCAGCTCGAGCGTGCCTAGAGCGCGCCAGTGCGCCACCCGTGACACACGCCCACAGACCGCACGCCTCCCTCCGCGTGACCAGGAGAGCCTGTGCGCCATTAAAACAGCCATCAGACCCGCTCAGAGCACCGCGACGTTCTGACCATCTCGCACCACCCCATGCCGTGTAACAATGCCTTTGAGCTTCGCCAGGGAACACAGCACCGCCCGCTACCTTTCCCCATGCTAGTAGCTCGCTGTGACGATGACAACGACGAGCTCCACCCACGCCATTCGGTCCCCTTCTGGCACTGCAAATAGAGGCCACCCCCTCTCGAATTCTCCACACCATCTCACTCCCCTCTCTCTCAGAAGAACCCCACTTCACTCCTGGAGCAAGGCGAGCAGCACATCACCGGAATTTGGCCGGAGTCTGCCGCGGAGAAGGAAGAAGGGAGCCATCGATTGGAGCTGCCCTAGGAGAAGCCGCTGGTAGCAGGAGGTTCGCCGTTGTCGACTTCGTCATTCGCCCCCATCGTCGACCCTCGCCTGAGCCTCGGTGAGCCCCCATAGACCCGCACTGCCCACGCTAGGGTTCTGTCTCACGGGAGTTGCCCGACAGAGATGATAGCTCTCAACCGTTGGATTAGAGTTTGATCGCATGGCCTAGAATGCCATGTAAAGCTTCGTACCCCCTGTCTCACTGACTGGTGGGGACATTCACTTAAACCCACCCGCACGTGCGCTCTGCACCATGGGCCGGCCCAGTTAGCATCCCGCGCGACCCAGTAATTCAAATTTTGATTTATTCTTTTAGTTTCAAACCTAGTTCTGTACCTAATTTCAGAAAGCAACCCAGCTCGATTCACTGAACTAAAATGCATGAAACCAATTTTTTTAGAAAGGTACTAGAATTCTTAATCCAAGCCTGTTTGATTCAATTCATTTGGATTTGTAGATCACCTATAGTAAAAATAACAAGGCAGAAGCTTTTCTGCATTCAAACATTTTTCAAAATTCAATCACAAAAGCTTTTGAGTTGATTCCAACTCTCAAAAATCACATTTAACTAGACCTTTCTGAATATATAAAAATATCTAGGTTCACTTGCAGAAATATTGGTCAAGTAATAAAAGAATGCCTCATAGGCATTTTTAGTCACTTTAATTAATTAAAATAAAAAGGGTTAAACCTTATTAAATTGTGACACCACTTTAAATCACATTCCCATGTACTGAAATATGTGGTGATGACATGTGTCAACAGGATCCCATGTTTGAGTTGGATAATATTAAATCTTAAGTCGTTTTTCAATGAGTAGAAATTACTTTTCTAAAATAAAGTAAATAAAATTATTTGCCTTAATCTTTGTAATGCTTGTGATGATCCTAGATCATCTAGTGAAAACCTTGGTGTGATAAATAAAGGTAGTTAAGTATTGTTTGGTGATTGTGTACCTCGTATTTATTTAGAGACGCTAGTACCGACCAAGGATACGAGGAGGAAGGAGAATACTATGAGGAATAAGCCGAGGAGAACTTCAACCACTGCTCTGCACAAGGCAAGCTTATACTAATATCTTAGCAATCCTATACTTGCAATCTTGCAAGCCTCACTATACAAGTTGACTTAGCAAGCTACTATTATCTTAGCAATCTAAACCATGCAAGTTTTACTTGCAAGCTTACACCACATGATACCCAATCCTAGTTTTATTTGCAAGCTTAGTTATTTTATTTCTTTATCAAAGCTTTCTATTAGCATTTACTTAGTGACTTGTAGACTTTAGAAAGATATCTGAAGGTAGCATAAAGAGCATAAAACTTGGCCTAAGTTAGATAATCTTGATGTCATCCTGAGGCATGAGATTGAACATAGATCATTCCCATTGGTTTACCACCCCTCATTAGTGTTTACCCCCACTTGTAGATGCTAGTGCTAAGCATAAAATTTGATCAACTTTAGATAGGCATACTTGATGAAAATGGTTATGAAAACCTTAGAATGATGAGTCATTCTACTAAAATGTTTTGACATGTGTTCTTGAACACCAGATAATTTTGATGATGAAAATGTTAAGGCATGAGCCTTGCCCCTTTATAAAACTGGTGGTTGTCTAAATGCGATACCATTCCAATTTTACCGTACAACCACAATACCTGAAATTTGGGTAGGGCTTAACTAGAAATTTATATACCTTAGTATGGGTTCCCTTGAGGCCAAGGTTTGAGCTGAGGCTACCTTGTGAAGATTGTCCACCTGTGTAGTTCCCAAGATGACAGTTGGTCATGCTTGGGAGGCCAAACTCACAGGAGATGTGCCTATACTAGGGCGTGTAATTGAAAGGTTAGGATTGATTATCCTCATACTGAGTATGATGAATTCAGGATTGTTCCTGATGGATGTATCGAATGTTGTGGTGAAAGTGTACCACCTCTGTAGAGGGCCAAACTATTTGAATAGCCTTGTCCACAGTTATGGACAGTTGGAGTGGCCATACTGTTCCGTCATCAGATGTTTTCAAAATGACTTATGAAATGATTTATGACTTTGACTTGACCACAATAGAGTTATGATATGAAATTCAAGCTCCCACTTAGGTGTTATAAAAATGTCAACTAGCTTTCTTTGCTTCTAAACTCAGTAGAGATAAATCTGGCTTTTGCAAAACAACCTAGAGCCTAGTACTTCCTATTCAAAACCACTTCCCTTGTTAGTATTAGTTTGCGAGTACTTAAAGAGTATTCATGGCTTTGCCCTGGCTATTCCCGTGGCCAGACTATGAATAGGACTATCAGGAGGACGGACAGCAGGAAGGTGATGACAACTAGGATCATCTCCCATCGTCAGCAGTGCCTGTGACCATGAAGATGGAGTTTCGCCCATGCTATCGTTATCGTTACGTATTCCGCTACTTGATTTGTAATAAGACTGGATCATGAGATCCTTTATTTGTGTAAGACCTTATGTATGGTTTGTAATGGATGATGTACTGTGATATCCAAATCTGTTATGTCTCGCAAAAATGGTAATCCTGGGATTGCGATGTATGGCATAACAGGCATCTGGGATTAAAAATCCGGGTGTTGACAAGTTGGTATCAGAGCCATCCTAACCATAGGAGACCCTAGCTTAGAATGGACGTTTGAACCAAAAACTTAGTTTCAAAACCCAGGAAGTGAGTATTTATGAAAACTTATTCTCATTCTTACCACTTGTATTCTTTCAATGAAAAATTCATGTTCCTCAAAAATTCTTGCAAACTTACTTAAAATTTGACACACTTGATCGCTCTACTAACTTACTCATACTATACTCTTATAGATGGACGTGAAGTATAGCAAGTTCTATCAGTTGGGGAATGGAGGAGACCTCATCTTTGAGCGTGACTTGGACCAGCTTTCAGAGATGCTGGAGCGTCCGCACCCCGAGTTCTTCGGAGATGCTGGAGCGTCCGTACCCCGACAAGAAGGAGCGCATCATTGCCCGTCTCTGCCACAGGATCACAGAGTTGGAGGAGACCGTCCACGAGAGGGATATGCAGTTGGAGGAGAGGGAGAATGCAGGGGAAGACCTTCGTGGATACCCCTACTCCTATCTCAGTGACGATGATGACTTTCTGGAGGATCAGGCCATGGACTTCTTCACTGATGAGGATGACTTCGCCTTCATTGATTATGATGATGAGGACACTGACTCCGAGGAGTAGTAGCACTTGAGCACTAGCGTTAGTGAGTTGTATTCGGTCCCACTATATCATAGTTTCACAGAATGGTTCTTAAAACCATCTGTTGTTCTTTGTTATGGTGTGTGTTTGTATCGTGTGCTATGAATGAATGAATGAATGAATAAAAAGCAAGTTGCTAGAAAAACCTGAGTCAAATTTTGAAAACTTTTCAAACACTAAAACCCTGAACCTTAGAAATTTCCCCCTTTTCTCATGATCTATCTCAATCTTCAGATGCCTCGCGGAGGAAGCACTTCATCCTCGGACCTGATGTTGCAAATCTTGCAAATGTTGGTTTCTGACCGCGAAGCTGAAAGAGCCAAATGTCAAGCCAACTTATCCACCCTTCAATAGATAGCTCAGATGGCCAACAACAATAAAGGACAGGGAAACCAGGACAACCATGGATCCAAGATCAAGAATTTCCAGAACACCAATCCACCCATTTTCACTAAGTCTGAAGAGCCCGTAGATGCCGATGATTGGCTGCCAACCATGGAGAACAACTTGGAAGTTGCCGGAGTAGAAGCTGACGAGAAAGTACTAATTGCCAACCACTACCTGGCTGGAGATGCAAGAGCATGGTGGAACAACGTTCGTGCCATGAATGGAGGTCAAATGATGACTTAGGAAGAGTTCAAAATCAAGTTCAGCAGAACCCATGTGCCACATGGTTTGATCAAGAGGATGAGAGATAAATTCAGGGAACTGAAGCAAGTCAGGATGACAGTAGTGGAGTACCGTGACAAATTTTTGTCATTGGCTAGGTATGCCCCTGATGAAATTGACACAGAAGCTAAGAAGAAGGAGAGATTCCTAAATGGTCTGCACGATGAGATGCAAACAGTGTTAGTCAATATCTCGTTTGCTGATATTGAAGCCTTAGTGGACTCTGCCATTCAAATGGAAGGAAAGATCAACCAAGCCAATGAGAACTGCAAGCGTCGCATGATGCATCAACCAGGAACCCATCATACCCCAAAGTATCGCCCCAACCCATCTCCAGGATTTTCCCCAAGGAACAATAGACCCCCGATGAACCGTCCGACCTATCCCAACCGTGGAAACCCAAGGCCCGGAGGAAATCACAACAATAACCCCGGCAACCCCAGCAATTTCAACCATGCACCACCCAAGTTCAACAACAACAATGTCGCCACCAACACCAACCCTACCCCGAGAACTGGAAGCAATGTTGTGCCTGTTGCAGCAAAGGACAAGTCCCAGGTGACTTGTTATGAATGTGGAACCAAGGGTCACTATTCCAATGAATGCCCCAAGAAGATTGCCTCAACCCCCAATGCAAATGCCCCAGCTTAGCAGCAGCGTCGTGTTCAGCCTGGAAGGAGGTTTGCCCTAGGGAACTCGCTCAACCGCAACGGCCGTCTCTTCCTCATGCATGCTGAAGAAGCCCAAAAAGCGCCAGATGCCGTGCTGGGTATATTTTCTGTTAACTCAGTACTTGCAAGAATGTTGTTTGATTCGGGAGCATCGCCCATGTTTGTTACCAAAGAATTTGCATGTACTAGTAAGATTCAACCCACCAAATTTAAGCATGTTATGATAGTTCACCTGGTTCAACCACCAAAGCTAGACAGATTTGCAAAGCCGTACCTATCTGAATCCATGGCATAGATTTTTATGCTAATCTAATAGTACTCGGAACTAAAGGTTTTGAAGTAGTACTAGGGATGGATTGGATTTCCAAACATAAAGGATTAATCGACTGTGCCAAGAAAGCCATAACCATGACGAGTATAGCCGGAATATCAGTCGATCATGTATCGGAAACCTTGCCCCATCAATTCAAGTGCAACAAGAGTATAGCCCAGCCAACCATTGACCAAGTCAGAATAGTCTGTGAATACCCCGATGTATTTCCAGATGTTTTGCCCGGTATGCCCCCAGATCGGGATATCGAGTTTATCATTGAACTAATCCCTAGAACCGGACCCATAGCCCAGAGACCATATAGTATGAACCCGTCTGAATTAGTGGAGCTGAAGAAGCAACTAGATGCTATGCTGGAGATAGGATTGATCCAACCAAGTGCGTCGCCTTGGAGATCACCTCTCCTATTTGTGGATAAGAAGGATGGAGGTAACCATTTGTGTACGGATTATCGGAAGTTAAATGATGTCACCATCAAGAACAAGTACCCACTGCCAAAGATAGAAGACATGTTTGACCAGTTGACTGGTGCCAAAGTGTTTTCTAAGATTGATCTTAGAACTGGCTATCATCAACTCAAGATTCGCGCAGAGGATATTCCAAATGCTACCTTTACCACCAGATATGGATTAATGAGTATACTGTCATGTCTTTTGGATTGACCAATGCCCCCGCTTATTTCATGAACCTCATGAATAAGATTTTTATGGACTTCCTGGATAAGTTTGTCGTTATTTTCATCAATGACATTCCGATCTATTCCAAATAAGAAGAAGAACATGTGCTACACCTGAGGACCATCCTTGGAACCCTTAGGGAGCATCAGTTATACGCCAAGTTTAGCAAATGTGAATTCTGGTTACAGGAGATAGGATTCCTCGGACATATTGTATCAGCCGGAGGAATTGCCGTTGACCCTACAAAGGTGAAGGATGTGGAAGATTGGAAAGCCCCAACCACTCAAACCCAAGTTCGTGTATTTATCGGATTAGCGGTATATTACCGCAAGTTCGTAGAAGGATTCTCGAGTATTGCCAGACCCATGACCCAATTGTTGAAGAAGGATAAGAATTTCGAATGGACGGACAAATGTGAAGCGAGTTTTCAAGAACTCAAGAGGAGATTGATTTACGCCCCAATCTTGATCATGCCGGATATCACGAAGCCCTTCGATGTGTATTGTGATGCATCGAAGATTGGTCTCGGATGTGTGTTAATGCAAGAAGGCAAAGTTATATCTTATCTATCCCGACAACTGAAGCAGCATGAACAGAATTATCCTACCCATGACCTTGAACTAGAAGCCGTAGTTCTAGCCCTGAAAACATGGAAGAATTATCTTATGGGAAACCGTTGTGAGATTTATTCGGATCACAAGAGACTAAAGTATATATTCACTTAGAAGGAGATGAATATGAGGCAGAGAAGATGGATAGAGCTAATCAAGGATTATGATCTGGACATTCACTATCACCCCGATAAAGCCAATGTGGTAGTAGATGCCCTTAGCAAATTGCTGTGCCGCATGAACTCCATGATTCTGAAGGAGCAACCAAGTTTTCACAAGGAGATGGAGGATTTTAGAATGGAATTAGTAAGTGAAGGATTTTTGGATAGCATAGAACTTCAACCCACTTTGATCAGTCAGATCAAGGAGGCGCAGAAAGGAAATGATAGTATCGACAGAATCAAACGTCGCATCGGTACAGGCAAAGTACCCGGATTCACCGAAGATGAATAAGGAGTGTTGTGGTACAAAGGACGTCTCTATGTACCAGCAGACTCAGAATTGAAGCAAGATGTTTTGAAAGAGGCCCATGATACTCTTTATTCTATCCACCCCAGAGGAACGAAGATGTATCAGGATCTGAAGGAGCAATTTTGGTGGCATAAGATGAAGAGAGAAATCGGAAGCTATATCGCCAAGTGTGATATTTGTCAGAGAGTCAAGGCGGGACATCAGAGACCCGCAGGACTGTTGCAACCATTGCAGATTCCGGAATGGAAATGGGATTCAGTTGGAATGTACTTTATCACCGGATTGCCTACTTCTAGTAGGGGAAATGACTCTATTTGGGTCATAGTTGATAGATTGTCCAAGGTAGCCCATTTCTTACCAGTCAAGACATCCTACCAGAGTTTGAAACTAGCAGAGTTGTACATCGCTAGGATCATCAGTTTGCATGGAGTCCCCAAGAACATCGTATCGGATCGAGGAACCTAGTTTACCTCGAGATTTTGGAAGAAAGTCTAAGAAGGATTGGGAACCCGACTGGATTTCAGTACAGCGTATCACGCTCAAACCAATGGACAAACGGAGAGAGTAAACCAAATACTCGAAGATATGTTGAGAGCATGTGTGCTAGAGTATGGATCTAAATGGGCAGACTGTCTGCCGTTCGTAGAATTTTCTTACAACAACAGTTATCAAGCTAGTTTGCAAATGGCCCCATTTTAATTCATGTATGGAAGGAAGTGTCGTACCCCTTTGAATTGGTCGGAAGTAGGAGAGAGTCAGATTTTCGGACCTGACATCCTACGAGAAGCAGAAGAGAAAGTTCACAAGATTCGTGAGCACCTCAAGACTGCCCAGTCAAGACAGAAGAGTTATGCTGACAAAATACGTCGAGACCTCGCTTTCAAAATCGGAGATTTTGTGTATCTCAAAGTGTCTCCTTTGAAGGGAATGCAACATTTCCAGCTCAAAGGAAAGTTAGCCCCTAGTTATATCGGGCCTTTCAAGATTTTGAATCGTCGAGGAGAAGTATCGTATCAATTGGAACTGCTGGAGGAGATGTTAGCAGTACATAATGTGTTCCATATATCACTGCTTCGCAAATGCCTTAAAGTCCGGGAGAAGACTGAAGTGTTCAAGAACATTGATCACCGCACCATAGAGATCAACATTGACCTGACGTATCCCGAAGTACCCATTCGTATTTTGGAGAAAGCTTTCAGAACAACCAGGACCCGAAGCATCAAGTTTCTCAAGATTTAGTGGAGTAACCACACTGAAGAAGAAGCTACCTGGGAACAAGAAGACTACATCAAGACGGAGTTTCCCGATCTTTTTAAATCCTAGTTTTCTTCTTTCTTCTTTCTCAAATCTTGGTACGAGATTTTGTTTAAGGAGGGAAGGTTTGTAACATCCCAAAAATATTGAACAAGGTTATGAAATTCCAAATCACCAAAATTAGGGTTAACAAAAACTTATGTTAATCAAATCAATATGAATGCATGTGTGGATGTGATGATTGTATGAATGCATGAATGGACTTGTGTGATTGATCTAAATAGAAAGGAATGGCTTAAATATGAAAACAACATCATATAAAACATTTCCAAGCAGAAACAAGTCAAGAGAAAATCAAAAACAAATCAAATAAGCAAATGGTCATTTTTGCCAATCTTGCTCACTAGGCCACTTTGAGTGTTTCTAGTCCAAGATTTGAAACAGAAACATTTCCATTTCTTTTCACCCCTTGCTAGAACAAGTGAAAGTGAATCAAAGCCCATCTTTCAAACTTACATAAACATTTGGCAACTTGATTCAAATGACATTTCAAAATTGAATCTTTAACATATGTGAAGATCACCCATTTTCAAAACCCAACCAAACCAGTGCACCTTGACCAATCCAATCAACCAGAGATTCCCTAGTATGTAACTAGCACACCCACAAAGTTTGAATCAAAAATTCAAATTTGAATTTCTTTTGGCCATTTCATCAAACACCTTGCAAACACCAAACCAACAAACATCAAACACTATTAGGAGCAGTGATTCTGGCCTAACTTGTTCCCTCTCTGGTTCACAGCAAGCTATTAGTAGATCATCTAGCCCATTTAACAAGATTTAGCACCACTGTGAGCTTGCCATAGCCATCAATGGTGACCATGTCGAGCTCACCTTGCCACCCCTCAGTCGACAGCAAGCTAGAAGATTCTCTAGCCTCGCCAACCTTGTCTAGCAGGCACTCCACCGTCAACCGCCACCCTCTGTCCAAGCCTTGAGCGCAGCCAGCAACTGGACCACCTAGCCCGAGCGTGCCCAGCCTCTCTACGAGTGTGCCAAGAGCGCGCCAGTGCGCCACCCGCGGCACACGCCCATAGACCGTGCGCCGCCATCGCCGCGTGCAAGCAGGATCACCACCACCCCAGGAACACGCCAGATAACCCCGTTCGCCGTCGCGCGACCAGGAGAGCCCGTGCGCTATTAAAACAGCCGTCGGACCCGCTCAGAGCACCGCGACGTTCCGACCATGTCGTTGAGCTTCGCCAGGGAACACAGCACCGCCCCTACCTTTGCCCATGCCAGTAGCTCGATGTGACAACGACAACGACGAGCTCCACCCGCGCCATTTGGTCCCCTTCTGGCACTATAAATAGAGGCCACCCCCGCTTGAATTCTTCACACCATCTCACTCCCCTCTCTCTAAGAAGCACCCCACATCACTCCCGGAGCAAGGCGAGCAGCACATCGCCGGAATTTGGCCGGAGTCTACCGTGGAGGAGGAAGAAGGGAGCCAGCAATTGGAGCCGCCCCAGGAGAAGATTTTCTGCATTCAAACATTTTTCAAAATAACAAGGCAGGAGCTATTCTGCATTCAAACATTTTTCAAAATTCAACCACAAAAGCTTTTGAGTTGATTCCAACTCTCAAAAATCACATTTAACTAGACCTTTCTGAATATATAAAAATATCTAGGTTCACTTGCAGAAATATTGGTCAAGTAATAAAAGAATGCCTCATAGGCATTTCTAGTCACTTTAATTAATTAAAATAAAAAGGGTTAAACCTTATTAAATTGTGACACCACTTTAAATCACATTCCCATGTACTGAAATATGTGGTGATGACATGTGTCAACAAGATCCCATGTTTGAGTTGGAGAATATTAAATCTTAAGTAGTTTTTCAATGAGTAGAAATTACTTTTCTAAAATAAAGGAAATAAAATTATTTGCCTTAATCTTTGTAATGCTTGTGATGATCCTAGATCATCTAGTGAAAACCTTGGTGGGATAAATAAAGGTAGTTAAGTATTGTTTGGTGATTGTGTACCTCGTATTTATTTATAGACGCTAGTACCGACCAAGGATATGAGGAGGAAGGAGAATACTGTGAGGAATAAGCCGAGGAGAACTTCAACCACTGCTCTGCACAAGACAAGCTTATACTAATATCTTAGCAAGCCTATACTTGCAATCTTGCAAGCCTCACTATACAAGTGGACTTAGCAACCTACTATTATCTTAGCAAGCTAAACCATGCAGGTTTTACTTGCAAGCTTACAACACTTGATATCCAATCCTAGTTTTATTTGCATGCTTAGTTATTTTATTTCTTTATCAAAGCTTTCTATTAGCGTTTACTTAGTGACTTGTAGAATTTATAAAGATATATAAAGGTAGCATAAAGAGCATAAAACTTGGCCTAAGTTAGATAATATTGATGTCATCCTGAGGCATGAGATTGAACTTAGATCATTCCCATTGGTTTACCACCCCTCATTAGTGTTTACCCCCACTTGTAGATGCTAGTGCTAAGCATAAAATTTGGTCAACTTTAGATGGGAATACTTGATGAAAATGGTTATGAAAACCTTAGAATGATGAGTCATTCTACTGAAATGTTTTGACATGTGTTCTTGAACACCATATGATTTTGATGATGAAAATGTTAAGGCATGATCCTTACCCCTTTATAAAACTGATGGTTGTCTGAATGCGGTACCATTCCAATTTTACCGTACAACCACAATACCCGAAATTTGCATAGGGCTTGACTGGAAATTTATATACCTTAGTATGGGTTCCCTTGCAGCCAAGGTTTGAGCTCAGGCTACCTTGTGAAGATTGTCCACCTGTGTAGTTCCCAAGATGACAGTTGGTGATGGTCGGGAGGCCAAACTCACAGGAGAGGTGCCTATACTAGGGCGTGTAATTGAAAGGTTAGGATTGATTATCTGCATACTGAGTATGGTGAATTCAGGATTGTTCCTGAGAGATGTATCGAATGTTGTGGTGAAAGTGTACCACCTCTGTAGAGGGCCAAACTATTCGAATAGCCGTGTCCGCGGTTATGGACAGTTGGAGTGGCCATACTGTTCCGTCGTCAGATGTTTTCAAAATGACTTATGAAATGATTTATGACTTTGACTTGACCACAACAGAGTTGTGATATGAAATTCAAGTTCCCACTTAGGTGTTATAAAACTGCCAACTAGCTTTCTTTGCTTCTGAACTCAGTAGAGATAAATCTGGCTTTTGCAAAACAACCTAGAGCCTAGTACTTCCTATTCGAAACCACTTAACTTGTTAGTATTAGTTTATGAGTACTTAAAGAGTACTCATGGCTTTGTCCCTGGCTATTCCCGTGGCTAGACTATGAAGAGGGCTATTAGGAGGACGGACGGCAGGAAGGTTACGACAACTAGGATCATCTCCCATCATCAGCATTGCCTGTGACCATGAAGATGGAGTTTCACCCACGCTACCGTTATCATTACGGATTCCGCTGCATGATTTGTATTCAGACTAGATCATGAGATCCTTTATTTGTGTAAGACCTTATGTATGGTTTGTAATGGATGATGTACTGTGATATCCAAATCTGTTATGTCTCGCAAAAATGATAATCCTGGGATAGCGATGTATGGCATAACAGGCATCTAGGATTAAAAATCCGGGTGTTGACAGAGTAGCAATAATGCTAATGGGTAGATATGGTGCACACAAATGGCATAGGTTTTGGTTTAAAGGATTGGATGCATGAGAAGTGTTCCCTCTCAGCCTAGGTTTTTGGCTAGTAAGGCTGGGTAGCAAGCAAAAGAGTTGAAGGAAACAAGCAAACATACAAGTGATAAAGCCAAACATGCAATCTTCCTTGAAGACACAAAAGATCTTAAATAAAGAATACTAAGCTTATGAGCCAATCAAGAAAGAAAATAAATGATACAAAACACCTGTAAATGCTTTTCTGTTTTCCTTTCAAACCTCAAAAGGTGTTGCTACTGACCAGAGCTCGGTTCGCCAAAACCAATTTAGATCTAGTTGATGCTCCCAAAGTGATACCAATACTGATCAACAATATCAATCATATAATAGATATTGCAAACTAAAATAAGAAGTATAAAAAAGTAAAAGATGAAGCTTCTCATTAATATTCCATAAAGTCACTCACACCAAGGGATACATAGATAACCAACTAAAGGAGAGATACTTCCACAATGCAAACCAACATATAAGATAACTTCTCTATCCAAGATATGAATCTACTAAAAGGGTAAAAAGATAAAAGATAATGATGTGATACCGCGGCACTCCCCCAAGCTTGGAACAAGCCAAGGGGATGCCAAACCTGATGACGAATTACTCCTTCGGTGGTGGTGGTGTTCCCTTGTTTAGGGTGATAAAACCCTCCAGCATCTTATGAAACCTGTTATTCTCCTCTTGAAGTATATCCACATTCATCCTTAGAGCACGGTACTTATAAAAAAACTCATCAGTAGTTCGAAGGGCTTCTACTACCTCAGGGCAGGAACTGAAGTTTGGAACGGAGGTCATCATTCCCTGCATATTATGAGAAAAAGCGTGTCCAGTGTTAATTGCTCCTACAAAAGTAGGTTTCCTTGCCCTTGAGCCTACGGCAGCTTTTCCCTTCATGCCTGCTGACATGTCCTTACTTTCTCCTCGACCCTCCAATCCATGTCTTTATGCCTAGCAGCAATCCTTTCTTCTTCCACGGGCTCCTTGCCCTTGTCGTTGGCGGAGACCATGGTGCCTCTAAACTTGAGAATATTTCCTGACAAAAATAGATCGAAATGAAAACACGATGAGAACATGATATACGAACCTCGGGGGATCCAGGGGGTTATATATTATGAAGTTTTACGACATAAGGAAGGTATTGTGCGAAAACGAGGCAGAGACGGACTCCAGGGGGCTCACACCCCTTGGTGGCGCGACCAACTGGGCCCGCGCCACTGGTGGGTGTGGCCCACCTGGGCTCTGTTTCCTCCTCTATTTCATCTCATAACCTTCCATATGTAATAAAATCATCAAAAATATAAAGAAAAAGGTTTTTCACGAACCTTCTATTTTCACCACTTTTTACCTATTCAAAGACGGACTCTGCAGATTCTTTCTCTCCATCACCTGAAAATTCCCTTCATGCAAGGCCTCACACAAACTTCATTGGCAACATTAGTGTATACAAAAACAATAAACCTTTAGGTTCAAACTTGAACTGAAATCCATCAAAACAAAAGCTAATATAGCAACTCCTTTTCAAAAGCCCAAAAAGAATCTGAAAGGGAATCAATATAAGAGGAAAATGCAAATGATGGCAAAAATCTGTCAAAATAGACTAGCAGGTAAAGATTGATTTTTTAGAAAAACTTCTGTTGCTCAAATCAAAAAGTGCAAAACTAATGAAAGTTGGATAACAACATGGAGAACAAGCACAGAAAATTACATCTCCATCCAATGTACTGAGCTCCTTCACGAATTTTTACAATGTAGCACAAAAATCTGTCCAGTACAGCAACTTTTCAGAACTCCTCTACTTCTCAAAACAGGTTGATCTTGACACAAAAAAACAAAACAAAAAGCATAAGGAGAGGTTATGTAAGATCCCTCCTTTGTAAAGGAAAAGGATCCCTGTGATTGCAATGCTAGTCCCTGGATCATTGCTAGCATCCACAGTTTAAGATGAAGTACACAGATACAAAGGTCATTTATTACATTCATTCCAGAGATAAAACATAGTCTTTTACAACTCAGGGCCATAGGCCTAATACAAGAGTTTTTGGAATAAGTAAATAAACATAAGTCTTCATCTTCATGTGCCACAGGCAAGCATGTTGAGTGTAGACTCATGACTCCTAATCATCATCGGAGTAACCTGCAACATCACAAGTAACAGCCACAGTGGGTCAATACTTTGGAATAGTATTGGCAAGTGATACCTTAGTAAATTTTAAGTGGACTATTTTACTATATGCATTTTGGCTAAGTGTAGTTGGGCTTGCTTTGCTCAAAATAGGTTTTTCCTATTAGTTGAAATCAATAAGCTTTTCTTTGTCAAAAACTTTCCCAAGAAACCACCAATAGACATTGGGGTCCTTTACCCTTGTTCACCCACAAGTTTTACTTAGAAGTTGGAGTGATGAGATTCTTGTAGCTTCCATGTCTTGATGCTCAAGTTGTCCATTGCCATGGACTTGGCTAAGTACTTAGATTTTCCATCTACAGAGGTTGTGCACTTTCCCCACCAGACTTGGTTTCCCAAGACAGGACCTTTCAGAAGCCTTCCCTTAGCCAAATGGACGCGTTCCAACCTATCATCCCACTACCACCAACTGTCCAAATGACTAAGTTCTAGCAACCTATATGATCAAGGCAGAGCCCATATTGCCAAGTGGCTGCACTATAAGCTTCTCAACACTTGGCCTCCAAATCCCTTTGTGCCTGGGTGGCATACCACAAGTGAGATACACAAGCCATATCCATGGCCTTGTGTAACCACTCAACCAAAAACCACCATTCAAGTCCTATTCCACCCAGGAGGTTCATTGACTTAGTTGTTTTATTAAGAAAAGCATAAGTCCAAAAGACTTAGAATTATTTTCATCATAGCATGTACGTACTTTACCAACCCTTGTTTACTACTAGCTAGGCCAATCATGGCATAGTAACTTAACTTAGGAAATTCCCTAGCAATTCTACAATTCTACAACTACTTAGGATTTCCCAACATAGCATTTGGCAAAAAGTAACATGCAAGACTTAGCAAAAATAATTCTAATGCTTATTCAAAAATAAAGGGAGGAAAATATCATGAAGTATCACTTGCCTTGGTAATGGGGAGAGTAGCACTCTTCACAATCACAGTCACTAGCAAAATCTACACAAAAATTTGTAGCACACAATTACACACAATTTATATACAAACAAAATATGAATGCATGCATGCAAGAAAATGCTAGATGATGATTTTTGAAAACCCACCAAGCAAGTGCATGACACAAAAGCATAACCAAGTCAAAAACTTGCTAACTAAACTTATTTAGCACTAAAACCAATTACTAAACAATTTCTATACTCAAAATGATCCTAAATAAGTTTCTGCATACAAAGTCATTTTAACAGAAACTTTTTGTTAAACACATTGCAGATTCAGAAAGGGCTTGACTCACTGATTCCAACGGTATAAAATTTGCAAAAATCTAACGTGGGAATCTCAAGTTATAGCCCTTTGAAAATTGGATCTAAATCTGATTTGAATTCTATTTTTGAATCCAACCCTAGACACGCGTCAAGTTTCTATTGGTGCGTACCGGTTCGCACCGGATCACCCTTTCGTTCTGTTGGATCTAACTATCGCTGCACGGCTCAGATCTATCCATACCCTTTCGTTAAGTGAATTGTTTCTACAAGCTAGATCTAAATCTGACGGCTGAGAATCAACTAACCAAACTCGAGCGGCGCTAGCGGCGGCGTCTGGCGGCTACCGACAATGGGCGGTGGTTGGCGCTCTAGGTCGCCCGGGGAAGATAGGAGGCGCTTACCAGAACCGCAGGAGGCTGCTGATGCTCAAGGTGGCGTTGGTTTGCGAAGCGGCTTGCAGGTCTCAGGGGCTCGTCGGAGTTGCGGGCGGCGTCAGTAGCTTGCAGTCATGGTTGTTGCCGAGGCTTGGCGTCGCCCTAGCACGAAACAGAGGCATCAGGAGTTGCGCAAGACGCAGGCGAACAAACTCGCATGAAGGAGGGGGCAAGGGGCGCTCGGATTTTACCTTAATTGGTCGCCGGAGTCAAGCGGCGGCGCAGGTGGTTTCGGTCGTGGACGGAGACGATGACCTGGGTCACGAGCAGGCAAAAGAAAGGTGTCAGCAGGTGCGCAAGATCGTGCTGAGCATCCTCGTTTGAACCAGAGAGAGGGGGGCGGTCGAGGCTCACCGTAATCGGTCGCCGGAGTCGTCGGTACTGCGGGGCTTCGAGAGCAATTGCGTGCAGCCTGGTGGCGGAGTGAGCGAGGAGAGTGGGGGGAAAAGCTCGCGGTGCAGAGGGGTTTAAATAAGCCCAGGCGCGACAGGAAACGCCTGCGGCATAATGGCTAATTACGCCGCGCCATTACCGGCCTTGACAGCAGCGGCGACGTGGTCGCGGGCGCGGTTTGGGGAAGACGAGGGCGACGTGGACGGGGCCCGCTTGTCAGCGAAATAAGCAGAGGGGGTGTGGGGTCTGGCTGTCAGCGGCTGAGTGGGTGTGCTCGCGCGTGCGAGAGGAAAAGAAATGGCCCAGGTGGGCTAGCTGGGCCTGTTCCGTTGCTGGGCTAGATTGGTGGCGCTAGGCCCTTTTCATTTGTTTGCTTGTTTTTCTTTTTTCTGATTTGATTTTCTGAATAGGTTTTCAAATGAATTCAAGTTCCATTTGAATTCAAACTTTCCTGGGATTTTTGCAGTGTGTAGTAGTCTCAAAATTAGGCACAAAGTCAAGTGGTTTGCTAAATAAAGGCTTGGTCAACTTGGGAAACAAAATAATCAGGGACTTGCATCTGATTTGCAACGATTTGAAAAATGGTTTTTGAAACCATTTCCAAGTTGTAAACTTTGGTTTAAATTATACACACCAACCTTTCAGCAAAGAAGGCAAACAATCAAGGTTCCTAAACTTTCAAACTTTCAATTGGGGATGGCCTTTTGCTTTAAATCTGCCCACATAAAATCATAGCACTAAGTGCTTCTGTTTTTCTGAATGAGTTTGAAAATGTTCTCAAATCTATATGCATGCATGAATGGTATGCAAACTTTGAAATCATGATTTTAGGGATGTTACAGGTTATTACAAGTAATAACTTCCAAGACTCAATAAAACTATTGTGTTATCTCCCAAGAAGTACTTTTCTTTAATGCCTTTAAGTTAGACTTGACAATTTCAAAGATGCTCACATAGGAGATATGGATTTGAAGTGAAAAAGAGCATCAAGAAGCAAATAACCAACACATTTGAGTCTAACCCACTTCCTATGCAAGGGAGTCTCATTAGAAAACAAATTATTGAAACAAAAGGACACTATCATAGGAAGACAAAACAAATGCAACTTCAAAGCTTTCAACATAAAGCTAGGAAACTTAATACTATTGAGATGCATGAAACCATGTTTCCCTCTCTGATAATAACTTTTAGTAGCACTTTGAATAAAGTTGACAATATAACCGTCACAAGAAACAACTTTATCATCAGAATGAGCATACTTACCGTCATCAAAATAGGTCTAAGGTCATAAACTGGATCAATAGACATAAGTTGTTCCACCCTAAAATCCTCATTAGGAAATTCATTTTCATAAGGAGCTTTAGCAAATTTTGAAAAGTTAAAATCATAAGAATCTCCATCAAACTTAGTTAAAACTTTCTCCTTTTACAATCTATAATAGCTCCACAAGTGTTTAGAAAGGGTCTACCAAAAATGATAGGACAAGTTTTACTAGCTGCTGAACCAAGCACTAGAAAATCAGCAGGATACTTAATCTTATCGCAAAGGAGTTCCACATCTCTTACAATACCAATAGGGCAAATGGTTTCCTTATTATCAAGGTGAATAACCACATCAATGTCCTCAAGCTCACAAGGACCAATTTCATGCATAATTTATCTGCAAAGCTCATAAGGAATAGCACTAGAACTAGCACCAATATCACATAAACCATAATAGAAATGATCACCAATTCTAACGGACAGCACACGGATACTAGTTTTCTAGCTTTACTAGGATGAGAGACAATATTAGAAGCGTCTTCACAGAAGACAATGTGCTCATCCTCTATATTTTTAGTGACAAGGTCTTTCACAATGGCTACTACAGGTTCAATGTTTATTTGCTCATCAGGTTCCACAGTTTTCTTTGTACTTTTGCTAACCACACTAATTATAATGGAATGCTCCTTTACCTTAGCTGGGAAAGGTATTTTCTCAACATAAGGTTTAGGAAAAATATGATCAATAGTACAAACTTCAGTGCTTCTAACAGGAACATGATTAACAACATATTTATAAGGTGCATGGTACTTATTCCACTTATTTTTAGGAATTTCTATATAAGAGGAAAAAGCCTTAAAACAATTGGCAATACTTTGAGAATCAAGACCAGACTCAGTACTAATATCACGGAAGTCATCAGTTTCCATAAAAGATTTAATGCATTCATAATCATAATTTATACCTGACTTTCTTCCTTTGTCATTCTCCCATGCTTCAGTGTTCTCTTGAATACGGTCTAGAAGATCCCATTTAGCTTCTTCCTTCATACGTGTGAATGATCCAGCACAAGTAGCATCTAATAAATCTTTATCATGAAGAGAAAGCCTTGCATAAAAGTTATTGATAATAATATTATTGGGGAGTTCATGAATAGGACATGTAAGCATTAGTAACTTCAATCTCCCCCGAGCATGGGTTGTACTCTCTCCATCACGAGGCCAAAAGTTATAAATTAGATTCCTATCCTTATGAATCTCACTGGGAGGATAGAATTTAGAATAAAACAGAGGTACTATTTCCTCCCATTCCATAGATTGTCCATTCTTCAGCTCTTCCTTTCAATGATATAGAGAGTAACTTCTTCTTAACCTATTCAGTTGTGATACCTGCACACTTAGACAACCCTCATAATTCATGGATAAAAAGCAGGTGATCACCAGGATGGACAGTTCCATCCCCAAAATAATAATTATCCATAACACGATCAACAATTCTTGTAGGTATCTTAAAAGGATCTATATCAATAGGTGGTGATTCATATACTACCCCAGAAGTGGTAGTAGCTTTCCCAAATAGGAAACAAAGTGGGTTATCCATATTGGAAACAAAGTAACAAACATAAATAAAAAGCAATACTCACAGTAGAAGTTTCCTTTACCAGTAGAAGTTTCGTTTACCAGTTCCACTCTTCAATAGCGCTTCACTCCCCGGCAACGGTGCCAGAAAATAATCTTGATGACCTACAAGTCTAGGGGGTGTATTGTAGTACTTTTGATAAATAGGATTGTCGATCCCAACAAGGAGCAGAAGGTCTTGACTAGTGGTTTGGAGCAGGAAATCTCTGTAAATACTTAACAAACAGATTTTTAGGGGTTTTTTGATAAAGCAAGAAAATACGATGCAAGTAAATAAAGACAGCTAATAATTATATCAAGTGTTCCAATCCTTTCTTAGCAAAGGACAAGCCGGTGGTAATACTTATGAGGACCAAAAGTTCTCGAGGACACATGGCAATACTGTCAAGTGCTTTCGTTTCATATAGTTGATTAATATTCTTTGGTTTGATAAGTGTTGTGTGGGTGAACCTGTGATAATATACCGACCTTACTTGGACTAATATATACTTGTGATTAAACCCCTTGCAAGCATCCGCAACTACAAGAAATAAATTAAGATAAAAACCTAACCACAGCCTTAAACTCTGAGATCCTACACTCCCTTGTGCAGAGGTTTCCTAACGTGGGTTCAGGTTTCTGTATCTCCGGCAACCCCACAATTAGTAGACAAATACACAATGCATTCCCCTAGGCCCATAAATGGTGAAGTATCATGTAGTCGATGTTCACATGACACCACTAGAAGAATAGCACCACAACTTAAATATTAAACCATTGAATAATACCTCAACACAATTCCACTACTAACAACATGACTTCTCCCATGTCCTCAAGAACTAAAAGAACTACTCACGAGACATCATATGGATCAAGATCAGAGATGATACAATGATGGATAAAAATCCAAACATAAAAAATAATTCAATTGTTCCACTCACAAGCATCAACTACAATAGTAATCATCATCGGGAAAGTTTCCCCTAAGAACTATGCAAGATTCAACACAATTGTTACAGCGGGATGGAGTGGTGATGATGGTGCTGGTGGAGATGATGGTGTGGATGATGATGATGATCCCGATGAAGTCTAGCTTGATGATGGTGTTGATGGTGACGATCTCCCCTCTCCGGGAAGGAATTTCCCTGGCAGAAAGCTATCTTCCAGAGAGCTCTTTCTCTCTCTGTAGTTTCCGCCCCGTAGAGGCGGCGGTATTTTTTTGTGGTCACTCCCCCGACTTTAGGGTTTCAAGGAGAAGATATAGGCGAGAGGGCAGAACCAGAGGTGGGCCAAGGCGGCCACACCCCTGTAGGCGCGGCCCAGGGTCGCCCACGTCTAGGAGGGATGTGGGCCCCCTGTGGCCGAACTCCGCTTCCCCTTCTGGCATCCTTCGTCTACTGGGAAAATAAAATTTTCTGTAGTTTTCTGGTATTTTTTTGATCTTCGTGAAATTGCATCAAAACATCTCTTTTTCCCATCAGAATCCTGACTTCGGTAGTTCATCCTCCAAGAATCATCCAACATGCAAAAACATACGAAAAGACATAAGTATCACCTCTTAATATGAAATATATCAATGAATAGAAGCAAATTATGATATATAATGGTGATACAAATTGGACATATCACACCACCTTCCACGACATCATCCTAGGGAAGCTTGTTTATCCTGAAGGGTTCGCAGCATAGATGTCACATCCCAAGATTTTCCAAATCTTGTTATGTGAAAAATAAATGAATAAAATAAAACTTTGTTGATTTTCAGGGTGAGAAGAAACTTTTTGATTCCAATTGAAAACCTTCAAACCTATTTGATCAAATAAATCCTAAAGGGATTTATAAAGATAAATAATTAATAAAGAAAGTTTTAATAATTGAAATCACTATTTTTGGATCTTTTAATAAAAAAATTGATTTTCAAAAGCAAAGATAGATTTCTAAATAAGGATTCCTTTATAGAGCCAAAATTAAACCTTGGCCAAACTTTTGAAATAAAATATTTTGTTTTGATTGAAATAGTAAAAGTTTATTTAAATAAAATAATGAGGATTTATTAATATCCAATTTTATTAAAGTAAAGGCTTTCCCATTTGAATTAAACACTAAAACTTGTTATTCTATTTTAAATAAGTTTTCCAAGTGTATTGTATTTACAAATAAAACCTACTGAATTGGTTTTGTTATTATGTAGCTTTCAAAATGGAGATTTTAATAAAACAAATCCTATTTGAATTAATAACTAAGGTCTATTTTATTTAATTATTATATAAATCCTAAAAAGAATAAAAATATTATTTTATATTGGACTTTGGTTTGTGTTGTTAAATAGAACAAAAAATTGTTCAAAGTTTGGTGGTGGTTTGATTTGATTTGATGTTTGAACTAATTGTTTGAAAAACAAAACAGAAAATCAAATAGAAAAAGAAAAGCTTTCAGTACAAAAAAATGAAACAAACAGCAACCCAACTGGCCAGCCCAGCAAGCCCAGCTCCAGCCCAACTAAATGTCACATCCCAAGATTTTCCAAATCTTGTAATGTGAAAAATAAAATAAACAAAATAAATTTTTGTTGAAAATCAGGGTGAAAAGAAACTTTTTGTTTCTAAAAGGAAACTTAAAATCCCATCTTGAACAAATTTTGGTAAAAGTTTGAATTCAACAAAATCCAAATCAAGGGAAATGCATTCCTCAATGAATGCATCTGGAAATTTAAACACTTGGAAATAAATCCAAATCCTAAAAACCCTAATGGAATAAAAATCATTTCCAAGTTATCTCCAAGCCTATGGATTTGATCCATATAAAAATTGATCAAAAAACATTCACAAAGAATCAAGAAATACAAATAGAAATATTATAAAACCATAGAAATTGGTTTCACTTAATTTGGAACCATAAATAAAATCTTATGAATATAATAAGATAAGGAAATTAATTCCAAAACTAATAAAGTCCTTATCTAAAATCCATACCAAATGGTGAGCAATTAATCCTAAAAGGATTTAAAAGGATAAAGAATTATAAAATAAGATTTCACAAATTGGAATCACCAAGTTTGGACCTCTAAATAAAAAGGCATTAACCATTCTATCCCTATCTTAATAAGACAAATCTCTAAATAAGAATTCATGAGAAATGGTATTTTGGAATTTACCCAAGTGAATTAAAAGTTGTTTAAATAACTTAAATAATAAGATCAAAGGAAACCTCTAAATAAAATTATGGATTTAAAACTATATTTAAATCCTATGGGAATTAAAACAAATAAATCCAATCTTAAAAAGATTAATAAATCCTATTAAAATGCTTTTCCAAATAATTCAAGATGAATTATTTGACACCCTTTTAAGTAAACAAAACCTACTGAAAAGATTTTGAAAGTTTAAAGAATTTAAATAGAGGTTTAAAATTATTATTAAATCCTATCTAATTAAAAACTAGAGCCTATTTTGAATAATTAAAATACCTTAAGAAGAATAAGTAAATTATTCTAAAAATTATTTCAGAATACAATACTAATCAGTATTTAAATCTATCCAAAATTTGGTAAAGGTTTGAAATCAAATTGATGTTTGAATTAATTAAGCAAAATCAAAACAGAATAAAAAGAAATGGAAAAAGGAAAAGAATCAGATCAAAAAAAAGAGAAACGAAGCAGCCAGCCCAGCTAGCCCACTAAGCCCAATAGACCAGCCCACTTCCTCTCTCCCGCAGGAAAACGTTTCATACTCGAACTTTCACCCGCAGAGCCAATGTTTGGTGGACCCTACTCCCTCTCTCCCTCTCTCGCTGCCAGAGGACCCCACTGCCACTTCATCGTCATCCTCACCCGCGGTGACCGCGCCTCCACTCCTCGACCGTTTCTGGCGAAAATTGCCAGCATCAATTCGCGTTAACGCAGCAGTTAATCTGCCCTATGACCATGCCTTTTTAATCGCCTCGCCCTCCTCCTCATTTCCCCTCAGTCGCTAGCTCCTCTCCGCTCCAGGGCTGCTCGTATTGCTCGTGGAAAACTCACTGGCTCCGACGAGGTCCAGTGTAAATTCCGGCGACGCCTGACCATACCCTGCCCCCTTGTGCACGCGAGCTCACTCTCCAGTACCTTGCACACCCACCAGCTGGCCCGCTTAGTCACAGCTTAGAACGTCGCCTCCGACAACGCCATCTCGCCACCGACGGCTAGCTCAACTCCGGCGACTCTTCTGGTAAGCACCTGACCGCCCCTCTCCTTCTCCTTCAAGCATGCATCATCGCCATGACCTTGCACGTCTAACCGTGCTTCCCGTTTGTTTCCTTGTGAACCGTAGCCTCGCCTCCAACCTCGACTAAGCACACCTGACGCGGACCAGGACTCCGGTGAGCAATAGCCATGAACACCGTGCGCCCCTGTCCCTGTGGCGACCACGTCGAGAATCAGCGCAGCCCCGCGAACTCGGTGAGATACCCCACTCCTCCTCTAGCTCCCTGCATCGCCAGTACCACCCTCGTCTGAGCGCGCCGCCACTCGCCGTTGACCTTGCGCCGCCAGTTAGTGGCAAGCAGAGGATAACCGTCCGATCTCGATCTAGTGGATAGGAAAGAAACTTAAGAGAAGGGGTATGTTCGCTTCTGAGCCACCCGATTTACTTTAGATCCAACGCGCCAGAGTAGCTGATCCGGACGAAACGGTATGGACGAATCAGAATAAGACGCGTGGCTAGTGTGTTGAATTAAAACAGAATTTGATCTATTGAATTAGTAAACTTGCAAAATTCATAACTTTCAAACCACATGTCCAAATTTTGCAAATTTTATATCAATGGATTCAGAAAAGCAAGCCCTAGACAACCATGCACTTTGTTTAGTAAAAAGATTTTGGTAAAATGTTTGTTTTTGCAGAAACATATGTATGCTTGTTTAGGATATAAAAATTGTTTAAAAATGATTTTGAGGATAAAATCTTTGACAAATGGTGTATTTTGAACCTAATAACCATAGGAATCACTTTGTGGTTTCAAAAATGTATTTGGTGAAACAAAAGAATGAATCTTGGATTTAAACCATTTCTAGTCAAATAAAAATATGGCTTATTTATTAAAAATGGTTTTGGTAGAAAATCTTTGAGGAATGTTTTAGAAATAAACTCTCTGACCCTAAACACAAGATTTTATGGTTTGAAAACATATTTTGTGAATCCTATAGATTAATGCCTTATTAAAAACATTTCTACACCACATAAAATGATACTTTGTTTAGAAAAGGGTTTATAAATTGAAACCTTTTGCAAATGACTTTGCCACTTTATAAAATGACCAATAGGTGTTTTCAAATGTTTATAACCTATTAGAAACCACTTTTACAAATAAAACAACCCTTTTTCATGCTTGCATGTATTGTTTTGTTTTATTATTTTATGTGATGTTTTGCTTGAATGGTAGATTGAAATATTGTTTGCTTGATTGAATTGTAGTGACTTGAAGTGTGTGAACATTGCAAAGATCAAGAAGTGAACCTATACTCTACCAAAAAGGAAAGTGATGCTTCATACTTTTGTCCCATTATTTTCACTATGCATTAGTGATATTTCTAAGTAAGACTTGCATGGAATTTTTGCTAAGTATAAACCATGCTATGGGAAATCCTAGTAGATGAAACCTTAGTAGAAATTTCCTAAGTTAAGATTCCTACTACTATCATGCTTAGCCTAGCTAGTAGAAAACAAGGGTGGAAAATATATTCATGCTATGGAAAAATTTCTAAGTCTGAGGACTTGTGTTTTGTTTAATAAAACAACTAAGTTAATGAATCACCTGGGTGGAATGGAAGGAATGGTTTGTGTTGAGTGGTTACACAAGGCCAGGGGACTGGTTAACCTTGTGTATCTCACTTGTGGATGGCCACCCAGGAACAAAGAGATTTGAGATGTCAAATGTTAAGAAGCTTCTAGTGCAGCCAATTGGCAATATGGGCTCTGCCTGGACCATATAAGTTGCTAGAACTTAGCCATTTGGACAGTTGGTGGTAGTGGGATGATAGGTTGGAACGCGTCCATTTGGTCTAATCAAAAGCTTCTGAAAGGTCCTGTCTTGGTGAAACCAAGTCTGGTGGGGAAAGTGCACAACCTCTGCAGATGGAAAAATCTAAGTACTTAGCCATGTCCCTGGCAAAGGACAATTTGAGCATCAAGACATGGAAGCTATCAAGAATCTCATCATCCAAATTTCTAAGTTAAAAACTTGTGGTTGAACAAAGGTTAAAGGATCTTCAATCTTTGATTGGTAGATGCCTTGGGTGATTTTAGTCAAGCAAAACTTAGTGTTTTCAAATGATAAGGAAAAATCTATTTTTGAACAATGCAAGCCTCAACTCCACTTAGCCAAAAGCATATAGATGATAGACTCTACTATACTACTATAGTATCACTTGCCAATACAATTCAAATGTATTGACCCTTGTGGCTGTAACTTGTTATGTTGCAGGTTTGATTGATTTAGTGAAGTGTGTTGATTAGGATTACAAAGTCTACAACCAACATGTCTGCCTGTGGCATTTTGAAGATGAAGGACCCATTCTTATATATATTCTGCTGCAATGTAATGTAATAGCCAAATGAGCTATGAAAGATGTAATAATTATTTTATTCCTGGTTATAAAGTTGTATTATGACCTTTGTTTCTTGATATTACATCTTAACTGTGGATGCTAGCTATTGATCCAGGGACTAGCATTGTAAACACAGGGGACTCTACGTTATTAAAGGTTGGGAACCTTACACTAAACCCCCCACGTGCGAATCGCTTTCCACCAAAAAACCCACCCACGCAGTCACAGACGAGTGGATCCCTCTCTCTCTCTTCCTCGCTGACAGGCAGGTCCCACAGCGCCACCTCAGCGTCGTCTCCCTCGCGACCGTTCTTCCTGCCGTTGCTGCCTTTGATTGCGTTGTTGAATTCGCGTTACTGCCGCGGTTATAACTCACCGTCACCACGCCCATTTAATCGCCTCTGTCTCCTTTTCATTACCCCTTAAACCCCGCTACAAGTGAGCCACCAGGCTGCCCCCAATTCCCTTCGCTTTCCACTGCTCCGAGGACGTCTCCGACAAATTCCGGCGCCGTCCAGCCTCGCCTCGCCTCCCCGAGCACGCGAGCTTGCCCCTCAGACCAGCGCGCACCTTCCAGTGCCTCGAACTCGCCCGCTAGTGCCCCAGAACGTCGACTTCATCTTCATCTGAGCGCCGCCGCGTCTGCCCTTCTCCGGCGACCTCCCCCTGGTAAGTCTCGACCGCCCCGGCACCTCCTATTGATGCTCACATCATCAGCAGTTCAACCCGCGTCTAACTGTGCCCCTGCCTTGCCTCGGCGCAACCTGCAGCCCCATCCTCGACGACCTCTAGAACCACCTGACGCCGCCACCCACTCCGGCGAGGAATTGCCGTTGTCCCTGAGCGCCCCTTGCCAAGCCGACCACGCGTTGAGCATCACCTCGACCTCACGAGCACAGTGAGCACCCCCATTTCCTCCTTTGATTCCTGTAGCCGCCGCAAAGCCACCGCCTGACTGTGCACCGCCGCCAGCCACCGTCGGCGCCGCTCGAATTTGGTCAGGTCGTTTCGCATCGTTAGATCTCCATCTGGCGGCTTAGATAGCTTCATTAAACGAAGAGGTACGGGTGCCTCTGCGCCACACGATCACACTTAGATCCAACGATCCAGAGAGGCCGATCCGTGCGAACCGGTACCGGCCAGTAGAAACACGCCGCGTGGCACTGGTTTGATTTAAAACAAAATTCTGAATCTGATTTATATGCAAACTTGTAACTTGCATAACTTTTGATCCACACGTCCAAAATTTGCAAATTTTATATCAATGGATTCAGAAAAACAATCCCTAGCCAACCATGCACTTTGTTTAGTAAAAATATTCTGGTAAAATGTTTGTTTTTGCAGAAACTTGTGTAGGCTTGTTATGAATATAAAAATTGTTCTAGTTATGTTTTGGAGTTGAAATCTTTGCAAAATGGTTTGTTGTGAACCTACTGACCTTAGGAACCAACTTATGGATTTAAAAATGTATTTTGTGAAGTTTAGGATTGAATAATTGAATTAGCTCATTTCTAGTCAAATAAGAACATTGATTTTGATATGGAAATGATTTTTGAGAAAAACCTTTGGAAAATGTGTTGATTCAAACCTACTGACCCTAAACACCAAGTTTTGAGAATTAAAAACTTATTTGGTGAACAATATAAAATTATTGCCTTACCAAAAGCATTTTCACCACATGAAATAATGATTTGATTTAAAAATGGTTTATAGATAAAACCCTTTTGCAAATGGTTTTGCCACTTTATAAAATGACCACTTTGAGACTTACAATGTTTATAGCCTAGTAGAAACCACCTTTGCAAATAAAACTATCTTTTGCATGCTTGCATGCATGACTTTGTTTCTATTATTTTATGTGTGATGAATTGTTTGAATATTGGTTGGAATGCTAGTTGAATCTATGTTTGCTTGATTGATTTGTAGTGAAGTTAGAAGGGTGTGATATTAGCAAGATCAAGAAGTGAACCAACATTCCCTAAGAAAATGGCAAGTGACACTATCATCCAAGTCCTACTATTTTTCATTACACTTAGTGGATTTTTGAAACATGCATGATAAGGACTACTATATTTTGCTATGCTAAATCCTATTAGGATACCCTTATATTCCTTAGTGAAAACAATGTAGTTGTAATATGCTTAGCCCTTCTATATATATTGAGATGAGATACATGTTGAGATTATATGAAGTTGGGAAAAGACTTATGTTTTATATAATAAAACAAGTACTCAATGAACCACCTGGGTGGACAAGGATACTCAAGTTTTGGACAAGGTGGCAACAAAAGGAACCATGTTTATATGGCAATCTCTTTTTGTATGTGCACTAAAAGAAAACCACCCAGGGACTTAGAGATTGAACATGTTTCTCGTACAGTGGCTTCCGTCTACAGCCACATGCTAAATGGGCACTGGCTTAGTCAACTACATAGTGGAAGACCCATGCATTGGCCTCTTCAGGTTAACTGGAATGAGGGAACTAGGAACCCTACATTGGTGCCTGAAGACAAGCTAGCATTGTGTATTGGGAGGACCTATGGAAAGACTTCGTCACATTCTCAATCTGCCAGTACTCCATCTTGGTGAGTACTTATCCAGCGGCCACTGGTGGAATCAAGATGAGAATGTGTCATGTGGGTAAAGTGTACAACTTCTGCAGAAGATAAAAATCTAAGTACTTAGCCGTGTCCCCGGTTATGGACAATACTGAGCAACTAAGGCCTGAAGCTATGGGAGATCTCGACATTCCAATTTCTAAAAGTAAAACTTGAAAGTGGAAACAAGAGACTTGAAGCACTTGGAGGTTTCCAACGAGTTCAGAAAGATTTTTCAAAAGATCAAAACTATTTTGAAAAGATAGGATAAAACTATTGCTTTCTACAAATGAGCCTAAAACCCTACTTAGCCAAATATGCATTTAATGTTAGGATCCACTTATTCCTACATAGTAGTGAAACTTGCCAATACAATTCAAATGTATTGACCCTTGTGGCTGTAACTTGTAATGTTGCAGGTTTGTTTCGTGTTAGTGAAGTGTGTTAAATAGGATTACAAGTCTACAACCAACATGTTTTCCTGTGGCACTTTGAAGATGAAGGACCCCATGCTTATAGATATTCTGCTGCAATGTAATGTAATAGCCAAATGAGCTATGTAAGATGTAATGAATTATTTTATTCCTGGTTATAAAGTTGTATTATGACCTTTGTTTCTTGATATTACATCTTAACTATGGATGCTAGCTATTGATCCAGGGACTAGCATTGTAAACATAGGGATCTCTACCTTATTAAAGGTTGGGACCTCTACAGATGGTATCAGAGCATTGTGTTGCCTGTAGGATTTGTAAACCCTAGGATTGGACAAAAACCCCTTAGAAAAATAGGAGTTGTATTTGTTCCAAAACTTAATTACAAACAATCTTGTAAACTCTTTCCTCAACCACTTTGGTTTTTATTCCACATCTCTTCTATTTCAAACTTGATGGACAAACCTACCCCATGGCCAAAGACTTCACCATGAGCTAAGGACTTCATCAACTCTAATGACTTCAACATCTTCAACTCTAATGACTTCAACATCTTCAGCATTTTCACCAAGGACTTCAACCTTGGATATCACTAAGTACTACAAGTGAGACAAGAAATCTTGCCCAAGACTTGAAGACTAAGGAAATACAACTTAGAAGGAACCATGATCACCTTTGAAGTTTTGTGACCAAGAATTTTCTCAAGAATAAAAAAAAATCTCATTCAAGAGAGAATCAACCAAGGAAGATGGAAAGGACTGAAGTGAACCATATAGATGGACCACCATATTTAGTTAAGTCCAACACACCAACTTATGTGGTGTAACAAAAATATTTTGTTGCCTAAAGATGTGCTTGAACTTTGTTGTTTGAATGAAATGTTTGTTTGTGATTGCCTACACATTGTTTGTGTGAATTGTGAAGTGTGTGATTAGAATCCTTACTTAGAAATCTTTTTGCCTATTCTAATCTCAATTCAACCCAAACAGATGACTACTCCAAGAGACTCCAACATCAAGGTTGATGACACCAACAACAACCAAGAGGACAACTTGATAGAACTTATAGCAACCCAAAACCAGTTGAACCAAGTGACAGCTCAATTCATAGCCAACACCAGTGGGGAAGATCCAACCATACAAATTTTCTTTGAAACCCAAGCCCAATTGTTGCATAAAGTGACAGATCAAATGATCAACATGGAAAGCAACTCTTCCAAAGGAGTTTGTGACAACAAAGATGACAAAGATGTTATTCTAGAAGGAAGCAAAGCTTGCAATATTTGTGGAGACAAGGATCACACTTCCAAGGAGCATGGAGATCAATGCCCCAACTGTGAAGAGAAACATCCAGTTGGCAAATGTCCCACCTCTCAAGCTACTTGTTACCTATGTGAAGGAAATAATCATGTCCCTATCCAATGCTCCATCTATTCCATAGTTGAACAAAGGAAACAAGGTGGAGTGCAACAACTGATTGCAGACTATCAAGAGGGAGCCAAGTCTACTAAGAAGGATGAGGACAAAGGAAAATCTCCACTTGTACCTCCATGCAATGCAACCCAATTTAAAGGACCAAAGAAGAGGCATATGAATTATCCAAGGAGAAATAGAAGGTCCAAGAAACCAGTAGACATTCCTACCTATGAGATAACATATGAAGAACATGAACTACAAGCACTCCTAGCTTTGGAGAAACCCAAGAAAAAGAAGGACAAAAGCCATGTGCAATGTAATCATTGTAAAGAAATGGGACACTATGCCAGTGAATGTCCAGAGAAGAATAAGTATAAGGAGATTGGCCAAGTATGGTGCAACAACTGCAAAGAGCTAGGCCATTATGTGGCAACCTGTCCACAAGAGATACGTGAAGAACTCAAACTTATCACATGTTACAATTGTGGTAACCAAGGGCATTATGCAAGCAACAGTCCAAAAAAGATGAAGCACAAGATAAACAAGCCTATGAAGGATCTCAGCCTTGTCACATGTTTCAAGTGTGGAAACAAAGGACACTATGTAGATGTTTGCCCAGAGAAGTTTCCCCAGGATCCCAAGCAGGCCAAAATGTAATTTAGTTGGAAAAAATTTAAGGGTGGTAGTACCCTACATGCTTTGAGCCTACTTGTAACCCCTAGCCTCCCCAAATCTCGAGACGAGATTTATTTTAAGGGTGGTAGCCTGTCACATCCCAAGATTTTCCAAATCTTGTTATGTGAAAAATAAATGAATAAAATAAAACTTTGTTGATTTTCAGGGTGAGAAGAAACTTTTTGATTCCAATTGAAAACCTTCAAACCTATTTGATCAAATAAATCCTAAAGGGATTTATAAAGATAAACAATTAATAAAGAAAGTTTTAATAATTGAAATCACTATTTTTGGAACTTTTAATAAAAAATGTGATTTTCAAAAGCAAAGATAGATTTATAAATAAGGATTCCTTTATAGAGCCAAAATTAAACCTTGGCCAAACTTTTGAAATAAAATATTTTGTTTTGATTGAAATAGTAAAAGTTTATTTAAATAAAATAATGAGGATTTATTAATATCCAATTTTATTAAAGTAAAGGCTTTCCCATTTTAATTAAACACTAAAACTTGTTATTCTATTTTAAATAAGTTTTCCAAGTGTATTGTATTTACAAATAAAACCTACTGAATTGCTTTTGTTATTATTTAGCTTTCAAAATGGAGATTTTAATAAAACAAATCCTATTTGAATTAATAACTAAGGTCTATTTTATTTAATTATTATATAGATCCTAAAAAGAATAAAAATATTATTTTATATTGGACTTTGGTTTGTGTTGTTAAACAGAACAAAAAATTGTTCAAAGTTTGGTGGTGGTTTGATTTGATTTGATGTTTGAATTAATTGTTTGAAAAACAAAACAGAAAATCAAATAGAAAAAGAAAAGCTTTCAGTACAAAAAAAAATGAAACAAACAGCAACCCAACTGGCCAGCCCAGCAAGCCCAGCTCCAGCCCAACTAAACCCCCCACGCGCGAATCGTTTTCCACCGAAAAACCCACCCACGCAGTCACAGACGAGTGGACCCCTCTCTCTCTTCCTCGCTGACAGGCAGGTCCCACAGCGCCACCTCAGCGTCGTCTCCCTCGCGACCGTTCTTCCTGCCGTTGCTGCCTTTGATTGCGTCGTTGAATTTGCGTTACTGCCGCGGTTATACCTCGCCGTGACCACGCCCATTTAATCGCCTCTGTCTCCTTTTCATTTCCCCTCAAACCCCGCTGCAAGTGAGCCACCAGGCTGCCCCCAATTCCCTTTACTTTGCCACTGCTCCGACGACGTCTCCGACAAATTCCGGCGCCGTCCAACCTCGCCTCGCCTCCCCGAGCACGCGAGCTTGCCCCTCAGACCAGCGCGCACCTTCCAGTGCCTCGAACTCGCCCGCTAGTGCCCCAGAACGTCGACTTCGTCTTCATCTGAGCGCCGCCGCGTCTGCCCTTCTCCGGCGACCTCCCCCTGGTAAGTCTCGACCGCCCCGGCACCTCCTATTGATGCTCACATCATCAGCAGTTCAACCCGCGTCTAACTGTGCCCCTGCCTTGCCTCGGCACGACCTGCAGCCCCATCCTCGACGACCTCCAGAACCACCTCACGCCGCCACCCACTCCGGCGAGGAATTGCCGCCGTCCCTGAGCGCCCCTTGCCAAGCCAACCACGCGTTGAGCATCACCTCGACCTCGCGAGCACGGTGAGCACCCCCGTTTCCTCCTTTGCTTCCTGTAGCCGACGCAACGCCACCGCCTGACCGTGCACCGCTGCCAGCCACCATCGGCGCCGCTCGAATTTGGTCAGGTCGTTTCGCACCGTTAGATCTCCATCTGGCGGCTTAGATAGCTTCATTAAACGAAGAGTTACGGGTGCCTCTGCGCCACACGATCACACTTACATCCAACGATCCAGAGAGGCCGATCCGTGTGAACCGGTACCGGCCAGTAGAAACACGCCGCGTGGCACTGGTTTGATTTAAAACAAAATTCTGAATCTGATTTATATGCAAACTTGTAACTTGCATAACTTTTGATCCACACGTCCAAAATTTGCAAATTTTATATCAATGGATTCAGCAAAACAATCCCTAGCCAACCATGCACTTTGTTTAGTAAAAATATTCTGGTAAAATGTTTGTTTTTGCAGAAACTTGTGTAGGCTTGTTATGAATATAAAAATTGTTCTAGTTATGTTTTGGAGTTGAAATCTTTGCAAAATGGTTTGTTGTGAACCTACTGACCTTAGGAACCAACTTATGGATTTAAAAATGTATTTTGTGAAGTTTAGGATTGAATAATTGAATTAGCTCATTTCTAGTCAAATAAGAACATTGATTTTGATATGGAAATGATTTTTGAGAAAAACCTTTGGAAAATGTGTTGATTCAAACCTACTGACCCTAAACACAAAGTTTTGAGAACTAATAACTTATTTGGTGAATAATATAAAATTATTTCCTTACCAAAAGCATTTTCACCACATGAAATAATGATTTGATTTAAAAATGGTTTATAGATAAAACCCTTTTGCAAATGGTTTTGCCACTTTAGAAAATGACCACTTTGAGCCTTACAATGTTTAGAGCCTAGTAGAAACCAACTTTGCAAATAAAACTATCTTTTGCATGCTTGCATGCATGACTTTGTTTCTATTATTTTATGTGTGATGAATTGTTTGAATATTGGTTGGAATGCTAGTTGAATCTATGTTTTCTTGATTGATTTGTAGTGAAGTTAGAAGGGTGTGATATTAGCAAGATCAAGAAGTGAACCAACATTCCCTACCAAAAAGGCAAGTGACACTATCATCCAAGTCCTACTATTTTTCATTACACTTAGTGGATTTTTGAAACATGCATGATAAGGACTACTATATTTTGCTATGCTAAATCCTATTAGGACACCCTTATATTCCTTAGTGAAAACAATGTAGTTGTAATATGCTTAGCCCTGCTATATATATTGAGATGAGATACATGTTGAGATTATATGAAGTTAGGAAAAGACTTATGTTTTATATAATAAAACAAGTACTCAATGAACCACCTGGGTGGACAAGGATACTCAAGTTTTGGACAAGGTGGCAACAAAAGGAACCATGTTTATATGGCAATCTCTTTTTGTATGTGCACTAAAAGAAAACCACCCAGGGACTTAGAGATTGAACATGTTTCTCGTACAGTGGCTTCCGTGTACAGCCACATGCTAAATGGGCACTGGCTTAGTCAACTACATAGTGGAAGACCCATGCATTGGCCTCTTCAGGTTAACTGGAATGAGGGAACTAGGAACCCTACATTGGTGCCTGAAGACAAGCTAGCATTGTGTATTGGGAGGACCCTATGGAAAGACTTCGTCACATTCTCAATCTGCCAGTACTCCATCTTGGTGAGTACTTATCCAGCGGCCACTGGTGGCATCAAGATGAGAATGTTTCATGTGGGTAAAGTGTACAACTTCTGCAGAAGATAAAAATCTAAGTACTTAGCCGTGTCCCCGGTTATGGACAATACTGAGCAACTAAGGCCTGAAGCTATGGGAGATCTCGACATTCCAATTTCTAAAAGTAAAACTTGAAAGTGGCAACAAGAGACTTGAAGCACTTAGAGGTTTCCAAGGAGTTCAGAAAGATTTTTCAAAAGATCAAAACTATTTACAAGTCTACAACCAACATGTTTTCCTGTGGCACTTTGAAGATGAAGGACCCCATGCTTATAGATATTCTGCTGCAATGTAATGTAATAGCCAAATGAGCTATGTATGGTGTAATGAATTATTTTATTCCTGGTTATAAAGTTGTATTATGACCTTTGTTTCTTGATATTACATCTTAACTGTGGATGCTAGCTATTGATCCAGGGACTAGCATTGTAAACACAGGGATCTCTACCTTATTAAAGGTTGGGACCTCTACAATAGAAAACAAAATTTTCCTACGATGGGAACAACGAAGTACCAAGATATATCTACTAGATACAAGCAACGGGTGGATATACGTCCATAGAATACATACCCTCGAAGACCCAATAGCGTTAACGAGGTTGTACTCGTGAATGATCTAGTCGAACGCTTGCCGATCTCAAGATCGTGATGAAGTCCATCTGGTCCAGCCGGTCCAGCACCATCAAGTCCAGCACCATAAAGCAGTGGTGCATCCGTGATCGCACACACGTCCGGGTACCCCGAAAACCTCCGCTCCCTCGCTCCAGCGAAGCAGCGGAAGCAACAAATCCTTCCAGAAAAAGCCACTGGGAACATGTATCTCGCTGATACGAGAACATGGGGGAATTCTAAAGGGGGAGAGAGATCCTTCGCGAGGAGGTGTGAGTGAGAAGTGAGAGGAGGAGCTCCTTATATAGGGGAGGGGGCATCCCAAGGGGTCATGGCCGCCAGCCATATAGGGTGCCCCCACCTCTCCCTCATTCATGTGGTGGAAGCTCCACTCACATAAATAAGACCCTCCATTTTCTCCACTCAAATTCCCACTCAAATACATTAAATTTCCACCAAATTTAATGCAATCTCTCATTAAATAAAACTCTTTTATTTATTTATTCAGAATTTTTTAATTACTTTAATTAAAAAACATTCACATAAAACCCTTGCTAGTATTCAATTTCACATGCAGAACCAGATTCAGCAATTTCAACCGAAACAGTTCCGGTGTCTAGTGAAATAAATTCCTGCGCTTTCTTTTTTTCTTTCTCTGGCATATTATTTGTTCCAAATGGTGTCGGTATCCCTTAAGTGTGTCACCCTAAGGTTCGCGAATAATGCAGACATGATCGAGACCCCTCTCTGATCAATAATCAACAGCGAGACCTGGAGATCTGTACTGACTCCCACATATTCAACGATGACTTCTGTGATCATGTGAACCTTATACGCATGTAACTCAATCCCTATGTCTCGTGATATATTACATGTTCAAGATTCTATCATCGGTATCTCCATACCTAGTTTGATCTTGTTGCCGACATGTACTCTTTTCTTGTTCCCGTGATATAACATTTTAGTGATCAAATCACTTGCTTGCAAGCTAACTAATGTAGTTTCACCGAGAGGGCCTAGAGTATATCTCTCCGTCATCGGGATGGACAAATTCCACTCTTGATCCATGAGCCTCAACATAATACCTTCGTAGCACTGAACCCATCTTTATAGTCACCCTGTTACGGTGTGACGTTTGATGTTATCAAGATAATCTTCCGGTGTTAGTGATTGACATTATCTCATGGTCTAAGGACTAAGATTACTTCGTATGATGTTATAGCAATATAAACACAATGACCTTGATCGTAATGCTATTCTTCGGATGAATGTTCATCACATCATTCCAACAATGTTGTGACCTCGTTATTAACAACATCCAATGTCCATGATTAGGAAACCTTTGATCATCTTGTTAATCAACGAGCTAGTTTATAAGACAGTCATAACAAAGAACTTCCTTTTTGTTTATTAAATACACATGTATTAACGTTTCTGTATTAATACAATTATAGCATGCAAAATAAACTTTTATCATAAACAAGGAATACGATAATAGCCACTTTATTATGGCCTCTCGGGCATATTCCCTTTAGTATCCCACTTGCACTAGAGACAATAATCTATTTTGAAAATTTTGCGTAGTGAACACCTATGGCTTTCTCGTGTTCCATATACGCGATTGCAAGTGGTTAACATAATCTACGGATCTGACGCTTTCAGGTCCGTGTGTATTTGCATGTCTTTGCGTCTTCACGCATCACTCATTCTCCAATGAGATGGCATTGTATAAATTTGGTCTTTTGTTGAGACCTTTAGTTCCTTGGTGTTAGCCCGTTGCGAACCACACCTTAGTTTGATAACAAACTGCTTAACACAAATGCCCTCCTTTGCTGCTACTGTAGCAGTCATATACTTAGCCTTTTGTTGTAGTACCCGTCACAATGTCTTAACTTTGGAATTCATCCAAATCTGTCATGGAAACTCCTTTCCATTTCATTGTGCCACCCATAGTTTAAATTGAGATAGACTTAATTTTGTATCTTGTGACAAAACTAGTATCAATGTAACGCTTTACAATGAACTATTTGTAACTTATACAGATGGAATATATTCTTAATTCTTCCAAAAGATTATAAGAATATCCTTACTAGCGTCCAATGATCATTTTATGATTCATTCTGGTATATGCTCATAACACGTAGAGCATAGGAAATATCTGGATGTATACATATCATGGTATGATTGATCAAAACGTTCTTGTGATTTCACTCATCAAGTGTCAAAACACTTGAATCTTGTTTCACTTATCAAGTGTCGATACACTTGAATCTTGATTCAATTCTTTTCCATGCGACAAGATCCTTTTCTGGTTGTTTCTATATTGAAGCCCTTAAATATCTCATATATGTACGTTTGGCACGACCATATTAGCATCACTGTCTATCCATGTAGACATTCATGCTAAATATTCGGGTTTTTCCAAAGTCTTTCATCGAAATGAAATTCTTAACCTTTGTCAATAAAATATACATCATTTCCAATCAACAAGATGTCCTCCACATAATGTATTAGAAATATGTCTCAGCACTCCCACTTAATTTCTTGCAAATGCAAGCATCTTCATCATCTCCAGATGAAAACTCCTTTAATAGTTTCATCACGGTGAAGATTCCAACTCCGTGATGCTTACTTCAACCATTGAAGTTTGCATGCCCTTTTTAGCATCCTTTGAATATACAAAACCCTTTGGATTGCGTCATGCACACGTCCTAGGTAACCATTCTTTTAGAAGAACTTTTTTTTGTTTATTCATCTACCATATACCAAATTATATGTAGTGGTTGATACTTTAATCCGTCCAGACTAAATATCGCTATGAAATATCAAATCTTATCATAGTCAACTCCTTGAACATTTCCGTAAAATAATTTACGACATGCTAACTATTTCATAGATGTGAAACATCCATGTCTGTTTCTTTATAGATCCAAATACGATCGATAGGTTTTTACACCTTTCCGGAGGGTCTTCCAAGTTCAAAAAACTTGATTTCTCGTGTATGGAACTATCACGGATTTTATGGCTTCAAGCCATTTGACGGAGTCAGGGGCGATAATCACTTGTTTGCATGTAGTCGGTTCATCATTGTCAAAAAATAATGATTTAATCTCAAATCTTAGCATTTGATTGTATATCTAACCTACTTGGTTCAATAAGAACTTAGACCTCCGTGACCACAACCTTTGAGCACGTGATCCATGAGCATTCTAGCTACCTCCGGAACATTTTTCGGCGCTTCACAACTCATCACATATAGCTAAGGTTCGTTAACCTTATCAAAGTTCTATTGTCCTCCCACTTAACTTTTGTGAAAAAAATTCTTTTTCAAGAAACTTCACGTTTCAAGCGACAAACCCTTTTTTCCTCGGTGTTATGGAGGAATACCCAATGGTTATTCGAAATAACCTACAAAGACATGCTCATCCAACTTTGGTTGTAAACATCTTACTTATGCTTAGCATACCAAAATTTAAGAAAGGACAACTTGGGTTTTACCCAAAACCATGACTTACATGGTGCCATTTCAACGGATCAAGATGGAGCTCTTTTCAGTGTAAAAGCGGTAGTCTCTAAAGCTATTAATCATTTAAAACATCATGGCAGTTTTATAAATAACACCTTTGATCCAACCATGTCAAACAAGGTTTCATTACAAATCTCAAACACTCCATATTCCTATGGTGTTTTGGGAGATGTAAATATAGGTGTTTTGATAAAATTGCAACTCAAATAAATCCCTTTATGATAAAATCATTAATCATTTATTTTCTTGTTACACTTGCAACTCAAATAAATCCCTTTATGATAAAATCATAAATCATTTATTTTCTTGTTACAACGATTTTCCACTTCATCTTGAAAGTCTTTGAACATTTTCAAATATTTCATACTTCTTTCTCATTAAGTGAATATTCACTCAGATTTCCAGAGAAAGCATATGAAGTTGAAATCCATCGCTTATGACTACACATAATGGACTACATACATCGATATGTATAAATTCCAATATTTTAGTCGTTCGTTCTTCTTTGGCCTTTGAACGAAGTTTTAATTATCCCGAGGAAAGTCTCACAAGCGTCACTTGATCAAATCAAAGACTCCAAAAATCCATGAATATGGAGATTTTGAATGTTTTCTTTCCAATATAATTTAAACGTCGATGTCACTTCGTAAGTGATCTTCCAATCATTTGTCTTGCGACATTTTAGCATTAGTTTTATGGATGTGATTTCTCCAACTAGATTTGTAAATCATCCATCTTATATGAAATACGGAAATTATTTGAATAATCTTTGTTCTCATAATACCTGATTTAAATAACTATTATTAAAACAAATCTTGAAGACAAGCTTTGATGTCAACGAGAAATACAAAGAACGACTTGTTTGTTTTTGATGATCATCATCACATATTCTCTTGCTAGATACTTAGGACATTGTAGTTCATGAATTGCGTCATTCTGTATGAAATTTCATACCAATCAATTCGGTATCCAATACCTAAGAACCACATTGTTTAACAAGCAAAGAATACAACCATAACATGTATATCATCTATATACCTAAATTGGATATTTCCAGTCTTTTCTTTTCTGCCATATATATTTTATAGATTCTCTTTCAGCATTTCCTTTTCCTTTTTAAAAGAATCTATCAACATCAACTGTGGTGCCATATACATGACACATAGTCCAAAGCATGTATATTCAAATAATAATACCTTTGGACTTGTACTTTGAAGTAGATCACCATAATCAAATGATCGGCATTCTTTTAGAATCCATTCTTTAGTAATATTTTAGTGCAGTAAACACTTTACATACATCTTCTATTCATCCTTATCATAACGACTTTCATGATCAAGCTAATGTAGCTTATAAAGGCGAATCGTGAGTATAACATTACTTTCCAAAACCCTTTTGGCTTATTAGGATGTCTAGCATCTCCAACCTTTGCAAATTCTCATCCAATATGATAACATATATTATACTCTATCATATTACAACCAAAACATTGTTTCGGATATCGTTATATCTGCCACACGTTATGGTTTCTGAAACAATTTTTTCAGCTCCTAGATAAACTTGATATTAAAACAATCAAGAATCATGGAGGCAAACATGATACTTAAGATACTAACACTAGAATTGTTACTCTAGATTTAATACCAATTATAAAATTTCACAGAGTAAACAGAGTTTGCTGAAATTTTGCAATAGGACTTTAAACTTTAGATTGACACTCAACACAATACGATACCAGTTCGTAAAGTAAATATCCAGAATTCTATAGTTCTATTACCTTAATTACAAATAAGCATAAGGTGGTGAACGAATGCCAATGACTACAACAAATTATGCAAATTCACTTTGATTTCATTTATGATAAATTGAGTTTTACTAATCCAAATTAGAAATGAACTCCCACTCAAAAACGACATCTCTCGTGTCTTTTTGGTGATTACATGAACCAAATCCACTACACCAAGTATGATCATCACGTGAGTCGGTGTAGCTTCAAAGGCGAGCATCAAATGGGCATCATATCTTTCATATGACTCATGCTTAACCTTTTGGTCCGTGTTTCGAGGCCATGTCTGTAAATGCTAGGCTCGCCAAGTAAGAACCTTAGTATTCGCGTGTGTAACTGTCTTACACCCAAAATATGATCGTGGATCCAAGAACACCCGATCATCATGTGATGTCTTGGAGTGACGAAACATAATAGGTGCATACTTAAGGAAGAACACATTTTTATCTTGATATCTAGATGAGGGATCATCTTATTATGCTAATAAAAACGCCAAACTAGCAATATAAGATGCAACAAACATCACATGTTAATAAGTGAAATGATATGGTTCTTGCACTTGATCTCCATCATGTGCATCGTGGTATGATCCTCATCATTCCTTTATGTGTAAGGCCAAGATCTATGGAACTTACACGTTATGTGTGTTGTAATAGTATTGACTTATACTTTTACTTACAACATCACCATATCATGACACTAGCCCAGCAACAATCTAAACTAGATGTCTCTAATTTATCAATTGCAAGTTTTACGTGGCTTAGGGCTTTCGAAGATAGAACCGTTCTTACCTACGAACATGAACCACAACGAGGATAACCAAATTGTTGACAAATCGTTGCAAATTAGATATTGACTATAGTAGGAGATACAGACACCCGCTAGCCACTTATGAAAAACTAGTTGCATGTCAACCGTGGAACAGGTCTCATGTGCGAGAACATGTAAAGTTTGTCCGGGGCGCTTTATCCCACTAAGCCACCAATATCCAAAGTACAACTAAGAAGCAATAAAATGATCATCATCGCCCACATACTCATATGTGTACTACCCGTGCAAAGCATCTACGTATAGATCTGGCTCTGATACCACTGAAGGGTTCGCAACATAGAAAACAAAAACTTTCCTACAATGGGAACAACGAAGTACCAAGATCTATCTACTAGATACAAGCAACGGGTGGATATACATCCATAGAATACATACCCTCAAAGACCGAATAGCATTAACGAGGTTGTACTTGTGGATGATGTAGTCAAACGCTTGCCGATCTCAAGATCGTGATGAAGTCCATCTGGTCCAGCACCATCAAGTCCAGCACTGCAAAGCAGTGGTGCATTTGTGATTGCACACATGTCCGGGTACACCGACAACCTCCGTGCCCTCGCTCCAGCGAAGCAGCGGAAGCAACAAATCCTTCTAGAAAAATCCACCGGGAACATGTATCTCGCTGATCCGAGACCATGTGGGAATTCTAAAGGGGGGAGAGAGATCCTTCGCGAGGAGGTGTGAGTGAGAAGTGATAGGAGGGGATCCTTATATAGGGGAGGGGGCAACCCAAGGGGGCATGGCCGCCGGACATAGAGGGTGCCCCCACCTCTCCCTCATTCATGTGGTGGAAGCCCCACTCACATAAATAAGACCCTCCATTTTCTCCACTCAAATTCCCACTCAAAATCCATTAATTTTCCACCAAATTTAATGCAATCTCTCATTAAATAAAACTCTTTTATTTATTTATTCAGAATTTTGTTAATTACTTTAATTAACAAACATTCACATAAAACCCTTACTAGTATTCAATTTCATATGCAGAACCAGTTTTAGCAATTTCAACCGAAACAGTTCCGGTGTCTAGTGAAATAAATTCATGCGCTTTATTTTTTCTTTCTCTGGCATATTATATTTTCCAAATGGTGCCGGTATCCCTTAAGTGTGTCACCCTACGGTTCTCGAATAATGCAGACATGATCGAGACCCCTCTCCGATCAATAATCAGTAGCGGGACCTGGAGATCCGTACTGACTCCCACATATTCAACGATGACTTTTGTGATCGTGTGAACCTTATAGTCATGTAACTCAATCCCTTTGTCTCGCGATATATTACATGTTCGAGATTCTATCATCGGTATCTCCATACCTAGTTTGATCTTGTTACCGACATATACTCTTTTCTTGTTCCCGTGATATAACATTCTAGTGATCAAACCACTTGCTTGCAAGCTAACTAATGTGATATCACCGAGAGGGCCCAGATTATATATCTCCGTCATCGGGGTGGACAAATTCCACTCTTGATCCATGAGCCTCAACATAATACCTTCGTAGCACTGAACCCATCTTTATAGTCACCCTGTTACGGTGTGACGTTTGATGTTATCAAGATAATCTTCCGGTGTTAGTGATTGACATGATCTCATGGTCTAAGGACTAAGATTACTTCGTATGATGTTATAGCAATATAAACACAATGACCTTGTTCGTAATCCTATACTTCGGATGAATGTTCATCACATCATTCCATGTTGTGACCTCGTTATTAACAACATCCAATGTCCATGATCAGGAAGCCTTTGATCATCTTGTTAATCAACGAGCTAGTTTATAAGAGAGTCATAACTAGGAACTTCCTTTTTGTTTATTAAACACACATGTATTAACGTTTCCGTATTACTACAATTATAGCATGCAAAATAAACTTTTATCATAAATAAGGAATATGATAATAACCACTTTATTATTGCCTCTCAAGCATATTCCCTTCATATCCCCTAGGCAAGGTCGCTTTGGACGTGGTCTTCAGAAGGCCTTACAACTTCAGGTGCGAGAGACTTGACTCCGAGGTCGTCGACTGGACATTATCACGTCATTCTGGGGTGACCTGCGTTTGCCCGGTTCATGGCAGTCCCCCATTATGCCTATCTCCTTATAAAGATGTTAGGACCCAATGGTGTTATAACCATACACGGAAGCTTCACACGATCTGACAAATGCAACAGGGATTTCAATAGGATCTCACAGTCATTCGGGATGTAGGAGGAGCTCGTACAACTCAAGGAGTCAATAGAACATAGTCTTCCCCCGTGATGCAACGAAATGCACCTGAGCTGTCGTTGCTGGTGGAACGGCAGTGCCTGAGAATGCTAGATAGAGCGTGGGAACAAGCAGGGATGCTAATGAGGGCGCCCACAAGAGGGATTGGAAACAAGCGAGCATAGAGGGACGCAAGAAGTACCCAGGTTCGGGGCTCTTGTCGTGAGTTAACACCCATACTCCTATCGATCTGACTCTATGTGGATGAACACGAGGAACTACAAGGACTCCTTGATATGTATGTGTGCTATCAAACTAAGAGAGACCAACTGAAAGGATACGGATGTCGCCTAGAGGGGGGTGAATAGGCGATTAAAAAAATTCCTAGAGTGGCTCAACAAAGGCGGAATAAAACTAGAGTTTACTTTGTCAAGCACAACCTAGAACAACTAGGGTTCAGCTATGTGCACCAACAACTTATGCTAAGCAATACAAGCAACAAAGTGATAGCAAGATATAGATTACTTCAAGAAGGAAGGCTATCACAATGTAAAGTGCATAATGTAGGGGTTCGTAGCATGGAAAACAAAAAAATTCTACCGCATGCAAACAAACAAGCCAAGATCTATCTACTAGATTGTAGCAACGACTCGATAGAGGAACTCACCCTCGAAGATTCCAAAGCGGTTAACGAGAGCAGATTCTCGTGGGCGATGTAGTCATACTCTTGCCGATCTCAAGATCGCGTAGACGATCCTTCCGGCGCTGCGTTCCGGCAGTGCTTCCGCAGTCGGTCACACGTTCGGTACTCTATGAAGACCTTCCTCTCCCTTGTTCCAGCAGGCAGCGGAGGTTGTAGCACTCTCCTCGCGATTCCGGCAGCACAACGGCGTGGTGTCGAGAGTAGAGGGGAGATCTCGCAGGGCTTCGCCTTAAGCCGGAGCGAGTATGGTGGAGTATAAGAGAGGCCTTGGTGATCTAGGGTTTAGAGGGCACCAAGGGGAGGGCTTGGCCGGCGGCTAGGGTTTGGGGAAACCCCAACTCGCCGAGTTGGAGGTGCCCTAGGCGGCGGTAGCACAAGGAGGTGGTGGCGCTGGCGGCTTGGGGCTAGGGCTTTGGGTGTGAGGGATAGGGGCGCCCTACCCCTCCTTATATAGGTGGAGGGTGGCTGGTTCGGAGGAGGGAGTCCTCCCCAAACTCGGCCTCCTTGGCCGGCGGGTGGAGGGAGGGGACTTCCTCCCCAAGTAGGTTTCCTACTCTCCCTCCACCAAGCAAACTTGCCGTTTGACTTTTTCAAATTGGCGTTTGACTTTCAAACTTGGATTTGATGTCTCTCTTTATTTTGCCCAGCCAAGTGACCTAGTCCATGATGCAACCATTCCATATTGTCATGACACATTCATGTACCCTTCCCCTCCGGAGTGTCGGACCTTCCGGACCCTTCTAAAACATTCCTGGTGAAAACAACGTAATCATTCCCTAACTCCGAAACAGAACTTTCCTTATATGAATCTTATTCTCTGGACCATTCCGGATCTCCTCGTGCTATCCCAGATCCCATCCGAGACTCCGAACAACATTCGGTCTCTTACTCATCATTCCATAACTACTCAACAACATCGAATCCTTAAGTGTGTCTCCCTACGGTTTGTGAATTATGCGGACATGATCGAGACACTTCTCCGATCAATAACCAATAGAGGAATCTGGAAATTCATATGGATCCCACATATTTCTACGATTACTTTGCGATCGAACGAACCACTTACATACGATACCAATTTCCCTTTGTATCACGATAGTTTACTTATCCGAGGTTTTGATCGTCGGTATCTCTGCATACCTAGTTCAACCTCGTTACCGATAAGTACTCTTTTATCGTTCCCATGGTATGTGATCCCTTGTGATCTAGTCACATGCTTGCAAGATAATTGGTTGGCATTCCACCGAGAGGGCCCAGAGTATATCTATCCGTCATATGGATGGACAAATCCCACTCTTGATCCATGTGTCTCAACCCATACTTTCTGAACACTCAATGCCATCTTTATAGCCACCCAGTTACGATGTGGTGTTTGATGTCATCAAAGCATCCTTCCGGTGATGGTGATAAGCATGATCTCATGGTCGAAGGAATTAGGTTACTATGTATCAGAAAGCTTATACCAATTGAACTATTAAAATGACTTGATCTTTATGCTACGCTTATCTATAGGAGTATGTCCATCATACCATTCTCCTGATGATATGATCTTGTTGTTAATAACATCTCAATGTTCATGATAGGGAAACCACAATCATCTATTAACCAACAAGCTAGTATTATGAAGAGGCTTTACTAGGGACTCTAATTTAGTTTACAACACACAATTATTAATGTTCCCGGTTAATACTGTTATAGCATGAATGTAAAAATTTATCATAAACACAAAGATATAATAATAACTACATTTATTATTGCCTCTAGGGCATATCTCCAACAAGAAGATATACCCAATAGTTTCCTTCGGGTATCCTATGAAGACACATTTTTCCGCTTTGGGTTCAAGCTTGTCCGGCTGTAACTTCTTTACATAAGCTTCGCAACCCCAAACTTTAAGGAACGACAATTTAGGTTTCTTGCAAAACCATAATTCATACGGTGTCGTTTCAACGGATTTAGATGGTGCCCTATTTAAAGTGAATGCGGCTGTTTCTAATGCATAACCCCAAAACGATAGCGGTAAATCTATAAGTGACATCATAGAACGAACCATATCTAAGAGAGTTCGATTACGACGTTCGGACACACCATTACGTTGTGGTGTTCCCGACGGTGTCAATTTTGAAAGTATCCCGAATTTCTTCAAATGCTCGCCAAACTTGTAACTTAGATATTCACCTCCACGATCAGATCGTAGAAATTTAATCTTCTTGTTACGTTGATTCTTTACTTCGCTTTGAAATTCCTTAAACTTCTCGAAAGTTTTAGACTTATGTTTCATGAAATAGATATACCCATATCTACTCAAGTCATCCGTGAAGGTAAGAACATAACGATAACCACCGCGCGATGCTACACTCATTGGTCCACACACATCGGTATGTATGATTTCCAATAGGTCCGTAGCTCGCTCCATCATACCAGAAAATGGAGTCTTAGTCATTTTACCCATCAGACATGCTTCGCATCTTTCAAGTGATTCGAAATCAAGTGATTCGAGAAGTCCATCGGAATGGATTTTCTTCATACGCTTCACTCTAATGTGACCAAGACGACAGTGCCACATATAGGACGAGTTATCGCTCAACTTCAAACGTTTAGCCTCAATGTTATTTATGTGTGTATTACTACAATCGAGATTCAATAAGAATAGACCATCTACCAAAGGTGCATGTGCATAAAACATATTACTCATATAAATCGAACAACCATTATTCTCGGACTTAAACAAGTAACCGTCTCGCAATAAACATGATCCTGATATAATGTTCATGCTCAACGCAGGCACCAAATAATAATTATTTAAGTATAAAACTAATCCCGATGGTAGATTAAGAGGTAGCATGCCGACCGCGATCACATCAACCTTTGATCCATTTCAACGCAGCGCGTCACCTCGTTCTTCGCTAGCTTCCGTTTATTCTAAGACTGTTTGAGTTATAAATATGAGCAACCGAACCGGTATCAAATACCCAGGCACTACTATGAGTACTAGTGATATACACATCAATAACATGTATATCGGATATACCTTTCTTCTTGATGTTGTCGTTCTTCAAATCCGCCAAGTACTTTGGGCAATTCCGCTTCCAGTGACCTTCTCCCTTGTAGTAAAAGCACTCAGTATCAGGCTTAGGTCTAGCCTTGGTCTTCTTCGCCGGTGCGGCAACTTTCTTACCGCCCTTCTTGAAGTTTCCCCTTTGCTTAGACTTGCCTTTCTTGAATTTGGTGGTATTATTGACCAACAACACTTGGTGCTCTTTCTTGATCTCCACTTCTGCAGATTTCAACATGGAGAAGAGTTCTGGCAATGTCTTGTCCATATTTTGCATATTGTAGTTCATCACAAAGTTCTTGTAACTTGGTGGTAGTGATTGGAGGACACGGTGAATCCCCAAATAATTAGGAGTCACTATACCCAAACTTTGGAGTTTGTTTGCATGCCCAGACATCTTAAGCACATGCTCACTGATGGAGCTGCCCTCTTCCATCTTGCAGTTAAAGAACTTTTCAGAAGCCTCATAACTCTCAACTGCCGCGTGAGCCTCAAATATCATTTTGAGTTCACGGACAATATCATGTGGGTCATGGTTCTCAAACCTTTTCTGAAGCTCCGATTCCAAACCATACAAGATAGCACCTTGAACTGGAGTACTGATTCTTCAGTGAGGTAAACATTCTTTACTTCATCGGTAGCATGTAGCTGTATGGGTCACCCATTGCAGCACATAGGTCAAATTACCAGCATTGAGGACAATCCTCAAATTGTGGAACCAATCCGCGAAGTTGCTTCCATTGTTTTTCAACTTTTCTTTCTCTTGGAACACATTAAAATTGATGGTAGGGGCCGCCATTGATCTACAACATATTTGCAATAGTTTAGACTAAGTTTATGACAAATTGAGTTCTAATTAATAGTTAAATTAATCTAGGTGAACTCCCACTCAAAACAATATCCCTCACATTGTTTTAGTGATCACACGAACCAAATCCACCACATCAAAACCGATCATCATGAGAGTTGATGTAGCTTCAATGGAGAACAATCAACATGTTCATCATATCTACTATATGACTCATGCTTTACCTTTCGGTGATCCGCGTTCCGAGACCATGTTTGTACATGCTAGGCTCGTCAAGATCAAACCTTAGCTTCCGCATGAGAAAATCTGGCTTGCTCACGTTGTATACACTCGCAGAATCTAACACACCCGATCATCACGTGGTGCTTCGAAACAACGAGCTTTAGCAACGGTGCTTACTAAGGATGAACACTTTAAAACTTGAAATTTGTGTGCTTGAGGGATCATCTTATAATTCTACTGTTGTTAACTAAGCAATACAATATGCATAAAGGATTAACATCACATGCAATTCATAATATGTGATATGATATGGACTTTCTTCTTGTGCTTCCGATCTCCATCTTCAAGCATGAACATGATCTCCATCATCACCAGTATAGCGTCAAGGTCAATGGCGCCGTTTCATGGTTGTCGTCCACCAGCTTCAACTATTACAACTACTTTGAATAGACAAGCGGGTCTTAACAGAATTTAAAAACAACCATATGGCTCCTACCGGTTGCCAACTGACAATAAGGAACATTGCATACATCAAATATAATTACAATCATGGCCATATCACATCACAACACACCCCTGCAAAACAAAGTTAGACGCCTCTAATTTTCTTTGCATATTTTACGTGGTTTGGGTCTTTCAATAAGTGTCACTCTAACTTACGAATAAGAACCACAATGTTGATGCTTGAACTATCAAGTGCCCATTGTAAATTGGATCTATACTATGATGGGAGAGACAGTCACCCGCAAAGCCACTTATGCAATACAAGTTGCATGTTGAGTGTGGAGCAAGTCTCGTGAACGATATCATGTAAGGTTAGCCCGGGCCGCTTCATCCCATCATACCGCAAGATGCAAAGTACACAAAAATCAATTAATAATAAAAGCACCACCGCCCACAATGACCATTGTGTTCTACTTGTACAACAGATCTGCATATAGACACGGCTCTAATACCACTATAGGGGTTCGTAGCATGGAGAACAAAAAATTTCTACCGCATGCAAACAAACAAGCCAAGATCTATCTACTAGATTGTAGCAACGAGTCAATAGAGGAACTCACCCTCGAAGATTCCAAAGCGGTTAACGAGAGCAGATTCTCGTGGGCGATGTAGTCGTACTCTTGCCGATCTCAAGATCGCGTAGACGATCCTTCTGGCGCTGCGTTTCGGTAGTGCTTCCACAGTCGGTCACATGTTCGGTACTCTATGAAGTCCTTCCTCTCCCTTGTTCTAGCAGGCAGCAGAGGTTGTAGCACTCTCCTCGCGATTCCGGCGACCTGACAGCGTGGTCAAGTAGAGGGGAGATCTCGCAGGGCTTCGCCTTAAGCCGGAGTGAGTATGGTGGAGTATGAGAGAGGCCTTGGTGATCTAGGGTTCAGAGGGCACCAAGGGGAGGGCTTGGCCGGCGGCTAGGGTTTGGGGAAACCCCAACTCGCCGAGTTGGAGGTGCCCTAGGCGGCGGCAGCAGCACAAGGAGGTGGTGCGGCCAAAGGCTTGGGGCTAGGGTTTTGGGTGTGAGGGGTAGGGGGCGCCCTACCCCTCCTTATATAGGTGGAGGGTGGCCGATTGGGAGGAGGGAGTCCTCCCCAAACTCGGCCTCCTTGGCCGGCGGGTGGAGGGGGACTTCCTCCCCAAGTAGGTTCCCTACTCTCCCTCCACCAAGCAAACTTGTCGTTTGACTTTTTCAAATTGGCGTTTGACTTTCAAACTTGGATTTGATTCCTCTCTTTATTTTGCCCAGCCAAGTGACCTAGTACATGATGCAACCATTCCATATTGTCATGACACATTCATGTACCCTTCCCCTCCGGAGTGCCGGACCTTCTGGACCCTTCTAGAACATTCCTGGTGAAAACACCGGAATCATTCCCTAACTCCGAAACAAAACTTTCCTTATATGAATCTTATTCTCCGGCCCATTCCAGATCTCCTCATGATATCCCGGATCCCATCCGAGACTCCGAACAATATTCGGTCTCTTACTCATCATTCCATAACTACTCAACAACATCGACTCCTTAAATGTGTCTCCCTACAGTTCGTGAATTATGCGGACATGATCGAGACACTTCTCCGATCAATAACCAATAGAGGAATCTAGAAATTCATATGTCTCCCACATATTTCTACGATTACTTTGCGATCGAATGAACCACTTACATATGATACCAATTTCCCTTTGTCTCACGATAGTTTACTTATCTGAGGTTTTGATCGTCGGTATCTCTGCATACCTAGTTCAACCTCGTTACCGATAAGTACTCTTTTCTCATTCATGTGGTATGTGATCCCTTGTGATCCAGTCACATGCTTGCAAGCTAATTGGATGACATTCCACCGAGAGGGCCCAGAGTATATCTATCTATCATATGGATGGACAAATCCCACTCTTGATCCATGTGTCTCAACCCATACTTTCCGAACACTCAATGCCATCTTTATAGCCACCCAGTTACGGTGTGGTGTTTGATGTCATCAAAACATCCTTCCGGTGATGGTGATAAGCATGATCTCATGGTCGAAGGAATTAGGTTACTATGTATCAGAAAGCTTATAGCAATTGAACTATTAAAATGGCATGATCTTTATGCTACGCTTATCTATAGGAGTATGTCCATCATACCATTATCCTAATGATATGATCTTGTTGTTAATAACATCTCAATGTTCATGATAAGGAAACCACAATCATCTATTAACCAACAAGCTAGTATTATGAATAGGCTTTACTAGGGACTCTAATTTAGTTTACAAATCACACAAGTATTAATGTTCCTGATTAATACTGTTATAGCATGAATGTAAACATTTATCATAAACACAAAGATATAATAATAACTACATTTATTATTGCCTCTAGGGCATGTCTCCAACACATAAGTAAATAGCACGGGTATAGAGATAACCGAGGCACGCGGGGACAACGATATTTTACCGAGTTCCTACCAACATGGAGTACGTATCGTTTGGAGAGGGGGTGGTATCAAACCACCAACGCCACAAAAGGCCTCCCTTATTCTCTGGTGAATCTCACCCCAATGGGATCGATCCACGCTTCCACTATCGGTGCACTTGTTGGTGTCAACAGGAACCTCTCACAAGGTTGGGGTACTTCTCCACAACTTAATTGGAGGCTCCTAACAAATGCTACAAAAGGCCACAATGCCACCAAGGCCACAAAACCGTCTAGGGTTCCAAGAACCCAAGAGGGACAAGCTCCAATGAGTCACACAAACCAAATACTCCAAGGAGAACTCAAACTGATGCACCAAATGCAAATGGCAAAAACACCACAAAGTTGCTCAAATTCCTCACTCTCAAGTTCCAACAAAGATACTAAAGCTATTGGGGAAACAAGAGAGGAGGAATCAAAGAGAGACACAAAATCCCCCAAAATCTAGATCCCCAAAGATGCACTCACAAAGAGATGAATCGGTTAGGTCAAAACATGGATCTAGATCTCCTCTCTCTTCCACTCAAATATGGGCAAGAATCATCAGGGGGAAAAGATTAGGCAAGCTTCAAGATCTAGAGCAAGTGTGGACAAAGCTTAGCCTAATAGAAGAGGAAGAAGCTATCTAAACTCAAAACGGGCAAAGCCTTAAATAGGGGCCCCAAAAACTTGGCCATTGGGGCTATTTTTCGGAATGGTCCGGTACTACCAGATTTAACCGGTAGTACCGTAAGCTCCAGGAAAAGGTGAAGCAGCAGCAGCAGGCGATAAGCGTGCCAGCGGCGCTCTTGGCGGCATGGCTGGGCCCAGCGGGAAAAGGATGGCGCTAGCACGCGAGGGAGTGGGGCCAGGCGAGGGCAGCGTGATGCGGTGTGCGTCAGCCTTGCGAGCCAGGAGACGGCTGAGAGACAGCGTCAGCAGTCGATCGACGCAAGCGTCACGGCGGCGATGCAGCGCGCACGACGGCGGAAGGCCAGCTGCCCATAAGCTGGCGAAGCTTAGCGAGGCGTGGCGTGAGGAGTAGGCGGCGAGCAGCGCAAAGGCAGCATGCGTATGGGCTCGCAAGGGAGATTCAAACCTACCTGGGCCGGCCGGTAGTACCGGCCCACCCGGGCGGTACTACCAGGCATGGCCGGTAGTGCGGACCAAAGCCGGGGAGGCGTGGGCTGCAAGCGCCGCTGCGCTGAGCGGTAATCTTGGCCAGATAGTACCGGTCGGCCCAGACAAAATCTTTTTCTTTTTCAAACCGAATAAAGCAAAATACAAACGGTGATAACTTTTGGTTGGTAATTCCGATTGACCTGATTCTAGTTGTGTTGGATATAGGACGACAAGGGCTTCATTGAGAATGTATCAAGTAATATAATGTGAGATACCTCACTTGGTGAGACAACGGAAAACCACCAAGATCAAAATCGCAACAAGATATAAACGGAAGATCTGATTTTGATGAACAAGAGCTTGTTATGGATATTACCACAAGCTCTATATCCTCACATGGATAAGACCAAATAACAACCAAATATGATGATGCAAGTATGAAAAGGTTTGAGCTCTCTCCGAACGATGTGACCGAGTTACTCATTCGAGAGCCCCTCTTGATAGTACAGTTATCTATCCTAAACCCGGTCTCCCACACACAACAAGAGACCGGCAAAAGGGAAAACCTATCAAGATTATACCTTTTCCTTGAGCATTCCACTTGAGCTTGACGTAGACGAACTTGACCTTCTCAAGATGGAACGCCTTTCTTGATCATCAAACATGAGATCTTCTGTAGATGGCACATTTTGGGCTTGTAAAACACATCTTCTTCTTCATATCATCGACCTTGAAGCCAACACATGAACCAAGCGATGCCAATGGATAATTCCTACAAGTGCAACTTAATACACACATTAGTCCATAAAGATTGTCATTAATTACAAAAACCACACATGGGGGCCCACATGTTCTTTAAATCTCCCCCATTTTGGTAATTGATGACAATCCTTTTAAGAGGGTTTATATAAGGAATATTAAAGAATAAAATGGTACTACCAATATCAAATACTACATAAGTATGTGATATTGGTACCACCACCATATATAGAGCAAACTCCCACTACTAAGAAAATGGCCTTTAGTGGCGCACCTGGAAACATCATCTATATGTATGAGACTTATCTAGCGCACCTGCTACTGCGCCACAGATGTTTGGGCAGGTGCGCTACCCCTGGGATCTTCTGTGGCGCACTACCTAGTGCGCCACTAAGCTTCCATAGTGCGCTTTAGGTGTAGTGCGCCACAGAAGGTAGACCATGTGCGCCACAGATGTATTTTTTGTTTTTTTTTAATTTCCGAGCCAGATTATATACAATATTACAGCAGATATACACACACAGATACAAGATATACAATTATATATATAAATACTCAATATGAAAAACAAGATTGAAACAAATACATATAGATAAGTCTCATACATGAATACATAGTCTAAGTTACATTGTTTCGATCATGTTACAAAGTAGTAGTTGGTGACATGTGAATACATGTGTCGATCGAACAAGTTAGAGCTCGGAAGCTCGCCTAGACATCTAAACTAGCTAGACACAAACGCGGGATAAATAACCAAAGAAGATAAGCATGATCACCGCCGTGACGAAGGTGTAGGTCTTCATCCGGTTCCTTGTCCTAACTCCCGCTAGATAGCGCGTGTATCTAGCTTCCGCCTCCACCGTAGTGTTGTACCCTTTGTAGCTATTGCCGCTGAAACGGTGCACCTGTCTCCGGCAGTCTTCCCAATCATCGTAGACTCCAGGAACCCGTCCCTTGTACACGACGTACCACGTCATCTATAAGTTGACAATAATAGTTAACCGATGATTGAAAAAAACATATATAATTCAAGTCGCATATGAAGATACACTTATAGAAAGTACTCCTAAATCAAAAAGACCAAACTCAAAAAGCATGCCTCATATATAACTAGGTTGTTCGACACAGGAATATGCTACGATGGAACTGTTCGCCAAGTAGGATGCACAACACCTGGACCTGTGCATAGCACAAGGCGAACAATCCCATCGCAGCACATTCACATATACTGTGCCACGACATTTCAATCATCGGCATTATTCTCGAAAAAGGCCAAAGTAACTCAAAAAGCATGCCTCATATATATACATAGGTCGTTGGACACAGGAATATGCTACGATGGAACCGTACGCCAAGTAGGATGCACAACACCTGGACTTGTGCATAGCACAAGGCGTACAATCCCATCGTAGCACATTCACATATATAGTGTGCCACGACATTTCAATCATCAGCACTATTCTCGAAGAAGACCAAAGTAGCTCGAAAAGAATGCCTCATATATAACTAGCTAGGTCGTTGGACACAGGAATATGCTATGACGAAACGGTTAGCCAAGTAGGATGCACAATTCCTGGACTTGTGCATATCACAAGGCTAACTATCCCGTCATAGCACATTCACATATATATTGTGGCACGACATTTCAATCATCGGCATATTCTCGAAAAGACAAAATAACTCGAAAAAGAATGCCTCATATATATACATAGGTCGTTGGACACGAATATGCTACGATGGGCTGTGAGCCAAGTAGGATGCACAAGACCTGGACTTATGCATATCACAAGGCTCACAATCCCATCGTAGCACATTCACATATATAGTGTGCCACGACATTTCAATCATCGGCATTATTCTCGAAAAAGACCAAAGTAGCTCGAAAAGAATGCCTCATATATAACTAGCTAGGTCGTTGGACACAGGAATATGCTATGACGGAACCGTTAGCCAAGTAGGATGCACAATTCCTGGACTTGTGCATATCACAAGGCTAACTATCCCGTCATAGCACATTCACATATATATTGTGCCACGACATTTCAATCATCGGCATATTCTCAAAAAGACAAAATAACTTCGAAAAGAATGCCTCATATATATACATAGGTCGTTGGACACGGGGAATATGCTACGATGGAACGGTGAGCCAAGTAGGATGCACAAGACCTGGACTTGTGCATATCACAAGGCTCACAATCCCATCGTAGCACATTCACATATATAGTGTGCCACGACATTTCAATCATCGGCATTATTCTCGAAAAAAGAGTAAGGAAAAAAGAAGGACCAAATTGAGCAAAGGACCAAAGAGTAAGCAAAAAAACCAAGCATTGATTGATATATAATAATAATAAGCAAAATAAGTAAGCGATGATTCATAAACCTAATAATATAAGTACACTTGTCCACACACACAAGGTCATCTATAGTTTGTAACTACAACTAGGCCAACATGAAGCCTTACGGCTCGGCTTAGGAGCAGGGAGGGCCTTGTCTCGTCATGAACTTCCTATAGTCACCCTGCATCTCTAGGCGATCTTCTATGTCACGGTTATTCGGGATATTTCCTCCGTAGAAGATCCCCCCCCCGAAGTCATGACATCACGAAAGATGATTGCCCCAAACTGCTGCTGGATGCGATACATCTCTTGTCTAATATCCGAATCATTGATCTTGGCCTTTGCTTCGGCCCACTGTTTGAGATGATCGGCGTAGAATTCTGTTGGTCAAGTAGGGCGCCTCATGTGATGGAGTGCGTAGTAGGCTTCCTTCTTACTGTTTTCTGGCTGCTTCACGCAGGGGAACTCCGTTACGTGGTTGAAGACGTGCCTGCCGAACTTGACCTTCGTACGCACGAAGGTGGTGCCTTCCGTCGAGGCAAAGCCAGTGAGAGCATCATCCAGAACTTCCTTGATCTTGTCGTAGTTTTTCTTCTTTTCTAGACTCCCCGAGTCAAAATATGTGGCATGGGAATGCTTCGGCGATAAGGAGATGAGCGTGCGGTGTTCATCTCTGCGCAAAAAATTCAAATGGAATGTGTTGGAAAAAGAATGATGATGATCTAATAAAGCCAATCGACGGTGGCGAGTGAATAACGACTTACTCGGGAAAGTAAGGCACGAGAATGTATTCCTTTGTCTTGTTCGCCATGAGGATTCTTTTTAGGTACGAGGCCACGATACGTCGTTCGGCGGGGGAACCCAAGCAGCCGTCACACATGTAGTAGGGGTCCACTATAGCGATGCCTGGTGTGCTCTCTCTAATGATCTGCATGGTCAGGCTGAGAGAAAACAGACGGACCACGGTATAGTGCAGCGGGTATAGGTGGAACATATTGAAGATGTCGTCGAACCGCAGGAAGAACAGATCCACAGGGGCATTGTCGACGAAGCCCAAGCCTGGTGGCACCTTAACCACGAATACCGGGTGCGAGGGATCTTTCTCCGATAGAAGGCGTCTCTCTATCGTCAGCACGCCGTCATGCACACTCAGCAGTTCCGAACTAGCGAGCTTCCGCAAATTCTTAGGTAGCATGGGCTCACCCGCCACATGAATCCTCCACATAATACCCTCGGGTCTTGGTGGCCCATCCCGAAACCTGATCAGATTCGCAGTTGTTGACGCCACCGGCTGGCTCGAGCTGCTAGATTTTCTTTTCCTGCCCTTTTTTCCTTTTGGAGAGCGGGCAGGCACCGCAATCTGAGCACCGGCCGCCCTATGTAGTGTGTCAGGGCTTAGAATAAAGGGCCGGTTGGTTGTATCAGCTGGCTCTGTAAAGGCGCAAGCTGGAGGCATCTTTTGAGAACCAAACAGAAGCTTGGTGATAGTGGCTTTCTCTGTGGGGCCACCAGCTAGGTCTTCTTCGTTGCCAAACTGAGTGCTGAAGAAGTGATCATTCCAGTCTTCGTCGTCCTCGGCCGGATCCTGCGCCATGTGCATATCATCAACATGATCATCCGACCCACCGCGTGGAGGTGACGGCGAGGGCGGTAAGGGGGCCTTGCCACCGCTTCTCGCTGGCATGATAGGCGGTGCTGTTGTCTGTGGCGTGATGGCCCCCGCCGTCCCCAAACGGATCATGCTCTTTGGCCATAGCAAGAATAAGTCGAAGCAAGTTCTGAGGACAGACGGCTCTTCTTCATCCGCTCCTGGGGGTTGAATGGGAGGTTCCAGGTCGTCGCAGCCCCTTAGCACCCGACTAATTTTAACCCTGTGCACGCTATCTGACATCGGCCTTGAGTGGAACATGCGCTGCAAGGGTTGAACGATGGTACCCTTGGCAACATCCCTCAGCTCGTTGTTCACGTAGCATAAGAGAGTGCAAGGAACATCTGTCTGCGGAAAACATGTACGACGTCATCAGAGATGCCATAAGAGTAATAGATGGCATGAAAGGCGGTAATTAAAGCAATTTGTTTACCGTGATGGCGCCGAGATCGGCTAATGTCGACGCACCGCATACGGTGACGGGCGTGCAAGAGATGGAAGGGCTGCTTGATGGCACGGTGCTGGCCGCAGGTGTATTCTCCCTACCGATGGGTGCTTGGAGCTCCGGTGCTGCCGCGACGATGGCATGGGGGGCACCAACATGTACTCCGGCGCCGCGGTGATGGAAGGGGGAGTCACCAGCACTTGCGGCACCGCGGTGCTAGCGGGCGGAGTCACGAACACGTAGTTCGCCTAATTCGTCGGCGCCGCGTTGTTCGAGTGGTTGCTGACCATGCTTGGAATCGGGCACGGCCCTACTCGACCACCCGCACTCCAGTTCGCTATTGACTCCACCAAGGTAGGCAGGAAGGACGTGAGGGTGATTGCCAGGTTGTCTTGGACGATCTGCGGGATCCGCGCCACTTGTGCCTTATGTTCTTGAACCTCGCGGTTTTCCTCCTCGCTCCTTCCCGAGGCGCCACATGCGTCGGCGGTGGACCAAAATGATCCACCCAATTCTTACCCCGAGGCCGGCCAGACGGCCGATGACGGCAACTTCTTCAGAATCGGCTCTATTTTCTTGGCGGTTCAGCCACCTGTTAAAAGGTTATCCCACCGGGTGGCGCCGTCGACCCACGGAATGAGGAACCACAGGATCCATGACTAGCAACAATTTCCTCCTCTTGCGGAAGAAGTAACGGTGAATCATTTAGATCATCGATTAGATTGCAATCGAGTTGATCCTAATTAGATTATACTTACCACAATTTCCTCGAATTCCTTCACCGCAGATCCGCGGTGAGTTGTTTGGTTTTGGGTCCACATGGTAACGGGCCTGATGAAGTTCGAACCTGCCGGGTTGAATTTAGCAAAGGGTTTTCTATCCCTTGGATCTATACTCTTCGTCCTCCTTATTCCATTTGGCCTCCGCGGTTCGTATCCACCAGATCCGAGATGGTGATGACCTATATTCATTGCCTGCAGCACCTTTCCCGATTACTATTGGCGAGGCTCTTTCATTCACCTCTCCTTGAACTCCGGAAATGATCTTCGGTGATCTGCGGGTCAATCTTCTGGATCTCCTCGAGACTTTTGCCTTCTTTATAGATCTTCTTCTTTATCCGGGTTCTCCGGCTGGCGGGCGGTGCTCATCTTTGTGAGGCGGATTTGTTTACTTCGTTCCCATGATAATTTGTGTTACGATACTTAGCGGGAACTTGTATCTTGCGTGACTTCTCGAAGAGGTGTGCGCAAGTAATATCTTTATGCGGAGATTCTCGGTGTTGATCGAGATGGTTGTCCGGGTGATCGCCGCCACTTGCCCACCGTACCCTTTGACGACAAGGTCGGGCTCCAAAGGAACACCAGTTGGGCTCACTTCGGTAATTTCCTCCCTGACCGTGCCGACCGTGTTCGGGCGCCGGTCCTTTGGCTTCTTCTTCTTCTTGTTAGGAGGGTTGCTACCACTCCCTGTGCCCTCGCCGCCATCAGTGGTTTCATCGTCCGTCGTTCCTTCGGCTTATTCCTCCGCGTCTTCCATCTCACCACCCTCGCTCTCCGAAGGATGGTATTCTTCATCGTCTTCTAGCCGCTGGGCCGCCTCCCAGAATGTCAATTGTTTATTCGGAGGTCTGAGTTCTCCTTCAGCGCTGATGCGCTTAGAACATCCAGCCTCGTCGTTGTCACACATCTTTGCACTAATAAAAAACAAATAATTGGTTAAATGCACGGAAAAATCCGGCATGACCTTTGCTAATTTTCTTAAACTAGGAGTGCCCGATTTCTGCCAAAACGGAAGTTAATCAACATTCCGGCAAAAATCAGGACTCATTTCATACAAGAACCTGCATATATATGGCCAGCATAGCTAGCACACAATAAATGGCCATCATAGCCAGCACAACCAGCACACAATAAATGGCCAACACAGCCAGCACATAATCTGGTCACATAGGATAATCTGGCTAACTATAATGGCTACAAGCTAACTGCTATAATGCTGAATAAGAAGTTTCACATAGGTTTCAGCAAGCATAAAATGGCTAACTATAATGCTGAATAAGAAGTTTCACATAGGATAAACAACAGTTTCAGGTTTGGACTTAGCAGCACATAAGAAGTCCTAAACTGGTGTTCAGGTTTGGACAAGCTACAAAAGCTAACTGCTACAAGCTACAAGCTACAAGCTACCAAAGCTTAAGCAACTGAAACAAAATACAAAATACTAGGAATATGAACTAGTAATTTGCTTAGCTTTAGTGGTCTTAAGGCACCACTAAGAACCACCTAGATTGCAGAAATTTGCACATTGGAACCACCTAGATTGCAGAACCACCTAGTGCTTAGCAATAAAAATCAGTACATTGAGTGATTCATAAAATGCATCATAGTGCTACCGATCTGAACCTTGCTACTCTGAACCTTGCTACTGATCTGAACCTTGCTACTCTGAACCACCTAGTGCTACTGATCTGAACCTTGCTACTCTGAACCTTGCTACTGATCTGAACCCTAAGCTTACTTTGAACCCTTGCTACTCTGAACCCTAAGCTATCTACCAAGCTTACTCTGAACCCTAAGCTATGAACCAAGCTTACTCTTGACCTTGTTAACCAAGCTACACTAAATTTTCTATCAACCATACATCTTGCCAGACTACCACAACATAATGTGAGGCATAAAAGTTCGACAAATGCATCATAGCATAACATACCGCAACTAGAACTACAACAATGACAATCCAACATCAGGACAATATATGAATATTTCAGAGGGGAGCTTTTCCATCAGTTATTTACAACAAATGCATATTGGATAACAAACAGTGTAGACAATAAAGGGAGAAACTGTGTAAGCAAAATAAACACAACAGAGGAAGTAACCAGTGATATGCATATAAGAAAAAATGAGGCCACACGATCAGTGTTTGCCTGTCATTTCTAATAATAGCATGCCAACACTACACCAATAGCATTTAATACAGGAGTACTGGTAATGGTAACAGAACCTGGGAGTTGTGAACCATGAACCCTAGTCTCTGGTAATGGTAACAGAGATGAACCATGAACCCTAACTTCCTTCTAGTTCATACTCCTAGTTCATACTGCTGGAGACAGGGGAGAGAGAGGGACAGAGGGAGAGAGAGGGAGAGACAGGGGAGGGGCGACTCCGGCGTGTCCGAGGCCACCATACAGAGGGAGAGAGAGGGACAGAGGGAGAGCGAGGGAGAGAGAGGGAGAGAGGGAGACTCCAGTGTCCGAGGCCACCATCTAGAGGAGAGAGAGGGACAGGAGGGAGCGAGGAGAGAGAGGGAGAGACAGGGGAGGGTCGACGCTCACCTCTGACGGGCGGACGACGGGCGGACGACGGCGGGCGGACGACGGCGGCCTCCACCTCCTCGAGCGGCGCGAGATCCTCCTCCTCCACAAGCGGCGCGGGCCTCCTCCTCCTCCACGGATCGGCAGCGGCGCGGGCCTCCTCCTCCTCGAGGCCTTGTGTGGCGGTGGCGGATAAACAGCAGGCGGCGGTGGCGGATCGAGAGCTTGGCGGCGGTGGCGGTGTCTGTGAGATGCGAGGAAGAGAGGCGGGTCGGCGTGGCACGCTACGGTTGACTAGTCCAACACATAGGCGTGGCGCACCCTGGCCAAGTGCTACGGATAACCGTAGCGCACTTGGCCAGGGTGCGCTACGCCTATGTGGGTTGGACTACCAGATAAGAGGGCGGCCACCCCACTAGTTAACACTAGTACTCTCTTATCCCACTGGTTCTGCCCCTTATCTCTATTCTAAACTATGAGCACCTAGGTTCGAATCCTGGTGCTCCACTTTTTTATTTTTATTTTAAAAATATTTTTAAATGTTCCAAAAAATGCCCAAAAGTGGTGATATATGCCATACAAGTTTTGTTTTGTTTTTAAAATACTTTTAAATATTCCAAAAATGCCCAAAAGTGGTGATATATGTCATAAAAGTGTTACAAACATGATTCAAAGTATAACTAAATTTCATAATAATTTGTCCATGAATATTACAATCTTTTTCGACCACGCGTTTTACAATATTTTTTGAGCTAGCGTTTTACAATCTTTTTTCCCTTCTTTGTCGCGGTTGAATAATTTAGCCCCGGCACTTTAATGTTTTTTCTTTCGAACGGGCTACCTTTTTTGGATAGGGCTGTCCTTTTTCTTCTTGTGATGTATGTTGCTGCATCGTAGTCGTCGTCATCTTCAATCTTTGGATCGCCGTACTGGTCGAAGTCTTGCTCGTTGGCGACTCCATCTATTCCGATGATGTTGCTTTTTCCTCTCCTCACGACAACACGGCTAGGCTTTGTCGGGTCGGTAATGAAAAAACATTGGTCCACTTTGGTAGCCAGTACCCACGGTTCATTTTTCGCCGCGTTTGCACCGCCTTGGATTTGGCTGCTTCGGGTATAACCATGGTTGTGAAATACGGTCTTCTCTTTCGACGCTCTTTGCCCATCTGACACGGAACATCGGCACCTTTTCTCCACAGTAGTCGAGCTCCCAGATCTCCTCGATTCTTCCGTAGAATCTTTCCTTCATGTTGTCATCGGTGTAGAATTCCGACGTTACGCCTGAGTTCTGATAATCACACTTGTTGTCCTTTTCCTCCGTGTAGAATGTGTAGCCGTTGATATCGTACGCCTGATAGGTCACCAGGTTTTGCATCGGTCCCTGCGACAAGGAGAATATGATCTTTTTCGTGTCAGAAGAATGCGATCGCGGGGGATTATCAAGGAGCGTCTGCCTAAACCAACGCGTGAAATCTGAGTTGTGCTCTTTGATTATTTCTCCCTGCGTCCTCTGTATGCCCGATCCACGTACTTCTTCTCGATTAACCTTTTGTGCTTACATGCCCAAGGATCGACCAGTTCTAAATGCTGTAGCGCGAGGTTTGCTCGATCAAAGTCTGCGCGTCGAAAATCGAAGTCGCATGCAAGATGTCGGCGACCCTCGGTGACCAGATCCGTCGAGCTTGCCAAGGTGCCTATTGACGGGAAGACCGACAGGGTTCTCGATGTCTAGATAATTCGTGCAGAAAGAGATGCACTCTTTGGCCAGAAAGCCCTTGGTGCTTCCATCTGGACGGGACCTGTTGCGAACGTATCCTTTGATGTGTCCGTTCATCCTTTCGAACGCCATCATGCTGCGGAGGAACATCGGCCCGAGTTGTACGATGTCCTGCACGACATGGACCAGCAGATGCACCATAATGTCGAAGAATGCGGGTGGGAAGTAGACCTCAAGCTCACATAGTATCACCACGATCTCCTCCTGTAGCCTTCCGAGCTGATTCACGCCAATCGACTTCCTAGAGATGACGTCGAAAAACTTGCATAGGCCAAATAACGTTTCACGGACGTGCTCGTCCATTATCCCTCTTAGTGCGACCAGAAGTACCTGCGTCATTAGCACGGCACAGTCGTGAGACTTCATGCCACTGAACCTATGCTTCGCCTCGTCTAGGTATCTGCTTATCTTGCCCGCGTAGCCATAAGGAAATTTGACTCCTAGAAGGCACTTGAAAAACTGTTTGATCTCATCCTGGCTTAGAGTGAAGCAAGAAGGAGGGCAGTAATATTCGTTCTTCTTGAACTTTTTACCCTTCCGACGACCTTGTGTCGTCTCCGACTCATGATCATCGTCATCTTCCTGATCATCAGGAGTAGTGCGTCCTCCGTGAAGCTCCTTCCGGATACCCAAGCATATCAGGTCGTGCCTTGCTTTCGGACCATCTTTCGTCCTATCTGGCATGTTGATTATGGTGGCGACCAGACTCTCGCACACGTTTTTTGTGGTATGCATGATGTCGAGGCTATGAGGCGTGCGGAGAAACTTTTTCCAGTATGGCAACTCCCAGAAAACAGACCTTGTTTTCCATACCTTCATCAGCGGCTTGTCTTGTTGCTGCCTCTTTTGCTTCTTTCCAGGCTTAGGACAATCTTTCCAGTTTTCAGCAACTCTTCCACTTCTTCGCTGCTCCTCGCTCGGATTCCTCGGGTCTCGATTTGCCATCGAACAGGTCTCCACGTTTTCTCCATGGATCATTCTTGTCGAGCCACCTCCGTGCGCCATGAACACGATTTTCGATGACCTGGATCTTTCTCTAGTTGGAGATAGCTTGTGTTATCCATGCACCTAACGCATCGCGAAATCCTTGGATAACCTGCCCGAGATATACATAACCTGGATAGTCTTGCACCGTAGTGACCAACGCTGCTATCATAGTGAAATAATCTTGTGCGACGGCGTCGTAAGTATTGGCTCCAGATTCCCATAACGTGGCTAGCTCCTCTTTCAACAGCCCGAGATATAGATTGATGTCGGTACCAGGTTGTTTTGACCCTTGAATTAGCATACTCATTTGTATGTACTTCTTCTTCATGCACAACCATGGAGGGAGGTTGTACATCCATACAAACACGGGCCAAGTGTTGTGCGTGCTGCTCTGGCTACCGAACGGATTGAGTCCATCGGTGCTCGCACCAAGCCTGATGTTCCTCGAATCTCCACCGAATTCTGGGAATTCGAGGTCCAATGCTTTCCACTGGCTAGCATCTGAAGCGTGCGTCAGCAGCTCATCCTTTTCGGGGTCATCATCATCTCCTGGCTTCTTCCTTTCCGCATGCCATCGCATGAGCTTCGCTTCCTTAGGGTCCGCAAAATAGCGCTGTAGACGAGGAGTGATAGGAAAGTACCATACCACTTTTCGAGGTGCTTTCTTCCCTTTCTTGTATCGACTCACGCCGCACACCGGACATGTGGTTTTCTCCGCGTCCTCGCCCCAATAAATGATGCAATCGTTGATGCATACGTGATATCTAACGTGCGGTAGATCGAGAGGACAGACGATTTTCTTGGCATCCTCGATACTAGTTGGACATGTGTTCCCCTCCGGGAGACGATTGTGCCAGAATGCCATCATATCGTCGAAGCTTGTGTCGCTCAATTTGTGTTTTGCCTTCATCTCCATAGCCTTGAGCGTTACATTCAACCGGGTATCATCGGTCCTGCATCCTTCATACAATGGAGTAACCGCGTCTTTCTCAAGTTGCGCAAGCTTGGCTTTCTCTCTAGCGGCAGCCCTGGCGTTACTCATCTGCTTGAGAAGCAGCTCTTGCACATAAGGGTCCCGCACCCAGCCTGACGTTGTTCCATCGTCTGCGCTCCTCCGACATCTAGATCATCATCATCCCGATGCGCTTCCTCACCTTCACCATCTCCAGGAGACTCTTCATCATCTCGCCGTTCGCCGTGATGATGATCATCGCCATGTTGGCCACCTTCACCGTCTCCATCGTCGTCGCCATCGCTTATCCAACGAGTGTATCCATCCATGAAAATATGGCGGAGCAGTGCGCTGCAGATTCCGGAATCTGGGTCGATCACCGATTGAGTTTGCATCTTCTGCACGGACATCTTATATCTGTCTTGTTATTTCGTATCATGTAGGCCGTCGCACATTTCAAAAATCTAGCCACAATGCCTTCGCTCATTATGCAGACCATTTTTGCCTGCACGGTGTACACGGTACAATTTTGAAGTATATTAGAACCACATAATGAATGCATGCATGCAATGGTCGATAGAAAATTTCGGCATGACCTATCCTAAAATTAGGACCTTTGCGAAATGCCAAAGTCTTGCCAAAATGGAAATGAATCAACATTTTGGCAAAACAAATGGCAACTTGTTCACATACAAACACAAGAGAGAGAGACCGATCCATACACACATGAACATATCATTATCCTCTCCATACACACATGCATGAGCATCATCGATACTCTCCATATACACACACATGACCATCCTCTCCACATACACACATCATGAGCATCGATCATCTACATACATATGAGCACATCATCCATATACACATGAACACATCCTTACATGGACAACTTACCGAGATGAGAGACCGATCGCGAGAAAGATGGAAAGGAGAGGTGCGCGCATCGACCGAGAAGGAGATGAGAGACCGGAGACCTCCTCTATTACTTATGTAACATCCAAAGCAAGTTTTACATGCTAAAAATGGTGAATGGGTGGAGAAATTGAGGTGGGAAGGAGAAGATCCCGACTAGATCTAAGGAGGAAGAAGAAGGGGAAAGTGAAGTGTGGGGTGGTGGATGTGGTCACACATGTGCACATAAAGTGTTGTCCTAAAAAAACGACACATCCGTGGCGTACACGGACCTAGTGCGCCACAGGGAGTAGAAACAACCGTGGCGCACTATGCCATGTGCGCCACAGATGTTCCTACTCCCTGTGGCGCACTAGGCCGAGTGCGCCACAGATGTTTGTACGTTCACAGCGGAGGGGCATGCACTTGGCGTGGCGCCCCCATGTGCGCCACGGTTGACACTAACAACCATGGGCGCACATGACTATAGTCTTCTGAGATGTTTGGCGTGCCCTGGCCTGCCACACACATCTATGGCACACTATAGTCATGCGCCACGGTTGTTCTAGTTACTAGTAGGCCTTGCATCGCCTTGGTGAGCCACGCCTGTTTTAGCCGTGGGGCACTTCAACCATGTGAGCCACGGATGTGCTGATTACCTATAGCCGTTTTCCTAGTAGTGTCCCCCACAATCTATGCATGTGTGATGAACTCGAATTTCATTGCATATATTGCCAATCATTATCATTGGTGGAGTTTCCTCTATATATACCGCATTCTAAGCAACAACAAAGATGCAAGAGCATGACAGGAAAATGCACAAGAACAAACTCAATGCATCAACCAACTTCCCTTAAACCCTCTAAAACTTCTCCCCCATTGGCATCGATTGCCGAAATGGGTGAGAAGTTCTAGAAGGCAAATATAGTAATAATTCCTCCAAAGGTGTGCCTTCGCACATATCTAATGATGAATACTTGGGAGGGGGTAGAACTATATCGAGGACCCAAAGATTGCCAAAATAAAGTCAAACGATGCAAGCAATTACAAGGTCCGATAAATCAATTGAAAACAACAAATGAGTCCAAATGTAAAAACAAGATGTTATGATATGAGCAAAAGAGTGCTTTAAATAACAAATAGAGAAGCTCCCCAAGATTTGTGCATGGTTCAAGATGAATGCATTAGAATACATGTTGCACAAATATGGAATCCTCGCTCCCCCATAATCATTTAAAACACAACAAATGAAAAAGAAGACAAATTAGCATTATTAAGTGAATTAGATGAGCTCCCCAAAGATAATGCACCAATTATGATAATTGCATTTGGGATTAAGGTGCATAATCATGGAATCCTCACTCATCCAAATTCATTTAACAATACAAGGCATGAGAGAACACATATGAGTGTCCTAAGATGCAAACAAGAGGAACAATCACTCATAGGCAAATAAATTTGGAAGCCACCGAAAAACTCAAAAGGAATAAAAGGTGGTATCCAAGGAATAAAATCTCAACTAAAGTTATCTTCTCATATGTGTATATGTTTCTAAGTGGATAACATCACAAAGACATAGGCCCATAAAGAAACAAGCACACACATAGAAGATATACAATAAATCACATAAAAGGCTAAAATGAAGTCATAACATATATCAATAAGATTTTTGCTTCAAAGCATGGCCAAAGGCACAAATATATCTTACTATACATTAATGAACTTCAAACACCAACACACTACATATATTACAGCTATCACCAAGGGAAAAGGAGAAAGTTGGCATATATGAAGAAAGGCAACAAGTATCACAAGAAAAAATCAACTAGCAAAATCTTACTATTGCACATGAGAGAAGTTGAAGAAAAGATAGGCAATAAAATTGCTAGATTGACATATTTTTGGGATTGGTGGATCATATGCATGATTTTGTATAGTCCCAATTATATGTACTCATCTCAAATTATACACATTTACAATAGAGAGTTCTTTTAATACCATGGCTAGAGATATAACAATAAATATAATAACAAAAATTCATGCCAAGATGCAACCTACAAAAGGTTGGAAGCAAGATAAATATGCATGAGAAAGAGATATTTGTTACCGAGATATAATTGGTAGGATGTAGAGGATATGAATTCATTGATCATCCTATAGCTTGCCTCCAATTTTCATTAATACACCACTTCTTTAAGATTTGAGAGACATGCATCCAATATATCTCCAATGTACCTAAAACACATTTAAGTACAAAATGGTCCCAAACTTATTTGGTATAAAGTAGTTAGTGCAACTACAATACATAGGAGATACTCCACATAAATATGTGCATATTGATATGAAATTGAATTTCATGCACAACTTAGCCGATGGGATTTGGTGGAGTTTCCCCTATATATTGGATCAAAGAAAGCAAGCATGCCATAATATAGATATGTAGTAAATATGCATGCACAAGGCTTTCAAGAACCAAAAATGAGATATAATTTGAACAAAAATGCCAAGTAAACCGAGATGGCACACACAAGAGTGTGACAAGACAAGCGGTGTCCAAATTGTATCAAAGAACCAATTCAACACATGAAAGATCACAAATTAAACAAATGAACTAGGAAAAAGCCAAAGAGCAAAAGATATATAAAAATAAAAATACTCAAGGATTTATCTCATTCTAAAATGGTCAAATCATGAAACAAGGAATGAGACAAAACCAACTCCCAAAAAGAGCAAGGTTCCAACAAGAAACCAAACTCCCCAAACTTCTCATGATGGTACAAAATACCAAAACGAAAAGATTGACATTCCAAGCACATAAAACCCGATATGGATCAAACAAAGAAGCAAAAATATGAGTGTTCTAAATAATATAGGAGAGCTCCCCCATGGATAGTGCATTATGTAGGATTTTCCTTTTGAATGCAAAATGCACACAAATGGGATCATCACTAGTACCTACAATAAGTAAAACACAAGAGGATATCAATAAAATAAGAAGATTCATAAGAGGCAAGGAAGGCATGGGAGCACATGTCACATCCCAAGATTTTCCAAATCTTGTAATGTAAAAAATAAATGAATAAAATAAAACTTTGTTGATTTTCAGGGTGAGAAGAAACTTTTTGAATTCCAATAGGAACCTTCAAACCAATTTTGAACAAAAATCCTAAAGGGATTTAAAAAGATAAATAAACAATAAAGTTAAAATATTTGGAAATATTATTTTGAATCTTTTAATAAAAAGTTTTGGCTTTCAAATGAAAAGGAAGTATTTTAAATAAGGAATATTTTATAAACCAAATTAAAACTTGGCCAAGCCTTTGAAATAAAATATTTCTATTTGATAAAAAATGGTAAAAATTTATTAAAATAAAATAATAAGGGTTTAATATCCAGGTTTATTAAAAATAAAGGTTTTACTATTTTAATCAAACATCAAAACTTATTTATTTTAAACAAGTTTTCCAAGAATTCTTTATTTTCAAATATAACCTACTGACTTGGTTTTGTAAATATTTAGATTTCAAATGGAGATTTTAATTAAATTAAAACTCATTTGATTTAATAACTAATGTCCATTGTATTTAATTATAAATGGACTCTAAAATAAAAATATTATTTTATTTTGAATTGGTTTATGTTGTTAAACAGAACCAAATTGGCTGGCTGACAGGTCCCTTTATATAGGGTCAGGGCGACGGTTACACTGACTTGGCTGGCTGACAGGTCCCACAGGCTGGCCCCAGCTGGCTGGTCATCTACAGAATCTCGCCTTCCCGACTTCTGCTGCAGTGCCATGCCCCCTGGCCAGCACGGGTACAGTAGAAGCCGCCCCGGCCAACATGGGCAGTGAGGAATATCCCCCGGCCGATAAGGGTATGCTATCAGCTGCCTCTGTGGTTTCCGGCGTCCGTGCCGCTGCCTCCTTCCTTTACGTCTCATAAGTAGCTTGCTAGGGCATGGCGCGTACACGCGGCGCATGTCGCCCTAGATCCTCCGTCTTCTGGCCTCGCTCTATCCGGCTGGGATGTCTCAGCCAGACCAACACCTTGGTAACCCTTCCTCGTCCGGCTGATCTGTCTGTCGGCTCGTCATGATCATGATTTCTTATGAGCTCCATCTTAGGTTTTACATCCGGCTGACCTCTATCAGTCGACCAACAGTGACATTGCCTTTATTCTTATCCGGCTAGCCTACCCGGAGGTAATCCCCCCGACATGAGCAATCCTTTCACTCCACCAGCGACATAAGGGAGGTCCAGGTCCACCCAACGGACCCCAAGAAAATGGTCCTCATATCAACCAATCTGAGTTCTACATATATAGGAATTTGTGCTCATCGAATTCCTCCGTGGGCACGGGAGATCTTCGTCTGGTGTCCAGCCGACATTTCAGGTGTTTTCAGAGAATTTGCCGATCACACATTCAATGTGTGTCTGGATGCTAAACCTGTTAAACACTCTTTTGGGACTTACCTCACATGAAGAGTCATCTTTAATGCCACCGCAATAGCGAGGTAATATATATTTTCCTGAGTTTTATGTTTTGGGTTTAAATATAGTTTCAATTTATTTGTATTGCTATTATAAATATATGAGGTTGACTTTACTTGCCCCTTTTCATGTATGCAAGTGTGATATAGCCTTGTTTAGTTGTTTTATTTAGTTATTGGGTGCTTCTTTCTCAGATTATTTTTCAAAAGCCCATGCGTGGCCACAAATTAATGCGTACTACGGAGAGTAAGAATTCGATCACCTCCGTTCCAAAAATAGCCTAAAATGAGTGAGGGCTTCGGTTCCCTGAGGTTGGTTGGCAATATGCAACCTACTCAGTCTATTTTTTTGCGAATAACCTACTTAGTCTATTTTATATTACTCTGCATATTAGTTTGGATCAAGGTCAATGTATTTGTAATCTTTGACCAAGTATACGTATTAAAGTTTTAACATCTACAATACCAATGTATATAAAATGGGAGCGTGTTTCAATATGATTGTAATAATATTAATTTATCATTTTAGATGTTGGTATTTTTATATATAATTGGCGAAAGTTTGCAAAACTTGTCTTTGACCAAACCTGATATATATATGCATGAAGGGATTATTTTCTTCTGAGTACACGATATCATGAATCCCGATCGATTTATGATCATTCATTTGATCCCTATATTCAAGATATTTTTTTATTTTCCAAAACTCTTGGTATGTAAAAAATCATAATAAAGTTGGAGTTCAAATACAGATATATTTCCATGAATTCCTAACAACCTATAGTCCTAATGGATGGGCGTGGCAACATACGTCATCATGATCTAGTTATCTATCTATACCTACTAAAAAAGTACAAAGTGTTTCTCATGAGTTCTGCATTTTTTACTGCTTTTTTACTGCTTTATCCCTGCAATTTTGAAAATATTACCCACCATACCATCCATAATTGAGGTAACAATTCGTTCTTTATTCAAGCGAGGTAACAATTAGCTCTTTTTTTTGTCGAGCCATTTCCTTCGTTCGACAAATAACATGGAAATTTAACCGCCACCGTTTCCCCCTAGGTAAAACCTAGGATTTCTTTCCTTCGGTGGCAAAAAACCACCAAGCGTTTCCCTGCCCTGATTGTGATGGGAATGGAGAGCGGTGAAGCCAGCGGCTCTAGGAAGGATCCGGTGGAGAAGTTGCTAAGTTGTCTCAACTTGCAGGATGGGATGGTGGTTTCGAATGGGAAAAGGAAGTGGGAAACCCTCCAGAGAGGGGCGAAGTGGCTAGCAATCTCCAAAGTCCATACTACACAGGGTTTAGCCGAACGTCGATCGTGTACTTCAAGAGCTACATCTATAGCGGCTTGCGAACAGTGTTCATGGGGCTCCCCTTCCTTGCTCCCAGAGGTGGCGCCGGGCGTCTGTCTGCGGCTGAGCCAAGACTACAGCATCAACGAGCTCACCACGCGGCGGGCAAGTTTTCCCTCGCGATCTTCGGCCGAAACGATGGCCTGTTTGGACGCATGAGTTGCGTCTGCTCAATCTCCAAGATGGAGGTTTCTTCTCGAGCTCAGCAATGGCGTTCTGCACTCTCTCGGCACCAAGTGGTTTGTCCCCGACGGCGGAAGGGTGGCCGGAGCTAGAGTCTCGTCGTCGGTGGAGGAGGACAGGGGCTTAATTGCTTTTCTATTTCTTTTTCTAGGGTTCTCTTTGTAAAAATGCAGGCCTATGATTTGTGTAAGGGCCTGTATCCACCACTTTGATAATGAAAGTTGCGCCGGGGTCCTTCCAGACCTCTCTACTGTGCAAAAAAAAAAACAGGGTTTAGCCCTAGTAATTTTCTACACCTAAATAGGAGACCCCACTACCTGACCTTCACGTGCGTCCACGTCACTCCTTTTTACCCGCGTTGTCTCTGATCGCGGGGCTGGGCGTTGATTCTTGGTATTGGTCATATTGCACCAACCAGACCACATGTAGCTTATTATTTCATATCACGTACCGCCAATTGCTCAGGATGCTCGTGAATCCAAAGAATCGGCGCATTGTTAGTTTTGGTTGAGAAATCTTTGCAGTGCATAGAACATTTTCTCTTTTTTCTGATAAAGGAAATAATTGATATCAAGAAGATACCACATCTATCCAGCCTCTACAACAACGAGATACCAAGAATTAGTCGAGACATCAAAGATGCATACAACAAAAACAAAAGATAAAAAATGTGACGGCTAGATTTTGTGGCCAGCTATGCAATCCCGACGACAGCCAGATCCACAGACAACGTTTTTTTTTTTTGGCTTGGATCAGGAAGAACCACCCGGCAAACATGAGACACAAAAATAACAAGCGGATATACCGCGCCTCCGCTGTCGGACGGCCTCCTCCCCGCGACGGCGATGGACGGGGAGGTGAGAAAGGGGTTCCTAAGATCGCCACGACATCGTCTTTGGAGTTACCCTAAGCGACCCCTAAGACATATAATTATTTTTTCTCTTTTAAAACCTTGTGAACATATTTTTTGAAATCTATGATTGTTTCGTCTCGGTATCTTTTGCTTCACTTCTTCCCACCTTACGCAAAGTGTTATGTTTATTCTTTTTTTATCGGGAAACCCCTCACTCATTTTTTTTGAACGGAAAGAGGGTGCAGACGCACCCGCCCCTCACTCATTTGATTTGAACTTTCATCCAGAACTGTGTCAACACTCAAGAAGTATTACTTTCTTCTTGTTAAGAGCATTCTGTTCTGTTGCCACTATAAGTTCATGCTTGTGTCAATAAATGTCCATCCTCGTGTCAAGAAATGTTTCATCTAATAAAATATGTAAGTTTGTTTTCACTTTATTTTTTTGTGTTAGCAAGCTTGAAATCTAAAAACCAGTACAAGAAACAAGTGAACGTACATTTTTCAACTGGCAAGGTTGTTTTTTTTTTGGAATAACAAGGGATTTATTTTTTTGTTCTCTGGGGCGTGAACAGAGACATGCTAGTACTAATAAAGGCTTGGAAAAGTAGCTATACTCTCTCTCTCCGGTATATTAATGGTGTCACCTGTGTCTAGATACGAATGTATTAAATCTAAATACTTAACTAAATTCATATTCCACACAAAAAACTAAATTTATATGAATTTAGATAAAGTTGTGCAATTAATATAGACCGAAGGAAGTAAAAAAAAGCACGCGATGGTACTGTTTCGGCCTGGAGCTAGAAGGGCCTAGAGGATGGTGTGGTCCTGAGGTTCGGTGGCTTCTTGCGCACGGCCCAAGGCCTAATTGATGGCACCAAGGATCACATCCAAACTAATCACGGTTTTTTTTGCTACTGTATAAAAAAAGAAAGAGCCACGATGCAGTTTTGCCCATTAAGCTCCGGGCAACACGGGCGCTGGATCCGCCGGTGCCGGTGAGCCACTCCCTCCCATCTTCTCCCCCACGAATATTGCTTCATACATCGTCATCCCTCAAGCGCTAGACAACTTGGACGGCCAAGCCAGCCGTCATATATATCTTGGTCCTTCGTCGATGATACCCATAATCATGTTTTTCGCAGCTGCTATTCATTGGTACATACGTTTCCATCTGTTGCTATTTCTTGATTTTTCTGTTTGCCTAATCCAAATCTGACCAACATCCCTGTAAGTCACACCGTACTTGATTGCCAAAGCCCAACCCTTTGTGATCTTATTCTTATCCAGACGCCGTCTGCAATTGATTCATTGATTGATCGTGTTCAGATTTTCGGCATGAGATTTTGGCCTAGCTCGGAACTCGATTTTTGTTGCATAATCAGCCGAGAACCTCATAATTTGTTAATTGCGCAATTGATTCATTGGCTTATTCTTTCTGCAGGGGGCATGTGCTGATGCTAATGTCTCAATCAAGCATGTTTACGTACTGACATGTTCATGTAATATAAAAGAGATGAGATCTGTTTGTTTTGTTGTGTCTTCTGTTTCACCTTACCGGTGTTAAGCTATGCCTTTGCCTTGCTTCTAATAGTCATTGTGTTGCTCATATTCAGGTGCAGCTTCTGTCAGCTATCTACCGGTCCGTACGTCTACTGACCAATTCACCATCTTGGACGATTCTACCAACAACTACTGGCCTGGCCGCCTTGTCATTTATTATTATTCATGGTGTTTGCTCATCTATGTAATTTTCTTAAGAAAAACGTTTATTATGGTTCGCTTTCAGCGTATCTGAATCGATGGACATGAGATTGTATCTAAAAAAACAATGAGAAGGTGATGCGCAAAAATAAGAACACATACTTTTGTATTAAAGAAAACTCAGAGGTACATCTTTGGGAACACGTCCTACCTGTCCATATGTTGCTTACACCAGATTTCAGCATATTTTCTATACCAAATTGGTATAAATCAAACTCATTGCTCTACATCAATGCCGGGTGTTTTTGATTTTTTTCCAAGTCTTTCTATATAGCTTCCTAAGCCTTGATTTTGACCACACTATATCCAAAGATTTACACTATTTATACCTTTCTAGTTATCTTACATATGATCTTTTAACATTCATATTGTCCAATTATATTTTTTCTAAAATGACCCGCTGCAACTGGCGAGGTCTGCATTGCGGCAGAATTGGCAACAAACACTTTATTCGCTTAAATGGGTTACATAAAACAAAAATAGGACCCAATGTTTATCCAGAGGCAATGATTCCAAAGTTTGGAGAATATATATGATATTTTGTACTCTAAGTAAAGGATATTATTTTTCGTCGTGTATGTATTCCTGTGATAAAGATTTATTAACAAAAATTGACACGATAAATACTACTACCTAGGCCTACCTAAAACGTCATATATTTTAAAACAGTGGCAGTGATTTTTTTTAATTGGAGAAGTGCCGAAGCAGACGAAGTTAAACAAATTATGTTGTGATATTGCCAATAATTCTTCCATACGAAATAACGGCTATGACTATATTGATGATAAATATTTATGTGGTAAAATTAGATTTACATACTTCCATTTCCAATGATAGAGACTAAGTGAGGTCCTCGACCCCTCGTTTCCATTTCTCGCGGCCTAGCACCATGTGGAGATTTTTGGTTTGTAATGGTCATCACGAATTGAGACTAACACAAATTAGCAGACCTTTTCCCTGCAAATAGAACACAAATAAATTACCAGACTCTTTATATAATGCAACTACGTCCGATGCATGAAGCAGTTTCTAAGTAAGAAGTATGATTGTGATACCTGTCCTTGTACATTAAGTTAGACACGTTCTTAAGAGTATGCTGTGAACTCGAAGATGTGTTCAGCTATGCATATATATACTGTCAATTGCAGGTAGAAATTGGACACGAATAGGCAAATGTCTTCCTTCTTGAAGGTGTTGTTTGGCACTGGGTGATTTGGTGTGCTAGGAGCATGGTGGAACAATTTTGGAGGGTGCAGCGGTGGCGGGTTACCCTCTCGCCGACTCGCCGTTTCTTTCAGTCCTTTTCTTTTTGGGCGTGTCTTTGTTGTTGCCCCGGCACTCTTGTTCGTCTAAACTCTTGTATTGTGTGGTTGCTTTATTATAAAGCGGGACGAAAGCCTATTTTAAGGAGAGATACTCAATTCATTGAACGGATAAAAGATTGGTCCAGTTTATGAGAAAAACCGTATCCAAAAACCATACAGGTGATGCCTCTCGGCTGACAACACACACACACAAAAGCACAAAACAAAGGCTTTCCTTGTCTAACCTAGAAGGGAAGGCCAGAGGTCCAGGACACAGAGCCACTAGACCACTTTACAATAGAAGCAAAATAGCTCGAAGATGTTAGAATATATAACCATAGTGTATTTGTATAGATATATGGTTGTATATGTGTAGTCTATGTATAACTGTCCGTGTATTGTACAGTACTGACTCTAGTCTTGTAAGTCTATATAATGAGCAATACCACAATGTGTGGTTTCCCCTATCTTACATGGTATCAGACGCAAAACCCTAAACCCTAGACCTGCACCGACCCCCCTCCTTCCGCCACCGCCGAAGCCACCACCGCACGCCGTCCCCACCCGCGCACCCCTCCGATGTCTCTCTCAGATGGAGATCAGGTCTCCAAGGCCCTCGTTGCGGCCAAGGGGACCGAGGACGCACCCGACGCCGAGAAGATCGCTGCCGCCAAAAAGGACGCCACGGCCGAGAAGGCCAAGCTCGCCCTCCTCTTCGCCGCCCACGCATCTGGCTCCGGGTCAAGCGCGGGGTCTTTCTCCCTGACCTCGCTGCACGCCCAGGCCGTCGGTCTATCCTCCATCAAGGGGCACGTCCCCGTCGAGCTCGCGCTTGACACCAGCGTCCATTGTCAGTGGCGCACCTTCTTCCGTGCCGCGTGCTGCAAGTACGCCCTACTGGATCACCTCGACGACGACGCCCCTGCTGAAGGGAATATGCCCTGAGAGGCAATAATAAAGTGTTAATTATGTGTATTCCAAGTATATGATAGATGTTTATTTTGCATGCTATAATTGTATTAATACGGAAACGTTAATACATGTGTGTTTAATAAACAAACAGAAAGTTCCTAGTTATGCCTCTCTCATAAACTAGCTCGTTGATTAACAAGATGATCAAGGTTTCCTGATCATGGACATTGGATGTTGTTAATAACGAGATCACAACATTAGCGTAATGATGTGATGAACATTCATCCAAAGTATAGCATTACGATCAAAGTCATTGAGTTTATATTGCTATAACAACTTACGAAGTGATCCTAATCCTTAGACCATGAGATCATGTCAATCACTAACACCGGAAGAGTTTCTTGATAACATCAAACGTCACACCATAACAGGGTGATTATAAAGATGGATTCAGAACTAATAAAGTGTTATGTTGAGGCTCATGGATCGAGAGTGGAATTTGTTCATCCCGATGACGGATAGATATACTCTGGGCCCTCTCGGTGATATCACATTGATTAGCTTGCAAGCAAGTGATTTGATCACTAGAATGTTATATCACGGGAACGAGAAAAGAGTGCATGTCGATGCTAGATCAAACTAGGTATGGAGATACCGATGATCGAATCTCGGACATGTAATATATCGTGAAACAAAGGTATTAAGATACTAGCGTAAAAGGTTCCGACGATCACAAGAAAGTCATCGTTGAATGTGTGGGAGTCAGTATGGGTCTCAGATCCGCTTCGATTATTGATCCGAGAGGGGTCTCGATCATGTCCGCATTATTCACGAACCGTAGGGTGACACACTTAAGAGACACCGACATCCAACTGGAGCAAAAGTTTCATGCCGAAAGAATGAACAAGCGCAGGAATTTATTTCACTAGATACCGAAACGGGTTTTCGGGTGAAATTGCATAAAGTGGTTATGCATGTGAAATGGAATTCTAGCAAGGGATTATTTGTGCATGTTTGTCATTAAAGTAATTGACAAAATTCTGAATAAAATAAAAGAGTTTTATTTAATGAGAGTTTGCATTAAATTTGGTGGAAATTTAATGGGAATTTGAGTGGAGGAAATTTAAAGGGCATTTTGTGAGTGGAGTGTCCACCCACATGAATGAAGGAGGGGAGGGGGCTGCCCCCCATGGCCGGTGGCCACCCCTTGGGTGCCCCCCTCCTCCTATAAAAGGATCCCCCCTCCTCACTTGTCTCTCACACCTCCTCGTGAAGGATCTCTCTCCCCCTCTAGAATTTATGCCCCATGGTCTCAGACTAGCGAGATACATGTTCCCGGTGGCTATTCGGCAAGAAAGAGTTGTGCTTCCGCTGCATCGCTGGAGCGAGGAGGCGGAGGTTGCTCGGTGCCTCGAACGTGTGTGCGAGCACGGATGCGCTGCTGATTTGCGGCGCTAGGACTTCCTCTCGATCTTGAGATCGGCAAGAGATCGTCTACATCAACCACGAGTTGAACTCGTTAAGCTTTGTCGGTCTTCAAGGGTATGTTCTCTACGGATATACATCCACCCGTTGTTTGTATCTAGTAGATAGATCTTGGTATGTAGTTCCCATCGTAGGAAAAGTTTTGTTTTCTATGCTGCGAACCCTACAGTCGTATCAGAGCCGGATCTATGCGTAGATACTTTACACGGGTAGTACACATATGAGTATGTGGGCGATGATGATCATGTTGTTTCTCCTTTATTGTAATTTTGGATATTGGTGGCATAGTGGGATGAAGCGGCCCGGACAAACTTTACATGTCCTCGCACATGAGACCTGTTCCATGCTTGACATGCAACTAGTTTGCATAAGTGGCTAGCGGGTGTCTGTCTCTCCTACTATAGTCAATATCTATTTTGCAAGCGAGTTGTCAACAATTTGATTATCCTCGTTGTGGTTCATGTTCGTAGGTAAGAACGGTTCTATCTCGAAAGCCCTAAGCCATGTAAAACTTGCAATGGATAAATTAGAGGCGTCTAGTTTAGATTGTTCTTTGGGCTAGTGTTATGATATGGTAGTGTTGTAAGTAGAAGTATGAGATGATACTCTTACAACACACATAGCGTGTAAACTCCATAGACCTTGGATTTACACATATAGGTATGATAGTGATCATACCACGATGCACATGATAGAGATCATCTGCGGGAACCATATCATTTCACTAATAAACATATGATGTTTGATAGCATCTTATATTGCTTGTTTAGCGCTTTGTTAGCATAATAAGATGATCCCTCATTTAAATATCAAGATAAGAATGTGTTCTTCCTTTAGTATGCACCGATTATGTTTTCGTCGCTCCAAGACATCACGTGATGATCGGGTGTTCTTGGATCCACGACCATATTTCGGGTGTAAAAGCGATTACACCTTGAATACTAAGGTTCTAACTTGGCGAGCCTAGCATGTACAGACATGGCCTTGGAACACGGACCGAAAGGTTAAGCATGAGTCATATAGTTGATATGATGCCCATTTGATGCTCGCCTTTGAAGCTATACCGACTCACGTGATGATCGGACTTGGTATAGTGGATTTGGTTCATGTAATCACCAAAAAGGCACGAGGGATGTCGTTTTTGAGTGGGAGTTCATTCGTAATATGGATTAGTTGAACTCAATATATCATACACTTAGTCTAAACTTTACAAATTCTGTTGTAGATGGCACCACCTGCTTTTAATTTCAATGTGTTCATGGAGAAAGAGAAACTAGCAATGAACGGTAGCAACTTTACCGAATGGGCCATGAATTTGAGGATTCTCCTCTCTGCTGCACAAAAGCAATATGTGCTAGAAGTGCCGTTAGGCCCCCCACCTTTTGATGATGCCCCTGACGAGGAGAAGAATGTCTATCAGACTCGTCAGGAGGACCACAACTTAGTTCATTGCGGCATATTGTATGGGCTAGAGCCGGAACTTCGAAAGCGTTTCGAAAACGGCAATGCATTTGATACAATGGGTGAGTTGAAAATGATTTTCGACACACATGCTGCTGTAGAGAGCTACAATGCTTCAGAAAAGTTCTTTAGCTGCACGATGGAAGAGCACAGCTCCGTTAGTGAGCATGTACTCAAGATGTCGGGTTACGCCGATAAGCTTGTGTCCTTGGGAATATCGATTCCCATTGACTTAGGCATCCATCGTGTTGCGGTCTACGCCACCTAGCTATAAGAGCATCGTGATGAACTATAACATGCAAGGCATGAAGAAGTCTCTCCCCGAGCTTCTGTCAATGCTTAAAACTGCAGAAGTGGAGATCAAAAAGGAACATCAAGTGTTGATGATCAATAGGAACACTAGTTTCAAGAAAGACAAGAAGGGAAAACGGAAGGGAAGTAAGGGCGGCAAGTCTATTGCCGTGCCTGAAAAGAAACCCCGAGTTGGACCTAAGTCTGATTCTGAGTGCTACTATTGTAAGGGGTAGCCCTTTGGGCGAAGCGCCCCAAGTATCTGGCGACAAGAAGGCCGGCAAGGCAAAAAAAGGTATATATGATATACATGTTATTGATGTGTACTTGACTAGTACTCGCAGTAGAACATGGGTATTTGATACTGGATCGGTTGCTAATATATGTAACTCGAATCAGGGGCTGCGGAACAAGCGACCGCTAGCAAGGGTGAGGTCAAGATGCGTGTCGACAATGGATCAAGCGTTGATGTGATCGCCGTCGACGCTTCCTCTCCACTTGCCGTCGGGATTAGTTATAAACTTGAATAAATGTTATCGGTGGTGCACTGAGCATGAACATTGTATCTGGATCATGTTTGATGCGAAGTGGTTATTCATTTAAATCCGAGAACAATGGTTGTTCCATTTATATGAATGAAATCTTTTATGGTCATGCACCGATGATGAATGGTTTATTTCTATTAGATCTCGATGATAATATTACACATATTCATAATGTTGATGCTAAAAGGATTAAACTAAATGATGATATATCCGCATATATGTGGCACTGCCGTCTAGGTCATATTGGCGTTAAACGCATGAAGAAGCTCCATTCGGATGGACTTTTGGAATCACTTGATTTTGAATCATTTGATACATGTGAGCCATGCCTTATGGGCAAGATGACTAGAACGCCGTTTTCCGGTTCAATGGAACGGGCGACAGATTTATTGGAAATCATACATTCTGATGTATGTGGTCCAATGAGTGTGTCGGCGCGAGGTGAATATCGTTATTTTGTTACTTTCACGGATGATTTGAGTTATATGGTTATATCTACTTGATGAAACACAAGTCTGAAACCTTTGAAAAGTTCAAGGAATTTCAGAATGAAGTGGAAAATCATCGTAATAGAAAGATCAAATTTCTACGGTCCGACCGTGGAGGTGAGTATCTAAGTTACGAGTTTAGCACTCACATGAAAGAGTGTGGAATTGTTTCACAACTCACACCTGCCGGAACACCACAGAGAAATGGTGTGTCGGAACGTCGTAATCGTACTTTATTAGATATGGTTCGATCTATGATGTCTCTGATGGACTTGCCGTTGTCATTTTGGGGTTATGCACTAGAAACTGCTGCATTCACTTTAAATCAGGCACCATCTAAGTCCGTTGAAAAGACACCGTATGAATTGTGGTTTGGAAACAAACCTAAGCTGTCATTTCTTAAAGTTTGGGGATGCGATGTTTATGTGAAGAACCTTCAACCGGACAAACTCGAACCCAAAGCGGAAAAATGCGTCTTCATAGTATACCCTAAGGAAACTATTGGGTATTCCTTCTATCACAGATCCGAGGGCAAGGTTTTTGTTGTCAAGAATGGATCCTTTCTAGAGAAAGAGTTTCTCGCGAAAGGTGTGAGTAGTCGGAAGGTAGAACTCGAAGAGGTTATTGAACCTTCTCTTCAAAGTATGGCGAGTAGCGCTTGCGGAAGTTGTTCAAGTTGGCTCCACTGTTGAAGAGGAACTAATGATAATGATCATGAAACTCCAAAAGAGTACTACCGAACCTCGCGGTCAAGCAGACGGCGTGCAGACTCAGACGGAAATCCTGTCATGAATTTCATGGTTGATGAAAATGATGACCCTGCGACGTATGAAGAAGCGATGATGAGCCCGGATTCCAACAAATGGTTAGAAGCCATGAAATCCGAGATGGAATCCATGTATGAAAATCAAGTTTGGAACTTGGTGGAATTACCTCACGACCGAAAGGCCGTGGAGAACAAATGGATTTTCAAAAGGAAAACTGATGCTGATGGTAATGTGACCGTCTATAAAGCTCGACTTGTCGCAAAGGGGTTTCGACAAATTCAAGGAGTTGACTACGATGAGACATTCTCTCCCGTAGCGATGCTAAAGTCAGTTAGGATTATGTTAGCAATTGCTGCATATTTCGATTATCAGATATGGCAGATGGATGTAAAAACCGCGTTTCTCAATGGTAATATTGAGGAAGAGTTGTATATGATACAACCAAAGGGTTTTGTCGATCCTAAGGATGCTAACAAGGTGTGCAAGCTTCAGCGATCCATCTATGGATTGAAGCAAGCATCACGAAGTTGGAATCTCCGCTTTGATGAGGTGATCAAAGAGTTTGGATTTGTCCAAACTTATGGAGAAGCTTGTATTTACAAGAAAGTGAGTGGGAGCAATGTGGCATTTCTGATATTATATGTGGATGACATATTATTGATCGGAAATGATATAGATCTTTTAAACAGTGTTAAAAGTTATCTAAACAGCAAATTTTCAATGAAGGACCTAGGTGAAGCGTCATACATATTAGGCATAAAGATCTATAGAGATAGATCTAGGCGCCTAATAGGGCTATCATAAAGTACATACCTTGATAAGATTTTAAAGAAGTTTAAAATGGACGGAAGTAAGAAGGGGTTCTTACCTATGTTGCAAGGCAAGACATTGAGTAAGACTCAAAGTCCGGCTTCGGCGGAAGAAAGAGAGATTATGGACAAAGTCCCCTATGCTTCAGCCATAGACTCTATAATGTACGCCATGCTATGTACAAGACTGGATGTGGCACATGCTATTAGTTTGACTAGTAGGTACCAATCGGATCCAGGTTGAACCTTTGGATAGCGGTCAAGAATATCCTTAAGTACTTACGAAGAACTAAGGATATGTTTATTGTATCTGGAGGTGAAGAAGAGCTCGTCGCTAAGTGTTATGTCGGCTAGCTTTGATACAGATCCGGATGACTCTAAGTCTCAATCCGGATACGTTTTTCTCATGAATGGCGGGCGGTTAGTTGGAGGAGCTCCAAACAACTGTGGTAGCGGGATCAACAACGGAGGCCGAATATGTTGCTTGAAGCGGCTCGAAGCGATTTGGATGAAGGAGTTCATATCCGAACTAGGAGTGGTGGCAAACGCGTTGGACCAAATGGTGATCTATTGTGACAACAATGGTGCCATTGCCAATGCCAAAGAGCCAAGGTCTCACAAACATTCCAAGCATATTAAGCGCCGGTTTCACTCCATCATGAGCATGTCAAGGATGGAGATATAAAGATTTGTAAAGTACATACGGATCTCAATGTAGCAGATCCGTTGACTAAAACTCTCCTAGAGCAAAACATGATCAACACGAACTTAATGGGTGTTAGATTTATCACTATGTAACTAGATTATTGTCTCTAGTGCAAGTGGGAGACTGAAGGAATATGCCACGAGAGGCAATAATAAAGTGTTTATTATGTGTATTCCAAGTATATGATAGATGTTTATTTTGCATGCTATAATTGTATTAATCTGAAGCGTTAATACATGTGTGTTTAATAAACAAGCGAAAGTTCCTAGTTATGCCTCTCTCATAAACTAGCTCGTTGATTAACAAGATGATCAAGGTTTCACGATCATGGACATTGGATGTTGTTAATAACGGGATCACAACATTAGTGTAATGATGTGATGAACATTCATCCGAAGTATAGCATTACGATCAAAGTCATTGAGTTTATATTGCTATAACAACTTACGAAGTGATCCTAATCCTTAGACCATGAGATCATGTCAATCACTAACACCGGAAGAGTTTCTTGATAACATCAAACATCACACCGTAACAGGGTGATTATAAAGATGGATTCAAAATTAATAAAGTGTTATGTTGAGGCTCATGGATCGAGAGTGGAATTTGTTCATCCCGATGACGGATAGATATACTCTGGGCCCTCTCGGTGATATCACATTGATTAGCTTGCAAGCAAGTGATTTGATCACTAGAATGTTATATCACGGGAATGAGAAAAGAGTGCATGTTGGTAACGAGATCAAACTAGGTATGGAGATACCGATGATCAAATCTCGGACATGTAATATATCGTGAAACAAAGGGATTAAGATACTAGCGTAAAAGGTTCCGACGATCACAAGAAAGTCATCGTTGAATGTGTGGGAGTCAGTATGGGTCTCCAGATCCCGCTTCTGATTATTGATCCGAGAGGGGTCTCGATCATGTCCGCATTACTCACGAACCGTAGGGTGACACACTTAAGAGACACCGACATCCAACTGGAGCAAAAGTTTCATGCCGAAAGAATGAACAAGCGCAGGAATTTATTTCACTAGATACCGAAACGGGTTTTCGGGTGAAATTGCATAAAGTGGTTATGCATGTGAAATGGAATTCTAGCAAGGGGTTATTTGTGAATGTTTGTCATTAAAGTAATTGACAAAATTCTGAATAAAATAAAAGAGTTTTATTTAATGAGAGTTTGCATTAAATTTGGTGGAAATTTAATGGGAATTTGAGTGGACTTTTGAGTGGAGGAAATTTAAAGGGCATTTTGTGAGTGGAGTGTCCACCCACATGAATGAAGGAGGGGAGGGGGCTGCCCCCCATGGCCGGCGGCCACCCCTTGGGTGCCCCCCTCCTCCTATAAAAGGAGCCCCCCTCCTCACTTGTCTCTCACACCTCCTCGTGAAGGATCTCGCTCCCCCTCTAGAACTTATCCCCCATGGTCTCGGACTAGCGAGATACATGTTCCCGGTGGCTATTCGGCAAGAAAGAGTTGTGCTTCCGCTGCATCGCTGGAGCGAGGAGGCAGAGGTTGCTCGGTGCCTCGAATGTGTGTGCGAGCACGAATGCGCTGCTGATTTGCGGCGCTAGGACTTCCTCTCGATCTTGAGATCGGCAAGAGATCGTCTACATCAACCACGAGTTGAACTCGTTAAGCTTTGTCGGTCTTCAAGGGTATGTTCTCTACGGATATACATCCGCCCGTTGTTTGTATCTAGTAGATAGATCTTGGTATGTAGTTCCCATCGTAGGAAAATTTTTGTTTTCTATGCTGCGAATCCTACACCTGCCGCGCCGACCCGGAGTGCTCTCTCCTCGACGCCACGGTCGTCTCATAGCTCTATGGATCTGTCTCGCTTAGTATCCTTGATGCCGCCATGACACCTGGCGACGATCCCCTCGCCGTCGAGCTTTGGACCCGCATCAACGGCCTCTTCAACGACCACAAGATCAATCGCCAACTCCACCTCACGGCCGAGCTAGGCGATGTCAAGATGGGCGAGATGAGCATGACCGACTATCTTCAGAAGGTCAAGTCACTCTCCGATGGACTTGTGGATCTTGGTTCCCCTGTTGATGATGCTGAGATGGTGATCCACTGCCTTAATGGCCTCTCCGAGCAGTATGAGTCCGCCGCCGATCTGATCTCCCTCATGCCTAGGATTACTTTCGCGCAGTGCCGCTCGTTGCTCTCGCTTCAGGATATGAAGCGGAAGAATCGCCGCGCCCGCCACACCGACACAGCCCTCTTCGCCAACGCTGGCAACTCTGGCAAGAGCACCGGCAAGGGAAAGAACAAGAAGAAGAAGAACGCAACTGACGTTGCGCCCCCAGCTGCGCTGACCGTCGCCCCTCCTTCCTGGTCGTCCCCGCAGCATCCCTAGAACGGTGCCATCCAGATGTGGCCGTACGGCCAGGGTGCCGTGCTCGGCAGGCAGCAGCCCGCCTACGCCCCGCCTCCCAGCTACATGCTGAGGCACGCTCCAACGCCGCAAGCGTTCTATGCTCAGAACCCGTACGGCGTCGCCCCCGCCCCCTACGCCCACAACTACGGGTATGCGCCCTCGCAGCCCGCCCATGGACTCAGTGCTCCGGCGTCTCCGGCACCTTCGTCGGCCTCGTGGGATCAGGCCGCTCTAATGAACCAGTTCCAGACCATGGGACTGCAAGCACCCAGGGAGTGGGTGATGGACACCGGCGCTTCCTCTCACTTCGCCTCCGATTCCGGTATGCTCACCTCCGTGTCTCCTCCTTCTTCCTCTCGGCGTGCTGTCATTGTCGGTAACGGTTCCATCCTTCCGATCACCGGTACCGGGCACGCACGTCTCCCTATCTCTACTTCCCCGTGCCCCCTTTACCTTCGTAATGTCTTAGTTGCTCCTACCATTGTCAAAAACCTTTTGTCTGTTCGTCAGTTCTCTATTGATAATCGTGTCTCTATCGAATTTGACCCTATTGGTTTTTCTGTGAAGGACCTTCTAACCAGGACCGAGATTCTTCGCTGCAATAGCTTCAGACCTCTCTACTCCATCCGCCCTTCATCCACCAGCCAGTCATCTGCCTTCCTCGTCGTAGATCCTGCACTTTGGCACCGCCGGCTTGGGCATCCTGGGCGGCAGTCATGGAGACTTTAGCTCGCTCTTCTATTATTCCTAGGGAAAAGAATAAAAGTAGCTTGTGTCATGCATGTCAGTTAGGTCATCATATTCGTCTTCCTTTCTCTTCTACCAATCGTGTAACTACTACTCCGTTTCATATAATTCACTGTGATTTGTGGACATCTCTTGTTGAGAGTATTTTTGGTTTTAAGTATTACCTTGTGTGCCTGATTTTACTCAATATGCATGGGTCTATCCTCTTCGGGCTAAGTCAGAAGTTTTCTCTCACTTGTCATCCCTTCACGCTCTTGCTCTCACCCAGTTTAGTACGCGCGTGCAGGCTATTCAGTGTGACAACGGTTGCGAGTTTGATAATTCCCAACTCCATTCTTTTGCCCAGCACCATGGAATTGCACTCCGCTTTTCATGTCCATACACTTCTCAACAGAATGGTAAAGCCGAACGCATTATTCGCACTCTCAATGACATTACTCGCACACTTCTTGTTCAGGCTAGCATGCCGCCTCGTTTCTGGGTTGAGGCCCTCAACACAGCCGTTCTGTTGCACAATCGGCTTCCTTCCAAGGCAATTTTGGATCGTGTTCCCTTCCGTGATTTACTTGGTGTAGATCCTTCTTACGCTGGTCTTAGGGTCTTCAGATGTTTATGCTACCCCAACACCACCGCCGTTGCACCGCACAAACTTGCGCCGCGCTTCGTTCCCTGTGTGTTCCTTGGCTATCCATCCCGGCATCATGGCTATCGCTGCCTTGATCGCTCCACCCAAAAGATCACCATCTCTCGCCATGTTGTGTTCGATGAGTCCATGTTTCCTTTTCCTCCACTCCGTCTGCGCCGTCCCCTACTCCCTCCCTGCACTCGTATGATTTTCTGTAGGAACCTGAGCAGCTGAAGTCGTTGACGCCATTTTCCGTGCCAAGCACGGCATCACCGGCCGCGGGCTCCACCGCGCCACCCTCGACGCCGCCACGGTCGCCGAGGTCGCCTGCCACGACCACTTCATCGACGGCCACGTTTCCCCCAGCAGCGCCGAGCTCTGCCCTGATCCCTGTCGCCGCTGTCTCCCCCTGCCGCGGCAGCGGTTCTGGTGCTTCTCCTGCCACGGCAGCGCGCCCGCCTCGCACCGTCTCACTCAATGGTCATTCGTGCTAAACGAGGGATTGTGCATCCCAAGACGATTTTTGATCTTCATGTTGAGGGATTATCTCCAATACCGAAGACTTATCGTGGTGCTCTCAAGGATCCGAATTGGCACTCTGCCATGGTTGAGGAGTATGGCGCTCTTCTCTCCAACAACACTTGGGACCTCGTTGATCCACCTCGCAATGCTAATATTGTTACAGGCAAGTGGATCTACCGTCACAAGATAAAGTCTGATGGTTCCTTAGAACGATATAAAGCTCGTTGGGTGCTCCGAGGATTTACTCAACGCGAAGGTATTGATTTTGATGAAACCTTCAGCCCTGTCGTCAAGCCAGCCACTATTCGTACAGTGCTCTCTCTTGTATTAACAAGTGACTGGCCTATTCATCAGCTTGACCTCAAGAATGCGTTCCTCAATGGCACTCTCATAGAAACTGTTTATGCTCGTCAGCCTTCAGGGTTTACTGATCCGAATTATCCTGATAAGGTTTGTCGTCTCAACAAATCACTTTATGGTTTGAAGCAGGCGCCTAGAGCATGGTTTCAGCGGTTTGCCTCATTCATTGCTTCGGTTGATTTCATTGGCTCCAAGTCCGGTAGTTCGTTGTTCGTCTATCGGCGTGGTGCTGACATGGCCTATCTCCTGCTCTATGTGGATGACATAATCCTGACTGCGTCTTTCTCAACATTGTTGAACAATTTGATTGCCTCTCTTCGTACAGAGTTCAGTATGACAGATATGGGCGATCTTCATTATTTTCTGGGCATCTCTGTGACACGCAAAAAGGACAGTCTGTTCCTCTCACATGAGAAGTATGCATTGGATCTTCTTGACAGAGCTAGTATGTTACAGTGCAAATCCATCTCTACTCCAGTTGATACTGCCTCCAAACTTTCAGCCAAGTCCAGTGATCTTGTTACAGACCCGACCGAGTACCGTAGTATTGCCGGTGGTCTTCAGTACCTTACGTTTACTCGGCCAGACATCTCTTATGTCGTGCAGCAGATTTGTCTCCATATGCATGATCCTCGGGCTAATCATTTGCTTCTCGTCAAGCGTGTTCTTCGCTACATCCGCGGCACCACTAACTATCGTCTCACCTTGTTTTGGCGTAGCTCCAACAAGTTGACGGCCTACTCTGATGCTGATTGGGCAGGTTGCCTAGACACTAGACGGTCTACCTCAGGCTACTGTGTCTTCCTCGACACTAATCTGTTGCCATGGTCTGCTAAGCGGCAGCACACAGTCTCTCGCTCCAGCGCCGAGGCCAAGTACAGGGGGGTTACGAATGTGGTGGCTGAAAATTGTTGGTTACGGCAGCTTCTTCAGGAGCTTCATCGACGGGTGACTGGTGCCACTGTGGTTTTCTGTGATAATGTGAGCTCGGTTTACATGACACAGAATCCTGTACATCATCAGCGCACCAAGCATGTGGAGATCGACTTGCATTTTGTACGAGATCGCGTCACCACCGGCGAGGTCCGGGTTCTACACGTTCCGAGTTCTTTCCAGTTTGCGGACATTTTACCAAGGGACTACCGTCGCCTCTCTTTTGGATTTTCGGGACAGTCTTAGCATTATGCGACGCCTTGTTTAATCGAGGGAGGGTGTTAGAATATATAACCAAATTGTATTTGTATAGATATATGGTTGTATATGTGTAGTCTATGTATATCTGTCCGTGTATTGTATGGTACGGACTCTAGCCTTGTAAGTCTATATAATGAAAAATACAAGGCACCACAATGTGTGGTTCCCTCTATCTTACAGAAGACACAACCCTCACTCGATGATGGCACGCGTCAACATGCAGTCTATCCTTGACACATAGAACAAGTAGTGGCAGTATGGATGGTAGGACCCAACTGGACTTGAGGAGAGTGTCATTGAAGAGATGCCGCATCAGTGTACATCACGATCGAGAGGCGCACGGTTCGAGTAGCTACCAACCTTGGATACAACTGTCATCTTGGAACTCCTCGTGCAACCTGTATAACACCTCCAAGGAGGGAACGACGCCATAGCTCCGCCATTGCCTAATCCAACAAGCTGTATGTAGGGTTTCCCCAATTGCACATGAGGGGGCATAAAAATAAGGCCTAGACGATGCCTTGAAGAAGGTAACCACGCCCACAGGCGTCGCCATCATCTGCAACTGCATAGAGATTTCTCCCAACCCTTACATCCGCACCACTGTTCTCAAGAGCATGCTAGTCGGAACCAACTACCCAACACGCCACCAATGAGAGGCTAACACTTGTTACCGGCAAGGGGGCGATGACCACCTCAAGCGTCACCTAGGCTAGCCCGACAGGCTGTAGATCGTCCTTCCTCGTCCCCGTGTTGGACGGGATGATGCAACACCCATTGGTGGAGCCATCCATCTCCCTCCGAGCACCACAATCTCACCAGCACACGTTAAGCAGTCCATCATTGAACCCGCCTCCACAACTTCCCTTCATTCGATGGGAGAATGCAACATCCCTGCCAGTGCCATTCATCTCCCGCACATATCCCACACGCCTCGCCACACTGCCCTTCTTCTCCTATCCCTGTTGTGCTGCACAAACGGGGCCACGGCCATGTGCAGCGACCGTGGCCGTCAGGGCCAAGCAGTCAACCGCCGCCTCTCGCTCGCCATTTTCCTAGGCGAGCTTGTCGCGACGAATCAATGTCCTAGAGAAGCCCCACATCACTAGCCCGATGATCGCGGCCCTCTAGGCCTAGATTGGGGTCGGGTAGAGCTCACGCCATTGCCTCTACGCATAGGGGAACACCGCGCCGAGAGCCCTGCCTAGTAGCACGCGACGTCCGTTCCACTGCAGTCCAGCACCGCCGCCTCACCCACTCTTCCTCCTCTCCATATCCTCCATAGGCCCACCTCGCCCACCCGACTCCGTGCATCACCACTCCGAAGCACTCCAGGACGCATCTCCTCTGCCCTCCGCCTTCAGCAGGATGGCCGCCGCCACCGCCACTAGCATTAGCGACGGCAGCATCCTGGGGCATGGGTGGTTTATCTAGGGGTGGGAGGCCTTCGGAGTCACTCGAGCTGGAGCGAGCCGGGAGGCCGATGACAAGTTCAGTTTTGTTATTGGATGCAAAGTAGATCCGCATATGAAGGCCACACAAATTAAGCTTTCGTCTTTCTCCTTCAGAGGCTTGAGTCAAAACTCAAATTAAATGTCAGACTTGAAGACCAATAACCCCTAAACCTTACCTTCTAGAGAATATAAGGCATTTCACAATGGAGTGTATCTTACCTCGTTATCCTAGACACTGGTGTATCTTAAGAGACAAGTAGTACAATGGATTGTACCTTACGAGTTGTATCTACATTTAGTGATTTTAAGTGCATGCATGTGATTGGCTAACCATGTATTTTGCCTATGATACCATATAAGTCTTGTATCTAAGCCAAGATATAACCTCACCTTCTCTCTTCATTAAGTATAGTGCCACATAAGCAATTTGTCTATGATACCATGCTAAGAACTTAAATTGGTAAAGGAATAAGGAAAATACTGGCGAAGGGCATACCTAGTTACCTGTGCGCAGTGAATTGGATGACCAATACATGCAGGCAGAGATAACCGAACAACATGGCAAATACTAAGGCTGGTCATAGTGGGGAGTAACTTGGACTAGTGTCATGCACATGACACTAGTCTAAGTTTAGTTACCACCTTCATAGTGGATAGTAACTTATGTCTAGCAAGGTCTTATTTATTAGCTTGTAGACTCATATTGCGTTGGAGTGTGTGATGTTATGGTAAGGTTGGTCATAGTGGGGAGTAACTTGGACTAGTTTCATGCACATGACACTAGTCTAAGTTACCACCTTTATAGTGAATAGTAACTTATGTCTAGTAGTCCCTCCGCTAAATGATGAAAGAGAGGCTTGTGATAACTAGCTATGTTACCATAACATCACACACTCGAAGGCAATATATGTCACATCCTAGATTTTAGATATGGGAATTATAATGCATTTGCATTGCATTGGCATGGCATTATTTGCATTCATGCAAAAATTGATCTCCAAAACCCTATTTTGAAAATCCAAATTTGACTTTTCGAAAGGCTCCTACAAGAGATCAACTAAGGATTTTATAAATCCAATATCCTTGATCAATAGAAAATACTATAAACTGATCCTACAATTACCTATTAAATAATACAAAATTTTATAAACAAAATTAAGCTCATTTGAAGCTATTATGGAAAAATTATGGAATAAATACAAATAAGCAAAAGTAATAAAAGAAACTATTTTTACCAGCATTTATAAATCCACTAATTGCATATAGTGAAAATATTACAAGCTTGATCCTATGTTGATCCATGGTTTTTAGAAAATTTTAGAGACAAAAATCAGTTCAATTGAATTATCTAATAAAAAGTTATAAAAGAAATAAGAAAACTGAAAATGAAAAGAATAAGGAAAAAACTAAACCTAACTACCCTGGACCACCCTGCGGCCCAGCCCACCTAAGCGAGCCGCAGCTAACCTACCGCGCGCGCAGCAGCGAGCTAGCACAGCAGCAGCCCCTGCGGCCCAGCAAGCACCACCCGTAGCCCGCACACCTTTCCTCTCCCGCAGACACCGGGGCCCCACCCCGCCTTCCCCTTTCCTCCGGATGAACTCGTGTTCATCACGGACTACATCAACCGAACAAGATCCTCCCGATTCTTCATGATTCTATTTCCCCTCTATACGCGTACACCCCTATATAATTTCCCGCGGACATACACGTCCGATTTTACTCCTTTTTACGAAACCCCATCCACCTGAGCTTGATTCGATATCGCCTAGCCGCCGCGCCATTGACAGGAGCTTCAGAGGTGAAGCTTTCGTCGAACCTGAGCCTCCTCCTCCTTATTTTTTTTGGATCGCTGCGACTCCCTCGCTTCACCGCTTCTTCCCGTTCCATTTCCCCTTCCACAGAGCCGCACACCGTCAAGGATTGCTCACCATTGCTTCGCCGAAAAATGGGAGGAGCAGCCACTTCTTGTCGTCACCTGAGGAAGAGATAGACGATTCCGTGACCACGGCGGTGACCTTCTAACGCCACCGCACCTAGTGAACCTCGTCGTCGACCCCAGGGACCACCGCAGCCGCCGGAAGCACCGCTACCTGAGCGCCGCGCTGCCTTCTGCCGCCGCCCAACGCCGAGGTGAGGAAGGTCGCGTTCCCAACACTGTCGATCTGGGATCCAACGTCTAGGATTAGACTCTGCACCAAAACAGTACGGGCGAATAATGTGACGCCGCGTGGCGCCGCGTCAGCGCTAACCGGACTAGTCAGCGTGGACTGAGTATTAGATATTTTTAATGATTTTAAAAATTGTGTTGAACTTGTAAAATTCATATAAAAATATCCACATGTCCAAAAATTTCATATAATATACCGTTGGATTTAGGAAAATATAAATAATATTAATATGCAACAAAATGTATACTTTACAGTAGCTATATTTTATGGAGTATTTAAATATACTTAATGGTAATTAATTCATAGGAAAATATCTACAAATCAGAAAAATATAAATAATATACCATTGGAAAGATAATTTTGTGTAAAATATTAATCTGTAATTTGTTCAGACATTTACTTTAATCATTTGTCGAAGTTATTTAAATGGTTTAATACCCTTGTGGAGTAATAAATTCACATAAAATAAACTGATGTTCACAAAAATACAAATGATATACCCCTGGAATGAAAAAAATGTGTAGAACATGATTCTGTTAAAAAATTACAGGTTCACAGTACATATAAATTTAGGTAATTTTAAATGCCTTCATTAGTATTTTAATTCTATAAATTCATCTGTAAGTATTTTTGACGTGAATCCTTTTGCCCCTCGCTCTAAATTTAAATGTCTATATAGTAATATTTTCCCCCAGATTTAATAACATTGTATATGACAAATGGTTAATATTTTGGTTAAAGGCTTAATAATTGGATCCAACTAATGGAATAAATGGTTTAGATGCATTAAATATTTTCCATGCATTTCATCAGAAGTTATAATGATCATAGAACATAAATGTACTACTGCAAATTTTATTAATATATTATGCATACATTTGTGCATTTGTTTATGATTGTATGGATGTTTATGTTGTATGTAATTGTTTGATCGATAGATTGTGAGGAGTGCAACATCTGTGATTGCAACGAGTGTTTGAACGACTTCACCAACTACAAATGCAAGTAGATGCTATTTTATTCATGTTATTATCCTATTATTTTTAATGCATTATGGTGTATTTTATAGCTGCATAAATAGGAACTACTATCGTTATGCTATGTCCTATTATGTGGTAAGGATCTCTTGTAGTTGAGCCTCCATTGGTAGATGTGCTTAGCCTTGCTAAGATGAATGACGGCTAGGTTACATCACTTGAAAGTTATTTCTAAAGTATTGGTTTACGTAAACTGAAAACAACTTAAACAATAAATCTCCTAGGTGTGATGGGATTGACATTTTTTGGTGGCATCATTGCGAAAAGGCACCCATGTATCTAGAGGAAATGATTGGCTTCTTCATTTTGTATCTTACGTGTATAACCATATGTCAGTAAGAAATGGGTGGCTGATTGGACTTAGTAGGTTGTGGTAACTCGAATCCATGTAGCCAGAGATGTAGAATTTTAGTAGGTTGGTACGGGGCATGTCGGGTTTGGGGAGCTACTTCCCGAACGGTCTCATCTTGGACTTTTCCCTATCATCACACAATATGAGAGTGGTGGTACAAGCTGGGCTGGCCAAGTCACATGGGTAAAGTGTACAAACCCCTGCAGGGTACTTGAGTTGCTTGATATTAAGTTCATGAGATGTTTCTCGTTCATTCTAATTTTCTAATTGTCTTAATGTTGATAGGTTAACTTAATTGGGATATGTTTAAAGAAAATCAAAAACTAATTATGAAAGTAGCACAAAGGTATTTAAAAATGCAAGCTAGCCAAGCTTCACTTAGCCAAATAAGCATGTAGATGATATGAATACTTGTCTCCTTACTTAGCTCTACTTTTCATACATTTCAAATATTGACCTTTTGGAGCTGCTACTTTTTATGTTGCAGGATGTTCCGATTCTAAGTGATCGACTAGGTTGCGATACTCCACTCAACATTTGTTCGCTTATAGGCAATTGAAGATGGAGCCTATTATATACTTATGCTTCTGTTTGCTATTGAACTATTTAAGCTAGCCTTCGTGCTAAGCATTATTATTATAATTGAATACTTTAGATTATTTCGTTATTTATGATGCATGGATAATTTCTTTGTTATTCATCTTTAAGATCTATGTAAGCAATGAACCGATCCAGGGATTGGCGTGTTGCATAGAGCTACGGTCTTTTTAGTTGTAGTATTACAATATGAGTCTACAAGCTAATAAATAATACCTTGCATGTTACTCACTCTGGTCCAGTTTATTAGGCACGCACGTAGTTTAATAAAATCTTTGACCATCAACTTATTATGTAAAATTTGTTGACCAAAATTATTGGTCAAAGTTATTTTTAAACTACGTGCATGCCTAATAAACAAGACCGAAGGAAGTAACATGCAAGGTCTTATTTATTAGCATATAGACTCATATTACATTGGAGTGTGTGATGTTATGTTAACATAGCTAGTTATCACAAGCCTCTCTTTCATCATTTAATGACATACCACATCATCAAAATGTCTAGTTGACACTGCATATAGATGTATGTTACAACCTTAGTTACTTCCACTATGACTAGCCTAACATAGCTAGTTACCACAAGCCTCTCTTTCATCATTTAATGACATGTCACGTCTTAAAATGTCTAGTTGACACTGCATATAGATATATGCTACCACCTTTGTTACTCCCACTGTGACTAGCCTAAAGCAGAGTTCGCCAGTTCAACCTAAAATTCATTGTGACAAGACAGATGAGGCAGCGGTTTACCTATGCTGAGAAGGCCGGATAGTGAAGCTCAAAAAAGACAATGTTGTCGATATAGATAAAATCGACTAAAAATACTCAGATAGTATGCAGCAAATCAATCAATTTAAGCTAACAATATGTAGCAAATTAATCAATTAAAGTCAACAATATGCTAGAACGTTCATCCATGTGGTGTACCGATGGTAATTCTAAACGTATTGTTTCAACGCTGGCCAATCAAAAGATAACTATTCCCTTCGATCTAAATTAGTTGACTCAAATTTATCAAGATACTGATAAATCTAATACTAATTCATGTCTAGATACAATCAAATATAGACAAATCTAAGTCAACCAATTTGGATCAAAGGGATTAACTTTTTCCAGTACAAAGCAAACCTGAAGATACATGCTAGCCATTGCTAATGCTATGCCGATGTAACCTTTTTTGCGCGGGAAAGAAATTTTTATTAATTATAGACATGATTACAATCTGAAAAGACTAGCTCAGCAACTTCTGGGAGGAAATTACTAAGCTAACCTGCAGTTCTACCCTGAACCCTGCCTAACTAGGCTAGCTCATGACCGACCCTGTTAGCCTCTCTGCTAACTTTTAATATTCTAGTCTCTCTCTCCTAACAAATCATGAATATCACTAATTTTGAAAGCATAAACTGAGTTGTTTGGTGTTTCTGCTCTGATTAGCTCTATTGTTCCAGCACAGTCCGTTTCCAGTGTAAAATTCAGCGTGGTCCAATGCAGAGAAAGGCGCAACCCCTCCTCGATCGCCATGATTTTCGCCTCCGTCGCATCTCAGCATTGCCGCAAACTTCGACAAGAAGCATAGATAACCTGCCCCTCTAAATCACGCAATACCATGCCAGTGTTCGCATCCTTGTTTGTGAGCGCACCATCGACATTGAGTTTTGCTCGCCCTTCTTCTGGCTTCTTTCACCTCTCCCGGTTCTGTTTGCACCTTGTCCCTACTCTCGCATGCCTTGAAGCCCTTGCTAGGATCAATCACCATCTTCCCCTTCGCCTAGTCTGCATTTGGGAACTGTTTAATCAACATCAATGAATTCAGATAACTTACCAAGAATCGACAGGACCCTTGGATTGGCGGGAAGGGTTTCTCGTGTGTAATTTTGTTGTGCGCGTGCCAGATCCGCCAAATCGTCAGCATCGTCAGGGCTTGTTGATCCGTAGGTATTGTTGTCAAGAGCTGGAGGAGCCACTCCATGCCAGTGTTTTGTAACTGATCATCACTTGGCAGAGGCCACACTTTGGACATAGCTAGCCAGAGTTGTCTCACATGAGGACAGTGCATGAAGACATGGAACGAGTCTTCATTTTCCATTCCATAGATTTTGCACAGGCTAGTGTTGGAACGAAAAACCACGTCTGGCCATATTTACTTGTGTGGAGATGGCATATTGGCATATTTTCGATGCAAGTACCTTCATCTTGGGAGGAACTTGGGTGTTCCATATAACTCTCCAACTTGGTCTAGCGCCATGGCCTGCCTCTTGTCGCACCAATGTTTTGCATTTGCATATTAGAGTGTATAGGGCCAGGCGGTAAGCTGACATGAGAGCAAACATGCCTTTCTTTTCTGGGTGCCAGACAAGAAAGTTATATTTGTTTCGGCTCGAGGTTTGTATATTGGTGATCTCAGCGACATCCTCCTGCAGGAAATATTGGTTAAGCCTCTGTAAGTCCCACGCGCCATCCGATAGTAAGAAATCCGAAACCCATTCGTATATGCATCTTCTCTGGGCTGATCTTGGGAAGTACTCCCTCCGTTTCAAAATATAAGATGTTTTAGATTTATAAAGAAAATAAATCTAGACTTGTTTTAGTATGTAGGTTCACTCAACTTTAGGATGAATCTACATACTAAAAGAAGTCTAAATTCATCTTCTTTACAAACCTAAAACATCTTATATTTTAAAACGGAGGGAGTAGCTACTCTCGGAATCCACTGGTCGCGCCACACTCTGATCTGGGCTCCATTGCCAACACGCCAGATGATCTCCTGTTTTAGGAGCTCCAAGCCGTATTCTATCGCATGCCATGTTGGCGAGCCATTGCCTACTGAAAACTATGTCGATTAGGGATCCATTCAGATAGTACTTGGCCTTGACGAGTCGAGTACATACGGTATTGGGTGATTCAATGAGTCGCCAGGCCTGTTAAGGTTACAATATACATCAAAAAATATCTATTTCTTTGAAAATTATTTATTAGTCTAAAACTAAATGAAATACGAAGTTTTGACGGAAAAATAACAACTTAAATTTTCGACCAACATTAACATTCATTGAACTAGATTTTATCAAAACCAAAATTCTTTTATTTCGCAAGATCTTCAAGTGTTCCTTTATTCAATCTCAAACTTAGCTAAAATTTACCTAAAAACTCAAAACTTACTCATTCCTTTATTTCACATAGGTTGCCTCCCATGAAGCGTTCTTTTATGGTCTATAGCTTGACCATAGTGTTGCTCACTTTGTCTCGATCTTGTCTTTCTTCCAGTTACCATTCCTTCCATATTTTTGCTCAATCAACTCTTCTAGAGTAATTATCCGTAAGGTGATTGCACTTATATCCTTTTTTGCACAATAATGCTTCAAGAATTGTCCATTCTCTATCCATGAAAGAGAGGGTGTTTTTCCCTGGAGCTTGACTGCTCCCGATGCATAAGCTTCTTCAACTATATAGGGGCCTTCCCACTTTGATCTAAGTTTCCCTAGAAACAACTTAAGACAAGATTTATAGAGCAAAACTTTATCTCCATTTTAAAGACTTTATCTTCTATTTTTCTATCATGCCATATTTTTACTTTTTTCTTAAACAATATAGCATTCTCATAAGCCTCACTCATAAACTCATCTAAATCATGTATGTCTAATAGACGTTTTTCTCCTCCTGCTTTAAGATCATAGTTTAGGTTCTTGATTGCCCAAAAGGCTCTATGTTCCAATTCTAAAGGTAGGTGGAACCCCTTACCATACACCATTTTATATGGCGTCATACCCATCGGATTTTTAAATGCAGTTTGGTATGCCCAAAGAGTATCGTTTAGCTTGTATGACCAATCTTTTCTTGATTTATTCAACGTATTCTCGAGTATGGTCTTCAGTTCTCTATTAGAGAGTTCCACTTGAACACTTGTTTGGGGATGATATGGTGAAGCTACGCGGTGGGTTACTCCATATTTTCCGAGGATTTTTCTAAAAGTTCCTTTCATAAAATGAGAACCACCGTCAGTAATTAAAAATCTAGGAACTCCAAACTAGGAAATATGAAATCCTTGATCATCTTCACGGAAGTAGCTGCATCTGCATGATTAGTTGGGATAGCTTCAACTCATTTAGTAATATAATCGACATCAACAAGAATATGAGTGTAGACATTTGATTCTATAAAGGGTCCCATATAATCCATTCCCCATACATCAAATGGTTCAATTATAAGACTATAATTCATTGACATCTCTTGTCTTCTGCCTATATTACCTCTTCTCTAGTAAGCATCACAAAATTCCACATACCTTTGTGCATCTTTGAACAAGATGGGCCAATAGAATCTGGATTGAAATACCTTTTCTGCAGTTCGCCTGTCTGCATGATGTCCTCCATAGGGGCTGCCATGACAAGCTTGCAAAATTGCATTCATTTCATGGTTAGGAACACACTTTCGAATCATTCCATCAGGTCCATGGTGATAAAGAAACGGATCATCCCAAAAGTAATGTTTGAGATCATTAAATAATTTCATTCTTTTTGAAAGAACATGTTGGCCCCCCATGTGTGGTTTTGGTAATTAATGACAATCGTTATGGACTAATGTGTGTATTAAGTTATACTTGTAGGATTTGTCCATTGGCATCGCTTGGAGCATGTGTTGGCTTCAAGGTCGATGAAATGCAAAGAAGATATATTGTGCAAGCTCAATATGCGGGGTCGATGATGAGGAATTAAGAAAGGCGTTCCATCTTGAGAAGGGCAAGACCGTCTACATCGAGCTCAAGTGGAATGCTCAAGACAAAGGTATAATCTTGATAGGTTTTCCCTTTTGCCGGTCTCTTGTTGTGTGTAGGAGACCGGGTTTAGGATAGATAACCGTACTATCAAGAGAGGCTCTCGAATGAGTAATTCGGTCACATCGTCCGGAGAGAGCTCAAACCTTTGCATACTTGCATCATCGTATTCGGTTGTTATTTGGTCTTATCCATGTGAGGATATAGAGCTTATGGTAATCTCCATAACAAGCTCTTGTTCATCAAAATCGGATCTCCCATATGTATCTTGTTGCGATTTTGATTTATGCGGCTTTTCGGTTTATCACCAAGTGAGGTATCTCGCATTATTATACTTGATACTTTCTCACTTGGTGATAATAAATATTTCCACTTTTTATTGGAAATCCCTTGTCGTCATCTATCCAACGCAATTTAAATCGGGTCAATCGGAGCTTCCAGTCAAAAGTTATTGTCGTTTGAATATTTGTCTGTCAATCTGTTTTCTAGGCCAAGCGGTAGTACCGCCCGGACGGGCCGGTACTACCGCCCGGACCTAAAAGCGGCCCGTTTTCTTTCTGTCTCGCTAGGTAACTAAATCCGGTACTACCGGTCGACCCAGTAGTACCGCCCAGATGGGCCGGTAGTACCGACCGGCCCAGTTTCTTTCCCAGATTCGCCCAGATCCAGATCTAGATCCGCTCGCGGTAGCCCCGCGCGTGTGCAGCCCAGCTGGCCTGCAGCCACTGCTGCGCCAACTCGTGCTCGCGCGTGCACCCTCCCGCGCTGCTGCCCTGCGGGTCCCGCCTTGCGCGCGCGCGCTGCCGCTGCCGCTAGTCGCGCACGTTTCCCGCGAAGCCGCATCTCGCGCGCGCGCGTGCTGGCGCGCTGTGCCGCGGCGTTGTCTGCGCGCGGTTCCCGCTGCTGCGCGCTTTCTCACGAGGTTGTGGCCCCGCAGTGTCCTGCGCAACGCCCCGCCTTGCTTGGCCCCGCTGGCCCGCCTGCTGCGCTGCTGCTGCTTGCCTGCTGTCGCGTGCGCACCTGCATTGCGTTGACCTACTGCCGCTGCTAGCTGGTCCCACTTCCCTGAGCGCGTACGGCCTGCCCCAATTCCCTTGCCTGCTTGTTTTTCTCGCTGGGTCTGGGACTGGTTCGGGTTGAATGGTATTACCGGTTGAATCCGGTACTACCGTTCCGTCCAGAAAAATAGCTCGAAAAGGAAATTTTTTTGGGGCCCCTATTTAAGGCTTTGTCCGTTTTGAGTTTAGCCTTCTTCTCTCTTATCTATTAGGCTAAACTTGTCCACACTTGCTCTAGATCTTGAAGCTTGCCTAATCTTTTTCCTCCGATGATTCTTGCCCATATTTGAGTGGAAGAGAGAGGAGATCTAGATCAGCGTTTTTGACCCTGTGATTTATCTCTTTGTGAGTGCATCTTTGGGGATCTAGATTTTGAGGGATTTTGTGTCTCTCTTTGATTCCTCCTCTCTTGTTCCCCCAATAGCTTTAGTAGCTTTGTTGGAACTTGAGAGTGAGGGATTTGAGCACCTTTGTGGTGTTCTTGCCATTTGTATTTGGTGCATCAGTTTGAGTTCTCCTCGGAGGATTCGGTTTGTGTTACTCATTGGAGCTTGTCCCTCTTAGGTTCTTGGAACCCTAGACGGTTTGTGGCCTTGGTGGAATTGTGGCCTTTTGTGGTATTTGTTGGGAGCCTCCAATTAAGTTGTGGATAAGAGCCCCAACCTTGTGAGAGGTTCCGGTTGCCACCGACAAGTGCACCAATAGTGGAAGCGTGGATCGATCCCGTTGGGGTGAGATTCACCGGAGAATAAGGGAGGCCTTTTGTGGCGTTGGTGGTTTGATACCACCCCCTCTCCAAACGAGACGTACTCCATGTTGGGAGGAACTCGGTAAAATATCGGTGTCCCCGCGTGCCTCGGTTATCTCTATACCCGAGCTCTTTACTTATGCACTTTACATTGTGATAGCCTTCGTGCTTGAAGTACTATATATCTTGCTATCACATTGTTGCTTGTTTTGCTTAGCATAAGTTGTTGGTGCACATAGGTGAACCTTAGTTGTTCTAGGTTGTGCTTAACAAAGTAAACACTAGTTCTATTCCGCCTTTGTTGAGCCACTCTAGGAAAAGTTTTAATCGCCTATTCACCCCCCCTCTAGGCGACATCCGTATTCTTTCACTTTTGTTTCTTGTCATACCAGGAGGTACAAATTTTACTGTGAGATAATTAGCATAATCTACATACCATGGATCAACTACTTCAATTTTTGCTAAGTATTCTCCTAGAAATGACTCATTTATAGGTACGGGGTCGTTAATTATTCCTTCCATCCTAAATAGACGATCTGCTACTGGATTATCCTTACCCCTCCTATCTACTATTTGTAGATCATATTATTGTAGTAATAATACCCACCTAATCAACCTGGGGTTTGCATCCTTTTTCACAAGAAGGTGACGCAAATCTTAGTGATCTGTGTGGATTATTACTCTAGAATTAATAATATAAGATCTAAATTTGTCATGGACAAAAATTATAGCAAGGAACTCTTTCTCGGTGGTAGCTTAATTTTTCTGAATCTTATTAACAGTCCTACTAGCGTAATGAATAACATTTAAATTCTTCCCATCTCACTATCCTAATACAGCTCCTAAAGCATAGTCACTAGCATCACACATGATTTCAAAAGGTTGTCAACACCCGGATTTTTCAATCCTAGATGCCTGTTATGCCATACATCGCAATCCCAGGATTACCATTTTTGCGAGACATAACAGAATTGGATACCATAGTACTTCATCCATTACAAACGATACATAAGTTCTTAAACAAATAGGGATCTCATGATCCAGTTCTTAATACAACTTCAAGCAGCAGAATACGTAATAATAACGGTAGCATAGGCGAAGCTCCATCTTCGGGGTCACAATCTTGTGATGATGGGAGATGATCCTAGTTGTCTTAACCTTCACAGGGTCCATCTTCCGGTACTCCTCTTCATAGTCCAGCCATGGGAATAGCAGGACAAAGCCATGAGTACTCTTTAAGTACTGCAAACTAATACTAACAGTGTAAGGGTTTTTGGAATAATGGGACACTAGGCTCTAGGGTTGTTTTGCAAAAGCCAGATTTATCTCTACTAGGTTCTAAAGCTAGTCACAATTTTATAACTCCTAAGTGGGATCTTGTAACTCATATCACAACTCTGTTGTGGTCAAGTCAAAGTCTCAATTCATTTCACAAGTCATTTTGAAAAGTCTGACGGGGTAAAAGAATGGCCACTCCAACTGTCCAGAACCGAGCACGCGGCTCTTCGAATAGTATGACACTCTGCAGAGATTATACACTTTCACCACAACATTCGATACATCCGTCAGAACAAATCCTGAATTCACCATACTCGATGCGGATAATCAATCCTAACCTTTCATTTACCGTCCTAGTATAAGCACCTCTCCGTGAGTCCGGCCTCCCAACCATGACTCACTGTCATCTTGGTCTTGCACGGTGGACAATCTTCACAAGGTAGCCTCAGCTCAGACCTTGGCCGTGAGGGAACTAATACTAAGGAATATAAGTTTCCAGTCAAGCCCTACCCAATATTCGGGTATTGTGGTTATACGATAAAATTGGAATGGTATCACATCCAGACAACCATCAGTTTTATAAAGGGCTAAGGCTCATGACTCAACATTTTCATCACCAAAATCATCAAGTGTTTGGAAACACATGTCCAAAACATTTCAATAGAATGATCCATCATTCTAAGGTTTTCATAACCATTTTTCCACCAAGTATTCCCATCTAAAGTTGATCAAGTTTTATGCTTAGCACTAGCATCTACAGGTAGGGGTAGTACTAATGAGGGGTGGTAACTAGTGGAGTTTCACTAAGTCCAACCTTATATCTTAGGCTGATATCAAGGTTTCTGTCCTAGGCCAAATTTTATGCTCTTTATGCAACCTTCAGCACTTTCCAAAATCTACCAGTCACTTAAGTAAACTCTAAGTAAGCTTTGATAAAGAAATAAAGTAAGAATCTTGCACATAAAACTAGGGTTGGCTTATCAAATGGGTATTCTTGCAAGGGGTAGCTTGCATAGGTAGGGTATCAGCTTGCACAATCACTAGTAGTATTTGGCTTGCTAAAGTAGAGGGTCTTGCAAGTTTTAGCTTGCATTGGTCAACTTGATTAGTAAAGCTTGCATAGTTACTAGCTTGCCTTGTGCAGAGTAGTGGTTGAAGTTCTCCTCGGCTTCATCTTTGTAGTATCCTCCTTCCTCCTCGTATCCTTGGTCGGTACTAGCGTCTATGAATAAATACGAGGTACACAATCACCAAACAATACTTAACTACTTGCAATCATCACACACAAGGGTCTTATAGATGATCTAACATCATCTCTAACCTTACAAGGTTAAGGCTTGGTTTAAATCTTTTTATTTTTAGAAAAGTAATTTCTACTCATTGAAAAACTACTTAAGATTTAATATTCTCCAAACTAAACATGGGATCATGTTGACACATGTCATCACCACATATTGTAGTCCATGGGAATGTGATTTAAAGTGGTGTCACAATTTAATAAGGTTTTACCCTTTTATTTTAATTAATTAGAGTGACTAGAAATGCTTATGTAGCATTCTTTTAGTACTTGAACAATATTTCTGCAAGTAAACCTATATATTTTTATATATTCTGAAAGGTATGGTTAAATGTGATTTTTGAGAGTTGGAATCAACTCAAAAGCTTTTATGGTTTAAATTTGAAAATTGTTTGAATGCAAAAAATCTTCTGCCTTGTTATTTTTACTATGGGTGATCTACAGATCCAAATGACTTGAATCCAACGGGCTTGGATTCAGCATTCACATACCTTTCCAACAAAATTGGTTTCATCCAATTTGGTGCACTGAATCGATCTGGGTTGATTTTTGAAGTTGGGTACAGAAGTGTGTTTGAATTGAAATAGAAAAAGGTTTAATTTGAATAACTGGGCTACGCGGGAAAATCTAACGGGCCGGCCTGCTAAGCGCAGTGCTCCCGCGGGCTGCTTAAGTGGGTGTCCCCACTCGTCAGTGACACAAGGCTGGGCGAAGCGGTATGGGGCAACGGGGATCGTTCGATCTAGTTCTAATCCAGCAGTGTGGGTCATCGTCGAGCGAGGCAGCTCCAGCGAGAACGAAACCTAAGCTGCCAGTGAGGTCGTTGGGGCTCACCGGAAGTCTTGGCGAGGTCGGCGGGCGAACAACAAAGTCGATGACGGCGAACTCGGGTGGTCAGGCGGCTCTGGGTGGCTCAATCGCTGGCTCCTTTCTTCTCCGTGGCGAGCTCCAGTGAAATTCCGGCGAGGTGGTGCTAGGCTTGCTCTGAGAACGGTGTGGCACGGTCAGTGAGGAGAGGGGAGTGAGATGGTGTGATGAATTCATGCGGGGGTGGTCTCTATTTATAGTCGAGCGAGGGGACCATCGGAGCGCACGGTGAGCTTCGTCGAAGCGGCGTTACTGCGACTAAAGGCATGGGCACAGTAGGGGGCGGTTCGGTGTCTCTGGCGATGCTCAACGACATGGTCGCGAGGCATGGGGCGGTGTGGTTTGGTCTGAGCAGGCGGTGCTCTGCGCGTCTTCGACAATGGCGGTGGCTGTATGTACAGGGCAACAAGCGGGGATGTCTGGCGGTCTCTGGGTCGGTGGCGATCGTGTATGCCTTGGCGAGCGGCGGTCTATGGGCGTTAGTCGAGGTGGCGCTTCTGGCGCATGCTCGGCATGGTGCGGGCGGCTTGTGCACGTGGTCCATGGCTTGCAGCCTTCATGGCTGGGACAGAGTGTCGGTGGACGGTGGTGCCTCCCGGAACATGTTGGCTAGTAGGCTTCTTTGCTCCTAGCTTGTTGTCCACAATGGGGTGACATGGGTGTGCTCGGCTGTTCACCATTAATGGCAATGGCAAGCTCACAGGGGTGCTAGTGTTGGGCTAATCTTTCTAGATGATCTACTGAGCTGTGTGTGAGCTAACTACGGAACAAGTTAGGCCAAATTTACTACACACTATAGTGTTTGAGGTTTTGTTTGATTTGTGTCTGCAACATGTTTGATGAAATGGCCGCATGAAATCAAGTTTTGAATTTTGAAAAGATTTTTGGTGGGTTTGCTAGATTGGTGCTGGTGAGTCTGCAGATGCTTGGGTTTTGAAAGTTGAGCTTGTTTGAGTGGGTTTTGAAAAAGTGGGATCTTCCCATATGAAGAAGATTCAATTTTGAAATGTCAATTAAACTATGCATTTGAAAGTTTCTGGATGATCACAAGGTGGGCCTTGATACTTTGTTATGAGTACATTCAAGGGGTGCAAAGATCCAGAAAAGTTTCTGTAAGGTTCTGAAAGTTTGAGACAGCCAAAGTAGGCATGTGAGTTAAATTGGCCAAAATGACCATTCACTTAATATATTTGTTTTGATTTACTTGTCTTTAGGAAAAGTGTGGGAAATGTTTTAGATGATTTTTATTTCATCTAAGAAACATTTTACAAGCAATGGATCACACAAACAAAGTGGTTTTAAAGAAATTCAAAAACTATGCATACACATATGCATGCATTCATGGGTTTAGTTGGAAAAGTTTTTGTTAACCCTAATCTTGATGATTAGTGTTTGATGATCTAAGTTTGGTATTTTTGGGATGTTACAAACCTTCCCCCCTTAAACAAAATCTCGTCCCGAGATTTGAAAAAGGACGAAAAGATTACCTAGGATTTGAAGAGATCGGGAAACTCCGTCCTGATGTGATCTTCGCGCTCCCAGGTAGCTTCCTCTTACGTGTGCTCCACTAAATCTTGAGAAACTTGATGCTTGGTTCGGTAGTTGAAAGCTTCTTCCAATATACGGATGGGCACTTCGGGATAGGTTAGGTCATCGTTGATCTCTATGGTCCGGTGGTCGATATTCTTGAACACTTCGGTCTTCTCGGGGACTTCGAGACACTTGCGAAGTAATGAGATATGGAACACATTGTGCACAGCTGACATCTCTTCAGGTAGTTCCAGTTGATAAGATACTTCTCCTCGACGTTTCAAAATTTTGAAAGGTCTGATATATCTGGGGGCTAACTTTCCTTTGAGTTGGAAACGTTGCATTCCCTTCAATGGCGACACTTTCAGATAAACAAAATCTTCGATGTTGAAGGCGAGGTCTCGATGTCTCTTGTTGGCATAACTCTTCTGTCGGGATTGGGAGGTCTTGGGGTGCTCACGAATCTTGTGAACCTTCTGTTCTGCTTCTCGTAGGATGTCGGGTCCGAAGATCTGACTCTCTCCTACTTCCGACCAGTTCAAAGGGGTGCGACACTTTCTTCCGTACATGAATTCAAATGGGGCCATTTGCAAACTGGCTTGGTAACTATTGTTGTAAGAAAATTCTGCAAAAGGCAGACAGTCTTCCCATTTGGATCCATATTCTAACACGCATGCTCTCAGGATATCTTCGAGTATTTGATTTACTCGCTCTGTTTGTCCATCGGTCTGAGGGTGATACATGGTACTGAAATCTAGGCGGGTTCCTAAACCTTCTTGGACCTTCTTCCAGAATCTCAAGGTAAATTGAGTTCCTCGATCCGATACGATGTTCTTGGGGACTCCATGCAAACTAACGATTCTAGCGATGTACAACTCGGCTAGCTTCGAACTCTGATAGGTGGTTTTGACAGGCAAGAAATGGGCGACTTTGGACAATCTGTCCACTATGACCCAAATAGAGTCATTTCCCCTACTAGAAGTAGGTTGTCCAGTGATAAAGTCCATTCCTACAGAATCCCATTTCCATTCCGGAATTTGCAAAGGTTGCAACAATCCAGCGGGTCTTTGATGTCCTGCCTTGACTCGCTGACATATATCACACTTGGCGATATAGCTTCTGATTTCTCTCTTCATCTTATGCCACCAAAATTGCTCTTTCAAATCTTGATACATCTTCGTTCCTTCGGGATGGATAGAATAAAGAGTATCATGAGCCTCCTTCAAGATAACTTCTTTCAACTCCGAATCTGCGGGTACACAAAGGCGTCCTTTGTACCACATAACTCCTTCTTCGTCCTTGGTGAATCCGGGTACTTTGCCTGTACCGATACGACGCTTGATTCCATCGATACTAGCATTTCCCTTCTGTGCTTCTTTAATCTGACTGATCAAAGTGGACTGAAGTTCTATGCTAGCCAAAAATCCTTCACTTACTAATTCTATTCGAAAATCTTCCATCTCCTTGTGTAGACTTGGTTGCTCCTTCAAAATCATGGAGTTCAAGCGGCACGGCAATCTGCTAAGGGCATCGGCTACCACATTGGCTTTACCAGGGTGATAGTGAATGTCCAGGTCATAATCCTTGATTAGCTAATCCATCTTCTCTGCCTCATATTTAGATCCTTCTGAGTGAATATGTACTTTAGGCTCTTGTGATCCGAATAAATCTCACAACGATTTCCCATCAGGTAATGTCTCCATGTCTTTAGGGCTAGAACTACGGCTGCGAGTTCGAGGTCATGGGTTGGGTAGTTTTGCTCATGTTGCTTCAATTGTCGAGATAGATAAGATATAACTTTGCCTTCTTGCATTAGCACACATCCGAGACCAATCTTGGATGCGTCACAATACACATCGAAGGGCTTCGTGATATCCGGCATGATTAAGATTGGGGCTGAGATTAATCTCCTCTTGAGTTCTTGAAAACTCGCTTCACACTTGTCTGTCCATTCAAACTTCTTGTCCTTCTTCAGCAATTGGGTCATGGGTCGGGCGATACTCAAGAATCCTTCTACGAATTTGCGGTAATATCCCGCCAATCCGAGAAAAGCACGTACTTGGGTTTGAGTGGTTGAGGCTTGCCAATCTTCTACATCTTTCACTTTGGCAGGGTCAACGGCAATTCCTCCTGCTGATACTATGTGACCGAGGAATCCTACCTCCTGTAACCAGAATTTGCATTTGCTAAACTTTGCATACAACTAATGCTCTCTAAGGGTTCCAAGAATGGTCCTTAGGTGTAGCTCATGTTCTTCTTCTGATTTGGAATAAATCAGAATGTCATCGATGAAAACAACGACAAACTTATCCAGGAAGTCCATAAAAATCTTATTCATGAGGTTCATTAAATAAGCGGGGGCATTGGTTAATCCAAAAGACATGACTGTATACTCTTACAATCCATATCTGGTGGTAAAGGCAGTCTTTGGAATATCCTCTGCACGAATTTTGAGTTGATGATAGCCAGTTCTAAGATCAATCTTAGAAAACACCTGGGCACCGGTCAACTGATCAAACAAATCTTCTATCTTGGGCAACGGGTACTTGTTCTTGATGGTGACATCATTCAACTTCCGATAATCCGTACACAAACGGTTACCTCCATCCTTCTTGTCCACAAACAAGATAGGTGATCTCCATGGGGACGCACTTGGTTGAATCAATCCGATTTCCAGCATGGAATCCAGTTGCTTCTTCAGTTCTCCTAATTCCGATGGGTTCATACTATAGGGTCTCTGGGCTATGGGTCCTGTTCCGGGGATTAGTTCAATGATAAACTCGATATCCCGATCTGGGGGCATACTGGGCAAAACATCTGGAAATACATCGGGGTATTCACAGACTATCCGGACTTGGTCAATGGTAGGTTGGGCTAGACTCTTGTTACACTTGAATTGGCGAGGTAAGGTTTCAGAAATATGCTCGACTGATATTCCGGTGGTACTGGTCATGGTGATGGCTTTCTTGGCACAGTCAATCAATCCTTTATGTTTGGACATCCAATCCATTCCTAGTACTACTTCCAAACATTTAGTTCCGAGTACTATTAGATTAGCATAAAAATCTATGCCATGGATTCGGATAGGGACGGCTTTGCAAATTTGCCTAGCCTTGGTGGTTGATCCGGGAATTTGTACAATCATCACATGCTTCAATTTGGTTGGTTGAATTTTACTAGTGCAGGCAAATTCTTCGGTGACAAATGAATGTGATGCACCAGAATCAAACAACACTCTTGCAAGTACTGAATTAACAGAAAACATACCCGGACGACGTCTGCGCTTCTGAGCTTCTTCATGCATGAGAAAAAGCGGCCATTGCGGTTGAGTGAATTTCTGGGCAAATCTTCTCCTGGCTGGACACACAGCGTATTCTTTGGGGGACATTGGTATTGGGTGTTGTAGCATTCTTCTTGTTGGGACACTCGTTGGAATAGTGGCCTTTATTTCCTGATCATAACAGGTCACTTGTGACTTGTCCTTGGTCGCACAGCACAACATTGCTTCTAGTCCTCGGGGCGTGTTGGGATTGGCGGTAACATTGTTGGTGTTGAACTTAGGTGGGGCACGGGTGAAATTGCTAGAGTTGCGGGGTTGTTGTGATTTCCTCCGGTCTAGGGTTTCCACGGTTGGGGTAGGTCGGACGGGTCATAGGGGGTCTATTGGTTCTTGGGGCAAATCCGGGAGATGGGTTGGGGCGATACTTTGGGGTCTGATGGGTTCCTGGTTGATGCATCATGCGATGCTTGCGGTTTTCATTGGCTTGGTTGATCTTTCCTTCCATCTGGATGGCTGAATCTACAAGGGCTTCAATATCAGCAAAGGGGATATTGACTAACACCGTCTGCATCTCGTCATGCAGACCATTCAGGAATCTTTCTTTCTTCTTGGCTTCGGTGTCTATCTCGTCCGGGGCATACCTAGCTAATGACAAAAATTTGTCACGGTATTCCACTACAGTCATCCTTCCTTGCTTCAACTCTCTGAACTCGTCTCTCATTCTCTTGATCAAACCTGGTGGCACATGGGTTCTGCTAAACTTGACCTTGAATTCCTCCCAGGTCATCATCTGGCCTCCGGTCATGGCACGAACACTGTTCCACCATGCCCTGGCATCTCCGGCTAAATAATGGGTGGCAAATAGAACTTTCTCGTTGGCTTCCACTCCTGCGACTTCTAGGTTGTTTTCCATGGTTTGCAGCCAATCATCAGCGTCTAAGGGTTCTTCTGACTTGGTGAAAATGGGTGGGTTGGTATTCTGGAAATTCTTGAGCTTAGATCCGTGGTTGTCCTAATTTCCATGGCCTTGGTTGTTGTGGGTTAGCTGGGCTATCTGTTGCAGAGTGGCTAGGTTGGCTTGACGTTCCGCTCTTTCAGCTTCACGGTCAGAGGTCAACATTTGCAGAATCTGCAACATCGGATCCGGGGCTGAACCACTTCCTCCACGTGGCATCTGAAGATTGATATAGATCATGAGAAAAGAGGGAATTTTTCTAAGGTTTGGGTCTTTGAAAAGTTTTTAAAGTTTTGACTCAGATTTTTCTAGCAACTTGCTTTTTCATTCATTCAATCATAGCACACAGTACAACACACACCACAACAAAGAAAAGCAGATGGTTTTAAGAACCATTTTGGAAACTACGATACAGTGGGACCGACTACTACTCACTACGCTAGTGCTCAGTGCTACTACTCCTCGGAGTCGGTGGCTTCATCATCTTCATTATCATCAATGAAGGCGAAATCATCCTCATCGGTGAAGAAGTCCATGGCCTGATCCTCCAGAAAATCATCGTCATCGCTGAGATAAGAGTAAGGGTCTCCACGAAGATCCTCTCCGGCATTCTCCCTTTCCTCCAACCGCATGTCTCTCTCGTGGATGGTCTCCTCCAGAGATGAGATGCGGTGGCGAAGACGGGCAATAATGCGCTCCTTCTTGTCGAGCTGACGGCGGCAAGACTTGCGATCCTTTGCTAGCATGGCGATGGTCTGATCCTTCGTCTTGATGATGGCAGACTTGTGGTTGCAATAGTCACGGCAGTTGTCCAACTCCTGCTGACGATCATACATCATGAAGCTAAGGTTGTCCAATTGAGTCTTCAGCTCGGGGTGGTATGGGGCTTCGGTGGTTGTCCATTTGCATCACGCCTTGGGAAAAACTCAAAGCGAGTACCCTTGATCTGATTGATGCTCGCCCACAGACGGGAGAGATTCCTGCATTGCTCGCAAGTCCATCGAGCAGTTGTTCTCTCTTAAGGTAAACTGAATTCCTTCCAGATGGGAGGTTCAATCTTTCCTCGGAGACTTGCAACAATTAGCCTGCAGATCTTCTCCTCCTTGATCATTGAGCTGAGCTCCAAAGAACTCGGGGTGTGGGCGCTCGAAGTTCGAAAGCTGATCCAGATCCTCTCAAAGATAAGGTCTCCTCCATTCCCTAACTGATAAAACTTCTTTGTACTTCACGTCCATCTATAAAAATAGAGGATGAGTAGATTAGCAGAGTGATCAAGTGTGTCAAAATTTTATGTATTTTGCAAGAGTTTTTGAGGAACATGAAGTTTTATGAAAGAATTAAAGAGATAAGAATGAGAATAGGTTTTTGTAAATATTTGTTTTCTTTGGTTTTGAAACTAAGTTTTTGGTTCAACGTCCAACCTAACTAGGGTCTCCTATGGTCAGGATGGCTCTGATACCAACTTGTCAACACCCAGATTTTTCAATCCTAGATGCCTGTTATGCCATACATCGCAATCCCAGGATTACCATTTTTGCGAGACATAACAGAATTGGATACCATAGTACTTCATCCATTACAAATGATACATAAGTTCTTACAAAAATAGGGATCTCATTATCCAGTTCTTAATACAACTTCAAGCAACGGAATACGTAATAATAAAGATGGCGTGGCGAAGCTCCATCTTGAGGTCACGGCAATCTTGTGATGGGAGATGATCCTAGTTGTCGTAACCTTCCTGGGGTCCATCTTCCAGGTACTCCTCTTCATAGTCTGGCCGTGGGAATAGCCAGGGACAAAGCCATGAGTACTCTTTAAGTACTCGCAAACTAATACTAACAGGTAAGGGGTTTTTGGAATAATGGGACACTAGGCTCTAGGGTTGTTTTGCAAAAGCCAGATTTATCTCTACTAGGTTCTAAAGCTAGTCACAATTTTATAACTCCTAAGTGGGATCTTGTAACTCATATCACAACTCTGTTGTGGTCAAGTCAAAGTCTCAATTCATTTCACAAGTCATTTTGAAAAGTCTGACGGGGGAATAGTATGGCCACTCCAACTGTCCATAACATGACGAGCTATTGAATAGTTTGACACTCTGCAGAGATTGTACACTTTCAACACAACATACGATACAACCGTCACGAACAAATCCGGAATTCACCATACTCAGAATGCTGATAATAAATACTAACCTTTCATTTACTCGCACTAGAATAAGCACCTCTCCTGTGATTATGTCCTCCCAACCATGACTCACTGTCATCTTGGAGTCTTGCAGGTGGACAATCTTCACAAGGTAGCCTCAGCTCAGACCTTGGCCGTGAGGGAACTAATACTAAGGAATATAAGTTTCCAGTCAAGCCCTACCCAATATTCGGGTATTGTGGTTATACGACAAAATTGGAATGGTATCGCATCCAGACAACCATCAGTTTTATGAAGGGCTAAGGCTCATGACTCAACATTTTCATCACCAAAATCATCAAGTGTTTGGAAACACATGTCCAAAACATTTCAATAGAATGATCCATCATTCCAAGGTTTTCATAACCATTTTTCCACCAAGTATTCCCATCTAAAGTTGATCAAGTTTTATGCTTAGCACTAGCATCTACAGGTAGGGGTAGTACTAATGAGGGGTGGTAACTAGTGGAGTTTCACTAAGTACAACCTTATATCTTAGGCTGATATCAAGGTTTCTGTCCTAGGCCAAATTTTATGCTCTTTATGCAACCTTCAGCACTTTCCAAAATCTATCAGTCACTTAAGTAAACTCTAAGTAAGCTTTGATAAAGAAATAAAGTAAGAAGCTTGCACATAAAACTAGGGTTGGCTTATCAAATGGGTAATCTTGCAAGGGGTAGCTTGCATAGGTAGGGTATCAGCTTGCACAATCACTAGTAGTATTTGGCTTGCTAAAGTAGAGGGTCTTGCAAGTTTTATCTTGCATTGGTCAACTTGATTAGTAAAGCTTGCATAGTTACTAGCTTGCCTTGTGCAGAGCAGTGGTTGAAGTTCTCCTCGGCTTCATCTTTGTAGTATCCTCCTTCCTCCTCGTATCCTTGGTCGGTACTAGCGTCTATGAATAAATACGAGGTACACAATCACCAAACAATACTTAACTACTTGCAATCATCACACACAAGGGTCTTATAGATGATCTAACATCATCTATAACCTTACAAGGTTAAGGCTTGGTTTAAATCTTTTTATTTTTAGAAAAGTAATTTCTACTCATTGAAAAACTACTTAAGATTTAATATTCTCCAAACTAAACATGGGATCATGTTGACACATGTCATCACCACATATTGTAGTCCATGGGAATGTGATTTAAAGTGGTGTCACAATTTAATAAGGTTTTACCCTTTTATTTTAATTAATTAGAGTGACTAGAAATGCTTATGTAGCATTCTTTTAGTACTTGAACAATATTTCTGCAAGTAAACCTATATATTTTTATATATTCTGAAAGGTATGGTCAAATGTGATTTTTGAGAGTTGGAATCAACTCAAAATCTTTTATGGTTTAAATTTGAAAAATGTTTGAATGCAGAAAAGCTTCTGCCTTGTTATTTTTACTATGGGTGATCTACAGATCCAAATGACTTGAATCCAACGGGCTTGGATTCAGCATTCACATACCTTTCCAACAAAATTGGTTTCATCCAATTTGGTGCACTGAATCGATCTGGGTTGATTTTTGAAGTTGGGTACAGAAGTGTGTTTGAATTGAAATAGAAAAAGGTTTAATTTGAATAACTGGGCTGCGCGGGAAAATCTAACGGGCCGGCCTGCTAAGCGCAGTGCTCCTGCGGGATGCTTAAGTGGGTGTCCCCACTCGTCAGTGACACGGGGCTGGGCGAAGCGGTATGGGGCAACGGGGATCGTTCGATCTAGTTCTAATCCAACGGCTGTGGGTCATCGTCGAAGCGAGACAGCTCCAGCGAGAACGAAACCTAAGCGTGACCAATGAGGGTCTGGGGCTCACCGAAGTACTGGCAAGGTCGGCGCGAGGCGGGCGAACAACGAAGTCGTGGCAGCGAAACGAGGGTGGTCACGGCAGCTCCTGGGGTGGCTCTAATCGCTGGCTCCTTTCTTCTCCGGCAGCGGCAGGCTCCAGTGAAATTCCGGCGAGGTGGTGCTCGGCTTGCTCTGAGAACGGTGTGGCACGGTCAGTGAGGAGAGGGGAGTGAGATGGTGTGATGAATTCGTGCGGGGGTGGTCTCTATTTATAGTCGAGCGAGGGGACCGTCGGGGCGCAGTGAGCTTCGAAGCGGCGTTCTGGTGGCTAATGGCATGGGCACGGGTAGGGAACGGTGTGGTGTCTCCTGGCGATGCTCAACGACATGGTCGCGAGGCATGGGGCGGTGTGGTTTGGTCTGGAACGGGCGGTGCTCTGCGCGGCAGAGGCGGCGTCTTTGACGGCGGGCGGTGGCTGTATGGCACGGGGCGGCAAACGGAGATGTATGGCGGTCTCCTGGGTCGGTGGCGATCGTGTATGCACGCGGCGAGGGCGGCGCGCGGTCTGTGGACGTTGGTCGAGGGTGGCGCTCTGGCGCATGCTCGGCATGTTCTGGGCGCGTCTTGTGCGCGTGGTCCATGGCTTGGCAGCTTTGGCTGGGGGAGGAGTGGCGGTGGACGGTGGGCTGCCTCCCGACATCTTGGCTAGGCTTCTTGCTGCTCTAGCTTGTCCACAATGGGGTGACATGGGTGTGCTCGGCTGTTCACCATTAATGGCAATGGCAAGCTCACAGGGGTGCTAGTGTTGGGCTAATCTTTCTAGATGATCTACTGAGCTGTGTGTGAGCTAACTAGGGAACAAGTTAGGCCAAATTTACTGCACACTATAGTGTTTGAGGTTTTGTTTGATTTGTGTCTGCAACCTGTTTGATGAAATGGCCACATGAAATCAAGTTTTGAATTTTGAAAAGATTTTTGGTGGGTTTTCTAGATTGGTGCTGGTGAGTTTGCAGATGCTTGGGTTTTGAAAGTTGAGCTTGTTTGAGTGGGTTTTGAAAAAGTGGGATCGTCCCATATGAAGAAGATTCAATTTTGAAATGTCAATTAAACTATGCATTTGAAAGTTTCTGGATGATCACAAGGTGGGCCTTGATACTTTGTTATGAGTACATTCAAGGGGTGCAAAGATCCAGAAAATTTTCTGTTAGGTTCTGAAAGTTTGAGACAGCCAAAGTAGGCATGTGAGTTAAATTGGCCAAAATGACCATTCACTTAATATATTTGTTTTGATTTACTTGTCTTTAGGAAAAGTGTGGGAAATGTTTTAGATGATGTTTATTTCATCTAAGAAACATTTTACAAGCAATGGATTACACAAACAAAGTGGTTTTAAAGAAATTCAAAAACTATGCATACACATATGCATGCATTCATGGGTTTAGTTGGAAAAGTTTTTGTTAACCCTAATCTTGATGATTAGTGTTCGATGATCTAAGTTTGGTATTTTTGGGATGTTACAAAGGTTCATCCGATTTTGGAAATTGCATGATAGGTTCTGAAACTAATTTGTTCTTAAGATTTTCAAAAGCTGCAATGCAGTCATGATCCAGATAGAAAGGAGTTTCTTTATCAAGAAGGTTAGTGAGAGGCATAGCTATTTTAGCAAAATCCTGTATAAAACGCTTGTAAAAACCTGCATGTCCCAGAAACATCTTTAAGTTTTTAATGTCTTGAGGTATGGGAAGATTTTCTATAGCACTTATATTGGTCTTATCTATTTATATACCATTTTCTAAAACCTTATGTCCAAAAACTTTACCTTCTGTTTCCATGAATCGACATTGCTCCCAATTCAAAACTAAGTTTGATTGCCTGCATCTCTGTAAAAGCTTGGTTAAACTGTAGAGAAAATTATCAAATGTTGTTCCACAAACAACAAAATCATTTGTTAGAACTTCCATAGTCTTCTCAACAAGATCGTCAAAGATTTTTAAAACACATTCTTGAAAGGTTGCAGTTGCATTACATAAACCAAACGAGATTAATCTGTAAGCATAAGTACCATAAGGACATGTGAAAGTTGTTTTCTCTTGATCTTCAGGCTGTATAGCAATTTGAGAATAACTGGAATAACCATCAAGAAAACAAAAATAAGAATTATTGCTTAGTCTTTCAAAAATTCTATCCATGAACGGTACAGGTTTATGATTTTTCTGTGTCTCATGGTTTAGTCTTCTATAATCGATGCACATGCAATACCCAACAATAGGCCTTATAGGGACTAGTCCACCATCCTCATTCATAGCAACATCAAGACCCCCATGTCTTGGTATGCAATGAGCTGGGATAACCCACTTACTATCAGAAATAGGATATATTATGCCGACATCTAATAAGCATATAACTTCTTTTCTTACTACTTCTTTCATTTTCGGATTAAGCATTATTTGTGTGTCAACTACAGGTACAACATCTTCAAGCATGGTAATCTTATGTGTCACAATGGATGGATCTATTCCTTTAATATCACTTAGAGTATACCCAAATGCTTCACGATGTTTGATCAAAACTAAAATAAGTTTATTTGTTTCATTTTCTGATAAATTTTTACTAATAATAACTGGACATTTGTTTTCATTATCTAAAAATTCATACCTCATATTTTTTGAAAGTCGTTTCAATTCAATTGACAGAGGTTCTTCGTCACCTTTTCTTACCAGCTCTTCATAGTCATGTGGGTTTTGTGCTTCCGGAATGGAGTTAAGGTAATTATCCATGTCTTCTCTTTCCTCATCATCTATTTCCTCTTCCCAATTAATTAAGCTCCTTTCTAATTCATCTTGGGGAGTGCTAAAATGAATTGCGGCTAGATTAGCAATTGTTTTATCTTCCTTGATATCTTCTATTTCATATGGCCTATTTTTAGGTTGGCAAAGTGGAATGTCATTTCCTCCTCTCCAAACATCATGGAAATAGTCTCTTCCTTATTATTAATTAGAGCTTTGGTTATAGAGACAAAAGGCCTGCTAAAAGAATAGGACAAAAATTATCTCGAGGCATATCAACAATATGAAAATCGAGAGGGTACATGAGTGGTCCAATAAAAACATAGATATTTCGAATAACACCTTCCGGTTTTATATTAGTTCTATTAAACAATTTAATAGTAGTGTCCACCAATTCCACATCTGGATTGTTTAAATTGTAGCGAAGTTCCTCATAAAGCGATGAAGGCATAATATTTATAATGGAAACCGGCTCACAAATTCCGTATAAGGAAGTTTATCCACATTATATAGGAGTCATGGGTTTAGAAGTTTCTTTACCTTGTATCTTACCTATAATGAAGTCTGAGTTTTCAGAGTCTAGCATAACTACTTCATTTTCCATGATTATTGCCTCCATAAGATCCTTGAATATAACAATATTTGCATTGGTAGCTTCAAGGTTCTTTTTTGGTCTCTTTAATCTTCTCTTTATACGTTCTTCCTCCTTGCATTTTCTCTTAATATTCTCTTGAATAGATTCATAGGAAAATTCTACCAATGATGTGTCCTGTCTTAATCACTTATTTTCTTCGAGGGGTTTGTGAGGTTCCCATTCTATAGGTACCTGCAGATTCCCTGCATAATTATCAATAATTTTATTTACCGAATAGGAATCAATGCCGAGGGTTTTAATCATCGCACAAGTCCTTTCATCTGCAAGAAAGTCGTTAACACAAGCATATTCGGAAGAACTATTCATATTGCTTTCCCTATTTTCATGACTTTCTGTTGTATCCCTCATTTTCATTATTAATTTCCAAGCTTCATCATAGGTATAAGATAGGAAACTACCATTAGAAGCGGTATCCAGGCTTGCTCTTTTTTATTGTTAAGCCCTCCATAAAAAGTATGGGTGATTAACCAATCAGGCAAACGGTAATGAGGGCAATTGTCTAGGTAGCTTTTATAACTTAGATAGCCTTCATATAAACTTTCATTAGGATTATTTTTAAAACTAATAATAATACCTCTCATCCTGTGAGCTTTTCTTTCTGATTAATATTTTGACAAGAATTTGGTTGTCAAATCCATCCATGCCCTTGGTGCTTCTGCACACAAGGACCTATACCAGTTGCAAACATTATTAGATAGAGTTTGTCTAAACAACTGAATTTTAACCTTATCAAGGTCATAATCATCAAATATAAAGGAACCAAAAACATCTTCGAAGAATTATAAGTGTCCATATGGACTATCTTCATGGGTTCCTGCAAACTTTTTAGAGTTAAGTAACTCAAATAATAAGGGATGGATCTCAATACCATCGGGGTTTATGCTTCTATTGACAGTTATAAAAGAATCCATGGGCAAACCCATATTCTATTGCCCCAAGCTGTATTTAATGTTGAGTGTTGTCCATAGTTATGGTCTTGCAACTCAAATTAAAATTTAGTACAATGAAAGTAAATAACTAAAAGTAAAGTGACTTATAGCGCTAAGCTCCCGGCGCTTTAAAATAGCTTGATATTTTGCAAGTGCACAGATTATTTGTAGCTAGTTTCAAAATAAAGATATCGATCCCACAAGGAGCAGTATGCGAAAGACTACAATGCTTTTAACTAAAACTAAACGAAGTACTTGAGGAATAATTCTAAGATGCATGAAAGTAGAATTGTTTTTGGATTTTTGGTTGGTTAAAACAATAAAGTAAAACATAATGCAGAAAATAGTAATCACGTGTGTAAGAAAGATTGAAACTGCAATAGGGGAAATGTGTTCTCAGGGAGTGGTGAATACACCGCTAGAAATTTAGACCAAGTGATCAAGATTATTATATCAAATATTCTCATGATATGCATGTATGTGGGAGGAGCTCCATATATATATGATGAGACAGCAACCACTGCTCACACCTTCCTTCATAACCACAGTTGACAGATAAATGACATTAATCATATTATCCGCTATTAAGGGATCTCTCCCGCGGCATGGACATGGATTAATGAGTTCTTCTTGATTTCCCAAGGTAGTACGTAAAGGATGACAACGACTTTATAGTCACAGTAAGTGCTACCATCCCTCCGTCTACCAACAGGTAATCCTCTCCATCAAGTCTCCGTGAGAGGCAAATATTAAGGAGGTGCACAACTCTTAACATCAAGATGAACACAATTAACACATACATATAATGATGTATAACATAATAATCCGTATTTCATCTCAATCATATACTAGGGTTTCTTCATCTCCCCAAGAACTAATGATCTACTCAGACATGGAGGCAAACAACATCATGACAATGGTAATGGAAACGATTATTGATAAATAGTACTTGTATAAATCCACAACTAATGCAAGAATTATAACAAGATCTAGATAGGATGGATGGATATGATGGTGGTGATGAAGATGCAGCGGTTGATGAAGATGGAGATCAATGCCTTGGCCTCCGAGATCTGCTTAGGGCGAAGATGGATCCCTAGGGCAAGTTCCCCCTCCAGATCCCTTCCGGAGGTGAGATTTTTGGAGATTTCTGGGTGTTCTGTATGTCGTCTCTCCAAACCAGTTGCATGGGGTGAAACTATTTGAGGAGGCAGAGGCAGCGGCAACTTTACGGCGGCGGCCCGTATAGTTGGTCGTCAACCCTTCTGCCTCCTTTGCTCGCTTCGAGTTTTCTTCTGGTATTATTAATATTTCCCAAATAAGCGATTTACGTAGTTTTTGGCTCCTTTTCTCTCTAGTACAACTGCTCCAAGAATTGTGTCCATTGGATCCATCATCTGATCCGATACTGGTGAAAATAAACATAAAAAGTGCATGCAAATGCCATAAAATACCAAAATCCTACATCTATAATACAAAATAATAATCTAAAACATGATGCAAATATGCACTCATCAGAGCCACTCTATATTTTTCGTGCCTTCTCTAGCTCATGTAAGATATTGCCAAATTTCTTTTTTTCCAAGCTTGCATCATAGACATGACTTCCTCCGGACCCTGCATGATATCGGCTAGATTATTTTTCTTACTAGATCCTTCCCATGCCATATCAATTCTTTCTCATAGTATTTCATACTGGCGCCTGGGCGAACTCCGAGGGTACACGGAACTTCTCTTGTGATCTCTACAAGGGCAGGGCAGTGATCGGACACCAGAGATGTTAGGTGCTTGACGCTAGTATCAGCGAACCGATCCTTCCAGGATGAGCATGCAACACCACGGTCCAACCTCACATGAACATTTGCTTGGCCCTAGAGCCTATTGTCATACATGTATGGGACACCTGAAAAAATGAAGATCTGATAGGTTGCAATCAGAAAGAACAGCACGGAAAGCATCCATTTGGTTAACTGATCGAGGCGTGCAAGATAAGTGTTCTGCTTGCCAGAGCACTTTGTTGAAATCCCCACAAACGAGCCATGCGAGATTAGAGAGGGACTTAAGCTCACGTAGGGTAACCCCCATGCGATGACGGTTTTTCACACGAGGCTCACCGTAGACACATGTTAGACGCAATAGTGGAGCATTTGGTGACTTACAGACATAGACATTAATATATATTTTATTAACTGATTGGACATCTACAATTATTTGATCATGCCAAAAGAGGACTAGTCCCCCACTCAAACCATCACTACTAAAACCTGCAAAACCCTTCAGACCAAGCCTATGACGCAGACGACACATTTTTTTTGTCTAGTTTCACAAAGAAAAAACAAACGAGGACTCCAAACATAGGAAATGGTAACAAGTTCACACACTGTCGGGGCATTCCCAGCACCCCGACAGTTGAACGACACACAATTCGTTGCTCCTCACAAGACCACACATTGGGACTTGTGAGTTTACCGGTAGGCTTGTGTCCAGTCTTCACCGTCGTTTTCTTGTTTCTCTTGTAGACCACCTCAGCACTACTATTGTCCGCCGGTCCTTTCCCACCTTTTTGTGTCATGCCACCCAGCCGCCCATCATTCTCCTGCTGAGCAGTGTTGCCCAGACCGAGCCTCAGCTCTAGCCGTCCTCCCTGCACCTCATTCTCCTCCGCTGCACGCTTCCCCAAAGTTGTGTCGGCTGGAGTCATCTCCACGTCACTTTTCGAGCCAAAGGAGACCACCAAGTTGGACAGGTCTTTAATCGCCGGTATCATCCCGCTGGATGTAGGCCCATGCCCCTAGCTGCCACTGCCTGATACTGACCTAGTTCGTTGTACGTATGCCGCGATCCCTTGTGCTAGATAGTATGTTGCATTCCCAGCCTGCTCAGGTGTCATAGAGGTGACCTCATCTTCTAGGAATTGGATAATGGGCTGGCTTGCTGCCTCCCTGGCAGCATGCGATGATGTTACATCATTTGCATTTGGCTCAACCTATATAGCCTCCACCTTCTCCACAAGATTCAACTCCACCTCTCCTCACACGGGTTGTTCCTCCCCCTCAAAGCCGTCGTATAGGCCAACCTGTTCAGTCTCATACTCACGTGGTGGTGTGGCATCCATCTGGGGCGGCATCTCATTATCACTATAATCATCATCCCGCGCGCCACCATTGGAAGCTACCCCCGGCTCTGATCATGCTGCCCCGTCCATGGTTCATCAGTGGTGTGTCCCGGAAAGCCACGTGAGCGAGAAGAGTTGCATGAGTCAATAGTGCCAAAACTTGCAAAGCTCAGATTGCGTCGCGCCCCTCCCTTCTCAGCCGGGGGAACATAGTGGGAGTGGAACACATATTTCTTGTAAGGGCTACATCTCAACTCATAGGCATCATAATCCAGCGAAGGAACTCCTCGGCGCTTCTTCTCATAGTCCTCTTCTCAGTGCCCCATGTCAACACCCGGATTTTTAATCCCAGATGCTTGTTATGCCATACATCGCAATCCCAGGATTACCATTTTTGCGAGACATAACAGAATTGGATACCACAGTACATCATCCATTACAAACCATATATAAGGTCTTACACAAATAGGGATCTCATGATCCAGTTATTAATACAACTTCAAGCAGCGGAATACGTAATAACAATAACGGTAGCGTAGGCGAAGCTCCATCTTCGGGGTCACAGGCAATGCTGACGATGGAAGATGATCCTAGTTGTCGTAACCTTCCTGGGATCCATCTTCCAGGTACTCCTCTTCATAGTCTGGCCATGGGAATAGCCAGGGACAAAGCGATGAGTACTCTTTAAGTACTCGCAAACTAATACTAACAGGTAAAGGGGTTTTTGGATAATAGAACACTAGGCTCTAAGGTTGTTTTGCAAAAGCCAGATTTATCTCTACTAAGTTCCAAAACTAGCCAAAGTTTTATAACTCCTAAGTGGGATCTTGTAACTTAGGTCACATCTCTGTTGTGGTCAAGTCAAAGTCTCAATTCATTTCACAAGTCATTTTGGAAAGTCTGACGGGGGAACATTATGGCCACTCCAACTGTCCATAACATGCGAATGACTATTGAATAGTTTGACACTCTGCAGAGATTGTACACTTTCACCACAACATTCGATACATCCGTCAGGAACAAATCCTGAATTCACCATACTTAGTATGCGGATAATCAATCTTAACCTTTCGATTACACGCCCTAGTATAAGCACCTCTCCTGTGAGTTTGGCCTCCCAACCATGACCAACTATCATCTTGGGTACTGCACAGGTGGACAATCTTCACAAGGTAGCCTCAGCTCAGACCTTGGCCGTGAGGGAACTAATACTAAGGTACATAAGTTTCCAGTCAAGCCCTACCCAATCTTCGGGTATTGTGGTTGTACGATAAAATTGGAATGGTATCGCATCCAGACAACCATCAGTTTTATAAAGGGTTAAGGCTCATGCCTCAACATTTTCATCACCAAAATCATCAAGTGTTTGGAAACACATGTCCAAAACATTTCAATAGAATGATCCATCATTCCAAGGTTTTCATAACCATTTTTCCACCAAGTATTCCCATCTAAAATTGATCAAGTTTTATGCTTAGCACTAGCATCTACAAGTGGGGGTAAGCAATAATGAGGGGTGGTAAATTAGTGGAGTTTCAACTAAGTACAACCTTATATCTTAGGAGGATATCAAGGTTTCTAACTTAGGCCAAATTTTATGCTCTTTATGCAACCTTCAGATAACTTTCTAGTATCTACCAAACTCTCAAGTAAACTCTAAGTAAGCTTTGATAAAGAAATAAAGTAAGAAGCTTGCAAGTAAAACTAGGATTGGTTTATCAAGTGGGTATGATCACATATGCTTAAAGCATATAGTGGGCATAGTAACAAGTAGTGGTTTGTGGCATCAGTAGGGTATCTTGCAAGGGTTAGCTTGCATTGGTCCACTTAGTTAATAAAGCTTGCACATTCAACTAGTAGTATTAGGCTTGCATCAATATCACTATAAGCTTGCCTTGTGCAGAGCAGTGGTTGAAGTTCTCCTCGGCTTCTTCTTCGTAGTATCCTCCTTCCTCTTCGTATCTTTGGTCGGTACTAGCGTCTATAAATAAATATGAGGTACACAATCACCAAACAATACTTAACTACTTGCAATCATCACACACAAGGGTCCTATAGATGATCTAGCATCATCACTAACATTACAAGATTAAAGCTTGGTTTAATTCTTTTTATTTTTAGAAAAGTAATTTCTACTCATTGAAAAACTACTTAAGATTTAATATTCTCCAAACCAAACATGGGATCATGTTGACACATGTCATCACCACATATTGTAGTCCAAGGGAATGTGATTTAAAGTGGTGTCACAATTTAATAAGGTTTTACCCTTTTATTTCATTTAAATATAATGACTAGAAATGCCTATGGAGCATTCTTTTAATACTTGAACATTATTTCTGCAAGTAAACCTATATATTTTTATATATTCTGAAAGGTATGGTTAAATGTGATTTTTGAGAGTTGGAATCAACTCAAAAGATATTATGGTTTAAATTTGAAAAATGTTTGAATGCAGAAAAGCTTCTGCCTTGTTATTTTTACTATGGGTGATCTACAGATCCAAATGACTTGAATCCAACGGGCTTGGATTCAGCATTCCTAGACCTTTCCAAAAAAATTGGTTTCATTCAATTTGGTGCACTGAATCAATCTATATTGATTTTTCAAGTTGGCTACAGACGTGTGTTTGAATTAAAAAGAAAAAGGTTAAATTTGAATAACTGCTCTTGGCGGGAAAATTCTTGGGCGGCCTGCTAAGCCTTGATGCTCCCGTGGGCTGCTTAAGTAGGTGTCCCCACTCGTCAGTGACACGGGGAGGGGCGAAACGGTATGGGGCGCTGTGGGTCGTTCGATCTGATTCTAATCCAACGGCTGGGAGTCATCGTCGACGCGAGACAACGCCGGCGAGAACGAAACCTAACTGCGGTGAGGGTCCTTTGAGGGCTCACCGAGTCTTGGCGGTCGGCGAGGCGGGCGACAAAGTCGGCGATGGCGAACTCTGTACGTGGCTTCTCTGAAGGCTCAATCGCTGGCTCCTTCTTCTCCGTGAGGCGGGCTCGGTGAAATTCTGGCGGTGGTGCTCGCCTTGCTCTTGGAACGGTGTGTACGATCGGTGAGGAGAGGGAGTGAGATGGTGTGAAGAAATCGGCGGGGTGGCCTCTATTTATAGTCGGCGAGGGACCGTCAGGCGCCGCAGTGAGCTCGTCGAAGCGATGTTCTGATGGCTATTGGCATGGGCGATGGTAGGGGATGGTGCGGTGTCTCTGGCGATGCTCAACGACACGGTTTTGGCGTGGGCGGTGCGGCTTGATGCAGGAACATGCGGCGCTTTCTGCAGGCGGGCGGCGTCTTCGGCGGCGGTGGTTGTGTCGCAGGCGTGACAACGGAGATGTCTGGCGGTCTCTGGGTCAGGTGGGGATTGTGTATGCTTGGCGAAGCGGCGGTCTGTGGGCTTGGTGAGGGTGGCCTTTCTGGCGACGCTCGGCATGGTCTCTGCGGTCTGTCGCGATCCGTGCGTGTGGTCAGGGGCTTGCAACGCTCATGGCTGGGACGATTAGTGGCGGTGGATGGTGGTCGCCTCCGGACATGCTGGCTAGGCTTCTGCTGCTCTAGCTTCTTTGTCGACTATGGGGTGGCAAGGGGGTGCTCGGCTGTTCACCATTGATCACAATGGCAAGCTCACAGTGATGCTAGTGCTTGGTTAATCTTGCTAGATGATCTACTGAGCTGGTTGTGAGCTAACTAGGGAACAAGTTAGGCCAAATTTACTGCACACTATAGTGTTTGATGTTTGTTTGATTTGTGTCAACTTTGTTTGATGAAATGGCCGCATGAATTCAAGTTTTGAATTTTGAAATGATTTTTTGTGGGTTTGCTAGATTGGTGCTGGTGAGTCTGCAGATGCTTGGGTTTTGAAAGTTGAGCTTGTTTGAGATTCAATTTTGAATTATCATTTAAACTATGCATTTGAAAGTTTCTGTATGATCACAAAGTGGGCCTTGATACTTTGTTATGAGTACATTCAAGGGGTGCAAAGATCCAGAAAAGTTTCTGTTAGGTTTTGAAAGTTTGAGACAGCCAAAGTAGGCATGGGAGTTAAATTGGTCAAAATGACCATTCCCTTAATATATTTGTTTTGATTTACTTGTCTTTAGGAAAAGTGTGGGAAATGTTTTAGATGATGTTTATTTCACCTAAGAAACATTTTACAAGCAATGAAACAAACAAACAAGGTGGTTCCAAAGAATTTCAAATTAAATGCATACACATATGCATGCATTCATAATTTTAATTAGAAAAGTTTTTGTTAACCCTAATTTTGAGGATTAGAGTTTGATGATCCAAGTTTAGTATTTTTGGGATGTTACAAACCTTCCCCCCTTAAACAAAATCTCGTCCCGAGATTTGAAAAAGGACGAAAAGATTACCTAGGATTTGAAGAGACCGGGAAACTCCGTCCTGATGTGATCTTCGCGTTCCCAGGTAGCTTCCTCTTCTGTGTGGTTGCTCCACTGAATCTTGAGAAACTTGATGCTTCGGGTTCGAGTAGTTCGAAAAGCTTCTTCCAAAATACGGATGGGTACTTCAGGATAGGTCAGGTCATCGTTGATCTCTATGGTCTGATGATCGATATTCTTGAACACTTCGGTCTTTTCGGGGACTTCGAGACACTTGCGAAGTAATGAGATATGGAACACATTGTGAACGGCTGACATCTCTTCGGGTAGCTCCAATTGATACAATACTTCTCCTCGACGGTTCAGAATTTTGAAAGGTCCGATATATCTGGGGGCTAACTTTCCTTTGAGTTGGAAACGCTGCATTCCCTTCAATGGCGACACTTTCAGATAAACAAAATCTCCTATGTTGAAAGCGAGGTCTCGACGTCTCTTGTCAGCGTAACTCTTCTGTCTGGATTGGGCGGTCTTGAGGTGCTCACGAATCTTGTGAACCTTCTCTTCTGCTTCTTGTAGGATGTCGGGTCCGAAGATCTGACTCTCTCCTACTTCCGACCAGTTCAAAGGGGTGCGACACTTCCTTCCGTACATGAACTCAAATGGGGCCATTTGCAAACTGGCTTGGTAACTGTTGTTGTATGAAAATTCTGCAAACGGCAGACATTCTTCCCACTTGGATCCATATTCTAACACAGGCTCTCAGCATATCTTCGAGTATTTGGTTTACTCGCTCTGTTTGTCCATCTGTCTGAGGGTGATACGCGGTACTGAAATCTAGGCGGGTTCCTAAACCTTCTTGAACTTTCTTCCAGAATCTCGAGGTAAACTGAGTTCCTCGATCCGATACAATGTCCTTAGGGACTCCGTGCAAACTAACGATTCTAGCGATGTACAACTCCGCTAGTTTCAAACTCTGATAGGTGGTTTTGACGGGCAAGAAATGGGCGACTTTGGACAATCTGTCCACTATGACCCAGATAGAGTCATTTCCCCTACTAGAAGTAGGCAGTCCAGTGATAAAGTCCATTCCTACAGAATCCCAATTCCATTCCAGAATCTGCAAAGGTTGCAACAATCCAGCGGGTCTTTGATGTCCTGCCTTGACTCGCTGACATATATCACACTTGGCGATATAGCTTCCGATTTCACGCTTCATCTTATGCCACCAAAATTGCTCTTTCAAATCTTGATACATCTTAGTTCCTCCGGGATGGATAGAATAAAGAGTATCATGAGCCTCCTTTAAAATAACTCCTTTCAACTCGGAATCTGCCGGTACACAAAGGCGTCCTTTGTACCACAAAACTCCCTCTTCGTCCTTGGTGAATCCGGGTACTTTGCCTGTACCGATACGACGCTTGATTCCGTCAATACTAGCATTTCCTTTCTGCGCCTCTTTAATCCGACTGATCAAAGTGGGTTGGAGTTCTATGCTAGCCAAAAATCCTTCACTTACTAATTCCATCCGAAAATCTTCCATCTCCTTGTGCAAGCTTGGTTGCTCCTTCAAAATCATGGAGTTCAAGCGGCACGGCAATCTGCTAAGGGCATATGCTACTACGTTGGCTTTACCAGGGTGATAGTGAATGTCCAGATCGTAATCCTTGATTAGCTCAATCCATCTTCTCTGCCTCATATTTAGCTCCTTCTGAGTGAATATATACTTTAGGCTCTTGTGATCCGAATAAATCTCACAACGATTTCCCATCAGGTAATGTCTCCATGTCTTCAGGGCTAGAACTATGGCTGCGAGTTCGAGGTCATGGGTTGGGTAGTTTTTCTCATGTTGCTTCAATTGTCGAGATGGATAAGATATAACTTTGCCTTCTTGCATTAGCACACATCTGAGACCAATCTTGGATGCGTCACAATACACATCGAAGGGCTTCGTGATATCCAGCATGATCAAGATTGGGGCTGAAATCAATCTCCTTTTGAGTTCTTGAAAACTCGCTTCACATTTGTCGGTCCATTCAAACTTCTTGTCCTTCTTCAGCAATTGAGTCATAGGTCTGGCGATACTCGAGAATCCTTCTACGAATATGCGGTAATATCACGCCAATCCGAGAAAAGCACGGACTTGGGTTTGAGTGGTTGGGGCTTGCCAGTTTTCTACATCTTTCAATTTGGCAGGGTCAATGGCAATTCCTACGGCTGATACAATGTGACCGAGGAATCCTACCTCCTGTAATCAGAATTCATATTTGCTAAACTTGGCATACAACTGCTGCTCTCTAAGGGTTCCAAGAATGGTCCTTAGGTGTAGCTCATGTTCTTCTTCTGATTTGGAGTAAATCAGAATGTCATCGATGAAAACAACGACAAACTTATCCAGGAAGTCCATAAAAATCTTATTCATGAGGTTCATGAAATAAGTGGGGGCATTGGTTAATCCAAAAGACATGACTGTATACTCGTATAGTCCATATCTGGTGGTAAAGGCAGTCTTTGGAATATCCTCTGCACGAATCTTGAGTTGATGATAACCAGTTCTAAGATCAATCTTAGAAAACACTTTGGCACCGGTCAACTGACCAAACAAATCTTCTATCTTGGGCAAGGGGTACTTGTTCTTGATGGTGACATCATTAAACTTCCGATAATCCGTACATAAACGGTTACCTCCATCCTTCTTGTCCACAAACAAGATAGGTGATATCCAAGGTGACGCACTTGGTTGAATCAATCCAATTTCCAGCATGGAATCAAGTTGCTTCTTCAGTTCTGCGAGCTCTGACGGGTTCATACTATATGGTCTCTGGGCTATGGGTCCGGTTCCGGGGATTAGTTCAATTATAAACTCGATATCCCGATCTAGGGGCATACCGGGCAAAACATCTAGAAATACATCGGGGTATTCACAGACTATCCGGACTTGGTCAATGGTAGGTTGGGCTATACTCTTGTTGCATTTGAATTGACGAGGTAAGGTTTCAGATATATGCTCGGCTGATATTCCGGCTGTACTGGTCATGGTGATGGCTTTCTTGGCACAGTCAATCAATCCTTTATGTTTGGACATCCAATCCATTCCTAGTACTACTTCCAAACCTTTAGTTCCGAGTACTATCAGGTTAGCATAAAAATCTATGCCATGGATTCGGATAGGGACGGCTTTGCAAATTTGCCTAGCCTTGGTGGTTGATCCAGGAATTTGCACAATCATTACATGCTTCAGTTTGGTTGGTTGAATTTTACTAGTGCAGGCAAATTCTTCAGTGACAAATGAATGCGATGCACCCGAGTCAAACAATACTCTTGCAAGTACTGAATTAACAGAAAACATACCCAGCACGACGTCTAGCGCTTCCTGAGCTTCTTCAGCATGCATGAGAAAAAGATGGCCGTTGCGGTTGAGCGAATTCCTTGGGGCAAATCTTCTTCCTGGCTAAACATTACGCTGCTGCTGAGCTAGGACATTGGTATTGGGGGCTGTAGCATTCTTCTTGTTGGGGCACTCGTTGGAATAGTGGCCTTTATTCCACAGTCATAACAAGTCACTTGCGACTTGTCCTTAGCTGCGACAGGCACATCATTGCTTCCAGTCCTCGGGGAAGTGTTGGTGTTGGTGGCAACATTGTTGGTGTTGAACTTGGGTGGGGCACGGGTGAAATTGCTAGAGTTGCCGGGGTTGTTGTGATTTCCTCCGGGTCTAGGGTTTCCACGATTGGGATAGGTGGGACGGGTCATCGGGGGTCTGTTGGTTCTTGGGGCAAATCCTGGAGATGGGTTGGGGCGATACTTTGGGGTCTAATGGGTTCTTGGCTGATGCATCATACGATGCTTGCGGTTCTCATTGGCTTGGTTGATCTTTCCTTCCATCTGGATGGCAGAGTCGACAAGGACTTCAATATCCGCAAAGGGGATATTGACTAACACTGTCTGCATCTCGTCATGCAGACCATTCAGGAATCTTTCTTTCTTCTTAGCTTCCGTGTCTATCTCGTCCGGGGTATACCTAGCTAATGACAAAATTTTGTCACGGTATTCCACTACGGTCATCCTTGCTTGCTTCAGTTCTTTGAACTCGTCTCTCATCCTCTTGATTAGACTCGGTGGCACATGGGTTCTGCTAAACTTGACCTTGAATTCCTCCCAGGTCATCATCTGGCCTCCGGTCATTGCACGAACACTGTTCCACCATGCTCTGGCATCTCCGGCTAGATAGTGGGTGGCGAACAGAACTTTCTCGTTGGCTTCCACTCCGGCGACTTCCAGGTTATTTTCCATGGTTTGTAGCCAATTGTCGGCATCTAAGGGCTCTTCTGACTTAGTGAAAACAGGTGGGTTAGTATTCTGGAAATTCTTGAGCTTTGATCCATGGTTATCCTGATTTCCGTGGCCTTGGTTGTTGTGGGCAAGTTGGGCTATCTGCTGAAGGGTGGCTAGGTTGGCTTGACGTTCCGCTCTTTCAGCTTCACGGTCAGAAGTCAACATTTGCAGAATCTGCAACATCGGGTCCGGGACTGAACCACTTCTTCCACGTGGCATCTGAAGATTGAGGTAGATCATGAGAAAAGAGGGAAATTTCTAAGGTTTTGGGGATTTTTGAAAAGTTTTAAAGGTTTGACTCAGATTTTTCTAGCAACTTGCTTTTTCATTCATTCATTCATTCATAGCACCCAGTACAACACACACCACAACAAAGAAAAACAGATGGTTTTAAGAACCATTCTGAGAACTACGATACAGTGGGACTGAATACTACTCACTACGCTAGTGCTCAAGTGCTACTACTCCTCGGAGTCTGTGGCTTCATCATCTTCATCATCATCGATGAAGGCGAAATAATCCTCATCGGTGAAGAAGTCCATGGCCTGATCCTCCAGAAAATCATCGTCATCGCTGAGATAGGAGTAAGGGTCTCCACGAAGATCTTCTCTGGCATTCTCCCTTTCCTCCAACTGCATGTCTCTCTCGTGGATGGTCTCTTCCAAAGATGAGATGCGGTGGAGAAGACGGGCAATGATGCGCTCCTTCTTGTCGAGCTGACGGCGGCGAGACTTGCGATCCTTTGCTAGCATGGCGATGGTCTGATCCTTTGTCTTGATGATGGCAGACTTGTGGTTGGAGTAGTCATGGCAATTATCTAACTCATGTTGACGATCGTATATCATGAAGCTAAGGTGGTCCAATTGAGTCTTCAGCTCGGGGTGGTATGGGGCTTCCAGTGGTTGTCCATTTGCATCACGCCTTGGGCAAAACTCAAAGCGAGTACCCTTGATCTGATTGATGCTCTGCCCACACATACGGGAAAGAGCTTCCTGCATTGCTCTGGCAAGTCCATCGAGCCAGTTGTTTTCCCTCAAGGTAAACTGAATTCCCTCCGCGGTGGGAGGTTCAATCTTTCCTCGGAGACTTGCAACAATTAGCCACTGCAGATCTTCTCCTCCTTGATCATTGAGCTGAGCTCCGAAGAACTCGGGGTGTGGACGCTCTAGAAGTTCCGAAAGTTGGTCCAAATCCCTCTCAAAGATAAGGTCTCCTCCATTCACCAACTGATAAATCTTGCTGTACTTCACGTCCATCTATAAGAATAGAGGATGAGTAGGTTAGCAGAGTGATCAAGTGTGTCAAAATTTTATGTATTTTGCAAGAGTTTTTTGAGGAACATGGATTTTTCTAAAAGAATCAAAGAGATAAGAATGAGAATAAGTTTTTGTAAATATTTGTTTTCTTTGGTTTTGAAACTAAATTTTTGGTTCAAACGTCCAGTCTAACTAGGGTCTCCTATGGTCAGGATGGCTCTGATACCAACTTGTCAACAACCAGATTTTTAATCCCAGATGCCTGTTATGCCATACATCGCAATCCCAGGATTACCATTTTTGCGAGACATAACAGAATTGGATACCACAGTACATCATCCATTACAGACCATATATAAGGTCTTACACAAATAGGGATCTTATGATCCAGTTCTTAATACAACTTCAAGCAGCGGAATACGTAATAACAATAACGGTAGCATAGGCGAAGCTCCATCTTCGGGGTCATAGGCAATGCTGACGATGGGAGATGATCCTAGTTGTCGTAACCTTCCTGGAGTCCATCTTCCAGGTACTCATCTTCATAGTCTGGCCATGGGAATGGCCAGGGACAAAGCCATGAGTACTCTTTAAGTACTCGCAAACTAAAACTAACATGTAAAGGGGTTTTTGGATAATAGGACACTAGGCTCTAAGGTTGTTTTGCAAAAGCCAAATTTATCTCTACTAAGTTCCAAAACTAGCCAAAGTTTTATAACTCCTAAGTGGGATCTTGTAACTTAGGTCACAACTCTGTTGTGGTCAAGTCAAAGTCTCTATTCATTTCACAAGTTATTTTGGAAAGTCTGACGGGGGAACAGTATGGCCACCCCAACTGTCCATAACCGCGGACGCGGCTATTCGAATAGTTTGACACTCTGCAGAGATTGTACACTTTCACCATAACATTCGATACATCCGTCAGGAACAAATCCTGAATTCACTATACTTAGTTTGCGGATAATCAATCTTAACCTTTCGATTACACGCCCTAGTATAAGCACCTCTCATGTGAGTTTGGCCTCCCAACCATGACCAACTATCATCTTGGATACTGCACAGGTGGACAATCTTCACAAGGTAGCCTCAGCTCAGACCTTGGCCATGAGGGAACTAATACTAAGGTACATACGTTTCCAGTCAAGCCCTACCGAATCTTCGGGTATTGTGGTTGTACGATAAAATTGGAATGGTATCGCATCCAGACAACCATCAGTTTTATAAAGGGCTAAGGCTCATGCCTCAACATTTTCATCACCAAAATCATCAAGTGTTTGGAAACACATGTCCAAAACATTTCAATAGAATGATCCATCATACCAAGGTTTTCATAACCATTTTTCCACCAAGTATTCCCATCTAAAGTTGATCAAGTTTTATGCTTAGCACTAGCATCTACAAGTGGGGGTAAGCAATAATGAGGGGTGGTAAACTAGTGGAGTTTCAACTAAGTACAACCTTATATCTTAGGAGGATATCAAGGTTTCTAACTTAGGCCAAATTTTATGCTCTTTATGCAACCTTCAGAAAACTTTCTAGTATCTACCAAACTCTCAAGTAAACTCTAAGTAAGCTTTGATAAAGAAATAAAGTAAGAAGCTTGCAAGTAAAACTAGGATTGGTTTATCAAGTGGGTATGATCACATATGCTTAAAGCATATATTGGGCATAGTAACAAGTAGTGGTTTGTGGCATCAGTAGGGTATCTTGCAAGGGTTAGCTTGCATTGGTCCACTTAGTTAATAAAGCTTGCACATTCAACTAGTAGTATTAGGCTTGCATCAATATCAGTATAAGCTTGCCTTGTGCATAGCAGTGGTTGAAGTTCTCCTCGGCTTCTTCTTCGTAGTATCCTCCTTCCTCTTCGTATCCTTGGTCGGTACTAGCGTCTATAAATAAATACGAGGTACACAATCACCAAACAATACTTAACTACTTGCAATCATCACACACAAGGGTCCTATAGATGATCTAGCATCATCACTAACATTACAAGATTAAAGCTTGGTTTAATTCTTTTTATTTTTAGAAAAGTAATTTCTACTTATTGAAAAACTATTTAAGATTTAATATTCTCCAAACCAAACATGGGATCATGTTGACACATGTCATCACCACATATTGTAGTCCAAGGGAATGTGATTTAAAGTGGTGTCACAATTTAATAAGGTTTTACCCTTTTATTTCATTTAAATATAATGACTAGAAATGCCTATGGGGCATTCTTTTATTACTTAAACATTATTTCTGCAAGTAAACCTATATATTTTTATATATTCTGAAAGGTATGGTTAAATGTGATTTTTGAGAGTTGGAATAAACTCAAAAGCTATTATGGTTTAAATTTGAAAAATGTTTGAATGTAGAAAAGCTTCTGCCTTGTTATTTTTACTATGGGTGATCTACAGATCCAAATGACTTGAATCCAACGGGCTTGGATTTAGCATTCCCAGACCTTTCCAACAAAATTGGTTTCATTCAATTTGGTGCACTAAATCGATCTGGATTGATTTTTGAAGTTGGGTACAGAAGTGTGTTTGAATTAAAAATAAAAAGGTTAAATTTGAATAACTAGGCTGCGCGGGAAAAGTTACTGGGCCGGCCTGCTAAGCGCAGTGCTCCCGCGGGCTGCTTAAGTGGGTGTCCCCACTCGTCAGTGACACGGGAGGCGAAAGCGGTATGAAGGCGTGGGTCGATTCGATGGCTGAAGCTCCGCAGGTACAGTGTGTTCTCCAGACGGCAAGCGAAGCCAAGCTCCAGGTGTGTTCTCCACAAGCCTTGCTCACGGTGTGCGGTGGCACGATCAGTGAGGAGAGAGTGAGATGGTGTGAAGAAATCGGCGGTGGCCTCTATTTATAGTAAAGCGAGGGGACCGTGGACGCAGTGAGCTCGTCGAAGCGGGCGTTACAGCGGCTGGGATTGGCATGGGATGAGTGGGGGCGGTGTCTCTGGCGATGCTCAACGACATGGTTTTGAGGCGTGGGGCGGTGCGCTTGGTCTGAACATGCGGCGCTCTGCCGCAAGGCGGCGTCTTCGGGCCGGCGGTGGGTATGCATCAGGCAGCGTAACGGGATGTCTAGCGGTCTCTGGGTGGTGGGGATTGTATATGCTGTGGCGAGGGCTGTGATGCTGTGGGTTGATCGAGGGTGACACTCTGGCGCACGCTCGGCATGGTCTCTGGCGGTCTGGGCGCGATCCGTGCGTGTGGTCCAGGGCTTGGCAATGGTGGGACAGTGAGTGGCGGTGGACGGTGGGCTGCCTCCCAGACATGCTGGCTAGGCTTGCTGCTGCTCCTAGCTTGCTGTCGACTATGGGGTGTCAAGGGGGTGCTCGGCTGTTCACCATTGATGACAATGGCAATCTCACAGTGATGCTAGTGCTTAGTTAATCTTTCTAGATGATCTACTGAGCTGGTTGTGAGCTAACTAGGGAACAAGTTAGGCCAAATTTACTGCACACTATAGTGTTTGATGTTTGTTTGATTTGTATGCGCCTTTGTTTGATGAAATAGCCGCATGAATTCAAGTTTTGAATTTTGAAATGATTTTTGGTGGGTTTGCTGGATTGGTGCTGGTGAGTCTGCAGATGCTTGGGTTTTGAAAGTTGAGCTTGTTTGAGTGGTTTTTGAAAAAGTGAGATCTTCCCATATGAGAAAGATTCAATTTTGAATTGTCATTTAAACTATGCATTTGGAAGTTTCTGGATGATCACAAAGTGGGCCTTGATACTTTGTTATGAGTACATTCAAGGGGTGCAAAGATCCAGAAAAGTTTCTGTTAGGTTTTGAAAGTTTGAGACAGCCAAAGTAGGCATGGGAGTTAAATTGGTCAAAATGACCATTCCCTTAATATATTTGTTTTGATTTACTTGTCTTTAGGAAAAGTGTGGGAAATGTTTTAAATGATGTTTATTTCACCTAAGAAACATTTTACAAGCAATGAAACAAACAAACAAGGTGGTTCCAAAGAATTTCAAATTAAATGCATACACATATGCATGCATTCATAATTTTAATTAGAAAAGTTTTTGTTAACCCTAATTTTGAGGATTAGAGTTTGATGATCCAAGTTTAGTATTTTTGGGATGTTACACCCCATGAACCCACAATGATAACAGTAGTACGACACTCGTTCATACTTGAGATTGAGCACCATCTTCTCTTCCAGTTTCCCCTTCACGCCATGAGTGATCTGTGTTTGTAAGTGTCTATCATATGGTAGATCCACACGAACGCGTAAGAATGCTTTCATATCCTGCTCCAGGGATGGCACATCCACCTCCATTGCCTTGCCCAAGCCATTTTCATATCTCATACTCTAGAATTTATTTTGTTTTTCACCTGGTACATTATACATCCATACCCAAATCAGAACAGAGTCTAGGAAAATCTCTGATGGTTGTACTTTAGTGTTAAACTCCTTTATGAAGGGAATATGCCCTAGAGTCAAATATTAGATGGCATATTTCATAAAGTTTATAATTAAGTTTTATATCATGCTATAACTATATTTGTAGGGAAACATCCATACACATGTGATATACAAACAAACAATAGTTCCTGGTGAAACTCTAGTCACTGGTTCATTGGTCAACTGATAATCAAAGCTTTCCTGATCATGAAGGTTCCTCGGCCCCTAATTGACAATGAGATCATTTATTGGGGAATGAGATGGTGAACATACCCTATCTATAACATCATATCATGATCATATCACGAAGTTTAGGTTATGATATTTAGGAAACATAGTGACTCCTTCCTTAGACCGTGAGACCATATCAAATCACTGTCACCCGAGGATGATTTGATGGCATATAACGTCACTCAGTAATATGGTGATCATAAATGTGTCGTTGGGTATCCGGAGGAACATGTAGAGGAGACTGCGTCAAGAGCGGGATTTGTCCATCCGCGTGGCAGAAGATACTCTTGGGCCCACTCGGATAAGTTATATCCATAAGCTGCGCAGCGTGTGACTAGGTCACGAGGATATCACTTATCAGATCGAGTAAAGAAGGTATTTTCAGTAATGAGGTTAAAGACTGATATAGGGATGTCACTTGATCAAAACCTCGGACAATACAATATCGCAGAGACAAAAGGAATAAGACATGGTGTTTATGGTTCAACGACAAATATCGTTGAGTACATAGGTGGTCATTATGGATATCCAGATCCCGATGTTGATCATTGGTCATGGAGGAGTCTTGGCCATGTTTGTAGTATTCTCGAACTGTTGGATAGCATGATTGAGGGCTTGACGAAGCTTGTAGATCATTAATGGCTAGTTTGAATCACTGAAGAAGTGAGAAGAGAGAAACCAGAAAATTTCTGGGGAGATCCGAAGGTGTTCGGAGAAAGAATAAGAAAAATGACCAGAAAAAGGTTTTCGGATAAATAGTTATTTAAATATGATTATTATATATTAATTATGAATTAATATATTGTAAAATAATATTTAAATAAAGATTTATAAAAAGGTGTCCTAAATGTTAGGCAAAATCTCGGAGGGATTTTACCTAAAAAGAAACAGATGGAAAAAGACAAAGGAATGTTGTTTTTGAAACAGCCCGCGTGGACAGCAGATAGTGCATCAAGACGTGGGCATTCTTCTGTACGCTGCTCGGCCAGAGGGCTACGCCTTGGGCTCTGGGTGGCACCGCCCACCTACAGTCACCGCCACACGGGCTATGAGCCACGCGCGCCGGTTTTGGCACGACTGGCTATGCGAATTTTCCTGATTATTTCCACTAGTTTTAGTCCCACATGGGAACCTAGAGGTGGAGGGACCCCCTCCCTCCGCCTATATAAAGAGGTGGCAATGGGAGGATTAAAACACACCAATTTCTATCTGGAAATCAATAAAAGGCCCGTGTTGCCTCTCTCTCTCTTACGACTGGGCAGCCCTTGTCAGGCATGTGCGAGCGATGAGTTCTTCACCGCGGAGCGCTGTCGCTCTGCAGGATTCGGAGCCAGGAGATCTACTTCTGCAATCTAGGCTGGATCGGAGAGTAGCGGGGGTTGTTGTCAAGCACCGTATGTGTGTTACTCCCTATGGCAGCACCATGCTTTCGGTGCTAGGAGTTGTCGCGGAGCCGCAAGGACATCGTGACCTCGAGGTTAGCGTCAGGATGTCTTCTTCATCCACCTTCCTCGTGGTACGTTGACCGCGCTCGATCTTCAAAGGTATGGATACCGTATCCCCTTCTGTTACTGCATTACTAGTAGATAGATCTTGGGCTTTCGGGATTTGCCGCGTAGTAATTTTTTTGATTTTCTGCACCGAACCCTAACAGTGGTATCAGAGCCGATCTATGCGTAGTAATGCTAGTACGGGTAGAACACATGAGTTGTGGCATGTGGGAGTCAACTTTATGATTGTTACCCTCCCACATGTACTTGTTTATATCACGGTATTGATTGATGAAGCGGCCCGGACCGACCTTACGCATACTCTTACGCGAGACTGGTTCCACGCTCAACATACGACTTGTACCATATAAGTGGCTTGCGGGTGTATATCTCTCTTTCAATAGTTGATATAGCATTTACAAAGGAGGGCCTCAAGAGGGGGTTAGTAGAGATAATCATTTAATTGGCGTTGTGGTTAAAGTTCGTAGGTAAGAAACGGTTTTTGTGTGAAAGCGCATACAGCCACGTAAAACTTGCAAAAGATAAAATAAAGGCATCTAACTTTGTTTTGCAGGGGGCATTATGACGTGATATGGTGATAGTCAAGGTGAAGTAGTTTATTTTCTGTTGCTGTAGTAGTAACAGTCATCATCGTAATGTTGGACTATGAAGTCGAAGGCACTGGGCCATGGAGCAAGACCCGGAGGCGCCGTACACTGGGGCGTCGTTCCCCTGGCACTAGATCCGAGGCGCCGAGATGGAGATCACAGTGCGAAGACCATATCGCATCGCAGTTACATTTGATGTACTCCCTCCGTCCCTAAATAGATGTCTCAAGTTTTTTAAAATTTGGACGAATCTATATACTAAATAGTGTCTAGATTCATCCAAATTTTAACAAATTTGAGACATCTATTTTGGGACGGAGGGAGTATGATTGTTGTGTGTATCTTATTATGTGCTTAGTATTAGATACTCGACGATAGCATTAATAAGATGATCCCTAAACAACTGAATTCCAATAATTGTGTTCCCCTTGTGTGTGCATGACCAAGAAAGTTCTTCCGTATGAGGCAAGTCGTGATGATCGGGTGTCAGACATACCTACGTTCGTATATAGTAGGTGTAAGCAAAGTTACATTGCAATACATATAAGTTAGAGTTGGCGAGTCTAGCATGTGCAGACATGACCTCGAAACACGGATGATCGAAAGATCGAGCACGAGTCGCATGAATGATGCGATCGACGTATAGTGTCCACCTTTGCAACTATATTGCTGGTCGTGACGGTCGGGGTGATGCAGTGAATAAGGATCGTGTAATCAGTAAGACATTGGTTAGGGATAATGTTTTTAGTGTCTCCTACTTAGATGTGTTAGGGTAAATCTATGCTGTCTGTTTAAGTGTTTCAGTGCTTGTAATTCGTTTCCACACTATTAAACAAAATAAAGGGTATACGATGGCATACAAACACACACATAATTACTTAACAAGAAAGCATGGGTGATCCATACTCCCTCTGTTCAGAAATACCCTGCATTCTGGGTTTAGTCAAGGTCAAACTTCACAAGTTTGATCAAACATATAGAAAAAATTATATATATCTATAATACAACATAAGTATCATTAGAATCATCATAAGATATATTTTCATATTATATACATTCGGTGTTATACATGTTTCTAGTTTTTTATATATGTTTTATTAAACTTTATAAAATTTGACTTTGACTAAGCCTAGAATGCGAGATAATTATTGACAAAGGAGTATATGAGTTTAAAGAAATTAACATTTGTGAAGTACAGTTTGACCGTGCACGGTTCGCCACCAAGTAAACATGGGGAAAGAGGAAACTATCACAAACGACTTCTGCGAAGACTTGGTCTGTACAAGTGTATATAGAATAAAATGTTACCATTACACTTTGAGTATGTCTTATAATGAATTCATTATTGCTATTGGTTTCCTTTTATGGATGTTCTACATTTAGTTTACGGTGTTAGGCGTTAACTATTACTTCCTTTAATGGACTCAAATTTGGTGGTAGATATATCCGAATCTAAAAAAAATCTAAAAACATTAATTTAAATCAATAGAAGTAGTTAAATTTATACGCCGTTTATTTAGAACAGGTGGAATGGTAATTTTAGTTTGAGTTGGCTACGGGTTCAGTAGTTTGGGTAGTAGCAAGATGAGCACATGCATATCCAGACAGCACATGGTCCCATACTGACTCGCAAGCCGAGATGAGGTGAGACGTGGCGAAAAGATCCTATGCTTATCCAGAACCAGCCTAAGCTAAACTCGAATGGATATGTGCCTCCACCGATTCCAGTCAGTCACAGTCATCCGTACGTCGGATCGGATCCTCTACAATGCCGAGCGGAGGGCAGGTGCAGCCTCCCAACGGTTGCCAACCATCGTCATAAACCAAGCGATTAACCGTCCTGGCAAGCACAAGGAAAGTACAAGAAAAAACGTTGGAAAGTACAAGAAAAAACGTGAGCTACGGAGTGTCTGTACCTGTAATTAAGCTAGCTGTGCCACAAACAAGAAACGGAAATAGGTGCCCACCCACAAGGCAGACGCCAGCAGCCACATTCCATGAGCTAACAGTACAGTGCTGCAGAAACAAGGACAGAAACTTGATACTACTAGGAGCCAGCGAGCTAGCAATGGCGTCGATGCGCTGCTTCTTCGCCCGCGTCTCCATCCCGGCGCTCCTCCTCGCCCAGTCCCCACCGCTCGCCATCACCTGCTGTAGGTACGCCAAGTTCTTTCCGTGTCGATGCGCTCGGCATGCATGCCTGCGTGCGCCGCGCGCTCTGTCGTCTGAAACTCTTGAGTCGCAGGCTGCGTCCCGGCGCGGCGACAAGTTCCCACCGCGTCGTAGCGGCGGCGGCGAGGCCGGCCAGGATGACGCTGGGCTCCGTCAGGTGTGCTAGCTAGCTGTGATCGATTGGGTGGGTGGCCTGGCCTGGTCAAAACACAGCGTTAACGTGTTCCTTCTCGTCCGTCCAGATACGGCTACGGGGCGGCGGCGTTGCGCGCCGAGGACAAGGAGGCGGAGGCGGAGGCGGAGGTGGCGGTGCCGCCGTCCGTGCCTGTCCGCGTCGCCTACGAGCTGCAGCTGGCCGGCCACCGCTACCTCGACGTCAGGTACATAATTACCACCACACAAGCCAAACAATCAAACACCGCCAGTCTCTGCCTCACTGTCTTGTGCACTCTGTACTGTCAAGTGTCAACTGATAAGAAAAACAGTATCTGTGCCAATCTGTTTGCTTTGCACCCATCTGGAAATGACCAGTTTTGCTGCTTCTGTGTCTCTGCAGAACCGAGGGCGAGTTCGGCGGTGCCGGACACCCGGCAGGAGCGGTGAACGTCCCTTACATGTACAGCACTGGCTCAGGTAAACCAACCTACTTTTCAGTAAGCTCTTTCTTGTTAATGATCATGAAAAAGAACTTATATATTTAGTTGTTAGCAAAAGCCATTTTAGAATTAGACTCCTTTTGAACCTTTTTTTTTTGGTTGAGAATACTCCTTTTGAACCTGAATAAACGAAATGCTACAAGATGTAGTATGAGTGCTTTTTCGCCATCAACTTGCAACTTTTAATACCTACCAAAACTGAAGTGGCGTCTCGGCACAGCGAATAGGCATCAAGGGGCAATCGTGAATTATATTACTCCTGCTTTGGGATCATGCTCGCCAGCATTTTACAGATGGACAGAAAGTGCATATGGATAAATTTGTCTAATGCTACCAAACCCGTTTCAGAAATGCAACCAGTAATGTCAGCTCGGATAGACACTTTAATTTCCTTCTTTCGGTCGATGTACAGGGATGTCGAAGAACTCGCGCTTTGTCGATCAAGTGTCAGCGATCTTCGGGAGGGACGCAGAGATCATCATCGTACGTACTCTACTTGTCACCCTAGGGATCCTAATTAGACATGCTTCTTTTATCTCTACTAGTGTTTGAGTTGTTTCCTGAACACACTGAATTCCAGGGATGCCAGAGTGGCAGAAGGTCTCTCATGGCAGCAGCTGAACTCTGCTCAGCGGTAAGAACACATACTAGTGACGCTGTTTCAGCAGCTGGTTTGGGGCTGATACGGACGCTGTCGTCCTTTCAGGGTTTCACCGCCGTGACCGACATCGCTGGAGGGTTCTCTGCTTGGACGGAGAACGGGCTGCCGGTCAGCCGGTGACGATAATCTATCTGGGAGGCTCTGCTGCCTACTAGTTCAAGACTCCAAGGTTGTAACAACATGGTCGTCTTGATCTCGGATTCAAGACGCCACAATAGTCCATCCACTAAATAAATAAATAAATGGAGTTTGGCAAATGTACAAGACTAGTTGAATACCCGTGCTTCTCTACGGTTTTTGAAACATATATAAGTTGCACTATATTTTTTATTTTCATCTCTAATTCTCATGTCTTGCCTCCCTTTTTTCCCCTTCACTTAATCCCTGGACTTGTCATTGCTCTTTTCAAATTTACTCTCGTCTAATATTTTGTCTCAAAATTACCCGGGCTTAATCCCTAGACTTGAATATATATATATATATATATATATATATATATATATATATATATATATATATCATGGTTCTTGCCTTCTCTAAAATATAAATATGATGGAGCCGACAAAACAGAATATACACCTTGAGATTGAACTCGTGAAAACCTTACATCTAGTAAAAAAATATTGCTCATTCTTATGATAAAAACCACCATCATGAACCTATTATAACAGCTGGATTGGTAATCATATCCCTAATATATAATAAGATGTAAAGCTTCTTCCGTCCCAAATTAGCTCATCTTTTTCTAGATACCCTTGTATTTAGATGTGTTTAAGTTTTTAGATATGTGTGTATGTAGAGAAAGTCGAGTCAATTAATATAGGACGAGGAATAGTATAAATCACTAAGAGATCTGGTGGTTGAATGCTGCTAGGATACAACCTCACTCTCCGTCCACTTTTGTAAAGGTAGTGGTTGCCAAATATCTGAAGTTTTTAAAGAAGTGAATGGCAATCACCATGAGAAACTATAAACAGAGAAAACAATTTAAATTTTTTAGGCAATCTAAGAATCTCTAACCATGCATTTTAAATGTCGTTCATAAAACATACGTTCAACGAAGATTTATTTTGAGCAAGTGTCCGAAAGGAACTCACTTCTCCCCTAGTAAGATCATGGTGCGGTCTGGTCTTTTTATTATATGAATCAAACGGTAAATTTTTAAGGTTGAGGAAGACATTAGGACATAGGAGAAAGATCAGCATTAGCTGTGAGCATTCTAACCGCTCTAGGACAAACATTGTCTAAGATGGTCACTAACAAAAATGGGGACAGACCTTCCTCGTCACAAACACACTGAACAGACTGAAGAATGAAGATAATATCTAGCCAGATTAAAACAAAAAAACTGGAATGTGGTGATCCACTCCCATGGTATGCATGCCATACAATACAAGGATCATCAAAAGATACTAAGAATAAAGTGTATTAATCATTACGGATTTCAGCATTCTAGCATGATAAAACCACATGAAATCTGATGCACCACAAAATGTGTTGTGGCATATTGACAGGCTAGAAGTGAATGGAGAGGTACATAAATCTCTTCTTTCTTTTGAAATAGCTAACGACCTTCGAGAACCAGGCGCTGGCCTGGTAGCTGTTGCTCCGGGTGTGGAGCCAGCCGGCCCGGGTTCGAGTCCCAGCTGTGGCAATACTTGAAAAATCGAGTCTCAGCTGAGGCATACTTGAATAAACCGGGAGTCTCACCTACCTAACAACGTATAACCAAGGAAGGGATCATTTCTCCGTTGGCAACGTAATAGTTAACGACCTTCGAACTGTGTTCTTGTTTTAAAGCCGACTCAAAAACATGGCTTCCGTTGCAACAGGAGAAGTTCGTCCAAGGCTGAAATGTTTGATTTCACATAGGACAAAATAGTCATGAGAAAATTGAGCACCCATAAAAAAAATAGGACTACAGGAGTTAGGATTGCCAATGTACTATAATTGACGTAAGATGAGTTTTCTTTCCTATCAATTCATTGGACGGATCTTTAATATAAAAAAGCATTACTACAAACCGTGAATATTATATTTTGTACATGCTAAATAAGCCTTGAAACAACGAAGCGAGTCAAAGTACAAAATTCAGTTAAATCTCTCACAAACTAAATATATCCGACTCTTTTGTGAGCATGCCCCCCTTCAACGTATTCACGTTCAATGCATCTTGTCGTGGTATTGCACGACAGATGCTATTGGGGTTGCTTACGTAGAGGGAGCAAGGCGACGTAGGAGAATTCGGGAGCGAGATTGGCACACGATGTACCCAGGTTCACGTCCCCTCGATGGAGGATCGCTACGTCCTGCTGTCAATCCAGTATATGATCATAGATTGGTTTATAATGGAGCCGCTGTAGGCGGAGGGAGAGGCTAGATCTAATATGATATAGAGAAGATGCCTCATGGGGGTGCCCCTGGTGGCTTTATATATGCAGCCAGCTAGGGTTTACAAGTGCTTGTGGGCTTTGTATACGAGTCATCGTTTTGGGTCTCTAGTCGGCGCCACTCGACTGGGTCTAGTATGCGCCAGTCACCGTATTGGGCGAGTCGACCCGCTCAGGGCTAGGTTTCAGTTGGCTCGATCCAGCTGGCGACTTCGCTTCGTGGGTATACCCCGATTGGTATTCCCCCATCAGTAGTCCCCGAGCGCGTTGTCGATTCGACGCGGGCTTGAGGCAGGGCGCGAAGAGTCTTGACGATGGGTCGTGGCGAATCGACGACGAGCTCCTGAACAGAAAAAGAACTGTGAAGCGAGAGGCGGTCGGCGTGAGCCAGTCAGTGATGGCCAGTTGGCGAAAGACGCAGGGTGTCGGTGAAGCCGCCAGTTGCGGCGATTCCCTGATCGTGGAGCGTGGCAAGTCCCCGAGCGTGGCGAGTCCCCGAGCATGGCGAGTGACGAGGTCGAGCGATCGGCGAGTGTGGAGTCACTAAGCGCGCCGAGTGGCGAGGTTGGGCGACCGGCGAGTGGTGCTGTCTGTAGCGCGCCGAGTCCCCAAGCGCGTTGAGTACGCGAGGGCGAGTCCACGGTGGCGAATCCCCGAGCGTGTTGAGTACGCGAGGGCAAGTCCGCGGTGGAGAGTCCCTGAGCGCGTTGAGTACACGAGGGCGAGTATCCGCGGCGGAGAGTCCCCGAGCATGGAGAGTACGCGAGTGGAGAGTCCGCGGTAGCGAGTCAACGAGGGTGAGCCGCGGTCGTGGAACCACGCGTACACGCAGCATGTCTAGGAGTAGTCCCCGAGGCTCGAGTTGGCTTGTAGAGGCGACTTGATGCTCTTTAGAGATGCATATTTTGAAAATAGTAGTGGTTGCTGCCGAGCATGGCGAGTGGCGAGGTCGAGCAACCAGCGAGCGCCGAGTCCCCGAGCGCGGCGAGTGACGAGGTCGAGCGACCGACGAGCGTCGAGTCCCTGAGCGCGGCGGGTGGAGAGGTCGAACGACTGGCGAGCGCCGAGTCCCCGAGCGTGGCGGGTGGCGAGGTTGAGCGACCGGCGAGCGCCGAGTCCCGATCGTGGCGAGCGGCGAGGTCGAGCGACCGGCGAGCGCCGAGTCCCCGAGCGCGGCGAGCGGCGAGGCCGAGCGACCGGCGAGCGCCGAGTCCCCGAGCTCGACGAGTGGCGAGAAAGACACCGTTTTGCTGAGAAGGAGGAAAAAGTACGACTGCAGTAAGATGTATTTATGAAATATATTGAAATTGTAGGTGTTGAAATAAAATACACTTTTGTTACGTGGATCGATGGGCAGTATGTAAGGTTTATGCGTGTCTTTTCGTGAGTAGACAGACCTTCGGTATCAAACGCTTGCCGAGTAACAGGGACGTGATGTCAGACTGTTGAACCCGGAGACAAGGTCGGCCTTTTGGTACCCAGCCTTATTACTTCGACGGACACGAATAAACAGCAGACAAAACTGAAACCGATTCCAAATACGGTTTTATAGATTGAATGAAAAAATAAATATGTTTTGAACTTATAGCATGTACGGATATAAAAAAACTTAGCTATCAAATGCGGACAGAGTCGACGTGGCGGGAGAGTCGCCGAGCGCGACGAATATAAGGCGGGCGAGTCGCCGACGTGGCGAACTGTTGATGACGAGTTCATGGCGGGCGAGTTCCCCGGCACGGCGGATATGCAGCGGGTGAGTCGCCGAACCTAGCGAGTCCACGTTTAAGTGTGTCCGCGTTTAGACGAGTTCTGAGCATGGCGAGTCGGTGAGCCGATAGAATGGAGAGTCGATGATGAACAAGGCCGTGAGAGGCGAGTCCACGACGGATGAGTCGCTGAACGTGAAGAGTGTACGAGGGCAGCGAGTCGCGAGTTGCACGTACAGATTAAATCCATATAAAATAATCAATTGACAACATAATTAGTAAAAGAGATTGTCATTGTGAGATTTAAGGATGATCGGTGAATGTATCGGTAGCTGATCGCATAGCACCAAACGCGTGGCTTATGTGCCCATGAAAACGGATCCTATCACGGAGATGCGTTCTGACTCCAGGACTCAATTCCTCAAACGATTGGTACATGTTGCACACATGGCAGTAGATTAGGTCCAAATAAAGTAATCAATCAGAAGATAAATAAATAGAAAAATGAGACTGAATTGAAAACTCAGCGTGAACCGATCTGGCATACATCACGTCTGAAATTTTATGAGCCGCCTGCTCCGCGCCGGACGCGGTGGCTAGATCGGTTCGACCGGCCTTCCTTAGACGGCACGCGAGATGCAATCTGACGCCGGTGATGGTGAGGGATCTCACCCGAATTATCACCCCTCCAAGCACCGCTTGCCCTACGGTGGGCGCCAACTATCGTGGTATTGCATGGCAGATGCTACTGGGAGTTGCTTACGTAGAGGGAGCAAGGCGACGTAGGAGAATCCGGGAGCGAGATTGACACACGATGTACCCAGGTTCACGTCCCCTCGATGGAGGATCGCTACGTCTTGTTGTCAATCCAGTATATGATCATAGATTGGTTTACAATGGAGCCGCCGTAGGCGGAGGGAGAGGCTAGATCTAATATGATGTGGAGAAGATGTCCCGTGGGGGTGCCCGTGGTGGCTTTATATATGCAGCCGGCTAGGGTTTACAAGTGCTTGTGGTCTTTGTATACGAGTCACCGTCTTGGACCTCTAGTCGGCGCCACTTCTGCAGGTCGATGTCGTCGATCGCCGTGACATGGTCGACCGCTTCGAGGCTAGGTTTCAGTTGGCTCGATCCAGCTGGCGACTCCGCTTTGTGGGTATACCCCGATTGGTATTCCCCCATCACATCTACTGCAGAACATAATTGAATATTGAGAAATAAATTGGAATATGACACGAAGAGATCATGATCGAATCGAAGTTAATCATGATAAAATACTTCCTACAGAGGTGCCACATCGAGCGCATCATCATCGAAGTGCTCAGCAGTTTGTCGAGCAGGATCTCCATGAGGACGGGCAGGATCCCGGGGATGGAGAGGAGCGGCCGGCGGAAAAGCAAGAGCTCGCCCGCCAACGCAAGTCGTCAGCCATGTATCTAAGGTACAATGATTTCCAAGTGGAGGGAGGGAAGGAATCCTACCTAAGGAAGGATTCCTCCCTCTCCCTTGCGTCGGCCACATGAAGTGGAGTTGGGGGAGGACTCCCTCCCCTTTGGCGCCTCCCCACCTATAAAAGGAGGGGTAGGGCTCCCCCCTTACACACACAAGAAACCCTAGGTTGGCCGCCACCCCCTCTCTAGTTGCGGCCAATCTAGATCTCCTCTAAACCGCTACTGACTAGTTAAACCCTAGTTGCTAGCTACCTCTAAAGCTCGGCCCTCTAAACCCTAGATCGTCGGGGATCCCTCTACTCTACCATACTCGCTCCAGCTTAGGCGAAGCCCTGCGGGATCTGCAGGGGTTCGTAGCATGGAAAACAAAAAATTTCTATCGCGTGAACACACACAAGCCAAGATCTATCTACTAGATTGTAGCAACGAGTCGATAGAGTACTAACCCTTGAAGATCCAAAGCGGTTAACGAGAGCGGATTCTCGTGGGTGATGTAGTCGTACACTTGCCGATCTCAAGATCGCGTGAAGCGATCCTTCGGTAGCTGCGTTCGGCGCTTCCCAATCGGTCACACATTGATCTTGGATGAAGACCTTCCTCTCCCTTGTTCCAGCAGGCAGCGGGGGTTGTAGTTCTCCCCTCGCGATTCCAGCAGCACGGCGGTGTGGTGTAGGAAGTAGAGGGACGATCCTGTAGGGCTTCGCCTAAGCCAGAGCAGGTTATGGTGGAAATTAGGGTTTCTGGCGATCTAGGGTTTATAGGGCCGGAGAGGAGGAGGTGGAGTCGGCGGTGGCTAGGGCAACAGCGACGATCCCGGAGGCGGCTGGTGGCCCAGGGAGGGGGGGGCTGGCGATGTCATGCCATGGCCGGCTAGGTGGGAAGGGGCTGGTGTTGTGTGTCTCCTTGGGGCACCCCTTCCCTCAATTTATGAGAGGTAGGGCAGCTTGGGAGAGGGGAGTTTGAATCCTTCCCCAACTCCCTCTCCTAGTTGGCTTGTAATGGAGGGAAAGAAGGATTTTTTCCTTCCTCCACTAGGATACATTGTCCCAGTTTGACTTTTCAAACTTGCCTTTTGACTTTCAATTTGGAGCTTACTTTCTTTCTTATAAATGCCCAACCAAGTGACCTAGGACATGATGCAATCATTTCACTTATTCATGAAACATTCATGTACCCTTCCCCTTCCGGTCCAGTGAACCTTCTAGACCCTTCTAGATTATTCCGGTGAAAACACTTGAATCATTCCCGAACTCCAAAATTGGACTTTCCTCATATGAATCTTATTCTCTGGACCATTCTGGATCTCCTCTTGATATCCTGGATCCCATCTGAGACTCTGAACAACATTCGTTCTCCCTACTTACATTCCATATCTACTAAACAACATTGAATCCTTAAGTGTGTATCCCTACAGTTCGTGAATTACGCGGACATGACCGAGACACTTCTTCGATCAATAACCAATAAAGGAATCTGGAAATTCATATGGCTCCCACATGTTTCTACGGTTACTTTGCGATCGATTGAACCACTTACATACAATACCAATTTCTCTTTGTCTCGCGATAGTTTACTTATCCGAGGTCTGATCGTCGGTATCTCTGCATACCTAGTTCAACCTCGTTACCGATAAGAACTCTTTTCACATTCCCGTGATATGTGATCCCTTGTGAGCCAGTCACATGCTTGCAAGCCAATTGGATGACATTCCACCGAGAGGGCCCAGAGTATATCTATCCGTCATACGGATGGACAAATCCCACTCTTGATCCATGTGCCTCAACACATACTTTCCGAACACTCAATGCCACCTTTATAGCCACCCAGTTACAGTGTGGTGTTTGATGTCATCAAAGCATCCATCCGGTGATGGTGATTAGCATGATCTCATGGTCGAAGGATTTAGGTTACTATGTATCTGAAAGCTTATAGCAACTGAACTATATTAAATGACTTGATCTTTATGCTACGCTTAACTATAGGAGCATGTCCATCACATCATTCTTCTAATGATATGACCTTGTTGTTAATAACATCTCAATGTTCATGATCAGGAAACCATGATCATATATTACCCAACAAGCTAGTTTAGCAAGAGTCTTTACTAGGGACTCTTTTATGTTTACAAATCACACAAGTATTAATGTTTCCGATTAATACAATTACAGCATGGTATGTAAACATTTATCACAAGCATGAAGATATGATAATAACCACTTTATTATTGCCTCTTGGGCATATCTCCAACAGTCTCCCACTTGCACTAGAGACAATAATCTACTTTCAAATCTTTGTGTATTCAACACTGAAAGTGTAAGATGGTTAACCTAGAGAGGGGTGAATAGGTTTCTACAAAATTCTTTAAAATCTTTTGCAAGTTTTAGGCTTTGTGGAATATAAGTGAGCCTAAATGTAAACTAGGTGAGGCAACCTAGAAGCTGTACAAGGTACTTCAAGATCGAAGGCTATCACAAGGTAAACAACACAAGTAAGAGGTCGGTTAAGGAATAGCAAAGCCTTGAGACGAAGATGTATTCCCGTGTTCACCACCTTTGGGAAGGGGGCTACGTCACGTTGAAGAGGTGTGAGGTTCCACGAACGATTCCTCACGCGCCACAAAGGCTCACCTTCTTCTCCGATCCTATCCCATGAAGGAATATCTCACTTACTCGTGGTAGACTTTAAGGTAGTCTCCAAACCCTCACAAACTTTCCACGGAGCAAATCACAAGCCGAATGCCTCCGGGCGACCCTAGCCGCCTAGGGTTTCCCACGAACCCAAGAGTAACAACCTAACTCGATGAACTCAAGGGGGAATGAACTTTGGCTTGGTGGAAACATAGATCGGGACCTCATCTTTCTTTCTAACAAAGGGATTTGGATTTGGTTGGGTAGAATGGGAGATCCTCAAGATTTTGTGTTTCAACAATGGAGGAGAGAGAGAGAGCTTCAAGAAATGAAATGTTAGCTCAAATGCCTAACCTCACAGCGGAGAAGAAAGGGTATATATAGTGTGAGGGGAAAAAGATCCGTTTGGAGGTTCTTTGCGTGAGCCGGCAATAAGTCGGTCGGACGAAATTTGCGCTTGAATTTCCAGCGATAGCTCCGGTCGACCGGACCCCACACCGGAAGTTTCGGCGACCGGAATTCCCGGGGAACAACCGAACAGCTATTCTGTAAGCCATATCGGTGTGCACCGGGAATTTCCGATGGCGACCGTAAATTCCGGCGACAGCACCGGCGCTTTTGCCGATTTCGCAGTAACTTCTTTAGACTCATTTTTAAGGCAGATTTCTCTCTTTCTTTGAACGGGTGTGTGTGGGTGGATGATGAGAGGCTTATATGGTGTAGAACATCCCCGAAGAGCACATCGAGATCACCCCTCTTAATAGTGCGGTGTTTCCTTTTTGACTCAAGAGTAAATAAGAGAGAATAGTAAACAAAGACATCGGCTCTTCATAGAGAAATGAATGGGGGGGTCACCCATCACCTATCACCAACAATCTGCGGATTCTCACCTGTAGAGAGCTAATAGAAACATTAGTCCATCCTCTAGCTCCGATGTCATAGTTAATCAAAATATTAGATAAGGGCTATTTGCCCTTTCAATCTCCCCCTTTTTGGTTAACGATGACAAACCGAGCTAGAGTCAAAGAAAGGATATTATGATACGATTAGATCTAGCACATAATAGAAGCTCATAGTGATAGGAAATTCAAGTACAATAAGAGAACTGCAAGGTTGTCCAAACACACACACAAATGGTTCGAAAGAGAAAATAAAAGCACAAGCCCATGAGAGACAAACGAGCAAAGAGGGGCTTGTGAAAGAGGCAAATCATGAAAGAAGCGACTCTACTCTTTTCTCCCTCTTTGGCATCGAGACCAAAAAGGAAGAAATGAGTGGAGAGGCCGATCTAGCCACCGAAGTTGTCCTCATCGTCATCATCATAGGACGCTTCCTCCTCTTCTTCTTCATCGTCACCCTCCTCTTCGTCCTCGCCCTCACCATCATCATCATCATCCCCTGTAGTTGTAGCATGGCGCTGAGAGGAGCTGGAAGTAGCAAACCCAAGGAACATAGATGGATCAAAACCCCGAAACATGTCCTCATCCAGTGGGGCTTCTCAAAGTTCACATAGGGTGTAGGGTTTCGTAGCATGGAAAACAAAAAATTTCTACCGCATACAAACAAACAAGCCAAGATCTATCTACTAGATTGTAGCAACGAGTCGATGGAATAACTCACCCTCGAAGATTCCAAAGTGTTTAACGAGAGCGGATTCTCGTGGGTGATGTAGTCGTACTCTTCCCGATCTCAAGATCGCGTAGACGATCCTTCCGGCGCTGCGTTCCGGCAGCGCTCCCGCAGTCGGTCACACGTTCGGTACTCGACGAAGACCTTCCTCTCCTTGTTCCAGCAGCGGAGGTTGTAGCACTCTCCTCGCGATTCCGGCAGCACAACGGCATGGTACCGGAAGTAGAGGGGAGATCTCGCAGGGCTTCGCCTTAAGCCGGAGCGAGTATGGTGGACAATGAGAGAGCCCTCGACGATCTAGGGTTTAGACACGCCGAGGAGGGGGCTAGGCCGGCGGCTAGGGTTTGACCTAGGCGGCGGCAGAGGTTTGCCCTAGGGCGGCGGCGGCAGCTGGAGGTGGCGGCACCGGCGGCTAGGGTTTAGAGGTGGAGGAGTTGTGTGTCTAGGAGGGGAGCCCTGCCCCTCCTTATATAGGTGGAGGGGCCGGCCAAGGGGAGGGGAGTCCCTCCCCAACTCGGCTTGGAGGTGGGCCGGCGGTGGAGGGGAGGAACTCCTCCCCAACTCGGTTTCCACCTCCCTCTCCACTTCCCAAAAATAGCCGTTTGACTTTCAAATTGCCGTTTGACTTTTTCAAACTAGGATTTGAATAAACCCTCTATTTTGTTCAGCGATGACACCTAGTACATAATGCAATCATACCAACTTGATATAACACATTCATGTACCCTTCCCCTCCGGAGTGCCGGACATTCCGGAACCTTCTAGAACATTCCCCAACTCCGAAACAGGACTTTCCTTATATGAATCTTATTCTCCGGACCATTCCGGATCTCCTCGTGATATCCCGGATCCCATCCGAGACTCCGAACAACATTCGATCTCTTTCTCATCATAACATAACTACTCAAACAACGTCGAATCCTTAAGTGTGTCTCCCTACGGTTCGTGAATTATGCGGACATGATCGAGACACTTCTCCGAACAATAACCAATAGAGGAATCTGGAAATTCATATGGCTCCCACATATTTATACGATTACTTTGCGATCGAATGAACCACTTACATACGATACCAATTTCCCTTTGTCTCACGATAGTTTACTCATCCGAGGTCATGATCGTCGGTATCTCTGCATACCTAGTTCAACCTCGTTACTGATGAGTACTCTTTTCTCGTTCCCGTGATATGTGATCCCTTGTGAGCCAGTCACATGCTTGCAAGCTAATTGGATGACATTTCACCGAGAGGGCCTAGAGTATATCTATCCGTCATATGGATGGACAAATCCCACTCTTGATCAATGTGTCTCAACCAATACTTTCCGAACACTCAATGCCACCTTTATAGCCACCCAGTTACGGTGTGGTGTTTGATGTCATCAAAGCATCCATTCGGTAAAGGTGATATGCATGATCTCATGGTCGAAGGAATTAGGTTACTTGATCTTTATGCTACGCTTATCTATAGGAGTATGTCCACCATATCATTCTCCTAACGATATGATCTTGTTGTTAATAACATCTCAATGTTCATGATAGGGAAACCACAATCATTTATTAACCAACAAGCTAGTATTATGAAGAGTCTTTACTAGGGACTTCAATTTAAGTTTACAAATCACACAAGTATTAATGTTTCCTTGTTAATACTATTATAGCATGAATGTAAACATTTATCATAAACACAAAGATATAATAATAACTATATTTATTATTGCCTCTAGGGCATATCTCCAACATAGGGGACAAGAGCAAGAGCATTTCCCAAATTGGGCATTGGTCGACCACGCTCTGCCAAGAAAGCATTGTGCTGCCTCCTGACTGAGCTCCAGACTGTGGTGGGCAACATCATAGGAGGAGCGACACATATCCCATAAGCTGTTGAAGAATCGGGCAAGACCCTTCTTGCGAGGAAGAGCATGGGGAAGGTCCCTACGAGAGCGCGATCCACTGGCAGACATAGGATCATGATCATGCTTGGTCCGGCGCTCACAGGGCAACATCTGGGGGAGATCCACATGAGAGCCTCGACGAGGTAAGGTGAAATCCTCCATATCTTCATGTGGACCCTTGGGGAGAGCAGCTATAGGAACGGTGGCATCAATCAGGCGCTGAACATACTGACAGAAATTGGGAGTCATGCGCTTCTCAATGGACCGCTGGATCTCATTGTAGATGAAGTCACACACATTGATCTTCCGGAGACGGCGAGGCTCACAATAGTACAGCAGATTCTTGTGGTGACCGCGGACATCAATAGCATCACCAGCCTTGCTCACAAGATTGTAACGGAAGAACCGAGCAAGCACCATGTAGTAGTAGTACATCCCTGACAAGCTGGGAGGCTGATGGCTGGGATCACTAGGATAGCAGAAGAGAAGCTGGTTGTCACTGAATGCCTTTTCAGAATGAATGCAGAAGCCAGAGACACTGTCAGGAGGGTAACCCAGGGCATGGCAGAAAGCTTCAAAAGAAGACGAGTATGGCTTGGTGTCGGTCATCCAAGTGACAGTGCGAGCATCATCAGTGTGAAAGTAAGCTGTGCAGAAGAACTGGCGAATGATATTGGGCATGAGCTTGACCTTGATGGTAGCAATAGCAAAGACATCCATCTGCTTCAGGGCCACATCCACATGCTCGAAATCGGAGGAGAGGTAATGAGCATAGTGGTCCTCATTGAGATACTTCAGAGGAACAAAGAAACCCCGCCGCATACGGGTTGGCTCGTTGTAAAAGTCATCCCAGAAGCACCTCTGAGTGTCAGTCCAGAACGTCTTGTCAGCCCCTTGGTAAGTGCGGTTGGTAAAGCGGTACGGATTCTGCCTCCTCAAGTCCCACCATTGATTCACAGTGATATCCGAGACAGTATTATAGTTGGGAGGAACTTCTTCTTTAGTAGGACCGAGATTGGACTTGCCTTTTGAAGCGGACCTTCCAGCCGAGGCTTTCTTCTTCTGGCCACTGGCAGAGCCAGAACCCCCTGTGAGAGCAGCTTTCTCTAGCTGACGCTGAGTGAGGCAGGGAGGAGGAGCAGGAGGCCGTTGAATAGTGAGCTTCCTATTTTTGCTGATGTCAGGCTCAAAGTCACTGTGTTCAGACTCTACACAAGAAGCACACAAGAGCGGAAGGCAAAGAAGAACAAATGAGTGTATATGCCATAGAAGAGCTCACAAGAACACATAAGGACGGTTGGGCAAGCGCATGGATAAAGAAACAGGAGAAAGAAAAAAATCGGCGCCAGTCGGTCCATGAACCGCCCTATCGGAATTATCGTGACGGTCCGGCGGATCAAGGCTCGACCAGAAATTCCAGCGGCGGGTCGACGAACTGTGATCGAAATTTCGGCGGTGGAGTGGTCGACCGGCTGGACCGAAAATTTTGGGCAAGCGACCGTGAAACTAGCCATGACTTAGTACTTGCACAAACAACATTACGAGGGGGAAATAGTGGGTGAAACTAGGGTGATGCGAGCCGAGTTACTCTTCTAGGGGGATAGAGAGAACTAAGGGAGCATAAGACATGAAGACTAGGGTTTCACCATAAACAACAAACAAAAACACGGGAAAGGAGAGGGGAAAGAGCAAAGATACCATGGGATGGCGAAGACGAAGCCATGCCCCCTCCCTTGCCAAGGATAGGCACGAAGAAAGCACCACACAATAAAGTGAGGAAGCACTCCCCGATCTCCCAATGCGTGCAAGGAGAGAGCAAACCCTTCTGTGAAAAGACTTGTAGAGGCCCGATCTATAACTTGGTGGAGTGGGGAGGGTTTTGGGTGGAGGGAAGGGCCTATGGGGGTTGGGGAAGCTTGAGGCGGCGTCCATGGAGGAGGGAGGGGCATGGGGAAGAAAGAAAGGAAGAGGAAGGAACTGCCCCACGCGTGGGCTTTAAATACCCACTCCAAAAAATCGTCAATAAGTCCGGTCCGACAGGTTCCTACGCTAGAAATTCCGGCGAGAGAATCGGCGAACCGACCTGGTGACCGGAAATACCGGTGATGACCGAAATTTTTGGTAGCGAACCGAAAACATGTACTGTAAGGGTTTTCGGTTGGCTACCGGAAATTTCGGCCAGAAATTTGATCCCAGTGATGTGAACCGGAAATTTTGCCGAAAAAATTCAGAAAGCTGCGAAAGAGTGTGTTGATGATTTGGAGAGGAAAATTGGGAGGGATCATATGAGAATATACACAAGATTCAAATGAAGACCAGAGAGAGCACTGTCCACAAGGCAAGGTTATAAAAACAAATCAAAAACGAAGAGCGACCATGGACAAAGGATTTAGCTTGAAGCAACAATGTATCCAATACACAAAACCGACCATTTGGCGGAGGATTTCTCCCCCTATGTTTAAGCACACATGTCATGGCGCCTCAAAGATAGATGCTTGGACCCATATCATGACACAAGATCAATTTATGTTGCACACATAGGTAAGCATCAAACCAAGATATGGTAAAATGACCATCCCTACATGTGCTGCACAACTAAGCTAAATAGCATGTTAAGAGCAAGAATATAGTGCAAGAAGCAAATCAATCCAAGTTTTGGGGATCTAGGATACCGAGTTATCGCCTCAACATGACAAACCGGGCTTCATCCAAAGGCTTCATGAAGATATCGGCCAATTGGAACATCGTACCCACATGAGTGAGGTTGATATCACCATTTGCGACATGGTCACGTAGGAAGTGGTGGCGAATGTCAATATGTTTGGTGCGACAATGTTGGACGGGGTTGTTGGCGATCTTTATTGCGCTTTCATTGTCACATAGAAGAGGCACCGTACCAAGATACACACCATAGTCTTTCAAGGTTTGCCTCATCCATAACAATTGAGCACAACAAGATGCCACGGATATGTATTCGGCTTCGGCGGTGGATAGGGCTGTGGAGTTTTGTTTCTTGAAAGACCAACTCACCAACGACCTGCCAATGAATTGGCAAGCCCCAGAGGTTGATTTTCGGTCAACCTTATCACCTGCCCAATTGGCATCCGAATAGCCAACAAGCTCAAAGGTTGACCCCTTTGGATACCAAAGCCCAAGAGTAGGAGTGATAACAAGGTACCTAAAAATCCGTTTAACCTCCATCAAGTGGCACTCCTTGGGAGCGGATTGAAAACGAGCACACATTCCAACACTTAACATGATATCCGACCTAGAAGCACAAAGGTAGAGCAAGGAACCAATCATAGAACGATATACCTTTTGATCCACGTCCTTCTCACCTACTCCAAGGCCAAGTTGACCATTTAGTGGCATGGGTGTCTTCATGGGATTAGCCTTTGCCATCTCGAACTTATTGAGCATATCCTTAATGTACTTCTCTTGAGAGATGAAAGTTCCATGAGGAAGTTGCTTTATGATGAAGCCTAGACTCCCCCATCATGGACATACTAAATTTCATAGTCATCAACTCGGCAAAAGCTTTGTTATGAGATTCGTTAGTTCCACCAAAGACAATATCATCAACATATATTTGAACAATAAATAAGCCACCCCCTTTAACCCGTTTGGTGAAAAGGGTGGAATCGACCTTACCCATGCTAAACCCATCCATGAGTAGAAAATCCCTAAGGTGCTCATACCAAGCACGAGGATCTTGCTTTAGTCCGTAGAGAGCCTTATGGAGTAGATACACATGGTTGGGATAGCGTGTGTTTTCGAAACCCGGGGGTTGAGCTACATATGCAACCTCTTTCAAGGGACCATTAAGAAATGCACTTTTCGCATCCATTTGATAGAGCTTGAAGTTATGGAAAGATGCATAAGCAAGCAAGAGACGAATAGCTTCAAGACGAGCAACGGGCGCAAAGGTGTCCTCATAGCCAATACCTTCTATTTGGGCATACCCTTGCGCCACTAACCTTGCTTTGTTTCTTGTGATGACCCCGTTCTCATCTTGATTGTTCTTGAACACCCACTTGGTCCCAATGACATTGATGCGATGATCTTTAGGCCTCTCCACTAGAGACCATACTTCATTGCGGGTGAAACACTCGAGTTCTTATTGCATGGCAATGACCCAATCCGGATCCTCCAAAGCCTCATGAACCTTAAGGGGCTCAAAGTTGGACACAAAAGCATGATGCCCACAAAAGGTTGTGAGGTTCTTCTTCCTGACACGGGTCTCGATCCCTTTCGATATGCTTCCAAGGATATTGTTGACTTGAAGACCACTTGCAATGGAGGCGGCCTTAATCTTCTGAATTGTGCCTTCATGATCAACAAATTCATCTTTTGAGGGGCCTTGATCATTGACACCATCTTGAGCTTGGCCTTGAGATGGAGATTGATCTTCTACTTGGTCTTGCTCGAAGGTTTGAGGGCTTGATTCTTGTTCTTCGGTTTGCAAGGCATCATGAGTGAGATGTTGATCTTGTGATGCATTTGATGGCTCAACTTGGGTAGAGCTCGGCTCTTCTTGAGTTGAGCTTGATTCTCCCCCATCATCTTGTTGAACATGAATGTGAGACTCGGTAGGCAAGATGTTCCCAATACCCATCAACTTGATGACTTGAGAAGAATCACCATCTCCTAAATCACGAGAAGAAACTTGCCCCTCATGGGGACCATTATTCTCCAAAAACTCCACCTCACAAGATACTTCAACACAACCATTAGTCTTGTTGTAGTATCTATAGGCATGAGAGTTTTCCGCATAACCAACAAAAATACCCTCTATAGTTCTAGATTCGAATTTACCGAGCTTTTCCTTTTTGTTCTTGACGAGACACTTGCATCCAAAGACACGAAAGTAGTTGACATTGGGCTTCTTACTTGTGAGAATCTCATATGGAGTCATGTCAAAGGGAGCACGAAGGAAGAGCCGGTTCGTGTAGTGGACTGCTGTAGCAATAGCTTCTCCCCAAAAGTTGTGAGGGGACTTGAATTCACTCAACATTGTTCTTTCCATCTCAATGATTATCCGGTTCTTCCTTTCAACAACACCATTTTGTTGAGGGGTATAAGGAGCTGAGAATTCATGCTTGATCCCCTCATCTTCAACAAATTCTTGCATGGTGTAGTTCTTGAACTCGGTGCCGTTGTCGGTTCTAATAGTCTTGATCTCCACTCCATGAGTGCGTTGAGCTTGCTTGGCGAAGATCATGAATTCCTTGAAAGTCTCATCCTTTGTCTTGAGAAGAAAGACCCAAGTATACCTTGAGTAATCATCAACAATGACAAGACCATATCTTCTTCCACCAAGAGAGTCATATGTCGAAGGCCCAAAGAGATCCAAATGGAGCAGTTCCAAGGGTCTTGACGTGGCCACCTTGGTAACGGAAGGATGCTGCTTTCCAATTTGCTTCCCTGAAATGCAAGCACTACACACACGATCTTTCTCAAAGGAGATACCGGTTAGTCCAAGAATATGTTCACCTTTTAGGAGAAGATTGAGATTTCTCATGTTGACATGGCCTAGGCGACGATTCCAAAGCCATCCCTTGTCAGCCTTGGCCATTAGACATGTAGGAAGATATTGGCTCTCTTTCGAGAGGTCGACCACATAAAGGTCGTCTTCCATGTGTCCAATGAGAACCAAGCTGAGATCATCACCTCTAAAGACCTTCACAAAAGTTCTAGAGAAATAGGAGTCATAGCCGGCATCCGCGAGATGTTTAATAGAAAGCAAGTTGTAGCCAAGGTTTTCAACATGTAGGACAGTCTCAAGAGTCAAAACCTTGGAAATTACCAACTTACCATAACCAAGAACCTTTCCTTTTGAGTTATCTCCTAAAGTGATGCTTGACGTTGAGTTGACATCGTGAATGAATTGGTCAATCCCACTCCTACCTCCGGTCATGTGATTGGTGCATCCACTATCAAACACCCATTTTGATCCACCGAAGGCATAACCCTACAAAATCAATTCTTTGATTTAGGAACCCATTAAGTAATGGGTCCCCTGGCATTAGCAACAAGATCCTTAGGTACCCAAATTGAGTACCACCTATAAGCATAACCATTTCGAGGGCCAACATATTTGGCATATACATTTCCTTGAGTGCCCTTACATAGCACATATGAAGGATTAGACTTTCCCACATACTTGTGATTGGGATTGCCCCTCATGGCTCCCCCATTCACCACATTCCTTTTGACCCGGTCAACCACCCTGTCACCTTCCTTCACAAAGGTTATCTTCTTTGGTGGAATGGCATTGCTCGTGTTGTTCTTTGGATCAAAACCGACACCTTCCTTGGACATTCTCGTCTTTTGATAGGATAAAATCTCATCTAGGATCTTTCCCTTGGAGGTAGGTGCACGACGCTCTTTCTCAAGTTGCTCTTTCAACTTCTTATTTTCCTCAATGAGGTGAGCTTGATCAAAGGTAGAGTTAGAGGTACAAGAATCATTTTCAACTATAATTGGATCCTTCAATGTACCAAGAGCTTTCTCATAGGACACCCGAAGTTGATCATGGTTCTCTCCAAGTTTTATGAGCTCACGTTTGACAAGCAAACTAGCCTTCTCAAGGTGCTCAAGGTCCTTGGTAAGAGAAGCATGAGCAACTTCAAGCTCTTTCTTTGAGGCATCAAGCTCTTGGGACAATGAGTTAGCCCTATCAATAATGTCCATGTCTTTTGCTTTATCAATTTCAAAGATTTCAATTTGTAGTTTAAGAAAAGAATTGGTATTCTTTTCCTCACAAAGCTCTTGCTCAAGAAGATTGAATCTTCGTTTCTCATCATCAATATGAGATTCCAAGCTATCAATGGCCTCATCGCGTGAGCTAACAAGTTCCATTAATTGCTTGACTCTAGAACGAGCAATGGGAGGAAGAGACTTCGTGATAGCATACATTTATTTTATATATTCTTTACCAAATTCATCATTATCACTATCACTATCATGGTAACTCTCAAGATCATCCAAGACACTAGATAGGGATGTAGGAGAGACAATTACCTTGGAGATTCTTTCCATAAGACAAGAACAGGTGATCTTGGGAATAGGAGAACTCTCGATGTAGTCCTTGGAGTAGTCGTAGGTGAGAGGTGAACCGGGTTTGACATACCACTTTCTCCTTATCCCCACACTCCACGTCGGACTCGTCCTTGGAGCTTCTTGCCATGAGGCAAGTGGCAGTGACCTTGGGGTTAGGAGAGTCGTCGGTGTAGTCCTTGGTGTAGTAATAGGTGAAGAGAGACCCGGGTTTGGCAAAGGCCAAACCAGCCACTCCAACCACCTTCTCTTCATCCTCTTCGTCATTGTCGGATATGTATTCTTGGCCTAGGAAGCCCTTACCATCACGCCTATTGTTCCTCTTGTATCTTTCATTGACGGGGTTGGGCTTCAATCTTGGTTTGGCACCTTCTTCATACTTAGGCTTGTCAAGCCTCTTCTCATAAGGACACTTGTCGGCAAAGTGGGTTGCCTCATCACAATTGTAGCACGTCCTCTTATTCTCACTTGATCCCATTGAGCTTCTCCTTCTTCGGAACTTCATGTTCTTGGTGATGAGATCAAGTTGAGAGAGCATATCATCAACTCCATCAACATCGCTATCTTCATCACTAGCAACATCTTCTTGCACTTGCTTGGCCTTTAATGCTAGAGAGTAGGAAGACCCGATAGAAAGGTTGATCTCCTTGATCTTTTGCCCTTCATCCGCCAAGTTATCCGTGGCAACTAGATAAGAGACTAGATCATCGGGAGTGAATTGATTAGCTCTATCAAGGAGTTGCAAGTTCAAGGCAAGCTTCTTGTCGGTGACCGTGATCATGGAGACAATCTTGGACTTGATAAGTTCATCATTCAAATTGAATACATCATCATACTTCTCACACCCTAGGCCACCAATCTTCACGCGGAGGGCAACGAGTCTCTTGTATGCTTCAGCGATAGTCTCACCATCATGGTTCATGAACATGTTCATCTCAGACTCTTCATACTTGGATTTTTGGATAAGAGAGGTTCCCTCTTGGAGAATGACGATCCTATCCCAAAGATCCTTTGCGGTGGGGATGTCGCTGACTTGATCATGGAGAGTGCGGTGAATGGCACTCCTTATCTTTTCACAAGCCGTTGCATTTAGTTGGCAGTCATAGTACTCTCCCGGGGTGAGGTTGTTGGGATCATGAGGGTGGAAACCGGTGCATACAATCTCCCAAAGCTCAACGCTGCAGCTGCGAAGATGAGATTCCATAGAAGCTTTCCAATGAGAGAAATGAGTTCCATTATAATGAGGTGCAGGACCCGAACCATTAATATGAGGCATGATGTTCTTTTGCTTAGGATAAACATAAGGGAATTGATTAGGGGCGTGGAAGTTTTTGATGAGCCGCCCTCATGAGAGGACCCGGCATCCTTATCCTTCTCGGTGTCCATTGGTCTCCCTTGAGGTACTACCAATGGATTACCAAGAAAAGCCCCATCACCAATGGCCTTAAGTTGTCCTTCTAGGTAACTCATTCAAACAAGGAGATCGGAATCCGCCTTGGCCTTTTCAAGGGCACCCTTGGCTAAGATTTCACGAAGCTCCTTGACCGAATAAGTTTTTTCCTCCTCATCATCGTAGAAAAACATCTTTTCTCTTAGGCGGTAAAGCCCTTAAAAGAGCCCTTGGCTCTGATACCTACTGAAAGTGTAAGATGGTTAACCTAGAGGGGGTGAATAGGTTTCTACAAAATTCTTTAAAATCTTTTGCAAGTTTTAGGCTTTGCGGAATATAAGTGAGCCTAAATGCAAACTAGGTGAGGCAACCTAGAAGATGTATAAGGTACTTCAAGCTCGAAGGCTATCACAAGGTAAACAACACAAGTAAGAGGTCGGTTAAGGAATAACCGAAGCACGCGGAGACGAAGATGTATTCCCGTGTTCACCACCTTTGGGAAGGGGGCTACATCACGTTGGAGAGGTCTGAGGTTCCACGAAGGATTCCTCACGCGCCACAAAGGCTCACCTTATTATCCGAGCCTATCCCATGAAGGAATAGCTCACTTACTCGCGGTAGAGTTTAAGGTAGTCTCCAAACCCTCACAAACTTTCCACGGCGCAAATCACAAGCTGAATGCCTCCGGGCGACCCTAGCCGCCTAGGGTTTCCCACGAACCCAAGAGTAACAAGCTAACTCGATGAACTCAAGGGGGAATGAACTTTGGCTTGGTGGAAACGTAGATCAGGACCTCCTCTTTCTTTCTACCAAAGGGATTTGGATTTGGTTGGATAGAATGGGAGATCCTCAAGATTTTGTGTTTCAACAATGGAGAAGAGAGAGAGAGCTTCAAGAAATGAAATGTTAGCTCAAATGCCTAACCTCACAGTGGAGAAGAAAGGGGTATATATAGTGTGAGGGGAAAAAGAGCCGTTTGGAGGTTACTGCGATAGAACCGGCAATAAGTCCGGTCGATCGGACATTGCCTACGAAATTTCCGGCGACTCGGCAAACAACCAAACAGCTGTTCTATAAGCCATATCGGTGTGCACCGGGAATTTCCAGTGGCGACCGGAAATTCCGGCGACAACACCGGCGCTGCCGACGCTTTTGCCGATTTCGCAGTAACTTCTTTAGACTCATTTTTCAAGGAAAATTTCTCTCTTTCTTCGAACGGGTGTGTGTGGGTGGATGATGAGAGGCTTATATGGTGTAGAACATCCCTGAAGAGCACATCGAGATCACGCCTCTTCATAGTGCGGTGTTTCCTATTTGACTCAAGAGTAAATAAGAGAGAATAGTAAACAAAGACACCGGCTCTGCATAGAGAAACGAATGGGGGGGTCACCTGTAGGGTTTCGTAGCATGGAAAACAAAAAATTTCTATCGCATACAAACAAAAAAGCCATGATATATCTACTAGATTGTAGCAACGAGTCGATGGAATAACTCACCCTCGAAGATTCCAAAGTGTTTAACGAGAGCGGATTCTCGTGGGTGATGTAGTCGTACTCTTCCCGATCTCAAGATCGCGTAGACGATCCTTCCGGCGCTGCGTTCCGACAGGTCTCCCGCAGTCGGTCACACGTTCGGTACTCGACGAAGACCTTACTCTCCCTTGTTCTAGCAGGTAGCGGAGGTTGTAGCACTCTCCTCGAGATTCCGGCAGCACAACGGCGTGGTACTGGAAGTAGAGGGAGATCTCATGAGCTTAAGCCGGAGCAAGTATGGTGGACTATGAGAGAGCTCCTCGGCGATCTAGGGTTTAGACTCACCAAGGAGGAGGTGCTAGGGCCGGCGGCTAGGGCTAGGGGCTTCCCAAGTTGGCGGCTAGGGGAGAAACCCTAGGCGGCGGCTATGGTGGGCGGCGGCTAGGTTAGGGTTTAGAGGGGCAACTTGTGTGTTAGGAGGGGCAGCCCTGCCCCTCCCTTTATAGGTGGGAGGCGCCGTCCAAGGGGAGGGGAGTCCCTCCCCAACTCGGATCCCAAGTGGGCCGGCGGTGGAGGGGAGGAACTCCTCCCTAACTCGGTTTCCCACTTCCCCTCCACTTCACAAAATAGCCGTTTGACTTTTCAAATTGGCGTTTGACTTTTCAAACTAGGATTTGATTAAACCCTTTATTTTGTTCAGCGATGACACCTAGTAAAGATTCAATCATACCAACTTGATATAACACATTCATGTACCCTTCCCCTCCGGAGTGCCGGACATTCCGGAACCTTCTAGAACATTCCCGATGAAAACACCGGAATCTCCAACCCCGAAACAGGACTTTCCTTATATGAATCTTATTCTACGGACCATTCCGGATCTCCTCGTGATATCCTGGATCCCATCCGAGACTCCGAACAACATTCGGTCTCTTACTCATCATTCCATAACTACTCAAACAACGTCGAATCCTTAAGTGTGTCTCCCTACGGTTCGTGAATTATGCGGACATGATCGAGACACTTCTCCGAACAATAACCAATAGAGGAATCTGGAAATTCATATGCGATTACTTTGCGATCGAATGAACCACTTACATACGATACCAATTTCCCTTTGTCTCACGATAGTTTACTTATCCAAGGTTATGATCGTCGGTATCTCTGCATACCTAGTTCAACCTTGTTACTGATAAGTACTCTTTTCTCGTTCCCGTGATATGTGATCCCTTGTGAGCCAGTCACATGCTTGTAAGCTAATTGGATGACATTCCACCGAGAGGGCCCAGAGTATATCTATCCGTGATATGGATGGACAAATCCCACTCTTGATCCATGTGTCTCAACCAATACTTTCCGAACACTCAATGCCACCTTTATAGCCACCCAGTTACGGTGTGGTGTTTGATGTCATCAAAGCATCCTTCCGGTGAAGGTGATATGCATGATCTCATGGTCGAAGAATTAGGTTACTATGTATCAGAAAGCATATAGCAATTAAACTATTAAAATGACTTGATCTTTATGCTACGCTTATCTATAGGAGTATGTCCACCATATCATTCTCCTAACGATATGATCTTGTTGTTAATAACATCTCAATGTTCATGATAGGGAAACCACAATCATTTATTAACCAACAAGCTAGTATTATAAAGAGGCTTTTACTAGGGACTCTATTTTAGTTTACAAATCACACAAGTATTAATGTTTCCTTGTTAATACTATTATAGCATGAATGTAAACATTTATCATAAACACAAAGATATAATAATAACTACATTTATTATTGCCTCTTGGGCTTATCTCAACAGTCTCCCACTTGCACTAGAGTCATCTAATCTAGATTACATGGTAATATACCGAACACCCATGGCAGTTTGGTGTTGGTCATGTTTTGCCCTCGGGAGAGGTTTAGTCAACGGATCCGCCACATTCAGATCTGTGTGTACTTTGCAAATCTTTATGTCCCCATCTTGGACATGTTCTCGAATAGCGTGAAAACGTAGCTTGATGTGCTTCAGCTTCTTGTGTGACCTTGGTTCTTGCGCATTGGCTATGGCGCCCATGTTATCACAGTAGATTGACAGTAGATTGACATTGGGTCCAGCGCACTAGGAACCACACCGAGCTCTGTAATGAACTCTTTCATCCATATCGCTTCTTGTGAAGCCTCCGGAAGACCATGTATTCCGATTCAGTTGAAGATCTCGCCACAACGCTTTTCTTTGCACTCCTCCAGCTAACTGCTGCACCATTCAAAGTAAATACATATCCAGATTGTGATTTAGAATCATCCGGATCGGTGTTCCAACTAGCATCGGTGTAACCATTAACAACGAGATGTTCATCACCTCCATAATAAAGAACCATATCCTTAGTTCTTCTCAAGTACTTAAGGATGTTTTGACATTGTCCAATGATCCACTCTGGATCACTTTGATATCTGCTAGTTAAACTAACGCATATGCAATGTCGGGTCTAGTACATAGCATGGCATACATTAGAGATCCTATGGCTGAGGCATAGAGTCTTACTCATCCTTTCTCTATCTTACGCCGTTGTCCGGACTTTGAGTTTTACTCAAGGTCGTATTGGGCAACATGGGCAAGAACCCTTTCTTGCTATCTTCCATTCCAAACCTCTTTAGAACTTTGTCCAAATATGTACTTTGTGACAATGATATTTGGCGTCTCGATCTATCTCTATAAATCTTTATGCCTAATATGTAAGCTGCTTCACCAAGATCTTTCATTGAAAAACTATTATTAAAATATTCCTTGACATTATTAAGAAGGTCTACATCATTCCCAATCAACAATATGTCATCTACATATAGTATTAAGAATGCTACAGAGCTCCCACTCACTTTCTTGTAAATACAAGCTTCTCCATAAGTTTGTATAAAACCAAAACTTTTGATTACCTTATCAAAACGTTGATTCCAACTTCGGGATGCTTGCTTCAATCCATAAATGGATCTTTGAAGTTTGCACGCCTTGTTAGCATCTTTAGGATCGACAAAACCTTTGGGTTGCATCATATACAACTCTTCATCAATGTCTCCATTGAGGAACGCTGTTTTGACATCCATCTGCCATATCTCATAATCATAATATGCAGCGATTGCTAACATAATCCTCACAGACTTTAGCTTCGCTACTGGTGAGAAAGTCTCATCGTAGTCAACTCCTTGAATTTGTCGAAACCCTTTTGCGACAAGTCGAGATTTATAGACAGTAACATTACCATCAGCATCTGTTTTCTTCTTGAAAATCCATTTGTTCTCGACAGCCTTCCGGCCATGCGGTAAGTCCACCAAAGTCCATACTTGGTTTTCGTACATGGATCCAATCTCGGATTTCATGGCTTCTTGCCATTTATTGGAATCTGGGCTCATCATCGCTTCCTCATACGTCGCAGGGTCATCGGTGTTGTCCACCAACATGATACTCATAACGGGATCATACCAATCAGGAGTGGTACGAGTTCTTGTTGACCTGCGAGGCTCTGTAGCAACTACAGCCGAAGTTTCATGATCATCATCATTAGCTTCCTCTCTTATTGGTGCAGGCACCACAGGAACTTCTTCCGGTGTTGCGCTACTCGCAAGTTCGAGAGAAGGTTCGACAACCTCGTCAAGTTCTACTTTCCTTCCGTCACTTCTTTGAGAGAAATTCCTTCTCTAGAAAGGATCCATTCTTAACAACGAAGATTTTGCATTCGGATATATGATAGAAGGTATACCCAATAGTTTCCTTGGGTATCCTATGAAGACGCATTTTTCGCTTTGGGTTCAAGCTTGTCCTGTAACTTCTTTACATAGGCGCAACCCCAAACTTTAAGGAGCGACAATTTAGGTTTCTTCCCAAACCATAATTCATACGGTGTCGTTTCAACGGATTTAGATGGTGCCCTATTTAAAGTGAATGCGGCTGTTTCTAATGCATAACCCCAAAATGATAGCGGTAAATCTGTAAGTGACATCATAGAACGAACCATATCTAAGAGAGTTCGATTACGACGTTCGGACACACCATTGCGCTATGGTGTTCCCGGCGGTGTCAATTATGAAAGTATTCCGCATTTCTTCAAATGCTCGCCAAACTCGTAACTTAGATATTCACCTCCACGATCAGAACGTAGAAATTTAATCTTCTTGTTACGTTGATTCTCTACCTCACTTTGAAATTCCTTAAACTTCTCGAAAGTTTTGGACTTATGTTTCATGAAATAGATATACCCATATCTACTCAAGTCATCCGTGAAGGTAAGAACATAACGATAACCACCGCGCGATGCTACACTCATTGGACCACACACATCGGTATGTATGATTTCCAATAAGTCCGTAGCTCGCTCCATCATACCAGAAAATGGAGTCTTAGTCATTTTTCCCATCAGACATGCTTCGCATCTTTCAAGTGATTCGAAATCAAGTGATTCAAGAAGTCCATCGGAATGGAGTTTCTTAATACGCTTCACTCCAAGATGACCAAGACAGCGATTACATATAGGTCGAGTTATCGCTCGATTTCAAACGTTTAGCCTCAATGTTATTAATATGTGTATTTCCACTATCGAGATTCAATAAGAATAGACCATCTATCAAAGGTGCATGTGCATAAAACATATTACTCATATAAATCGAACAACCATTATTCTCGGACTTAAACAAGTAACCGTCTCGCAATAAACAAGATCCCGATAAAATGTTCATGCTTAACGCAGGCACCAAATAACAATTATTTAAGTATAAAACTAATCCTGATGGTAGATGAAGAGGTAGCGTGCCGACCGCGATCACATCAACCTTTGATCCATTTCCCACGCGCATCGTCACCTCGTTCTTCGCTAGCTTCCGTTTATTCTGCGACTTTGTTTGAGTTACAAATATGAGCAACGAACCGATTATCAAATACCTGAGCACTACTACGAGTACTAGTGAGATACACATCAATAACATGTATATCGGATATACCTTTCTTCTTGATGTTGCCGTTCTTCAAATCCGCCAAGTACTTTGGGCAATTCCGCTTCCAGTGACCTTCTCCCTTGCAGTAAAAGCACTCAGTATTAGGCTTAGGTCCAGCCTTGGTCTTCTTCGTCGGCGCGGTAACTTTCTTACCACCCTTCTTGAAGTGTCCCTTTTGCTTAGACTTGACTTTCTTGAATTTGGTGGTCTTATTGACCATCAACACTTGGTGCTCTTTCTTGATCTCCACTTTTGCAGATTTCAACATGGCAAAGAGTTCTGGCAACTTCTTGTTCATGTTTTGCATATTGTAGTTCATCACAAAGTTCTTGTAACTTGGTGGTAGTGATTGGAGGACACCGTAAATCCCCAAAGCATTAGGAATCACTATACCCAAGCTTTGAAGTTTGTTTGCGTGCCCAGACATCTTAAGCACATGCTCACTAACGGAGCTACCCTCTTCCATCTTGCAGTTAAAGAACTTTTCGGAAGCCTCATAGCTCTCAATCGCCGCGTGAGTCTCAAAGATCAATTTGAGATCACGGACAATATCATGTGGGTCTGAATTCTCAAACCTTTTCTGAAGCTCCGATTCTAAACCATACAAGATAGCACACTGAACTGTGGAGTACTGAGTCTTCCGAGCAAGGTAAACATTCTTCACTTCGTCGGTAGCAGTAGCTGCAGGTGGGTCACCCAGCGGCGCATCCAGCACATAGGTCAAATTACCAGCTGTGAGGACAATCCTCAAATTGCGGAACTAATCCACGAAGTTGCTTCCATTGTTTTTCAACTTTTCTTTCTCTAGGAACGCATTAAAATTGATGGTAGGGGCCGCCATTGATCTACAACATATTTGCAATAGTTTAGACTAAGTTTATGACAAATTGAGTTCTAATTAATAGTTAAATTAATCTAGGTGAACTCCCACTCAAAACAATATCCCTCACATTGTTTTAGTGATTACATGAACCAAACCCACTATACCAAGTCTAATCATCACGTGACATGATGTAGTTTCAAAGGCGAACAATCATCATGTTCATCATATCATCTATATGACTCATGCTTTACCTTTCGGTGATCCGTGTTCCGAGACCATGTCTGTACATGCTAGGCTCGTCAAGATCAAACCTTAGCTTCCGCATGAGCAAATCTGGCTTTCTCCCGTTGTATACAATCGCAGAATCTAACACACCTGATCATCACGTGGTGCTTCGAAACAACGAGCTTTGACAATGGTGCCTACTAAGGATGAACACTTTATTACTTGATATTTTGTGAGAGGGATCATCTTATAATGATACCATCGTGACCTAAGCAATACAAGATGCATAAAAGGATTAACATCACATGCAATTCATAATATGTGATATGATATGGCCTTTCTTCTTGTGCTTCTGATCTCCATCTTCAAGCACAAACATGATCTCCATCATCACCGACGTGGCGTCAAGGTCAATGGCACCACTCCATGGTTGTCGTCCACCAGCATCAACTATTACAACTACTTTGAATAATATACACACAGGTCTTAACGAAATTAAAAGACAACCATAAGGCTCATGTCGGTTGCCAACTTACAATAAGGAACATTGCATACATCATATATAATCACAATCATGGCCATATCATATCACATCACACCCTACAAAACAAAGTTAGATGCCTCTAATTTTCTTTGCATGTTTTACGTGGTTTGGGGCTTTCAATAAGTGTCGTTCCAACTTACGAACAAGAACCACAACGTTGATACTAGTTTTGTCAATCAACCGTTGTAAATTGAATCTTCACTATACTGGGAGAAACATGCACCCGCAAAGCCACTTATGCAATACAAGTTGCATGTCAAGCATGGAGCAAGTCTCATGAACGATGTCATGTAAGGTTAGCCCGGACCTCTTCATCCCACCATCCCGCAAGATGCAAAGTACACAAGAAGCGATCGACAACAAAAGCATCAACGCCCATGATGACCATTGTGTTCTACTCGTGCAACAGATCTACATACAGATATGGATCTGATACCACTATAGGTGTTCGTAGCATGGAAAACAAAAAAATTCTATCGCGTGAACACACACAAGCCAAGATCTATCTACTAGATTGTAGCAACGAGTCGATAGAGTACTAACCCTTGAAGATCCAAAGCAGTTAACGAGAGCAGATTCTCGTGGGTGATGTAGTCATACACTTGCCGATCTCAAGATTGTGTAGACGATCCTTCCGGCGCTGCGCTCCAGCAGCGCTCCCGCAGTCGGTCACACGTTTGGTACTCGATGAAGACCTTCCTCTCCCTTGTTTCAGCAGGCAGCGGAGGTTGTAGTTCTCCCCTCGTGATTCCGGCAGCACGACGGCGTGGTGTCGGAAGTAGAGGGAAGATCCTGCAGGGCTTCACCTAAGCCGGAGCAGATTAGAGTTTCCGGCGATCTAGCGTTTAGAGGGCCAAAGAGGAGGAGGTGGAGTCATCGGCGTCTAGGGCGACAGGGACGATCCGGCAGCGACACGAGGTGGCGGCTGGCGGTGGCTAGGTGGGAAGGGGCTGGTGTTGTGTGTCTCCTTGGGGCACCCCTTGTTGGAGATATGCCCTAGAGGCAATAATAAATATAGTTATTATTATATATTTGTGTTTATGATAAATGTTTACATTCATGCTATAATAGTATTAACAAGGAAACATTAATACTTGTGTGATTTGTAAACTAAATTAGAGTCCCTAGTAAAGCCTCTTTATAATACTAGCTTGTTGGTTAATAAATGATTGAGGTTTCCCTATCATGAACATTGAGATGTTATTAACAACAAGATCATATCGTTAGGAGAATGGTATGATGGACATACTCCTATAGATAAGCGTAGCATAAAGATCAAGTCATTTTAATAGTTCAATTGCTATATGCTTTTTGATACATATTAACCTAATTCCTTCGACCATGAGATCATGCATATCACCTTCACCTGAAGGATTCTTTGATGACATCAAACACCACACCGTAACTGGGTGGCTATAAAGGTGGCATTGAGTGTTCAGAAAGTGTTGGTTGAGATACATGGATCAAGAGTGGGATTTGTCCATCCATATGACGGATAGATATACTCTGGGCCCTCTCGGTGGAATGTCATCCAATTATCTTGCAAGCATGTGACTGGCTCACAAGGGATCACATATCACGGGAACAAGAAAAGAGTACTTATCAGTAACGAGGTTGAACTAGGTATGCAGAGATACCGACGATCATAACCTCGGATAAGTAAACTATCGTGAGACAAAGGGAAATTGGTATCGTATGTAACTGATTCATTCAATCGCAAAGTAATCGTAGAAATATGTGGGAGCCATATGAATTTCCAGATTCCTCTATGGGTTATTGTTCGGAGAAGTGTCTCGATCATGTCCGCATAATTCACGAACCGTAGGGAGACACACTTAAGGATTCGACGTTGTTGAGTAGTTATGGAATGATGAGTAAGAGACCGAATGTTGTTCGGAGTCTCGGATGGGATCTGGGATATCACGAGGAGATCCGGAATGGTCCGAAGAATAAGATTCATATAAGGAAAGTCCTGTTTCGGGGTTGGAGAATGGTTTCGGTGTTTTCATCGGGAATGTTCTAGAAGGTTCCGGAATGTCCGGCACTCCGGAGGGGAAGGGTACATGAATGTGTCATAACAAGTTGGAATGATTGCATCATGTACTAGGTGTCATCACTGAACAAAATAAAGGGATAAATCAAATCCTAGTTTGAAAAGTCAAACGCCAATTTGAAAAGTCAAACAGCTATTTTGTTTGGTGGAGGGAGAGTAGGAAACCTACTTGGGGAGGAGTTCCCTCCCTCCACCGCCGGCCAACTTAGAGACCGAGTTGGGGAGGGACTCCCCTCCCCTTGGCGCGCCCCCTCCACCTATATAAGGAGGGGCAGGGCTGCCCCTCCAAGACACAACACCACGCCCCACAAACCCTAACCCTAGCCGCCGGCGCCGCCACCTCCTGCTACCGCCGCCTAGGGCAAGCCGCCGCCTAGGCAAACCCTAGCCGCCGGCCTTGCCTCCTCCTTGGTGCGTCTAAACCCTAGATCACCGAGGCTCTCTCATAGTCCAGCATACTGCCCGCTTAAGGCGAAGCCTCATGAGATCTCCCTCTACTTCTGACCACGCCAGCGTCTTCGGAATCGCGAGGAGAGTGCTACAACCTCCGCTGCCTGGAACAAGGGAGAGGAAGGTCTTCATCGAAACGTTAACGAGCGATGTGAGCCGAACGCAGCGCCGGAAGGATCGTCTACGCGATCTTGAGATCGGGAAGAGTACAACTACATCACCCACGATAATCCGCTCTCGTTAAACACTTTGGAATCTTCGAGGGTGAGGTATTCTATCGACTCGTTGCTACAATCTAGTAGATAGATCTTGGCTTGTTTGTTTGTATGCGGTAGAAATTTTTTGTTTTCCATTCTACGAACCCCTACACCCCTCCCCTCTATTTATGAGAGGGAGGGAAGCTTGGGAGAGGGGAGTTTGAATCCTTCCCCAACTCCCTCTCCTAGTTGGCTTGTGGTGGAGGGAAAGAAGGATTCTTTCCTTTCTCCACTAGGATACATTGTCCTAGTTTGACTTTTCAAACTTGCCTTTTGACTTTCAATTTGGAGATTAATGTCTTTCTTATAAATGCCCAACCAAGTGACCTAGGACATGATGCAATCATTCCACTTATTCATGACACATTCATGTATCCTTCCGGTCTGGTGAACCTTCTAGACCCTTCTAGATCATTCCGGTGAAAACACCGGAATCATTCCCGAACTCCGGAATTGGACTTTCCTTATATGAATCTTATTCTCCGGACCATTATAGATCTCCTCGTGATATCCCGGATCCCATCCGAGACTTCGAACAACATTCGGTCTCCCTACTTACAATCCATATCTACTAAACAACATCGAATCCTTAAGTGTGTCTCCCTACGGTTCATGAATTACGCGGACATGACCGAGACACTTCTCCGATCAATAACCCATAGAGGAATATGGAAAATCATATGGCTATGATGGGATGAAGTGGCCCGGGCTAACCTTACATGACATCGTTCATGAGACTTGCTCCACGCTCAACATGCAACTTGTATTGCATAAGTGGCTTTGCGGGTGTCTGTCTCTCCCATTATAGTATAGATCCAATTTACAACGGGCACTTGATAGTTCTAGCATCAACGTTGTGGTTCTTGTTCGTAAGTTAGATCGACACTTATTGAAAGCCCCAAACCACGTAAAATATGCAAAGAAATTAGAGGCGTCTAACTTTGTTTTGCAGGGGTGTGCTGTGATGTGATATGGCCATGATTGTGACTATATTTGATGTATGCAATGTTCCTTATTGTAAGTTGGCAACAGGCAGGAGCCATATGGTTGTCTTTAATTTATGTTAAGACCTGCGTGTCTATCAAAGTAGTTGTAATAGTTGGAGCCGGTGGACGACAACCATGGAGCAGCATCTTTGACCTTGATGCAATGCCGGTGATGATGGAGATCATCTTCGTGCTTGAAGATGGAGATCGGAAGCACAAATAAGAAAGGCCATATCATATCACATATTATGAATTGCATGTGATGTTAATCCTTTATGCATATTGTATTGCTTAGTTAACAACGGTAGCATTATAAGATGATCCCTCATGCATATGAATTTCAAGTTCTAAATTGTTCACCCTTAGTAAGCACCGTTGCTAAAGCTTGTTGTTTCGAAGCACCACTTGATGATCGGGTGTGTTAGATTCTGCAAGTGTATACAACGTGAGCAAGCCAGTTTTGCTCATGCGGAAGCTAAGGTTTGATCTTGACGGGCCTAGCATGTACATACATGGTCTTGGAACACGGATCACCGAAAGGTAAAGCATGAATCATATAGCTGATATGATGAACATGTCGATTGTTCGCCATTGAAGCTACATCAACTCTCATGATGATCGGTGTTGATGTGGTGGATTTGGTTCGTGTGATCACTAAAACAATGTGAGGGATATTGTTTTGAGTGGGAGTTCACCTAGATTAATTTAACTATTAATTAGAACTCAATTTGTCATAAACTTAGTCTAAACTATTGCAAATATGTTGTAGATCAATGGCGGCCCCTACCATCAATTTTAATGCGTTCCTAGAGAAAGAAAAGTTGAAAAACAATGGAAGCAACTTCGCGGATTGGTTCCGCAATTTGAGGATTGTCCTCAATGCTGGTAATTTGACCTATGTGCTGGATGCACCGCTGGGTGACCCACCTGCAGCTACTACCACCGATGAAATAAAGAATGTTTACCTCGCTCGGAAGACTCAGTATTCCAAAGTTCAGTGTGCTATCTTGTATGGTTTAGAATCGGAGCTTCAGAAAAGGTTTGAGAATTCAGACCCACATGATATTGTCCGTGAACTCACATTGATCTTTGAGACTCACACGGCAGTTGAGAGCTATGAGGCTTCTGAAAAGTTCTTTAACTGCAAGATGGAAGAGGGCAACTCCGTTAGTGAGCATGTGCTTAAGATGTCTGGGCACGGAAACAAACTTCAAAGCTTGGGTATAGTGATTCCTAATGCTTTGGGGATTTACCGTGTCCTCCAATCACTACCACCAAGTTACAAGAACTTTGTGATGAACTACTATATGCAAAGCATGAACAAGCAGTTGCCAGAACTCTTCTCCATGTTAAAATCTGCAGAAGTGGAGATCAAGAAAGAGCACCAAGTGTTGATGGTCAATAAGACCACCAAATTCAAGAAAGGCAAGTCTAAGCAAAAGGGAAACTTCAAGAAGGGTGGTAAGAAAGTTACCGCACCGACGAAGAAGACCAAGGCTGGACCCAAGCCTGATATAGAGTGCTTTTACTGCAAGGGAGAAGGTCACTGGAAGCGGAATTGCCCAAAGTACTTGGTGGATTTGAAGAACGGCAACATCAAGAAGAAAGGTATATCCGATATACATGTTATTGATGTGTATCTCACTAGTACTCATAGTAGTGCCTGGGTATTTGATACTGGTTTCGGTTGCTATTTGTAACTCAAAAATGCAGTTTTGCGAAATAAGCGGAAGCTAGCGAAGAACGAGGTGACGATGCGTGGAAGCGGATCAAAGGTTGATGTGATCGCGGTTGGCACGCTACCTCTTCATCTACCATCGGATTAGTTTTATACTTAAATAATTGTTATTTGGTGCCCATAAGCTTGAACATTATATTATATCTTGTTTGTTTTGTTTACTTGTTACTTGTTTAAGTCCGAGAATAATGGTTGTTCGATTTATATGAGTAATATGTTTTATGCACATGCACCTTTGATAGATGGTCTATTCTTATTGAATCTCGATATGAAAAATACATATTAATAACATTGAAGCTAAACGTTTGAAATCGAGCGATAACTCGACCTATATGTGGCACTGTTGTCTTGGTCACATTGGAGTGAAGCGTATGAAGAAACTCCATTCCGATGGACTTCTTGAATCACTTGATTTCGAATCACTTGAAAGATGCGAAGCATGTCTGATGGGTAAAATGACTAAGACTCAGCGTAATGGTGTGTCCGAACATCATAATCGAACTCTCTTAGATATGGTTCGTTCTATGATGTCACTTACAGATTTACCGTTATCATTTTGGGGTTATGCATTAGAAACAGCCGCATTCACTTTAAATAGGGCACCATCTAAATCCGTTGAAACGACACCGTATGAATTATGGTTTGGGAAGAAACCTAAATTGTCGTTCCTTAAAGTTTGGGGTTGTGAAGCCTATGTAAATAAGTTACAGCCGGACAAGCTTGAACCCAAAGCGGAAAAATGCGTCTTCATAGGATACCCGAAGGAAACTATTGGGTATACCTTCTATCATAGATCCGAAGGCAAAATCTTTGTTGCCAAGAATGGATCCTTTCTAGAGAAGGAATTTCTCTCGAAAGAAGTGACTGGAAGGAAAGTAGAACTCGACGAGGTTGTCGAACCTTCTCTCGAAATTGCGAGTAGCGCATCACCAGAAGAAGTTCCTGTGGTGCCTGCACCAATAAGAGAGGAAGCTAATGATGATGATCATGAAACTTCGGTTGAAGTTGCTACAGAGCCTCGCAGGTCAACGAGAACTCGTACCACTCCTGATTGGTATGATCCCGTTATGAGTGTCATGTTGGTGGACAACACCGATGACCCTGCAACATATGATGAAGCAATGATGAGCCCAGATTCCAATAAATGGCAAGAAGCCATGAAATCCGAGATTGGATCCATGTACGGAAACCAAGTATGAACTTTGGTGGACTTACCGGATGGCCGGAAGGCTGTCGAGAACAAATGGATTTTCAAGAAGAAAACATATGCTGATGGTAATGTTACTATCTATAAATCTCGACTTGTCGCAAAAGGGTTTCGACAAATTCAAGGAGTTGACTACAATGAGACTTTCTCACCTGTAGTGAAACTAAAGTCTGTGAGGATTATGTTAGCAATCGCTGCATATTATGATTATGAGATGTGGCAGATGGATGTCAAAACAGCATTCCTCAATGGAGACATTGATGAAGAGTTGTATATGATGCAACCCAAAGGTTTTGTCGATTCTAAAGATGCTAACAAGGTATGCAAACTTCAAAGGTCTATATATGGATTGAAGCAAGCAATCCGAAGTTGGAATCAATGTTTTGATAAGGTGATCAAAAGTTTTGGTTTTATACAAACTTATGGAGAAGCTTGTATTTACAAGAAAGTGAGTGGGAGCTCTGTAGCATTCTTAATACTATATGTAGATGACATATTGTTGATTGGGAATGATGTAGACCTTCTTAATAGTGATGAAGGAATATTTGAATAATAGTTTTTCAATGAAAGATCTTGGCGAAGAAGCTTACATATTGGGCATAAAGATTTATAGAGATAGATCGAGACGCCTAATATCATTGTCACAAAGTACATATTTGGACAAAGTTCTAAAGAGGTTTGGAATGGAAGATAGCAAGAAAGGGTTCTTGCCCATGTTGCTAATCGACCTTGAGTAAAACTCAAAGTCCGACAACGCGTAAGATAGAGAAAGGATGAGTAAAACTCCCTATGCCTCAGCCATAGGATCTCTAATGTATGACATGCTATGTACTAGACCCGACATTGCATATGCTGTTAGTTTGACTAGCAGATATCAAAGTGATCCAGGAGTGGATCATTGGACAGCAGTCAAAAACATCCTTAAGTACTTGAGAAGAACTAAGGATATGGTTCTTTCTTATGGAGGTTATGAACAGCTCGTTGTTAATGGTTACACCGATGCTAGTTGGAACACCGATCCGGATGATTCTAAATCATAATCTGGATACGTATTTACTTTGAATGGTGCAGCAGTTAGCTGGAGGAGTGCAAAGCAAAGCATTGTGGCGAGATCTTCAACTGAATCGGAATACATGGCTACTTCGGAGGCTTCACAAGAAGCGATATGGATGAAAGAGTTCATTACAGAGCTCGGTGTGGTTCCAAGTGCGCTGGACCCAATGTCTATCTACTGTGATAACATGGGCGCCATAGCCAATGCGCAAGAACCAAGGTCACACAAGAAGCTGAAGCACATCAAGCTACGTTTTCACGCTATTCGAGAACATGTCCAAGATGGGGACATAAAGATTTGCAAAGTACACACAAATCTGAATGTGGCGGATCCATTGACTAAACCTCTCCCGAGGGCAAAACATGACCAGCACCAAACTGCCATGGGTGTTCGGTATATTACCATGTAATCTAGATTAGTTGACTCTAGTGCAAGTGGGAGACTGTTAGAGATATGCCCTAGAGGCAATAATAAATATAGTTATTATTATATCTTTGTTTTTATGATAAATGTTTACATTCATGCTATAATAGTATTAACAAGGAAACATTAATACTTGTGTGATTTGTAAAATAAATTAGAGTCCCCAGTAAAGCCTCTTTATAATACTAGCTTGTTGGTTAATAAATGATTGAGGTTTCCCTATCATGAACATTGAGATGTTATTAACAACAAGATCATATCGTTAGGAGAATGGTATGATGGACATACTCCTATAGATAAGCGTAGCATAAAGATCAAGTCATTTTAATAGTTTAATTGCTATATGCTTTCTGATACATAGTAACCTAATTCCTTCGACCATGAGATAATGCATATCATCTTCACCGGAAGGATGCTTTGATGACATCAAACACCACATCGTAACTGGGTGGCTATAAAGGTGGCATTGAGTGTTCAGAAAGTGTTGGTTGAGACACATGGATCAAGAGTGGGATTTGTCCATCCATATGACGGATAGATATACTCTGGGCCCTCTCGGTGGAATGTCATCCAATTAGCTTACAAGCATGTGACTGGCTCACAAGGGATCACATATCACGGGAACGAGAAAAGAGTACTTATCAGTAACGAGGTTGAACTAGGTATGCAGAGATACCGACGATCATAACCTCGGATAAGTAAACTATCGTGAGACAAAGGGAAATTGGTATCGTATGTAAATGGTTCATTCGATCGCAAAGTAATCGTAGAAATATGTGGGATCCATATGAATTTCTAGATTCCTCTATTGGTTATTGTTCGGAGAAGTGTCTCGATCATGTCCGCATAATTCACGAACCGTAGGGAGACACACTTAAGGATTCAACGTTGTTGAGTAGTTATGGAATGATGAGTAAGAGATCGAATGTTGTTCGGAGTCTAGGATGGGATCTAGGATATCACGAGGAGTCCGGAATGGTCCGGAGAATAAGATTCATATAAGGAAAGTCCTGTTTCGGGGTTGGAGAATGGTTCCGGTGTTTTCATCGGGAATGTTCTAGAAGGTTCTGGAATGTCCGGCACTCCGGAGGGGAAGGGTACATGAATGTGTCATAACAAGTTGGAATGATTGCATCATGTACTAGGTGTCATCGCTGAACAAAATAAAGGGATAAATCAAATCCTAGTTTGAAAAGTCAAACGCCAATTTGAAAAGTCAAACGGCTATTTTGTTTGGTGGAGGGAGAGTAGGAAACCTACTTGGGGAGGAGTTCCCTCCCTCCACCGCTGGCCCACTTGGAGACCGAGTTGGGGAGGGACTTCCCTCCCCTTGGCGCTCCCCCTCCACCTATATAAGGAGGGGCAGGGCTGCCCCTCCAAGACACAACACCACGCCCCACAAACCCTAAACCTAGCCGTCGGCGCCGCCACCTCCTGCTGCCGCCGCCTAGGGCAAGTCGCCGCCGCCTAGGCAAACCCTAGCCGCCGGCCTTGCCTCCTCCTTGGTGCGTCTAAACCCTAGATCACCGAGGCTCTCTCATAGTCTAGCATACTCGCTCCGGCTTAAGGCGAAGCCCTGCGAGATCTCCCCTCTACTTCCGGTACCACGCCGTCGTGCTGCCAGAATTGCGAGGAGAGTGCTACAACCTCCACTGCCTGCTGGAACAAGGGAGAGGAAGGTCTTCGAAAATGAAGCGCCCGGCTGATCAGGAGCAGGCCGCTTGGAAGGATCGTCTACGCGATCTTGAGATCAGGAAGAGTACGACTACATCACCCACGAGAATCCGCTCTCGTTAAACACTTTGGAATCTTCGAGGGTGAGTTATTCTATCGACTCGTTGCTACAATCTAGTAGATAGATCTTGGCTTGTTTGTTTGTATGCGGTAAATTTTTTTGTTTTCCATGCTACGAACCCCTACACCCCTCCCCTCTATTTATGAGAGGGAGGGAAGCTTGGGAGAGGGGAGTTTGAATCCTTCCCCAACTCCCTCTCCTAGTTGGCTTGTGGTGGAGGGAAAGAAGGATTCTTTCCTTTCTCCACTAGGATACATTGTCCTAGTTTGACTTTTCAAACTTGCCTTTTGACTTTCAATTTGGAGATTAATGTCTTTCTTATAAATGCCCAACCAAGTGACCTAGGACATAATGCAATCATTCCACTTATTCATGACACATTCATGTACCCTTCCCCTTCCGGTCTGGTGAACCTTCTAGACCCTTCTAGATCATTCCGGTGAAAACACCGGAATCATTCCCGAACTCCGGAATTGGACTTTCCTTATATGAATCTTATTCTCCGGACCATTCTAGATCTCCTCATGATATCCCAGATCCCATCCGAGACTTCGAACAATATTCGGTCTCCCTACTTACAATCCATATCTACTAAAAAACATCGAATCCTTAAGTGTGTCTCCCTACGGTTCATGAATTACGCGGACATGACCGAGACACTTCTCCGATCAATAACCCATGGAGGAATATGGAAAATCATATGGCTCCCACATATTTCTATGATTACTTTGCGATCAAATGAACCACTTACATACGATACCAATTTCCCTTTGTCTCGCGATAGTTTACTTATCCGAGGTCTGATTGTCGGTATCTCTGCATACCTAGTTCAACCTCGTTACTGATAAGTACTCTTTTCTTGTTCCCGTGATATCTGATCCCTTGTGAGCCAGTCACATGCTTGCAAGCCAATTGGATGACATTCCACCGAGAGGGCCCAGAGTATATCTATCCGTCATATGGATGGACAAATCCCACTCTTGATCCATGTGCCTTAACACATACTTTCCGAACACTCAATGTCACCTTTATAGCCACCCAGTTATGGTGTGGTGTTTGATGTCATCAAAGCATCCATCCGGTGATGGTGATTAGCATGATCTCATGGTCGAAGGATTTAGGTTACTATGTATCTGAAAGCTTATAGCAACTGAACTATATTAAATGACTTGATCTTTATGCTACGCTTAACTATAGGAGTATGTACATCACATCATTATTCTAATGATATGAACTTGTTGTTAATAACATCTCAATGTTCATGATCAGGAAACCATGATTATATATTAACCAACAAGCTAGTTTAACAGGAGGCTTTACTAGGGACTCTTTATGCTTACAAATTACACAAGTTTTAATGTTTTTGGTTAATACAATTATAGCATGGTATGTAAACATTTATAACAAGCATGAAGATATGATAATAACCACTTTATTATTGCCTCTTGGGCATATCTCCAACAGGATCTCCCCTCTAAACTCCGACACCACGCCGTCGTGCTGCCAGAATCGCGAGGAGAGAGCTACAACCTCCACTGCCTACTGGAACAAGGGTGAGGAAGGTCTTCATCGAGCACCGTATGTGTGACCGACTGCGGGAGCGCTTCCGAAACCCGGCGCTGAAAGGATCGTCTACGCGATCTTGAGATCGGCAAGTGAACGACTATATCACCCACGAGAATCTGCTCTCGTTAACCGCTTTGGAATCTTCAAGAGTTAGTACTCTATGGGTTCCCTTATGGGATTTCCCCTAGGGTGGCCCGATCTTCACGGACTTGAGGCGGGAAGTGAGGGAAAACCCTATGAACACGATGAACGCAACACAAACGCAAGGTAAAGATACAAACGCACGCAAACACAACCTGATTCGATTTGCTACTGTTGGTTCGAACAACCAATCCAAGAGAATCCTCGGCGAGAGACCGTTAGGTAGAATCACCAAAGGAGAGATTGGCAAGAGGATGACAGAATCCAAATCAAAGGAGAGAGTAGCAACCAAGTAGAATTCCAAAGGGGATAGACCTAGAACTACTGGAATCCTTGATGAGGAGAGACCAAACACTTGAGGAGGGTCTTGACGACTTGGAGACGAACACCGAACTCCAAGGCCTTGTATAACTCATAGATTAACTATAGAGAGGGGTTCCCATCTAGGGTTAGGCACAAGCCTTCATTCATCATCAACTCCAACCAGATCTGAGCCACAAAGGGGCTATTTATAGTACTAGGGGCGAAGGGGTAGGTGGGAGGGAATATTCTGGCATCAAACCCTTTACAAAGACGTGGTAGTTCATGACAGTCCGACGCCCGGGCTGGTGCCGATATATCCAGCGGTCACCGATATTTCCGGTCATCAACCAAAAGGGCTCTCTGTAAGCGATTTCGGCGGGAGGGCCGGTTCATCGGTTTTTGCACCAGAAATTTCAGCGGTGGTTCCGGTTTGCCAGGCTGGGCGCCAGAAGTTCCAGCGGGGCTTCCGGTGGCTCCGGACGTGGCGCCAGAAGTCTTCTTCCGCCTTCTCTTCCCTTCCTCTTGCTTGGGGGTCTTGGTTCCTGGGGACTTCTTGTCATCTCCTCTTGGTGTCATGGTCAAGGGCCTGGGAATAGCATTGGTACTTGTTTCAAGTAGGATCCCATCCACATGATAACCAAAGGAGGGCGAGATATGGAATGAATTCACCTTTGTGGGTATGGTTGATGTAGCATGATGTGGACCAATGGTGAATGCCATGTGTTGGGCTGCATCATCTCCCCCCGCTTGAAAAAAAGTCGACCTCGACGAAGTTCCATCATCATCTAGGGAGGTAGGTGTACACATGGTTTTGAGCTTGTATGTTGTTGGATCTCCGGTGTCGTAGCCTTGTTCAAATTGGTTGAATATCTTGAAGTTGAGCTTGTCATCAAAGTGTGGTTGGAGATCTTGTAGCGTGTTCCTTGTAAGTGGTGGGTGAGTTTGTGTACCCTGCAAAACCGACAACAAGGAGAAAGAGTTGTATGATGGATTGTTAGTATGGGTCACACTCAAATCACTCTTCTCATGTTTGGTGGCATGCGATGTGGCACTCGTGATTTTTCCACTCATTTGAGGCTTATGGCTCTCACTCACGTGTTGGTGGGTCACTCTCTCACCACTCATCTCACAAGGATCCTTAGCTTGCTTTATCTTGGGCAACGACGTCATGTTGGAAGTGATAGTTTGGCTTGGAGTCATAGGTTGGAGCACAAACGTCTTGTCATTCCACTTAAAGGAGTATTGGTTGGAGGTACCATCATGTAGGGCGCCCTTGTCGTATTGCCATGGTCTTCCAAGGAGAATGTGGCACACGGTCATTGGCATGACATCACACTCGACAGTGTCTTGATATGGACCAATCTTGAAGGAGGCGTTGACCTTGTGTTTGATCTGAATGGTGCCATTGTCATTAAGCCACTTGACATGATCGGGATGAGGGTGCTCCATGTATGGTAACTTGAGTTTCTCACAAAGATCGATGCTCGCAAGGTTGTGACAACTTCCTCCATCAATGATAACTTTTATGGACTTGCCATCAATTCCGACTCGGTTTTGGAAGATGTTGAGGCGTTGGTCCTCTCTAGGGATGGAGTTGGTCGTCAAGACTTGGGCAATGACAAGTGAGGGGCTTGGATCATGTTCACATATAAGTGTGTCCTCATCTTGAATTGCGGCATCCTTTGTGATAGCGGCTTGAGTCAAAGCTTCATATTCATCTTCGCTCACGGAGTATGTTGCACCGTTCTCATCTGTTAGCATGACTCTTGTGTTGATGCACTCATAAGACTTGTGGCCCTTTCCTCCACACTTGTAGCAAACTATTTGACTTTCCGTTGTTGTGTTGGAGGAGGATGCCATAGGTTTCTTGGATTGCTTGGAGGAGCTTGTTGCTTGGTTTGTTGGCTTTGAGTGGAGACTCGAGTTGATTGAAGCGAAGTACTCCCTTTGATTCTCATAAGCATGTTCCTTTTGCAAGTGGCATTCTGCCTTGGTTGCTTGGTGAAGAAGGTTCACGAGAGTCTTGTAAGGTTGGAAATCGACTATTTTGCATATTGGGCTGTTCAAACCATTGAGGAACTGTGCTATTGTTTGCTCCTCAAGCTCCTTCACATCGGCTCTCATCATAGTCATCTCCATCTCCTTGTAGAACTCTTCAATTGTCTTTGTGCCTTGCTTCAAGTTTTGTAGCTTGTCGAAGAGGTCTTGGCGATAGTTCTCGGGGACAAACCTTGCATACATCACATTCTTCATCTCGGTCCAAGTGGTGACCAGTGGTTCCTCTAGCTTATCACGATTGCTTTGGTAGTCTTCCCACCAAACATTGGCGTAGTCCTCAAACTCAAGAGATGCCATTGCGACTTTCTTCTCTTCGGAAAAGTTGTGGACTCGGAAGATCTTGTCGACTTTGAGTTCCCATTCAAGGTATGCATCGGCATTTTCTTCTCCTTTGAAATTGGGCATAACGAACTTGAGCTTCCAAAACTTGCCATCATCACGCTCATGGTGGTTGTTGCGACGCTCATGGTGCATACTTGTGTCACTTGGAGGGTGTGGAGGCGGAGGAGGAGGCTCTTGATTGCCTTGAGGTTGTTGTGGTGGATGAGCTTGATGATGCTTGAAGTCTCTTCTTCGTCGTTGGTCGGCATCATTGACATTCATATCTTGATGGTGTCGGTGGTGGTGTTGTGCATGCCGGTTGTTGCGTCGAGATTGGCGTGCATCCTCATCATCATCACTTGTATTCCATGCCGGTGCTTGATTATGTTGAAGTTGCACATGGTGGTAATGAGGGGGCTGGCGACGCTGATCATTGTGGTTCGCTTCATCATGAAGTTCCCATTGGCGTTGCACGTCAATGATTTCTTGGTGTGGTGGTGGACCATGCTCTTGGCGTTGTTGTTGAGGTTGAGGAGCATTTGGGTCCACCGCTTGAGGATGACGACGACGAGCTTTTTGGTCCCCATTATGGTGGTGGGGTTCTCCGCGGCGGGAGTGTGACCTTGAAGACTCGCCATGTCGACTTGAGGAGTGCGTGCGAGAGGAACTTGACGAGCTTGAACGATGACCATGTCGGTTGCCAAGGTTGGCAATAGCTTGGTGAAAAGCTTGGAATTGCGCGTGGTGCTCTTCTTGACGTTGCCGCTCACGGTACTCAAATTCTCGAAAAGTATCATCGAGACGGTGCTCAAGTCGCTCAAATTGAGTATTGAATTCTTGGCGTTGCGCCCATAAGTTATGGCGCGTGGCAAAGCCGTCATGGTTGTTGAAGTTGCTATATCCACTAGCGCCACTTGCCCTAGACATGGTGCACAAAACACACTTGATAGATATGGTGAGATTTGGTGGAATGGTACTTGCTACCTTGTCTCACCGGAGTCAAAGATTGGAAAGATTGTTCTTGCCGAGAGCAAAGCAAATAGCGAGTACACAAGACAAACACACACAAAGGCCTATGGTGGTAGGTTAGAAGAGTGGAAAGCAAATGGAACAACCAAATGAAAAGGTTATTGTCAAAAATGGTAATGTACCAAAGATCAAAAGCAAAAAGGATACGATCTACAAAAACACGGGAAAAACACACACGTGGAGAAAAATGGGGTTAGCACGACTATGAAAAGGAGCACAAAATGTCCTAACGACGACTAAGCTCGGTGCCGTGCCAACACAAGGAGAGACCGTAGCTCGTTTGCAACAAGATTGAGAAGCAACGGATTTGCACGCTTGCCTTGCTCTAACTCGCACTCTTGCTTAGAAGCTTTGGACTATTTTTTTGTATTGGTATTTTTCTTTTTCTTTTGCTTTTTTATATCTCTTTTTCTTTTCTATGCTATGGAGTAACCTTTTGCTATTGCCTATGCACTATCACTTCGCAAGAGCAAGCGCACAATGCTTCGGCAAACACAAAATGAGCCACTCTCGATAGGTTAGGTATCACACAAAGGAAGAAAGGCTATACAAGGGTGGTGCAAGTTATACCTTTGGTATTGTTGATGACTTGCGACCGGTGTTGGGGGAGATGTTTGGGTGTCGTGGTGTCGAAGAGTGTGGTATGTACAGATGTTGCGGAATCTTGAAGTTTGTTTTGGTGACACGGACGCGAAACACGAACAATACTCAAAAGGAAACGGCCAAAAATTTGGGGTCTGGTAGGTTTTTGGCAAAACAGCCGGCGGACCGGTGTTGGCGCCGGAAATTCCGGTCGTGATTTCGACGTCGCCGGAATTCTCGCCAGAATTTTCGGTGACAGAACCGGTTCGCCGAGGTTCTCGCCGAAATTTGTTCGTGACGAACTTCCAAAAGTCAAATTGAGAAATTTGTCAAAAATTAGTGGAATTTGGGTTGGGTGAGATCGATCCAAAAGCAAATTGGGCAATATTTTTGGTATTTTCGAATTTATGGTGGATATGGGGAAACGATGTCAAATATGTGGCAACCAAAAGATGCTGATACCAGTTGATATGGGTTCCCTTATGGGATTGCCCCTAGGGTGGCCCGATCTTCACGGATTTGAGGCGGGAAGTGAGGGAAAACCCGATGAACACGATGAACGCAACACAAACGCAAGGTAAAGATACAAACCCACGCAAACACAACCCGATTTGATTTGCTCCCATTGGTTCAAACAACCAATCCAATAGAATCCTCGGCGAGAGACCGTTAGGTAGAATCACCAAAGAAGAGATCGGCAAGCGGATGATAGAATCTTAATAAAAGGAGAGAGTAGAAACCAAGTATAATCCCAAAGGGGAGAGACCTAGCACTACTAGAATCCTTGACGAGGAGAGACCAAACACTTGAGGAGGGTCTTGACGACTTGGAGACGGACACCGAACTCCAAGGCCTTGTACAAATCATTAATTAACTATAGAGAGGGGTTCCCATCTAGGGTTAGGCACACGCCTTCATTCATCATCAACTCCAACCAGATCTGAGCCACAAAGGGGCTATTTATAGTATTAGGGGCGAGGGGGTAGGTGGGAGGGAATATTCTGGGCATCAAACCCTTTACAACATGCAGACTGGTAGTTCCGGCGACAGGTCCGACGACGCCGGGGCTGGTGCCAATATTTTCGGCGGTCACCGATATTTCCGGTCATCAACCGAAAGGGCTCTCTGTAAGCGATTTCGGCGGGAGGGCCGGTTCGCCGGTTTGTGCGCCGGAAGTTCCGGCGGTGGTTCTGGTTCGTCGGGCTGGGCGTCGGAAGTTTCGGTGGGGCTTCCGGTGGCGCCGGACCTGGCACCGGAAGTCTTCTTCCGCCTTCTCTTCCACGCCTCTTGCTTGGGGGTCTTGGTTCCTGGGGTCTTCTTGTCATCTCCTCTTGGTGTCTGTTGGAGATATGCCCAAGAGGCAATAATAAAGTAGGTTATTATCATATCTTCATACTTATGATAAATGTTTACATTCATGCTATAATAGTATTAACAAGGAAACCATTAATACTTGTGTGATTTGTAAACTTAATTTGAAGTCCCTAGTATAGCCTCTATACTTCACTAGCTTGTTGGTTGATTGATGATTGTGGTTTCCATATCATGAACATTGAGATGTTATCAACAACAAGATCATATCGTTAGGAGAATGATATGGTGGACATACTCCTATAGATAAGCGTAGCATAAAGATCAAGTCATTTCAATAGTTCAATTGCTATATGCTTTCTGATACATAGTAACCTAATTCCTTCGACCATGAGATCATGCATATCACCTTTACCGGATGGATGCTTTGATGTCATCAAACACCACACCATAACAGGGTGGCTATAAAAGTGGCGTTGAGTGTTCGGAAAGTATTGGTTGAAACACATGGATCAAGAGTGGGATTTGTCCATCCATATGACGGATAGATATACTCTGGGCCCTCTCAGTGGAATGTCATCCAATTAGCTTGCAAGCATGTGACTGGCTCACAAGGGATCACATATCACGGGAACGAGAAAAGAGTACTTATCAGTAACGAGGTTGAACTAGGTATGCAGAGATACCGACGATCATAACCTCGGATAAGTAACATATCGTGAGACAAAGGGAAATTGGTATCGTATGTAAGTGGTTCATTCGATCGCAAAGTAATCGTAGAAATATGTGGGAGCCATATGAATTTCCAGATTCCTCTATTGGTTATTGATCGGAGAAGTGTCTCGATCATGTCCGCATAATTCACGAACCGTAGGGAGACACACTTAAGGATTCGACGTTGTTTAAGTAGTTATGGTATTATGAGAAAGAGACCGAATGTTGTTCGGAGTCTCGGGATATCACGAGGAGATCCGGAATGGTCCGGAGAATAAGATTCATATAAGGAAAGTCCCATTTCGGAGTTGGGGAATGGTTCCGGTGTTTTCATCGGGAATGTTCTAGAAGGTTCCGGAATGTCCGGCGCTCCGGGGGGGGAAGGGTACATGAATGTGTCATTGTAAGTTGGAATGATTGCATCATGTACTAGGTGTTCTTGCTGTCCAAAATAAAGGGTTTATTTAAATCCTAAATTGAAAAGTCAAACGGCTAGTTTGAAAGTCAAACGGCAATTTTGGGAAGTGGGAAGAGAGGAGGATTGGTGGAGGCCGAATTGGAGGAGGGTTCCTCCCTTGGCCGGCGCCCCACCAAGCCGACTTGGGGAGGGACTCTCCTCCCCTTGGCCGGCCCTCCCACCTATATAAGGAGGGCAGGGCTCCTCCTAGCACACACAAGTTTCCACCTCTAAATCTCCGGTTTAGAGCCGTGTTGGTTTTGAGCTTCTAATTTGTTTAGGCACCGGTTTAGATACTTCTGATTTGTTTAGAGCCTTCTAATTTGTGTGTCTAATTACTAGACCACTAATAGCCTCTCTCATAAGCTCCACCATACTGCACCGGCTTAAGGCGAAGCCTCATGGATCTCCCTCTACTTAGGTACCACGCCAGTTGTCAGGAATCGCGAGGAGAGTGCTACAACCTCCGCTTCGCTGGAACAAGGGAGAGGAAGGTCTTCGCCGAAAATTTAACGGTGACCGATCGGGAGCGCTGCGGAACGTGGCGCTGGAAGGATCGTCACGCGATCTTGAGATCGGAAAGAGTACGACTACATCACCCACGAGAATCTGCTCTCGTTAACCGCTTTGGAATCTTCGAGGGTGAGTTCCTCTATCGACTCGTTGCTACAATCTAGTAGATAGATCTTGGCTTGTTTGTTTGTATGCGGTAGAAAATTTTTGTTTTCCATGCTACGAACCCCTACAAAGGGTATCGAGCCGTGTCTATATGTAGATCTGTTGCACGAGTAGAACACAATGGTCATTGTGGGCGTTGATGCTTTATTGTAGATTGCTTTTTGTGTACTTTGCATCTTGCGGTATGTTGGGATGAAGCCCGGCTAACCTTACATGACATCGTTCATGAGACTTGCTCCACGCTTGACATGCAACTTGTATTGCATAAGTGGCTTTATGGTGCCTGCTTTCTCCTAGCATAGTTAAGATCCAATTTACAACGGGTAATCAACAATGCTAGTATCAATGTTGTGGTTCTTGTTCGTAAGTTAGAACGACACTTATTGAAAGCCCCAAACCACGTAAAATATGCAAAGAAAGTAGAAGCCTAACTTTGTTTTGCGGGGTGTGCAGTGATGTGATATGGCCATGATTGTGATTATATTTGATGTATGCAATGTTCCTTATTGTAAGTTGGCAACCGCGTGAGCCATATGGTTGTCTTTAATTTACATTAAGACCTGCGTGTCTATTCAAAATAGTTGTAATAGTTGAAGCTGGTGGGCGACAACCATGAAGAAGCGCCATTGACCTTGATGCTATGCGGTGATGATGGAGATCATGTTCGTGCTTGAAGATGGAGATCGGAAGCACAAAGAAGAAAGGCCATATCATATCACATATTATGAATTGCATGTGATGTTAATCCTTTATGCATCTTGTATTGCTTAGTAGACGACGGTAGCATTATAAGATGATCCCTCATGCACATAAATTTCAAGTTCTAAAGTGTTCACCCTTAGTATGCACTGCTACAAAGCTTGTCGCTCAAGCACCACGTGATGATCGGGTGTCTTTGATTCCGCTGGTGAATACAACGTAAGCAAGCCAGATTTGCTTATGCGGTAGCTAAGGTTTGATCTTGACGAGCCTAGCATGTAGACATGGTCTCGTGAACACGGATCACCGAAAGGTAAAGCATGAGTCATATAGTAGATATGATGAACATGTTGATTGTTCGCCATTGAAGCTACATCAACTCTCGTGATGATCGGTTTTGATGTGGTGGATTTGGTTCGTGTGATCACTAAAACAATGTGAGGGATGTTGTTTTAAGTGGGAGTTCACCTAGATTAATTTAATTATTAATTAGAACTCAATTTATCATAAACTAAAATCAAAGTGAATTTGTATAGTTGTTGTAGTCATTGGCATCCGTTTACCACCTTGCGCTTAGTTATAATTGAGATGATAGAACTATAGAATTCTGGTTAGTTACTTTCTAACTGGTATCGTATTGTTTTGAAGTGTTAATCTAAAGTTTAAAAGTCCTATTGCAAACTTTCAGTAATTTCCGGTTACTCCATAAAGTTTAATAATTAGTATTAAAACAAGAGTGACAATTCCAAGTGTTAGTGTTTGAGTATCATGTTTGTCTCCGTGATTCTTGATATTCAAAGGATTGTCTTAATATCAAGGTTATCTAGGATCTGAAAGAGTTGTTTCAGAAACCATGATGTGTGGAAGATATTGTGATATCTGAAATGAAGTTTTGGTTACAACATGATAGAGTATAATATGGCAAAAGTCATGTTCTCATATTTGATGAGAATTTGCAAAAGGTTGGAGACACTAGTTGTCCTAATCTTCCAAAAGGTTTTGGAGAGCAACATTATACTCACGATTCACCGTTATAAGCTAAAGTAGCTTGATCATGGATAAATCCATGATGAAGGTGAATATTTGATGTAGGTAAAATGTTTACTACACCAAGAGTTAACTAAAGAAAGGAATTTGAAAGAACACCAAACATTTGATAATGGTGATCTACTTCAAAGTGCAAGTCCAAAGACATTGGTATTTAACTATACACGCTTTGGACTATGTGTCATATGTATGACTCCACTATTGATGTTGATAGATTCTTTCAAGCGTAAAAGGAAATCTGAAGCAGAATCTCATAAGTATATGGCAGAAAAGAAAAGACTAGAATTGTTCGGTTTAAGTATATAGATGATATAATGTTATGGCTATATTCTTTGCTTATTAAACAATGTGGTTCTTAAGTATTTGATACTGAATTTGTTGGTGTGAATCGTCATACGAAACAACACAATTCATGAACTACAATGGCCTAAGTAACTAGCAAAAGAATATGTGATGATGTTCATCGAAAACAAATAAAGGGTTATTGTGTTGCTCGTTAAACATCAACGCTTGCCTTCAAGATTTGTTTTATCAGGTATTATGAGAACAAAAGGGTTGTTCAAATAATTGCCGTAATCCATAAAAGATGGATGTTTCACAAATCTCGTTGGAGAAATCACATCCATAAAACTAGTGCTAAAATTGTCGAAAGACAAATTGATTGAAAGATCACTTAGGAAGTGACATCGCCGTTTAAATTATATTGGAAAGAAAACATGAAGAAACTCCATGTGGATGGAATTTTGGAGTCTTTTGATTTTTGATCAAATGACGTTTGTGAAACTTTCCTAGAGATAATTAAAACTTCGTTCATAGGCCAAAAGGGAATGAATGACTAGCTTATTGGAACTTGTGCATATTGTTGTACGAACTCCATTATGTGTAGTCAAGAGCGATGGATTTCAACTTCATATGCTTTCTCCGAAAATTTGAGTGAATATGTGAATATTTGCTTAATAAGGATAAAGTATGAAACACTTGAAAAGTTCAAAGACTTTCAAGATGAAGTGCAAAATCATTGTAACAAGAATATGAATAGTTTATGATAAGATCATAAAGGAAGATATTTAAGTTACAAGTTTAGCATAATACCTAAGATTTATGGAATAGTTCCGTGATTTGCATTTCAAACACCATAAGAGTATGGGCGTTCGAGATATGTAATTGAACCTTGTTTGACATGGTAAGATCGAAGGTATAATTCATAAAACTGCTATTATATTTTAAAGATTAAAAGCTTTAGAGACTACCGTTTTCCACTAAAAGAGCTCCATCATAATCCGCTGAAATGACACCATATAAGGTTATGGTTTGGGATAAAACCAAGTAGTCCTTTCTTAAACATTGGTATGCTATGCATAAGAAAGATGTTTGCAACCAAAGTCGGATAAACCTGTCTTTGTATTACTGTTAAGTATTCCTCCATAAACACCGGAGACAAAAGTGTTTGTCGCTTAGAACGTCAAGTTTCTTTGAGAAGGAATTTTTTGTGAAAAGTTAAGTGGGAGAACAATAGAACTTTGATAAGGTTAAAAGAACCTTAGCTATATGTGCAAAGTTAGCAAGACCGAAAAGTGTTAGGAGGCAACAATAATGCTCATGGCTCACGTGCCTCAAAGGTTGTGGTCACGGAGGTCTAAGTTTCTATTGAAACAAGTAGGTCGGATGAACAATCAAATACCAAGATTTGAGGGTTGAATTATTATTTGAGAATAATGAACCTACTACATGCAAAGAAGCGATGATGGGCCTGACTCGTCAAATGGCTTGAAGCCATATAATCCGTGATAGTTCCATACACGAGAAATCAAGTTTTGAACTTGAAGGACCCTCGAAAAGGTGTAAGACCTTGCGCTTGTGTTTGGATCTATAAAGAAGTAGACATGGATGTTTCACATCTATGAAATAGTCGACATGTTGGGAAAGAGTTCACAACAATGTTCAAAGGTTGTATATGACAAAATTTGATCTTTCATAGCGATTTTTAGTCTAGACGGATTAATGTAGCAACCACTACATATAATTTGTTATGTGGTAGTAGAATAAACAAAACAAGTTCTTCTAATAGAATGGTTACCTAGGGCGTGTGCATGACACGGTCCAAAGGGTTTTGTTAATTCAAAGGATGCTAAAAGCATATGCAAACTTCAATGGTTGAAGTAAGCATAAGCGGAGTTGGAATCTTCACTATGATGAAACTGTTAAAAGAGTTTAATTTCATCGGAGACAATGAAGATGCTTGCATTTGCAAGAAATTAAGTGGGAGCGCTAAGACATGTTTCTAATACATTATGTGGAAGACATATTGTTGATTGGAAATAATGTATCTTTTATTAACACATATTAAGAATTTCATCCCGATGAAAGACTTAGGCAAAACCCAAATATTTGGCATCAATAGACGCTAATATGGTTGTGCCGTAAGTACATAGACGAGATATTGAATGAATTCAATATAGAAACTACAAGAAAGGTTCTTGTTGCACGTAAAGGATTGAAAGAGTTCAATGTTGATGATATATTCAAGTGTATTGGCACTTGGTAAGTGAAACAAAGATTCAAGTATAGATTGATACTTGATGTATGAAATCACAAAGAGTATTTATATCAATCATACCGTGATATGTACAAATCCAGATATGTCCTATGCTATAAATATTATGAGCATATACCGAATGATTCATAAGATGATCATTGGACGATAGTAAGGATATTCTTATGATCTTTTGGAAGAACTAAGAGTATATTATTTGTAGAAGTGACAAATAGATGGTTAGTTCATTGTAAAAGTACTACATTGATACTAGTTTTGTCACAAAGTACAAATTAAGTTTATCTCAATCTAAATTAAGGGTGGCACAATATAATGGAAAGTGAGTTCCATAATGGATTTGGATGAGTTCCAAAGTTAAGACATTGTGATGATACTTCAACAAAAGGCTAAGTATATGACTGCTATTATAGCAAAAGAGGGCATTTGTGTCAAGTAGTTTGTTATCAAACTAGGTGTAGTTCATGAGGATAATACTATGAAGATATATTGTGCGACAATATTATCAACATGTTTTAACCCCAAAGAACTAAAGGTCACACCGAAAGACCAAATCATACAAAGCCATCTCATTAGAGAATGAGTGATGCGTAGAGACGCAAAGACATGCAATTACACACGGACTGGAAGTGTCGATCAGGAGATCGATTGACCACTAGCAATCGTGTACATACAACACCGAAAGCCATAGGTGTTGAATACACAAAGGTTTGAAACTAGATTATTGACTCTAGTGCAAGTGGGAGACTGTTGGAGATATGCCCAAGAGGCAATAATAAAGTAGGTTATTATCATATCTTCATACTTATGATAAATGTTTACATTCATGCTATAATAGTATTAACAAGGAAACCATTAATACTTGTGTGATTTGTTAACTTAATTTGAAGTCCCTAGTATAGCCTCTATACTTCACTAGCTTGTTGGTTGATTGATGATTGTGGTTTCCATATCATGAACATTGAGATGTTATCAACAACAAGATCATATCGTTAGGAGAATGATATGGTGGACATACTCCTATAGATAAGCGTAGCATAAAGATCAAGTCATTTCAATAGTTCAATTGCTATATGCTTTCTGATACATAGTAACCTAATTCCTTCGACCATGAGATCATGCATATCACCTTTACCGGATGGATGCTTTGATGTCATCAAACACCACACCGTAATGTGGTGGCTATAAAAGTGGCGTTGAGTGTTCGGAAAGTATTGGTTGAAACACATGGATCAAGAGTGGATTTGTCCATCCATATGACGGATAGATATACTCTGGGCCCTCTCGGTGGAATGTCATCCAATTAGCTTGCAAGCATGTGACTGGCTCACAAGGGATCACATCTCACGGGAACGAGAAAAGAGTACTTATCGGTAACGAGGTTGAACTAGGTATGCAGAGATACCGACGATCATAACCTCGGATAAGTAACATATCGTGAGACAAAGGGAAATTGGTATCGTATGTAAGTGGTTCATTCGATCGCAAAGTAATCGTAGAAATATGTGGGAGCCATATGAATTTCCAGATTCCTCTATTGGTTATTGATCGGAGAAGTGTCTCGATCATGTCCGCATAATTCACGAACCGTAGGGAGACACACTTAAGGATTCGACGTTGTTTAAGTAGTTATGGTATTATGAGAAAGAGACCGAATGTTGTTGAGTCTCGATGGGATCCGGATATCACGAGGAGATCCGGAATGGTCCGATAATAAGATTCATATAAGGAAAGTCCCATTCGGAGTTGGGGAATGGTTAGGTGTTTTCATCGGGAATGTTCTAGAAGGTTCGGAATGTCCCGCTCCGGGGAAGGGTACATGAATGTGTCATTGTAAGTTGGAATGATTGCATCATGTACTAGGTGTTCTTGCTGTCCAAAATAAAGGGTTTATTTAAATCCTAAATTGAAAAGTCAAACGGCTAGTTTGAAAGTCAAACGGCAATTTTGGGAAGTGGGAAGAGAGGAGGATTGGTGGAGGCCGAATTGGAGGAGGGTTCTCCTTGGCGGCGCCCCACCAAGCCGACTTGGGGAGGGAATCTCCTCCCCTTGGCCGGCCCTCCCACCTATATAAGGAGGGGCAGGGCTCCCTCCTAGCACACACAAGTTTCCACCTCTAAATCTCCGGTTTAGAGCCGTTTTGGTTTAGAGCTTCTAATTGCTTTAGCCAGCGGTTTAGAGCCTTCTAATTGGTTTAGAGCCTTCTAATTGGTGTGTCTAATTACTAGACCACTAATAGCCTCTCTCATAAGCTCCACCATACTCGCACCGGCTTAAGGCGAAGCCTCATGGATCTCCCTCTACTTCGGTACACGCCAGTTGTCACGGAATCGCGAGGAGAGAGTGCTACAACCTCCACTGCCTTTGGAACAAGGGAGAGGAAGGTCTTCGTCGAGTACCGAACGTGTGACCGACTGCGGGAGCGCTGCCGGAACGTGGCGCTGGAAGGATCGTCTACGCGATCTTGAGATCGGAAAGAGTACGACTACATCACCCACGAGAATCTGCTCTCGTTAATCGCTTTGGAATCTTCGAGGGTGAGTTCCTCTATCGACTCGTTGCTACAATCTAGTAGATAGATCCTGGCTTGTTTGTTTGTATGCGGTAGAAATTTTTTGTTTTCCATGCTACGAACCCCTACAGTGTCATGGTCAAGGGCCTGGGAATAGCATTGGTACTTGTTTCAAGTAGGATCCCATCCACATCATAACCAAAGGAGGGCGAGATATGGAATGAATTCACCTTTGTGGGTATGGTTGATGTAGCATGATGTGGACCAATGGTGAATGCCATGTGTTGGGCTGCATCAGAACGACTTTGGAATCTTTAAGAGTTAGTACTCTATCGACTCGTTGCTATAATCTAGTAGATAGATCTTGGCTTGTGTGTGTTCATGCGGTAGATCTTTTTTTGTTTTCCATGCTACAAACCCCTACAAGGAGGGCTTTGCTCAAGGAGAGGGCGGCACTAGCCTGGAGAGGAGCTCGAGGGCGGCGTCATGACGGCGAGCGATAGGGCGCAGACGGATGCGGGCGGAGCACTCGGTTCGGAAGCAGACGAGGAGAGGATGGTTGGCGGCGGGGAATCGAGCATAGGGAGGCGGGCTTCGGGAGGAATGAGGGAGCGGGGTGCGGGGGCGCATACGACACAAAGTGGTAGGCCAGGGGCGGGGTCAGGAGTTTTGCGGGGTGGGTTGTCATCTGTGGTGTTGTGGTTTCGTGTGTGAGTGAGTGCAGGAACGTGTTGTGGGTGTGTTGCGGATGGAGTGCGTGTGCAGATGGGTGCGTGTGGTGTTGTGTGGCGGTGTGTGTCTGGGTGTGTGGCGGTGGGGGGAGTGCACTGGGTAGAGCTAGGGTTTCAACTAGGATTAGGGTTTGGGAAGGGTAGTCTAGATTTTTAGTTTAGCTAGGGTTGTAGGTGGACTTCGTTGGACCGCTGGGCTTAACCGGTTGTCTGCCTCCCCTATTTTTACAAAATATGTTTTCATGTATTAAGTTTTTGTTTTGTCTTAAATACCTTTTGTAAATAGTTTTTGTCGAACAAAATATCCAGGAAAACCCGGGTTTCGTATTTGAATAAATGGAGGGATATTTGAAGAAAACAAAATAGGCCATTTGAAAAATAGTTTAGGCAAATAGATGCATGATGATGCACATAATAAACCAACAACGATTTGTAGTACTCCCTCCGACCCATATTAGTTGACTTGGATTTGTCAAAATTTGGATGAATCTATATACTAAATAGTGTCTAGATAGAATACGCACATACCTGTTCGCCCGCCTCCGTAAATAACGGATCAGGCGATCTCGCTTTGCCCAACTCCACCGGCCAGCCGCCGGTACCTGCCTCCTCCATCCTCCGTTCCGGCGATGGGAGGGGCTAGGGAACCTTGTGCTTTGGTTTCGGCCTATAGTTAGGTTGGCCTAGTGTTTCCAGGGGTGCTGTTTTAATGGAGGAGATGGCACCGCGTCGGAATAATTTGTCTCTGCCCTTCCTCTATCTTGGCGTCATTCCAACCGGTGGCGTCGAGGGGCAGGTGGCCCGGTCATCTCGTCGATCTCTAGATCCGGCGAGACTCGTGTCTGGTGGTCGGAGATCGGCACTCTCGCGGGTGGCGGTCTTGTCGGCTGCTATAGTTGTGTTTGTTGTCCTGCAGTTTGGCGCGTGGATGACGGTTGGTGGCGGCGTTCCTCTTCTTCGACTATATCAGATGAAGGTAATGTGGTCAGGATCTGGTGATCACGGGAAAGATCCCCGGTCGACGTGCCACAATGTCTCAGTCTCGTCGTTTGCGATGATCTAGTTCATCGGCTCAAAAAGCATCGTTGTATGCGAAGGTGCTCTTCCAGATCTTGGTATGACGGCTGTTCCCCTCTTTTTCCGGCGTTGCCATGGTGGCGGCGGAGGACAGCGGTGGACGATGGTTCGGCGAGACACAAGTTTCTTCAAGAGTGAAATTGTTTTACTTCTTGCGAGATTTTTTGTGCAAAGTTGCTTGACAAGCATGTTTTTCTCTTATTGTGACCATACGTGTAATCTCTGTAAACTTTTGGTTTAGTAAAATATATGGTTACTATTAAAAACTAGTGTCTAGATTCATTCAAATCTAGATTTGAGTCAACTAATATGGGTCGAAGATTTACCGGGTGCTATAACAGCTAGCTAACAAGGTTAGTTATTATTAAACCTGGACAAAAACTGACAACGAAACCGTAAAAGATAAAGCTAGTTCATTTTTCTTAACAAACTTAATCAAGACTTCCAATCTAATTAAAAAAGTTGAACTAACTCAAACCAGCTAAACCAGCAAACCGTTTTTGCCCACTTATTCTTCTTCTCTGCTCTGTCCAACTTGATGATTCATCTTCAGAGGAGTTTAGAAAAAACATGAGAAAGGCACACCGATCTACTGGTCCACGTATAGTGTTTTGTCCGTTAAAAATGATTCAGATTTTAACTTGTCAAGAAAACATGTTTTTTCGTACAATAAAATTATCAAACAGTACAAATAAAAAGCAATCCGTAGCAAAGCAGTACAAATAAAATTATCAAACAGTACAAATATGCTAGTTCTCGTTGAAAAGAGAGAGCGGAAACCACGGCGGCATCGCCCCGTCCTCTCCTACCACCTCCCTCCCTTCACCTCCAGCTCGGCGGTCACCCAGCCTGCAACCTTCACCTCCTCCGTCTCGACCGACCGCCGATCTCCTCTCGCAGTCGCAGAGGTAACAACCCGAGACTTTCGTTCAGTCTTTCCTCTCGCGTTTGTGCCGGCCGTGTGTGTTTGACTTTCCGTGGTGGGTGCCCGCGAGGTGTTAGATGCTTTGCCTCCAAGGAGATCAGAGCAGCCGTAGACGAGGCGAGATTCTTGGATCATGGATTGCTTGCTCCTTCTCCGGCACGGCACAACGGTTTCCATTTGCGGCATCCGATTCCTTCCCATTTCCCTCCTCCTCGTCGGCGTCACCATCTGCCGCAGAGGAAGCAAACCGGGTTCTTCTGCGAACATACGTCACCAAGTCCGAAGCACCGCCTCTACCTCTGCTGTCCTTTTTATGCTTCCCTTCCTCCCCAAGCTTGTCGTCGGCTCGCTCACCACCTCGCTCGTTAGGTAGTACGCGCTTTTCCTTTTTCTTTTTCTTGCTTTGCTCCCCTGCCTTGTCTGTCTCGACTGCCAGCACGCGTGCAGTAGCCCCACCCCCACCGACCGCCGCCGTCGCCGACCCGTCGGGGCTTTTGGCATGAGATGATGCGGCGCTGCGGGTGGCTTTCGTCTCTCTGCCGCCCCCGCCGGGGGGGTCGCGCCGCCGCTTTGCTCCCGAACCCAGATCCACTGCCTCCCCAGCCCCAGCCCAAGGTATCGCTGATAACAGCTTCTGCCTTCTTTTCCTGCCGTAGTTGCTTCCACAGGTCATGAATTATATCTAGGACGCTTGCAACTATGGAACTTAGGCTTGTTGGTCGATCACTCATCTGTTCGATTGCCCAGTAAACAAAAAATCAGGATGTGTTTGGTGTCATGGATAGGAATTGGGAGAGGACAATCACGCCTCTGCTCGTCTTTACACTTGATGCAATACCAGAGATCTTTTCAAGTCTGTTGCTACATTCCACATGCAGCTTCCTGTTTCTCAAATTTCTATCCCATTCCACACTTCTTTAGGCATATTATGATTCAACGAAAACAACATTTTTTTTATTAGATTCTGGAAATGAAATGGTTACTACTGTTGGTAGTTTGTACATCGATCCTTCATTTGTCATCTCTTTGTAAACATATATTCCTATTTAGCAGCAGCATAATCAACAGAGAAGATCTCTGATTTCATGTTAGGAAGTTTAATTGCCTTGGTAATTCGTGCAAAGGCAAGAAGCACCTGCCAGAGCATGTGATGAGCACTGGCCAAAGTAACGAAATACTACCTCCGTTCGTACATAAGATGTTTTGGTGGGCTAAAATAGCCTGCCAGAACGTCTTATATCTTGGGACAAAGGTAATACTTAACAACATACCCATGTCTAAAGCAAACAAAGAAAAAATAGCTTATTGTGCAGAGATGTTTTTCCTTTCTTCCCTTGTGCGACATTTTGCAGTATTAAATCTGGTTTCATCTAGCTTCGCAAGTCACGCTTTTTTTATGATGTACATGCATTCTATGTTTCCTCTTATGGCTCAAGACACCGGATTTGACATATGCAAAGATATTTATTTATGCAACGATTGAGCAGGTAGAGGAGAACCACGGTGCTTCTGACCAAGTTATCATGGAGAACATTCTACTAAACAGTGATTTTTCTGAAGATCTATGTTCATGGCATCCTAACGGTTGTCATGCATTTGTGGCTGTTGAAGGATCTGGTTACCATAATGGTATAAGGCCACATTCAGGGTCTAAGTATGCTGTACTTACTAATCGCACACAGAGTTGGCAAGGACTTGAGCAGGATTTAACAGAAAACATTGGTGTTGGTACGAAATACGTTGTAAATGCCCATGTCAGAGTTCATGGGGAACTTCATGAGCCTGTTGGGGTCCAGGCCACGCTAAAACTTGAGGATGAGGGATCTTCGACCAACTACCGTTCTGTTGCAAGGTACTTCAACTGGATGGTACTGTTAGTTGTCCTATATCATATTTATATATCAGTATCATTTACTTATTTAAGGAAGCTGTTTGACCAGGATTTTGGCCTCGCAAGAACACTGGGAGAAGTTGGAAGGTTCATTTGAGCTTACAACTATACCAAGACGTTTGGTATTTTATCTTGAAGGTCCCCCTGCTGGTGTAGACTTGCTCATAGATTCAGTTACCATCTCCTGCATGGTGTGTTGTCAACTCTTCTATATTTTTGGGTTTGTGAACGAATCTTAAATAGCGGCAATCATATGCTGCGAGTCTGATATAGCAACATGTTAATTGGTTGGCACCACATTTGCCAGTGCCTCTAGAAAAGGAACTAATATCGCCTGCTAAAACTAATTCTGGGACCTTGCAACCAATACATTTTGCTTAACCTTCCAGCGTATGTACTAGAATTGTTTCCACCATAGTATGTGTACGTCAGATGTTAGTATTTTGTTCTTAACACTAGCTAGTTCTATACTGCCAATTGGTTAGATTCTTTGCTGCCTCATTTTCTTAACTACTTCAAATTTCTGCAGAAAACAGAGAGGAAGATGTCCTCATTGATTGGTGGAACAACAAACATCATTTTAAATTGTGATTTTTCTGAAGGCCTTCATTCATGGCATCCTATCCACTGTCATGCATATGTGGCATCACAATGGTCTGGTTTCCTTGATGGTATTAGAGGAAGCTCAGGAGAAAATTATGCTGTTGTTTCAAAGAGAACTCAACAGTGGCAAGGTCTTGAGCAAGATATTACAGATAGAGTATGTACCGGTACAACTTATTCAGTTTCAGCATATGTTAGAGTTGATGGGAATATCCATGGTAAAGCTGAAATAAAAGCAACCCTGAGGTTGCAAAATCCAGATGAACCAGCACACTACAGTTCTATTGGAAGGTAATGCTCTGAAGTTGCTCATCACCAAAATTCTTCCCTCACCAGTTTCCACCCCTAATTCGTGATATAACCTGACGTGACAGAGTGTTAGCCTCAAAGGAAAAGTGGGAGAAGTTGGAAGGTTCTTTTTCTTTGACAAACATGCCAAAATGTGTGGTCTTTTACCTTGAAGGACCTCATGCTGGGGTGGATCTTATTATTGATTCTGTTACTATTGCTAGGTCTGAACATAAGCAGTCAAAGGTGAGTGTTTTCTGTGTGCATTTCTTTAGCCCTTTCGAGAAGACCTGAACAATACATTTTACGATTCAATTCGATAGCCAGTTGTATGTTTCTCAGAAGTTATAATTATCTAGAATTCATTGCATGTTATGCTTGAGCCGTTGGGGTGTGCTGGCAGTCTTTTAGGCAAACAGTTACATGTAATACTTTTGGTGCAAAAGGTTGACTATACTAAGTGTCAACCTATTAATTTTCACAAATTTCAGCACAAGTGATTTTGCTCATTAGTCGTATATTCATCTTCTGATCTGTTTGTTTTTATATGTGCGGTATGCAAGCGTAAGTATTTTTTTCGCTATGTGTATGACCTGTTAATCTTTCATTTAAAGGATGTTCAATCACCAAGTAGAATCCAGATTGTTATTAAGAATCCTCAGTTTGAAGAAGGGTTGAGCAGTTGGTCTGGAAGAGGATGCAACATTTGCAGGCATGAGTTCACTGCATATGGGAATGTAAAGCCCGTAAATGGCAGCTACTTTGCTTCAGCAACTGGACGGGTCCACAATTGGAATGGCATACAGCAAGATATCACAGGCAGAGTGCAAAGAAAAGTCTCTTACGAGATTAGTTCCCATGTTCGCATATTTGGCAGTGCTAATGAGACAGAAGTTCGCGCTACTTTGTGGGTACAAGAAAATGGCCATGAACGATATGTATGCATTTCAAAGTAAGTGTTGATCTTATTATTTGAATGCTTTGTTGACATATTATCTTATAGGGGTCATAGATATTACCAGTTTACTAATTTTTCTATTCATACCAAAGAAACCAGGCCTCTGATAAGCGCTGGACACATTTGAAAGGAAAGTTCCTCCTTCATGCTCCCTTCTCCAAAGTTGTCCTTTTTATAGAGGGGCCACCTGCAGGAATTGACATCCTTGTGGATGGCCTTGTTATATCTCCGGCAAAAAAACTTCAGGCTGCTCCACGGCCAAAAATTGAGGTTTGTAAGCTAAGTTCTTCATTCCGTTACTTCCCTAGGAGTGAGTCATCAAATGCCGCAACTCGTCTGCAGACAATAGCGTTTTGGTAAACATTCTCAATCATGAACCATGATTGTATAGATAAAAAGATTTAGCTTTTCCTTTCTAACTCAAGTGTTATTTTTAATAATGGAATGATGTTCTCCTTGTATTTCAGAATGTTCTGTATGGAGCTAATATTATGCAGAACAGCGCTTTCTCTCACAAGCTTGCTGGGTGGAGTCCTATGGGTTCATGTCGATTGAGTGTCCATACTGAATCACCCCATATGCTATCTTCCATCTTGAAGGATCCCTCGAGTCAGCAACATATAAGTGGTCGCTATATTCTTGCTACAAATCGCACCGATGTGTGGATGGGGCCTTCTCAGGTGATAACTGACAAGCTAAGGCTGCACACTACCTACAGAGTCTCTGCCTGGGTACGTGCTGGATCTGGAGGACATGGCTGTCACCATGTCAATGTTTGTCTTGGTGTAGATGACCAATGGGTTAATGGCGGGCAAGTGGAAGCTGGTGGGGATCAATGGTATGAAATCAAAGGAGCATTCAAGCTTGAAAAACAACCATCCAAAGTTATTGCATATGTTCAGGGTCCTCCTTCGGGTGTTGATATCAGAGTCATGGGCCTTCAAATTTGTGCAGTTGATAGGAAAGCACGTTTTGAGTATCTTAAGGAGAAATCAGATAAGGTGGAATCCCACTCCCTACAATGTTTTCATGTTAGGATGAGAGAGTTTGATGTGTCTACACAAGAAGCAACAACAACCACAAGCATACTAAGAAATCATGTTTTCTCAAAATCATTATTGAACTGAAAAAAAATTTACACATCATTTGATTGCTTATAACAGAGATGATATTGAGAAATATTTAAGTTAACTATATGATCATTCTTATGCTGAAAGTCAGTATTTAATCTAATTTAATTTAATTTTCTGATAATTTGTTTTCCTCAAAATCATTATTATTCTGAAATCTTTTGTGTGCGCGTCATCCATTGATTGCTTATAACAGTGATAATCTTGAGAAATAATAAATTTAATATTCCGATTTCCTCTGATAGGTAAGGAAGCGTGATATTGTTCTGAAGTTCCAAGGATTAAATGCTGCGAATGTTTTGGGTTCAGCTCTCAGGATACAACAGACTGAGAACAGTTTTGCATTTGGATCATGCATAAACAGAAGTAACATTGAGAATGAGGATCTTGCTGATTTCTTCGTGAGGAATTTCAATTGGGGTGTATTTGAGAATGAACTCAAATGGTACTGGACAGAGGCGGAACAAGGAAAGCTAAACTATAAAGATTCTGATGAGTTGCTTAAATTTTGTCAGAAACATAACATACAAGTCCGTGGTCACTGCTTATTCTGGGAAGTGGAAGACTCAGTGCAGCCGTGGCTTCGATCATTGCATGGTCACCACTTGATGGCTGCCATACAAGGTCGTTTACAAAGCCTATTGTCAAGGTATAAAGGTCAATTTAAACATCATGATGTTAACAATGAGATGCTGCATGGGTCTTTCTATCAAGATAGACTTGGAAGGGATATTAGGGCTCACATGTTCAGGGAAGCACATAAACTTGATCCTTCAGCCATCCTCTTTGTGAATGACTACAATGTTGAAGATGGATGCGATTCGAAATCCACCCCAGAGAAGTTCATCGAGCAGATTGTTGATCTCCAAGAACGGGGTGCACCAGTTGGTGGGATTGGCGTGCAAGGTCATATCAGCCATCCAGTGGGAGATATCATATGCGACTCCCTAGATAAACTGGCCATCTTGGGTCTCCCTATTTGGATTACTGAACTGGATGTCTCCGCAGAGAACGAACACATCCGAGCTGATGATCTCGAGGTGTGCCTCCGAGAATGCTTTGCGCATCCTGCTGTGGAAGGGGTTGTTCTCTGGGGATTCTGGGAGGCGTTCATGTTTCGGGAACACGCCCACCTGATTGACGCTGATGGAACAATCAACGAGGCTGGCAAGAGGTACCTTGCTCTGAAGCAAGAGTGGTTAACCAAAACTAATGGCGGCATCGATCACCATGGAGAGTTCAAATTCAGAGGCTACCATGGGTCTTACACAGTAGAAGTAGCGACACCCTCAGGAAAGGTAACCCGATCATTCGTTGTTGACAAGGAGAACCCTCTGCAGGTGGTTACTTTGAACATTTAGCCAGTATCAGGTGAAGTACGTAATGCACTGAGATTTGTGTATTAAGAGAGTACGGATATGATTTTTTGGTTTTACGCCATATCTTCAGAGTTCACATTGCATATGTTCTAGCAGCACAGATTCCTTTTCTTTTTTTGAAACAAGGCTTACGAACAGGCTCTTGGTCAAGAAGCCAAGAGCACAAACCCAAAACACAACCGAACATAAGGACTACTCTCACGGTATTATATTACAAAGTGCTTTAGCACCTTTAGAGTTCCACATAGCCGCTTCTTGATTTTTGATGTGATCATATTGACCGTAGAGTATTGGTTCCGAAACAACTGTCCATGCCAACGCCCTTCTTAAATCAGCTGAATGACAGAATTCCACACACATTCGGGGCATGTTCGGTTAATCCACCTCACAGCTGGAATGAGTGGGATTTCCTTGGATTTTGATTTAGATGGGATTTAATCCCTCTCAATCCATGCCAATCCACCTTAATCCATTGCAAACCGAACAGGCCCTCATTGATCTCAAGCCGAACATAAATACAAGCCGTGCGGTAGTGGGCATGCGAGATAATGCCGCAACTCTAGCTAGATTCGATCTACCCGAAGACTAGGACTACCAGTTACATATATGTACGTTACAAATATACGTTACAACGTGTCAGCTATACTATGTACAACAGCTATGCTTCAACAGTCCCCCCCCCCCCCCTTGTCTGAACGTCGGGGGGAGGGGGAAGATGTTCAAACTGGACCAAAAGTCAAAGAACACTGACGACGACAAATCTTGAGTGAAGACATCGGCGGACTAAGAGGAGGAAGGCATGTGCAGAACCTTAGCTTCACCGAGCGCCACCCGGTCGCGGACAAAATGCAGGTCAATTTCAACGTGTTTGGTATGTTGATGCTGAACGGGATTGGTGGAGAGGTACATGGCACTGACATTGTCACATTAGACAATTGTCTCTCTGCAGGGTGGTCGGCATAGTTCTTGTAAGAGTTGTCACAACCAACAAGATTCCGCAACACAATTTGCGACATCTCGGTATTCTGCTTTGGCACTGGATCGTGAAACTGTCGCTTGTCGCTTCGAGGACCACACTAGTGCAGACCCCCCCCTTTAACTCCGGTTGGGAGGGCCCTCTAACAGCGGTTCTACAACCGCTGTTGAGGGTTCGGTGTTAGAGGGGCCCCCCCTTTAACACCGGTTCTTATACGAATCAGTGTTAAAGGGTGCATACGTGGGGCTGCAGGCTCAGCTTTAACACCGGTTAAATGCGAACCGGTGTTAAGAATTCTTCTGGCGAAGATTGACCGTTTTCTGCCTTGGCGAGTTCTCGCCGCGGCGGAGCAACCTAAATCTCGCCGCGGCTATCTGCCCGTCCTGGGCGTATTTCTGCGGGAGGGGGGGGAGGGGGAATCGATCGGGAGCGGTATACACATACATCGTCATCGGTACATACGAGTACATGAATAATTAAGCAACTATTATTATACACAAACATCGTCATCGGCACATACACCGTCATCGGCACATACATCGTCATCGTTCATTTTGGTGGATATCTAAAGAGTTCTCCGCCAGGCGTGACGACCTCATCAAGTATGAACCCCGCCAATTCCTCTTGAATGGCTCGTATGCGGTCAAATGGTAGGAGTTGGTCCCGCATCCGTTCGATCTGAATATATATAAAGAATGGGGTCAATATATATATAAGAATAAAACTCAACACAATTGATGGTAATAAAATAATGTTATGGACTTTGTTTACTTACTCTAAGTTGTTCTAGTGAGGCTTGACCCGTTGTACATATCGTGTTGCGAATGAACTCGCAAACATAGTACCCACACAAGTTATTGCCGGGTCCCTGATGCGCGCACTTTACGAGAATAGAGAGTTCAATCAAAATAATAATCAATAAAGCATGATATAATGGAATTGGAAGCAGAATCAAAGAGATACGCAGACCTAGCTAGCTAGTATTACTTACATTTTGGTCTACAAATTTTAGTTCTTCTGACCATTCACCCACGGCCCTGCCCGTGAACCTTTTCCAAACCCTGTCCGGCAAAGAAAATGGATAAAGGAGTAATTAATTACTTGTCGTCACGAAAGTTGCCGATCTAGTGCGATAATATGATTAAAATTACCTCTGGAGCATCTCTCTAAAGTCTTCCCATAGCTCTTTTTCTTTTCGTAACGAGTCCATGACAAGGACTTTTCCTGAGTCGGGTTGAATGACTAGCATAATAAAGTGGAACCTACGCACGCATAACTCATCATCAGTTACACTTAACATCGAGTAAGTCAAAGAATGTGTACAAGAGAGAGGGTAACAGTACTCACGAGAAGTTGTAAGGCAATAGTATTTCCCTTTTGGTTTGTTGTCTCAGTAAAGACCTTAGCAAGTAATCTTACATTTGCGGGTTTGGTTCTTACCACTTCTTCATGAACTCTATTTGGGTCAACGAACCCAATGTCAAAAGGGCCTCCTTTCCTGCATTCCATAACCTTTTTCCTGCATAATAGTATATACATATATGGTGAGCATATATATATACATGCAATTAATGAAGTGAATGAGATGAGATATAAATTACAGAAATAGTACTTACACACAATAAAGGCTGATGGCAGCTTTGTCGAGTTCCTTCTGATTGAATAGAAAATGCAAGTCTTGAATGTTGAACTCGATCCCGTCGTCTCCGCACAAGAAAATCTCATCTCTTATATGCACCGTGATCCATTCTTCCTTTCTCGTCTTGCAGAAATCAAGGTACCACTTGTGCAATTTTCGCATCTTTGTTGGTAGATTCTTGAGCTCCTCTTTCTTGACGAGATTCTTCCCATACTTCCATGGCTGTATGGGGTTGGCATCGCATTTGGGCAAGTTGTCTCCCATGATGTTCAAGTATGCAATGTAACTTATCCCCATCTCATTGGCCTTTCTTTGTAGCTCTGCCTCGTAATCATTTATGGGAGGAGCGTCCCGTGTGTCGAACATTTGGAGCGGGGCGCATGATTGGTTTTCCTGCTCTCCGAGCATGGGAACTGTTTTCTGGGGTGCCTCACGACTGCTACTTTCAGTCTCCCTACGGCGCCTTGCATCCGCCTTCAAAATCTGGCGCTCGTAGTCCGGCACAAGTGGGGTTTCAGGTTTCAATTTTTTTTTGTAAAACTTCTCCACCACCGCCGGATCTATTTTCTCCTTTGGCTCGGCCCGTCTAGGTGCAAAGAATTTCTTGACCTCTTCTTCCGAGATCCTATTGGTCTCCTCGTCGCTGCGATTCCACGGTAAAACCGGCAATGGCTTGGCGGAAGGCTGCGGGACATAGTTTTTTGAACTCTTTGGCGTACGGTTTCCTGCGGATTTCTTTGTGGCAGTGCTAGTGATGCTCTTTGTGGAAGTGCTCTTCCACTTACGCTGAGGAGATAGCTGAAGCACCGGAGATGGTAGGCGTGGATATGGCTGGCGGAGATGGCTGGCCTTGAGAGAGATGGCTGCCTTGAGAGATGGCTGAAGCGGCTCGGACACGGCAGCTGGAGACGGCGGGGTGCAGTGGCCTCAATTTGGAAGCACGATGTGTTCCTTCTTCCAAAGAATGGTTGTTTTCACTGCAAATTTGAGTTGAGTTTCCCCTTCACCTGTAGCATGGTCAAGTTGTGCTTCCTCATATTCCTTCACAACCTCATCCACCCCGACAATAGCATAGCCATCTGGAATCGGTCGGCAGTGGTAAGTTCCACCAGCTGAGGAGGTAAGGCATAGCCGGCAGCCACCTTAATGGATAAGCCTATTAATCTCACATGCAGCTCAGCGTGTTCGCTCTCCGTGATCTCATCCACGGGTATCGAGGACCGCCATTTCAAGCGTGGGCACGTTCTCCGTGGAAGCCACGCTGCTTTTCATGTGATGCAGGCAGCGGCTTCAATGCAGGCTCTTCGTGCTGAGATGGGACGGTAGCTTGATGGCTCTGTTGTGCATTCACTTACGCTGCGCCGCAAGTGCATGTTCCATCTATGTCATCCGCTCTGTACGCTCTTTTTCTTTTCTGCCGCGCCATCTGTAAGAGTCGCTCCACTCGGCAAACCCATCCTTCCACGTCATACCCCCTGTGCCTCGTGCATGTCCAGGGTGTTCTTTTTTACCGATGGCGCGTGTGAGCTGGTCATTCTCTTTGTCGGGATGGAAGGTCCTGGCGGATGTTTCCTCGTATGCCTTGATGAGTTCAGTGACGGGTTTGGCAAGGAGGGTTGGGAAGATACACAATCCTGTTTCTGGGTCCAACCTTGCCCCGATTCCGTAGAACCAAGTCTTTGCACGTAGGTCCCACCCATCATGCAGGGTGTGATCCTCTAGCTGTGAGGCCTTCTCAACTTCCCCCACTTAGGCCTCTGAGATATGTAGCCACCTGACCCCGTCCTCTAGTGATATTCCTTCTTCTTGGCATTAAGCGTATTGGTTTCTGACCTCTTTTTAGCTATAGCACCTTTTTGATATGTCACAAATTCGGGCCAGTGAGGTCTTATCTTCGCAAAATATGCGTCTTCGAAATTTGGAGTCTCGCGAGCTTTGACAAATTTGTTCAATTTTGTCTTCCGATTCTGTAAAGCGTCAGCCATCTTCTTTAGAGTCCACTCTTTGACCTTTTCCTTTATAACCGGGTTGTTTTCATCCTCCTCTGGCGGAAGGGTGAAATTTACCAACAACGAATTCCAAAGCGTTTCTTTGGATCTTTCATCGACAAAGGTACCGTCGCCCTTCTTTGCCTTATTCCAATTTTCAATTATGATTGGGATTTGGTCCCTAACAAGAACTCCAGCCTGACGTACAAATTTGTCTGCGGCCTTCTTGGGATCCATCGGCCTGCCATCAACACGGACTGCTTCGATCGTGAACTTTGCATGATCTTTCAACCGATGGCTCGCGCCTCGCTTGCTCTTTTTCATAGAAAAAGATGGTTGCTGGCTGGTCGATCCAGAGGGCTAAAATAAGAAAGAAGCGTTAATTAATACATGTAGAAGAAGATTGTTGGTGGAAGTCAGCAGAGGCTTAATCAATGCATATACCTCGCTGGACTTTGTAATCACTAAGTTGCGTTCACCGGAGTCTTCATCTTCTCCATGACTACTTGAGCTGTCATCATGTCCCTCCAAGTTCAGATATTGTGAGGTGTCCTCATCAATAATGTTCTCCATTATTTCTTCTTCTTTAAGGTTTCTACTAAGTGGATCCATAGTTTCTAAAACAATAATATTATCTAGAGTAAGAGAGTAAACATTCAAGTGGACTTGGATTCATACACAAATATACATATTATTCATACAAAAATACACAAATAAATACACAAATGAAATTAAAACCCTAAGGATGCTTGATCATTTTAAACGAGTTCCGAGGGGTCCAAACCCTAATTCGAAGAAATCCCGGATGCATATGAGAGGGGCTAGCTACAGTGGCTGACCGGAGGCTGGCGGCGTTGGAGAGAAACCTAGGGCGAGCGAGGTAGCGTGATGCAGCCTACCTAAAACGGGCGTTGTTCGAAAGAGGAGGCCGAGGCAAACATTATAGCGACGGCAAACAATTTGGCAGAACAGATACAATGTGGAGGGGATGTCCCCAAGATAGGCCCCAGACTGAGGGGAGAAGCCACGACGCTCACCAAAGAGCTGCCCGCGCAGTCCACCTTCTAAGGCCGCCACCGACATCCGCGAACTCTAGCCACCACTCCGACGACCAACGACACATCGCATCGCCGAAGAGAGGGACGCCGTGCCGTCGTTACCAGCGGACACACCTGCAACCCAGAAGGACCATGCATACACCCCGACATCACTGTCATAACGCACCCCACCTAGGCCGCACCGGAGCTTGCACCCTACCTAGGCGCATGAAGCTCGCACCCATATGGCCACCACGGATCTTGCACCCACCTAGGCCGCCCATGAGAGAGGAGGCAAATCCCGTCTGGGCCCTGGGCCTCCCCAACGAATCCGCCTCCCTGACCCATCCCCTCCACATCCCTGTCGTTGGCCCCAATCCGTGGACGCGCTCGCGTAGTCGCTCCTGCCCGCCACACCCGATGACGCGCTTGCAGTTTTTGTGTCCGATTTGATCCTACTACTAATAAGTACAATGGTTTGATTTATATACAGAAGTATATGAAATTGAATCAAAAATCATAGTAAATTTCTAACCCTCTAGCTTACAACATTTCTTGTAGATTGTAAATGGAATCAATAGCAAAGGATGAATCCTCCTCGAGCAGCAGGCGTGGGAGTGGCGCCACCAGCTCGCTCGCCGGCAGGCGCCACCATGAGCTCCACACCGCCGCCAGGAGGAAACAGAGAAGGGAGCAGGGAAACAGAGGGGACGACCAGGCGCGGTCCGCTAGCTCACCACGGAGTCGGGGTTCTTGTAGGCGCCATCGTCAAAGCCGTCGCTTGATGTGTATGATCGTCGGCTTGATGGCTTGTGATGGCGGTGGCGATGGCTGGAGGGCTCCGGTGATGGTGGCAGTGGCGAGGGTTCGATCGATCTAGATCTAGGGGGAAGAAAGGAAGGGGAAGGCGCATTTAATACCCCCCTTTAACACCGGTTCGGGGCTGGAACCGGTGTTAAAGGGGGGAATTCGTTTCGCGCGCGCATTTAATACCCCCCCTTTAACACCGGTTCCAGCCACGAACCGGTGTTAAAGGGGTCTTAACGAAATAAATCGTTCTTTAACACCGGTTCGTGTCGGAACCGGTGTTAAAGGGCATTATTCATGCATTAAAGGGGCATTTTTAATTCAAAAAATAGGATATGAATTTAGAAAATTCATATCTTTTTCATTTCAACTCAGAAAAATATGAATAATATATCATAATTTTCAGAAAAATAATATCTATACATTCATGTAAAAACATTTTATATTTACTTTAGATGAAATTTTTCAAAATGATTAAAACACTTACATATAAATTTTGATTATTCAATTCAAACAAAAATAAATTGTCAAATCCTAAAACTTTGAACATAAGAAATATTAAGCATCTAAAAAGGAATCTAACCCTTTGATTATTCAATTGTCATATTTTAATGCGGCATCTTTTGTATTAACATTTTTGAATTAATTGGATATTTAAATGCCGCATCTTTTGTATACACTTGAATCTGACCAAGCCTCGCTCAACTTGCATTGGTTTTTTGATAAAATAGCATATTGTGAACCTAAAAATGATTTTTGTAAAAAATCATGAGCATCGTATCATGTACCTGTAGTTCATATGTGACCCACTTCCTGCCGATTCGGTAGGAATTTGTCTTTCACCGAGAGGTGGGCGAAGGTTTCAGATCCCCCTGTTGGTACATTGTCCATATAAGGTGGTCTAGTATTTTTGTAAAATGTGTTGGTGGTTTTTTGAATTAGCCATTTGGTGGTTGCTTCACAAAACCATCCGTTTTTTATGCTCGGAAAATGGAAAATGCCTTTTTGGTGGGATAAAAAGGAAAACTTCCTCTTGCAACATTGTTTGCCATGCCATGATGCACATGTATGCACAATATGGCCATATTATCACAAACTATGCCTTGATTCTAGCCATAACATTGGTCATTTGACCCGAAAGCCAAGAAACCTCGAATGAGATAGGTCATTTTGTGAAGGAGATAGAACTGGAATTAAAATACAGAATGCAACTAATAGTAAGTTACATAAAGCACGACTGAAAATTAAGATACATAAAAGAACTGAAAATTAAGATACATGGCCAGATTAAGTAACAATCGGCCGAACTTGTTTCAGAATGTTGGAGTGATTCAGTCATGCTCCTCACACCGTAATACTGCCCATTGTAGTCGTACTCGCCGTCATCGCCATATTTGTCGCCGCCGGGTCGCCGTAATTGAACCTTGAAGGCTGAGTACGCGTGGGCTGGACTTGAGGGTAGCGCAGACGGGGGTTAGAGTCGGCGGCAGTGTCATAGGCCATGACGCTCTGGAGAGTCCGACCGCGCCACCATAGCCGACGGCCGGCCTCGTTGAAGTTAGGAGGAGGTGGGCCGTCCTCCTCGTGCCTGGCGAGCGCCCTCTCACGCCGATCCACGAAGAAGGCTTCCCAAGTAGGGAAATAGTCGGGATGCCATCTGGGATTCCTCCGCTGCTCCGGCGTGAGCTCGAAGTAGTAGTGGTTCGTGATGGCCATCCGGCGCGCCACACCTAGAGGGACAGGAGGAACCGGCACGCCTCCGGCGCTCAGCATCTAGCCGACGGGGACACAGTAGCCCGGCGGGCAGGGGTAGTTCGAGGCGCAAAGCGCCTCCGCCTCCCTGGGGGTTAGTGCTATGGTGGAAGCCATGGGAAAGAGTGATGAGGCTGCAGATATGAGTCTAGAGATGTGCAATGACAATGGAGGCCAACCCTACATATATATATATAGTGAACTGGCGGGAAGAACTGGAGGGAAGAACTGGCGGGAAGAAAAATGGCGAGAAAAATGGCGGGAAGAAAAATGGCGGGAAAAAATATGGAGGGAAGAAATAGAAGGAAGAAAAATGGCTCATTTAATACATATACTGTTAACAGAAGAAATATGACATTGTTCTAAAAATGGGACGGTTGGAGGGATTTCAGGCTGGGCCAGGCAGCACTAATGATAGGGGTGAGTGTCGACATTATGTCGTGCATCGTGTACCTTGTCCCGGATGGTGTCTCCAACCGGGACTAAAGGTTCATCTTTAGTCCCGGTTGGAGACCTTTAGTCCCGGTTGGAGACACCAACCGGGACTAAAGATGAACCTTTAGTCCCGGTTGGAGACACCAACCGGGACAAAACACGAGTCAGCACTAATAATAGTGGTGAGTGTCGACACTATGTCGAGCTGCTTGTACTATAAATAGGCATCCTTGTGAGTCCAGTCCTCCAGCCAGTTTGAGGCATCTCCGAGATGGTTTTCGAGAGCAGGGACACCACTACGGCCAGTTTCAGGAAGATGCCGACGGAGCCCAGTCCTCCGGCATCTCTGAGAAACTGTTCATAGAGGCACTCCCTAATATGTGAAATTAGTTAGCTCCCAGGTGTATTGATCTAGTTAGAGAAGTTACAAGCTGCAAGATGGTTTTCGAGAGCAGGGACACCACTACGGCAAATTTCAGGGAGATGCCGATGGAGCCCAGTCCTCTGGCATCTCCAAGAAACTGGTCATAGAGGCACTCCCTAATATGTGACCGCGCGCGTTTGGAGATCGGATCTTAATGGTAAGTACGAATCGGGACAACTTCTTCTCATAGTCCCGGTCCATCCACAAAACAAGACTAACACTCAAGACATTCATTAATATTAAAAACATGAACTAGAGTTACATAATATGAGCATGAACTTCTTGGCATATGTCCTTCCTTATGATCGCTTCAGACGTAACCATGGAGCATCTTCTTTACTTAACGGAATGCTTAGGTCATTTTTCACTGTGAAGGGCGGAATTTCATCAAACTTATTATAATCTTCTAACATGTCTGCCTTGTCCTCGATTCCCACGACGTTTCTTTTCCCTGAAAGAACTATGTGACACTTTGGCTCATCATATGATGTATTCGTTTGCATATTTTTTCTTTTTTTTGGTCTGGAGGACATGTCCTTCACATAGAAAACCTGAGCCACATCATTGGCTAGGACGAATGGTTCGTCTAAGTTATTGTCTACCTTCATAAGATTGTTGAGATCCACTATTGTCATTCCGTACTTCTTGTCTACCTCAACCCCTCCTCCTGTTAGCTTGACCCATTTGCATCGAAACAAGGGGACCTTAAAATTAGGTCCATAGTCAAGTTCCCATATCTCCTCTATGAACCCATAATACGTGGTCTTCTGCCCATTGTCTTCTGCTGCATCGAAGCGGACACCACTATTTTGGTTGGTGCTCTTTTTATCTTGGCCTATCGTGTAAAATGTATTCCCATTTATCTCGTACCCTTGGAAAGTACATACAGTCGAAGATGGTGTCCTGGCCAACAAGTACAGCTGATCCCCAACAGTGGTGTTATTCGTGAGAAGTCTTTGCAGCCAGCCGCCAAAACTCGCCATGTGTTCATTTATAATCCATTCATCAGACTGCCCCGGGTGTTTGAGGCATATTAAATTCTTGTGTTCATTGATATACGGGGCAACCAAGATAGATCTTTGTAAAACCGTGTAGTGTGCTTGATTGAGAGAATGCCCGTCCCTACATATCATTGCTTTACATCCTAGGGTGCCTTTTCCACGCAGTCTCCCCTCATGTCGTGATTCTGGAACACCAATCGCCTTAAGGTCAAGAATAAAATCAACACAGAACTCAATGACCTCCTCTGTTACATAGCCCTTGGAGATGCTTCCTTCTGGCCTAGCACGATTATGAACATATTTCTTTAAGACTCCCATGTACCTCTCAAAGGGGATCATATTGTGTAGAAATACAGGACCGAGAATGGCAATCTCTTCTACTAGGTGAACCAGGAGATGCGTCATAATATTGAAGAAGGATGGTGGGAACACCAACTCAAAGCTGACAAGACATTGGGCTACATCTGTCTGTAACCCTGGTAGGCTTTCTGGATCGATTACCTTCTGAGATATTGCATTGAGGAATGCACATAGCTTCACAATGGGTACTCGAACATTTTCAGGTAGAAGCCCCCTCAATGCAATCGGAAGCAATTGTGTCATAATCACGTGGCATCATGAGACTTCAGGTTTTGGAATTTTTCTCCGCCATATTTATTATTCCCTTTATATTCGACGAGAAGCGACGGGACCTTGATACCGCTCGGACATTCAAAAAGATTTCCTTCTCGCTTTGGTAAGAGCGTAGTGGCGGGAGTTAAGTGGCATCGTTTACCCTTCTCGTTCTCAGTATGCATAGGCTCTTGAGGGCTTTGACGTTGCTGGTCATGCCGTAAGCTTCCGGTGTATCTTTTGTCTTCCCATACACTCCTAGAAAGCCTAGCAGGTTCACGCAAACATTCTTTCACGTGCATCACGTCGATTGAAGCGGACCTCTAAGACTTTCCAATAGGGTAGGTCCCAAAATATAGATTGCTTCTTCCACATGGGCGTGTCCGGCATCGTCATTTGGAGCAGATATCTGCCGGACCTTTTCCAAAGATTACTTCTAGGTCCTTGACCATACCAAATACCTCCTCACCGATGCGGAGGACGAGCTTCCTCGAGGTTACGCCAGACGCTTGAAATGCTTGCCTTTCTTTCTTCTTGGATGCGAGTTCGGAAGAAATCGGCGATACCCTAGGTACACAACCTTCTTACATTTATCCAAATATACACTTTCAGTCTCATCTAAACAGTGTGTGCATGCATTGTATCCCTTGTTTATGCTACGAAATGTTACTAAGACCAGGCCAATCATTGATGGTTACGAAAAGCAATGCTCGTAGGTCAAATGGCTCCCCTTTGTGCTCATCCCACATACGTACACCTGGTTTGGCCCACAGCTATAAAAGTTCTTCAACTAATGGCCTTAGGTACACATCAATGTCGTTGCCGGGTTGCCTCGGGCCTTGGATGAGCACTGGCATCATAATGAACTTCCTCTTCATACACAACCAAGGAGGAAGGTTATAGATACATAGAGTCACAGTGCCAGTCTTTGGATCGCAGCTCTGCTCACCAAAAGGATTCATGCCGTCTGTACAGACGAAACCTTAAGTTCCTTGCGTCACGTGCGAAGTCCGGGTACTCTCGCTTGACTTTTCTTCACTGTGACCCAACAACGGGGTGTCTCAACATCGCGTCTTTCTTACGGTCTTCCATGTGCCATCGCAACAACTTGGTATGCTCTTTATTTCTGAAGAGACGTTTTAACCGTGGTATTATAGGAGCATACCACATAACCTTGGCGGGAACCTTCTTCCTAGGGGCCTCACCCTCAACATCGCCAGGATCGTCTCGTCTGATCTTATACCGCGGGCACGGTATACGGGCATGCATCCAAATTCTCGTACTTCTCACCGCGGTAGAGGATGCGATCATTAATGCAGCATGTATCTTACGCACGTCTAATCCTAGAGGCGTATAACCTTCTTTGCTTGGTATGTACTGTCGGGCAACTCATTATTTCTTGGAAAAAGATTCTTCATTTTTACCAACAACTTTGAAAATGCGCTGTCAGTCACACCGTTCTCCGCCTTCCATTGCAGCAAATCGAGTGTGGTACCTAGCTTTTTGTGGCCATCTTCGCAAGTTGGATACAACAATGTTTTGTGATCCTTTAACATCTGCTCCAGCTTCTCCTTCTCCTTTTCAGTTTCACATTCTTCCTTTGCATCAGTAATGGCCCGACCAAGATCGTCATCAGCGGGCCCATCTGCTCCCTCTTGATCTTCATTATCTACCCCCGTTGCAGTATCATCATATTCAGGATACATATTATGATAGTTGTCATCATCCTCTTCTTCTTCGTTGTCTTCCATCACAACCCCTTTTTCTCCGTGCTTGGTCCAACAATTATAGCTGGGCATGAAACCGGATCGAAGCAGGTGTGCGTGAATGGTTCTGGTATTTGAGTAGTCTTTCTTGTTCTGACAGTGAACACACGGACATCACATAAAACCATTGTGACCACGGTTTGCATTAGCCACAACGATGAAATTTTGGAGGCCCGTAATGTACTCGGAAGTGCGGCGGTCACCGTACATCCGTTGCCGGTTCTGCATTAATATGTAGTATATATCAAAAATTAATAGGGAGATGGCCATTTATATATATAGTACATTAATGACACATGAAAGGATAGTTGCCGACCTCGCCCGAGAAGGAAAGAGCAACGAGAAAACTTATTTTGAGCTCTCGGGCATTTCACCGAACACCTCTTGTGCATATGAAAAAAACACAAACTAGCACTCTTCACACCCTCTTGCTAGGCTCCAAAATGAGATAGTGAAAAAATGGAAGAGTGGGGTGTGTGGGCTGCGGTGGTGTCTTATATAGCCCCCCTTTAACACCGGTTCATGCCACGAACCGGTGTTAAAGGGGGGGGCTGCGCGGGCCACTGTTGCAGGGTCCTTTAACACCGGTTCATGGCACGAACCGATGTTAAAGGGGGGGCTCCTTTTTTGCCGCACGGGCCACGCTGGTATGACCCCCGAACCGGTGTTAAAGCCCTTTTCCAGGATCAACGAAAAGCCTCGTTTCCACTAGACACCAGATTATCGCCTAAGAACACAAAAAATCCTGATGTCGACTTCCGGGTGTCGGGACACCCGACCCAATCCGCATCACTATAAGCCAACAAGTCATGGGAAGATGAGCGGTAGAGCTGCAACCCATAGTGTGAGGTGCCTTTGAGGTATCGAAGAAGACATTTGACAAGTTGGAAGTGGATGGTAGTAGGAGCATGCATGAAAAGACAGAGTTGTTGGACAATGTAGGTGATATCCGGTCTGGTGATTGTAAGATATTGTAATGCACCGGCGAGGTTGCGGTACAAGGATGGATCATGGAAGGGGGCACCATCGCGGGCAGACAGTTTGGAGCAGGCATCAATGGGTTTGGACATGAGATGACAGTGGGACATGTTGGCACGCTCCAGAATCTCGAGTGTGTATTGTTGCTGGGAAAAAAATAGGCTAGAGGAGTTGCGATGAACGTTGACGCCAAGAAAGTGGTGCAAGTCGCCTAAATCGGTCATAGAAAACTCGGATGACAAGGATGCAATAATGGACCGAAGGAGTGGTGTGGTGTTGGCCGTGAGGATAATATCGTCAACATAAAGAAGAAGATAAGCAAGCTCAATGCCATGGCGAAAAATGAAGAGGGAGGAGTCACATTTGGAAGTGACAAAACCAAGAGAGGCAATGTATGAAGTGAAGCGAGTGAACCAAGTTCGTGGTGCTTGCTTGAGGCCATAAAGCAACTTATTGAAGCGGCAAACATGGTTGAGCAAAGAAGAATCAATGAAACCAAAAGGTTGTTGGGAAAACACAGTTTCTTGGAGATTACCATGTAAGAATGCATTTTTGACGTCCAATTGGTTGATATCCCACGCATGGGAGGTAGCAAGAGAGAGCACCACTCGAATTGTAGCCAGTTTGACGACTGGGCTAAATGTTTCACCATAGTACAACCCTTCTGTTGGGTGAATCCTCGAAGTACCCATCTAGCCTTGTATCGAGCAAGAGACCCATCGGGATGAAGTTTGTGCCGAAAGTTCCATTTACCGGTGACCACGTTTGCACCTGCAGGAGAGGGAACCAAAGACCAAGTGTCATTCCGCAACAAAGCATTATATTCATCTAGCATCGCATCATGAAAATTGGGGTCCTTTAGGGATTGACGGTATGTGGAGGGGATGGGAGAAATCTGAGTTGTGGTGGTGTTTAAATTGAACAATTTGTGTGGCATAAGATAGCCTTGTTTAGCCCTGGTGTGCATCTGGTGTAGGTCTTAGGGTGGCTCTATGTAACATCCCAACATTTAGGAACTAACGAAGGGTAGATTTAGGAATATGGAATGTTGCATGCATGCATCTGTGAAAATGTGGGTAAAATTTTCGCCAAATAAAAACCTAAAGTGATCAATGTTTCTTTCATACTTTGAGATTAGGTTTAGTCTTAAAGGATGATTGTTATAAACTTTGATATGATCTTTGAGGAATTTTGTGTTTGAAAAGTAAATTTGAATTTTTTTAAACTTGAGTGTTTGAATTATAATTCAAATGAATTAGGAATAAGATTTGAATCTTGATTTAATTAGGAGTTAATTATTTTGACTCAAACATTATCTAAAGAAAACAATTATGAATATGAAAACTTATTTCATATTAACAATATATAATCAAGTTACAAAAAAGTAACTTACTAAAATCATTTCCAAACTTCACAATAATAATGGAATAAAGAATAAGAATGTTTCTTTATTAATAATAATATAATCTTTATTATAAAATAATAAAGAGAAAATTACAAAAATATGAAGAAGATTACATTGGACTATTTACTAACTATTCTATAAAAGAAAACCTAATCTAAAATCTTCATCTTTATATCTGTACCTGCAAAACAAACAGAAAATATATAGAGAAATAAAAGGTTAGAGTTAGTATTATTTTCTCTCAGACATGTCAGTGAAGTTGTAACACCCTCAGAATCGACCCTATGCAAGTTTCAGCGATTCCTGCCAAACCCGCATAGAAACGATTCAAAGGTGCCCACCAAGCACTTTCGTGCGGGTGGAAAACAAAGTAATACCATTACACAATAGTCCACGATGGAACCCATAGAACAGATATATACAACAGCGACTCATCGAGTCAAGGATACAATATACAGTACAAAGATCCAAATCACCTTTAAAACGATACAGCGTCCGAGTATGGACAAGATACAAATTGGGCTAAGAGCCCTGAAGAATAACCAATGGCGTCCATAACCCTGCCCAGGCCAAGCCGGAAGGGTAACCCTGCTAACGACGTCGATCTCAAAACCTGCTTAAACAAAAGGGGTGCCGACAAAGGGCAAAGGAAAAAGAGAGCGGTCGATCGAGGCCAGTACACGGCGAGACTAGAATTCGGCGGTCCTCGCCTACATAGGTATGGTGGACTGAAGCGGCAGCGCAGCATGCACTAAGCAACCTATAGAGACTCAATACAACTGGCGGCTATCAGATAGAGATAAGAAAGACCTATTCGGATCCAACCTTTAACTATCACCAAGCATACCCATCCTAGAATTTCCCCCTCGATACCAAACGAGGAATTCAGCCGAGGAACTCACACAGTTGGCAGTTTTATTCATTCCGTTATAGTTGTGGCAATTACTAGTCAGATATAAATAGCATGAGTCATCCTGATATAATAAGCAGTGGGCAGTTTTAGTTAACCATTCCGTTGTAGTTGTAGTACTTACTAGTCAGATACATATAGCATGAGGCATCCCAAAACCCAACAGTTGTTGGTAATTTTATTTAGCCATTCCGTTGTAGTTGCAATACTTACTAGTCAGATACAATGGTAACAGGTGACAACCCAAACCAGCAATTGTTGGCACTTTTATTTAGCCATTCCATTATAGTGAAGCTGATTACTAGTCATTATAAAGTCAAATTTATAGCACTACTTTAGTTATAGTTGTCTATGATCGAGATACTGTGCTCCAAGTCGTCCATAACCGCGGACACGGCTTTTAGAAAGTTTTACCCTGCAGGCGGGCACAAATAGAAACACAAGCACGATCAACCTCGAGAAAAACCAAATAAAACCCAACGAGGCATCACGACAGAGCAATTGCAAGATTCATATAAATTTCAGGGGGCCACCCCACCAAGCTACCCGCGACGAAGTTGGACGGCTCCGAGACGGACCCAGAGGTTTGTGCCAATGGCTGTAAACGACTGGGAACCCAAAAGTGTGACTGGGCTTGTCGATACCGCGAAAACATTCCACATTTGTTCCTAAGCGCTCCACGCGCAATCGTAAATAAAGCAGTAAAGCATGGCATAAGTACATGATAGTAATAAAGCCCCAATCTACTTTGTGGCCCCAAGAAATAAATATGACTCAAGCTCTGGCTAGGGGGATTCATGGTCCCACATGCGGATAGTGCGAATATTCAAAGAACAGGTATCAAGTACTCGGGGTCCTACGGGACACAAGTGGATGGTTAAAAACCAAAAAAACATCTATTGCCCACCTGTGCCTCTGCATTATTTACTTACTTCAATTTTAGTTATTAAATGGTAATTAAAGTCATGATCAACTCCAACATAAAGCATATGGCAGTCTTCCAACAACTGTGGTACTTGACGCAACAAAGACTTGAGCAAGCAACTACGATACGCAAGGCCGACTATATGCCAAACAACAGGTAATAGGATATGTCCAAGGCAATATAAGGCTGCAAGGGATATCACGGGTACGAAAACTAGAGCATCGCAACACAGATAGCAATAGATCAACAGGAGGAAATAAAGACTATAAAAGTAAGATAGGTAGAAAGGGGGGAGAATGCTCGCCTGAAAACATTGCTGAAGGTTCATCCGAAGATCGGGTCGACACTCGCATCCACTCATCGGCCTAATCCGTGAAGAAGCAAAGCACTAGAGAAAACACCGGATACACTATTTATTACTATGGCAGAAAACCGGCATGATGCATGTATGATGTATGACATGGCAAAGGTGCGATGCAATTAGGCAATATTAAGCGGAACACGGGTCCCGACAAATATTTAAGTGGTTCAAGTTATTTAGATACCCCACAATTTAAATGTTGTCTTAACAAGTCAAAACATGGCATCGGTTCGTTACACAAATTTAAATGGGGCCAATATTAGACTAGATTCGCCCGTATATGGCCTTAATGTTTAATTATTAGGTAAAAAGGATAATTACCCCAAACCACATGGTATGCAAGCAAACAGATATGAGCATGACATATTATGTTTCTTGCATTTTTCAGATGAACTTTCATAAATAACACTTTTCAAATGGAGCTATAGATTAGGAAATATGAAATAAAATAGATTGCAAAAGATAAAAGAAATTATAGAGACAGAGAAAAGAATATGGGCTCCATCTGCTAAGATGGATGAGCATGTGTGCTCGTGCACAGACATCGTGGGTAAGAAAGCAGCTGAATCAAAAGGCTCTAAGAGAAACCGGCCAGCTCAAGCTAGCTAGCAGGCTGCTGAATCAAAACAACTTGTGCAGAAGATGGTCGTGTGGCAGCGTGTTCAAGAGTGCGTGTTGTGCAAAATAGAGCAGCAACCAAGCCAACAGCAGGAGCGTTCGTACATGGACGAATAAGACAGCAAGGGGACATGCGTGCTCATCGGAAGCAGCAGCGCGATGCAGCGATCACAGTGATGGAGGAAAACATGGAAGGGGAACAGGACTGAAGGTGCTCACTGAGAGCGGTTGCAAAACTCGGCGAGGTGGAAGGCTATTGGAAGAGTAAGAAGAGAGATTTGCCAGATTTGTTTGGAAGATTCCGAGCTCGATACTGCTCGATTTGACGCACCATTTGATGATACAACTAGATGGTACTACAGAGGACAAAGGAGACTGAAGATCCTCGCCAGATCTGTACTGTGGAGGACGGGAGCATGCGCGGCACAAGGATGGATTTTCCTGGATTATACTGACGAAGTAACTGTCGCGGCGGATAGAGTTTATTTCATGATTTTCGACGGAAGGTATCGAGAGCTACCGGAAGCGGATTTGAGCGCCGTTTGATGTTACACATTGCTGGATGGCCAGCTAAGTATATAGCGGTAATAGCCAAAACGGAAAGCGGCCGGGGTATGCACGGAAACAGAGGTACAACGATCTGCATGCGGCGTCCGTCAGGAGCGTCTTGGTAGCAATGACGGAAGCGTGCGGCAAGGCTGAACGGAGGCGTCAGGTAGGGAAGTAAGAGGGTGGAGGTGAGGCTCACCTTGGGGATTGCTAGCTCGCCCAGCTAGCCCGATCTGGTCGAGGAAGGAGCGGAGGAAGGGGTTCGGCCTCGGTGGTGACTATGATGCTCGACGCGGCGGCGACGGCATCCTGGTTACCTTCTGCGCGTACCGGAGCTCGAGCAGGTGCCTGTGGATGATGCCCATGCAAGGCGAACGGTTCAGGGTGCAAGGATCCGAACGGGGCAGGAGGGTGTCGATGGTGGAGACAACATGGCGGCGGTACTGGGCTGATTTCTTGTGGAGGAAGAAGGGGAAGGGGGGTCGATCTAGGGAGTTCTTGGCATGCTCTAGTAGCTTTATTGGCCAGGGTAAGAGAAGGCCAGATTGGGAGACATCATGGTGAAAAGGACATGGGCCTCTCGTGTCCGTGGACATGACCATGTGCTTGCAAGGGAGGTCGCGCGTGCGAGCAGCTGGCTCGGCTCTGCTTTCTTTTTGATCATATAAAAAAATATGGAATCCAAGGTAGATGGTGTTGCTCTCGGGTAGGTAGATGGTGGAAAAAAAATAGAGGGATTCCATACATTGGCATATGGCATGATTTAAAACCAACAACAAAAGAGTAACCATGTGTCATATATGGTAGAATTTAAGAGATGACCACAAGATGGATTTGACAGAGACAAAAACAACTAGATAGAAATAAGAGATGATGATGCCCCCAGCTTAATTTGGGCATTTGGTAATATAAAATAACAAGACTCAATAAAATAATTTAAATATTATGGTTCCATATCAAATGGCACCAACAAGCAAGTAGAATCGAAAGAGAGTAAAATAGAGGGAGGTAAATGGCAATGTCCAAAATAATTATCAAGAACCAAATAAAATTTAGTAAAAACCAATGCAAAACAATAATATTAATGCAACAATTTAATTATATGTTTCATGCAAGGTGGCATGATGAACATGATGATGCAATATGATGTTATGATGATGCAAGAAAAGAGAATAACAAACAATTTTCTGGTAGTGGTTTTACCCGGGATGCTACAGAAGTGCACCAGACAAATTCATCATTGAGAAATTTATAAAAAGGGGCAAGTTTCACCAATATGAAAGAATCCATCTTTCATAAATTTAAAGCCAGAAGTCAAATGACAGCCAAGAGAGGCAAATTCACCAGCCAGGTGAAAGTAACCAGATAATAGTAAGTTCCAAAATTCTGAACATATCCACAAGTGCACAGCAAGCACATAGGCAGGACACACACCAACATGCATGTGGTGTGCTGTCAACCTCACAACACAACCCCAAACTCACAAAACCACAAGCACAGCCGTGGAGAGGCACTAGTGCATCTCTCCACTGCTTGCACACAAGAACATCCAGCTTAGACAGCAGCTTACCAAGCACATCAGCCAAACCAAACCACCAAAGATCAACAAAACATCACTAGAATGGTGACATAAGGAGGGGGAAGGATCAAGTGGACAGTAAGGCCAAGTCCATTAGCTAGGAGGAGCAGGCTAGCTCAAGGTCAAGCACAGGAGTCCAGCAAAACCAGATCAAGATCATCACCAACTTATTCCACAGTCATCAGATTTTGTGGTGACCATCATAAAACCCTCACATGATCTAATCATCTTATCTAGACATAAGCACGTGTTGTTTTATGAACAAACCCTCAGAAAGCACCCAAGTGGGGTGAATCCATCATAGGGATTTTTTAAACTCTAAAAGCAAACAACAAAGTACCTGGATCCAGCCAGAGCTCAGAGCAACATCATTGCTCTGGTTATTAGGCTATATCTTACAATTCAAGCATAAATATATCTATGATCTATTTCTAGGCACATCCCTAAAGAAAGGGTAGCACCTTAGAAACTAATACTTTGGATCCAGATCATGATCAAGCTTACTATCATTTTTTCCAAGCTTTGATTCAAGAAAGAATAGCTGGTACCACTACCAGGACTATCTATAAGAATCAACTAGATAAGATCTGAATTCCTAAGCCTCAGACCAACATCATTGGTCTTAGGGAATTCAGAAAAGAACATTTCCATTTATCTTTCAAAGCCAAGTTTGTCTTAAGCATAAACCAACCCAATTAATGGGTTAGAATCAAACTTGTGTGCCATACCATGATGGTGTCACAAGAACAATCCATTATGAATCAGGATAGACATTTAATCATCACAAATTCAGACAATCAACTTACTAATCATTTTCCTGTTAACACAGGAATCATAACTAGGATATTCCTATGTTAAACTTCACTATTTGAGATCATGATGATCTCAAACCACATGTTAATTCCCAAGCCAACAACACTAAGGCAGTGGTTTCATCCTATCATAATCATGACCATAAATCAAATAACAGTGGAAAGTTATCAAGTCATTGGCTTTACCAAGCATGTTTCCCAAGCAACAATATCATCTGAATCAGATGCAATCCAAGCATAAAATCATCTAATAAGCCACCAGAAACATTATAGATCATCTTAAGCAACAAGCCTCATGCCAATAACCACTTAGCATGTTTATAATTCATCCAAACATGATCCAATTCATCTAGTATATGATCAACCCCAGGATAAGAACCCTAAATGGATATGTCATCCTAATCAGAATCAGACAGTAGCCAGAGAAGACACTGCCAGCATCTAGCATCGGATCATCAAGCACAGAGAGCACCAGGGAGAGGAATCGAACTCACCGTATGTCCTCGCTGAAGACTAGAAGAGGAAGCAGAGGGGCCGCCGACCATGGCGGCACGGGGAGCACCCCAGAGGGGGCGCTGCAACCCGCACGACGCCACGATAGCGACCCTGATCACGCCTGGAGGTGCAGAGCATCACCTCGGCACACGAAGGCCACGGCAGCACCTGGATCCATGCCAACCCCCAAACCCTAGGGTTCGGGACGACATCGATCCATTGCAGGAGAGCCCCAGGCTCGAATCAATTGGACAGAACGAACGAGCGTCGTCGACAACCCCCTATTGCACCACGGCAGCGACCAGAACGGCCTACAGCAGCGGGAATCGCTGGTGGTGGCATCGCCGGCCATAGGGTCGGGGTCAAAGGAGAGGAGGAGCTCGAGGGAGAGAGAGAGGCAGTGAGGAGTGGGCCGAGTTGGGCCAAACCCTTCGGGGTGGTTCTTTTATCTATGACTAATGGGCCACTAGGGCCCAATAAGTATAACTAGCCCAGAAATCTTTTCAGGTATGTTTAAATAAAAATGAAAGGACCAAAATACCCCTGGACTTAACAAATTCTATAAAATAAAATATAAATCAAAAAATTATAAACAAAATAATTTTGGATTCACAATAATCCATACTATCCAAATAAAATAAAATATAAATTTTTAGACATTTAATTTTTTATAAGAATTTTGTAATTTATATATTCCTTATGGAATTTTACAAAATTATTGAAAGATGATAAAAATAAATAAGAATCACTTTCATTATATATTAATATTATAGTATTTTTTGAAAATTACTAAATAAATATTTAATAACAATTTTTAATGTATAACTAATAATTCCTAAAATAATTATTAAATTAATAAAAGTCAAATAGAAAAGGAAATAAAATAAAATTATTCATTATATGTTATAAATATTAAAAAAATAATATTTATAAATGCTTTAAAAGGGACCTTATATAATAATATGGTAGATGCATATCAAATTAAATAATGCATTACATTATTTGCATAATCATTTTGCTTCTTTAAATATTGTCCTTACCGGGCAATAATGATGTTTTTGTAGACATAGAAGCTCAAGGTCCAGTGCAAGCATCAGACTTCACTACCTTGCCATCACAAGGCAAGTTCATCACTTGCTCATGTCCTTTGAAGAGTCTTTATCAAAGTATTTGCAAATTGTGTGTTATCATATATATTATAAAAGAAAGAAAATATTATTTTCACACATAAAGAAATCATAGATATCATCCTAAGTGGTGATATAATGGATCAATAGAACTTAGGGTTCTATTTGCAAACAATGATGATCAAGTAAGGACTTAATAACCCTTGACATCAGTGATTCTAGCGCCGTATATTACGTGTTAGACATGAGATTTGGAATGGGACAGAGAAGTCAGCTGTATCTTCTTCCTCTCGCATGAAGCCGGATGTGCAGGTCATGGCTGTTATCCTCGTAGCGTGCATATTAATTGGTAATTCGTAGAGGATATGCAGCATATGGGTGGGAACCCTCATCGTCGCACGATAGTTATGGCATCTAACGGTTTGTACAAACCATTGCCATAATTCATTATGTGGGCATGGTGTACACCAAGGAGGCATGCGGGGTCGCGAAGGGGGCAGTGATTGTCTTGGACCAACTACTGGGCACCACATCATGGAATTGTGGACGGGAAAGTACACTCGGTTGTGCAACAAGGAGTTGATCTCTCATGGGTAAAGTAACGCACCTCTGCAGAGTGTAAGAACTGTAACTTGTTACTCCCTATTCCGGGAAGGAGCTACGAACGTGGCAGGAAAGGAACTCCATGAAAGTTCTGGTCAACCTGTGAAGGCTGATGGTCATAGTTTTTAGAATAAAAACAATCTTTGAAGAAAGATTTACAAAAATTGCATAGTGCCAAGGATTTATAATCCGAGGTGGTAGTTAGAGCATCAAACTTCCCACCTTGCATAAAATGAACTTGTTGGGTAACGCTGTTACTCATTCTTTCCTTTGATCCCTTGCTTAGACTCTAAGAATCCCGAAGACATGCCAATGTATGCAGCCGAATGTCAAGAAGATGTGTTCTACGAGGAACCTGATCTATCCGGAGGTGTTGAAGGAGTGGATTACGATATCCGCTACGGTGTCGATGATAATGAGTCCAACTAAGTACTCCTAGTTAATAGTAACCAACGGAGCCGAGAAGCATGAACTCTATAGAATAAGCTGCTGAGCTCAACTCCTATTTGGAGTTGCTACTTTTAAATTCCGCTAAAACACTTTATAGTTTGGTTTGTAAGTTGAATCTTTTGGAAGTCTTGAACTTCCGGTATTGTAATAATAATAATGTGTGTACTTTTGTAATATGGACCCGCAATGTTTCTATTGTACCATTCTGAGGGATGTGATATTTATGGAACGGTGTTCTGTGGATGTCATGTCAACGACTATAGTGTACTACACATGCAGTGGTATGCTGGGTCACCGCACTCTACTGCGACGACATGGTGGGCGGGAAGTACATGAGCACGTGTCTATGGCGGTGACATGGATATGCCCTATGGGTACCTGATGTTAGCCTACCTAGTCTAGCCCAGCGTAACCCATGATGAAGGCCTATTGCAACCGTGAAGCCCAAGGAGACTTCGGATGGCCCAAGCTCGAAGGAAACACGACTTCTTGGAGGACATGGTTAATCTAGATAGGAATTCAAAGGGGTTAACCCTAATCTGTAACCGACTCGACCTACCCCTGGGACCTAGCCTATCTATATAAAGGCCAGGAGGGCACGGCGAGGAGGGCACCTCATAACCCTAGCACACACCTCACGCCAGATCTCATATGTGCACCCTTGTAATCATTGGCATCGCCATCAATCAAGAACAGACAAGCATGAGTAGGGTTTTCCTTCCGGGGGCCTGAACCTGGATAAACCTCATGTCCCCGTGTTGAGAGTCTATTAGCCGTTCTGCGATCTCTAGCGTCCCCTCCTTCTCCAAAACCGAAGTCCATAACAATGGACATTGACGAGTCGAACCCTCGTTAATTAGCGCTGTCTGTGGGAACTGGGGGTGCTGGTCGTGCGATTGTGACGGATCCATCTGCTACGATCTTCGACTCCTCTGCAGTGGAGAACCATCTTCTCTTAGGTTCCCTCGACTTTACCACCCACTCACCAACAATTTGTAAAGATTTTGATTCCATAGGAGACGGGGTCGAGATGATGTTCGGGAGTTTTTGCTTCCTCGTGGGACAGCTCGGTACCCTTCGCCTCCTTGAGTGTGTGTTTCCTCTAGCAATCGCACCCGCTTCATGGGTACCACCAATCGGTGTTCTAGATGCACCATCACTGACGTATGGTTCGGATGAAAGCAGCGGCCGCAACTCCGATTTGTGCGACCCCCCTACAGATGAAGGGACCTACGGTTCCGGGTCTGAAAGTTGTGGGAGCAATGGCCTCCCCCATCGCTACATGTGCGCGTCCATCGTCGATGGTCACGTTAACGAAGGAACTGATCCACCGGCTCCACCTCCCAATCCGCAGGCTGCTAATGCCGCGAATGCTGCCAACGACACACATCCGCCAAATCCTAACGGGAACGGGCCAGCCAAAGTGCGGTGACCCAGCATACTGCTACATGATGTAGTACACTATAGTCGTTGACATAACACCAATGAAACACTGTTCACTAGTATTACATCCCTCAGAGTGGTACAACAGAAACACATCAGGTCCAAGACATGACTATAGGTTACAACTCAACTCTTTACATAAGATCCAGAAAACACTCTAGGTTAAAGAGAGAGAAAGAAACTTCTTACAAAGAAGAATCAAAGATTAACAACTCTAAATCCATCATACTAATAAGACTAGTATCTAAACTATTAGGGCATGCATTGCTGTTATTGCAATACGCTACAGAAATGGGTTCTATGGCTAGAGATTGTATTCCTATCTAATCAATAACTTCGTCTTCACTTGAGCTGATGTATATGTTGAATTCCTTGACTTCATTGAAGAACTTTAGCTTCTAATGATGATTCCTGGAGCATAACTTGATGTAGACATCATCTGTACTAGATTTAGAATCTAGCAAGGGTTAAGAAGATACTTTGAGTACGAGCGTACTCAGCAAGTTCACTATAAAAGGAGTGTTTGATGCACTATATCTACAGCCACAGACCATAGGTCGTAGGAAATGCAAGTTTTTGTAAACATTTCTTCAAAGGTTGCTTTTATTCTGAAAAGCTATGTCCGTCAGCCTTCACGGGTTTACCAGAAATTTCATGGAGTTCCTTTCCCGCCGCGTTCGTAGCTCCTTCCTGGAACATGGAGTAACAAGTTACAGTTCTTACACTCTGCAGAGGTGCGTCACTTTACCCATGAGAGACCTTAGGTTTTGTTGCACGGTCGGGAGTATGTCCCCGTTAAAACTTCCTTGGTTTGAGGCCCAACCTAAGATCCAAGCCAATCACTGCCTTCTCCGCGACCCCACATGTCTCCTTGGTGTACACCATGCCCACCTATTGAATTACAACAATGGTTTGTATAGACCATTCAGATGCCGGAACAATCATGGGACGTTGAGGGCTCCCACCCATATGCTGCATATCCTCTACGAATTACCAATTAATATGCACACTACGAGTGATAACAGCCACGACCCGCACATCTGGCTCCATGCGAGAGGGAAAAGATACAGCTGACTTCTCCATCCCATTCCAAATCTCATGGTAAACGCGTAATATACGGCACAAGAATCACTGGTGACATTGGTTATTAAGTCCTAGATAATATGTTCCTTTACCACCAGAACTCTTATAGTAGGTTATTACCTCATGGTAAATAACCTATAATCACATTATTATGAAAATAGTGTTTTCTGACCTTTTTCAAATGCAGGTGATGACAATACTAGATTTGCAAAATACTTTACATAAAATAATCAAAGGAGATGAGCAAGTGTGAACTTGCCTTTTGTGATTGCAAGATTATGCACTCACGGTCTTCAAGACTATATAAAAGATCCAATATCTGAAATCAGCATCATTGGTCCGGTAAGGACTAATGTTTAAAGAAGCAAGATGCTATTATGCATAAGTAATGTAATACAATTTCGTAAACTCGAATCCCGAGGTAACGTTGTTCTAGGGTTTGGATACTGGAAAGGTTTTCCTTGGAATGTGTTGCCCTTTTAGATTAAGTTTCACACATGTGCTTCTTATTAAGGCTTGTGAATGTGTGTGAAACAAGATGTAAACATAATGGCATACAACAATAAGAGTTACTAATGGGATGTGCTACTCAAGGACTGCTTATATGTGAATTATCTTATCTTCAAGTTTTACCTTGCAAGTGATGACATTTATAAGGAACTGAAGTGTTAACAATCCTAGGTATATAAGTAAAGCTTAATGTAATGTGGTTATTATTAATTGTCATTTGATGTTTGAAGTGGCAAAAAGAATAACATTTGAAGAAAATCTTACTCAACTAAGCAGAAGCATTTAAGCTTTTAATTTAATCTTATGAGGTGTTCTTTCTAGTTATAGTCTTTAAGTAAGAAAGAATTACTCTATTTGAATAATGACAACATTAGTATCTGATACTTATCTATCTTGGTTTTTAACTTGGTTGGTTTGGTATTAAGATGCTTTATAACTTAATTATAACAGACCAAAGTTAACTATAAAGCATATAATAAAGTCTTTAGCATGATTTCAAGTATTATAAACTAAAGTTAACTTTAAAGACATAGATGGACTTTAGGTGAAATGCTTGATATACTTATACCTTGTTCACTTTATAATGTTTCTTTAAACTTACTTAAGAATGGTATTACTTTTCTTTGGTAGTGGTTTCTTTACATTATGAATGTATAAAGGGATTTACCTTCCTATAAGGGTGTGGTTAGGGTTTGTGAATAAGTAAATAATATTATTTACTACTTATGAACTCACTTATAGTGTTTTGATTTGTTTATAAACTTGTGGTTAAAGTAAAGGAATAGGTTTTATTTCATTACAATTATTCTTGGAGATTTTATATTAAATAAGAATCCTTTTATAAAAGAATCTGCATTTATGGTTGAAGGATAATTTAATAAAATTATATGTAAAGTGTGTTAAACCATTTTGACTTCACAAAATTAGTATTTAAGGCTAATACTATTTATTAGATTTAATTGATTAATTTAAGAAACATTAACAAACTTTATTTGACATTATATGATTTATTAACTAAAGAAATCAGTCTAAATTCAAGTTATTAAAGTGTTTAACTTTTTATTTAACTTAAAAGTGGAATATTATATTTTTAACATATAGGTATTATTTTTGTAATCATGTTGGTATATTACATTTATTTTTATGATTTATAAATAATAAGATATGATTTTACAATACTTATTATTTTATAAAGACTTAATAAATAACAAATATTTGATTAAGTGAAGTAATAATGCATGATTATAGTTTTTAAATTATAATTCTTATTTTTCTAAGATTATTGGTATTTTATTTATATTTTAAACATTTACCAATGTTAAAATATAATTTATCAAAGTATCATTACTTATAAAACTTTTATTAAATAATATTTATTTAAATAATCATTATAATAATGTTTTATATTTGTTTTAAGTTGTAGATTTTATTTTTCTGAATTTTTTCATATTTTAAACATATTTTTCTGAATTATAAAACAAAAGTTATTGATTTTATAAGATTGAATCATTTTATTGAATTTCTAGAATTAATAAACTAAGTAGTTTATGATGTACTGCTGATATCAGCATGGGGTAAAAAGTTTTTCTTACTAGGTCGATACTTACCCCCAGTCACTGACTGGTGGGGTCTATGCCACGTCATATCTATAGTTTTAATTTATTACAGAAACATTTAAATAAAATAAATAGGGTTATTGCATCATGCTGATGTCAGGCCGACGTCAGCAATGGTGCCCACCCCCAGATCGATGCTCGATCCACCGATTCTGAGCGTGCCTGAATGCGTGGCCGTGGGGGTTAGAAAGAGGGCGTCACAGGGAGCAAGTTAGTGGCAGCGCCGCCTTGAAATGGTCACCCCCGACGGCGGCGGCGTCGGGCTCTCGCGGGAAGGAAGATACAGAGGGAGAGAGAGGAAGCGGAAAGGTGCTTGAGCACCATTGGCTCACCAGGAGCATGACGGTGTTGGTGGCGAGGCGAGCACGGGAGACACCGGAATCGAGAGAGGAAGCGGTGGCCGGAGCTCGGGAAGGCGGTGTCCTTGTCGATGATTGGGAGCTCCTCACGTCGATTCCTTCTATGAGGCTGCTCACCACGGCGAGGCGAAGCTTCCAGGATCCACGGCGAGGCTTAGGGTGGCCGGAGACGGTGGGGCTCGATGGCGTCTGTGAGCTCTAGGGTTAGGGTTTGCACGCTGGAGAAGAGCGGAGAGGAAATGACGTGCTAGGGTTCGTCCTTAGCGAGACAGAGGGTCTTGTAGACAACGGCGGGCGACGACACGAATCCTGGCGCACGCCGGCGCGGCGGAGCTCGACAGCGAGCTGCTTGCTCGATCCGTCGGCGAGGAAGACGATAGGGAAAAAGACAACAAAGGGGTACGGGCTAGTGCCGGGCCGCACTTGGGCCAGATGGGCTGCATTTGGCTGCTTGTGAGCGATGGATAAAATAGCGAGGATGTGGGCCGTGGGCCAGCTTTGTTGTTTCTTCTGTTTTTTCATGATTCTATCCCTTTTCTAAATTCTGTTTTGTTTTTAGCTTTGAATTTTCACAAATGGTTTGAGTTTTCTTTGTAGAAATTGCAGCAATAATGAATGTATTTAAAGTCATTTTGTGAACTTTTATTATATATTGTTTAGAGTGTCTTTATTTTCTTTATATAGATACTTTTCCTATTACTATTTATGAGGGCCTTTAATATGAATTTAATTTGACAAAAAATCATAAACTTATTATAGAATATATTACTACTAACTAATGAGATTTTATTCTCATTGATACATAATATTAATGCAACTTTTATATTTAGTGATCCTTCATAAGTATTTGATACATAAAGTTCTAAGTACTAATAGGGTTAATATTATTCCTATGAATTTAGGGAATAGCAATATAAATAATTTATTATAACTAACTTAAGAGTTAAAGGTTTGAGATATAAATGTCTAGCATGAATTATGGGAGTTTTAATATCTTTATATCCCTTGATAATTGTGAATAAAGATGAATGGTTTAAAATATATTATCTTTCTGTTAAAGATCTTGAATGATATCACCATTTAGAATTAAATAGTGGGATTTTTTTCTAGGCTAACATATGAGAAAGAATTGATAAAGATAGTTCTTAAGCACCTATGATAATGAGGGTTGAAAATAACAAAGATGTGCTTAAGTGAGTTGTTATATGAAAATACTCCTATAAAGCATTGTGGAAACAAGATGATAGATCAACCATAAAAAAATGGATATTAGGTTTGGTCTTAGAGTTAGGGTTTAGTGTTTAACAAGGATTCCTATATTCCATACTTCATAATTCTGGACTTCTGATTAAGGAATTCCTTTCCTAGATATATTACTTCTCTATGTCCATCATCATGTGCTAACATGATGAGCTTTACTTCACAAAATATTTTTATCCACCTTTTATTCTTCTAAATCCATTTATAAATCCAATGAGCTTGACACTGAAGCTTTCATAATATTTTTATATGCATACTTGGTTATAACAACTACTCTACTGCTGAAAACCTCCAACCTAATAAATGTTTACAGTTACTTCCATTCATGCTCTTCCCTTATCATCCTTCACTAATATCATTTCAATAGATGTATACATCAATTCCTACTTCACCTTAAGTGCTAGTATTTCCAAAGAGGAAAATACTACTTCTTAATCCAATGTTGCTCTAATATAATCTTAATCATACTATCTTGGCTCTACTTAACTCTAGTAACAGATACTCCAACCTCACATTAAATTAATATGGCTTGTCATGGATGACCTAGAATAACATTGCTATACTAGGGTTCAATCATGTTTTATCCACCAATGTCACTTATACATGATATAAGCATTCAATGTTGGTGAATAAGGCATGGTCATTATTATCCTTTGTCGTTTAGGGTTCTAGTTGGCTAATCAAGGCTTCATCAATACTACATTATAGTTCTATTGAAATTATCTTCTTAGTATCTCAATTGGATTAAAGGATGTTATTCATTAGCTATGCTTTCTTAATTCAATAGGATTACTCCTTGGTATCTATTTTCAGAATCCATCCTTATAGTCCTATTTGTTAACATATAACTATATCTTCTACATAACTCTTCTATCTATTAAGGAGTGAGTTAACTCCATTAAGTAATATATTGATTTTAATTTCCTTTAATCACTCCCACCCTATAGATGATATTTAATACTAGCATTACTATTTACCTCTTCCTACTTCTTTCTTTATAGGCCTTAAGTGAATGCTACAATAAGGACAAGAGTCAATAGATCAGAAATTAATAGATTAAGAATTGGTGAATCAATAGTTGATTTATCAACATTGATGAACAACAGACATTGGAATATGATTCCCATAGGAATGGTAAAGATCGGCATGGACAAAAAGATATATGGTGAATGATCTGGATTTGGTTTCTTTCCTCCTCAATCTCACTAAAGAAGTAGGGTTAGGTATTATCATGATACTCATGATATAAGTAGATGAGATTAAGATAGATCAAGATTTAGTTGTTGCATTCCTATTCCTTAAGTTATGTTTATAACTTGGTATTTGTAACACCCTCAAAATCGGCCCTATGCAAGTTTTAGCGATCCCCGCCAAACCCGCATAGAAACGATTCAAAGGTGCCCACCAGGCACTTTCGTGCGGGTGGAAAACGAAGTAATATCATTACACAATAGTCCATGATGGAACCCACAGAACAAATATATACAACAACGACTCCATGAGTCAAGAATACGGATACACAATACAAAGATCCAAATCAACTTGAAAATGATACATCGTCCGACTACGGACAAGATGCAAATGGGGCTAAGAGCCCTGAAGAATAACCAATGGCGTCCATAACCCTGCCCAGGCCAAGCCGGAAGGGTAACCCTGCTAAAGACGTCGATCTCAAAACCTGCTTAAACAAAAGGGGTGCCGACAAAGGGCAAAGGAAAAAGAGAGCGGTCAGTACTGAGGCCAGTACACGGCGAGACTAGAATTCGGCGGTCCTCGCCTACATAGGTATGGTGGACTGAAGCGGCATCACAGCAGGCACTAAACAACCTATAGAGACTCAATACAACTAGCGGCTATCATATAGGGATAAGAAATACCTATTCGGATCCAACCTGAAACTATCACCAAGCATACCCATCCTGACATTTCCCCCTCGAGACCAAACAAGGAAGTCAACCGAGGAACTCACATAGTTGGCATTTTTATTTATTCAGTTATCGTTGCAACAATTACTAGTCAGTTATAGATAGTCATCGTGATATAATAAGCAGTGGGCACTTTTAGTTAACCATTCCGTTGTAGTTGCGACACTTACTAGTCAGATACAATTAGCATGAGATATCCCAAACCCATCAGTTGTTGGTACTTTTATTTAGCCATTCCGTTGTAGTGAAGCTGATTACTAGTCATATCGGATACAAGTCAAATTATAACAGTAAACTTTAGTTATAGTTGTCTATGATCGAGAACTGTGCTCCAAGTCGTCCATAACCGCAGACACGGCTTCTCAAAAATATTTAACCCTGCAGGGGTGCACCAAAGTTCCCACACGCACCTACACCCTTGTTGTCAGATCAGGTAGGTACAAGATCACAAAACATACACCCAACGGTATGTTGTGGGTTTGACACGACGCTTTCCAGACCCAAATCAAGCACATGGGGCCACCCACTAAGCTACCCGTAACAAAGTCGGCCGGTCTCGAGACGGACCTGTGGTTTGTGACGACTCAGAAACGACTAGGAACCCGAAAGTGTGACTGGGCTTGTCGATACCGCGAAAACGTGGCACGGGGTTCCAAAATAGTACAAGCGCTCCACGCGCAATAGTAAATAAAGTAGTAAATCATGGCATAAGTACATGATAGTAATAAAGCCCCAAACTACTTTGTGGCCCCCGGTACAGTACTTTGAAATCAGGTACTAATCGATGGGGGTGCCCACACACCCCACCTATGGTTAGCGCGCTCGATCTCGAAACAGGTGTCAAGAACTAGGGGTCCTACGGGACACCAGTGAGCGGTTAAAATCCAAATATTGTCTATTACTCAAAGTAGTAATAAAATACTTGGTGTTCATTTAAAATGGAAAAAAGCCTTTACTTAAATAAAATTTGGATATTTAAATCCTTATTATTTTATTTAAATAATCCTTTATTCATTTTATCAAAACAAAATATTTTATTACAAAAGTTTGGCCAAAATTAATTTGGCTCACCTTTTCATTTGAAATCAAAGTCTTTTATTAAAAGATCCAAATAGTATTTCCAAAACAATTTATTTTCCTTTATTAAATGTTTAACTTTATAAATCCCTTTAGGATTATTGATCACCAATTGGTATGGCTTTTGGTAAGGGCTTTATTAGCTTTTGGAAATTCAATTTCCTTATCTTATTATAGTCATAAGATTTTGCTTATGGTTCCAAACTAAGTGAAACCAACTTTTAAGGTCTTTCTTGATCCTTTGAGAAAGTTTGTTGATCAACTTTGGTATGGATCAAATCCATAGATTTGGAGATACTTTGGAAATGATTTCCTTCCATTAGGGTTTAGGGTTTTGGATTTATTTTCCAGGTGTTCAAATTTCCAGATACATTCATTGAGGAATGCATTTCCCTTGATTTGGATTTTTGTTGAATTCAAACTTCTACCAAAGTTTGTTCAAGATGGGATTTTCAGCTTCCTTTTAGAAACAAAAGTTTCTTTTCACCCTGTTTTTCAACAAAGATTTATTTTATTTATTTTATTTTTCACATTACAAGATTTGGAAAATCTTGGGATGTGACAATTTAATACTATGGCAAAAGATCGGGCATGATGCATGTATGATGTATGACATGGCAAAGATGCGATGCAATTAGGCCATATTAAGCGGAACCGGGGTCCCAACAATTATTGAGTTCATGTTGTTTAGATACCCCGCAATTTAAATGTTGTCTTAACATGGCAGAATATAACACCGGTTCGCTACACAATTTTAAATGGGACCAATATTAGACTGGAAAAGCCCGCATATGGTCTCCATATTCAATTATTAGATGAGTCGACAACATCCCCCAAACCACAATATGTATGCGAGCATGACAATTTAATTTGCAACAATTTATACCATTCATAAAAATAGGGGTGTCGGAAGAGAGGGTCACACATTGGTCCGAAGATCTTGTTTCGATGTGGTTCGGGTTCGGTCTCGCCGAGGTCCGTCTTCGGGATTGGGGTCTTGACGCCTTTGAACCCGGGGACTTGGCGTCCACGGTCTTCAGTTCCGTGACGGCGTCCTCGTTGCTCTGTATCGAAGGCATTGGGTTTTGTGAAGGAGGCCTTGTGGTTCGGCCTTCGAGGGTCCGGAAAGGAGAGCTTCGAATCCAGTCTTCGGATCCGTGAAGAAGTTCATGGTGGTTCATGTGGAAGACAGCGTCGCCCCGGACGGCGAACTTGGCGTCTATGATGCCGATGGCCTTCGGAAGATCATGGCGTTGGGACGGATTTTGGCATCACACTCTTTGCATTGGTCGTTACTGGTGGTTTACAACAATAACATCAAGATCATGTTGACTAACACTAGGCAGTAGCAACGCCGTCAAACAACATGGCAAGGATACAAGTAGCAACACAGGAACGCGAACACCAAGTGCCAGGATGAAGTCACCGGGCAGAGCTCGCGGGCGCGCTCGACGTGGGGCTCGTGGAGGACGAGCTCTACATCGGGAAGGGGTAGCACAGGGCCACACTGGCGTCCGGGAAGGAGAAAGGGGGCGCCTAGGGTGGCCGTCGATGGCGGCTCGGGACGCGACAACGGGGAGGCGAGAGGAGGACGGCAGGAAGGAGACGTGCTTGCGGCGGGGGTTGGTTCGGGATCGTGGGGGAGGCGGCGCAATGTGTGGCATGGTCGGGCTCTGCTCGGGACGCCGCGATGCATGATGAGTTCGGGGGTCTCTGGCAGAAGGCGGCCGAGGTTAGGGACGCGGAGAAGGTTGCCAGAGGCGGCGGCGTCCTGCATCGGTGAGGTCAACGCGGAGGGCTTAGGGACGGAGAAGCAGAGAACGACGCCAGCGGAGGAGGTACAGGCCAGACGACGCTGAGGTCGGCCGTGCACGGGCCCCCAGCGAGCAGGGCGATGGCCGGGCTCAGGATGGCGACGGCCAGGCTCGGGATGGCGAGGGTGGCTCGCCGGCCGGCCGCGGGAGGGGAAGGGCGCCATCGGGCGGCAGCGAGGGAGCCTGATGGGCGACGTCGGGTGGAGGGTGGAAGCCGGATTGAGGAGAGGAGGATCGAGGCGATGGGGATTAGGAAGAGGGGATCGCGACCACGGGCGCACGCGATGCGGAGGAAACGTGCGGGCGACGTGGCGGGGTGGGGCCTGGCGGGGTTGGGTGCGTGCGTGTTGTGCTGTGCCTGGCGGCGGCAGGGTGGAGGGAGGGTGGCGACGGGGTGGGGTGTTGGGTAGCTGGGTAGGTCAGATTAGGGTTAGGGTTTGGTCTGCCGGCTGGTCCTTTTGGGCCTGGCCGGTTGCCTCCTAAAAATAATATAAAATTTTATGTATTATTTAAAATACTTGTGCAATTTGTTTTTAGACAAACAAAATATTCTGAAGGGTTCGGGGATTACTTTTGAAATAGAGAGGGATCTTTGTAGAAAGCAAAACTAGGTTTTAAGAAAAATAGTTTTAGTCAATTAGATGCATGATGATGCATAAAACAAAAATACCAAGCAATTTCTAGTAGTGGTTTTACCCGGGGTGCTACAATTCGACACCACTAATAATGGATCTCGCCCTCGAGATCCACCTCCTAGTACGGGGAAGAAAGCCGATGACCTGAACCTTCTCCCTTCGTGTAGATCCCCGCGACACCACTAACAGGGATTTTGCTTCCGTCTTGAAATTGGCGACACCACCAACAAGGTCTGTTGCTCACGTTCGCCGAGAGAACACTCCGGAGAAACAAAGGACGAAGGTAGAGGTATCAAAAGATAAGGCTACCTCTAACTTCCGTGAAAAGAGGAAAAGTTACAGTGATCCACCAGTTCGATGTACAAGAGTGAACAGTAAGAGTCGGTTAGGGTGATTAGTCCATCCCGTACCCAAACTATTAACTCTATACATGAATAGGACAATCATGCAACACAACTCTCGAAATTTAGAAGGAAGATCTTCATAAGCGGTATTCGGAACAAAGGGGTGATGCAAGCTCTGCATTGGATCTGATGTAGATGAGGTCATCACGTTGGAAAACACCAGAAGATACAAAAGAAATTTTTATGAAAATACATAACGATTAGGTTTCGCAATGGTTCCATTGGCATGAACAACACATGCTCAAGGTATACTCCAACTTCACCAATGCTCGTCCTTCTCATATGTTTTTCAACGATACGGATATCCAGCAAGGTACACATATAGATAAAGAGTTCAAGAACAAAAGATTGGATGAAGGGTACAACAGACAAGATGCAGATTTGATGATCGTAGCACCACCGTTATAAAAGGGAGAAAGCGAAACCCTGAAGGTACGACGGAAACCCAACCGCGAGAAATCCTGGACTCGAAGAAAGATAAGAGAGTAGATTCAAAACACGCAGAGGTAAGAAGAGAATAGCAGAGGGGTAAGGAGTAAAAGCAGACCTAATCAGACCTATCCAACCGATTTTTCCAAAATAGTTTTGACACTCTATAACGTCCGTTAGCTAGGTTATCCTACAGGCTGGACCAGTGGGGTATCGTAACTGCTGAGCTCTGATACCACTCTGTAACACCCTCAGAATCGGCCTTATGCAAGTTTTAGCGATCCCCGCCAAACCCGCATAGAAACGATTCAAAGGTGCCCACCAGGCACTTTCGTGCGGGTGGAAAAGGAAGTAATATCATTACACAATAGTCCACGATGGAACCCACATAACAGATATATACAACAACGACTCCATGAGTCAAGAATACAGATACACAATACAAAGATCCAAATCAAATTGAAAATGATACAGCGTCTGACTACGGACAAGATGCAAATGGGGCTAAGAGCCCTGAAGAATAACCAATGGCATCCATAACCCTGCCCAGGCCAAGCCGGAAGGGTAACCCTGCTAACAACGTCGATCTCAAAACCTGCTTAAACAAAAGGGGTGCCGACAAAGGGCAAAGGAAAAAGAGAGCGGTCAGTACTAAGGCCAGTACACGACGAGACTAGAATTCGGCGGTCCTCGCCTACATAGGTATGGTGGACTGAAGCGGCAGCACAGCAGGCACTAAACAACCTATAGAGACTCAATACAACTAGCGGCTATCAGATAGGGATAAGAAATACCTATTCGGATCCAACCTGAAACTATCACCAAGCATACCCATCCTGACATTTCCCCCTCGAGACCAAACGAGGAAGTCAACCGAGGAACTCACACAGTTGGCAGTTTTATTTATTCAGTTATCGTTGCAGCAATTACTAGTCAGGTATAGATAGTCATCGTGATATAATAAGCAGTGGGCACTTTTAGTTAACCATTCCGTTGTAGTTGCGACACTTACTAGTCAGATACAATTAGCATGAGATATCCCAAACCCAGCAGCTGTTGGTACTTTTATTTAGCCATTCCGTTGTAGTGAAGCTGATTACTAGTCATATCGGATACAAGTCAAATTATAACAGTAAACTTTAGTTATAGTTGTCTATGATCGAGAACTGTGCTCCAAGTCGTCCATAAACGCGGACACGGCTTCTCGAAAAGATTTAACCCTGCAGGTGTGCACCAAAGTTCCCACACGCACCTACACCCTTGTTGTTAGATCAGGTAGGTACAAGATCACAAAACATACACCCAACGGTATGTCGACGGGGTTTCGGACACGACGTTTCCCAGAACCAAAGCAAGCACATGGGGGCCACCCCACTAAGCTACCCGTAACGAAGTCGGCCGGTCTCCGAGACAGACCCAGGGTTTGTGACGACGACTGTAAACGACTAGGAACCCGAAAGTGTGACTGGGCTTGTCGATACCGCGAAAACGTGGCACGGGGTTCCAAAACAGTACAAGCGCTCCACGTGCAATAGTAAATAAAATAGTAAATCATGGCATAAGTACAGGATAGTACTAAAGCCCCAAACTACTTTGTGGCCCCCGGTACAGTACTTTGAAATCAGGTACTAATCGATGGGGGTGCCCACACACCCCACCTATGGTTAGCGCGCTCGATCTCGAAACAGGTGTCAAGAACTAGGGGTCCTACGGGACACCAGTGAGCGGTTAAAATCCAAATATTGTCTATTACTCACCGGTGCCTCTGCATTATTTACCTACTTCAATTTTAGTTATTAAACAATAATTAAATCCATGATCATCTCCAACATAAAGCATATGGCAGCCTTCCAACAACTATGGTACTGGACGACACACAACAGCACTTGAGCAAGCGACTACGACGCGCAAGTCCAACTATCTACCAAACAACAGGTAATAGGATGTGTCCAAGGCAATATAAGGCTGCAAGGGATATCACGGGTATGGAAACTAAAGCATCGAACACAGTCAGCAATAGATCAACATGAGGAAATAAAGACTATAAAAGTAAGATAGGTAGAAAGGGGGAGAATGCTTGCCTGAAAACATTGCTGAAGGTTCATTCGAAGATCGGGTCAACACTCGCATCAACTCATCGGCCTAATCCGCGAAGAAGCAAAGCACTAGAAGAAACACCGGATGCACTATTTAATACTATGGAAAAAGATCGGGCATGATGCATGTATGATGTATGACATGACAAAGATGCGATGCAATTAGGCCATATTAAGCGGATCCAGGGTCCCAACAATTATTAAGTTCATGTGGTTTAGATACCCCGCAATTTAAATGTTGTCTTAACATGGCAGAATATAACACCGGTTCGCTACACAATTTTAAATGGGACCAATATTAGACTGGAAAAGCCCGCATATGGTCTCCATATTCAATTATTAGATGAGTCGACAACATCCCCCAAACCACAATATGTATGCGAGCATGACAATTTAATTTGCAACAATTTATATCATTCATAAAAATAGGGGTCTCGGAAAAGAGGGTCACACATTGGTCTGAAGATCTTGTTTCGATGTGGTTTGGGTTCGGTCTCGCCGAGGTCGGTCTTCGGGATTAGGGTCTTGACGCCTTTGAACCCGGGGACTTGGCGTCCACGGTCTTCGGTTCCGTGACGGCGTCCTCGTTGCTCTATGTCGAAGGCATCGGGTTTCGTGAAGGAGGCCTTGTGGTTCGGCCTTCGAGGGTCCGGAAAGGAGAGCTTCGAATCCGGTCTTCGGATCCGTGAATAAGTTCATGGTGGTTCATGTGGAAGACAACGTCGCCCCGGACGGAGAACTTGGCGTCTATGATGCCGGTGGCCTTCGGAAGATCATGGCGTTGGGACGGATTTTGGCATCACACTCTTTGCATTGGTTGTTACTGGTGGTTTACAACAATAACATCAAGAACATGTTGACTAACACTAGGCAGTAGCAATGCTGTCAAACAACATGGCAATGATACAAGTAGCAGCACAGGAACACGGACACCAAGTGCCAGGATGAAGTCGCCGGGCAGAGCTCGCGGGTGCGCTCGACGTGGGGCTCGCGGAGGACGAGCTCTACAGCTGGAAGGGGTAGCACAGGGTGTAAGATCCCTCCTTTATAAAGGAAAAGGATCCCTGTGATTGCAATGCTAGTCCCTGGATTAATAGCTAGCATCCACAGTTAAGATGTAATATCAAGAAACAAAGGTCATAATACAACTTTATAACCAGGAATAAAATAATTTATTATATCTTACATAGCTCATTTGGCTATCTCATTACAATGCAGCAGAATATAACAATAGCATGGGGTCCTTCATCTTCAAAGTGCCACATGCAGACATGTTGGTTGTAAACTTGTAATCCTAATCAACATACTCTACTAACATCAAACAAACCTGCAACATAACAAGTTACATCCACAAGGGTCAATACATTTGAATTGTATTGGCAAGTGATACTATGGTAGTATAGTGGAGTCTATCATCTATATGCATTTGGCTAAGTGGAGCTTAGGCTTGCTATGCTCAAAATAGATTTTCCTTATCATTTGAAAACACTAAGTTTTTGCTTGTCAAAATCACCCAAGGAACCACCAATAGAAATTGGTGAAACTTAAACCCTTGTTCAACCACAAGTTTTTAACTTAGAAATTTGGATGATGAGATTCTTGATAGCTTCCATGTCTTGATGCTCAAATTGTCCTTTACCAGGGACATGGCAAAGTACTTAGATGTTACACTCTGCAGAGGTGGTGCACTTTCCCCACAAGACTTGGTTTCCCAAGACAAGATCTTTCAGAAGCCTTCCCTTAGACCAGAATGGACGCGTTCCAACCTATCAAACCCCTACCACCAACTGTCCATTTGGCTAAGTTCTTGCAACCTATATGATCCAGGCAGAGCCCATAATGCCAAGTGGCTACACTTGAAGCTTCTCAACATTTGACATCTCAAATCTCTTTGTTCCTGGGTGGCCATCCACAAGTGAGACACCAAGTTTTCCCCAGCATGCTGGACTTGGTGATGACCAAGTTTTCCCCAGCATACTGGACTTGCATGACCACTCAACACAAACCATTCCTTCCATTCCACCCAGGTGATTCATTTACTTAGTTGTTTTATTAAACAAAACACAAGTCCTCAGACTTAGAAATTTTCCATTGTATGAATATACATTCCACCCTTGTTTTCTATTAGCTAAGCTAAGCATGATAGTAGTAGGAATCTTAACTTAGGAAATTTCTACTATGGTTTCATCTACTAGGATTTCCCATGGCATAGTTTACACTTAGCAAAATTCCATGCAAGTCCTACTTAGAAATATCACTAATGCATAGTGAAAATAATGGGACAAAAGTATGAAGCATCACTTGCCTTTTTGGTAGAGAGCATAAGTTCACTCCTTGATCTTTGTAATGTTCACTCACTTCAAATCACTACAATTCAATCAAGCAAACAATATTTCAATCTACCATTCAAGCAATTCATCACATAAAATTATAGAAACAAAACAATGTATGCAAGCATGCAAGAGATTGTTTTATTTGTAAAAGTGGTTTCTAATGGTTCATAAACATTTGAAAACACCTAATGGTCATTTTATAAAGTGGCAAAATCATTTGCAAAAAGGTTTTACTTCATTAACCATTTTTAAACTAAGTCATTATTTTATGTGGTGAAGAAATGCTTTTAATAAGGCAACATCCTATAGGTTTTACAAAATATGTTTTCAAACCATAAAACCTTGTGTTTAAGGTCAGAGAGTTTATTTCCAAAACATTTCTCAAAGGTTTTCTTCCAAAACCATTTTAAATAAATAAACCATATTTTTATTTGACTAGAATTGGTTTAAATCCAAGATTCATTCTTTTGCTTCACCAAATACATTTTTGTAACCACCATTTGTTTCCTATGGTCAGTAGGTTCAAAACACACCATTTGCCAAAGGTTTTATCCCCAAAATCATTTTAGAACAATTTTTATATCCTAAACATGCATTCATAAGTTTCTGCAAAAACAAACATTTTACCAGAAGCTTTTTACTAAACAAAGTGCATGGTTGGCTAGGGCTTTTCTTTCTGAATCCATTGATATAAAATTTGTAAAATTTGGACTTGTAGATTAAAAGTTATGAGTTATTCAAATTGGAACATCAATTAGATAAGTTTCTGGTTTTTAAATCAAACAGAGGCCACGTGGCGTGATACTACTAGCTGGTACCGGTTCGGACGGATCGGCTCTGTGAGGCGTTGGATTAAGTTACATCGCACGGCACAGGTTGCATACCCCTTCGGCTTTAAGTGATTCTATCGCATCCATTAGATCAACATCTAACGGCCATCATCACCCTGACCATGTTCTCGCGCCGACGGGGCTACAAGTGACGCATGCTCGGCTAGCGGCAGAGCTGGCGCTAGAGGAAGCAAGGAAGAGTAAGGAGATGCTCACCAGGTTCAGGAGATCACAGCGAAGCTCAAGGTACTCGCGGGAAGGCAAGGAGCGCACGAGGTTGCTGTCAATCTCTCGTCGGAGTTCTCTCTGGCGACGGTTGCTCTCGGTCGAAGACGAAGGTGACGCTACGGTACATGCCAGAGAAAGTAAAAGATGCAGTCAGATGCGCAAGATCGCGGTGAGCACACGTGTGTGAAAGAGAAGGAGAGGCGTGGTCAGTTTTTACCTCGAATGCTCGTCGGAGTTATGGCAGACCACGGCGGCGCTCAGACATGGACGAAGTCGAGGTTCTAGGGCACGCGCGGTCAGACGAGCGGTACTGGGAGATGCAGTGAACAATGGGGAGCACGCCCGTGTGCGCCAGGGAGCAAGGGGAGGCGTGGGCTATCCGGAATTGCCGCCGGAAAGCGTCGGAAGTAGCGGCGGTGTAGGTGTTAATGGGGACGGCCTGGGGGCTCTTTTGCCGCGGTGTCAGAGGGGAAATGAAGGGGAGAGAGGGGTGATTAGTAGGGCATAGTTGCAGCAGCAATTACTCGCGGAGTTAAGGTGAATTTATTCCGCGGATTTCTAGCAGAAACGGGAGAGAGGGAGAAGAAGAACTAGTCGCGCGTGGTTGAAGACGCTGACGTGGGCGTGGGGTCTCCTTGGCAGTGAGAGAGAGGAGGAGGCAGTGGGGTCTGATCGTCAGTGAGGGCGTGGTCTAAATTCTTGGTGTGAAACGTTTTCCTGCGGAGTGAGGGAAATGGGCTTGTTGGGCCAGGTTAGTTGGGCTGCACCTATTCATTTTGTTTGATCTGATTGTTTTTCTTTTTCTCATTTGATTTTTCTGTTTTGATTTTGAATAAGCAATTCATACATTCATTTGAATTCAATCCTTTTCCAAAATTTGTGAAGACTTCAATATTGATTAATATTATATTCTGAAGTCAATTTTGGAATAAAACTTTATTCTTTTTGGGGTCTTTTAATTATTCAAATAAGCCCTAGTTTTAAATCAAATAGGATTTAATAATGATTTCAAACCCCATTTAAATTTATAAATCCTTCTAAATCTTTTCAGTAGGTTTTTTACTTGTTTAATTGGGTGTCAAATAATTCATCTTGAATTATTTGGAAAAGTTTTTAATATGATTTATTAATCATTTAAAATTGGTTTTGTCTTTATTCAAATGGAATTTGGTTTAAGCCATTTTATTTTTATTTTGAAAATTCTTTATCCTTTTATTTTATTTGGATTTGGATTACAATTATTCCATTTGCTTATGGGTTTAGACAAGGTTTAATTTGGTCTTTAAATATTCTTTATTTAATATTTGTTTCTTCATCTTATAAAATCCATATCTTTTTATTTAGAGAACCAAACTTGGTGATTCCAATTTGTAAAATCTTATTTAATATTTGTTTATCCTTTAAATATCTTTAGGATTATTTGCTCACCACTTGGTATGGATTTAAGATTAGGGCTTTAATAGCTTTGGGAATTCAATTCCTTTATCTTATTAAATTAATAAGATTTTATCTATGGCTCCAATTTAGTGAAACCAATTTATATGGCTTTATAATATTTCTATTTGTTTTTCTTGATCATTTGTAAATGTTTGTTGACAAATTTTTATATGGATAAAATCCATAGGTTTGGAGATAACTTGGAAATGGTTTTTATTCCATTAGGGTTTTAGGGTTTGCATTTATTTTCCAAGTGTTTAAATTTCTAGATACATTCATTGAGGAATGCATTTCTCTTGATTTGGATTTTGTTGAATTCAAACTTTAATTAAAGTTTGTTCAAGATGGGACTTTAAGTTTCCTTTTAGAAACAATACTTTCTTTTCACCCTAAAATTCAACAATAATTTATTTTGTTTATTTATTTTTCACATTACAAGATTTGGAAAATCTTGGGATGTGACACAGGGCCACACCAGCGTCCGGGAAGGAGAAAGGGGGCGCCTAGGGCGGCCGTCGATGGCGGCTCGGGACGCGACAGCGGGGAGGCGAGAGGAGGACGGCATGAGGGAGACATGCTTGCGACGGGGGTTGGTTCGGGATCGTGGGGTAGGCGACGCAAGGTGCGGCACGGTCGGGCTCTGCTCGGGACGCCACGGTGCATGACGAGCTCAGGGGTCTCTTGCAGAAGGCGGCCGAGGTCAGGGACACGGCGAAGGTTGCCAGAGGCGGCGGCGTCCTGCGTCGGTGAGGTCAACATGGAGGGCTCATGGACGAAGATGAAGAGAACGACATCGGCGGAGGAGGTACAAGCCAGACGACCGAGGTCGGCCGCACGGGCCCCAATGAAGGCGGCTGACGGGCTCAGGATGGCGACGGCCAGGCTCGGGATGGCGAGGGTGGCTCGCCGGCCGGCCGTGGGAGGGGAAGGGCGCCATCGGGCGGCAGCGAGGGAGCCTGATGGGCGGCGTAGGGTGGAGGGTGGAGGCCGGATTGAGGAGAGGAGGATCGAGGTGATGGGGATCAGGAAGAGGGGATCGCGACCACGGGCGCTCGCGATACGGAGGAAACGTGCAGGCGACATGGCGGGGTGGGGCCTGGCGGTGTTGGGTGCGTGCGTGTAGTGCTGTGCCTGGCGGCGGCAGGGTGGAGGGAGGGTGGCGACGGTGTGGGGTGTTGGGTAGCTGGGTAGGTCAGATTAGGGTTAGGGTTTGGTCTGCCGGCTGGGCCTTTTGGGCCTGGCCGGTTGCCTCCTAAAAATAATATAAAATTTTATGTATTATTTAAAAGACTTGTGCAATTTGTTTTTAGACAAACAAAATATTCTGAATGGTTCGGGGATTACTTTTGAAATAGAGAGGGATCTTTGTAGAAAGCAAAACTAGGTTTTAAGAAAAATAGTTTTAGTCAATTAGATGCATGATGATGTTATGATGATGCATAAAACAAAAATACCAAGCAATTTTCTAGTAGTGGTTTTACCCGGGGTGCTACAGTATTCATGAGTTGTATATTGAATACTAGGATATGATCACCTAAGGATCAAATATAAATCATTAAGTAATGTATTAGGGTTTAATTTTATTACATTTGATCTACCCTTAGATCAAATCATGTTTACCCAAAATAAGGTTTTAGCAAAGGTCATATTGAAACTTATCGCAGTCAACTTGATGATCTACTTCAATTCCATCAAGTTGAGAGAAGATTCAATCACTTTGACAAGTTTTGTTCAAAACCGCGAAAATTATTCGGATTTTCTATGCATGAATGCAATGCACACTTCTGTGTTCAACTTATTTCTAAGCTCTAATGCTCGGATGTTACACAAAGCTGTTGATGGCATCGATCGCATCCTCCAAGAGATCCACCTCAATGATGCTCAGTGGGAAAGAGTGCGAGACGCTCTGCGGGGTACCAATCCTCTGCCACTTGACTCCTCCTGCTACATGTTGATGGGATACCACTGGCTCCTCATAAAGGAGAATAATCGGCAAGTCGAGCAACATAAAGAGCTCGAACAACGCAAGAGAGTATCCGATGAGTCAAGCGCTCGACAGGCCGCGCTCTCTGCCGGCGGGTCCTCTTCAAAAGGCAACGATGGCCAAAAATATCGCTCTTGGCTGGAGCGCATGGATCCCGCTGCCAGACGCGATGCCACCAGGGCACTCGTCTGTCCTTCATGACGATGGACTCATAGGGCAACATCATGCCCAACACACCGCAAGCCGCGGTCAAGGCAGCTACCACGTACCTGGCAGCAAATCCGCCGCCTGCCGGAGATCCCAGGCATGCGATCCACATATCTGCGATTGCGGGTCACATACTTGTAGGAGCTGCACTAGTCGGCGAACCGACCCTAGAGCCAAAGAAAAAGTCTGCGGTGACACTCACCCGAAGCCGAACACCCTAATCCGACGAGGACGAGCACGAACTGTCGTGGAGATGCCGTAGTCCATGGTGAAAAAGCCGCAATTACGATGCCCGTGACGAGCTTACTCAGCGCAAGATCAACACATCACGTGCAAAGCGCACATGCTCCATGGAGTCCGAGGATGAGGACACCGAGCTATGCGGCGCTAGATGCTTTAGCAGAGTCATACGGCAGATGCGAATGCCGAAGGGCTTCAAGCTTTTGGATAACCCGAAACTTGATGGCGTACAAGAGCCAAAGATCTGGCTTGATGATCACATCTCGTCGGTCAAGCTCCACGGTGGGAGAAAAAACACAGCCATGCAATGCCTTCAGTTGCAGCTGACAGGCGCGGCCAGAGCCTGGCTCGACAATCTCCCCTCCAGATCCATTCGAAGCTGGGAAGAGTTAGTGTACTGTTTCATCTGCAATTTCAAAGGCACCAACAAGAGACCAACCTCCATCGAGGAACTATGCGCCTACTGCCAATGATCGAACGAGTCCATCCACTCGTACATACAAGATTGGTCCATCATCAATAACTTCACCAAGAACATCTCGGAGGAGAGAGCAATCGACGCCTTCAATAACGACGTAAAGTGCCGTGAATTAAGAGAAGAGCCAGGGCGCGTCAAGCCTAAAACAATCGACCATCTGATGGACATCGCCAATCGCTGGGCCGATGGTGAGGATGCCGTCAACCGACCATGTTCGAATGATGAAGACGACTTCGGTCGCTAGCGCGATTGCCGAGGAAAATGAAGAGTGCGCGTCTACGACGATCGCGAAGAGTTCGACATGGTCGCGGATGGCTACGCCGATCGCCGCGAAGACGGAAACCGCAACAACAGACATCGCAATGGAAACTAACACGACAACAGGAAACCTGCGTAAACATGGCAACGCCACAATCACGATGATGAGCCATCTTCACTTGACAAATTGTCGGGTCCTTGCACCATCTACTTCTACATGGACAAGCATGATGGCAAGAAGAAGGCCTGCCATATGCTCAAGGATTGCAGGGAGTTCCAAAAGCTCCATGAGGGATATGCACAGATGCGACGCAAGGCGGTAAATCAGGGTTTTGTCCCTGCCCCGGGAGCCGTTGCATACGGTACCCCACCACCGCCACCTGGAGCACCCGCACAGCCTGCGGCTGCCCTAGCCCAGAATAATGGGTCAGAGCCTTACCCGCGATCATTGGGCGCCATGATGATACAAAAAGGTCATCCCTCCAACAGGGTCCAGAAGACGATCACCTGCCAGGTAAACTTGGCCGTCACCTATTCGCCAGCCACACCTAAATACTTCAGCGGCTCAGAGTCATGCATCACCTTCGATCGCTCAGATCACCCCCACCAAATACCTCGCCAAGGCCACTCCGCTCTGGTGTTTGAGGCACAGATCGGCGGATTTGAGATGAGCCATGTATTCATGGACGGAGGTGGCAACATCAACCTTATGTTTGCCAATACACTCGTAGCCATGCGGATCCCGCTATGCATCCTGGAACCATCAGACACAACCTTCCACGACATCGTCCCAGCTAAAGGAGTGTACCCCCTAGGAAAAATATGGCTCGATGTCATCTTCGACACCCCAAAGAATTTTAGGCGTGAACTCCTCGAGTTCGAGGTAGTCTACTGGCCCTCCCAATACCACGCGATCCTCGGTTGCGTGGCGTTCACAAGATTTCTAGAGGTCCCGCACTACGCGTATCTACTGCTAAAGATGCCAAGACCCAACGGTATCATCACTGTGCCAGGGATCTTCACCAAGTCCAATAGATACGGTCGAGAATTCAATAGAATCTCTTAGTCTTTCGGCATGCAAGAAGAGCTCGCAAGGCTCAAGGAGATGATAGACAATAGTCTGCCTCTAGTATCCAAGCAGAACGCACCTGAGATGGCTTTCGACTCCACCACCAACACCAAGCCAGTACAGGTCCACCCGACGGACCCCGCCAAGACGGCCCTCATCGCCAACAAATTGGGTTCCGCATAGGAACTTGGTGACTCCTTGATGGCACCAGAGAACTTGGTGCTTGATGTGGAGTCTGTTGGGAACCCCAAGAGCAAGGTGTGAAGCAGCACAACAGCAAGTTTTCCCTCTGTAGAGACCGAGGTTATCGAACCAGTAGGAGGAAGGAAACGTCACACAGGTGTTGCTAGCAACGCGGAGATCTGCACAACACAAACTCAAGACTTTGCCCCAACGAATCAGTGAGGTTGTCAAGCTCACCGGTTTGCTGTAACAAAGGATTAAACGTATGGTGTGGGAGGTAATGGTTTGCAGCAAGTAAACAAGTAACAATGGAAGATGTATCAATGGTAAAGATTGGACCAGGGTCCATAGTTCACTAGAGGTGCTCTCCTTAGATAAACAACATGGCATGAACGGTAAACAAATTATATTAGGGCCATTGATAGGAACTGAGCAAGGCATCACAATGGAATTACTAGTCAGAAAGATCCTGTGAGATTCGATTGGGCAATACAACAAGATACATAGACCGCCATCCAACTACATCTATGACTAGAAGTCCACCTTCAGGTTATCATCCGAACCCCCTCCAGTATTAAGTTGCAAGCAACAGACAACTGCTTTAAGAAAAGTGTCTAAGGTAAACAGTCCACATGTTCCATAAACAAGAGACCGTTGTTTTCTCCCTAGTAGCAACAGCACATCTACAACCTAAGAGATTATTGTCACTTCCCTTGGAAACTAGATGCATGAACCCACTATCGAGCATAAATACCCCCTCTTGGAGTCACTAGCAACTACTTGGCCAAGATAGCTACTAACAACAGAGAGCATGCAAGATCACAAACAACACAAACATGATAGAATCATAAAGACAAAACCATTAATCAAACCAACATAATAATCTCAATAACCATTGGATCCCGCAAACACAACATGCATGATTACAAATAGATTAGATCTTGATCATGAACGGAGCTCACAAGATCTATACATGAAAGCATAAAGGAGGAGATACAACCATCTATCTACTACATGGACCCATAGTCCAACGTGGAACTACTCACGCATCATACCAGAGAGAAGGCCTCCGGGATGATCTCCCCTCCGGCAGGGTGCCGAGAAGAACTTCAGATCCCCCCGATCTAGGGACGATGGTGGCGGCGGCTACAGCCGGTTTCATGGAGATTTGATCGGGTGCTTAGGGTTTCTGCATCAGGGGCTTCTTATAGGCGAAGGGGGAGGCCGAGGTGGCGACCAGGGGCCCCACACCCCTCCCAGGTGTGGGGCAGGGCCCACCCGAGCCTAGGGGGGGTCTGGGCGCCCTGGACCACCTCTCCGGCTCCCCTCTGGACTTCTTGTTCCCCACGGAAAGTAATTGACTTTGATGTTTGTCCTGTCCAATTCCGAGAATATTTATTTACTAGCTTTTCTGAAACCAAAAACAACAGAAAACATGCAACATGCACTGTGGAAACTTTTTAATAGGTTAATACCTTAAGACATGTAAAAAGCACCTCAAAGTGTAGACAAAGCTAAGCAAAGTAGATACTAACAAGCATGGTACATCAAAAATTATAGATACGTTTCTGACGTATCAAGCATCCCTAAGCTTAACTCTTGCTCGTCCTTGAGTAGGTAAGTGATAAAAAGAATAATTTTTGAGGTGACATGCACCCTCACAATAAATATCCAACCATTTGCAAGCATTGAAAGCTGGGATCAAAGAACTCTAAACATGTGCATGAAAGATGGAGTTCTAAAAATAGGAGATAGTAACTATGCATGCAACATGAAAGGTTACAAATGAAGATCATGAATAACATGCATTGAAAAACGTTTGTTTGTTTCACATACAAAAAACATAACATAGTGGCAATCAGCTTGTCCCTCATAGAGTAGCAATATAGATGCATAGGACGCTTTAAAGTTCACAAGGGTGACTAGAAACAAATAGCACAAGAACAAGTAATATCACAATATGCATCAATCAATAAGCTTTGGAACACTGCACACAGAATGACAACTATGCTCTCTTAATGGTGCCTAAAGGTAGAAGGTGGAGACACAATAATGGTGGAACAAAGGACTTTTTTGTAAAGGAAGCAGGGATTACAAGTTTCAAAAAGAGCTTCTAAAAAATCATGGTACTTGTTAGCTTTCAGCCCTCATTGCCCATATCATAAGCATCTTGAAGTGGTTAAGGTTAAAGTGACAAAGATGGAGTATATGCTTGATGAAGTATAAGTTGGCAATCTCAAGTCCCTTGAATACGAGGGCCACACCTTATGCATATCATTGAGAACCGCCAACGGGGTACCCCTTGCACATGGTACAGGACCTATCCCATAACCAAAATGACAAGGCAAGCAGACAATGAGCATCTCAGCAATCTTCTTATGTACCATGGGAATATGGTGCTTCTTTCTATCTTTCCTCTTTTCTCAACGTGTCTCTTTTTTTATAAGAAGAATGCTTCATAGATGTCACTATGGCGATGCTGCAAGTTTCCACCATGATTAGGCATGACTTAGGCTAGCGGCCCAGACGTTTCTCTAACACAGGATACAAACTCCATGGACTTATAAGTTCCCTCTTTATTTCACACCGGTGACATACATAGACAAAATAGCATGATATCAACTGAGTGCAAAGTATAAGTGCAATGTTGAAAAAGTTCCCCGTGACAGCATAGTTCTGTTAATACCGACGTATAAGTGCAAGCATATACAACAAATATGTCACAATGGTTCAAGTTTATTAGGGGAAAAGAATATAAAGTGTGCCATCAAGTTCGTGAGGGCTTTAATCACTAAGTTTTCACATAACAAAATAGTTTTTAATTGGAAGATAGCTAAAAACAAGAATATACTTGGAATGGTGTAACACACCATGCATAAGAGTTTATAGTGGACACTTTGGAATAACTTGGTTTCTTGGAAGTTGGAAGCATGAGTAGAGCTTACTCATACAAGTGGAGGCTAGCAAAAGACTGGGAGCAACTAACTAAGAGAGAAATAATGGCCATAATCATGCAGTGCAACAAAACATTACTAATCAAAGCATAGAGTGGTACTACAAGCCAAGGAATAAATGATCATAGAGGCTAATGGTGACTTGTCATAGTCATAACATGGTGTGAGAATGTGCCAAGTCAACCCAAGCAAAGCATCAAAGGAGAATGCCACAATACTATGCTTTTGCATGCTAAAACAATGCATAATTTCTTCAAGACACACTAAGCAATCCCAATTGTTTGGAACAAGACATTCTACAGCAATAATAACTAAGCATAATGCCAAAAAAACACCTAGCATGTCATGCTAAAGTCTAAGTCACAGTCAATGCAAGCTCCTCTTGCACTTCAAGCAAGAACTTACTACTCCTTTCCAACACCAAGAAACTTATTTGCAAAACAACACAACGATAATGGGGGTCCAAACTACTTTATTCAAGCAAAATAAACAACCTAAGAAAAGCAAACAAAAACTAAGACGCTCCAAGAACAACACAATTGTGCATGAAACAATAAAAACGAAGTGTCTAGACTGACCTGAGCTTTTTATTGATGAAGAAGGGGATGCCTTGGGCATCCACAAGCTTTGACGCTTGTACCTCTTGAATATTTCTAGGGGTGACACCATGGTAGCATCCCCAAGCTTTAGATTTTGTCCATTATTCATCTCATTGCATCATTCTCTCTCTACACCTGAAATTTTTCCTTCATACAAAACTTCACACAATCTTCATTAGCAACATTAGTGTATTCAAAAGATATTAGACCCCTGGCAAAACTTTGGAACAGCAAGGATTTTCAATAAAAACACAAGATACTGTAGTAACTCTTTCAAAAAGCTCATTTCACCTAAAGAGGACTCAAAAAGGAATCAATAAGAAGCAAATGCAAAAAATGGCAGAAATCTGTTAAAACAGACCAGCAGGTAGAAACCTTTTTTTTCGAACATCTTCTGTTGGTCAAATCAAAAAGTTTTGAACTAACTAAAGTTAGATAACATACTGGGGGATTTATTCGTAAATTTTGAGCTCAATCCGAGTTACAAAGCCTCCTCACTAATTGTTTTGGTGGAGGACAAAAATCTGTTTCGGGACAGCAACTCTCCAAATCTTACTTCCCTCTCATTAGAGGTCATTCTTGGCACAAAAAGCAAACAAAAGGATAAGGAGAAGTCATTACTGAAGTAATAACTTCCAAGGATCAAGGAAACTCTTGGGTTATCTCCCAACAAGTACTTTTCTTTAACGCCTTTAAGTTAGGCACAAGAAGCAAGAAGAATCAAGTATTTTCAAATGAAGAAGCATTAACATCAAACCTTGCTTTCAAAGGAGGAGCAAAAAGCAACTTCTCTCTCCTCATAGGGAAGTTTTCAATACCTTTCTTGAATGGAAAATTATATTTGATGGTGCCTTCTTTCATATCAATGATAGCACCAACTGTTCTAAGAAAAGGTCTTCCCAAGGTAATAGGACAAGAAGCATTGTATTCAACATCCAAAACATAGAAATCAACAGGGACATAAGCATTGTTAACCATAATGAGAATATCATTAATACTCCCCATGAGTTTCTTCTTAGCATTATCATTGTGTGGGACATCCAAATAACAATCTTCCAATGGTGGTAAATCAAGCATTTCATAAATCTTCCTAGGCATAATAGAGACACTAGAACCAAGATCACATGAAGCTTTGAGATCAAAGTCATTCACTTGTATATTAATAATGGGTTCCCAACTATCTTATACTTTCCTAGTAATAGAAGCTTTGTGTTTTAGCTTCACTTCCTTAATCTTAACAAGAGCATCTGTAATGTGTTTAGTGAAAGCAACATCATATCACTAGCATCAGGACTTCTAGCAAGCTTTTGCAAGAACATAATCACTTCACAAATATTGCAACCATCAATATCAAAATCAAACTTAGCATCACTAGTAGTAGGCTCAATAGGCTTAGGCATAGTAGGAGGAGGAATATGGACTACTTGTGGTTTAGTGGTGATGGTGCACACACTATTGTTTCTATCAATTTTAGCTTCCCTTTCCCACTTAGCATGAAGTTGAGCTAACAACCTAACATTTTCATCAATAGTAACTTATATGGCGTGAGCAATAACAAAGGTGTTTTCCATAGTTTTAGGTTTAGCAGCCATTTTATTAATCAAAGAGGACTGAGCTTCAGACAAAGAGGATATATTTTTCTCAATAGTTAAAAGCTTTTCCTCTATAGTCTTATTGAAAGTGGTTTTTTTACTAATAAAGTCTTTGAGCATGACTTCAAGTTCAGAGGGGGCACTTCCAGCATTATTGTAAGAGCTTCCATAGGAATTGCCATTATTAGGAGGATAAGGCCTATAGTTGTTGTTGCCACCAAAATTATTCCTATAGGCATTGTTGTTGAAATTGTTGTTTCTAATGAAGTTCACATCAACTTGCTCTTCTTGAGCAACCAAAGAGGCTAAGGGAACACTATTAGGATCTATAGGAGCTTTCCCATTAACAAGCATAGCCATAATAACATCAATCTTTTCACTCAAAGAGGAAGTTTGCTTAATAGAATTTACCTTCTTACCATGTGGAGCTCTCTCAACATGCCATTCAGAGTAGTTACCCATCATATTATCAAGGAACCTTGTTGCAGCACCCAAAGTGAGGCCCATAAAAGTACCTACAGCAGCTGAATCCAACAGATTTCTTGAGGAGAAGTTCAAACCTGCATAAAAAGTCTGGATAATCATCCAAGCAGTGAGTCCATGAGTAGGGCAATTCTTAACCAAAGACTTCATTCTTTCCCAAGATGGAGCAACATGTTCACTATCAAGTTGTTTAAATTACATAATGTCACTTCTCATAGATATAATCTTAGCAGGAGGATAATATTTTCCAATAAAAGCATCTTTGCACTTAGTCCAAGAATAAATACTAGTTTTAGGCAAAGAAAGCAACCATTCTTTAGCTTTTACTCTCAAGGAGAAAGGAAAAAGCTTGAGCTTAATAATGTCTCCATCTACATCCTTATACTTTTGCATCTCACAAAGTTCAACAAAGCTATTGAGATGGGCAGCAGCAGCATCAGAACTAGCGCAGGAAATTGCACTCTCATGACAAGATTCAACAAAGCAGGCTTAATTTCATAAAAGGTAGCATCAGGAGCAGGTGGAGCAATAGGTGTGCTAAGGAAATCATTGTTGTTGGTGCTAGTGAAGTCACACAACTTGGTGTCCTCAGCAGAGTTCATTTTGGCAAAGGTGGGCAAGCCAAAAACAGCAGCAGCAGCTAGAGCAGGAACTAATTTTTTGTGTTTTTGAATAAAGCAAGCAAACCAAACTAGACTATTTTTTTTGGGTTTTTTGAAAAGAGGAAAACAAAACCAAGCAAAAGAAACAAAGAAAACTAAAAACAAAGTAAAGAGAAAGGAAGTGGAGGCCTCCCCTAGTGAAGACGTCCTTAGCCTCCCCGGCAACGGCGCCAGAAAACTTGTTAGTGACTCCTTGATGGCACCAGCGAACTTGGTGCTTGATGTGGAGTCTGTTGGGAACCCCAAGAGCAAGGTGTGAAGCAGCACAAAAACAATTTTTCCCTCAGTAGAGACCGAGGTTATCGAACCAGTAGGAGGAAGGAAACGTCACACAGGTGTTGCTAGCAACACAGAGATCTGCACAACACAAACTCAAGACTTTGCCCCAACGAATCAGTGAGGTTGTCAAGCTCACCGGTTTGTTGTAACAAAGGATTAAATGTATGGTGTGGGAGGTAATGGTTTGCAACAAGTAAACAAGTAACAATGGTAAAGATTGGACCAGGGTCCATAGTTCACTAGAGGTGCTCTCCTTAGATAAACAACATGGCATGAAGGGTAAAAAAATTACATCAGGGCAATTGACAGGAATTGAGCAAGGCATAACAATGCAATTACTAGTCAGAAAGATCCTATGAGATTCGATTGGGCAGTACAACAAGATACATAAACCGCCATCCAACTGCATCTATGACTAGAAGTCCACCTTCAGGTTATCATCCGAACCCCCTCCAGTATTAAGTTGCAAGCAACAGACAACTGCTTTAAGCAAAGTGTGTAAGGTAAACAGTCCACATGTTCCATGAACAATATACCGTTGTTTTCTCCCTAGTAGCAACAACACATCTACAACCAAAGAGATTATTGTCACTTCCCTTGGAAACTAGAGGCATGAACCCACTATCGAGCATAGATAACCCCTCTTGGAGTCACTAGCAAGTGCTTGGCCAAGATAGCTACTAACAACGAAGAGCATGCAAGATCACAAACAATACAGACATGATAGAATCATAAATACAAAACCATTAATTAAACCAACATAATAATCTCAATAACCATCGGATCCCCGCAAATACAACATGTATGATTACAAATAGATTAGATCTTGATCATGAACGGAGCTCACAAGATCTATACATGAAAGCACAAAGGAGGAGATACAACCATCTAGCTACTACATGGACCCATAGTCCAAGGTGGAACTACTCATGCATCATACCGGAGAGAAGGCCTCCGGGATGATCTCCCCTCCGGCAGGGTGCCGGGAAGAACTTCAGATCCCCCCGATCTAGGGACGATGGCGGCGGCGGCTATATACGGTTTCGTGGAGATTTGATCGGGTGCTTAGGGTTTATGCATTGAGGGCTTCTTATAGGCGAAGGGGAGGCCGAGGCGGCAACCAGGGGCCCCACACCCCTCCTAGGCGTGGGGCAGGGCCCACCCGTGCCTAGGTGGGTCTGGGCGCCCTGGCTCGCCTCTCCGGCTCCACTCTGGACTTCTTGTTCCCCATGGAAAGTAATTGACTTTGACGTTTGTCCCGTCCAATTCCGAGAATATTTCTTTACTAGCTTTTTTGAAACCAAAAACAGTAGAAAACAGGCAACACGCACTATGGCAACTTGTTAATAGGTTAGTACCAGAAAACATGTAAAAAGCACCTCAAAGTGTAGACAAAGCTAAGCAAAGTAGATACTAACAAACATGGAACATAAAAAATTATAGATATGTTTCCGACGTATTAGAACTCGCGCTCGTCGAATTCCTTCATGAGTGCTGGGAGATATTTGCCTAGTGTCCCGCGGACATGCCAGGAGTTCCCAGGGAATTCGCCGAGAATGCACTCAATGTCTATCCAGGTGCGCGGCCAGTCAAACAGACAATGCGCCGAATGTCCGAGGGCAGAGCTGAAGTAATTGGCACCAAAGTCAATAGACTACTCAACGCTAATTTCATTAGGGAGATCAAGGAAAGCACCTGGGTAGCTAACCCAATGCTTGTTCCCAAGAAATACACGGACATCCTATGGATGTGCGTGGATTTTACGGCCCTCAACAAGTACTATCCAAAGGACCACTTTTCTCTAGTGCGAATCAATCGAATAATCAACTCCACCATGGGTTGCGAGAGACTCTCGTTCTGCGACACCTATTCAGGCTACCACCAGATTCGACTGAAGGTGGAAGATCAGGAGAAAATGACGTTCATCACGTCATTCGGGGTTTTCGGTTACACAATAATGCCCTTTGGGCTCAAGAACGCAGGAGCAACCTATCAAAGGTGCATGCAGTGAAGGGTTTCGTAGCATAGTAAATCAAAAAATTTCTACGGATGCGAACAGGAAAGCCAAGATCTAATCTAGGAGATGCAAACAACGAGGGGGGATAGATGAGATCTTCATACCCTTGAAGATTCGCTGTGGGCGTTCGACGGAACGTGGGTGATGTAGTCGTACTCGCTTCTCCTCCTCGCGATCTGATCCGATCTAACACCGCAAGTGGCGATGCCTCCGAGAGATCCACACGTGCGGCACCTCGACGTCTCCTCCTTCCTCGGTCCAGCAAGTAGGGTAGAGAGATGGATTGGATCTACAACGCGACGGCGCGGTGCAAGCGGTGGAGAGTTTCTGCGGCAGGGCTTCGCCTACGCGTAGTCGGGAGGGAGAGAGAGAGGAGGGGCAGCAGGGCGGCTAGGGTTGTGGAGGAGGTGTAGGGAGGGTGCGCCCCCAGCCCTCTTTATATAGAGGGGTGGGCGGCTGGCCCTTGCCCCTCCCCCAAGCCCTAGGCCGGCGGCCAAAGGAGGGAGGAGTGGGGGGCAAGTTTCCCCCTTCTAGAAGCTCCCCTAGGGTTTCCCTAGGGTTTGGCCGGCTGGGCCCTATGGGGCCTTGTGCCCCTAGACCAATGCAGCCAGGGCACTCCCTCATAGGCTCATTCCCCCTCCCGACAAGTGGGGCCACGGTGGTCCCACTCCGGAAGGTTCTAGAAGCTTCCGGTACAATACCGATTAACCCGAAACAATTCCGAACTCCAAAAACTGCATTGCCTTATATGAATCTTATTCTCCGGACCATTCCGGAACCTCTCTTGACGTCCTGGATCTCATCCGAGACTCCGAACAAAAACTCATAAACCAGTTATCCAATCTATCCTAGCGTCGAGACACGTTAAGTGTGTGACCCTTCGGGTTCGAGAATATGCAGACATGATCTTCTATCAATAATCAACAGCGGGGTTTGGAAACCCATATTGACTCCCACACATTCATCGATGATCATATCGGATGAACCACGATGCCAGGATTCGATCAATCCCATATATATATTCCCTTCGTCTCGCGATATTTTACTTGCCCGAGATTTGATCGTCAGTACCGTCATACCTAGTTCAATCTCGTTCACAGCAAGTACTTTACTCGTTCCGTAATCCGATATCACTTTGTGATTAACTCCTTAACCACATGCTTGCAAGCGGTGTTGATATCGATTACCGAGTGGGCCCGAATTATATCTCTCCGACTTGGGAGGGACAAATCCCATCTCGATACATACAACCCAACAGGTACTTTCCGATTACCTGAGAGACACCTTTATGATCACCCTCTCATAGGATGACGTTTGATGACCTCAAAGCTTTCTTTCGATACCAGGGAGTTGTATTATCTCATGGTCTAAGGAATACAATATTTGACATAAGAAAAGCTTCGCAAAGATGAACACGATGACACGATCTAATTGCTCTGCTTAGTTTGGGTCTGTCCATCATATCATTCTCCCAATGATATGATCTCATTATTAATCGACAACTCATGTCTATGGTTAGGAAACCTTAACCATCATTAATCAATGAGCTAGTCCATAGAGGCATACTAGGGACACGGTGTTGTTCACAAACCACACAAGTATTAAAGTTTCCGCTTAATACAATTCTAGCATGGAATATAAACTTTATCATGAACAAGAATTATAATAATAACATCTTTATTATTGCCTCTAGGGCATAATTCCAACATGCAGGCCTGCCTAAAGATCCAAATTGGTCAAAACATACAAGTCTATGTCGGCGACATAGTGGTAAAAACTAGGAAAGCAGCTCGTTGATCGATGATATCCACGAGACGTTCGACAACCTAGACCGGTTCAAAATCAAACTGAATCTGGAAAAATGCGCCTTCGGCGTCCCATCTGGACAGTTGCTCGTATACTTCATCTCCGAACGGGGCATTGAGGCTATTCCGAAGAAAATCAAGTGTAACATCCCAGCATTTAGGAACTAACGAAGGATAGATTTAGGAATTTGAAATGTTGCATGCATTTATCCGTGAAAATGTGGGTAAATTTTTCGCCAAATAAAATCCTAAAGTGATCAAGGTTTCTTTCATACTTTGAGATTAGGTTTAGTCTTAAAGGATGATTGCTATAGACTTTGATATGATCTTTGTGGACTTATGTGTTATGGGAAATGAATTTGAATTTGAAACATTGAGTGTTTGAATTATAATTCAAAAGGATTTTTGAATAATGTTTGAATCTTGATTTTATTAAGTGTTAATCAATAATAAATTAAACTTTATATAAAAAGAGAAATTAAGAATATGAATATTCATTTCATATTTACATTCAATAATAAGTTACAAAATGTAACCTAGGAAAATCATTCACAATTTTTACAATAGTAAATAAATAAAGAATAATATTTCTTTATTGATAATGGTACAATCTTTATTACAAAATAATAAAATAAAGATTACAAAAGGATAGAACTAAAATTACAAAAGAATATTACAAGTGACTATTCTATAAAGAAAAATAAAAAGCCTAAACTAAAATCTTCATCTTCAAATTTGTACCTACAAAATAAATAGAAACTTAATAGAAAAAGGAAAGTTAGGATTAGAATTGTTTTACTCTCAGACTTGTTAGTGAAGTGCACTGATCAAGGTTGTCAACACCCGGATTTTTAATCCTAGATGCCTGTTATGCCATACATCGCAATCCCAGGATTACCATTTTAGCGAGACATAACAGAATTGGATACCACAGTACATCATCCATTACAAACCATATATAAGGTCTTACACAAATAAGGATCTCATGATCCAGTTCTTAATACAACTCAAGCAGCGGAAATACGTAATAATAAAGGTAGCGTAGGCGAAGCTCCATCTTCGGGGTCACAGGCAATGCTGACGATGGGACATGATCCTGAAAGGAATATGTCCTGAGAGGCAATAATAAAATGTTTATTATGTGTATTCCAAGTATATGATAGATGTTTATTTTGCATGCTGTAATTGTATTAATACGGAAACGTTAATACATGTGTGTTTAATAAACAAACAGAAAGTTCCTAGTTATGCCTCTCTCATAAACTAGTTCATTGATTAACAAGATGATCACAGTTTCCTGATCATAGACATTGGATGTTGTTAATAACGAGATCACAACATTAGTGTAATGGTGTGATGAACATTCATCCGAAGTATAGCATTACGATCAAAGTCATTGAGTTTATATTGCTATAAACAACTTACGAAGTAGTCCGAATCCTTAGACCATGAGATCATGCCAATCACTAACACCGGAAGAGTTTCTTGTTGACATCAAACGTCACACCGTAACTGGGTGATTATAAAGATGGCTTCAAAGCTACTAAAGTGTTATGTTGAGAATCATGGATCAAGAGTGGAATTTGTTCATCCCGATGACGGATAGATATGCTCTAGGCCCTCTCGGTGATATCACATTGGTTAGCTTGCAAGCAAGTGATTTGATCACTAGAATAAAATTAAAGAGTTTTATTTAATGAGAGTTTGCATTAAATTTGGTGGAAATTTAATGGGAATTTGAGTGGGTTTTTCAGTGGATAAAATTGAAGGGCCATTTTGTGAGTGGAGTGTCCACCCACATGAATGACGGAGGGGAGGAGGCAGCCCCCATGGCCGGCGGCCACCCCCTTGGGTGCCCCCTCTCCTCCTATAAAAGGCACCCCCTCTCCTCTCTCTCACTCACACCTCCTCGTGAAGGATCTCTCTCCCCCTCTAGAATTTATCCCCCATGGTATCGGACTAGCGAGATACATGTTCCCAGTGGCTATTCGGCAAGAAAGGGTTGTGCTTCTGCTGCATCGCTGGAGCGAGGAGGCGGAGGTTGCTCGGTGTCTTGTACGTGTGTGCGAGCACGGATGCGTTGCTGCTTTGCGGCGCTAGGACTTCCTCTTGATCTTGAGATCGGAAAGAGATCGTCTACATCAACCACGAGTTGAACTCGTTAAGATTTGTCGGTCTTCAAGGGTATGTTCTCTACGGATATACATCCGCCCGTTGTTTGTATCTAGTAGATAGATCTTGGTACATAGTTCCCATCGTAGGAATTTTTTTTGTTTTCTATGCTGCGAACCCTACAGATCCTAGTTGTCGTAACCTTCCCGGGGTCCATCATCCTAGTACACCTCTTCGTAGTCTGGCCACGGGAATAGCCAGGGACAAAGACATGAGTACTCTTTAAGTACTCGCAAACTAATACTAACAAGTGAAGGGGGTTTTGTAATAGCACACTAAGCTCTAGGGTTGTTTTGCAAAAAGCCAGATTTACCTCTACTAAGTTCAGAAGCAAGAGAAGACTAGTCAAATTTTATAACACCTAAATGGGAACTTGTATCTCATGCCACAACTCCGTTGTGGTCAAGTCAAATTCTCCGATTCATTTCACAAGTCATTTTGAAAACATCTGACGGGGGAACAGTATGGCCACTCCAACTGTCCATAATCATGACGCTATTCGAATAGTTTGACACTCTACAGAGATTGTACACTTTCACCACAACATTAGATACATCCGTCAGGAACAAATCCTGAATTCACCATACTCAGTATGCGGATAATCAATCCTAACCTTTCAATTACACACCATAGTATAAGAACCTCTCCTGTGAGTTTGGCCTCCCAACCATGACCAACTGTCATCTTGGGCACTGCACAGGTGGACAATCTTCACAAGGTAGCCTCAGCTCAGACCTTGGCCGTGAGGGAACCAATACTAAGGTATATAAGTTTCCAGTCAAGCCCTACCCAATATTCGGGTATTGTGGTTGTACGGTAAAATTAGAATGGTATCGCATCCAGACAACCATCAGTTTTAAAAAGGGCTAAGGATCATGCCTTAACATTTTCATCACCAAAATCATCTAGTGTTCAGAAACACATGTCAAAACATCTTAGTAGAATGATCCATCATTCTAAGGTTTTCATAACCATTTTCACCAAGTATTCCCATCTAAAGTTGATCAAGTTTTATGCTTAGCACTAGCATTGACAAATGGGGGTGAGTACTAATGAGGGGTGATAAACAAGTGGAGTTTCAACTAAGTACCACCTCATGCCTTAGTATGATATCAAGGTTTTCTAGCTTAGGCCAAATTTTATGCTCTTTATGCAACCTTAAAGTATCTTCCTAGAATCTACAAGTTACTTCAGTAAACTCTATGTAAAAGCTTTGATAAAGAAATAAAGTAGAAAGCTTGCAAGTAAAACTAGGATTGGGTATCAAGTGGGTATGCTCACATATGCTTAAGGCATATAGTTGGCATGGTAACAAGTAAGTATTTGTTTGCATCAGTAGAGTATCTTGCAAGGGTTAGCTTGCACATTCAACTAGTAGTATTAGGCTGGCATCAGTATCAGTATAAGCTTGCTAAGTTAATAGCTTGCAAGTATTGGCTTGCCTTGTGCAGAGCAGTGGTTGGAGTTCTCCTCGGCTTCTTCTTCGTAGTATCCTCCTTCCTCCTCGTATCCTTGGTCGGTACTAGCGTCTATAAATAAATACGAGGTACACAATCACCAAACAATACTTAACTACTTTCAATCATCACACAAAGGGGTTCTATAGATGATCTAGCATCATCACTAACATTACAAGCACTTGACTTAAAGATTTTATTTTTAGAAAAGTAATTTCTACTCATTGAAAAACTACTTAAGATTTAATATTCTCCAAACCAAACATGGGATCATGTTGACACATGTCATCACCACATATTTTAGTCTATGGGAATGTGATTTAAAGTGGTGTCACAATTTAATAAGGTTTAACCTTTTTATTTTAAATAAAATAAGTGACTAGAAATGCCTATGTGGCATTCTTTTATTACTTGAACATCATTTATGTAAGTAAACCCATATATTTTTATATATTTTGAAAGGTATGGTTAAATGTGATTTTTGAGAGTTGGAATCAACTCAAAAGCTATTATGGTTTAAATTTGAAAAATGTTTGAATGCAAAAAAGATTATGCCTTGTTATTTTTACCAAGGGTGATCTACAGATCCAAATGATTTGAATCCAACAGGCATGGATTCAGCATTTCAAGACCTTTCTAACCAAATTGGTTTCATTCAATTTGGTTTACTGAATCGAGCTGGGTTGATTTTTGAAACTAGGTACAGAACTGTGTTTGAATGAAAATGGAAAAATCCAAATTCAAACGAGTGGGCTGCGCGGGAAGAGAAAATGGGTCGGCCTGCTACGCACAGCGCTCACGCGGGCTGGTTATGTGGCTGTCCCCACGCGTCAGTGAGACTGGGGGTGCGAAGCGGTACGGGGCAACGTGGTGTGTTGGATCTAGTTCTAATCCAACGGCTCTGGTTCATCGTCCACGTCGGGCAGTGCCGGCGAGACAGAACCATAACGTGGCAGGTGGGGGTCGTGGGAGGCTCACCGGGGCTCAGGCGAGGGTCGGCAATGCGGGCGAATGACAAAGTCGATGACGGTGAACCTCCTGGTACCGGCAGGTTCTCCTAGGGCGGCTCCAATCGCTGGCTCCCTTCTTCTCCAGCAGCGGCGGGCTCCGGTGAAATTCCGGCGATGCGCTGCTCGCCTTGCTCCGGGAATGGGGTGGAACGATCAGTGAGGAGAGGGGAGTGGAATGGTGTGAAGAGTTTGAGCGGGGAACGCCTCTATTTATAGTGGCGAGAGGGGACCAACGGGCGCAAGCTGAGCTCATCGTGGTCGACGACACAGAAGGCTATTGGCATGGGCGACAGTAGGGGGCGGTGCTGTGCTCCCTAGCGAAGCTCAACGGCATGGTGGAGAGGCGTGGGGCGGTGCAGATTGGTCGGAACGCTGCGGTGCTCTACGATGGTCCGACGGAAGATTTAATGGCGCACACGAGCGTGGTCCACGCGGCGGCGAACGGGCGTGTCTGCGGGGTTGCTGGGATGGTGGTGATCGCGTATGTACGCGGCGAGGGTGGCGCGCGGTCTGTGGGCATTTGTCGAGCGTGGCGCACGGGGCGCGCTCTCGGCATGGTTGCAGAGCAGCTTGGCATGGTCTGTGCGTGTGGTCTAGGGGCTGGCATCGCTCGCGGCTGGGACAGGGAGTGGCGGTGGGGCATAGGGTGACACACTTAAGGGACACTGGCATCCAGTTGGTGCAAATGTTTCATGCCGAAAGAATAAACAAGCGCATGAATTTATTTCACTAGATACCGAAACAGGTTTTCGGGTGAAATTGCATAAAGAGGTTATGCATGTGAAATGGAATTCTAGCAAGGGGTTATTTGTGAATGTTTGTCATTAAAGTAATTGACAAAATTCTGAATAAAATAAAAGAGTTTTATTTAATGAGAGTTTGCATTAAATTTGGTGGAAATTTAATGGGAATTTGAGTGGGTTTTTGAGTGGAGAAAATTGAAGGGCCATTTTGTGAGTGGAGTGTCCACCCACATGAATGAAGGAGGGGAGAGGGCATCCACCATGGCCGACGGCCACCCCCTTGGGTGCCCCCCTCCTCCTATAAAAGGCACCCCCTCTCCTCTCTCTCACTCACACCTCCTCGTGAAGGATCTCTCTCCCCCTCTAGAATTTATCCCCCATGGTCTCGGACTAGCGAGATACATGTTCCCGGTGGCTATTCGGCAAGAAAGGGTTGTGCTTCCGCTGCATCGCTGGAGCGAGGAGGCGGAGGTTGCTCGGTGTCTTGTACGTGTGTGCGATCACGGATGCGCTGCTGCTTTGCGGCGCTAGGAATTCCTCTCGATCTTGAGATCGGCAAGAGATCGTCTACATCAACCACGATTTGAACTCGTTAAGCTTTGTCGGTCTTCAAGGGTATGTTCTCTACGGATATACATCCGCCCGTTGTTTGTATCTAGTATATAGATCTTGGTACATAGTTCCCATCGTAGGAATCTTTTTGTTTTCTATGCTGCGAACCCTACAGTGGTATCAGAGCCGGATCTATGCGTAGATACTTTACACGGGTAGTACACATATGAGTATGTGGGCGATGATGATCATGCTTTTGCTCCTTAGTTGTAATTTTGGATATTGGTGGCATAGTGGAATGAAGCGGCACGGACAAACTTTACATGTCCTCGCACATGAGACCTGTTCCACGCTTGACATGCAACTAGTTTGCATAAGTGGCTAGCGGGTGTCTGTCTCTCCTACTATAGTCAATATATATTTTGCAACGAGTTGTCAACAATTTGGTTATCCTCGTTGTGGTTCATGTTTGTAGGTAAGAACGGTTCTATCTCGAAAGCCCTAAGCCACGTAAAACTTGCAATGGATAAATTAGAGGCGTCTAGTTTAGATTATTGCTGGGATAGTGTTATGATATGGTGATGTTGTAAGTAGAAGTACGAGATGATACTCTTACAACATACATAACGTGTAATATCCATAGACCTTGGACTTAAAGATAAAGGTATGATAGTGATCATACCACGGTGCACATGATAGAGATCATATGCGGGAACCATATCATTTCACTAATAAACATGTGATGTTTGATAGCATCTTATATTGCTTGTTTAGCGCTTTGTTAGCATAATAAGATGATCCCTCTTTTAAATATCAATATAAGAATGTGTTCTTCCTTTAGTATGCACCGATTATGTTTTCGTCGCTCCAAGACATCACGTGATGATCGGGTGTTCTTTGATCCACGACCCTATTTCGGGTGTAAAACAGTTACACACGCGAATACTAAGGTTCTAACTTGGCGAGCCTAGCATGTACAGACATGGCCTCGGAACACGGACCAAAAGGTTAAGCATGAGTCATATAGTAGATATGATGCCCATTTGATGCTCGCCTTTGAAGCTACATCGACTCACATGATGATCGGACTTGGTGTAGTGGATTTGGTTCATGTAATCACCAAAAAGGCATGAGGGATGTCGTTTTTGAGTGGGAGTTCATTCGTAATATGGATTAGTTGAACTCAATCTATCATAAACTTAGTCTAAACTTTACAAATTCTGTTGTAGATGGAACCACCTGCTTTTAATTTCAATGTGTTCATGGAGAAAGAGAAACTTTGTGACGGTAGCAACTTTACTGAATGGGCCATGAATTTGAGGATTCTCCTCTCTGCTGCACAAAAGCAATATGTGCTAGAAGCGCCGCTAGGCCCCCCACCTTTTGAGGATGCCCCTGACAAGGAGAAGAATGTCTATCAGACTCGTTAGGAGGACCACAACTTAGTTCATTGCGGCATATTGTATGGGCTAGAGCTGGAACTTCGAAAGCGTTTCGAAAACGGCAATGCTTTTGATACAATGGGTGAGTTGAAAATGATTTTTGACACACATGCTTTGTGAGAGCTACAACGCTTGGAAAAGTTCTTTAGTGCATGATGGAAGAGCACAGCTCCGTTAGTGAGCATGTACTCAAGATGTCGGGTTACGCCGATAAGCTTGTGTCCTTGGGAATAACGATTCCCATTGACTTAGGCATCCATCATGTTCTGCAGTCTCTGCCACCTAGCTATAAGAGCTTTGTGATGAACTATAATATGCAAGGCATGAAGAAGTCTCTCCCCGAGCTTCTGTCAATGCTCAAAACTGCAGAAGTGGAGATCAAAAAGGAACATCAAGTGTTGATGATCAATAGGAACACTGGTTTCAAGAAAGAGAAGAAGGGAAAACGGAAGGGAAGTAAGGGCGGCAAGCCGGTTGCCGTTCCTGAAAAGAAACCCCGAGTTGGACCTAAGTCTGATACCGAGTGCTACTATTGTAAGGGGACTGGCCATTGGAAGCGCAACTGCCCCAAGTATTTGGCAGACAAGAACACCGGCAAGGCAAACAAAGGTATATATGATATACATGTTATTGATGTGTACTTGACTAGTGCTCGCACTAGCACCTGGGTATTTGATACCGGTTCAGTTGCTAATATTTGTAACTCGAATCAGGGGTTGCAGAACAAGCGACCGCTAGTAAAGGGTGAGGTCAAGATGCGTGTGAGCAATGGATCAAGCGTTGATGTGATCACCGTAGGAACGCTACCTCTCCATTTGCCGTCGGGATTAGTAATAAACTTGAATAATTGTTATCTGGTGCCTGCACTGAGCATGAACATTGTATCTGGATCATGTTTAATGCGAAGTGGTTATTCATTTAAATCAGAGAACAATGGTTGTTCCATTTATATAAATGAAATCTTTTATGGTCATGCACCGATGATGAATGGTTTATTTCTATTAGATCTCGATGATAATGTTACACATATTCATAATGTTGATGCTAAAAGGATTAAACTTAATGATGATATATCCGCATATATGTGGCACTGCCGTCTAGGTCATATTGGCGTTAAACGCATGAAGAAGCTCCATTCGGATGGAATTTTGGAATCACTTGATTTTGAATCATTTGATACATGTGAGCCATGCCTTATGGGCAAGATGACTAGAACGCCGTTTTCCGGTTCAATGGAACGGGCGACAGATTTATTGGAAATCATACATTTCGATGTATGTGGTCCAATGAGTGTGTCGGCGTGAGGTGGATATCGTTATTTTGTTACTTTCACAGATGATTTGAGTAGATACGATTATATCTACTTAATGAAACACAAGTCTGAAACCTTTGAAAAGTTCAAGGAATTTCAGAATGAAGTGGAAAATCATCGTAATAGAAAGATCAAATTTCTATGGTCCGACCGTGGAGGTGAGTATCTAAGTTACGAGTTTAGCACTCACATGAAAGAGTGTTGAATTGTTTCACAACTCACACCTGCCGGAACACCACAGAGAAATGGTGTGTCGGAACGTCGTAATCGTACTTTATTAGATATGGTTCGATCTATGATGTCTCTGACGGACTTGCCGTTGTCATTTTGGGGCTATGCACTAGAAACTGCTGCATTCACTTTAAATCGAGCACCATCTAAATCCGTTGAAAAGACACCATATGAATTGTGGTTTGGAAACAAACCTAAGCTGTCATTTCTTAAAGTTTGGGGATGCGATGTTTATGTGAAGAAACTTCAACCGGATAAACTCGAACCCAAAGCGGAAATATGCGTCTTCATAGGATACCCTAAGGAAACTATTGGGTATTCCTTCCATCACAGATCCGAGGGCAAGGTTTTTGTTGCCAAGAATGGATCCTTTCTAGAGAAAGAGTTTCTCGCGAAAGGTGTGAGTAGTCGGAAGGTAGAACTCGAAGAGGTTATTGAACCTTCTCTTCAAAGTATGGCGAGTAGCACAGCTCCGGAAGTTGTTCCGGAGTTGGCTTCACCTGTTGAAGAGGGAACTAATGATAATGATCATGAAACTCCGAAAGAGAGTACTACCGAACCTCGCAGGTCTAGCAGGACGCGTGCAGCTCCCGAGCTGTACGGAAATCCTGTCATGAATTTCATGGTTGATGAAAATGATGACCCTGCGACATATGAAGAAGCGATGATGAGCCCGGATCCCAACAAATGGTTCGAAGCATGAAATCCGAGATGGAATCCATGTATGAAAATCATGTTTGGAACTTGGTGGACTTACCTCACGACCGAAAGGCCGTGGAGAACAAATGGATTTTCAAAAGGAAAACTGATGCTGATGGTAATGTAACCGTCTATAAAGCTCGACTTGTCGCAAAGGGGTTTCGACAAATTCAAGGAGTTGACTACAATGAGACATTCTCTCCTGTAGCGATGCTAAAATCAGTTAGGATTATGTTAGCAATTGCTGCATATTTCGATTATGAGATATGGCAGATGGATGTCAAAACCGCGTTTCTCAATGGTAATATTGAAGAAGAGTTGTATATGATACAACCAAAGGGTTTTGTCGATCCTAAGGATGCTAACAAGGTGTGCAAGCTTCAGCGATCCATCTATGGATTGAAGCAAGCATCACGAAGTTGGAATCTCCGCTTTGATGAGGTGATCAAAGAGTTTGGATTTGTCCAAACTTATGGAGAAGCTTGTATTTACAAGAAAGTGAGTGGGAGCAATGTGGCATTTATGATATTATATGTGGATGACATATTATTGATCGGAAATGATATAGATCTTTTAAACAGTGTTAAAAGTTATCTAAACAGCAAATTTTCAATGAAGGACCTAGGTGAAGCGTCATACATATTAGGCATAAAGATCTATAGAGATAGATCTAGGCGCCTAATAGGGCTATCGCAAAGTACATACCTTGATAAGATTTTAAAGAAGTTTAAAATGGAAGATAGTAAGAAAGGGTTCTTACCTATGACACAAGGCATGACATTGAGTAAGAATCAAAGTCCGGCTTCGGCAGAAGAAAGAGAGATAATGGACAAGGTCCCCTATGCTTCAGCCATAGGCTCTATAATGTACGCCATGCTATGTACAAGACCGGATGTGGCACATGCTATTAGTTTGACTAGTAGGTACCAATCGGATCCAGTTGAACCTTTGGAAAGCGGTCAAGAATATCCTTAAGTACTTGCAAAGAACTAAGGATATGTTTCTTGTATACGGAGGTGAAGAAGAGCTCGTCACTAAGTGTTATGTCGACGCTATCTTTGACACTGATCTGGATGACTCTAAGTCTCAATACGGATACGTATTTCTCATGAATGGCGGAGCGGTTAGTTGGAGGAGCTCCAAACAACCTGTGGTGGCGGGATCAACAACGGAGGCCGAATATGTTGCTTTGCTTGAGCGGCTCGAGCGATTTGGATGAAGGAGTTCATATCCGAACTAGGAGTGGTTGCAAACGCGTTGGACCCAATGGTGATCTATTGTGACAACAATGGTGCCATTTCCAATGCCAAAGAGCCAAGGTCTCACAAGCATTCCAAGAATATTAAGCGCCGGTTTCACTCCATCCGCGAGCATGTCAAGGATGGAGATATAAATATTTGTAAAGTACATACGGATCTCAATGTAGCAGATCTGTTGACTAAAACTCTCCCTAGAGCAAAACAATGATCTACACCAGAACTCCATGGGTGTTAGATACATCACTATGTAACTAGATTATTGTCTCTAGTGCAAGTGGGAGACTGAAGGGAATATGCCCTGAGAGGCAATAATAAAATGTTTATTATGTGTATTCCAAGTATATGATAGATGTTTATTTTGCATGCTATAATTGTATTAATACGGAAACGTTAATACATGTGTGTTTAATAAACAAACAGAAAGTTCCTAGTTACGCCTCTCTCATAAACTAATTCGTTGATTAACAAGATGATCACAGTTTCCTGATCATAGACATTGGATGTTGTTAATAACGAGATCACAACATTAGTGTAATGGTGTGATGAACATTCATCCGAAGTATAGCATTACGATCAAAGTCATTGAGTTTATATTGCTATAAACAACTTACGAAGTAGTCCGAATCCTTAGACCATGAGATCATGCCAATCACTAACACCGGAAGAGTTTCTTGTTGACATCAAACGTCACACCGTAACTGGGTGATTATAAAGATGGCTTCAAAGCTACTAAAGTGTTATGTTGAGAATCATGGATCAAGAGTGGAATTTGTTCATCCCGATGACGGATAGATATGCTCTAGGCCCTCTCGGTGATATCACATTGGTTAGCTTGCAAGCAAGTGATTTGATCACTAGAATGTTATACCACGGGAACGAGAAAAGAGTGCATGTCAGTAACGAGATCAAACTAGGTATGGAGATACCGATGATCGAATCTCGGACATGTAACGTATCGTGAAACAAAGGGATTAAGATACAAGCGTAGAAGGTTCCGACGATCACAGGAAAAGTCATCGTTGAATGTGTGGGAGTCGAGATGGATCTCGTGTCCGCTCGATTATTGATCGGAGAAGGGTCTCGATCATGTCCACATTATTCGTGAACCGTAGGATGACACACTTAAGGGACACTGGCATCCAGTTGGAGCAAATGTTTCATGCCGAAAGAATAAACAAGCGCATGAATTTATTTCACTAGATACCAAAACAGGTTTTCGGGTGAAATTGCATAAAGAGGTTATGCATGTGAAATGGAATTCTAGCAAGGGGTTATTTGTGAATGTTTGTCATTAAAGTAATTGACAAAATTCTGAATAAAATTAAAGAGTTTTATTTAATGAGAGTTTGCATTAAATTTGGTGGAAATTTAATGGGAATTTGAGTGGGTTTTTCAGTGGATAAAATTGAAGGGCCATTTTGTGAGTGGAGTGTCCACCCACATGAATGACGGAGGGGAGGAGGCAGCCCCCATGGCGGCCACCCCTTGGTGCCCCTCTCCTCCTATAAAGGCACCCCCTCTCTCTCACTCACACCTCCTCGTGAAGGATCTCTCTCCCCCTCTAGAATTTATCCCCCATGGTATCGGACTAGCGAGATACATGTTCCCAGTGGCTATTCGGCAAGAAAGGGTTGTGCTTCTGCTGCATCGCTGGAGCGAGGAGGCGGAGGTTGCTCGGTGTCTTGTACGTGTGTGCGAGCACGGATGCGTTGCTGCTTTGCGGCGCTAGGACTTCCTCTTGATCTTGAGATCGGAAAGAGATCGTCTACATCAACCACGAGTTGAACTCGTTAAGATTTGTCGGTCTTCAAGGGTATGTTCTCTACGGATATACATCCGCCCGTTGTTTGTATCTAGTAGATAGATCTTGGTACATAGTTCCCATCGTAGGAATTTTTTTTGTTTTCTATGCTGCGAACCCTACAGATCCTAGTTGTCGTAACCTTCCCGGGGTCCATCATCCTAGTACACCTCTTCGTAGTCTGGCCACGGGAATAGCCAGGGACAAAGACATGAGTACTCTTTAAGTACTCGCAAACTAATACTAACAAGTGAAGGGGGTTTTGTAATAGCACACTAAGCTCTAGGGTTGTTTTGCAAAAAGCCAGATTTACCTCTACTAAGTTCAGAAGCAAGAGAAGACTAGTCAAATTTTATAACACCTAAATGGGAACTTGTATCTCATGCCACAACTCCGTTGTGGTCAAGTCAAATTCTCCGATTCATTTCACAAGTCATTTTGAAAACATCTGACGGGGGAACAGTATGGCCACTCCAACTGTCCATAACATGAGACAGCTATTCAATAGTTTGACACTCTCAGAGATTGTACACTTTCACCACAACATTAGATACATCCGAGAACAAATCCTGAATTCACCATACTCGATATGGATAATCAATCCTAACCTTTCAATTACACACCATAGTATAAGAACCTCTCCGTGAGTTTGGCCTCCCAACCATGACCAATGTCATCTTGGGCCTTTGCATGTGGACAATCTTCACAAGGTAGCCTCAGCTCAGGACCTTGGCCGTGAGGGAACCAATACTAAGGTATATAAGTTTCCAGTCAAGCCCTACCCAATATTCGGGTATTGTGGTTGTACGGTAAAATTAGAATGGTATCGCATCCAGACAACCATCAGTTTTAAAAAGGGCTAAGGATCATGCCTTAACATTTTCATCACCAAAATCATCTAGTGTTCAGAAACACATGTCAAAACATCTTAGTAGAATGATCCATCATTCTAAGGTTTTCATAACCATTTTCACCAAGTATTCCCATCTAAAGTTGATCAAGTTTTATGCTTAGCACTAGCATTGACAAATGGGGGTGAGTACTAATGAGGGGTGATAAACAAGTGGAGTTTCAACTAAGTACCACCTCATGCCTTAGTATGATATCAAGGTTTTCTAGCTTAGGCCAAATTTTATGCTCTTTATGCAACCTTAAAGTATCTTCCTAGAATCTACAAGTTACTTCAGTAAACTCTATGTAAAAGCTTTGATAAAGAAATAAAGTAGAAAGCTTGCAAGTAAAACTAGGATTGGGTATCAAGTGGGTATGCTCACATATGCTTAAGGCATATAGTTGGCATGGTAACAAGTAAGTATTTGTTTGCATCAGTAGAGTATCTTGCAAGGGTTAGCTTGCACATTCAACTAGTAGTATTAGGCTGGCATCAGTATCAGTATAAGCTTGCTAAGTTAATAGCTTGCAAGTATTGGCTTGCCTTGTGCAGAGCAGTGGTTGGAGTTCTCCTCGGCTTCTTCTTCGTAGTATCCTCCTTCCTCCTCGTATCCTTGGTCGGTACTAGCGTCTATAAATAAATACGAGGTACACAATCACCAAACAATACTTAACTACTTTCAATCATCACACAAAGGGGTTCTATAGATGATCTAGCATCATCACTAACATTACAAGCACTTGACTTAAAGATTTTATTTTTAGAAAAGTAATTTCTACTCATTGAAAAACTACTTAAGATTTAATATTCTCCAAACCAAACATGGGATCATGTTGACACATGTCATCACCACATATTTTAGTCTATGGGAATGTGATTTAAAGTGGTGTCACAATTTAATAAGGTTTAACCTTTTTATTTTAAATAAAATAAGTGACTAGAAATGCCTATGTGGCATTCTTTTATTACTTGAACATCATTTATGTAAGTAAACCCATATATTTTTATATATTTTGAAAGGTATGGTTAAATGTGATTTTTGAGAGTTGGAATCAACTCAAAAGCTATTATGGTTTAAATTTGAAAAATGTTTGAATGCAAAAAAGATTATGCCTTGTTATTTTTACCAAGGGTGATCTACAGATCCAAATGATTTGAATCCAACGGGCATGGATTCAGCATTTCAAGACCTTTCTAACCAAATTGGTTTCATTCAATTTGGTTTACTGAATCGAGCTGGGTTGTTTTTGAAACTAGGTACAGAACTGTGTTTGAATGAAAATGGAAAAATCCAAATTCAAACGAGTGGGCTACGCGGGAAGAGAAAATGGGTCGGCCTGCTACGCACAGCGCTCATGCGGGCTGGTTATGTGGCTGTCCCCACGCGTCAGTGAGACTGGGGGTGCGAAGCGGTACGGGGCAACGTGGTGCGTTGGATCTAGTTCTAATCCAACGACTCTGGTTCATCGTCCACGTCGGGCAGTGCCGGCGAGACAGAACCATAACGTGGCAGGTGGGGGTCGTGGGAGGCTCACCGGGGCTCAGGCGAGGGTCGGCAATGCGGGCGAACGACGAAGTCGACGACGGTGAACCTGCTGGTACCGGCAGCTTCTCCTGGGGGGGGCTCCAATCGCTGGCTCCCTTCTTCTCCAGCAGCGGCGGGCTCCGGTGAAATTCCGGCGATGCGCTGCTCGCCTTGCTCCGGGAACAGGGTGGAACGATCAATGAGGAGAGGGGAGTGGAATGGTGTGAAGAGTTTGAGCGGGGGAGGCCTCTATTTATAGTGGCGAGAGGGGACCGACGGGCGCAAGCTGAGCTCATCGTGGTCGACGACACAGAAGGCTATTGGCATGGGCGACGGTAGGGGGCGGTGCTGTGCTCCCTAGCGAAGCTCAACAGCTCGGTGGAGAGGCGTGGGGCGGTGCAGATTGGTCGGAACGCTGCGGTGCTCTACGATGGTCCGATGGAAGATTTAATGGTGCACAACGAGCGTGGTCCGCGCGGCGGCGAACGGGGGTGTCTGTGGGGTTGCTGGGATGGTGGTGATTGCGTATGCACGCGGCGAGGGTGGCGCGCGGTCTGTGGGCATTTGTCGAGCATGGCGCATGGGGCGTGCTCTCGGCATGGTTGCAGAGCAGCTTGGCATGGTCTGTGCGTGTGGTCTAGGGGCTGGCATCGCTCGCGGCTGGGACAGGGAGTGGCGGTGGGGTGCTAGCTTGCTCCCAGACAAGGTTGGTGAGGCTAGTGCTGCTTGTAGCTTGCTGTCCACACTGGGGTGACAATGGTGTTGGAGATATGCCCTAGAGGCAATAATAAATATAGTTATTATTATATCTTTGTGTTTATGATAAATGTTTACATTCATGCTATAATAGTATTAACAAGGAAACATTGATACTTGTGTGATTTGTAAACTAAAATAGAGTACCTAGTAAAGCCTCTTTATAATACTAGCTTGTTGGTTAATAAATGATTGTGGTTTCCCTATCATGAACATTGAGATGTTATTAACAACAAGATCATATCGTTAGGAGAATGATATGGTGGACATACTCCTATAGATAAGCGTAGCATAAAGATCAAGTCATTTTAATAGTTCAATTGCTATATGCTTTCTGATACATAGTAACCTAATTCCTTCGACCATGAGATCATGCATATCACCTTCATCGGAAGGATGCTTTGATGACATTAAACACCACACCGTAACTGTGGCTATAAAGGTGCCATTGAGTGTTCGGAAAGTATTGGTTGAGACACATGGATCAAGAGTGGGATTTGTCCATCCATATGACAGATAGATATACTCTGGGCCCTCTCGGTGGAATGTCATCCAATTAGCTTGCAAGCATGTGACTGGCTCACAAGGAATCACATATCACGGGAACGAGAAAAGAGTACTTATCAGTAACGAGGTTGAACTAGGTATGCAGAGATACCGACGATCATAACCTCGGATAAGTAAACTATCGTGAGACAAAGGGAAATTGGTATCGTATGTAAGTGGTTCATTCGATTGCAAAGTAATCGTAGAAATATGTGGGAACCATATGAATTTCCAGATTCCTCTATTGGTTATTGTTCGGAGAAGTTTCTCGATCATGTCCGCATAATTCACGAACCGTAGGGAGACATACTTAAGGATTCGACGTTGTTTGAGTAGTTATGGAATGATGAGTAAGAGACCGAATATTGTTTGGAGTCTCGGATGGGATCTGGGATATCACGAGGAGATCCGAAATGGTCCGGAGAATAAGATTCATATAAGGAAAGTCCTGTTTCGGGGTTGGAGAATGGTTCCGGTGTTTTCATCGGGAATGTTCTAGAAAGTTCCGGAATGTCCGGCACTCCGAAGGGGAAGGGTACATGAATGTGTTATATCAAGTTGGTATGATTGCATCATGTACTAGGTGTCATCGCTGAACAAAATAAAGGGTTTAATCAAATCCTAGTTTGAAAAGTCAAACGCCAATTTGAAAAGTCAAACGGCTATTTTGGGAAGTGGAGAGGAAGGTGGAAACCGAGTTGGGGAGGAGTTCCTCCCCTCCACCGCCGGCCCACCTTGGAAGCCGAGTTGGGGAGGGAATACCCTCCCCTGGCGCGCCCCCTCCACCTATATAAGGAGGGGCAGGGCTGCCCCTCCAAACACACCTCTCACACCCCGCAAACCCTAGCCGCCAGCGCCGCCACCTCCTGCTACCGCCGCCGCCCTAGGGCAAACCGTCGCCTCCACCTAGCTAACCCTAGCCGCCGGCCAAGCCTCCTCCTCGGCGTGTCTAAACCCTAGATTGTCGAGGCTCTCTCTCATAGTCCACCATACTCGCTCCGGCTTAAGGCGAAGCCCTGCGAGATCTCCCCTCTACTTCCGGTACCACGTCATTGTGCTGCCGGAATCGCGAGGAGAGTGCTACAACCTCCGCTGCCTGATGGAACAAGGGAGAGGAAGGTCTTCGTCGAAAATTTAACGCAGGATCGATGTGCTTAGGAGCGCTAGCCGAAAGGATCGTCTACGCGATCTTGAGATCGGGAAGAGTACGACTACATCACCCACGAGAATCCGCTCTCGTTAAACACTTTGGAATCTTCGAGGGTGAGTTATTCCATCGACTCGTTGCTACAATCTAGTAGATAGATCTTGGCTTGTTTGTTTTTATGCGGTAGAAATTTTTTGTTTTCTATGCTACGAAACCCTACAGTGGTATCAGAGCCGTGTCTATATGTAGATCTGTTGCACGAGTAGAACACAATGGTCATTGTGGGCGTTGATGCTTTTGTTGTCGATTGCTTCTTGTGTACTTTGCATCTTGCGGGATGTTGGGATGAAGCGGCCCGGGCTAACCTTACATGACATCGTTCATGAGACTTGCTCCACGCTTGACATGCAACTTGTATTTCATAAGTGGCTTTGCGGGTGCCTGTTTCTCCCAGCATAGTTAAGATTCAATTTACAACGGGTGATTGTCAATACTAGTATCAATGTTGTGGTTCTTGTTCGTAAGTTAGAACGACACTTATTGAAAGCCCCAAACCACGTAAAACATGCAAAGAAAGTAGAGGCGTCTAACTTTGTTTTGCGGGGTGTCTTGTGATGTGATATGGCCATGATTGTGATTATATTTGATGTATGCAATGTTCCTTATTGTAAGTTGGCAACCGGCAGGAGCCATATGGTTGTCTTTAAATTCTGTTAAGACCCGTGTGTCTATTCAAAGTAGTTGTAATTGTTGAAGCCGGTGGACGACAACCATGGAGCAGCGTCATGGACCTTGATGCAATGTCGGTGATGATGGAGATCACGTGCTTGAAGATGGAGATCGGAAGCACAAAGAAGAAAGGCCATATCATATCACATATTATGAATTGCATGTGATGTTAATCCTTTTTGCATCTTGTATTGCTTAGTTAATGATGGTAGCATTATAAGATGATCCCTCATGCACATAAATTTCAAGTCATAAAGTGTTCACCCTTAGTTAGCACCGTTGCTAAAGCTTGTTGTTTCGAAGCACCACGTGATGATCGGGTTTGTTAGATTCCGCAAGTGTATACAACGTGAGCAATCCAGATTTGCTCATGCGGAAACCAAGGTTTTATCTTGACGAGCCTAGCATGTACATACATGGTCTCGCAACACGGAACACCGAAAGGTAAAGCATGAGTCATATATAAGATATGATGAACATGTCGATTGTTCGCCATTGAAGCTACATCAACTCTCGTGATGATCGGTTTTGATGTGGTGGATTTGGTTCGTGTGATCACTAAAACAATGTGAGGGATATTGTTTTGAGTGGGAGTTCAACTAGATTAATTTAACTATTAATTAGAACTCAATTTGTCATAAACTTAGTCTAAACTATTGCAAATATGTTGTAGATCAATGGCGACCCCTACCATCAAATTTAATGCGTTCCTAGAGAAAGAAAAGTTGAAAAGCAATGGAATCAACTTCGCGGATTGGTTCCGCAATTTGAGGATTGTCCTCACAGCTGGTAATTTGACCTATGTGCTGGATGCACCGCTAGGTGAACCACCTGCAGCTACTGCTACCGATGAAGTAAAGAATGTTTACCTCACTCGGAAGACTCAGTACTCCACAGTTCAGTGTGCTATCTTGTATGGTTTAGAATCGGAGCTTCAGAAAAGGTTTGAGAATTCAAACCCACATGATATTGTCCGTGATCTCAAATTGATCTTTGAGACTCATGCGGCAATTGAGAGCTATGAGGCTTCTGAAAAGTTCTTTAACTGCAATATGGAAGAAGGTAGCTCCGTCAGTGAGCATGTGCTTAAGATGTCTGGGCACGCAAACAAACTTCAAAGCTTGGGTATAGTGATTCCTAATTCTTTGGGGATTTACCGTGTCCTCCAATCACTACCACCAAGTTACAAGAACTTTGTGATGAACTACAACATGCAGAACATGAACAAGACGCGTTGCGAACTCTTCGCCATGTTAAAATCTGCGAAGTGGAGATCAAGAAAGAGCACCAAGTGTTGTTGGTCAATAAGACCACCAAATTCAAGAAAGGCAAGTCTAAGCAAAGGACACTTCAAGAAGGGTGGTAAGAAAGTTACCGCTTGACGAAGAAGACCAAGGCTGGACCTAAGCACGATCTTGAGTGCTTTACTGCAAGGGAGAAGGTCCTTTGAGCGGAATTGCCCAAAGTACTTGGCGGATTTGAAGAACGGCAACATCAAGAAGAAAGGTATATCCGATATACATGTTATTGATGTGTATCTCACTAGTACTCGTAGTAGTGCCTGGGTATTTGATACTGGTTTGGTTGCTCATATTTGTAACTCGAAGCGGTCTTTGCAGAATAAACGGAAGCTAGCGAAGAACGAGGTGACGATGCGCGTGGGAAACGGATCAAAGGTTGATGTGATCGCGGTCGGCACGCTACCCCTTCATCTACCATCGGGATTAGTTTTATACTTAAATAATTGTTATTTGGTACCTGCGTTAAGCATGAACATTATATCGGGATCTTGTTTATTGCAAGATGGTTACTTGTTTAAGTACGAGAATAATGGTTGTTCGATTTATATGAGTAATATGTTTTATGCACATGCACCTTTGATAGATGGTCTATTCTTATTGAATCTCGATAGTGGAAATACACATATTAATAACATTGAGGCTAAACGTTTGAAATCGAGCGATAACTCGACCTATATGTGGCACTGTCGTCTTGGTCACATTGGAGTGAAGCGTATGAAGAAAGTCCATTCCGATGGACTTCTTGAATCACTTGATTTCAAATCACTTGAAAGATGCGAAGCATGTCTGATGGGTAGAATGACTAAGACTCCATTTTCTGGTATGATGGAGCGAGCTACGGACTTATTGGAAATCATACATACCGATGTGTGTGGTCCAATGAGTGTAGCATCGCGCGGTGGTTATCGTTATGTTCTTACCTTCACGGATGACTTGGGTATATATGGGTATATCTATTTCATGAAACATAAGTCCGAAACTTTCGAGAAGTTTAAGGAATTTCAAAGTGAGGTTGACAATCAACGTAACATGAAGATTAAATTTCTACGTTCTGATCGTGGAGGTGAATATCTAAGTTACGAGTTTGGCGAGCATTTGAAGAAATGCGGAATACTTTCACAATTGACACCGCCGGGAACACCACAGCGTAATGGTGTGTCTGAACGTCGTAATCGAACTCTCTTAGATATGGTTCGTTCTATGATGTCACTTACAGATTTACCTCTATCATTTTGGGGTTATACATTAGAAACAGCCGCATTCACTTTAAATAGGGCACCATCTAAATCCGTTGAAACGACACCGTATGAATTATGGTTTGGGAAGAAACCTAAATTGTTGTTCCTTAAAGTTTGGGGTTGCGAAGCCTATGTAAAGAAGTTACAGCCGGACAAGCTTGAACCCAAAGCGGAAAAATGCGTCTTCATAGGATACCCGAAGGAAACTATCGGGTATACCTTCTATCATAGATCCGAGGGCAAAATCTTAGTTGCCAAGAATGGATCCTTTCTAGAGAAGGAATTTCTCTCGAAAGAAGTGACTGGAAGGAAAGTAGAACTCGACGAGGTTGTCGAACCTTCTCTTGAACTTGCGAGTAGCGCGACACGGAAGAAGTTCTGTGGTGCACGCGATTCAAGAAGAGGAAGCTAATGATGATGATCATGAAACTTCGGTTGAAGTTGCTACAGAGCCTCGCAGGTCAACGAGAACTCGTACCACTCCTGATTGGTATGATCCTGTTATGAGTGTCATGTTGGTGGATAACACCGATGACCCTGTGACATATGAGGAAGCGATGATGATCCCAGATTCCAATAAATGGCAAGAATCCATGAAATCCGAGATTGGATCCATGTACGAAAACCAAGTATGGACTTTGGTGGACTTACCGGATGGCCGGAAGGCTGTCGAGAACAAATGGATTTTCAAGAAGAAAACAGATGCTGATGGTAATGTTACTGTCTATAAAGCTCGACTTGTCGCAAAAGGGTTTCGAAAAATTCAAGGAGTTGACTAGGATGAGACTTTCTCACCTGTAGCGAAGCTAAAGTCTGTGAGGATTATGGTAGCAATCGCTGCATATTATGATTATGAAATATGGCAGATGGATGTCAAAACAGCGTTCCTCAATGGAGACATTGATGAAGAGTTGTATATGATGCAACCCAAAGGTTTTGTCGATCCTAAAGATACTAACAAGGTATGCAAACTTCAACGGTCCATCTATGGGTTGAAGCAACCATCCCGTAGTTGGAATCAACATTTTGATAAGGTAATCAAAAGTTTTGGTTTTATACAAACTTATGGAGAAGCTTGTATTTACAAGAAAGTGAGTGGGAGCTCTGTAGCATTCTTAATACTTTATGTAGATGACATATTGTTGATTGGGAATGATGTAGACCTTCTTAATAGTGTCAAGGAATATTTGAATAATAGTTTTTCAATGAAAGATCTTGGCGAAGCAGCTTACATATTAGGCACAAAGATTTATAGAGATAGATCAAGACGCCTAATATCATTGTCACAAAGTACATATTTGGACAAAGTTCTAAAGAGGTTTGGAATGGAAGATAGCAAGAAAGGGTTCTTGCCCATGTTTCCCAATACGACGTTAAGTAAAACTCAAAGTCCGACAACGGCAGAAGATAGAGAAAGGATGAGTAAGACTCCCTATGCCTCAGCCATAGGATCTCTAATGTATGCCATGCTATGAACTAGACCCGACATTGCTTATGTTGTTAGTTTAACTAGCAGATATCAAAGTGATCCAGGAGTGGATCATTGGACATGATGATCAAAACATCCTTAAGTACTTGAGAAGAACTAAGGATATGGTTCTTTCTTATGGAGGTGATGAACAACTCGTTGTTAATGGTTACACCGATGCTAGTTGGAACACCGATCCAGATGATTATAAATAACAATCTGGATACGTATTTATTTGAATGGTGCAGCAGTTAGCTGGAGGAGTGCAAAGCAAAGCGTTGTGGCGAGATCTTCAACTGAATCGGAATACATGGCTACTTCGGAGGCTTCACAAGAAGCGATATGGATGAAAGAGTTCATTACAGAGCTCGGTGTGGTTCCTAGTGCGCTGGACCCAATGTCTATCTACTATGATAACATGGGCGCCATAGCCAATGCGCAAGAACCAAGGTCACACAAGAAGCTGAAGCACATCAAGCTACGTTTTCACGCTATTCGAGAACATGTCCAAGATGGGGACATAAAGATTTGCAAAGTACACACATATCTGAATGTGGCGGATCCGTTGACTAAACCTCTCCCGAGGGCAAAACATGACCAACACCAAACTGCCATGGGTGTTCGGTATATTACCATGTAATCTAGATTAGATGACTCTAGTGCAAGTGGGAGACTGTTGGAGATATGTCCTAGAGTCAATAATAAATATAGTTATTATTATATCTTTGTGTTTATGATAAATGTTTACATTCATGCTATAATAGTATTAACAAGGAAACATTGATACTTGTGTGATTTTTAAACTAAAATAGAGTCCCTAGTAAAGCCTCTTTATAATACTAGCTTGTTGGTTAATAAATGATTGTGGTTTCCCTATCATGAACATTGAGATGTTATTAACAACAAGATCATATCGTTAGGAGAATGATATGGTGGACATACTCCTATAGATAAGCGTAGCATAAAGATCAAGTCATTTTAATAGTTCAATTGCTATATGCTTTCTGATACATAGTAACCTAATTCCTTCGACCATGAGATCATGCATATCACCTTCACCGGAAGGATGCTTTGATGACATCAAACACCACACCGTAACTGGGTGGCTATAAAGGTGGCATTGAGTGTTCGGAAATTATTGGTTGAGACACATGGATCAAGAGTGGGATTTGTCCATCCATATGACGGATAGATATACTCTGGGCCCTCTCGGTGGAATGTCATCCAATTAGCTTGCAAGCATGTGACTGGCTCACAAGGGATCACATATCACGGGACCGAGAAAAGAGTACTTATCGATGTGAGGTTGAACTAGGTATGCAGAGATACCGACGATCATAACCTCGGATAAGTAAACTATCGTGAGACAAAGGGAAATTGGTATCGTATGTAAGTGGTTCATTCAATCGCAAAGTAATCGTAGAAATATGTGGGAACCATATGAATTTCCAGATTCCTCTATTGGTTATTGTTCAGAGAAGTGTCTCGATCATGTCCGCATAATTCACGAACAGTAGGGAGACACACTTAAGGATTCGACGTTGTTTGAGTAGTTATGGAATGATGAGTAAGAGACCGAATGTTGTTCGGAGTCTTGGATGGGATCCGAGATATCACGAGGAGATCCGGAATGGTCCGGAGAATAAGATTCATATAAGGAAAGTCCTGTTTCGGGGTTGGAGAATGGTTCCGGTGTTTTCATCGGGAATGTTCTAGAAGGTTCCGGAATGTCCGGCACTCCGAAGGGGAAGGGTACATGAATGTGTTACATCAAGTTGGTATGATTGCATCATGTACTAGGTGTCATCGCTGAACAAAATAAAGGGTTTAATCAAATCCTAGTTTGAAAAGTCAAACGCCAATTTGAAAAGTCAAACGGCTATTTTGGGAAGTGGAGAGGAAGGTGGAAACCGAGTTGGGGAGGAGTTCCTCCCCTCCACCGCCGGCCCACCTTGGAAGCCGAGTTGGGGAGGGACTCCCCTCCCCTAGCACACCCCCTCCATCTATATAAGGAGGGGCAGGGCTGCCCTTCCAAACACACCTCTCACACCCCGCAAACCCTAGCCGCCGCCCACCTCCTCGCCGGCTGTCGCCGCCCTAGGGCAAACCGCCGCCGCCGCCTAGCTAACCCTAGCCGCCGGACAAGCCTCCTCCTCGGCGTGTCTAAACCCTAGATCGTCGAGGCTCTCTCTCATAGTCCACCATACTCGCTCCGGCTTAAGGCGAAGCCCTGCGAGATCTCCCCTCTACTTCCGGTACCACGCCGTTGTGCTGCCGGAATCGCGAGGAGAGTGCTACAACCTCCGCTGCCTGCTGGAACAAGGGAGAGGAAGGTCTTCGTCGAGTACCGAGCGTGTGACCGACTGCGGGAGCGACCAACGCTTAACGCCAGAAGGATCGTCTACGCGATCTTGAGATCGGGAAGAGTACGACTACATCACCCACGAGAATCCGCTCTCGTTAAACACTTTGGAATCTTCGAGGGTGAGTTATTCCATCGAATCGTTGCTACAATCTAGTAGATAGATCTTGGCTTGTTTGTTTGTATGCGGTAGAATTTTTTTGTTTTCCATGCTACGAAACCCTACAAATGGTGCACTCGGGTTGTTCACCGTTGATGACAAAGGCTAGATTACAGTGGTGCTAGAGATTAGTTAAGGTTGTTAGATGATCTACTAAGGCTAGTGTTGTCCAGAGAGGGGACAAGTTAGGCCCAAAACACTACACACTATAGTGTTTTGATTTTGTTTGATTTGAATCAGCAAGGTGTTTGATGAAATTGCCGCATGAATTCAAGTTTTGAATTTTGAAAAGATTTTTGGTGGGTGTGCTAGGCATGTGCTGGTGAGCCTGTGGATGCTTGGGTTTTGAAAGTTGAGCTTGTTTGAGTGGTTTTTGCAAAAGTGGGATCTTCCCATATGATATTGATTCAATTTTGAACTGTCCTTTAAACTATGCATTCAAATGTTTTTGGATGATCACAAGGTAGGCCTTGGTACTCTGTTATGAGTACTATCAAGGGTGCAAAGATCCAAACAAGTTTCTGTTAAGTTTTGAAAGTTAGAGACAGCCAAAGTAGGCATGGGAGTTAATTTGGCCAAAGTGACCATTCACTTATTTTGTTTGTTTTGATTTATTTGTCTTTGGGAAAAGTCTGGGGATTGTTTAGATGATGTTTATTTCACCTAAGAATCCTTTTACAAGCAAAGAATCACACAAGCAAGGCAATTCAAAAGAATCCAAATTGGAATGCATACACACATGCATGCTTTCATATTTTTAAATAGAAAAGTTTTTGTTAACCCTAATTTTGATGATTAGAGTTTGATGATCCAAGTTTAGTATTTTTGGGATGTTACAAAGGTTCATCATTGAGTAAACTTATAAAAAGGGGCAAGTTTCACCAATATGAAAGAATGTATCTTTCATAATTTTAAGCCATAAGTCAAATAACAGCAAGGACGGACAAGTTTCACCAGCCACACACAGGCAGCACACACACCAAACTGCATGGTGTGTGCTGTCAACACCACACCAACAGCACATCCAAACAAAACTGTCAATACAGCCGTGGGGGAAACCAATCCCCACACCAGTTTATCACTTTTACACACCAGCACAGCAGCCAACAGCTAAACCAAGCCAAGCTAGATCAAACCAACCAAAGCCAGGATCACATCACCAGTATGGTGACATAAGGAGGGGGAAGATCAGGTGGATAGCAAGACCAAGTTCAAGCCATCAGGATTAGGAGATGATGGACTAGATCAAGGACAAGCCAAGAGCTGGGAATACCAGGGGAGCACCAGATCAAGCTATCACAAGATCAACCACTAGCAACCACAACATCAAGTGACAATGGTGAGTAAAAAAAAATCATCAAATGATGTATTTGTCTAAGATTATACAAGCATACATGATATGATTCTTATTCAAACTCTTAGAAGACACCCAAGTGGGGTGAATCCATCACTGAGGTTTCAAACTCTAAAAGCAACCAAAAAAGTATAAAAATCCAACTAGACCTCAGGGCAACATCATTGATCTAACTGTCAAGCTATATTTCAATTCAATAATGAATATATCTAAGATTTAACTTCTAGGCACATCTCTAAGATAAGAGTAGCACCTTAGAATTTTATCTCTGGGATCTATACAAATGATCAAGCCTACCATAATTTTTTCCAAGCTTTGATTCAAGAAACAGTAGCTGGTACCACTACCAGAACCACCCATATGAACCAACTAGATAAAGCATAATTCCCTAAGCCTCAGACCAACATCATTGGTCTTAGGAATTTAGGAAAGGAACATTTCTATTTAATGCCAAACTCATCTTAAGCTTGCACCAAACCAATTCAAGAAAATAGAATCTAATCTTGTGTTCCATACAAAGATGGTGTCACAAGAATAGTTCTACATGAATCAAGATAAGCATTCAATCTTCACAGATTCAATCAATCAACCACAAATCATTTTCCTGTCATCACAGGAATCATAGTTAAGAAATTCCTATGTACATCTTCACTATTTGAAACCATTTGATCTCAAACTATAGATAAATTCTTAAGCAACAAGTGTTAATACAGTGACTTCATCACACAACACTCACTGTCATTAACCAAGTAAGGATAGTGGTGTGTTGTTAAACCACTAGATTTCCATGTTTTGTTTCTAAGAGCAACTGTACCATCTGATCATATCAAATTTAATCCATATGATCATCTGATAAGCCACTAGCACCACCACAGTTCATCTTAAACAGCAAGACACATCTAAACAATCAATTAGCATGCTAAGGGATCATCAAAACTTGATCCCAATTCATCAGTATCTAATCAACAGCAGGGTATGAACCCTAAACAGAACCAAGAACCCTAATCAGGACCAGACAATCACCAGAGAAGCCACCACCAACATTGAGCATAGGAGGGCCTCACACCGAGAGCACAAGAGGAGAGGAAGCACTCACCATAGGTCCTCGCTAGAGAATAGAAGAGGAAGAAGAGGGGCCGACGACCATGGCGGCATGGGGAGCACCCCTAGGGGGGCGCTGCGACCCATACAGCGCCACGACAGCGACCATAGCCACGCCTAGAGGTGAGGTGAATCACCACGACGCACGACAACAGCGGTAGCGTCAAGATAAACGCCAACCCCAAACCCTAGGGTTCGGGACGGCATTGGTCTGTCGCATGAGAGATCCATGCCCAAATCAAGTTGGACAGGAGGGAAGAGCGGAGTCGACAACCTCCTCCTGCACCACGGTGGCGACCAGAACAGTCCACGATGGCGGGAATCGTCAGCGGCGACACCACCGACCACGGAGTCGGGGATGGAGAAGGAGAGGAGTGCGCTCGAGGGTGAGAGACAGCGAGTGAGTGGGCTGAGTTGGGCCAGAACCCTCTGGGGTGGCTGTTTTGACTATGCCTAATGGGCCACAAGGGCCCAATAAGAATAAGCCAGCCCAAAAACCTTTAAGGCCTGTTTTAATAAATAGGAAAAGACCAAAATGCCCCTGAACTTAATTAAATACTAGAAAATAAAATAAAAGTCCAAAAAATATAAATAAAATATTTTTGGATTCAAAATAATCCAAACTATCCAAATAAATTAAGAAATAAAATTTTAAACATATAAATTTTATTAAGAATTTTGTAATTTATATATTCCTTATGGAATTTTACAAAATTATTGAAAGATGATAAAAATAAATAAAATTCACTTTCATTATATATTAATATTTTAGTATTTTAAAAAAATACTAAACGAATATTTAATAATAATTGTTGATATTTAAGTGATAATTCTTAAAAGAATTATTAAATCAATAAAAATCAAATAAAAGGAAAATGAAATAAAAGAATACAATATTCTATTATAAATATTAAAAATTAATATTTGTAACTCCTTTATTATTAAAAACGAATTTTATTAATAATGGGGAGAATGCATATCAAATTAAATGATGCATTACATTACTTTGCATAATCATTTTGCTTCTTTAAATATTGTCCTTACCGGGCAATAATGATGTTTTTGTAGACATAGAAGCTCAAGGTCCAATGCAAGCATCAGACTTGACGACCTTGCAATCACAAGGCAAGTTCATCACTTTCTCATGTCCTTTGAAGAGTCTTTATCAAAGTATTTGCAAATTGTGTGTTATCATATATACTATAGAAAAAGAAAACACTATTTTCTCAAGATACTAAATCTTAGATATCATCCTAAGTGATGATATGATGGAGCAATAGAACTTAGAGTTCTACTTGCACTAATGATGAACAATTAGGAATTAATAACCCATGACATCAGTGATTCTAGCACCGTATATTACGCGTTAACCATGAGATTTGGAATGGGTCAGAGAAGTCAGTTGTATCCTTTTACTCTTGTATGGAGGCAAGACGACCTTAACGTGACGTTGTGATTCCTTGCGTGGATCCAACATATGGGTGGGCACCCTTACGCCCCACACTTTTTGTGTCTAGATTATCTATGAATGGTGTTTAGGGAGATAGTCCATGTAAATGGTACTAATCCGGACATCACTAGGTCATAGAGTCTTCGGGAACTCATCAGGGTTTTAGCATGCCCGACAGGGGGCTTAACGAAGGTGATCTATCCCGAAGGATCGTGCAGACATATGAGGTTGCAGAGAGGGCAGTGATTGGCTTGGACCAACTACTGGGCCCCACATCATGGAATTGTGGACGGGAAAGTACGCCCGGTTGTGCAACAAGGAGTTGATCTCTCATGGGAAAAGTAATGCACCTCTGCAGAGTGTAAGAACTGTAACTTGTTACTCCCTGTTCCAGGAAGGATCTACGAACGCGGCAGGAAAGGAACTCCATGAAAGTTCTGGTCAACCTGTGAAGGCTGGTGGTCATAGATTTTCATAATAAAATCAACCTTTGAAGAAAGTTTTACAAAAATTGCATAGTACCAACGACTGATAGTCCGAGGTGGTAGATAGAGCATCAAACTTCCTACCTTGCATATAATGAATTTGCTGAGTAATGCTGTTACTCATCCTTTCCTTTGAATCCTTGCTTAGACTCTAAAAACCTCGAAGATACTCCAACGTATGCATCCGAGAGTCAAGAGGAAGTCTTCTATGAAGAGCCCAACTTATATGGAGCCGTAGAAGGGGAGGACTACGACATCGTCTACGGAGGAGAGTTCCAGGAGTCCGAATAATTACTATAGTTCTAGAAACCACTTGAGCCGATCATCATGAACAATATATAGAAATAAGTTGCTGATCTCAATTTGGAGTTTAAGTTTTAAATTTGAAACTTCCGCCGAAACACTTATATTTTGGTTTGTAAGTTGAATCTTTTGGAAGTCTTGGACTTTCGTTATTGTAATAATAATAATGTGTGTATGTTTGTAATTTGGACCCACAATGTTTCTGTTGTACCACTCTGAGGGACATGATATTTACGGAACGGTGTTCTGTGAATGTCATGCCAACGACTATAGTGTACTACACATGCAGTGGTATGCTGAGTCACCGCATCAAGGCTATACTAGTCATGGAAAAGCCAAAGAACGTCAAAGGAGTCTAGAAGCTAGTTGGGCGAATCGCAGCACTCAGCAGGTTCATAAGCCGCATTGGTGAAAAGGCTCTCCCCCTCTACCAAATGCTTCGCAAGGCCGAAAAATTCGAGTGGACGGCTGAAGCTGACAAGGCATTCGAAGACCTCAAGTGTTTGCTATCTACATCTCCCGTGCTGGTGACGCCAACGGAGCAAGAACCGATGCTGCTCTAGATTGCTGCAACGCATCAAGTAGTCAGCACATTACTCATGGTCGAACGACCCGAAGAAGGCAAAACCCATGGGATACAACGCCTAGTGTACTACCTCAGCGAGGTACTGACGCCTACAAAATAAAGATACCCCCACTACCAAAAACTTGCCTACGGCCTGTTCATGACTATGCGTCGACTGCGTCACTACTTCTAGGAGCATCAGATTGTGGTCGTCAATGACGCACCACTATCACAAATCCCCAACAACCCCGAGGCCACGGGAAGGGTAGCCTTGTGGGGCATCGAGCTATCCCCACAGGACATCATCTATGAAATACGCACTGCCATCAAGTCGCAGGTTCTCCCCAACTTCCTCGTACACTGGATGGAACTGCAGCTGCCAGACACCCCGGACATGTCCCAGCTGTGGACGATGCACTTTAATGGATCCAAGCGTGACACTGGAGCTGGAGCCAGAGTAATCTTAACGTCCCCCAAGGGGACAAGATGAGATACATACTACGGGTGAAATTCCATGCATCCAACAACGAGGCCGAATATGAGGCACTGATTCATGGCATGAAGATGGCCAAAGTCTGTGGCACCACGTGCCTAGTCATCTAGTGTGACTCGAATCTTGTCGTCCAACAAACGATGAACGAGTGCGACGCCCACAGCAGCAACATGGTCGCCTACCGTGCGCTCTACAACTCACTTGAAGGAGACTTCGACGACTGCGAACTCCGACACATTGGTCGAGAAAGTAATGAGGAAGCTGACAAGCTTGCCAACATTGGCTCTACTTGTGTCCCAGTGCCACCAGGCGTGTTCCTCGAGCAAATCTGCGTGCCCTTTATCAAGCGCAAAATTCCGAAAGACGCGGTGGATGCCATGGAACACTCGGGGGCTACGCCACCTGAGGAAACAGAAGCACCCGAAGATTTGGACACAGAAGTCAAACTAGTGAGCCTCATGCAGGTCCTAGCAATCGAGCAAACTTGGACTCAGCCATACGTCAAGTACCTGGTGAGCAAGCAGTTGCCGGACGACCCAACTGACGCCAGGCAGATCGTGCGTCGATCCAAAGCATTCACCATCATCAACGGTGAATTATACAAGCTAAGCATCACCGGAGTTCTCCAACGGTGCGTAACCAACAGTGATGGGAAGGCCATCCTCCTCGACATCCACGAAGGCACCTATGACCACCACGTCGGTAGTCGCGTCCTAGTCGCCAAAGATCTACGAGCTGGCTTCTACTGGCCAACTGCGATACGCAACACTAAGGACATCGTCGAGAGGTGCAATGCCTGCCAGCGGTTTGCTGATAAACCACATTAGTCTGGCTCAGAGCTACGAACCATACCATTGTCCCGGCCCTTCGCCCAATGGGGACTCGACATGGTCGGAAAGCTGCAGAAATCCTCACCTGGAGGCTATGTCTTCCTCCTAGTGGCAGTCGACAAGTTCACCAAGTGGATTGAGGCGATGCCCATCACTAACAAAATTGGTGACTCCACGGTCAAGTTTTTCCAGTCCATTGTCTACAGGTTTGGGGTGCCTCACAACATCATCACCAACAACGGCACGGACTTCACCTGGAAGGAGTTTCAAGACTTCTGTGAAGGGCTCAGCATCAATGTCACATATGCTTCAGTGGCACACCCGCAAACCAATGGTCATGTCGAAAATGCCAACGGCCGTGTCTGCAACGGGATCAAGAAACGACTCCTCCGCTCTCTCGAGCGATAGGCGGGAGCCTGGGCAGATGAATTACCCTTCGTCCTCTGGAGCCTGCGCACAACGCCAAACAGCACAACAGGCTACATGCCTTTCTTCATGGTGCATGGAGCGGAAGCAGTGCTACCTGCAGAAGTGCGCTACAAAGCCCCAAAGACCCCAAAAGTATTAAAATATTCAAGAATATAGCCATTTTCTTCCTTGTATTTATCAAAGAAAAATTTAACTATCTCATAAACCTCATATTCATAAGGTGCATCATCAGTATTTTCAAGAAAACTAGCAAGTTCAAATGCACCCTTGAAAGCAATAAATTCTTCAATTTGTTCCACATCATAAAAGTCATAATTTCCTTTTAACATAAGAAGATATGGTAACATCTTCATTATACTCACATTGAAAAGGTACGTGTTTATACCTCCTACAACAACAAGATTTATCAAAGCAATAAGTAACATTATAAGTAGAGCACACATCTCTAGCAATAGTATTCAATTTATCAATTTGTTCCCATAAGTGTTTCCCTTTTTGTGACAAACGATGTTCCTTATAATAATACTTTTGTTCTTTCGTGAACTCACCTTTCCAATAAGAACTAGTTTCAAATGAACCATCCATTGATAGAAAGCATGACAAAGAAAGGCAGTAACAGACCAACAACTAGAGTAGGAACTAATTTTTTTCTGTTTTTGATAAGAGAAAGAAAACCAAACTAAACTAATTTTTTTGGAGTTTTTGATAAAAAGAGGCAAACAAAACCAAGAAAAATAAACTAAGCAAAACAAAAACTAAGTAAAGAGAAAGGTTGAGAAGGGCTCCCCTTGTGAAGACGTCCTTAGCTTCCCCGACAACGGTGCTAGAAAACTTGTTGATGGCGCTTTGTTGACGTGGGAGTTTCTTCTTCTTCTTCGTTCCCCAGCAACGGAGCCAGAAAAACTTATTGGCGGCGCCTGAGAGAGCTTCATCGGGAAACCCCAAGAGCAAGGTGTGAAGAGCACAACAACAAGTCTTCCCTCAGTAAGAAACAGAGGTTATCGAACCAGTAGGAGGAAGGAAACGTCTCAAAGGTGTTGCAAGCAACTTGGAGACCTGCACAACACATACTCAAGACTTTGCCCCAACGAATAGTGAGGTTGTCAATCTCACTAGTTTGCTGAAAACAAAGGATTAACTATATGGTGTGGAAGATAATAGTGGTTTGCAGAAAGTAAACAGTAACAGTGGAAGATGAATCAATGGTAAAGATTGGACCGGGGTCCATAGTTCACTAGAGGTGTTCTCCTTAGATAAACAAACATGGCATGCTGGGTAAAAAATTACAGCAGGGCAATTGACAGGACTGAGCAAGGCATAAAAATGCAATACTAGACATCAAGATCCTATGACATTCGATTGGGCAATACAACAAGATACATAGACCGCCATCCAACTGCATCTATGACTAGAAGTCCACCTTTGGGTTATCATCCGAACCCCCTCCAGTATTAAGTTGCAAGCAATAGACAACTGCTTTAAGCAAAGTGTGTAAGGTAAATAATCCACTTGTTCCATGAACAAGAGACCGTTGTTTTCTCCCTAGTGGCAACAGTACATCTACAACCTTAGAGATTTCTGTCACTTCCCTTAGATTAAATAGAGGCATGAACCCACTATTGAGCATAAATACCCCCTCTTGGAGTCACTAGCAACTACTCAGCCAAGATAGCTACTAACAACGGAGAGCTTGAAAGATCGCAAAAAACACAGACATGATAGAATCAATAAGACAAAACCATTAATCAATCTGACATAGTAATGTCAATATCCATCGGATCTCCGCAAACACAACATGCATGATTACAAATAGATGAGATCTTGATCATGAACGGAGCTCACAAGATCTAGACATGAAAGCACAAAGGAGGAGATACAACCATCTAGCTAATACATGGACCCATAGTTCAAGGTGGAACTACTCACGCTTCATACCGGAGAAGAAGGCCTCTGAGATGATCCCCCCTCCGGAAGGGTGCCGAGAAGAACTTCATATCCCCCCGATCTAGGGACGATGGTGGAGGCAGCTACAGACAGTTTCGTGGAATATTGATCGGGTACTTAGGGTTTAGGCATCGAGGGATTCTTATAGGCGAAGAGGGAGGCCGAGGGGGTGCCCGAGGCGGCTACACCCCCAGGAGCGGGCTAGGCCTGGCCGCGCAGCCAGGGGGTGTGGCCCCCTCGAGGCCCTCCTCCGTCTCGTCTTCTGGCTCCGTGTTCCCCATGGTAAAATATTGACTTTGGCTTTTGTCCCGTCCAATTCCGAGAATATTGATTTTCTTCCTTTTTGGAACCAAAAACAGAAGAAAACAGGCAACTGGCACTGTGGAATCTTGTTAATAGGTTAGTACCAGAAAAATATAAAAACACCTCAATATATAGACAAAGCAAAGAAAAGTAGATATTAAAAAAGCATGGAACATCAAAAATTATAGATACGTTTCCGACGTATCAGGTTGCCCGGCTGCAGGAGTCCATCAAGACCCGCTAGGGGCAGATTGACCAGCTGGCGGCAGCAAAGCACAAACTAGAGGTTGCGGCCGAGAGGGGCAAAAAGGTCGCCAACACCGGGCGGAGGTACTTAAAACCCTAGAGGCGGCTTCTGCCCAGCAGGAGGAGCTGCTCAAGACGGTCCAGGCCTGGGAGAGGGATGCGATGACATAGATTGAGCGCATAGCTGAGCTGGTTGTTAGTAAGTTTTCATTGCTTTCTCCCTTTCCGCTTGGGGCAATTTATTGTCTTCGGTTGTTGACATCCTTGCTCGGTTGCAGCTCACTATCTGGAGTCGACCGACCGGGCTGTTGCGCACCTGCCCAAGGAGGAGGCCGGCCGCAAGCTTACGCCCTGGGACCTGGTGAGAGTGCTTGCTGACAATGCCCGCGCGAAAATCGAGGGGGCGAAGGCGTCGCAAGGAAGCCTCCTCTCTCTCCTGTACGCGTGGCGCTAATCGCGCGGATCAACACGAATCTTGGTGCAGAGGTTTATAAAGCATAGATCTCTCTCCCAGATTCATTCCTTGCCTCTCTTCATTGCCTCCTCGTACTCCTCAAGCGCTCTGCATCCTCCATCATCTACACACCCCCAAAAAACCCTTAACGCCACCAGTTCTTGATCTTTCTCCGGCGAGATGGAACCGTCATCAAGCTCGGAGTAGTAGCGACAACAGGCATGGCGGCGGCGGATGAAAGGAAGTTGCGGGGACTTTGGGTCCCGAGCGCCATGGACGATGCCGAGATCCAACCTATGGAGGACGAGGGCTACCTCATCATTGGCGCTTGGCGGAGAGGCGCTGGAGATGTCGTTCCCACACCGTGCGACGGCGAGTGAGTCCTCTTTGAAACGCACGTCGACCGCGGCCTCAGCCTTCCACTGTCGGAGTTCTTCATCGAAGTTATCCAACATTACAGTGTGCATCTTCATAACCTTTCTCCCAATTCCTTGCTCGAGCTTAGTGCTCACGCATCTCTTACCCTTTTCCGGTATTATTACGGTACCTAGAAGAACTCCATCAGTGCCGGTGTTCCTTACACCAGTAACTCTCTTAGCTTAGTCCTTAAGAGGAACCAAGTTTATCCTAGGATTAATGCTAGTGAATCAGTAAAGAGGTGGGCCGGAAATGTTTTCTCTCACAAAGATGCTCCAGCTCCGTGAAAGGCGGAAGGTCTTCCGGCCTTCATCGACGGTGCTGCTCCCCACTAGGAATCATGGGATGCAGAAGTGTAGGAACTGTCCGAAGACCTGGTCCTCGCCAAAAGGCGGGTCGATTTTTTGATGAAGCACAAGGGGCTCAGTTGATCCGACTTGATCCACTGCTAGCCGGATCACCGGATTCAGCCATTGAAGTATCACGGAGACCGCCTGATGCACTGATGACCCACAAGTATAGGGGGTGTATCGTAGTACTTTCGATAAATAGGAGTGTTGATCCCAACGAGGAGCAGAAGGTGCTAAACAGTGGTATGGAGCAGGAACTCTCTGTAAATACTTAGCAAGATAAGGCAACAAACGATGTGCAATTAATAATGAACAAACGCAGCAAGTGGCCCAATCCTTTCTTAGAAAAGGACAAGCTGGTGGAAATACTTATAAGGACCAAACGTTCTCGAGGACACATGGGAATTTTGTCAAGTGCTTTCGCTTCATATAGCTGAGTACTCTTCTTTGGTGTTGTAAGTATTGTGTGGGTGAACCTGTGCTAACATACCGACCTTACTTGGACTAATACATACATGTGATTAAACCCCCTGCAAACATCCGTAACTACAGGAAAGTAATTAAGATATAAATCTAACCACAACCTTAAACTCTGAGATCCTACACTCCCTTGTGCAAAGGTGTCCTAACGGGGGTTCAGGTTTCTGTCACTCCGGCAACCCCACAATTAGTAGCCAAATACATAATGCATTCCCCTAGGCCCATAATTGGTGAAGTATCATGTAGTCGACGTTCACATGACACCACTAGAAGAATAGAACCACAACTTAAATACTAAACCATTGAATAATAAATCAACACAAATCCACTAATAACAACATGACTTCTCCCATGTCCTCAAGAACTAAGCGAACTACTCATAAGACATCATATGGATCAAGATCAAAGATGATATGATAATGGATAACAATATGAACATAAACAATAATCCAATGGTTCCACTCAAAAGCATCAACTAAAATAGTAATCAACACCGGGAAAGTTTCCCCTAAGAACTAAAGAAATATCCAACACAATTGTTATAGCGGGACGGAGTGGTGATGATGGTGCGGGTGGATATGATGGTGTGGATGATGATGATCCCGATGAAGCCTAGCTTGATGATGGTGTTGATGGCGACGATCTCCCCTCTCCGGGAAGGAATTCCCCCGGTAGAAATCTATCTGCCAGAGAGATCTTTATCTCTCGATGTTTTCTGCCCCTAGAGGCGGCGGAAATCTATCTGTGGTCACTCCCCTAGCATTAGGGTACCATAGGGAAGATATAGGCGAAGGGGCGGAGTCGGGGGCCAGGCAGGTGGGCCACACCTGCCCTAGGCACGGCCTAGGGTAGGCCTGCGCCTAGGGGGTGTGGGCCCCCTGTGGCCCTTCTTCGTCCCTCCTTCTGGCTTCCTCAATCTTCTGGAAAAATAATTTTTTCCCATATTTTTCTGGTATTTTTCTGATCTTCGCGAAATTGCATCGAAACGCCCTCTTTTCCATCAGAATCCAGACTCCGGCAGTCCATCCTCCAAGAATCATCCAACATGCATAAACAGTGGAAAAGACATAAGTAATACCTCATAATAAGACAAATATCAATGAATAGAGGTAAATTATGATATAGAAAGGTGATGCAAATTGGGTGTATCAACTCCCCCAAGCTTAGACCTTTGCTTGTCCCCAAGCGAAAACTGAGCTCAGTAAACATGTCCACAGGTTTATGGAGTGAAGTGTCAATAAAAGAATACGAACAAGAAGCATCACACTTACCATTGCACAACTCATAGAATAAAGCAACTCACCATTATATAACTTAGCTTGCAACCAAGTACATCAGTCACAATAGAGATACATAAAGATAAATCATAATTGGAATTGGCAAAATTTGTTCCTAGTTAGAGAACACCTGGCAAACAGTTTCACAAAAAGCTTTTTTTAGAAGTTTTCAAAACAGGAGCACTCTTTGCTCAAAAGAGTCTTTCACAAGTGAAGGCTTTCAAAGTAATACTCAATAGATAAGAGTTTTGTGCAAACAAGGAAGATAAAGAACATGATTGAATAAATCACCACATGAATGCTTGAAACACAACAACTCAAATGCTTGCTGGAGATAGAGAAGAAGTAGGTTTACTGACTCAACTTGGAAGTGGGAGAAAGGTCCCTTTATAGAGGGTAGCAGGGATTACAAGTCATAAAGAGCTTCCAAAAGATTATGATACTTACTAGCTTTGGGCCCTCATTGTCCCTATCATAGGCATCTTGAGATGATTAAGGGTAAAGTGCACAAAGATGGAGTATATGCTTGACGAAATATAAGTTGGCAATCTCATGTTCCTTGAATATGAGGGCCACTCCACAAGCTACTCAAATTTGGTCACCGATAAGTTCTTGTCATTGTAAGTACGTGCGTATCATAGAGAACCACCAATGGGGTACCCCTTGCACATGGTATAGGAGCTATCCCATAACCAAAATGACAAGGCAAGCAGACAATGAGCATCTCAGTGATCTTTTTATTTACTAAATGCATAGATTTTTATTAAGGATGCTTCATAGATAGCTCACTATGATGATGCTGCAAGTTTCCACCATGATTAGGCATGGCTTAGGCTAGCGGCCCAGGGGTTTCTCTAACACAAAATAAAAACTCCATGGACTTACAAGTTCCCTCTTTATTTCACACCATTGACATCTATAGACAAAAGATCATGATATCAACTGAGTACAAAGTATAGGTGCAATGTTGAAAACGTTCCCCGTGACAGCACGGTTCCGCTAATTCCGACATATAGATGCAAGCATATACAACTTCGATGGCACAATGGTTCAAGTCTATTAGGGGAAAAGAAATAAAGTGTGCCATCAAGTTCGTGAGAGCTTTACTAACTAGTTTTCACATAACAAAATACTTTTTAATTCGAAAGGTAGATGAAGCTTCAAAATTTGCTTGGAATAGCAAAAGCTACTAGGTAGATATGGTGGACACAAATGGCAAAGGTTTTGGTTCAAAGGGATTGGAAACATGAGAAGTATGCCTTGTCAAAACTGGTTTTTGGCTAGCAAGGCTAGGTAGCAAGCAAGAGAGTTGAAAGAAAACAAGCAAACATACAAGTAATAACGCCAAACATGCAATATTCCTTGAACACACAAAAGATCTTAAATAAAGAATACTAAGCTTATGAGCCAACAAGAAAGAAAACAAATGATACAAAATACCTGTAAGCTTTTTCTCCTTTTCTCTTTCAAAGTAGTGCTACTGACCAGAACTCGGTTTGCCAAAACCAATTTAGATCCACTTGATGATCCCAAAGTCATGCCAATACTGATCAACAAGATCCATCATATAATAGAGATTGCAAACTAAAAATAAGAAGTGCAAAAAGTAAAAGATGAGACTTCTTATGAATATTCCAATAAAGGCACTCACACCAAGGGATACATAGATAATCAACTAAAGGAGAGATACTTCCACATGCAAACCAAACTGTAAGATAACCTCTCTACCAAAGATATGAATCCACTAAAAAGGTAAAAAATAAAAGATAATGGTGGTGATACCGCGGCACTCCCCCAAGCATGGAACAAGCCAAGGGGATGCCAAACCTGATGACGAATTACTCCTTCGGTGGTGGTGGTGTTCTCTTGTCATCATAAAACTTCCAAGGCAAAGGTTCCCCATCCAAAAAGGATGTCTTGTCTCTGCAATCCTGAAACTAGCAGCAGAGCTTATGCGATCAAATCTAGCCTCATACTCACAGTTTTGATTTTGCATGTCGTAGAGCTATGCTTGTAATTGGTTGGTGGTCTGACGGAGCTAGAAGATTTCTTCTCGGAGCTCAGCCACCTCTTCCTCGTGCTTGGCGATGAGTTCTGAACTTATCTTGTGAATAACATACACTTCGTGTTCCACCATCTTCTTGTATTTTAAAACCTCCTACTCCGATGCTTCCATCCTGTCTTCCAGACTTCCTTCTCCCTTGGGGCCTTGAACTTCTTTCAACTGTACCTTCCCATATTTGAGAATCGGCTCCTTGGGATCGATCTTCAACTGATACATGTATGGGTTGAGGACATCCGTAGAGGAATCCTCCATGGGTGATCCAGAGGAAGACATTGTGGCTCCAAAACTGAGAAATTGCCTGACAGAAATAGATCGAAACGAAAACACGATAAGAACACGATGCACGAACCTCGGGGGATCCGGAGGATTATATATTACGAATTTTCAAGGCATAAGGAAGGTACTGACACAGAAATGAGGCGGAGACGGAGTTCAAGGGTGGCACACCCCCTCCAGGCGCGGCCAGGCAGGGGCCCGCGCCTGGGGTTGGTTTGTCCACCCCTGACTCCGTTTCCTCTTTAGTTCAGTCTCGTAACTCCCCTTATGTATTAAAAACGTCAAAAATATAAAAAGATTGGGGTTTCACGAGCCTTCTGTTTCACCACTTTTACCTATTCGATTACGAACTTTGCAGTTTCTGGTGTTTGGCTTCTAGTCAATTCTTCTGGAGTCACCATTCTAATAACATCCATATATTTATTATAAGAATCTCCAGAAATATAATGTTTTAGTCTTTGCCCATTAACCACCCTGTTGTGTCATCCTTCAGAGAAGAAATTTTGATGGCACCTGAACGGTATACTTCCTTGATAACAAAAGGTCCTTCCCATTTTGTGAGTAGTTTCCCTGCAAAAAATCTGAGACGAGACCTACCAGAAAACATAAGCTAACGCCCGTAGGCGGAATTTTCACAAGTGCAATCGCAAAACTTGTGCATAGAGGTTTTACATGATCCAAAAATGAACACTAAAGGAGGTAAAAGACTCAGAAATATGAGTGAATTAGAGAGCTTTATTTCATTGATCATATAAGAGGTACACAATTAGATAAAAATGCTAAGTGTAAAAAGGACGTAGCTGTGCTATGTTCCATGGCTGATCAAGCTCTGGGTAGTCATCATCCGGGTCACGTCGTTTATGCTTATGATCCTCGTTGGGTCTATCCTTCAGTTCACGATTGTCAACGAGGTAGTAAGACCCATTGAGTAGCACCTTGCTTATGATGAACGGTCCTTCCCATGGCGGGGATAGTTTGTGTGACTTCTTCTGCTTAAGTCGGAGCACCAAACCCCCCTGTTTAAACGAGCGATGCCGGACGCGGCGACTATGGTAGCTGCATAGCTTCTGCTAGTAGAAGGCAGATCTTTGGCATGCCAAAATGCGCTCCTCCACGAGAAGGTCCACATCTAGGCGTCTGGATGCTTGAGCATCATCTTCGTCATAGGCGGAAACTCTTGGTGCATCGTGAAGGATGTTGGAGGGCAGGATGGCTTCTGCTCCATATACCATGAAGTAAGGGGTGTAGCCGGTGGATCTGTTGGGTGTAGTTCGCAAACTCCACAGTACAGACGGCAATTCTTCCGCCCAGGCCCCAGCTGCTCTATGTAGCGGTGCCTCAAGACGTGGCTTGATTCCCTGCAGAATTAATCCATTGGCTCGCTCAACCTGACCATTGGATTGTGGGTGTGCCAAAGATGCAAGATCAAGTCGGATGCCTTTCTCCCAACAATAGTCCTCCACTTCTCCAAGTGACAAATTACTGCCGTTGTCGGTGATAATGCTATGTGGGAGACCAAATCTCACCACTAGATCCCGGACAAACCTGAGGGCAGTTACCCCATCAAGCTTTCTAATGGGTTTAACTTCTACCCATTTAGTGAATTTATCAACTGCTACAAGAAGATGTGTAAACCCACAAGGTGTCGTCTGTAATGGTCCCACCATGTCTAGCCCCCCCCCCCCACTGCAAATGGCCAAGTTATTGGTATTGTTCGCAGTTCTTCAGCAGGAACATGTGGTTGTCGGGCATAGTACTGGCATCCCATGCATGTTTCAACCAGCTTGTCGGCATCCGCCTTTGCGGTCAGCCAGTAGAATCCTTGCCGGAAGGCTTTCGCGACCAACGATCGAGGAGCAGCGTGATGCCCGCAATCTCCGAGATGGATTTCACATAGGATTTCCATACCTTCTAGCTGGGAAACACACTTTAGGTATACACCAGTAGTGCTCCTTTTGTAGAGTTGCCCATTGATTATGGTATAACCCTTTGCTCGTCGTACTATTTGCCATCTTTCGACTTCGTCGTCGGGCAATTTTCCGTGTTCGAGATATTCCATGAACGGTTTTGTCCAAGCCGAAGGGACCTTAGTCACCATGTTGACGAAAGAGTCAACTCTATCTGGGTTGTCAATGTCGGCACCCTTCACGGATGGTGTGCGTAGATGATCTAGGAAAACTCCTGGCGGAATTCTCTTGCGCCCTGATCCAAGTTTAGACAGCAGATCAGCCACGTCATTTTGCTCCCTAGGTACATACTTGACTTCGTAGCCCAAGAAGCTCTTGGCTATCTCATCCACTTCGTTGCGATATGCCGCCATCACAGGGTTCCGCATTCGGTGCCGACCACTTTGGGCAACCAAGTCGGAATCTCCACAGCAAACTATGCGCTTGATGCCAATATCCTTGGCTACACATAGTCCATGAATGAGTGCTTCATACTCCGCCATGTTGTTTGTAGCCTCGAAGTGGATCTGCAGAACGTAGTGTAGCTTGTCTCCTGTTGGTGACTGTAGCAATACACCAGCCCCCGAGCCGTTGAGCAACTTTGATCCGTCAAAGTGCATCACGCAGTACTCTGGTTCTGGCAACGGAGTAGCATCTGGCATTTCCGTCCAATCTGCGACAAAATCCGCCAAGGCTTGTGATTTGATAGCGTCTTGTATCTTGTAGGTGATCTCGAAGGCGGCAAGTTCAATGCCCCACTTCGCGACCGTTCCCGTAGCGTCGCTGTTGTTGATAATGTCGGACAGTGGAGTCTTGCTTACCACTGTGATTGGGTGCTCCTGAAAGTAATGCCTCAGCTTCTGAGAAGCAAGGAATACTCCATAAGCTATCTTTTGGTAGTGCGGGTAACGCTGCTTGGACTTCGTCAAGACCTCGCTTACATAGTAAACTGGTCGTTGAACTCCGTTCTCATAGCCTGGTTCCTTCCGCTCTACCACGACGACGATGCTGATTACCCGGTTGGTTGCCGCCATGTAGATTAATAGGGGCTCTCCAGGCTCGGGTGCTGCAAGGATGGGCGCTGAGGAAAGAATCTCCTTGAGCTGCTTCAATGATGCATCTGCTTCGTCTGTCCATGTGAATTTGTCCGCCTTCTTCGCCAACTTGTACAGCGGCAGAGCCTTCTCTCCAAGTCGGCTGACAAACCGACTAACTGCTGCAACACAACCTGTTAGTCGTTGAATGTCCTTTAGGCATGTCGGGCGGTTTATGTTTAAGATGGCCTTGAGTTTCTCCGGGTTGACCTCAATTCCGTGTTGGGAAACGATGAAACCCAACAATTTGCCGGCTGGAACCCCGAAGACGCACTTCTTAGGGTTAAGCATCATGTTGTATTTTCAGAGATTATCAAAGGTTTCTTTTAAGTCGGAGATTAAGTCGTTTGATTTTTTGGACATCACCGCGATATCGTCCACATAGGCGTGAACGTTCCGACCAATTTGGTCGTGCAGGCAGCGTTGCATTGTCCGCTGGTACGTAGCACCTGCGTTTTCAGCCCGAAGGGCATCGTAACATAGGAAAACGTGCCGTATGGTAGAGTGAACAAAGTGGCCAATTGGTCCGACTTCCTCATCTTGATCTGGTGGTATCCTTAGTATGCATCGAGAAAACACAAAAGCTCCGAGCCAGCCGTCGAGTTAATGACTTGGTCAATGCGAGGCAAAGAAAATGGATCTTTGGGACATGCTTTGTTCAAGCCGGTGTAATCAACGCACATTCTTAATTCATTGGTTCCCTTTTGGGGACAAGTACAGGATTGGCCACCCATCGGGTGTGAAGGACTTCTCAGATAAATCCAGCTTTAAGTAACATAGCTATCTCTTTGCCAATGGCGCGTCTCTTCTCATCTCCGAAGCGTCGTAGAGGTTGTTTCACTAGTTTGCATTTTGGATCGATGTTTAAGCTGTGCTCGGAAAGTTCCCTAGGTACACTTTTCATGTCGGCAGGTTGCCAGGCAAAGATGTCCCTATTCTCACGGAGGAACTCGACGAGCGCGCTTTCCTATTTGGGATCCAGGTTCGTCCCAATGGCGATGGTCTTGGAGGCATCGCCTACCACAAGTTCCACCGGCTTGGTCTCAATGGCGGCCTTGAACGCAGGAGTGGAGTCGGAGATCTGCTTCTTCGACACAGGCATCTCTGAGTCATCGACCTTGCTCTGGATCTCCTTGAATTTTTCGCTATAGAGGACAGCTTCTGCAACGGTTGCTTCATTAATCTTGTAGTCCCTGCCTTGGTAAAGCTTCCAGATACGATGATGACACCGTTTGGTCCGGGTATCTTGAGTTTATTATAGACGAAGCATGGCTTGGCCATGAAGGTGTGGAATATGTCGCGACCAAATATGACGTGGTACACGCTCTTGAAGGGGACCACATCAAAGGTCATGCGCTCTTGGCGGTAATTATTAACATCGCCAAAGGCAACCTGAAGTGTAATGCACCCAAGAGACCGAGCCTCCCGACCAGGAACTACGCCGTGGAAGATGGTGTTGGTCCGCCTTAGGTTTGCCTCCGTCAAGTTCAACTTCTGCAGTGTATCCAGGTACATGATGTTGATGGTGCTTCCACTATCCACCATACACTTGGTGAACTCCACGTCGTCAATCAAGGGGTTGATGACCATGGCGTACTGGTTCTCCGTAGGTATAAGGTCTGGGTAGTCCGTCCTGTCCCAAGTTATTGGAACCTCCGACCAGCGCAGGTACTGGGGAACTAGGGGGAGAGTGGCCATCAGGATCCTCGGAGAGGTCTTATGTTGTCGGACGGTGGGGGTGCCAAGGAAAGTGTGGTAGACAGGCGCCTTTTTCACGAAGGGGTTCTTACCCTTGTCGTCGCTCTTGGCTGCATTCTTGGGGTCGACGTCTTCGTCCATATCACCTGAATCCTTGGACTCCTCCTCCTTCTTCTTCCCCTTGCCCTTGCCTCGTGGTCTGTTCTTCCGACTTTGCTTGTAGCCGGACTCCAGGTCTTCCTTGAGGTCGTTGACGAACTTGCAGTGTCGATTGGTATGGGTGGCTTTACCGTTGGCATCGAGGTGTACGAGGCACGGCATATCGCGGTACTCCTCGTAGGTTTGGGGAACATGGAGCGGCGCCGAGGTGGTTTCATTTCCTCGTTGCTGCCCACGACCAGCTCCCCTTCCTCTGTCACGTTGTCCGCCTTCACCTCGTCCTGCGAAAGTCATAGCGACCATGTCGGTAGATTGCTTTTCTTCTGGAGCGATTTTCCGCTTTGTACTGCTGTTCCTCCGAGCTTCAGTTGGAACGGCCATTGCCGGCAAGGAGCCGTGAGCATCGTCGTCGGCGGCTGCGAACTCACTAGCCAACTGAATCATCTAGTTCAAGTCTAGCTGGTGATTGTCCTGGAAGCGCTTCAGCTTATGCCGGAGCAATGTGCCTCTTTCCAATCCGTCGATGAAGGCGGCCATGGCGGTCTGAGCGTGCACTCCTGTACAGTAATTCTTCATGTCCAGCCAGCGAGAGAGGTAGGCGCGAGATGTCTCGTCTTTCTCTTGCACGCACCGCTGTAGATCACCAACAGTGCAGGGACGCTTGTATGTACCCACAAAGTTCTTGGTGAACGCTTCTTGCATGTCCAACTAGTTGTAGATAGATTTCTCTGGCAAGTCGTCGATCCATTGAGGGCCGTGCCCGCCAACATTAACGGGAGGTACTTGACGGCGACGTTGGGGTTCCCACCAGCAATCTCCACCACGTTGTCATAGTCCTGCAGCCATGTGGCTGGCTTGGCGGTGCCATCATAGGGCTTGATGGTCTTGTCAATCCAGAAACCTTTGGGGTAAGTTGCTGACCGTATCGCAGGTCCGAAGCAACGTGGTCCTAGGTATGGTCCTTCCCGGGCCTCGTGGATCTTATCGATCCGTGAACGTGCATCGTACGGATCCGGTTTCTTCTTTTTCTTGTCAACAGGGGATGGGCTGCGTGAATGACGCGGGCCTCTTCCGCCATGGTGACTGCTTGGTGGTGACGGAGGCAGAGGTGGCGGTGGGTTAGCCTTCTTGCTGTTACCCTCCCGCGACATCTCACGCCTGTCATAGTTGCTTGTCGGACGCGGAGGGTCATGGTGCGACCTGCTCCTGTGCCCTTGGTTGCGCTCTCCGTCATGACGGGTCTGCTCCGTGTTGTCGTGGATGACGATGCCGCACTGCTTTGGTGGGGGCATATCCGTATGATGGTGAGCTTTGTAATCTTCGTGATGTCGGGGAGATCGGGGCGGTGGCGACAGCGACGTGGTCGGGCCTTTTCCCCATGGTCGGAGGATATGGGGATAGCATCCTTCCTGTTGTGCGCATCCCTCTGTCTTCGTTCTGATGAACCCGTCTAGGACCCGACATCAAGAGGAGACCTATCCCTTGGCGGTTTGTACTGACTAGATCGGCAAAGCGCTGGGTCGGACTCGAGCCTCTGAGAGGTGGCCTTTTCCTGCTGCTTCACCGCCTTGGCCACCAGGTCATAGACCTGTTCCACTGCCTCGGGTGATCTATCCTGCTCTAGAAGGGTCTTAGCGACGGCAAGGTTAAGGAGTGGGGTGGGCATCACCTGCTTGCCTTCACTGTCAATGTATGGCTTGGCTTGTGCCGGCTTTGAGGGAGCCCATCCTAGGTTGCGCCGTACACCAGGATCATTGATGACGCGAGCTGGAGCTTTCTTAGTCTTCTGCTGCTGCAGCAAAGTCTTGTACTCGGCCTCCATTGCTCTAGCCTTCTCTATAGATTTCTACGCGTTAACCAGTTCTCGATCTAGCTTGGCGCCTTGCTCCGCGATGGCCTGCGCTTCCTCCAGCAGCTGCTGGCGCTTCACGTCAAGCTGGGTCACGTTCCGAATATGAGCAACGGTTAGTGGCTCGACGAGGATATTGTCGTACATCACTCTATCAGCTGGAGTAACTTGGGCTGCTGCAGACATGGATGCTGGAGGCGGCAAGTTTGCAGTGTTGTTGTTTCTTGGACCGGTACCGAGTTCCTGTGGCTGCTGCACTGGATTAGGTGGAGGAGGCATGTCTTTTGCGCGATCGTTGTCAGCAGCAATAAGTGGCCCCTTCCCCTTTTCCAGCGCTGTAAGCGGAGCTCGTCCGGGTTGATCTTCTTCCATCGCCATCCCAATGGTGATGAACACCCCTCGAGATGCGACGGTGTTGTTGGCTTTCTCGTCGCGCGGGTACTCCTCCTCCATCTCCTGCATAGCTGAGTCTAGCTCTTCTGGACTGAAATCTATCTCCTCTGAATCTGCACTAAAATCAGCATAAAGCGCGTCAATGAAAGAGTCAGAGGGTGCTAGGACTTCCTCGATGATGGGCGGTGGAGGTGCAATGGCAGCGACGATGACTGGAGGTGGTGGTGCCGCTGCGGCGATGGCGGCCGGAGGCGGTGGTAGCGGTGGCTGAACCGGAGGTTCTCCGTCGATGAGTGCGAGTGCTTTCTGGGCTTCCGCGTCAGCCTCCGCATAGTTGTTGACGGTGCTCACCATTTGTTCGAGGGTAAGGCGTCCTGTTGCCTGCTGCCGTCTTAGAGAATGCTGGAGGAGCATGCCACGGTCCAGCCCTTCCACGAAGTGATACAAAGCGTTATCATCGGGGTAGTGGGCCAGGTCGGCTCATATACGGATCCACCTGGCCAGGTAATCGCGGGGGTTTTCGCCTTCTCTCTGAACGCAACGCGCTAGATCGAAGATTTGCAGTGATCTTCCACCTTTATATCCTGCACAGGGACGGTTTGGGTGGGCCTTGAATTTTTCCTATCTTTGTCAGAAAACTTCGAAGAGAGATCCGACATCAATCCATCCACGGACGTGTCCTGCCCATAGGCGGTCCGTGCGGGCCTTGATGCTCTTCTGACTCCCAGGGGACTAGTGCCCGAGTCGATTTCGCTGATGAAGAGGTGGATGTCTCTGATAGGAACGATCGAACACCGCGTAGGGTTCATCTTCGCCGGGATCCAGAACTCGTCTGGAGGGACGATCAGAACGTTGCAGGAGAAGAGAATGCGACTGATGGCTACGGTTTCGTCGATTCCTGCGAAGATCTTGGTCCTCGCCCGCTGAAGAGCCTGAAGCGCCTCTTGCCCCACGGTGGGCGCCAACTGTCGTGGTATTGCCGACGAGTACGCCATGGAGGGGTCCTCACAATGCGTGTTTAGAGACGTGGGGGAAGGCGGACAGTTGACGGGTACGAGGTAACACGGTGGCGGAATCCTACTCCTGCTATAAATCACTATAAGGGCATCGCGAGATTCAGGATTGGTTCACGTATGCGAGTTGTGTGAAGTTGTCTATGATCGTGCCCTAAAGGCTCCCATAGGTCCGACTTATATAGTCGCTGTGTCCTAGGGTTACAGGAAAAGTCCTAGCCGGACAAATTCTGAGTCCTACACTGTCTATTACTAGTCTTGTGTATCTTGCACTCCAAGGCTCCGGGTACGCTGGTGACTCCACCGTAGCCTTCCTTTATCCGGCATGGGCCTCCCTTCTGGATCCATCTAACTGGGCCGCCCAGCAGGCTATATGCCATGCTACCAACCGTGGGCCACCCGGGTTAGCCGGAGAAGAGACATGCTATAGGGATACCCATATAGTATATCCCCAACAATGAGACCTATACAAAAGAACTTTCTCACCAACATGGAACTCCCTTTTGAGAATTATCCTATCATGCCATTTTTTTACTTTTTCCTTAAAAAACCTAGCATTTTCAAAAGCTTAACCTCTCCACTCATCTAGATTACTTAAGTCAAGCAGTCTTTTCTCACCTGCAAGTCTAAAATCTCTATTCAACTCTTTCATTGCCCAATAAGCTTTGTGTTCTAATTCTAAAGGCAAGTGAAAAGCTTTCCCATAGACCATTTTGTAAGGAGACATCCCCATAGGATTTTTATAAGCAGTTCTATAAGCCCACAAAGCGTCATTCAACTTTTTAGCCCAATTTTTTTCTAGATCTATTGACAGTCTTATGCAAGATAGATTTCATTTCCCTATTGGACAGTTCTACTTGCCCACTAGTTTGGGAGTGATAAGATGAAGCAATTCTATGGTTTAAATCATACTTAGCGAGAGTTTTTCTAAAACCCCCATGAATAAAATGAGATCCTCCATTAGTCATGAGATATCTAGGCACACCGAACCTAGGAAAAATAACATCCTTAAGCATTTTCAAAGAGGTCTTACCATCAACACTATTTGTAGGTATGGCTTCTACCCACTTTGTAACATAGTCGACAGCAACAAGAATATGAGTGTACCCTTTTGAAGGGGGGAAAGGTCCCATAAAGTCAAATCCCCAACAATCAAAAGGTTCAATAACAAGAGAATAATTCATAGGCATTTCACTGCGTCTAGAAATGTTACCTACTCGTTGACATTCATCACATGATAAGACAAACTTCCTTGCATCTTTGAAAAGGGTAGGCCAATAAAATCCAGATTGTAAAACCTTTTGTGTAGTCCTATCCCCTGCATGATGTCCTCCATAAGCACTGCCATGACATTTTCTCAATATCTCTTATTGTTCAAATTCTGGAACACATCTTCGCATAATGCCATCTACTCCTTTTTATAAGTGTGGGTCATCCCAAAAGTAATGCCTTAGATCATAAAAGAATTTCCTTCTCTGCTGAGCTGTAAAGGTTGGAGGCAAATACTTGGAAACAATAAAGTTAGCATAATCAGCATACCAAGGATTCTCATGCGGACTTACCCTTATTGCAGCCAACTGCTCATTTGGAAAGCTATCATTAACAGGCAATGGGTCAAAAGAAATGTTTTCCAAACGAGATAAATTTTCAGCAACAGGATTTTCAGCACCTTTCCTATCTACAATATGCAGATCAAACTCTTGTAAAAGCAAAAGCCACCTGAATAAGTCTAGGCTTAGCGTCCTTCTTTGTCATAAGGTACTTGATAGCAGCATGATCAGTATGAATAGTAACCTTTGAATCAACAATATAAGGTCTAAACTTATCACAAGCAAAGATTACAGCTAAGAACTCTTTTTCAGTAGTAGCATAATTCTTTTGAGCAGCATCTAGAGTCTTGCTAGCATAATGAATAACATTCAACTTCTTATCAACACGTTGTCCAAGGACAACACCCACAACAAAATCACTAGCATCACACATAATTTCAAAAGGTAAACTCCAATCAGGTGGTTGAACAATGGGAGCAGTTGTCAAGGCTTTCTTCAAAGTTTCAAAAGCTTCCTTACAATCATCATCAAAAACAAAAGGTACATATTTTTGAAGAAGATTAGTAAGGGGCTTTGAAATTTTGGAGAAATCTTTAATAAACCTCCTATAGAAACCAGCAAAACCAAGGATACTACGAATACCTTTGATATCTCTAGGACAAGGCATCTTCTCAATTGCTTCAATTTTGGCTGTGTCAACTTCAATGCCTCTTTCAGAGATCTTGTGTCGAAGAACAATCCCTTCATTAACCATGAAATGGCATTTCTCCCAATTCAGAATAAGGTTGGTTTCTTCACATCTCTGCAAAACTTTATCAAGGTTGTGCAAATAGTTATCAAAAGAAGTTCCATAGACGGAAAAATCGTCCATGAAAACCTCCACAATTTATTCACAAAAACCATGAAAGATAGCAGACATACATCTCTGAAAGGTAGCAGGAGTATTACATAAACCAAAAGGAATATGCCTATAAGCATAAGTACCATAAGGAAAAGTGAAAGTAGTTTTTTCTTGGTCTTGTGCTTTCACAGAAATTTGAGAAAACCCAGAATAACCATCAAGAAAACAAAAGTGAGTCTTTTTGGACAACCTCTCAAGCATTTGATCAATAAAGGGCAAAGGATAATGATCTTTCTTAGTAACTTTATTGATCTTTCTAAAATCAATGCACATTCTATACCCAACCACTACTCTTTGGGGTATAAGCTCATTATCTTCATTAGGCACAACAGTTATTCCCCTTTCTTGGGAACGCAATGAACAGGACTAACCCATTGACTATCAGCAATAGGATAAATAATACCAGCATCCAGAAGTTTTAATACCTCATTCCTTACCACATCCTTCATCTTAGGATTTAGACAGCGTTGGTGCTCAACAACTGGTTTTGCATCAGGCTCAATATTAATAGCATGTTGACATATAGTAGGAGAAATTCCTTTTAAATCATCAAGAGTATAACCCATAGCTCCTTGCTGTTTCTTCAATACCTCTAATAACCTTTCTTCTTCCTTTCCTGAAAGTTTAGAACTAATAATAAAGGATACACTTTCTTATTGTCAATATAAGAATATTTAAGATCATCAGGTAAAGGTTTTAATTCGAAAACAGGGACCTCTTTAGGTGGTAGTGTGGTACCCAAATCTTCCACAGGTAGATTATGCTTAAGTAACTCAGGCTGACGAAGGAAAACCTCGTCAATCTCATTTCTTTCCTTCATGAAGACATCACTTTCATGATCTTCCATGAACTTCTGCAAGGCATTGTTAGGAGCAAGAGAAATTGCAGAACGTTGATCAGCCCTGAAATCATCATTTGGCAGTTCATTTTCATAAGGACTTTTGGAAAATTTGGAAAAATTAAACTCATAAGACTCTCCATAAAACTTAGTCAAAACTTTTTCCTTCCTACAATCTATAATAGCCCCACAAGTATTCGGGAAGGGTCTACCAAAGATAATAGGATAAGTTTTACTAGCTTCTTTACCAAGTACCAGAAAATCAGCAGGATATTTAATCTTACCACAAAGGACCTCCACATCTCTTACAATGCCAATGGGCAAACTTTCTCTGTATTGGCAAGGTGAATAACCACATCAATGTCTTCAAGCTCACAAGGACCAATTTCATGCATAATTTCCCTGTAAAGCTCACAAGGAATAGCCCTAGAACTAGCACCAATATCACATAAACCATAATAGCTATGATTACCAATTCTAACAGAAAGCACATGGACACTAGCTTTTCTAGCTTTTTTAGGATGAGAAACAATATTAGTAGCGTCTTCACAGAAGACAATATGTTCATCCCCTATATTTCTAGTGACAAGATCTTTCACAATAGCTACCACATGCTCAATATCAATGAGCTCACCAGGCTCCACGGTTTTCTTTGCACTTTTGCTAACCACATTAGCTATAATGGAATATGTTCCCTTACCTTAGTAGGAAAAGGGATTTTCTCCACATAAGGTTCAGGCAAAATAGGATCAACAGTACAAATCTATATGCTAGCAGGAACATGGGTGACAATGTATTTATAAGGAACATGGTACTTGTCCCACTCTTTCTTGGGAATTTCAATATAAGAGGCAAAGGCATTAAAACATTTTGCAAGAACTTGAGGATCAAGACCAAACTCATTGCTAATATCAGGGAAGTCATCAGTTCCCATAAAAGATGTAATGCATTCATAATAATAGTTTATACCTGACTTTCTTCCTTTGTCATTCTCCCAAGCTTCAGTGTTTTCTTGAATACGGTCTAGTAGATCCCATTTAGCTTCTTCCTTCATACGTGTGAATGATCCATCACAAGAAGCATCTAGTAAATCTTTATCATGAAGAGAAAGCCTAGCATAATGTTATTGAGAATAATAGTGTTAGGGAGTTCATGAATAGGACATTTAAGCATTAGTAACTTCAATCTCCCCCAAGCTTGAGATGTAATTTATCCATCAAGAGGCCAAAAGTTATATATAAGATTTATATCCTTATGAATCTCACTGGGAGGATAAAATTTAGAGTAAAAGAGAGATGCCATCTCCTCCCATTCCATGGATTGTCCATTCTTCAGCAGCTTATACCATTCTTCAACTTATTCTTCACATGTTCAGTTGTGATACCTGCACACTTAAACAACCCGCATAATTCATGGATAAAAAGAAAGTGATCACCGGGATGGACAGTTCCATCCCCAAAATAATAATTATCCATAACACGATCAACAATACTTGTAGGTATCTTAAAAGGATCTATCTCAACAGGTGGTGGTTCATCTACTACCCTAGCAGTGGTAGTAGTTTTCCCAAACAGAAAACCAAATGGGTTATCCATATTAGAAACAAAGTAACAAGCAGTAACAAAAGAAATACTCATAGTAGCAGTTTCCCTTACCAGTTCCACTCTTCAATAGCGCTTCACTCCCTGGCAACGGCGCCAGAAAATAGTCTTGGTGACCCACAAGTATAGGGGGTGTATCTTAGTACTTTCGATAAATAGGAGTGTCGATCCCAACGAGGAGCAGAAGGTGCTGAACAGTGGTATGGAGCAGGAACTCTCTGCAAATACTTAGCAAACAGATTTTTAGTGGCTTTTTGATAAGGCAACAAAACAATGTGCAAGTAATAAAGAACAAATGCAGAAAGTTTCCCAATCCTTTCTTAGCAAAGGACAAGCCGGTGGAAATACTTATAAGGACCAAACGTTCTCGAGGACACATGGGAATTCTGTCAAGTGCTTTTGCTTCATATAGTTGAGTACTCTTCTCTGGTGTTGTAAGTGTTGTGTGGGTGAACCTATGGTAACATACCGACCTTACTTGGACTAATAGATACTTGCCATTAAACCCCCTGCAAACATCCATAACTACATGAAATTAATTAAGATATAAATCTAACCAGCCTTAAACTCTGAGATCCAACACTCCCTTGTGCAAAGGTGTCCTAAAGGGGTTTCAGGTTTCTGTCACTCCGACAACCCCACAATTTATAGCCAAATACACAATGCATTCCCCTAGGCCCATAAATGGTGAAGTATCATGTAGTCGATGTTCACATGACACCACTAGAAGAATAGCACCACAACTTAAATATTAAACCATTGAATAATAACTCAACACAAATCCACTAATAACAACATGACTTCTCCCATGTCCTCAAGAACTAAACGAACTACTTACAAGACATCATATGGATCAAGATCAAAGATGATATGATAATGGATAACAATGTGAGCATAAACAATAATCCAATGGTTCCACTCACAAGCATCAACTACAATAGTAATCAACACCGGGAAAGTTTCCCCTAAGAACTAAAGAAATATCCAACATAATTGTTATAGCGGGACGGAGTGGTGATGATGGTGCTGGTGGAGATGATGGTGTGGATGATGATGATCCCGATAAAGCCTAGCTTGATTATGGTGTTGATGGCGACAATCTCCCCTCTCCGGGAAGGAATTCCCCCGGTAGAAATCTATCTGCCGGAGAGATCTTTCTCTCTCGATGTTTTCTGCCCCCAGAGGCGGCGGAAATCTATATGTGGTCGCTCCCCTAGCCTTAGGGTTCCGTAGGGAAGATATAGATGAAAGGGAGGAGTCGGGAGCTGGGCAGGTGGGCCACACCTACCCTAGGCACGACCTAGGGTGGGCCTGCGCCTAGGGGGTGTGGGCCCCCTACGGCACTTCTTCGTCCCTCCTTCTGGCTTCCTTAATCTTCTGGAAAAATAATATTTTCCCATATTTTTCTGGTATTTTTCTGATCTTCGTGAAATTGCATCAAAACTCCCTCTTTTTCATCAGTATCCAGACTCCAGCAGTCCATCCTCTAAGAATCATCCAACATGCATAAACAGTGGAAAAGACATAAGTAATACCTCATAATAAGACAAATAGCAATGAATAGAGGTAAATTATGATATAGAAAGGTGATGCAAATTGGGCGTATCATGCACATAGTCATTGGAGACCGGAAAAATAGCCTAAGGGTTAGTCTGAATCGCATTCCTATGAAGGAATACAAGACCTGGATGCGGTTTTTTTGATTAAGGAGAGGGTGGAGAAGAAGACCCCTGAAGTCTCCATGAAGATGTTCACTACCGACCATCCTCTAACTCTGGCAAATATTCCGACTTTGCTTTAAGCTTTTTTGCCTTTTCCTTCTCGTCATCCGGCTCTATTTTTAGTAATGTAATTAATAACACATAAGCTCGAGAACCTCCTCGAGTCTGAGCTTGCCCCTCTCGAGGGTTATCCTTCAGATGACTCAGAGGCAGTGGAGGATGACGAGGAGAAGGAAGTTCATGCTCCTGCCTCTAAGAAGCGTAAGGCCAAGGAGACCGTTGTTACCGTTGGCACACAAGTGTTTTCAGTGGTTAAAAGGTAATTACTTGTGATATTTAGTACTTAGTACACTATTTCTTTCTGAGCCATAGTTGACATACATTTTTGTGTGTTTCAGATATAAGTCAGTTTTAAAGAGTAAGCTTAAGTCCAAGAGCAAGCCGGCCAAGCAACCGCGCCACAGAATCTTGCATTATCTCCAGCCATGCATCCCCCAACTCCTAGCAGAACTCAAGCCTTAGCACCGGGGTCTTCCATCTCTCCTAGTGCTAGTTCTGTCATCCCTGACGCTTCCATGACCTCGCAAGCCTTGGTTACCATTGGTAGCCAGGCATCTGACAAGGGTGAACCCATCAAGGGTAATGATCCCATAGTAATATCACCAGGGAAAATTGACAAGATGGCCGGCTCTATTGTCTCTGGCCTAAAGAGGAAGAAGAAGGAGGAGATTTTTAAGTTGGAGCAAGCCAGTCTTGAGAAACAAACCCTCACTCCAGAGGCAGCGAGCCAGGGGACGGAGGACGTCAAGTTAGAGAGCCTCCTGGACCAAATCCTGATCCGGGATAAAAAAACAAAGCCGGAGAACTTCTAGTGACAAGCGTATCTCCCATCTCCCTTGCTGAGAAAGTGTTTCACAACACGAAACTAGGATTTGAGAAGTTGCACCTGGAGCACATTGTAAGTTTTTATAATTCTCATTTGTAGTATTTATTATCATATCCTCTAGCCCCCAAGCGTAAAGTCGGATAAAGATCTCAGCATTAAATCCGAGTTGATGCTTTATAGGATGCAAAAGAACGACATAGTGTATCCCCCAAGGCTCGTGCTGTATTTTGACTTAGTTGAAGTTGCATCCTGAGTCTTAGTAGCCGTTTTATGGTAATCTGTCTTTAACTTACAGAAAGTTACATCTTACAACCAGGACTTGCTCAAGAACATTTGCAATAAGCGCAAAGAAATTAAGGCTTTACATCTTGAGAATTCCCAGTTAAATGTTGAAAAGAATGAAGCAGAAGGTGAATATTTCTGGCTCTCAACTGTAGTTGTTGTCTTAGTAAAAAATTTCAACTGACTAATATTTTGTTCTTTGCAGAATTGCTACAGCAATCAAGCAAGATGGTGGAGGAAGCCTAAAACTTCAAGGTCCTCCAGATGGAAAATAATGAACTCCGGGATGAGCTTACAAAGCTTAAGGATGATCACGAGATATCCTTGAGCAACTTCCTGGAGTCAAGAAACATGGAGACCGAGAGGTTAGCGAAGCAGTTAGCTCTTCGAGATAAACAATTGGAAGACTTGAAGAATGACTATGAGAGTCAGAGGGATCCTGCCTAGGCTTTGGAGCAAGAGCTGAGGAGTCTCTGAGAGGAGCGTTCCCAATGAAATCACTTCGTGCTCGGTAAGATTTCTGACTTTATTCATCTCGTCTTTTCTCTGATGTTTTTTGGTCAGATTTTTTGATTTTTGATTCTTTTCCAGACCCTCTCCATCTTTCCAACTCCTCCTCCTCTGAACCTCGTCTCGAGCACATTAAGTCGGTCGGAGATGCTCTTTTATACTTTCGCAAGACTCTTGAAGAGGCTGGTGAGTCGGTTAGACTTTCCGACCTAAGCGCCTTGCCTATGCTCGAGATGAGGAACACCCAGGGAACAACACCAACAAACCAACACATCGTTCGTGTTAAATTACCAAGCAAAAACTTTTTGTACATTCTGAAACTGTGTTGGGCTTGGGCCCCAGGCGAAAATGGACTCCTATCTTTTTTATCCTGAATATTTTGCCCTACCGGCTGGGCCAACAGCCCAATAATCATTAGCAGGTCAATTTTACTAAAAACTATGGGATTCTTGTCCAGTTTTAGCCCATATGAGTAGAGGGATTTTATTTTTTTCACAAAGTCAAAAAACTTAATTTTTCTATAATCCCCAATAGTCATTAGCAGGTCAATTTTACTAAAAACTATGGGCTTCTTGTCCAGTTTTAGCCCACATGAGTAGAGTGATTTTATTTTTTTCACAAAGTTAAAAAACTTAATTTCCCTATAATCTTTTTATATGACTTCGGATTGAAATGATATAAAACTCAATTTGGTTCATATTTACGAGGTGCATAACTTACTTGTCATATAAAATTATACAATGTGAAGGATTTACCTTGTTTGGACAGTTTTTGAATTTTGTATACCCGTTTCAAACTATGGGCAAAACAGCGAGCATGAAGGTTCTTAGCTACGGGTTGAGCCGCGCTAAACTTTCATCGGATCTCTGATAAAACAACATATTGTGATTCTAAAAATGATTTTTCCAAAAATCACGAGTGTTAGATCATGTACCTGTAGTTCAAATCAGACCTGCTTCCTACAGATTTAGCAGAAATTTATCTTTTTCACGAGGAGTGCACCCAAAGGTTTGCGATACCCCGGTTGGGACATTGTCCATGTAAGGTGGTATAACATTTTTGAAAAATATGGTGGAACCATTTTGAGACTCTCATTTGGTGGTTGCTTCCCTGTTTTTGCGCTCAGAAAATAGAAAATGCATTTTTTGAGCGACGAACACGAAAACTTCCTCCATCAACATTGTTCGCCATCTTAAGATGCACATGCATACACAATATGGGCACATTATCACAAACTACGCCGCGCTTCTGGCCAAAACATTGCTCGTTTGGCCCGAAAACCATGAAGCCTCGAACATGATAGGTAATTTCTGAGAAGGATTTTTTGAGACACTTGCAATATACCAATTTTGGTATTTTTCCTTGAAACTATGTCACATAATAAGACACGATGTGAAGGAGTTACCTCGTTTGCACCGTTTTTGAATTTATTATGCCCATTTCAAACTATGGTCAAAACGGTAGGCGTGAAGGTTCTTAGCTAGGGGACGAGTCTCCCTAAAATTTCATAGGATCTCTTATAAAACAGCATATTGTGAGTCTAAAAAATATTTTTTCAAAAACTCACAAGCGTTAGATCATGTACCTATAGATCAAATCAGACCTGCTTCATATCGATTCGGCGGACATTTGTCTTTTTCACGAGGGGTGCACCGAAAGGTTTGAGATATCCCGGTTGGGACATTGTCCATGTAAGGTGGTTTAATATTTTTTGAAAAATATGGTGGAACCATTTTGAAACTCTCATTTGGTGGTTACTTCACAAAATGCCCCGTTTTTTGCGCTTAGAAAATAGAGAAAAAAATTTGAGCGACGAAAAGGAAAACTTCCTCCATTAACATTGTTCACCATCTTAAGATGCACATGCGTGCACAATATGAGGACATTATCACAAACTATGCCGCGATTCTGGCCAAAACATTGCTCTTTAGGTCCGAAAGCCATGAAACCTCGAACATGATAAGTCATTTCTGAGAAAGTTTTTTTGAGACACTTGCAATATACCAAGTTTGGTATTTTTCCTTACAACTATGTCACATAATAAGACACCACGCGAAGGAGTTACCTCGTTTGGACAATTTTTGACTTTATTATGCCTGTTTCATACTATGGTCAAAACGGTGGGCGTGAAGGTTCTTAGCTAGGGGACGAGCCTCGCTAAAATTTCATCGGATATATGATAAAATAGCATATTGTGAGACTAAAAATGAATTTTGCAAAAATCATGAGCGTTAGATCATGTACCTGTAGTTCAAATCAGACCCGCTTCCTCCCGATTCCGCAGCCATTTGTCTTTTTCACGAGGGGTGCACCGAAAGGTTTGAGATACCCCGGTTGGGACATTGTTCATGTAAGATGGTCTAATATTTTTGAAAAATGTGGTGGAACCATTTTCTAACCCTTATATTGGTCGTTTGGCCTGAAAGCCATGAAACCTCGAACATGATGGGTCATTTTTGATATGTTTTTTGAGACACTTGCAATATACCAAGTTTGGTATTTTTCCTTGCAACTATGTCACATAATAATACACCACGCGAAGGAGTTACCTCATTAGGACCATTTTTAAATTTATTATGCGCGTTTAAAACTATGGTCAAAACGACGAGTGTGAAGGTTCTTAGCTAGGGGACAAGCCTCACTAAAATTTCATCGGATCTCTGATAAAACAGCATATTGTGAGTCTAAAAATGATTTTTGCAAAAAGCACGAGTGTTAGATCATGTACCTGTAGTTCAAATCGGACCCGCGTGATGGCTCAGTTGATGTGGAGCCTGTTGGGAACCCCAAGAGCAAGGTGTGAAGCAGCACAACAGCAAGTATTCCCTCAGTAAGAAACCGAGGTTATCGAACCAGTAGGAGGAAGGAAACGTCACACAGGTGTTGCAAGCAACGCAGAGACCTGCACAACACAAACTCAAGACTTTGCCCCAACTAACAGTGAGGTTGTCAATCTCACCGGTTGCTGTAACAAAGGATTAAACTTATGGTGTGGAAGGTAATGGTTTGCAGCAAGTAAACAAGTAATAGTGGAAGATGTATCAATGGTAAAGATTGGACCGGGGTCCATAGTTCACTAGAGGTGCTCTCCTTAGATAAACAACATGGCATGAAGGGTAAACAAATTACAGCAGTGAATCGAACTGAGCAAGGCATAACAATGCAATACCAGACAAAAAGATCCCATGACATTCGATTGGGCAATACAACAATATACATAGACCGCCATCCAACTGCATCTATGACTAGAAGTCCACCTTCAGGTTATCATCCAAACCCCCTCCAGTATTAAGTTGCAAGCAATAGATAACTGCTTTAAGCAAAGTGTGTAAGATAAACAATCTATTTGTTCCATGAACAAGAGACCGTTGTTCTCTCCCTAGTGGCAACAGCACATCTACAACCGAAGAGATTTCTGTCACTTCCCTTGGAAACTAGATGCATGAACCCACTATCGAGCATAAATACGCCCTCTTGGAGTTACTAGCAACTACTTGGCCAAGATAGCTACTAACAACGGAGAGCATGCAAGATCACAAACAACACATACATGATAGAATCATCAAGACAAAACCATTAATCAATTTGACATAGTAATCTCAATATCCATCAGATCCCCGCAAACACAACATGCATGATTACAAATAGATTAGATCTTTATCATGAACGGAGCTCACAAGATCTATACATGAAAGCACAAGGATGAGATACAACCATCTAGCTACTACATGGACCCGTAGTCCAAGGTGGAACTACTCACGCTTCATACCGAAGGCTGGCATGATGAAGAAGAAGGACTCCGGAATGATCTCCCCTCCGGCAGGGTGCCGGGAAGAGCTTTAGATCCCCCCGATCTAGGGATGACGATGGCGGCGGATACATAAGGTTTCGTGGAGTTTTGATTGGGTTCCTAGGGTTTCTACATCCTGGGTTTATTATAGGCGAAGAGGCAAGGCTGGGAGGTGGCCAGGGGGCCCACACCCTACCCAGGCGCAGGGTGGGCCCACCAGCGCCTAGGGGGTGTGGCGGCCCTGGTTCGCCTCTCCGTCTCTCCTCTGAACTTCGTGTCCCCCACGGTAAAATATTGACTTTGGCTTTTTTCCATCCAATTTCGAGAATATTGATTTTCTGCCTTTCGGGAATCAAAAACAGAAGAAAACAGGCAACTAGCACTATGGCAACTTGTTAATAGTTTAGTTCCAGAAAAGATATAAAAACACCTCAAAGTATAGACAAAGCAAAGCAAAGTAGATAGTAAACAAGCATGTAGCATAACAAATTATAGATACGTTTTCGATGTATCAAGCATCCCCAAGCTTAACTCCTTCTTGTCCTCGAGTAGGTAAGTGATAAAAGAATAATTTTTGAGGTGACATGCACCATCAAAACCAAGATCAAACCATTTGCAAGCATTGAAAGGTGGGAACAAAGAACTCTAAACATGTGCATGAAAGATAGAGTTCTAACAATAGGACAAAGTAATTATGCATGAAACATGAAAGGCTACAAACAAATATCATGAATAACATGCATTGAAAAACATATGTTTGTTTCACATACAAAAAACATGGCATAGTGGCATTCTGCTTGTCCCTCATGGAGTAGCAAATAGATGCATAGGACACCTTCAAAGTTTATAAGAGTGACTAGAAACAAGTAGCATAAGAACAAGTAATATCACAATACGCATCAATCAATAAGTTTTGGGACACTGCACACAGAATGGCAACTATGCTCTCTTAATGGTGCCTAAAGGTAGAAGGTGGAGACTCAAATAATAGTGGAAGAAAGGCCCTTCATAAAGGGAAGCAGGGATTTCAAGTTTCAAAAAGAGCTTCCAAAAATTATGGTACTTGTTAGCTTTTAGCCCTCATTGCCCCTATCATAAGCATCTTGAAGTGATTAAGGTTAAAGTGAACAAACTATGGAGTATATGCTTAACAAAGTATAAGTTGGCAATATCAAGTCCCTTGAATACGAGGGCCAGACCTCATGATACTCAACTTTATTCACCTGTAAGTTCTTGTCATTGTAAGTACATGTGTATCATAGAGAACCGCCAACGGCGTACCCCTTGGACATGGTACAGGAGCTATCCCATAACCAAAATGACAAGGCAAGCAGACAATGAGCATCTCAGCTATCTTTTTATTTACTATATGCATAGCTTTTTATTGAGGATGCTTCATAGATAGCTCACTATGGTGATGCTTTCCACCATGATTAGGCATGGCTTAGGCTAGAGGCCCAGGCGTTTATCTAACACAAAATACATACTCCATGGACTTACAAGTTCCCTCTTTATTTCACACCGGTGACATCCATATACAAAAGAGCATGATATCAACTGAGTACAAAGTACAAGTGCAATGTTGAAAACGTTCCTCGTGACAGCACGGTTCTGCTAATGCCAACGTATAAGTGCAAGCATATACAACATAGATGACACAATGGTTCAAGTTTATTAGGGTCAAAGAATATAAAGTGTGCCATCAAGTTCGTGAGAGCTTTAATCACTAAGTTTTTACATAACAAAATACTTTTTAATTAGAAGATAGCTGAAAACAAGAATATACTTGGAATGGTGTAACACACCTTGCATAGGACTTTATAGTGGACGCTTTGGAATAACTTGGTTTCTTGGGAGTTGGAGGCATGAGTAGAGCTTACTCATACAAGTGGATACTAGCAAAAGACTGGGAGCAACCAACTAAGAGAGCAATAATGGCCATAATCATGCAGAGCAACAAAACATTACTAATCAAAGCATAGAGTGGTACTACAGGTCAAGGACTAAATGATCATAGAGGCTATGGTGACTTGTCATAGTCATAACATGGTGTGAGCATGTGCCAAGTCAACCCAAAGAAAGCATCAAAGGAGAATACCACAATACTATGCTTTTGCATGCTAAAACAATGCATAATTCTTTCAAGGCACTCTAAGCAATCCCAATTGTTTGGAACAAGACATGCTACAACAATAATCACTAAGCATAAGGTCAAAACAACACCTAGCATGTCATGCTAAAGTCTAAGTCACAGTCAATGCAAGCTCCTCTTGCACTTTCAAGCACGAACTTCCTACTCCTTTCCAACACCGAGCAACTTATTTGAAACAACACAGCGAGAACGGGGGTCCAAACAACTTTATTCAAGCAAACTAAACAACTAAGCAAACCAAACTAAAACTAAGACGCTCCAAGAACAACACAACTGTGCATGGAACAATAAAAACGAAGTGTCTAGACAGACCTGAGCTTTTTATTGATGAAGAAGGGGATGCCTTGGGCATCCCCAAGCTTTGATGCTTGTAATTCTTGGATATTTATTGGGGTGACACCAGGGTGGCATCCCCAAGCTTGAGCTTTTGTACATTCTTCAACTCATTACATCATTCTTTCTCTACACCTGAAATTTTTCCTTCATACAAAACTTCACACAATCTTCATTAGCAACATTAGTGTATTCAAAAGATAATAGACCTTTGGGCTAAGCTTTGGAACAGCAAAAATTTTCACTAAAAACACATGATACTGTAGCAACTCCTTCAAAAAGCTCAATTCCCCAAAAGAGAACTCCAAAAGGAATCAATAAGAAGCAAATGCAAATAATGGCAGAAATATATCAAAACAAACCAGCAGGTATAAACCGATATTTTCGAAAATCTTCTGTTGCTCAAATTAAAAAGTGTTGAACTAACGAAAGTTAGCTAACACTGGGGGATTTATTCATAAATTTTTAGCTCAATCCGTGTTACAGAGACTACTCACGAAGTTTTATGGTGGAGGACATAAATCTATTTCAGGACAGCAACTCCCCAAATCTTACTTCCATCTCATTAGAGGTTATTCTTGGCACAAAAAGCAAACAAAAAGGATAAGGAGATGTCATTACTGAAGTAATAACTTCCAAGAATCAAGGAAATTCTTGGGTTATCTCCCAACAAGTACTTTTCTTTAACGCCTTTAAGTTAGGCACAAGAAGCAAGAAGAATCAAGTATTTTCAAATGAGGAAGCATTAACATCAAACCTTGCTTTCAAAGGAGGAGCAAAAAGCAACTTCTCTCTCCTCATAGGGAAGTTTTCAATACCTTTCTTGAATGGAAAATGATATTTAATGGTGCCTTCTTTCATACCAATAATGGCACCAACAGTTCTAAGAATAGGCATTCCCAAAGTAATAGGACAAGAAGCATTGTATTCAACATCCAAAACATAGAAATCAACAGGGACATAAGCATTGTTAACCATAATGAGAACATCATTAATACTCCCCATTAGTTTCTTCTTAGCATTATCATTAAGTGGGACATCCAAATAACAGTTTTCCAAAGGTGGCAAATCAAGCATTTCATAAATCTTCCTAGGCATAATAGAGACCCTAGAACCAAGGTCACATGAAGCTTTGAGATCAAAGTCATTCACTTGCACATTAATAATGGGTTCCTAACTATCTTCTACTTTCCTAGGAATAGAAGCTTTGTGTTTTAGCTTCTCTTCCTTAATTTTCACAAGAGCATTTGTAATGTGCTTAGTTGAAGCAACATGCATATCACTAGCATCAGGACTTCTAGCAAGCTTTTGCAGGAACATAATCACTTCAGAAATATTGCAACCATCTATATCAAAATCAAACTTAGCATCACTAGTAGTAGACTCAATAGGCTTAGGCTCTGTAGGAGGAGGAATAGGGACTTCTTGTGGTTTAGTCGTATCCATTCTAGTGATGGTGTACACACTATTGTTTCTATCAATTCAGCTTCCCTTTCCCACTTAGCATGAAGTTGGGCTAACAGTCTAACATTTTCATCAATAGTAACTTGTATGGCATGAGTGGCATCAAAGGTAATTTCCATGGTTTCAGGTTTAGCAGCCATTTTATTAATCAAGGAGGACTGTGCTTCAGAAAAAGAGGATATATTTTTCTCAACAGTTAAAAGTTTTTCCTTCACAGTCATGTTGAAAGCAGTTTGTTTACTAATAAAGTCTTTGACCATGACTTCAAGTTCAGAGGGGGCACTTCTAGCATTGTTGTAGGAGTTTCCATAGGTATTGCCATTTTTAGGAGGATAAGGCCTATAATTGTTGCTACCACCAAAATTATTCCTGCAGGCATTGTTGTTGAAATTGTTGTTTCTAATGAAGTTCACATCAACTTGCTCTTCTTGAGCAACCAAAGAGGCTAATGGAACACTATTAGGATCTAAAGGAGTTTTCCCATTAACAAGCATAGGCATAATAACATCAATCTTATCACTCAAACAGGAGGCTTCTTTCAACAGAATTTACCTTCTTACCATGTGGAGCTCTCTTAGTATGCCATTCAGAGTAATTAACCATCATATTGTCAAGGAGCTTTGTTGCAGCACCCAAAGTGAGTCCCATAAATGTACCTCTAGCAGCTAAATCCAACAGGTTTCTTGAAGAGAAGTTCAAACCTGCATAAAAAGTCTGGATAATCATCCAAGCAGTGAGTCCATGAGTGGGACAATTCTTAACCAAAGATTTCATTCTTTCCCAAGCTTGAGCAACATGTTCATTATCAAGTTGTTTAAATTTCATAATATCAATTATCATAGATATAATCTTAGTAGGAGGACAGTACTTTCCAATAAAAGCATCTTTGCACTTACTCCAAGAATCAATACTATTTCTAGGCAAGGATAGCAACCATTCTTTAGCTTTCCCTCTCAAGGAGAAAGGAAACAGCTTGAGCTTAATAATATCTCTATCTACATCCTTATACTTTTGCATCTCACAAAGTTCAACAAAGTTATTGAGATGGGCAGCAGCATCATTAGAAGTAGCACTAGAAAATTGCTCTCTCATCACAAGATTCAACAAAGCAGGCTTAATTTCATAAAAGGTAGCATCATGAGTTGGTGGAGCAATTGGAGTGCTTAGGATATCATTGTTGTTTGTGCTAGTGAAGTCACACAACTTGGTGTTCTTAGCAGAGTTCATTTTGGCAAAGATGGGAAAGCCAAATACACCAGCAGCAGCTAGAGAAGGAACTAATTTTTTTGCGTTTTTGAATAAAGAAAGCAAACCAAACTAAACTAATGATTTGGAGTTTTTGGAAAGAGGCAAACAAAACCAAGCAAAAGAAAACAAGCAAACTAAAAACAAAGTAAAGAGAAAGGAAGTGGAGGACTCCCCTTGTGAAGACGTCCTTAGCCACCCCGGCAACAGCGCTAGAAAACTTGCTGGCGCGTGGTTGACGTGGGAGCTTCTTCTTCTTCAGTCCTTGGAAACGGCACCAGAAAACTTGCTGATGGCTCAGTTGATGTGGAGCCTGTTGGGAACCCCAAGAGCAAGGTGTGAAGCAGCACAGCAACAAGTCTTCCCTCAGTAAGAAACCGAGGTTATCGAACCAGAAGGAGGAAAGAAACGTCACACAGGTGTTGCAAGCAACGCGGAGACCTGCACAACACAAACTCAAGACTTTTCCCCAACTAACAGTGAGGTTGTCAATCTCACCGGTTGCTGTAACAAAGGATTAAACGTATGGTGTGGAGGGTAATGGTTTGCAGCAATAAACAAGTAACAGTGGAAGATGTATCAATGGTAAAGATTGGACCGGGGTCCATAGTTCACTAGAGGTGCTCTCCTTAGATAAACAACATGGCATGAAGGGTAAACAAATTACAGCAGGGCAATTGACAGGAACCGAGCAAGGCATAACAATGCAATACCAAACAAAAAGATCCTATGAGATTCATTGGGCAATACAACAATATACATAGACCGCCATCCAACTGCATCTATGACTAGAAGTCCACCTTCAGGTTATCATCCGAACCCCCTCCAGTATTAGGTTGCAAGCAACAAACAACTGCATTAAGCAAAGTGTGTAAGGTAAACAATCCACTTATTCCATGAACAAGAGACCATTGTTTTCTCCCTATTGGCAACAGCACATCTACAACCGAAGAGATTTCTGTCACTTCCCTTGGAAACTAGAGGCATGAACCCACTATCGAGCATAAATACCCCCTCTTGGAGTCACTAGCAACTACTTGGCCAAGATAGTTACTAACAACAGAGAGCATGCATGATCATAAACAACACAGACATGATAGAATCATAAAGACAAAACCATTAATCAATCTGACATAGTAATCTCAATATCCATCGGATCCCCGCAAACACAACATGCATGAATACAAATAGATTAGGTCTTGATCATGAACAGAGCTCACAAGATCTATACATGAAAGCATAAGGAGGAGATACAACCATATAGCTACTACATGGACCCGTAGTCCAAGGTGGAACTACTCACGCTTCATACCGGAGGCTGGCATGATGAAGAAGAAGGCCTCCAGGATGATCTCCCCTCCGGCAGGGTGCTGGGAAGAGCTTCAGATCTCCTCTGATCTAGGGACGACGGTGGCGGTGTCTATAGAAGGTTTCATGGAGTTTTGATCGGGTTCCTAGGGTTTTTGCATCGGGGGATTCTTATTGGCGAAGAGACGAGGATGGGAGACGGCCAGGGGGCCCACACCCTACCCTGGCGCGGGATGGGCCCACCCGTGCCTAGGGGGTGTGGCGGTCCTGGTTCACCTCTCCGTCTCTACTCTAGACTTCATGCCCCCCATTGTAAAATATTGAATTTGGCTTTTGTCCCGTCCAATTCCGAGAATATTGATTTTCTGCCTTTCTGGAACCAAAATAGAAGAAAACAGGCAACTGATACTGTGGAAAATTGTTAATAGGTTAGTTCTAGAAAAGATATAAAAACAGCTCAAAGTATATACAAAGCAAAGAAAAGTAGATAGTAAACAAGCATGGAGCATCAAAAATTATAGATACGTTTCCGACGTATCACCGCTTCCTACCGATTTGGCAGACATTTGTATTTTTCACGAGGGGTGCACTGAAAGGTTTGAGATATCCCGGTTGGGACATTTTCCATGTAAGGTGGTCTAATATTTTTGAAAAATATGGTGGAACCATTTTGAAACTCTTATTTGGTGGTTGCTTCACAAAACGCTCCGTGCTTTGCGCTCGAAAAATAGAAAACACAATTTTTGAGCGACGAATAGGAAAACTTCTTGCATCAACATTGTTCTTCATATGAAGATGCACATGCGTGCACAATATGAGCACATTATCACAAACTATGCCGTGATTCTAGCCAAAACATTGGTCGTTTGGCCCGAAAGCCATGAAAGCTCGAACATGATAGGTCATTTCTGAGAAGGTTTTTTTTGAGACACTTGCAATATACCAAGTTTGGTATTTTTCCTTGCAACTATATCACATAATAAGACACCACGCTAAGGAGTTACCTCATTTGGACCATTTTTGAATTTATTCATACCCGTTTTTGACCTGCAGAACATAACCGGCCAATCAAAATATAGGATGAGACTGTCCACGGATCACCCTAGCAAGCAGATCTTGGCCGTACACAAGACTTTCATCTAACGCCTAGAATTTGGCTTACACAGATAGAGCCAGTTTTTCCCGCCTCCCATTCCCCACACTTTGGAACTAAAATGACCAAAATGCCCTACATTTCATAGTCTTCCACCACAGAATATTGGTCAGGGCATTTGCGTAAAATCCGCACACCTAAACCCTAATACTGCGACGCCCCTCCGCCTTCGTGCCACTATTGCGAGTACCACCCCCGTCTTCCCGACCCTGAGCCACCTCCCCACCTCTCCTCATACAGCGGCACCCACCTCGCCGCCAACCCCCACCTCGCCGATCGCTAGCTCGCACCCACCCAACCGCCACCTCGCCTCGTGTGCTGCCATCCATCCACCTACCAGATCGATGCACCCCGCCCCAAATCGACGCACCCCTCCCCAACCCCTCCTTCCACTCGCCGATAAATGCAAGATCCGGTGGCGACATGGCCGCTCCAGTCCTCCCTCGAGTGGCTTCGCCCCCAGTCCACTCCCGCATCCACGTCTTGCCCCAACATCATTGATGAAATCGACCCCTCCATCTAACCCAAACCTCACAGTGCTTCCTTTATCCTCCCCTTTTTCCTCCACCTTCGCCATCGGCCTAGATCCCGACCAACTCCGGCAACCCCTTCCCGACCAACCATATCTATGGACCCCCCTCCTTCCCACTCTCTCTGTACCATGGGCAGGAGTCCCATGGCAATGGTGGCGCCCTTGCAGCGGGTGGTGGCGACCAAGCTCGGCGACTGGCTTCGCCATGCGGGGCAGATACAACCATCCTTCACCGACACTGGTGTCCCCTTCTGGTGGTAGCTGTTCCAGGGCAGTCGCCACCGCATAGGCCGCCGTGGAGGTCATTCGGCTCACTGGCCAAGGGCCAGCCTCGACCAGCTGAGGAGGTTCCTTCCTAGTGAGTTACCCAAACTACTACTGCTTTCTGTGGATTGCTGGTTACGTTGTTGTGAAAACAAACATTTGGTAATAGGTTGTCTAGCTTTGCCATGTTATCAGAATAAACTAGGACAATTCGAGTGTATTCACGCCTTCAGAAATCTTGCAAGTACATTTGAGAAAGCATATGGCTTCTCTCTTTTATACCGTGCATTTCTTAATCCTTTGCAACATACCTTGCAAATTAAAGTCACAGTTAAACTTATGTTATAAATTTAATGTACAAATTGCACTGCTTCTCAAAATCATTTACATGTCTTGCATCATGTAATATTTATGTTAACTTCAGTCTTCGGTTGTAAATCATTTATGCAGACATATAGGTAACATGTGATTCTGGCAAAATATGTTCTTACATAAGATCTTTAAATATACCATAAAGTGACCTTTGTCTACTATTTTATATTTTATACTCGCTTGTTTGCTTTGCATAATGGACTGATCCATCAGGAGGATGTGCCATTGTTGCTGATATCCTGGAGTTCTTGAAGAGGCCTATCCTACTACATATAGTTAGTACCTAACTAAATTAGGTAACGTTGTTCATAACCTAAACTTGATTCTTATTTTTAGATAAAATTTGCTAGTATTTAGTGTCTAGCAGTAGTCCTGGTTACTGTTTATGATTGCAGATGTTCTGATATCTTGTAGTTCTAGTAGTAGTGTTCGACTTGTGCATTGTTTCTTTGATTATCATCTAGACTTATGGTTGTATGTCTCTATTAGAATGGTCGATCTATCCTATGTTGGTAACTTGAATTGTTCATGTATTGTTTGTCTTTTCTCAATTGTATGTCTCTGTTAGAATAAACCCTACTTTATTTTGTTGACATATACTTGATCAATCTTCTTATTATGATTCGAATACATGTTTCATGTTTAACATTGGCTGGCAGTATGGGTGCTATTAGCGTGTGAAAATGTGTGCATATCTTGCTAGTGTCTTCCTATGCTAATCATTGGTTTCTTGTCTTAATGTATAGGTTTATAAAAGGTATAATGAAGCATCTTGGCCTTGTTACTTGGGAAGTGGTCATTGGCAATATATTTGTCCATTGGTGAGTTGGGCTCTGGTACCTCTGCAATTTAGTTGGTATATTCTGTTGGTACCACTAGTGGAGTGGGCACCGGATAAGCTCACTAGTTTCCCATTTCTCACCTATCAGATTGGCCATGACTAATGTGATGTGTTTCTTCTTGCGCAGGATGACACAGCGTCACAATTGGATAACTTTCATCGCGACGATACATGTACAAGAATGCTCCATGTTCCAGCGCCTAGAGGCCACGATATGGAATGCAGCCACCCCTAGCACCTCTTTCAACTTTTTTTTTGCATGTTGCATCTATGGATGCTAATTGCTCCTATTCTTCTACATGTGCAGGGCAAGGGATTGAAACCGGCTGCGGTTGTGCTGTCGCGAGGCGTGGACTGGTAAGTAATGCTTGTTCTGTAAGTAACTACTAGGCAGAGTTAGGACTGTTTAGACGGAAATGCGGAACTGAACTCGAGTGCTTAGCTTTTGATTGTAACCTAGTCCCACGTATTTGCTTCAACCATTCCGAATGCTAGTGAATGCATTTTTCCATACGTTTTGCATTCCTATGTTATGTACTTCTGCTATGTTTTTTCTATTCCTGTAGTTTTCATTCCTTCATTTGGAATGGAGCCTAAATGTATTGCCTTTCTGCACTTCTTCTGTTCTTATTTGAGATGCTCTATGCTGCTTCTTCTCTATATGTAACCTTGTAATGTTTCAATTTGTAGGACAATTCTTTGTTGATAAGGCTGCGAATTCAAGTCGTGAACTGTGAATTTTTACAATCTCCAATGGTGGCTGTGTACATAGATAGCCTTATGTTATAAGATGGATCTTTTTTGTAACATATGCAATAGGTAGCAGCATGGCTTGTGACCCCAATAATGTAGTTTGTGTATTTGTCTGTTCTGTAAATCAACTCAACATGTATTATTTTTATCTATTATTTAATATATGATGTGTGTTCTATCCTATCTGAATGAAATATTGTTTATTTACTATAAGGCCGTATAAGTTACCTGCCATGTGGGAACAGATGGACATGGAAGTCAGATCGGTGGAACCAATGTGAACTAGAAACCTAACAAGTGGGACATATCTGACTGGTGGGACCAGCTCTAGAATTAAATAGAAAATAGAAATCATTTGACAAAAACAACAAATCACAAAATTGTTGGAGATATGCCCTAGAGGCAATAATAAATATAGTTATTATTATATCTTTGTGTTTATGATAAATGTTTACATTCATGCTATAACAGTATTAACCGGAAACATTAATACTTGTGTGATTTGTAAACTAAATTAGAGTCCCTAGTAAAGCCTCTTCATAATACTAGCTTATTGGTTAATCTATGATTGTGGTTTCCCTATCATGAACATTGAGATGTTATTAACAACAAGATCATATCATTAGGAGAATGGTATGATGGACATACTCCTGTAGATAAGCGTAGCATAAAGATCAAGTCATTTTAATAGTTCAATTGCTATAAGCTTTCTGATACATAGTAACCTAATTCCTTCGACCATGAGATCATGCTTATCACCATCACCGGAAGGATGCTTTGATGACATCAAACACCAAACCGTAACTGGGTGGCTATAAAAGTGGCATTGAGTGTTCGGAAAGTATGGGTTGAGACACATGGATCAAGAGTGGGATTTGTCCATCCATATGACGGATAGATATACTCTGGGCCCTCTCGGTGGAATGACATCCAATTAGCTTGCAAGCATGTGACTGGATCACAAGGGATCACATACCACGGGAACGAGAAAAGAGTACTTATCGGTAACGAGGTTGAACTAGGTATGCAGAGATACCGACGATCAAAACCTCGGATAAGTAAACTATCACGAGACAAAGGGAAATTGGTATCGTATGTAAGTGGCTCATTCGATCGCAAAGTAATCATAGAAATATGTGGGAGCCATATGAATTTCCAGATTCCTCTATTGGTTATTGATCGGAGAAGTGTCTCGATCATGTCCGCATAATTCACGAACCGTAGGGAGACACACTTAAGGATTCGATGTTGTTGAGTAGTTATGGAATGATGAGTAAGAGACCGAATGTTGTTCGGAGTCTCGGATGGGATCCGAGATATCACGAGGTGATCCGGAATGGTCCGGAGAATAAGATTCACATAAGGAAAGTCCTGTTTCGAAGTTGGGGAATGATTCCGGTGTTTTCACCAGGAATGTTCTAGAAGGGTCCGGAAGGTCCGACACTCCAGATGGGAAGAGTACATGAATGTGTCATGACAATATGGAATGGTTGAATCATGTACTAGGTCACTTGGCTGGGCAAAATAAAGAGAGAAATCAAATCCAAGTTTGAAAGTCAAAATGCCAATTTGAAAAGTCAAACGACAAGTTTGCTTGGTGGAGGGAGAGTAGGAAACCTACTTGGGGAGGAAGTCCCCTCCCTCCACCCGCCGGACAAGGAGGATGATTTGGAGGAGGACTCCCTCCTCCCAAGCCGCACCCTCAGACCTATATAAGGAGGGGTAGGGCTGCCCCTCTCCTTCACACCCAAAACCCTAGCCCCAAGCCGCCGCCGCCACCACCTCCTTGTGCTGCCGCCGCCTAGGGAACCTCCAACTCGGCGAGTTGGGGCTTCCCCAAGCCCTAGCCACCGGCCAAGCCCTCCCCTTGGTGCCCTATAAACCCTAGATCACTAAGGCCTCTCTCATACTCCACCATACTCGCTCCAGCTTAAGGCGAAGCCCTGCGAGATCTCCCCTCTACTTCCGGTACCATGCCGTCGTGCTGCCGGAATCGCGAGGAGAGTGCTACAACCTCCACTGCCTGCTGGAACAAGGGAGAGGAAGGTCTTCATCGAGTATCGAACGTGTGATCGACTGCGGAAGCGCTGCCGGAAGGATCGTCTACGCGATCTTGAGATCGACAAGAGTACGACTACATCACCCACGAGAATCTGCTCTCATTAACCACTTTGGAATCTTCGAGGGTGAGTTCCTCTATCGACTCGTTGCTACAATCTAGTAGATAGATCTTGGCTTTTTTGTTTGCGTGCGGTAGAAATTTTTTGTTTTCCATGCTACGAACCCCTACAGTGGTATCAGAGCCATGTCTATATGTAGATCTGTTGCACAAGTAGAACACAATGGTCATTGTGGGCAGTGGTGCTTTTATTATCAATTGCTTTTGTGTACTTTGCATCTTGCGGTATGATGGGATGAAGCGGCCCGGGCTAACCTTACATGACATCGTTCATGAGACTTGCTCCACTCTCAACATGCAACTTGTATTGCATAAGTGGCTTTGCGGGTGCCTGTCTCTCCCATCATAGTATAGATCCAATTTACAACGGGCACTTGATAGTTCAAGCATCAACGTTGTGGTTCTTGTTCGTAAGTTAGAGCGACACTTATTGAAAGCCCCAAACCACGTAAAATATGCAAATAAAATTAGAGGCGTCTAACTTTGTTTTGCAGGGGTGTGTTGTGATGTGATATGGCCATGATTGTGATTATATTTGATGTATGCAATGTTCCTTATTGTAAGTTGGCAACCGGCTGGAGCCATATGGTTATCTTTAAATTCTGTTAAGACCCGCGTGTCTATTCAAAGTAGTTGTAATAGTTGAAGCTGGTGGACGACAACCATGAAACGGCGCCATTGACCTTGATGCTATACCGGTGATGATGGAGATCATGTTCGTGCTTGAAGATGGAGATCGGAAGCACAATAAGAAAGGCCATATCATATCACATATTATGAATTGCATGTGATGTTAATCCTTTATGCATCTTATATTGCTTAGTTAACGACGGTAGCATTATAATATGATCCCTCAAGCACACAAATTTCAAGTTTTAAAGTGTTCATCCTTAGTAAGCACTGTTGCTAAAGCTCGTTGTTTCGAAGCACCACGTGATGATCGGGTGTGTTAGATTCTGCGAGTGTATACAACGTGAGAAGGCCAGATTTACTCATGCAGAAGCTAAGTGTAAGATCCCTCCTTTATAAAGGAAAAGGATCCATGTGATTGCAATGCTAGTCCCTGGATCAATGCTAGCATCCACAGTTTAAGATGAAGTACACAGAAACAAAGGTCATTATTACAGTCATTCCAGAGAGAACATAGTCTTTACAACTCCATGGCCACAGGCCTAGTACAAGAGTTTAAATAAGTAAATAGATAAAAGTCTTCATCTTCATGTGCCATAGGCAAACATGTTGAGTGTAGACTCATGACTCCTAATCCTCATCAGAGTAACCTGCAACATCACAAGTTACAACCACAGTGGGTCAATACATTGGAGTAGTATTGGCAAGTGATACCTTAGTATAATTTTTGGTGGACTAGATACTATATGCAATTTGGCTAAGTGTAGCTTAGGCTTGCTTTGCTTAAAATAGGTTTTGCCTATTAGTTGAAAACACTAAGTTTTTCTTTGTCAAAAACTTTTCCCAAGGAACCAGCAATAGACATTGAGGTCCTTCACCCTTGTTCAACCACAAGTTTTACTTAGAAATTGGGATGAGGAGATTCTTGATAGCTTCCATGTCTTGATGCTCAAGTTGTCCTTTTCCAGGGACATGGCTAAGTACTTAGATTCTTCCATCTGCAGAGGTTGTGCACTTTCCCCACAAGCCTTGATTTTCACCAAGACAGGACCTTTCAGAAGCCTTCCCTTAGACCAAGTGGACGCGCTCCAACCTATCATTCCCACTACCACCAACTATCCAAATGGCTAAGTTCTTGCAACTTATATGATCTAGGCAGAGCCCATATTGCCAAGTGGCTGCACTAGAAGCTTCTTAACATTTGGCCTCTAAAATCTCTTTGTTCCTGGGTGGCTTTCCACAAGTGAGATACACAAGGTAAACCATAGAAATGGGCCTTGTGTAACCACTCAACATAAACCATTCCTTCCATTCCACACAGGTGTTTCATTCACTTAGTTGTTTTATTAGGCAAAACACAAGTCCAAAGACTTAGAAATATTTTTATGGTAGCATTAATATTTCACCACCCTTGGTTGCTACTAGCTAGGCTAAGCATGGCATAGATAAGCATCTTAACTTAGAAATTTCTAGCAATTCTACAACTACTAGGATTTCCCAACTTAGCATATAAGCAAAAATATAATCATGCAAGACTAGCAAAATATATCTAATGCATAGTAGAAAACATAGGGATAAAATCATGAAGCACCACTTGCCTTGGTAGTTTGGAGAGTAGCTACACTCCTCACAATCACAATCACTATTGGCACCAAAATCTACACATCAAATCATAGCAACAAATCACATACAAAATAATTACAAGCAAAAATATATGGATGCATGCAACATGATATGTGATGATTTTCTAAACTCAACAAAACAAGTGCACAGTATTGGTCCATAAATAATCTCAAAACTTTCCAAACAACATTTATTTAAACACTAAAACATTTCTCAAATAATTTATATACACAAAATAGGCCTACACATGTTTCTGTAAATAAAACCATTTTAACAGAAATAAAACATTAAACACATTGCATATTTGGAAAGGGCTTGCTCTCCTGATTCCATTGATATGAAATTTGTCAAATTTGAACATGGGAATCAAAAGTTATGGCTAAAACAAAATCAAACAACTAATAGATCTAATTCAAATTTTTAAAACGAACTCTGTGCCACGCGGCGCTATCCTATTGGCTAGTACCGCTTCGCATCGGATCACGCTTCTGAGCCGCTGGATCTAACTTAATCGCGCGGCTCTGATTGAATCATACCGCTTCGTCTAGGTTCTATCGTGACCATTAGATCTAGATCTAACGGCGCTCAGCACTCGACCATCAAGTGGCGGCGCTGGCGGCGGCGACAGGCGGCGACGGCTCTGTCTACGGCGGCGCGGTGGCTACAGGGGGCTCTGGGGTCGTCGGAGGTGCTTACCAGATTCGCAACGGTGTACTGAAGCTCAACGTGGCGACGGCTTGACAAGGGGCGCACGAACACGGCTGCACGGGCTCGTCGGAGTTGCTGACAGCGTCGGGCTCGGATGGACGGCAACGTTGGCGATGCTCCTGGTCACCCTAGCACGAATCAAAGGAGTCAAGGGGTGCGCAAGGCTACAGCGAACACGCTCGTGTGAATCAGCAGCGAAGGGGAACACGGGGCTCACCGAATTTAGTCGCCGGAGTTGAAGACGTCGTCGGGAGCTTGCAGTGCTTGATGAAGACGACGACCTGGGGCAGTATAGGATGAACCAATGGTGTCAGAAGAAGCGCAAGGACGTTACAAAGCAGCTCGCGTGAAGCGGAGAGGGAGGGGCGCACGGAGCTCACCGGGATTGGTCGCTAGAGTGGGCTCTGTCTGCGGCGGTGCAAGGGCGATTGCGGGCAGCCTGGGGCGCATGCAGCTTTGTTGGGGAAATGGCATGGGGGAAGGTGGTCTTATAGACAGAGAGGGAGCGAGAATCACGCGAGGAAACGCCGGCAATAACTCGATTTAAAATGCGGCAGTGAATGGCGGAGGGAATGGCCGGCGACATGGTCGTGGGCGCGATTTGGGGAAGATTATGATGAGCTGGCGAGGTCCACCAGTCAGTGACCCTTTGGGTAGCGCGGGTGCGGTGAGAAAATCAGAAGGAGAGGGAAAACCCGGGTGGGCTAACTTGTGCTTTGCTTGTTGGGCCAAAATCCTGGCGCCGGCCCTTTTCCTTTTCTCTATCCTTTTACTTTTTCTGAATGAATTTCTAGGAACCTTTTTCAAATGATTTCAAAATCTATTTGAATTCAAATCTTTTCAGGATTTTTGCAGTGTGCAACAATCACATTTCTGGGCATAAAACCAAGTGGTCACTTTGAATTGGCCTCGTCACTTGGAATAAAATAAAATAAGCAGTGACATAGCACCGGTTTTAAATAGGTTTTGAAATTGGTTTTCAAATTATATTTGTTTTGAAACTTTGGTTTAAATCCTAGCAATCTAGCAATACACTCTGAAAGCAATAAGACACAAGGTTTGGTTCACTGAACATCTATCTCACATTGGAGATTTGTATTTGTTTTAAATGTTGATCACATAAAATAATCAGCTCATATGCTCCTGTTTTTGAATTTATTTGCTTGAAATGAACTCTATATGATCATGGATGCATGGATGATATGCATGAGTTTGAAACATGATTTTAGGGATGTTACGCTAAGGTTTGATCTTGACGAGCCTAGCATGTACAGACATTGTCTCAGAACACGGATCACCGTAAGGTAAAGCATGAGTCATATAGCAGATATGATGAACATGTTGATTGTTCGACATTGAAGCTACATCAACTCTCGTGATGATCGGTTTTGATGTGGTGGATTTGGTTTGTGTGATCACTAAAACAATGTGAGGGATATTGTTTTGAGTGGGAGTTCACCTAGATTAATTTAACTATTAATTAGAACTCAATTTGTCATAAACTTAGTCTAAACTATGCAAATATGTTGTAGATCAATGGCGGCCCCTACCATCAATTTTAATGCGTTCCTAGAGAAAGAAAAGTTGAAAAACAATGGAAGCAACTTCGCGGACTGGTTTCGCAATTTGAGGATTGTCCTCAATGCTGGTAATTTGACCTATGTGCTGGATGCACCGCTGGGTGACCCGCCTGCAGCTACTGCTACCGATGCGGAAGAATCAGTACTCCACAGTTCAGTGTGATATCTTGTATGGTTTGGAATCGGCGCTTCAGAAAAGGTTTGAGAACCATGACCCACATGATATTGTCCGTGAACTCAAAATGATATTTGAAGCTCACGCGGCAGTTGAGAGTTATAAGGCTTCTGAAAAATTCTTTAACTGCAAGATGGAAGAGGGCAGCTCCGTCAGTGAGCATGTGCTTAAGATGTCTGGGCACGCAAACAAACTCCAAAGTTTGGGTATAGTGATTCCTAATTCTTTGGGGATTCACCGTATCCTCCAATCACTACCACCAAGTTACAAGAACTTTGTGATGAACTACAATATGCAAAACATGGACAAGACATTGCCAGAACTCTTCTCCATGTTGAAATCTACAGAAGTGGAGATCAAGAAAGAGCACCAAGTGTTGTTGGTCAATAAGACCACCAAATTCAAGAAAGGAAAGTCTAAGCAAAAGGGAAACTTCAAGAAGGGCGGTAAGAAAGTTGCTGCACCGGCGAAGAAGGCCAAGGTTGGGCCTAAGCCTGATACTGAGTGCTTTTACTACAAGGGATAAGGTCACTGGAAGCGGAATTGCCCAAAGTACTTGGCGGATTTGAAGAACGGCAACATCAAGAAGAAAGGTATATCCGATATACATGTTATTGATGTGTATCTCACTAGTACTCGTAGTAGTGCCAGGGTATTTGATACTGGTTCGGTTGCTCATATTTGTAACTCGAAACAAGTGCTGCAGAATAAACGGAAGCTAGCAAAGAACGAGGTGACGATGCGCGTTGGAAATGGATCAAAGGTTGATGTGATCGCGGTCGGCACGCTACCTCTTCATCTACCATCGGGATTAGTTTTATACTTAAATAATTGTTATTTGGTGGCTGCATTGAGCATGAACATTATATCTGGATCATGTTTATTGCAAGAAGGTTACTTGTTTAAGTCCGAGAATAATGGTTGTTCGATTTATATGAGTAATATGTTTTATGCACATGCACCTTTGATAGATGGTCTATTCTTATTGAATCTCGATTGTAGTAATACACACATAAATAACATTGAGGCTAAACATTTGAAATTGAGCGATAACATGACATATATGTAGCATTGTCGTCTTGGTCACATTGGAGTGAAGCGTATGAAGAAACTCCATACCGATGGACTTCTTGAATTACTTGATTTCGAATCACTTGAAAGATGCGAATCATGTCTAATGGGTAAAATGACTAAGACTCCATTTTCTGGGATGATGGAGCGATCTACAGACTTAATGGAAATCATACATACCGATGTGTGTGGTCCAATGAGTGTAGCATCGCGCGGTGGTTATCGTTATGTTCTTACCTTCACGGATGACTTGAGTAGATATGGGTATATCTATTTCATGAAACATAAGTCCGAAACTTTCGAGAAGTTTATGGAATTTCAAAGTGAGGTAGAGAATCAACGTAACAAGAAGATTAAATTTCTACGATATGATCATGGAGGTGAATATCTAAGTTACGAGTTTGGCGAGCATTTGAAGAAATGCGGAATACTTCCACAATTGACACCGCCGGGAACACCACAGCGTAATGGTGTGTCCAAACGTCGTAATCGAACTCTCTTAGATATGGTTCGTTCTATGATGTCACTTATAGATTTACCGCTATCATTTTGGGGTTATGCATTAGAAACAGCCGCATGCACTTTAAATAGGGCACCATCTAAATCCGTTGAAACGACACCGTATGAATTATGGTTTGGGAAGAAACCTAAATTGTCGTTCCTTAAAGTTTGGGGTTGGGAAGCCTATGTAAAGAAGTTACAGCCGGACAAGCTTGAACCCAAAGCGGAAAAATGCATCTTCATAGGATACCCGAAGGAAACTATTGGGTATTCCTTGTATCATAGATCCGAGGGCAAAATCTTCGTTGCCAAGAATGGATCCTTTCTATAGAAGTAATTTCTCTCGAAAGAAGTGACTGGAAGGAAAGTAGAACTCGACGAGGTTGTTGAACCTTCTCTCGAACTTGCGAGTAGCGCAGCACCGGAAGTAGTTCCCTGTGGCGCCTACACCAATAAGAGAGCAAGCTAATGATGATGATCATGAAACTTCGGTTGAAGTTGCTACGGAGCCTCGCAGGTGAACGAGAACTCGTACCACTCCTGATTGGTATGATCCCGTTATGAGTGTCATGTTGGTGGACAACACCGATGACCCTGCGACATATGAAGAAGCGATGATGAGCCCAGATTCCAATAAATGGCAAGAAGCCATGAAATCCGAGATTGGATCCATGTACGAAAACCAAGTATGGACTTTGGTGGACTTAGGATGGTGGACGGTCGTCGAGAACAAATGGATTTTCAAGAAGAAAATAGATGCTGATGGTAATGTTACTGTCTATAAAGCTCGACTTGTCGCAAAAGGGTTTCGACAAATTCAAGGAGTTGACTACGATGAGACTTTCTCACCAGTAGCGAAGCTAAAGTCTGTGAGGATTATGTTAGCAATCGCTGCATATTATGATTATGATATATGGCAGATGGATGTCAAAACGGCGTTCCTCAATGGAGACATTGATGAAGAGTTGTATATGATGCAACCCAAAGGTTTTGTCGATCCTAAATATGCTAACAAGGTATGCAAACTTCAACGGTCCATATATGGATTGAAGCAAGCATCCCGAAGTTGGAATCAACGTTTTGATAAGGTAATCAAAACTATTGGTTTTATACAAACTTATGGAGAAGCTTGTATTTACAAGAAAGTGAGTGGGAGCTCTGTAGCATTCTTAATACTATATGTAGATGACATATTGTTGATTGGGAATGATGTGGACATTCTTAATAGTATCAAGGATTATTTGAATAATAGTTTTTCAATGAAAGATCTTGGCGAAGCATCTTACATATTAGGCATAAAGATTTATAGAGATAGATCAAGACGCCTAATATCATTGTCACAAAGTACATATTTGGACAAATTTCTAAAGAGGTTTGGAATGGAATATAGCAAGAAAGGGTTCTTGCCCATGTTGCCCAATACGACCTTTAGTAAAACTCAAAGTCCAGCAACGACAGAAGATAGAGAAAGGATGAGTAAGACTCCCTATGCCTCAGCCATAGGATCTCTAATGTATGCCATGCTATGTACTAGAACCGACATTGCATATGCTGTTAGTTTGACTAGCAGATATCAAAGTGATCCAGGAGTGGATCATTGGACAGCGGTCAAAAACATCCTTAAGTACTTGAGAAGAACTAAGGATATGGTTCTTTCTTATGGAGGTGATGAACATCTCGTTGTTAATGGTTACACCGATGCTAGTTGGAACACTGATCCGGATGATTCTAAATCACAATCTGGGTACGTATTTACTTTGAATGGTGCAGCAGTTAGCTGGAGGAGTGCAAAGCAAAGCGTTGTGGCGAGATCTTCAACTGAATCGGAATACATAGCTGCTTCGGAGGCTTCACAAGAAGCGATATGGATGAAGGAGTTCATTATAGAGCTCGGTGTGGTTCCAAGTGTGCTGGACCCAATGTCTATCTACTGTGATAACATGGGCGCCATAGCCAATGCGCAAGAACCAAGGTCACACAAGAAGCTGAAGCACATCAAGCTACGCTTTCACGCTATTCGAGAACATGTCCAAGATGGTGACATAAAGATTTGAAAAGTACACACAGATCTGAATGTGGCGGATCCGTTGACTAAACCTCTCCCGAGGGCAAAACATGACCAACACCAAACTGCCATGGGTGTTCGGTATATTACCATGTAATCTAGATTAGTTGACTCTAGTGCAAGTGGGAGACTGTTGGAGATATGCCCTAGAGGCAATAATAAATATAGTTATTATTATATCTTTGTGTTTATGATAAATGTTTACATTCATGCTATAACAGTATTAACCGGAAACATTAATACTTGTGTGATTTGTAAACTAAATTAGAGTCCCTAGTAAAGCCTCTTCATAATACTAGCTTGTTGGTTAATAGATGATTGTGGTTTCCCTATCATGAACATTGATATGTTATTAACAACAAGATCATATCATTAGGAGAATGGTATGATGGACATACTCCTGTAGGTAAGCGTAGCATAAAGATCAAGTCATTTTAATAGTTCAATTGCTATAAGCTTTCTGATACATAGTAACCTAATTCCTTCGACCATGAGATCATGCTTAACACCATCACCGGAAGGATGCTTTGATGACATCAAACACCACACCGTAACTGGGTGACTATAAAAGTGGCATTGAGTGTTCGGAAAGTATGGGTTGAGACACATGGATCAAGAGTGGGATTTGTCCATCCATATGACGGATAGATATACTCTAGGCCCTCTCGGTGGAATGTCATCCAATTATCTTGAAAGCATGTGACTGGCTCACAAGGGATCACATACCACAGGAACGAGAAAAGAGTACTTATCGGTAACGAGGTTGAACTAGGTATGCAGAGATACCGACGATCAAAACCTCGGATAAGTAAACTATCATGAGACAAAGGTAAATTGGTATCGTATGTAAGTGGTTCATTCGATCGCAAAGTAATCTAGAAATATGTGGGAGCCATATGAATTTCCAGATTCCTCTATTGGTTATTGATCGGAGAAGTGTCTCGATCATGTCCGCATAATTCACGAACCGTAGGGAGACACACTTAAGGATTCGATGTTGTTGAGTAGTTATGGAATGATGAGTAAGATACCGAATGTTGTTAGGAGTCTCAGATGGGATCCGAGATATCACGAGGTGATCCGGAATGGTCCGGAGAATAAGATTCACATAAGGAAAGTCCTATTTCGGAGTTGGGGAATGATTCCGGTGTTTTCACCAGGAATGTTCTAGAAGGGTCCGGAAGGTCCGACACTCCGGAGGGGAAGAGTACATGAATGTGTCATGACAATATGGAATGGTTGCATCATGTACTAGGTCACTTGGCTGGGAAAAATAAAGAGAGAAATCAAATCCAAGTTTGAAAGTCAAAACGCCAATTTGAAAAGTCAAATGGCAAGTTTGCTTGGTGGAGGGAGAGTAGGAAACCTACTTGGGGAGGAAGTCCCCTCCCTCCACCCGCCGGCCAAGGAGGAGGAGTTAGAGGAGGACTCGATCCTCCCAAGCCGCACCCTCCCACCTATATAAGGAGGGGTAGGGCTGCCCCTCTCCTTCACACCCAAAACCCTAGCCCCAAGCCGCCGCCGCCGCCACCACCTCCTTGTGCTGCCGCCGCCTAGGGAACCTCCAACTCGGCGAGTTGGGGCTTCCCCAAGCCCTAGCCGCCGGCCAATCCCTCCCCTTGGTGCCCTCTAAACCCTAGATCACTAAGGCCTCTCTCATACTCCACCATACTCGCTCCGGCTTAAGGCGAAGCCTCAGATCTCCTCTACTTCGGTACCACGCCGTCGTCTTTGGAATCGCGAGGAGAGTGCTACAACCTCCACGCTTTGGAACAAGGGAGAGGAAGGTCTTCATCAATCGAACGGTGACTGATCATTGCGGAAGTGCTGCCAAAACGCAGCACCGGAAGGATCGTCTACGCGATCTTGAGATCGGCAAGAGTACGACTACATCACCCACGAGAATCTGCTCTCGTTAACTGCTTTGGAATATTCGAGGGTGAGTTCCTCTATCGACTCGTTGCTACAATCTAGTAGATAGATCTTGGCTTGTTTGTTTGCATGCGGTAGAAATTTTTTGTTTTCCATGCTACGAACCCCTACAAAAATTAAATGGGCTTTGAAAAGGCCAAAAGCCTAGAAAGAAAAGGATGAATTGTTGGGATTGGCCCATGTAGACGGTTGAACTGGACTGAGATGAATCTGATCGACGACCTTTCCAATTGGTCACGGATTTGCCACATAGGATTGATCACGTAGGATCTGACATGGACAGGGCAAACAATCTATGACAAATACAGTTGGTCATATAATTTGTGACCATCTATATTGGTCATAGACGTCTATGCCCAATTCAGGAAAAAGGTCGTTGTGTTTAACTAGTGACGCTCATCTTTTAACCATCTGTATTTGGTCATAAAAAGGTCATAAATTAAAAACTATGACCTTCCAGTGAACAATATGGAGGGTCATGTATCACCAGATTTGTTGTAGTGCGTCGTCGTGCCTCCATCTCCCAAAGAGCTGGAAGAAAGCCTTGTTGATGATGATGAAGCTTCCGAGTCTCTAGGGTAAGACGGCAACGGTGTCGACTACAGTGCTCCAAGGTCTCCACCACCACCGCCTGAATCTGCAGCATAAAACATTTGATGCATTATTCTAAACTTTCATTTGGTATGTAATGATGGGAACAATTTTTTGATTTTAAATGTGTTGGTATGTAAGAACTCAATACTTAACTCGCTTTGGAAACCATAGGATCTACTATTCCTGTAATATCCCTAAAATCATGTTTCAAAACTCATGCATATCATCCATGCATCCATGATCATTTAGGGCTCCATTACAAAACCATTTCAAAAACAGGAGCATCTGATGCTCATTATTTTATGTGAGCAACTATTAAACCAATGCCACTCTCAATTGAAGAGTTTATTTGTTTTAAAACAAGCCTTGCTTGCTCTCTTGTTACTTTGTTGGATTGTTGGAGTTTGGTGAAAATTTAGAAAACAAATATGATTTGAAAACCATTTTCAAAACTTATTCAAATCAAGTGCTTTATCACTGTTTATTTTGTTCAATCAAAGGGACCAAGCTAGTACAGAGAGACCACTTGGTTTCATGCCCAAAAATGTGAATGCTACACCCTACAAAAATCCAGAAAGGATTTAAATTCAAATGACCTTTGAATTTATTTGAAAATGGATCCAGAAAATTAAAATAGAAATAGAAAAGGAGTAAAGAAAAGGAAAAAGGCCAGCGTCGCCAATCTGGCCCAACACTGGATCCAGCCCAACAACCAGCCCACCCGGGGTTCCCCTCCTCTCCTCTGTTTCTCACCCGCGCAAACACACCCCTCTCACTAACGCCCTGGACCCACTTGCCCCGTCAGCGTCGTCCCCAAACCCCGCCCACGACTGAGCCCTCCGCCGTTTCCTCCCCGCGTCACTACCATTGATTGCACGAGTAAATGTCGTTGATCCGCCGAGTAACTTGAAGGGAATATGCCCGAGAGGCAATAATAAAGTGGTTATTATCGTATTCCTTATTTATGATAAATGTTTATTTTACATGCTATAATTGTATTAATACGGAAACGTTAATACATGTGTGTTTAATAAACAAAAAGGAAGTTCCTAGTTATGCCTCTCTCATAAACTAGCTCGTTGATTAACAAGATGATCAAGGTTTCCTGATCATGGACATTGGATGTTGTTAATAACGGGATCACAACATTAGTGTAATGGTGTGATGAACATTCATTCGAAGTATAGCATTACGATCAAAGTCATTGAGTTTATATTGCTATAACAACTTACGAAGTGATCCTAATCCTTAGACCATGAGATCATTTCAATCACTAACACCGGAAGAGTTTCTTGATAACATCAAACGTCACACCGTTATAGGGTGATTATAGAGATGGATTCAGAACTAATAAAGTGTTATGTTGAGGCCCATGGATCGAGAGTGGAATTTGTTCATCCCGATGACGGATATATATACTCTGGCCCCTCTCGGTGATATCACATTGATTAGCTTGCAAGCAAGTGATTTGATCACTAGAATGTTATATCACGGGAACGAGAAAAGAGTGCATGCCAGTAACGAGATCAAACTAGGTATGGAGATACCGATGATCGAATCTCGGACATGTAATATATCGTGAACAAAGGGATTAAGATACTAGCATAAAAGGTTCCGACGATCACAAGAAAGTCATCGTTGAATGTGTGGGAGTCAGTATGGGTCTCCAGATCCCGCTTCTGATTATTGATCTGAGAGGGGTCTCGATCATGTCCGCATTATTCATGAACCGTAGGGTGACTGTTAGGTCCCCAACCTTTAATAAGGTAGAGATCCCTGTGTTTACAATGCTAGTCCCTGGATCAATAGCTAGCATCCACAGTTAAGATGTAATATCAAGAAACAAAGGTCATAATACAACTTTATAACCAGGAATAAAATAATTTATTACATCTTACATAACTCATTTGGCTATCTCATTACATTGCAGCAGAATATCTATAAGCATGGGGTCCTTCATCTTCAAGGTGCCACAGGCAATCATGTTGGTTGTAGACTTGTAATCCTATTCAACACACTTCACTAACCTCAAACAATCCTGCAACATAATAAGTTGCAGCCACAAGGGTCAATACATTTGAATTGTATTGGCAAGTTTCACTACTAAGTAGAAATATGTGGATCCTATCATTACATGCATATCTGGCTAAGTGGGGTTCAGGCTCATTTGTAGAAAGCAATATAGTTTTATCCTATCTTTTCAAAATAGTTTTTGTTCTTTGTCAAATCTTTTTGAACTTCTTGGAAAACTCCAAGTGTTTCAAAATCCCTTGTTGTCACCCTCAAGTTTTAACTTTGAGAAATTGGAATGTCGAGATCTTCCATAGCTTCAGGCCTTAGTTGCTCAGTATTGTCCATAACCGGGGACACAGCTAAGTACTTAGAATTTGATCTTCTGCAGAAGTTGTACACTTTACCCACATGACACAATCTCATCTTGTTGCCACCAGTGGCCGCTGGATAAGTACTCACCAAGATGGAGTACTGGCAGATTGAGAATGTGACAAAGTCTTTCCATAGGAGTCCTCCCAATACACAATGCTAGCTTGTCTTCCAGGCACCAATGTAGGGTTTCCAGTTCCCTAGCACAAATCTAGTTAACCTGAAGATGCCAATGCATGGGTCTTCCACTATGTAGTTGACTAAGCCAGAGCCCATTTAGCATGTGGCTATACACGGAAGCCACTGTACGAGAAACATGTTCAATCTCTAAGTCCCTAGGTGGTTTTCTTCTAGTGCACAATAAAATAGATAGCCATATAAACATGGTTCCTTTTGTTGCCACCTTGTCCATCCTTGAGTATCCTTGTCCACCCAGGTGGTTCATTGAGTACTTGTTTTATTATATAAAACATAAGTCTTTTCAATACTTCATATAAGCATAACATGTATCCCATCCCAAATATATAGCTGGGCTAAGCTTACTACAACTACATTGTTTCCACTAAGGAATATATATAAGGGTATCCTATTAGGATTTAGCATAGCATAAAATATAGAAATCATTATCATGCATGTTTCAAAAATCCACTAAGTGTAACGAAAATAATAGGACTTGGATGATAGTGTCACTTATCTTTGTGGTAGAGAATGTTGGTTCACTTCTTGATCTTGCTAATATCACACTCTTCTAATTTCACTACAAATCAATCAAGCAAACATAGATTCAACTAGCATTCCAACCAATATTCAAACAATTCATCACACATAAAATAATAGAAACTAGGTCATGCATGCAAGCATGCAAAAGATAGTTTTATTTGCAAAGGTGGTTTCTACTAGGATCTAAACATTGTAAGGTTCAAAGTGGTCATTTTCTAAAGTGGTAAAACCATTTGCAAAAGGTTTTATCTATAAACCATTTTTAAATCAAATCATTATTTTATGTGGTTGAAAATGCTTTTAGCAAAGCAATATTCTTTTAAAGGGTTCACCAAATATATTTTAATTCTCAAAACTTGGTGTTTAGGGTCAGAAGGTTTGAATCAAAACATTTCCCAAAGTTTTTACTCAAAATTCATTTCCATATCAAAATCAATATTTTTATTTGACTAGAAATGAGCTAAATCAAGTATTTATTCCTAAACTTCACAAAATTCATTTTTAAATCCATGAGTTGGTTCCTAAGGTCAGTAGGTTCACAACAAAACATTTTTCAAAGATTTCATCTCAAAAACATAGCTAGAACAATTTTTATATTCATAACAAGCCTACACAAGTTTCTACAATTTCAACCAATTTTCCAGAAGCAAAACATTAAACAAAGTGCATGGTTGCAAAGTACTTGTTCTACTGATTCCATTAATATAAAATTTGCAAAATTTGGACGTGTAGAACTAAAGTTATGAATTTTTCAAGTTTGCAATTCAATCAGATTCTATTTCTGTTTTTAAACTAAACCTTGTCCACGTGGCTCAATCTCATTGGCCGGTACCGCTTCGTGCGGATCAACCTCTGTGAGTCGTACGATCTAAGTAAGATCGTGCGGTTCTGGTTCAACTCATACCCCTTCGCTTAGTTCTATTCTCCGCCAACGGATCAAGATCTAACGGTCACATTTGCTTGGTCAATAACTGGCGGCGCTGCGCGGCGGTGAGCGGCGACACGCGGTCAGACAATGTGCTTGCCGATGTTGCAGGAAGCAAGGGAGAGGGGAAAATGGCTTACAACGTTCGCGTGGTCGAGGTGAAGCTCGAGGTGGCATTGGCTTGGCGAGGGGCGCACAGGGACGGGAGTAATCGCTCGCCGGAGTCGGTGACGACATCAGGCGGCTCTGTTTGCTGTCGGAGGTGAGGCTGCAGTTCACCCCAAGGAAAATGGGTGGTACGGTTAGAAGCGTGCTGATTTGGAGAAGATGGGAGCATCATCGAGAGGTGCTGGGGCGAACGGAGGTTACCTGGGGAGTTCCCCGGAGGCGGAACAGACGGCGGTGGCGAGTTGAGGTCGTCCTTCCCGACGCCCTGGGGCAAGCGCGGGCGAACGAGTGGCATGGGGAGATGCGCCAGGAGGTAGGGAGCAGACTCGCGTGCAGAGAAAGGAGAGGGGCGGCGAGGTGTGGCCGGAATCGGTGGAAAACCTCGTCGGAGACAGAGCCGCTCAAGCTCGAAATTTACCCAGCCTGGGGGCAGAGAGGGTATGGCGCTTGGGGGAAAAGAGAGGGGAGGGAGAGGCGTTTATGCAGGCGTGGTTACTGGGAGGAATCACTTAGCCATCAACGCGTATTCATCGCTGCATTCAATCGGCAGCAATGGCAGGGGCATGGTCGTGGGGTTGAAGACGACGGTGAGGTGGCGTGGGGTCCGTCTGTCAGCGAGGTGGAGTAAGCGGGAGTGGGGCCTGCCTGTCTGTGACTCTGCGGGTGCTTTTCTGAGTGAAAAACGTTTCGCTGAGAGGGGGAAGAGTTGGGCTGCGAGTTGGGCTGTTGGGCCTGTTGGGTTGGGTTGAGTCTATGTCATTTTTTTATACAGATTTTCTGTTTTGATTTTCAAACAACAATTCAAACACCCAAATCAATTCAAACTTCCACCAAACTTTGTATTGAGTTTAGTTCTGTTTAACAACACAAACCAAAGTCCAAAATAAAATAATACTTTTATTCTTTTTAGGATCTATTTAATAATTAAATAAAATAGTCCTTAGTCATTAATCCAAATAGGATTTGTTTTATTTAAAATCTCCAATTGAAATATAAATAATACCAAAGTCATTTCAGTAGGTTTATTTGAAAATGTAAAACACTTGGAAATCTTGTTTAAAATAATTTAACAAGTTTTGGTGTTTATTTAAAATGGAAAAGCCTTTACTTTAAAATTGGGTATTAATAAACCCTCATTATTTTATTTAAACAAACCTTTACACTTTTAATCAAAACAAAATATTTTATTTCAAAAGCTTGGCCAAGGTTTAATTTGGCTCTATAAAATAATCCTTATTTATATTTCTACCTTTGCTTTTGAAAACCAAATCTTTTTATTAAAAGATCCAAAAAATAGTATTTCCAACTATCAAAACTTTCTTTATTAATTGTTTATCTTTTTAAATCCCTTTAGGATTTATTTGATCAAAATAGGTTTGAAAGTTTCCAATTGGATTCAAAAAGTTTCTTCTCACCCTGAATTTCAACAAAGTTTTATTTTCTTTATTTATTTTTCACATTTCAAAATTTGCAAAATTTTGGGATGTGACAGGCTACCACCCTTAAAATAAATCTCGTCCTGAGATTTGGGAAGGCTAAAGGTTACAAGTTGGCTTCAAGGCAACTAGGGTACTAACACCCTTAAAATAAAGTCTCAGAGGGTTACATTGATGGTTCACTTGACTATGGGTTCAACACTTAATATCCAGACAAGGAATCCTTATTTGACTCAACTGAGTTAACTAGTTTCTGACATCCACTTCTTCTATCTCTTCAAAGTTTCCATCCATGTCAATGTGGTTCACATGTCCTTTCTGGGTCATATTGGAGTTATTTCCATTGGCTCTTCTAGCATCCTTTTTCTTTTCCTTCTCAGGACAGTCTGATGCATAGTGTCCAAGTTCCTTGCAATTATAGCATTGCAACTGGCTAATGTCTTTCTTCTTGAAAGTGTCATGTTGGTTCTGACTAAGGTCATCTCCATTGTCATTATCATTTCTATTATTATCACTTCCATTGTTGTTGTGGTGATACTGATGTGTTTCAGAATCTTCATTGTTCTTTTTGAATGAATGCTTCTTCTTTGGTGATCCTGAGTGATTCTTGAGTTTATGCTTCCTCTTTCTGTTCTCAACTTGATTCATCTTGTTTTCCAAAATAGTGGCTTTGTCACAGAGTGATTGATAAGTTGGGACATAGGCAACAGCTAGCTGCAGGTTTAACTCATCATTAAGTCCTTCAAGAAATTTTTCTTTTCTCTTAGCATCTGTATCAACTTCATCCGGTGCATATCGTGCCAGATTGTTGAATTCTTCAATATACTCAGCCACACTAAGGTGACGCTGTTTCAGATTGTGAAACTCCTTTTTCTTCAAGTACATTACTCCAGGTGAAATGTGAGTTGTTCTAAATCCATCCTCAAAAATAGCCCAAGTTACATTTTCAAGGGGGGTGGTGATCTGAAAGTTGTCCCACCATGTTGCTGCTGGTCCTTCAAGTAGAAATGCCGCAAACCTAACTTTTTCTTCATCGGTGCAGCCAACAGTTACTAGGTCTTTGTTCACTGAACATAACCAATCATCAGCTTCCATTGGATCAGTTGTTCCAGAGAACCTTGCAGGCCTAAATTTCAGAAACTTGGTGAGCATGTCAAGTGCTGGAGGATTATTCTGATTGTTGTTGTTGTTGTTATTGTTGTTGTTGTTGTTGTTCTGATTCTGGATGAGTGTGGTCATCATCTGCATCAGTTGAGTTTGGCCTGTCATCAACTGTTGCATCTCAGGAGGGATGTTGTTGTTTTGGTTGGGGTTGGCACGACGGGGAGGCATCTGTTGGTTTGATAGGGATGAGTATTGGTGGATAGGGTTTTAAGAAGTTCTAACACACAACTCAAAACAACCAAGTTCAATCAAACAATCAACAAGCAACTAATCACTTAACAATTTATGAGCTTAACTCATGAGTTGAAGGAAACAACAAGTTTTCTTGAAAATAATAACTTAGTATAATCATACCCCATAGGTCAATATGATCCATACTCTAACTTGATATCAATGTCTTTGGTAGGCATTCTAATGTCTCTTGGTTTTTCACTTGTAGTCCTTAGTGATATCCAAGGTTGAAGTCCTTGGTGAAAATGTTGAAGATGTTGAAGTCATTAGAGTTGAAGATGTTGAAGTCATTAGAGTTGATAAAATCCTTTGCACATGGTGAAGTCTTTGGCCATGGGGTAGGCTTTGTCCATCAAGTTTGAAAATAGAAGAGATGTAGAATCAAAACCAAAATGGTTGAGAAAAGAGTTTACAAGATTGTTTTGTAATTAAATTTTGGAACAAATACAACTCCTATTCTTCTAAGCGGTTTTGTCCAATCCTAGGGTTACAATCCTATAGGCAACACAGTGCTCTGATACCATCTGTTAGGTCCCCAACCTTTAATAAGGTAGAGATCCCTGTGTTTACAATGCTAGTCCCTGGATCAATAGCTAGCATCCACAGTTAAGATGTAATATCAAGAAACAAAGGTCATAATACAACTTTATAACCAGGAATAAAATAATTCATTACATCTTACATAGATCATTTGGCTATCTCATTACATTGCAGCAGAATATCTATAAGCATGGGGTCCTTCATCTTCAAGGTGCCACAGGCAATCATGTTGGTTGTAGACTTGTAATCCTATTCAACACACTTCACTAACCTCAAACAAACCCGCAACATAATAAGTTGCAGCCACAAGGGTCAATACATTTGAATTGTATTGGCAAGTTTCACTACTAAGTAGAAATATGTGGATCCTATCATTACATGCATATCTGGCTAAGTGGGGTTCAGGCTCATTTGCAGAAATCAATATAGTTTTATCCTATCTTTTCAAAATAGTTTTTGTTCTTTGTCAAATCTTTTTGAACTTCTTGGAAACCTCCAAGTGTTTCAAAATCCCTTGTTGTCACCCTCAAGTTTTAACTTTGAGAAATTGGAATGTCGAGATCGTCCATAGCTTCAGGCCTTAGTTGCTCAGTATTGTCCATAACCGGGGACACGGCTAAGTACTTAGAATTTGATCTTCTGCAGAAGTTGTACACTTTACCCACATGACACAATCTCATCTTGTTGCCACCAGTGGCCGCTGGATAAGTACTCACCAAGATGGAGTACTGGCAGATTGAGAATGTGACAAAGTCTTTCCTTAGGAGTCCTCCCAATACACAATGCTAGCTTGTCTTCCATGCACCAATGTAGGGTTTCCAGTTCCCTAGCACAAATCTAGTTAACCTGAAGATGCCAATGCATGGGTCTTCCACTATGTAGTTGACTAAGCCAGAGCCCATTTAGCAAGTGGCTGTACACGGAAGCCACTGTACGAGAAACATGTTCAATCTCTAAGTCCCTGGGTGGTTTTCTTCTAGTGCACAACAAAAGAGATAGCCATATAAACATGGTTCCTTTTGTTGCCACCTTGTCCATCCATGAGTATCCTTGTCCACCCAGGTGGTTCATTGAGTACTTGTTTTATTATATAAAACATAAGTCTTTTCAATACTTCATGTAATCATAACATGTATCCCATCCCAAATATATAGCTGGGCTAAGCTTACTACAACTACATTGTTTCCACTAAGGAATATATATAACGGTATCCTATTAGGATTTATCATAGCATAAAATATAGAAATCATTATCATGCATGTTTCAAAGATCCACTAAGTGTAATGAAAATAATAGGACTTGGATGATAGTGTCACTTGCCTTTTTGGTAGAGAATGTTGGTTCACTTCTTGATCTTGCTAATATCACACTCTTCTAATTTCACTACAAATCAATCAAGCAAACATAGATTCAACTAGCATTCCAATCAATATTCAAACAATTCATCACACATAAAATAATAGAAACTAGGTCATGCATGCAAGCATGCAAAAGATAGTTTTATTTGCAAAGGTGGTTTCTACTAGGCTCTAAACATTGTAAGGTTCAAAGTGGTCATTTTCTAAAGTGGTAAAACCATTTGCAAAAGGTTTTATCTATAAACCATTTTTAAATCAAATCATTATTTTATGTGGTTGAAAATGCTTTTAGCAAAGCAATATTCTTTTAAAGGGTTCACCAAATATATTTTAATTCTCCAAACTTGGTGATTAGGGTCAGAAGGTTTGAATCAAAACATTTCCCAAAGGTTTTACTCAAAATTCAATTCCATATCAAAATCAATATTTTTATTTGAGTAGAAATGAGCTAAATCAAGTATTTATTCCTAAACTTCACAAAATTCATTTTTAAATCCATGAGTTGGTTCCTAAGGTCAGTAGGTTCACAACAAAACATTTTGCAAAGATTTCATCTCAAAAACATAACTAGAACAATTTTTATATTCATAACAAGCCTACACAAGTTTCTGCAAATTCAACCAATTTTCCAGAAGCAAAACATTAAACAAAGTGCATGGTTGCAAAGTACTTGTTCTACTGATTCCATTGATATAAAATTTTCAAAATTTGGACGTGTAGAACTAAAGTTATGAATTTTTCAAGTTTGCAATTCAATCAGATTCTATTTCTATTTTTAAACTAAACCTTGTCCACGTGGCTCAATCTCATTGGCCGGTACCGCTTTGTGCGGATCAACCTCTGCGAGTCGTAGGATCTAACTAAGATCGTGCGGTTCTGGTTCAACTCATACCCCTTCGCTTAGTTCTATTCTCCGCCAATGGATCAAGATGTAACGGACACGTTTTCTTGGTCAATAATCGCGGCGCTGGCTTGTGAAGCGCGGCGGCCATGATCGACGATGTGCTTGCCGACGTTGCAGGAAGCAAGGGAGAGGGGAAAATGGCTTACAGCATTCGCGTGGTCGAGGTGAAGCTCGAGGTGGCGTTGGCTTGGCAAGGGGCGCACAGGGACGGGAGTAATCGCTCGCCGGAGTCGGTGACGCCAGCGTCGGCTCTGTCGGAGGTGAGGCTGCAGTTCACCCCAAGGCAAATGGGTGGTACGGTTAGAAGCGTGCTGATCTGGAGAAGATGGGAGCATCATCGAGAGGTGCTGGGGCGAACGGAGGTTACCTGGGGAGTTCGCCGGAGGCAGAACAGATGGCGGTGGCGAGTTGAGGTCGTCCTTGCCGACGCCCTGGGGCAAGCGCGGGCGAACGAGTGGCACAGGGAGATGCACCAGGAGGTAGGGAGCAAACTCGCGTGCAGAGAAAGGAGAGGGGCGGCGAGGTGTGGCTGGAATCGGTGGAAAACCTCGTCGGAGACAGAGCCGCTCAAGCTCGAAATTTACCCAGCCTGGGGGCAGAGAGGGTATGGCGCTTGGGGGAAAAGAGAGGGGAGGGAGAGGCGTTTATGCTGGCGTGGTTACTGGGAGGAATCACTCAGCCATCAACGCATATTCATCGCTGCATTCAATCGGCAGCAACAGCAGGGGCGTGGTCGTGGGGTTGAAGACGACGGTGAGGTGGCGTGGGGTCCGTCTGTCAGCGAGGTGGAGTAAGTGGGAGTGGGGCCTGCCTGTCTGTGACTCTGCGGGTGCTTTTCTGAGTGAAAAACGTTTTGCTGAGAGGAGGAAGAGTTGGGCTATTGGGTTGGGTTGAGTCTGTGTCATTTTTTTATACAGATTGCTTTCCTTTTTCTATTTGATTTTCTGTTTTTATTTTCAAACAACAATTCAAACACCCAAATCAATTCAAACTTCCACCAAACTTTGTATTGAGTTTAGTTCTGTTTAACAACACAAACCAAAGTCCAAAATAAAATAATACTTTTATTCTTTTTAGGATCTATTTAATAATTAAATAAAATAGTCCTTAGTCATTAATCCAAATAGGATTTGTTTTATTTAAAATCTCCATTTAAAATATTAATAATACCAAAGTCATTTCAGTAGGTTTTATTTGAAAATGTAAAACACTTGGAAATCTTGTTTAAAATAATTTAACAAGTTTTGGTGTTTATTTAAAATGGAAAAGCCTTTACTTTAAAATTGGGTATTAATAAACCCTCATTATTTTATTTAAACAAACCTTTACACTTTTAATCAAAACAAAATATTTTATTTCAAAAGCTTGGCCAAGGTTTAATTTGGCTCTATAAAATAATCCTTATTTATATTTCTACCTTTGCTTTTGAAAACCAAATCTTTTTATTAAAAGATCCAAAAAATAGTATTTCCAACTATCAAAACTTTCTTTATTAATTGTTTATCTTTTTAAATCCCTTTAGGATTTATTTGATCAAAATAGGTTTGAAAGTTTCCAATTGGATTCAAAAAGTTTCTTCTCACCCTGAATTTCAACAAAGTTTTATTTTCTTTATTTATTTTTCACATTTCAAAATTTGGAAAATTTTGGGATGTGACAGTGACACACTTAAGAGAAACCAACATCCAATTGGAGCAAAAGTTTCATGCCGAAAGAATGAACAAGCGCAAGAATTTATTTCACTAGATACCGAAACAGGTTTTCGGGTGAAATTGCATAAAGTGGTTATGCATGTGAAATAGAATTCTAGCAAGGGGTTATTCGTGAATGTTTGTCATTAAAGTAATTGACAAAATTATGAATAAAATAAAAGAGTTTTATTTAATGAGAGTTTGCATTAAATTTGGTGGAAATTTAATGGGAATTTGAGTGGATTTTTGAGTGGAGAAAATTGAAGGGCATTTTGTGAGTGGAGTGTCCACCCACATGAATGAGGGAGAGGTGGGGGCACCCTCCATGGCCGGCGGCCATGCCCCCTTGGGCTGCCCCCCCTCCCCGATATAAGGAGCCCCTCCTCTCACTTCTCACTCACACCTCCTCGTGAAGGATCTCTCTCCCCCTCTAGAATTTATCCCCCATGGTCTCGGACTAGCGAGATACATGTTCCCGGTGGCTATTCGGCAAGAAAGAGTTGTGCTTCCGCTGCATCGCTGGAGCGAGGAGGCGGAGGTTGCTCGGTGCCTCGAACGTGTGTGCGAGCACGGATGCGCTGCTGTTTTGCGGCGCTAGGACTTCCTCTCGATCTTGAGATCGACAAGAGATCGTCTACATCAACCACGAGTTTGGACTCGTTAAGCTTTGTCGGTCTTCAAGGGTATGTTCTCTACGGATATACATCCGCCCGTTGTTTGTATCTAGTAGATAGATCTTGGTACATAGTTGTTCCCATTGTAGGAAATTTTTTGTTTTCTATGCTGTGAACCCTACATAACTCCACGCCCAGCTCCGGCTACTTAAACCCCTCCCCCTAGCGGCCATTTCCCCCAACAAAGCTAGCCAGAAGCGCCACCAGGCTGCTAGAATTTTCCCTCACACCACCGCGGTACCGACAGACTCCGGCGACCGATTGTGGTAAGCCTCGTGCGCGCCTCGCTCTCTGGTTCATGCAAGCTTGTCTGTTATCACTTTGCGCATCTTCTGACGTTCGCCGTTTGCCTTATTTCGCACCATAGAATCGACTCTGTCAAGCACCGCAACTTCCCGACGCCGTCTCCAACTTCGGCAAGGAATTCCGGTGAGGTTCGACCGCCCCGTGCTTTCTCCTTGACCCCATCTTGTTCGCCTGAACAATGCGCACACGCTGATGCCTTTCGTTTGTGTTAGGGCGGATCAGAACATCACCAACATCGCCGTCCATCTAAGCCCGACGCCGCCCCGACTCCGACGAGCTCCCACGGCCACAGCAGCACGCCCCCGTTTCCACAACAACCACGTTGAGCTTCCTCGTGCACGTGCGAGTCTGGTAAGCATCACCACTGCCCCCAGCCCTCGCTAGATTCACCGATCCATCGCCGGCAGAGCCGTCGCCGCTGTTCTGGCCATTTGTGCCGCCGGGTTTTGGTCAAAGCATTTAGATCCACTGGATCTAGATCCAGTGGTCGAGATTAGAAGATAGGCGAAGGGGTATGGTTAGAACTGAGCCGTTAGATTTTAAGTTGATCTGACGGCGCGCGAACGTGATCCAGCACGAAGCGGTACCAGCCAACCAGACGCTGCTGCGTGGCACGAGTTTTGTTTTAAAAGTTTGAATTAGATCTATTAGATGTTTAAACTTGTTTAATTCATAACTTTTGAATCCCACGTCCAAATTTGACAAATTTTATATCAATGGAATCAGGAGAGAAAATCCTTTCCATCTAGGCAATGTGTTTAATGTTTTGCCTTTGTTAAAATGGTTGTTTTTACAGAAACATGTGTAGGCCTATTTTGTGTATAATAATTATTTGGGAAATGTTTTAATGTTCAAATAAAGTTTGTTTGGCAAGTTTTGTACTTGTTTATGTTTCAGTATTGTGCACTTGTCTTGTTTAGTGTAGAGAATCATCACATGGCATTATGCATGCATCCATATATTTTTGCTTGTATTTATTTTGTATGTGATTTTGGTGCTATTATTTTATGTGTAGATTTTGGTGCAAATGGTGATTGTGATTGTGAGGATTGTAGCTACTCTCCAAACTACCAAGGCAAGTGGTGCTTCATGATTTTATTCCTATGTTTTTCAAATATGCATTAGAAATATTTTGCTAGTCTTGCATGGTTATTTTTGATATATCTGCTATGCTTGAGAAATCCTAGTAGTTGTAGAATTGCTAGAAATATTTCTAAGTCTTATCAATGCCATGCTTAGGCTAGCTAGTAGCAACCAAGGGTGGTTATATATTCATGCTATGAATAAATATTTCTAAGTCTTTGGACTATGTTTTGCTTAATAAAACAACTAAGTGAATGAAACACCTGGGTCGAATGGAAAGAATGGGTTATGTTGAGTGGTTACACAAGGCCCATTTCTATGGTTACCTTGTGTATCTCACTTGTGGAAAGCCACCCAGGAACAAAGGGATTTGAGAGGCCAAATGTTAAGAAGCTTCTAGTGCAGCCACTTGGCAATATGGGATCTGCCTGGATCACATAGGTTGCAATAACTTAGCCATTTGGACAGTTGGTGGTAGTGGGATGATAGGTTGGAACGCGTCCATTTGTTCTAAGGGAAGGCTTCTGAAAGGTCCTGTCTTGGTGAAAATCAAGTCTTGTGGGGAAAGTGCACAACCTCTGCAGATGGAAAAATCTAAGTACTTAGCCATGTCCGTGGTATTGGGACAACTTGAGCATCAAGACATGGAAGCTATCAAGAATCTCCTCATCCCAATTTCTAAGTAAAAACTTGTGGTTGAACAAGGGTGAAGGACCCCAATGTCTATTGGTGGTTCCTTGGTAAAGATTTTGACAAAGAAAAACTTAGTGTTTTCATCTAATAGGAAAAACCTATTTTGAGCAAAGCAAGCCTAAGCTACACTTAGCCAAAATGCATATAGTATCTAGTCCACCAATATTCTACTAAGGTATCACTTGCCAATACTATTCCAATGTATTGACCCACTGTGGCTATAACTTGTGATGTTGCAGGTTATTCTGATGATGATTAGGAGTCATGAGTCTACACTCAACATGCTTGTCTGTGGCACATGAAGATGAAGACTTATTTATATTATTACATATTTAAACTCTTGTACTAGGCCTGTGGCCATGGAGTTGTAAAAGACTATGTTTGTCTCTGGAATGACTTGTAATAATGACCTTTGTTTCTGTGTACTTCATCTTAAATTGTGGATGCTAGCATTGATCCAGGGACTAGCATTGCAATCATAGGGATCCTTTCCTTTACAAAGGAGGGATCTTATAGATGGTATCAGAGCACTGTGTTGCCTGTAGGATTATGACCCTAGGATTGGAAACCATTAAGGAAAAAAAATTCAACAACTTCCACACTTGTCTTTTCTTCTCGTAAACTTTTCTAATCTTCTTTATCATCTCTATTTGTAGATGAACTCCATCAACGAAGCCGTGAAGAAGGGACCACTCATGACTATGACTTTGGAATGTGAGACAGAGTTCCCCAAGGCTCTCAAGGACCTCATGGTTGCCAGGGGAATACATGGTGCAGCTGTGTACAAAGGTTTTCCTGAGATGGATGAAGGAGTTGAGTACTGGTGGGTGCAACTTCACTTGTATAAAAACAAGGAAGACAACCACAAGGACTTAGGATTCTGCATGGTCACCAACTCAGTGATGCACACCACATTCTTTGATTCAGCAAGGGATGCAGCTTGGAAAGCCATCAAAGAACTTGGTGATATAATCAAGTGCAGAATGCTTAACACCCAGAATGATCTTAGGGAAGAAAAGAAGCATACCCAAGAGTTAGAGGCTACCAACCAAAGCTTAAGGAAGGACATCATAGACTTAGCAATGGAGTCTTGTGATCTAGACAAACAGATTGCCTGTAGGGATGCCCTGTTAGCCAACTTGGCAAGTGAGATTGGATTGTAACGTACTTCGTTAGTTGGACCACCACACATCATTTTATTTTCCAAATGTTGTTTAAAATAAGTTGAACCTTGGTTGTTTGTAATGGATCCATGTATGCCATGACTTGTGTGTTTTGATTTCCAAAGTTATGCATGTGATGCCTTGTCTTGTGAATTGTCTTAAATTATGTTGATTCTAACGTTTTCTATCTTATTAAATAGATGCCTAATGTTACTATCAGCACGGCTAAAGAGTTCAAGGGAACTCGTTTTGGCACTCGTATTATTGAGCTCACTAGTTTGCTCAATCTCCCTCTTCCTACTATCATGATGCTTCCCCTCACCAAGTTTGAGAGGAAAGACCTTTGGGGCTTCAAGGTTAATCAGCCAGGGCCTTGGTGAGGCGGACCACGGAGGCCATCATCTTCAAGCTCATGCATGATGACAAGGAGAGAGGCCTAGAGGTAGTCATGCAGGTTTTGATTGGACGTTTACTAGGGAGACACTCTCGAGAGGTTAGAGGTACTCACTTCCACACCTTTGGTAGACGTGTTGATGATGGTGAGGCCATTGACTTTGAGGATACTTCGAGAGAGACGGCAGAGCCGATTCGCCTATACCTCCAGGACTTAGAGGTTCTTCTTAGGCACATAGACACTGATAGGACCAACGTCATGCTTAGCAATGACGAACTCCAGGTGCAGCTTCGTGAGAAGAACAAGCTCTTCGCGGAGCAAGATGAGATAGTCAAGGAGATGGAGGCTAAGTTTGAGAGTCAGGATAGAAAGTTCAAGAGTCAATAGAAGCGAGTCCAAGATAGGAACAAGAGGATTCGAGACATGACTGCAGAACTAGAGGCCAAGGATTTTGAGCTCGAGCATCAGCAAACTGTGATTGAGAGACTTCGTTCACAGAAGAGGGCTCTCACAGCCAATGTAGAGACCTTGACCACCAATGTCGAGGAATACAAGACCGCAATGGAGAATGCAAGTCTTACATTTGTTGACGAGGAGGTTGATGCAGAGGAGTAGTGATGACTACTCATTTACCTTTATTTATCATGTCTTTGAATATTGAGTCGCAATGACCATCCAACATGTGGATGGCTTGCTATTGGTGTGTTTACTTTTCAGAACTTGTTGTCTATGTTGTTGAACTTTTATTACTATGATGCATGATTGTGATTTGTTATGTGATGTATTGTGCATGTTAGAATCTATGGGTATCTCATTCTTATCCTTATTGAAAACCACAGATGCCTCCCCGACGTGCCAATCCCAACCCCAACAACAACAACATCACCCCTGAGATGCAACAGATGATGACAGCTCAGACTCAGTTGATGCAAATGATGACTACTTTCATCCAGAATCAGAACAACAACAACAACAACAACAACAACAACAATAATAATAATAACAATAACAACAACAACAACAATCAGAACAACCCACCGGGTTTTGACATGCTTACCAGGTTCTTAAGGCTAAGGCCAGCAAAGTTCTCAGGAACTACTGATCCTATGGTTGCCAATGATTGGCTACGCTCTGTGAACAAGGACTTGGTAACTGTTGGCTGTACTAATGAAGAGAAAGTCAGATTTGCAGCACACTTGTTGGAAGGACCAGCAGCCACTTGGTGGAATAACTTCCAGATCACCACTCCCATTGAGGATGTGACATGGGCTATCTTTGAAGATGGTTTCCGTACTACTCACATCTCATCCGGAGTGATGAGTTTGAATAAGAAAGAGTTCCACAACTTGAAGCAGCGCCACCGCAGCGTGGCTGAATATATTGAGGAGTTCAACAATCTGGCGCGATATGCACCGGATGGAGTTGACACTGATGCTAAGAGGAGTTCCTTGAAGGGTTGAATGATGAATTGAACCTGCAGTTAGCTGTGGCCTATGTTCCCACATACCAGTCTCTTTGTGACAAGGCTGCTATTTTGGAGAGCAAGATGAAACAAGTTGAAAGCAGGAAGAGAAAGCACTCTGACAAGCATAGCTCGGGATCGTCTCACAAGCGTTCCCATTATGATGATAGTGGGAGTTCTGGATCCCCCAAGCATGGGAAGTTCAACAAGCACCACAACCACAACCGTTATCATGACAACAAGCACCACAGTAGTCATGACAACGATAAGTACAAGAATCACAAGAGTGGATATAAGAGCCACCACAGTGGAAATGGAAGTGGCAGCGAAAGCCAGCCTGTCAAGAAGGATCTTAGTCAGGTTGAATGTTTCAAGTGCAGGAAGATGGGGCATTATGCAAACGAATGTCCAGAAAAGAAAGTTGAAGGACCCAACAAGCCCAACCCTTTTCAAAAGGGACAAGTGAACCACATCAATGTGGAGGAAATTTATGAGGAACCTGATGCTGTTGCTGGTAAGTTCAAACTCAATTATGTTCTAGCATTTGTTCTCTTTGATACTGGTGCATCTCATTCATTCATATCAAGAGCATTTGTTGAAAGAAATGAACTACGAGTAGAAACTATTGGGTGTCCTATAAAAGTAAGTTCTCCTGGCGGAGAAATGATAGTAAATTCAGGATGTCATGATCTAGTCATAGAGTTTGGAAAGTACAAGTTTCCCGTTAACTTGATAATCCTAAACGCTCAAGGATTGGATGTTATTTTGGGAATGGACTGAATGACTAAGCACAAGGGAGTGATAGATTGTGCCAACCATACTGTCTCACTCACAAATCCAGAAAACAAAAGGATCAGATTCAAGACCAACTTTGAAACAAAAAGGAGTAAGCTAAATTCTCTTAAGGGGGTTAGCATAGACAGTGTGCCAATTGTGAGCGAATATCCGGATGTATTTCCGGAAGAATTGCCGGGAATGCCACTAGATAGAGATGTGGATTTTCTTATTGACTTGCTACCAGGATCTGGACCAATAGCAAAGAGACCGTACAAGATGTCAGTGGATGAGTTGAAAGAACTCAAGAAGCAGCTTGGAGAATAGTTGCAGAAAGGATTTATTCAACCAAGTTCTTCGTCTTGGGGAGCACCAGTTTTGTTTGTGGAAAAGAAAGATAGAAGTCAAAGGCTATGCATAGATTACCGTTCACTCGATGAGGTGACTATCAAGAACAAATACCCTTTTCCTAGAATCAATGACTTGTTTGATCAGTTAGAAGGAGCTTGTGTGTTCTCAAAGATTGATCTCCGATCAGGTTATTTCCAGCTCAAGATAAGAGAACAAGACATACCTAAGACAGCTTTCACCACAAGGTATGGATTGTATGAGTATACCATGATGCCATTTGGTTTGACCAATGCACCAGCATACTTCATGAATATGATGAACAAGGTGTTCATGGAATTTCTTGATAAGTTTTTTGTCATTTTCATCGATGACATTTTGATCTACTCCAAGAGCAAAGAAGAGCATGAAGGACATTTACGTTTGATACTTGAGAAGCTTAGAGAGCATAAGCTGTATGCCAAATTCAGCAAGTGTGAATTTTGATTAAATGAAGTTGGTTTTCTTGGACACGTTGTGTCAGGAGAAGGTGTAACAGTTGATCCTGCTAAAGTTTCAGCTGTAACTGAATGGGAATCTCCCAAGTCAGTGAAAGATGTTCGTAGTTTCCTTGGCTTAGCAGGTTACTACAGAAGGTTCATTAAAAATTTCTCCAAGGTAGCTAAGCCCATGACAGAATTTCTAAAGAAAGACAAGAAATTTGCTTGGTCTGAAGGATGTGAACTCAGTTTTCAAGAATTGAAGAAGAGGCTAGTGACAGCACCAGTCTTATGTTTGCCAGATTTGGAGAAAGATTTCCATGTGTATTGTGATGCGTCTCATCATGGATTAGGTGCAGTACTTATGCAAGAAGGGAAAGTTGTGGCTTATGCCTCGAGACAACTCAAAACTCATGAAGTAAACTACCCTACTCATGATTTAGAGTTAGCCTCTGTTGTCCATGCACTCAAAACATGGAGACACTATCTTTTAGGAAAGCGATGTGAAGTGTCCACATATCACAAGATTTTGAAATATATCTTCACCCAGAAAGAAATTAACATGAGACAAAGAAGATGGGTAGAACTCATCAAGGACTATGACTTGAGTTTGCAATACCACCCTGGTAAAGCAAATGTTGTAGCGGATGCTCTAAGCCATAAGGTTTTTGTGAATGGCCTTACTAAGGGAGAATTGCCAGATGATCTGTGTGCCCAATTCAGAGATCTCAAATTGGAGATTGTGCCTGAGGGACATCTCATGTCTTTGGATGTTCAACCCACTTTGTTGGACAAGATCAAAGAAGCCCAGAAGACAGACAAGGAAATTGATGAGATTAAGGAAAAGATTGGCAAAGGGAAAGCCAAAGGATTCCATGAAGACGAACAGGGTACTTTATGGCATGGAAAACGTATCTGTGTTCCACAGGATCCAGAACTTCGGAAACTGATATTACAAGAAGCACATAACTCACCATATTCCATTCATCCGGGTAACACCAAAATGTACTTGGATATGAAGGAAAGATTTTGGTGCAATAATCTCAAGAAGGACATCGCCGAACATATTGCTTTGTGTGATGTATGTAGTAGAGTGAAAGCGGAACATCAAAAACCAGCAGGATTGTTACAACCACTACCTATTCCTGATTGGAAATGGGACAAGATTGGTATGGATTTCATCACCGGATTGCCAAGGACCCGGTCAGGATATGATTCTATTTGGGTAGTAGTGGATCGCTTGACTAAAGTGGCTCATTTTATACCCGTGAAGACAACCTACACAAGTGCTAAGTTATCCAAGATCTATACGAGTAGAATTGTATGTATACATGGAGTACCCAAGAGTATTGTGTCTGATAGAGGAACCCAATTTACTTCTCATTTTTGGAGGCAACTACATGAGTCATTGGGAACGAGGTTGGAATTCAGCACTGTTTTTCACCCTCAAACTGATGGACAAACAGAAAGGACCAATCAGATTCTTGAAGATATGTTGAGAGCATGTGCTCTAGACTATGGATCCAGTTGGGATGAAAGTCTGCCTTATGCAGAATTCTCTTACAATAACAGCTATCAAGCCAGTATTGAGATGGCACCATTTGAGTTTCTCTATGGGAGAAAGTGTACCACCCCATTGCTATGGAATGGTGTGGGAGAAAGAAGTTTGTTCGGACCAGAACTAATCAAAGAGGCTGAAGAGAAAGTCAAGCTATTTAAGGACAGATTGAAGATAGCACAGTCCCGACAAAAGAGCTACGCCGATCCTAAGCATAGAGAAGTCACCTATGAAGTGGGTGATAGAGCTTATCTTAGAGTGTCACCACTTCGTGGAGTGAAGAGGTTTGGTGTCAAAGGTAAATTGGCCCCAAGATATGTTGGACCATTCAAGATTCTGAGTCGTAAAGGAGAAGTAGCTTATGAGATTGAATTTCCAGAGTCTTTGTCAGCTGTTCATAATGTGTTCCATGTGAGTCGGCTTAAGAAATGCCATCCAGAGATGGAAGAGACTTCTTTGAAGGATACTATACCTTTGGAAGAGGTTCAATTGGAGAGTGACCTCACTTATGAGGAGAAACCTATCAAGATTCTTGAGACAGCAGAAAGAGTTACTCGGACTAAGACTATAAAATTCTGCAAAGTTCAATGGAACCATCATTCCGAAGAAGAAGCAACATGGGAAAGAGAAGATGATCTTCGGAAAGACCACCCTCACCTATTTGCTAGCCAACCCAAATCTCGAGGGCGAGATTCACCTTAAGGGGGTCAGATTTGTAAAATCCCTAAAATCATGTTTCAAAACTCATGCATATCATCCATGCATCCATGATCATTTAGGGCTCCATTACAAAACCATTTCAAAAACAGGAGCATCCGATGCTCATTATTTTATGTGAGCAACTATTAAACCAATGCCACTCTCAATTGAAGAGTTTATTTGTTTTAAAACAAGCCTTGCTTGCTCTCTTATTACTTTGTTGGATTGTTGGAGTTGGGTGAAAATTTACAAAACAAATATGATTTGAAAACCATTTTCAAAACTTATTCAAATCAAGTGCTTTATCACTGTTTATTTTGTTCAATCAAAGGGACCAAGCTAGTACAGAGAGACCACTTGGTTTCATGCCCAAAAATGTGAATGCTACACCCTACAAAAATCCAGAAAGGATTTAAATTCAAATGACCTTTGAATTTATTTGAAAATGGATCCAGAAAATTAAAACAGAAATAGAAAAGGAGTAAAGAAAAGGAAAAAGGCCAGCGTCGCCAATCTGGCCCAACACTGGATCCAGCCCAACAACCAGCCCACCCGGGGTTCCCCTCCTCTCCTCTGTTTCTCACCCGCGCGAACACACCCCTCTCACTAACGCCCCGGACCCACTTGCCCCGTCAGCGTTGTTCCCAAACCCTGCCCACGACTGAGCCCTCTGCCGTTTCCTCCCCACGTCACTGCCGTTGATTGCGCGAGTAAATACCGTTGATTCACCGAGTAACTCCATGCCCAGATCTGGCTACCTAAACCCCTCCCCCTAGCGGTCATTTCCCCCAACAAAGCTATCCAGAAGCGCCACCAGGCTGCTAGAATTTGCCCTCACACCGCCGCGATACCGACAGACTCCGGCGATCGATTGTGGTAAGCCTCGTGCGTGCCTTGCTCTCTGGTTCAAGCAAGCTTGTCCGCTATCACTTTGTGCATCTTCTAACATTCGCCGTTTGCCTTATTTCGCACTAGAGAATCGACTCCGTCAAGCAACGCAACTTCCCGATGCCGTCTCCAACTTCGGCAAGGAATTCCGGTGAGGTTCGACCGCCCCGTGCTTTTTCCTTGACCCCATATTGTTTGCTTGAACGATGCGCACGCGCTGATGCCTTTCGTTTGTGTTAGGGCGGATCAGAACGTCGCCAACATCGCCGTCCATCTAAGCCCGACGCCGCCCCGACTCCGACGAGCTCCCACGGCCACAGCAGCATGCCCCCGTTTCCACAATGACCACGTTGAGCTTCCTCGTGCACGTGCGAGTCTGGTAAGCATCACCACTGCCCCCAGCCCTCGCTAGATTCACCGATCCATCGCCGGCAGAGCCGTCGCCGCCGTTCTGGCCATTTGCGCCGTCGGGTTTTGGTCAAAGCGTTTAGATCCACTGGATCTAGATCCAGTGGTCGATATTAGAAGATAGGCGAAGGGGTATATTTAGAACTGAGCCATTAGATTTTAAGTTGATCTGACGGTGCGCGAACACGATCCAGCGCGAAGCGGTACCAGCCAACTAGACGCTGCCGCGTGGCACGAGTTTTGTTTTAAAAGTTTGAATTAGATCTATTAGATGTTTAAACTTGTTTAATTCATAACTTTTGAATCCCACGTCCAAATTTGACAAATTTTATATCAATGGAATCAGGAGAGAAAATACTTTCCATCTATGCAATGTGTTTAATGTTTTGCCTTTGTTAAAATGGTTGTTTTTACAGAAACATGTGTAGGCCTATTTTGTGTATAATAATTATTTGGGAAATGTTTTAATGTTCAAATAAAGTTTGTTTGGCAAGTTTTGTACTTGTTTATGTTTCAGTACTGTGCACTTGTCTTGTTTAGTGTAGAGAATCATCACATGGCATTATGCATGCATCTATATATTTTTGCTTGTATTTATTTTGTATGTGATTTTGGTGCTATTATTTTATGTGTAGATTTTGGTGCAAATAGTGATTGTGATTGTGAGGATTGTAGCTACTCTCCAAACTACCAAGGCAAGTGGTGCTTCATGATTTTATTCCTATGTTTTTCAAATATGCATTAGAAATATTTTGCTAGTCTTGCATGGTTATTTTTGATCTATATGCTATGCTTGGGAAATCCTAGTAGTTGTAGAATTGCTAGAAATATTTCTATGTCTTATCAATGCCATGCTTAGCCTAGCTAGTAGCAACCAAGGGTGGTTATATATTCATGCTATGAATAAATATTTCTAAGTCTTTGGACTATGTTTTGCTTAATAAAACAACTAAGTGAATTGAACACCTGGGTGGAATGGAAAGAATGGGTTATGTTGAGTGGTTACACAAAGCCCATTTCTATGGTTACCTTGTGTATCTCACTTGTGGAAAGCCACCCAGGAACAAAGGGATTTGAGAGGCCAAATGTTAAGAAACTTCTAGTGCAGCCACTTGGCAATATGGGCTCTGCCTGGATCACATAGGTTGCAATAACTTAGCCATTTGGACAGTTGGTGGTAGTGGGATGATAGGTTGGAACGCGTCCATTTGGTCTAAGGGAAGGCTTTTGAAAGGTTCTGTCTTGGTGAAAATCAAGTCTTCTGGGGAAAGTGCACAACCTCTGCAGATAGAAAAATCTATGTACTTAGCCATGTCCTTGGTATTGGACAACTTGAGCATCAAGACATAGAAGCTATCAAGAATCTCCTCATCCCAATTTCTAAGTAAAAACTTGTGGTTAAACAAGGGTGAAGGACCCCAATGTCTATTTGTGGTTCCTTGGGAAAGATTTTGACAAAGAAAATCTTAGTGTTTTCAACTAATAGGAAAAACCTATTTTGAGCAAAGAAAGCCTAAGCTACTCTTAGCCAAAATGCATATAGTATCTAGTCCACCAATATTCTACTAAGGTATCACTTGCCAATACTATTCCAATGTATTGACCCACTGTGGCTGTAACTTGTGATGTTGCAGGTTATTCTGATGATGATTAGGAGTCATGAGTCTACACTCAACATGCTTGCCTGTGGCACATGAAGATGAAGACTTATTTATCTTATTACATATTTAAACTCTTGTACTAGGCTCGTGGCCATGGAGTTGTAAAAGACTATGTTTGTCTCTAGAATGACTTGTAATAATGACCTTTGTTTCTGTGTACTTCATCTTAAACTGTGGATGCTAGCATTGATCCAGGGACTAGCATTGCAATCACAGGGATCCTTTCCTTTACAAAGGAGGGATCTTATAATTCCCATGCTTTCGGTTTCATTGATTGCAGAAGATAAAGCTAGCGGAGCCAGAAAACGCTTGCTTGCGCCCCACCCTATGGAAACTATTACCTACGCTTGCAGCTCGTTACTGCTTACCACTTGTTGTATATATTTTGATGTGTGTGCTCGAAAATTTATTAAGCACTTAGTGTTTATTCTTATCATTTTATCTGCCTTTCTGCTTCGTCCCTTTCATGAGCCGGCAAACCTTTAGCACAGAAACTTTGCCGAGAAACGGAGCTCAATTGCTAAACCAGTTTAAACTCGGAAACAAAGCTGACCTCTAGTAGCAACAATTCATTACTCGGAAAATTCCCGCATCTAAGCAATCAGATAAAAATCCAAAGTATAAACATAAAATGAGATTTATACCCCAAAGGTAACATTTTTTATTCAAAAATCATTACTAGAACGAACATGAGTATAAAGTACATTCAAGCATCCTGGGATTTTCTAATTTAACATGCTCTTTTGGAAATAAGATGGTAAAAAACTTCTCAGCAATAATATGAGGAAACCAATACTTTATTTCACTTTGAACAAGTATATATGATTTATAAGGAAATAGAACTAAGAATATAAGGGACGTAGCTGTGCAATATTCCATGGACGGTCTAATTCATCTTGGTCTGTACTATCGCCAGCTCTATTTTTCTTTCGAGTATCGGGTCTTTCCTTGATTGGTCTCATATCGGATAAATAATATGACCCGTTATGCAAAACTCGGCTGATCATAAAAGGTCCTTCCCAAATTGGAGAAAGTTTATGCTTTCTTTTTTGCATGAGTCGGAGAACCAAATCACCCTTTCTGAAAGAACGATTTTGAACTCGTTGACTATGGTACTTGCGTAACTTTTGCTAATAGGCCGTGGATCTCTGCACAGCAACGTCACGAACTTCTTCGACTATGTCGAGGTCATCTTGTTGAGAAACTTCGGCATCTTCTTCGATATACACTTTGACTCAAGGAGACTGATGAATCAAATCACTCGGAAGAACTACTTCTACACCATAAACCAAGAAAAAAGGAGTGTATCCTGTTGATCTGTTAGGAGTTGTTCGTAAGCTCCATATTACAAACGATAATTCTTCCACCCAAGTGGTGCTTTGATACGATGTCGGAGTCCTTGTAAAATGAGACCGTTTGCTCTTTCGACTTGTCCATTGGCATGTGGATGCGCAACTCATGCAATATCAAGTAGGACCCCTTGCTCTTCACAGAATTAGGCTAGTTCTCCCATGGAAAAGTTGATCATGTTGTCAGTATTGATATTGTGCAGATATACAAATTTGCATGATCACGTCTTCGATGAACTTTCTGGTTGTGGTTCCATCGTAATTTGTTACGGGTTTAGCCTCAATCCACTTTGTAAATTTATCCACCATCACCAGTAGGTGAGTAAATCCACATTTTGCCATATGAAACATCCCTACCATATCAAGCCTCCAGACCACAAACGGCCATGTAATAGGAATTATTAGGAGATGATCAGCCGGAATGTGTGCCTGGCGGGCATATTTCTAGCAGACTTTGCATGTTTTGACCAGTTTATCGGCATCTGCCTTAACTGTGAGCCAAAATAAACCGTGTCAAAAAGCTTTTGCCATTAAGGATCTCGCTGCAGCGTGATGGCTGCATTCGCCTTTGTGGATTTCTTGTAAGATTTCCACTCCTTCTTTCGGAGATACACAACGCTGAAAAAACCCAGAAACACTCCCCTTATAGAGCTCACCACTTACTATTGTATAGGATTTTGCTCGCCGAACGATCTGCTGGCTCAGAACTTCGTCTTTGGATAATTTTCCGTCTATCAGGAAGTCTAGATAGGGTTGTGTCCAGATGGGAATTACATCCAGAACTGCGACTAAAGGTGAGTTGGATTTCGTCGAATAATCCTCATCAACTCCTGTGATGAAGAGACCTTTTAAGTACTCTATAAAAGCACCATCTGAAACTTGTTACCTCACAGAGCCTATTTGTGATAGAGCATCCGCTTCCTCATTTTCTGCTCGAGGAATGTGTTGAACCTCAAAATCCTCGAATGATTTGGATAATTCATCCACAATAGCTTTGTATGTTGTCATGTGCTTATTTGCATTACAAATATCGGATACTTGCATGGCAACTAAATCTGAATCTCCATAACACATGAGTCGAGTTACGCCAATGTTTTTGACCATGCGTATTCCATGCAATAGTGCTTCATACTCGGCGATATTATTGGTTGCCTTGAAGTGTATTTGTAGTACAAAGAATAGCTTATCTCATTGGGGTGACCTGAGCACCACGCCAGCCCCGAGCCTCCTCGTGCTTTTGATCCGTCAAATGAAGGGTCCAAAATTCCGAGTCTGAAGGACTTGTGTTTTCTGCTGTCTCTGTCCAATCAGCGACAAAGTCAGAAATAATTTGGAATTTGATTGTTGTACGTGGTTTGTACTCAATATCAAAAGCTGCAATCTCTATTCCCCACTTTGCAACATGTCCTGTGGTGTTGCGATTATTAATTATATCTCGCAGTTGAGTAGTACGCACCACTATCAACTTGTGATCTTGAAAATAATGACATAGCTTTCTGGCATCAAAGAACACACCATAGGATAGTTTTTGGTAATGTGGATATCTTTGTTTCGACTCTGTTAACACCTCACTTAGATAATAAGTTGGACGCGACACCTTATGTTCGTGATTTTCTTCCTCGTGCTCCACTGATGTTACCACACTTACAACTTTATTTGTTGCTGTAATGTAAAGTAACATAGGCTCTTGTGGCTCTGGTGTTGCGAGGATTGGTGGGTTTGAAAGAAAATCTTTCAAACTTTGCAGGGCGACATCAACTTCCTTGGTCCAGACAAATTTGTCGGTTTTCTTCAAGATCTTGTATAAAGGTGTGGTTCTCTCTCCGAGTCGGCTGACGAACCGGCTTACTGCTGCGATGCAACCAGTGGGTCGTTAAACGTCCTTCAGGTGAGTCGGCCTAGCAATCTTTAGTATATCTTTAATTTTGTCCCGGTTCACCTCTCTGCCTCTTTCAGACAGGATGAAATCAAGCAAATTTTCCGGCTGGTATTCCGAAGAAACACTTTTTCAGATTAGCATCATATTAAATTTCCGTCGGCTAGCAAATATTTCCTCTAAGTAAGAAATTAATGTTTCCTTCTTTTTGGACATCACTTCTATATAATCTACGTATACATGGATGCCGATTTGGTCCAATAAGTTGCTCCTGCATTCTTTAAGCCAAAAGACATAGTTTTGTAGCACAAGGTTCCGAACGAAGTGACCAAAGACATCTTGATTTGATCCAATTTTTCCATCGGTATTTGGTGATATCTAGAATATACGTCGAGAAAACAGAGTAATTACGATCCTGCTATTGAGTCAATAACTTGGTCGATTCTTGGCAAAGGAAACAGATCTTTTGGGCAAGCCTTGTTCAAGGCGGTATAGTCAACACACATCCTTAATTTAATAGTGTCCTTTTTATGGACGAGTATAGGATTTGCCACCCAATCTGTATGGATGACCTCTGTTATGAATCCGACTAAATCTAGTCGAGTTAATTCCTTAGCTATAGCTTTGCGCTTTTCATCACCAAACCGTTGTAGGGACTGTTTGACGGGTTTAGCATCAGGGTACACATTAAGAGAGTACTCGACAAGTTCACTGTTTTCTCTAAGGAAATCGACGAGCGTCCTTTCCTATGCGAGGTCTAAACCTATCCCTACGTTCGTCGTCTTGGAGGGATCAACTTCCTTTAGCGAAGTCTTCCTCATATCTTCTGACGCATTAAACTGTATACTTGGCTTCAGCACCTCGTTCTTCATTGCATGCATCTCGGACGGGTCAGTGTTTTTCTTGATCTCCTGGTACTCTTGGGCGTGTAGCATGGCTTCGGTAAAGGCGGCAGATCCTACTTTGAAGTCTTTTGCTTTCTTCGGGTTTCCCCGGATGGTGATGACGCCCTTTAGACCCGGAAGTTTCATCATGTTGTATATGTAGCAGGGGCGGGCCATGAACGCCCTATAAGCCGGACGCCCGAAGATGGCATGGTAATCACTTTTTAACGGTACCACCTCAAAGGAGAGGGGCTCGGTCCGGTAGTTTTCAGGAGTTTCGAATTTCACGTCTAGTGTGATCTCACCTAAAGAATCCGCCTGTTTTCCTGATACAATGCCATGAAAAGTCACACTGCTATGATTTAACTGCCTTTCGTGGATCTTCATGTGGTGGAGCATTTCGATATAGAGGATATTGATGCTGCTACCACCATCCATGAGAGTTTTAGAAAACTCTTAGCCATCAATAAAGGATTGAAGACTAGAGGGTACTTTCCCCGATGATGTGTTTTCCGAGGGTGATCTTTGCAGTCAAAGGTGATGGTTACATCGGACCAGTCCAAAAATTGGGGTACAACCAGAACCGTAGCATTGAGCTCACGGAGAACCGCGTTTCTGACCTTAGTCGGCTGAGTTCCAAGGAAGCATACGTAAGTGTCTTTCTTTGTAGGGTAATCCTTCTTTCCATCCGACTTGGGTTGTGCGATATCCGCTTCTTCCATGTCAGAATATTCCTTCGGTTCCTTGCCTTTCTCGAAATTTTTCTTTCCTTTTCGTCGCTTGGCTCTGTAGCCAGCGGATTCATTTTTTTGATGTCGTCATTGAAACTACATTCGGCATTAGTGTGGGTAGAACCTCCATTCTCGTCCAGGTGATGAACACAAGGGTTGTTGGTAATGTCGGCCGAGGAATAGGTTCTTCCGGGCTGTTGATCTCCTCTACCTGGACTCGGGAAGTTCCGCGGCCTCATCCCCGGCTGCCTCCGCGTCCTCCTCATCCTCCAGATCTGAATGTTGTGTTAACGGTTACAATATTTGGAGCCGGATTTTTCTTCTGAGGTATTCTTGCGCTTCTGAGTTTGCTATTTTGGTTGTTTGGCTGCATGAGGGTTAGTGTAACATCCCTAAAATCATGATTTCAAAGTTTGCATATCATTCATGCATGCATATAGATTTGAGATCAATTTCAAACTCATTTCAGAAAAACAGAAGCACATAGTGCTATGATTTTATGTGAGCAGATTTAAATCAAATGGCCATCCCCATTTGAGAGTTTGAATGATTTTAAACCTAGCTTGTTTGTCTTCCTTATAGAAAGGATTGAGTGTGGTTTTGGACCAAGATTTACAAATTGGAAATGGTTTCAAAAACCATTTCTCAAATTTTGCAAACCAAGTGTCAAGTCTCTGATATTTTGTTCTCCAAGTTTGACCAAGCCTTTGCAAAGCAACCACATGATTTTATGCCTATATTTGAGACTACTGCTCACTGCAAAAATCCCAAGAAGATTTGAATTCAAATGGAACTTGAATTCATTTGAAAATCAATTCAGAAAATTGAAACAGAAAAAGAAAAAGGAGAAAGAATTAGAAAAGGTTCGGCGCCAGGATTCCAGCCCAGCAACAGAACTGGCCCAATTAGTCCACCCGGGCCATTCCTCTCTCTCTCGCAGCATAGCACCCAGACGCCTGCAGCGACCAGACCCCACCTCCTCTTCGCGCGTTTTGCTGACGAGTGGGCCCTCTCCACGTCGCCCTCGTCTTCCCCAAACCGCGCCCGCGATCACGTCGCCGCTGCTGTCAAGGCCGGTAATGGCGCGGCGTAATTAGCCTTAATGCCGCAGGCGTTTCCTGTCGCGCCTGGGCCTATTTAATCCCCTCTGCACCGCGAGCATTTCCCCCCACTCTCCTCGCTCACTCCGCCACCAGGCTGCGCGCATTTGCTCTCGAAGCCCCGTAGTACCGATGACTCCGGCGACCGATTCTGGTGAGCCTCGACTGCCCCCCTCTCTCTGGTTCAAACGATGATGCCCAGCTTGATCTTGCGCATACGCTAACGCCTTACTTTTGCCTGCTCGTGACCCAGGTCGTCGTCTCCGTTCACGACCGAAACCACCTGCGCCGCCGATAGACTCCGGCGACCAATTAAGGTAAAACCCGAGCGCCCCTTGCCCCCTCTTTCATACAAGATTGTTCGCCTGCGTCTTGTGCACCCGGCCCCTACGGTTCGTGCTAGAAGCGCCAAACCTCGCCCGATGACCTCATCTGCAAGCAGACACCGCCGCAACTCCGACGAGCCTCGAGACCGTGCAGCGCCCGCCAGAAAACCAACGCCACGTTGAGCTTCAGCACGCCACCGCGGTTCTGGTAAGCCACTTCCCCCACTCCTTGCGACCTAAACGCCGCGCCGCCATTGTCGAGCGTCGCCGCGCCCGCTTAGCGCCGCTCGTGTTTGGTCAGAACGATTAGGAGCGTTAGATGCAGATCCTGCGGCTGAGATTAGAACGTGAGCGAAGAGGTAAGCGCGCATCTGAGCCGCCAGATCTTACTTAGATCCTACGGCTCGCGAGCGTGATCCGTAGCGAATCGGTATCAGCCAATAGAATTAAGACGCGTGGCTAGGGTTTGAATTAAAACAGAATTTGAAAACAGATTTAGATCCAAATTTCAAATGGCTATAACTTTTGATTCCCACGTTAGATTTTTGTAAATTTTATACCGTTGGAATCAGGGAGACAAGCCCTTTCTGAATCTGCAATGTGTTTAACAAAAAGTTTCTGTTAAAATGACTTTTTATGCAGAAACTTGTTTAGGACCATTTTGAGTATAGTATTTGTTTAGTAAATTGTGTTAGTGCTAAATAAGTTTAGTTAGCAAGTTTTTGACTTGGTTATGTTTCTGTATCATGCACTTGCTTGGTGGAGTTTTGAAAAAAAAATCATCACATAGCATTTTCTTGCATGCATGCATTCATATTTTTGTTTGTATATGAATTGTGTGTAATTTTGTGCTACAAATTTTTTGTGTAGATTTTGCTAGTGACTGTGATTGTGAAGAGTGCTACTCTCCCCATTACCAAGGCAAGTGGTACTTCATGATATTTTCATCCCTTTATTTTGAATAAGCATTAGAATTATTTTTGCTAAGTCTTGCATGTTACTTTTGCCAAATGCTATGTTGGGAAATCCTAAGTAGTTGTAGAATTGTAGAATTGCTAGGGAATTTCCTAAGTTAAGTTACTATGCCATGCTTAGCCTATCTAGTAGCAAACAAGGGTTGGTAAAGTATGTACATGCTATGATGAAAATATTTCTAAGTCTTTTAGACTTATGTTTTTCTTAATAAAACAACTAAGTCAATGAACCTCCTGGGTGGAATGGGACTTGAATGGTTGTTTTGGTTGAGTGGTTACACAAGGCCCATGGACATGGTTTACCTTGTGTATCACACTTGTGGTATGCCACCCAGGCACAAAGGGATTTGGAGGCCAAGTGTTGAGAAGCTTATAGTGCAGCCACTTGGCAATATGGGCTCTGCCTTGATCATATAGGTTGCTAGAACTTAGTCATTTGGACAGTTGGTGGTAGTGGGATGATAGGATGGAACGCGTCCATTTGGCTAAGGGAAGGCTTCTGAAAGGTCCTGTCTTGGGAAACCAAGTCTGGTGGGGAAAGTGCACAACCTCTACAGATGGAAAATCTAAGTACTTAGCCAAGTCCATGGCAATGGACAACTTGAGCATCAAGACATGGAAGCTACAAGAATCTCATCACTCCAATTTCTAAGTAAAACTTGTGGGTGAACAAGGGTAAAGGACCCCAATGTCTATTGGTGGTTTCTTGGGAAAGTTTTTTTGAAAAAGAAAAACTTAGTGATTTCAACTAATAGGAAAAACCTATTTTGAGCAAAGCAAGCCAAGCTACACTTAGCCAAAAATGCATATAGTAATATAGTCCACTTAAAAATTTACTAAGGTATCACTTGCCAATACTATTCCAAAGTATTGACCCACTGTGGCTGTAACTTGTGATGTTGTAGGTTACTCCGATGATGATTAGGTGTCATGAGTCTACACTCAACATGCTTGCATGTGGCACATGAAGATGAAGACTTGTGTTTATTTACTTATTCCAAAACTCTTGTATTAGGCCTGTGGCCCTGAGTTGTAAAAGACTATGTTTTATCTCTGGAATGGATGTAATAAATGACCTTTGTATCTGTGTACTTCATCTTAAATTGTGGATGCTAGCAATGATCCAGGGACTAGCATTGCAATCACAGGGATCCTTTTCCTTTACAAAGGAGGGATCTTACAGATGGTATCAGAGCACTGTGTTGCCTGTAGGATTATGACCCTAGGATTGGAAACCACTAAGGAAATTTTTTCTTTCAACTACTTCTACACTTGCCTATTCTTCTCGTAAACTTTTATAATCTTCTCATTCTCATCTCTATTTGTAGATGAACTCCATCAACGAAGCCGTGAAGAAAGGACCACTCATGACCATGACCTTGGAGTGTGAGACAGAGTTTCCCAAAGTTCTCAAGGACCTCATGGTGGCAATGGAAATACATGGTGCAGCTGTGTATAAAGGCTTTCCAGTGATGGATGAAGGAGTTGAGTACTGGTGGGTGCAACTTCACTTGTACAAAAGCAAGGAGGACAACCACAAAGAAAGAGGATTCTGCATGTACACCAACACTGTGGTGCACACCACATTCTTTGAGTCAGCAAGAGAAGCAGCTTGGAGGACTATCAAAGAACTTAGTGCTAGAGTCAAGTGCAGAATGCTCAACCTCCAAAAAGACTTAGAGAAAGAGGAGGAACATACCAAAGAGTTGGAAGCCACCAACCAAACTTTAAGAGGAGATATTATAGACTTAGTGATGGAATCATGTGAGCAAGATAGGCTGATTGCCTCTAGGAACATTGTGTTAGCCAACAGATCCAGTGAAATAGGTTTGTAAACGCACTTCGTTAGTTGGACCACCACCTATCACCTTATTTTCCAAATGATACCTTAAATAAGTATGGACCTTGGTTGATGTAATGGATTCATGTATGCATGACTTGTGTGATTTTGTGTTCCAAGGATATGTATGAGATGTTTGTATTGTTTTATCTTAAATTGTGTTGTCCTAACTTTTCTATCTTATAAATAGATGCCTATTACCATCAGCACTGTTGAGGAGTTCCAGGTTACTCGCTTTGGTCCTCGTATCGTTGAGCTTACCACCTTGCTCAATCTCCCTCTTACCACCATCATGGTGCATCCACTCACCAAGTTCGAGAGGAAGGACCTCTGGGGCTTCAAGGTGAACCAGCCCGGACGCCAGACAGAGCCTACTACGGAGTCCATCGTCTTCAAGCTTATGCACGGCGAGAGAGAGGCATGGAGGTCGTCATGCGAGAACTGATAGGACGCGTCGCTAGGCCGTCACTCCCGACAGTTAGGGCACCCACTTCCACGTCTTCGAAGACGTGATGATGATGGAGAGTCCATCGACTTCGAGGACGACTCGAGGGACGCAGAGCCGTCACGTCTCTATCTCCAGGACTTAGAGTCTCTCATTAGGCACGTGGACACGACAGGACCAATGTCATGCTCAGTAATGACGAAGCTCCAGTCTTCACGAGAAGGACAAGCTTTTCGCACAGCAGGACGAGATAGTCAAGGAAATGGAGGCGAAGTTCGAGACCCAGGACCGGAAGTTCAAGAGTCAGGATAAACGCGTCCAGGATAGGAACAAGAAGATCCGGGACATGACTGAAGAACTGAATTCCAAGGATTTCGAGCTAGAGCAGCAGTAGATGGTGATTGAGAGGCTTCGTTCCTAGAAGAGGGCTCTCAAGGCCAAGATCGAGTCCTTGACCACTACTATTGAGGAGAACAAGACCGCGATGGAGAACGCAGGTCTTACCTTCGTCGAGGAGGAGATTGATGCTGATGAGTAGACTTGACTACTCATTTATCTTTTATTATCATACTTGCTATTTGTGAACTTGTTATTGGACCATCCGACATGTGGATGGCTTGCCACTTGTGTGTTTTACTTTGAGACCTTGTTATCTTGTTGTTGAGTTTTTATCTTTGTGTTGCATGCTGTGTTTGCTTATGTGATGTAATGTGCATAAAACATATATGGGTATCTCATTCTTATCTCTATTTGAACAAACCATAGATGCCTCCCCGTCACGCAAACCCCAACCCCAACAACATAACTCCGGAAATGCAGCAAATGATGAATGCTCAAACACAGCTTATGCAGATGATGACAACATTCATCCAGAACCAAAATAACAACAACAACCCCAATAACAACAACAACAACAACAACAACCCTCCGGGCTTTGATATGCTCACCAGATTTCTGCGTTTGAGGCCAGCTAAGTTCTCGGGGACAACTGATCCCATGGTGGCCAATGATTGGCTACGCTAAACAAGGACTTAGTGACCGTAATTTGACGACGCTGAAAAGGTCAGATTTGTAGCACATCTGCTAGAAGGGCCAGCCGCCACATGGTGGGACAACTTCCAAATCACCACTCCTATAGATGAGGTGACTTGGGCTATCTTTGAAGATGGCTTTCGCACTGCTCATATCTCATCAGGAATGATGAGCCTAAAAAAGAAAGAGTTCCACAATCTGAAGCAGCGCCACCGCAGCGTGGCTGAATACATTGAAGAGTTCAACAATCTGGCGCGTTATGCACCAGATGAGGTTGACACAGATGCCAAAAGAAAGGAAAAATTTCTGGAAGGCTTGAATGATGAGCTGAATCTGCAGCTGGCTGTGGCATATGTTCCCACTTATCAGTCGCTCTGTGACAAGGCTGCTATATTGGAGAACAAAATGAAGCAAGTCGAGAGTAGAAAGAGGAAACACTCCGACAAGCACAGCTCGGGATCGTCTCACAAATGATCTCACTATGATGACAGCGGAAGCTCAAGATCCCACAAGCATGGGAAATTCAACAAGCACCACAACCACAACCATCATGACAACAAGCATCACCGCAGTCATGACAATGACAAGTACAAGAACCAAAAGAGTGGACATAAGAACCACCACAGTGGAAATGGTAGTGGAAGTGGAAGTCAGCCTGCTAAAAGGGACATCAATCAGGTTGAATTCTTCAAATGTAAGAAGATGGGACACTATGCAAATGAGTGCCCCGAAAAGAAAGTTGAAGGACCTGTCAAGCCCAATCCTTTCCAGAAAGGTCAGGTGAACCACATTAATGTGGAGGAGGTCTATGAGGAACCTGACGCTGTTGCTGGTAAGTTCAGACTCAATTCCATTCCAGCATTTGTACTCTTTGATACTAGTGCATCTCATTCATTCATATCAAGAGCATTTGTTGAAAGAAATGAACTACCGGTAGAAACTATTGTGTGTCCTATAAAAGTAAGTTCTCCTGGTGGAGAAATGATAGTGAATTGAGGATGCCATGACCTAGTCATAGAATTTGGGAAGTATAAGTTTCCCGTTAACTTGATAATATTAAACTCCCAAGGTTTGGATGTCATTCTGGGAATGGACTGGATGACTAAGTACAAAGGAGTGATAGATTGTGCCAGCCATACTGTCTCACTCACAACTCCGGATAATAAAAGGATCAGATTCAAGACCAGCTTTGGAGCAAAAAGGAGTATGTTTAATTCTCTTAAGGGGGTTAGCATGGACAGTGTGCCAATTGTATGTGAGTATCTGGATGTATTCCCGGAAGAATTACCAGGAATGCCACCAGATAGAGATGTGGAATTTCTGATAGATTTGGTACCAGGTTCTGGACCAATAGCAAAGAGACCATACAAAATGTCAGTTGATGAACTGAAAGAGCTCAAGAAGCAACTAGGAGAACAGTTGCAGAAAGGATTTATTCAACCAAGTTCTTCATCTTGGGGAGCCCCAGTTTTGTTCGTGGAGAAGAAGGATAGAAGCCAAAGGTTATGCATAGATTACCGTTCACTCAACGAGGTAACTATCAAGAACAAATATCCTTTGCCTAGAATCAATGACTTGTTTGATCAGCTAGAAGGAGCATGTGTGTTCTCGAAGATTGATCTCCGGTCAGGCTATTTTCAACTCAAGATAAGAGAGCAAGACATACCTAAAACAGCATTCACCACAAGGTATGGATTGTATGAGTATACCGTAATGCCTTTCGGCTTGACCAATGCTCCAGCATACTTCATGAATATGATGAACAAGGTGTTCATGGAATTCCTTGACAAGTTTGTTGTCGTTTTCATTGATGAAATCTTAGTTTACTCCAAGAGCAAGGAAGAGCATGAAGGACATTTGCGTTTGATACTTGAGAAGTTGAGAGAGCATAAGCTTTATGCCAAATTCAGCAAGTGTGAGTTCTGGTTAGAAGAAGTTGGATTTCTTGGTCATGTTATGACAAAAGATGGGGTAGCAGTTGATCCTGCTAAGGTTTCAGCTGTGACTGAATGGGAATCTCCTAAGAACGTGAAAGAGGTTCGTAGTTTCCTTGGCTTAGCAGGTTGCTACAGAAGATTCATTGAGAATTTCTCAAAGGTTGATAAGCCCATGACTGAATTATTAAAGAAAGACAAGAAGTTTGCTTGGTCTGAAGGTTGTGAAGTCAGCTTCCAAGAATTGAAGAAGAGACTAGTGACAGCACCAGTTCTATGTCTGCCAGATTTGGAAAAGGACTTCCAAGTATATTGTGATGCGTCTCATCAAGGTTTGGGTGCTGTACTTATGCAAGACGGTAAAGTTGTGGCCTATGCCTCGAGACAACTCAAAACTCATGAGGTAAACTATCCTACTCATGATTTGGAGTTAGCCTCTGTCGTCCATGCACTCAAAACATGGAGGCACTACCTTTTGGGAAAGCGTTGCGAGGTGTTCACAGACCACAAAAGTTTGAAGTATATCTTCACCCAAAAGGAAATCAATATGAGACAAAGAAGATGGTTAGAACTTATCAAGGATTATGACTTATGTTTGCAATACCACCACGGTAAAGCAAATGTTGTAGCAGATGCTCTAAGTCGTAAGGTATTTGTGAATGGCCTTACCAAAGGAGAATTGCCAGATGATTTGTGTACTCAATTCAAAGAACTCAGATTGGAGATTGTGCCAGAGGGACATCTCATGTCTTTAGATGTCCAACCCACTTTGTTGGACAAGATTCGAGAAGCTCAAAAGACTGATAAAGAAATTGAAGAGATTAAGGTAAGGATTAGCCAAGGGAAAGCTAAAAATTTCCATGTAGACGAACAAGGTACTTTATGGCATGGGAAACGTATTTGTGTCCCACAAGATCCGGAGATGCGGAAACTGATTCTGCAAGAAGCTCACAACTCTCCGTATTCTATTCACCCGGGTAACACCAAAATGTACATGGACATGAAAGAAAGATTTTGGTGGAACAATCTCAAGAGGGACATCGCCGAACATATTGCCTTGTGTGATGTGTGTAGTAGAGTAAAAGCGGAGCATCAGAAACCAGCAGGTTTGCTTCAACCACTACCTATTCCTGATTGGAAATGGGACAAAATTGGTATGGATTTCATTACCGGATTACCAAGGACCAGATCAGGATATGATTCCATATGGGTAGTAGTGGATCGCCTAACTAAAGTGGCTCATTTTATACCCGTGAAGACAACCTATACAAGTGCCAAGTTAGCCAAAATCTACATGAGTAGAATTGTATGCCTACATGGTGTGCCCAAAAGTATTGTGTCCGATAGGGGAACCCAATTCACTTCCCATTTTTGGAGACAGCTACATGAGTCATTGGGAACGAGGTTGGAATTCAGTACTGCTTTTCATCCTCAAACCGATGGACAAACAGAAAGGACTAATCAAATTCTGGAAGACATGTTGAGGGCATGTGCCCTAGATTATGGAGCAAGTTGGGATGAAAGTCTGCCTTACGCAGAATTTTCTTATAATAACAGCTATCAAGCCAGCATTGAGATGGCACCGTTTGAGTTTCTCTACGGAAGAAAGTGTACCACCCCATTGTTATGGAATGGTGTGGGAGAAAGAAGTTTATTTGGGCCAGATCTTATCAAAGAAGCCGAAGAGAAGGTCAAATTGGTTAAGGACAGGTTGAAGATAGCACAGTCCCAACAGAAAAGCTACGCCGATCCTAAGCGTAGAGAAATCACCTACGAAGTTGGTGATAGAGCCTATCTTAGAGTATCACCACTTCGTGGAGTGAAAAGATTTGGAGTCAAAGGAAAGTTGGCACCAAGATATGTTGGGCCATTCAAGATTCTGAGTCGCAAAGGAGAAGTTGCTTATGAAATTGAACTGCCAGCATCTCTATCAGCAGTCCATAATGTGTTTCATGTGAGTCAGCTTAAGAAATGTCACCCAGAAATGGAAGAAACTTCTTTGAAGGATACCATACCTTTGGAAGAGGTTCAACTAGAAAGTGATCTCACTTATGAAGAAAAGCCTATTAAGATTCTTGAGACCGCAGAAAGAGTCACAAGGACAAAGACTATCAAGTTTTGCAAAGTACAATGGAATCATCATTCCGAAGAGGAAGCAACACGGGAAAGAGAAGATGATCTTCGGAAAGACCACCCTCACCTATTTGCTAGCCAATCCGAATCTCGAGGGCGAGATTCACCTTAAGGGGGTTAGATTTGTAACATCCCTAAAATCATGATTTCAAAGTTTGCATATCATTCATGCATGCATATAGATTTGAGATCAATTTCAAACTCATTTCAGAAAAACAGAAGCACATAGTGCTATGATTTTATGTGAGCAGATTTAAATCAAATGGCCATCCCCATTTGAGAGTTTGAATGATTTTAAACCTAGCTTGTTTGTCTTCCTTATAGAAAGGATTGAGTGTGGTTTTGGACCAAGATTTACAAATTGGAAATGGTTTCAAAAACCATTTCTCAAATTTTGCAAACCAAGTGCCAAGTCTCTGATATTTTGTTCTCCAAGTTTGACCAAGCCTTTGCAAAGCAACCACATGATTTTATGCCTATATTTGAGACTACTGCTCACTGCAAAAATCCCAAGAAGATTTGAATTCAAATGGAACTTGAATTCATTTGAAAATCAATTCAGAAAATTGAAACAGAAAAAGAAAAAGGAGAAAGAATTAGAAAAGGGCCGGCGCCAGGATTCCAGCCCAGCAACAGAACTGGCCCAATTAGCCCACCCGGGCCATTCCTCTCTCTCTCGCACGCGCCAACGCACCCAGACAGCCGCTGACGACCAGACCCCACCTCCTCTTCGCGCGTTTCGCTGACGAGCGGGCCCTCTCCACGTCGCCCTCGTCTTCCCCAAACCGCGCCCGCGACCACGTCGCCGCTGCTGTCAAGGCCGGTAATGGCGCGGCGTAATTAGACTTAATGCCGCAGGCGTTTCCTGTCGCGCCTGGGCCTATTTAATCCCCTCTGCACCGCGAGCATTTCCCCCCACTCTCCTCGCTCACTCCGCCACCAGGCTGCGTGCATTTGCTCTCGAAGCCCCGTAGTACCGATGACTCCGGCGACCGATTCTGGTGAGCCTCGACCGCCCCCCTCTCTCTGGTTCAAACGATGATGCCCAGCTTGATCTTGCGCATACACTAACGCCTTACTTTTGCCTGCTCGTGACCCAGGTCGTCGTCTCCGTTCACAACCGAAACCACCTGCGCCGTCGATAGACTCCGGCGACCAATTAAGGTAAAACCCGAGCGCCCCTTGCCCCTCTTTCATACAAGATTGTTCGCCTGCGTCTTGTGTACCCCCTGACCCCTCTGGTTCGTGCTAGGGCGATGCCAAACCTCGCCAGTGACCTCATCTGCAAGCAACAGACGCCGCCGCAACTCCGACGAGCCCCTGAGACCGTGCCAGCGCGCCCCTTCGCAAACCAACACCACGTTGAGCTTCAGCATGCCACCGCGGTTCTGGTAAGCCACTTCCCCCACTCCCGCGCGACCTAGAACGCCAGCGCCGCCGCTGTCAGACGCGTCGCCTCCAGTCGCCGCCGCTAGCGCCGCTCGTGTTTGGTCAGAACGATTAGGAGCGTTAGATGCAGATCCTGCGGCTGAGATTAGAACGTGAGCGAAGAGGTAAGCGCGCATCTGAGCCGCCAGATCTTACTTAGATCCTACGGCTCGTGAGCATGATCCGGAGCGAATCGGTATCAGCCAATAGAATTAAGACGCGTGGCTAGTGTTTGAATTAAAACAGAATTTGAAAACAGATTTAGATCCAAATTTCAAATGGCTATAACTTTTGATTCCCACGTTAGATTTTTGTAATTTTTATACCGTTGGAATCAGGGAGACAAGCCCTTTCTGAATCTGCAATGTGTTTAACAAAAAGTTTCTGTTAAAATGACTTTTTATGCAGAAACTTGTTTAGGACCATTTTGAGTATAGTATTTGTTTAGTAAATTGTGTTAGTGCTAAATAAGTTTAGTTAGCAAGTTTTTGACTTGGTTATGTTTCTGTATCATGCACTTTCTTCGTGGAGTTTTGAAAAAAAAATCATCACATAGCATTTTCTTGCATGCATGCATTCATATTTTTGTTTGTATATGAATTGTGTGTAATTTTGTGCTACAAATTTTTTGTGTAGATTTTGCTAGTGACTGTGATTGTGAAGAGTGCTACTCTCCCCATTACCAAGGCAAGTGGTACTTCATGATATTTTCATCCCTTTATTTTGAATAAGCATTAGAATTATTTTTGCTAAGTCTTGCATGTTACTTTTGCCAAATGCTAAGTTGGGAAATCCTAAGTAGTTGTAGAATTGTAGAATTGCTAGGGAATTTCCTAAGTTAAGTTACTATGCCATGCTTAGCCTAGATAGTAGCAAACAAGGGTTGGTAAAGTATGTACATGCTATGATGAAAATATTTCTAAGTCTTTTGGACTTATGTTTTTCTTAATAAAACAACTAAGTCAATGAACCTCCTGGGTGGAATGGGACTTGAATGGTGGTTTTGGTTGAGTGGTTACACAAGGCCCATGGACATGGTTTACCTTGTGTATCACACTTGTGGTATGCCACCCAGGCACAAAGGGATTTGGAGGCCAAGTGTTGAGAAGCTTATAGTGCAGCCACTTGGCAATATGGGCTCTGCCTTGATCATAATAGGTTGCTAGAACTTAGTCATTTGGACAGTTGGTGGTAGTGGGATGATAGGTTGGAACGCGTCCATTTGGCTAAGGGAAGGCTTCTGAAAGGTCCTGTCTTGGGAAACCAAGTCTGGTGGGGAAAGTGCACAACCTCTGCAGATGGAAAATCTAAGTACTTAGCCAAGTCCATGGAAATGGACAACTTGAGCATCAAGACATGGAAGCTACAAGAATCTCATCACTCCAATTTCTAAGTAAAACTTGTGGGTGAACAAGGCTAAAGGACCCCAATGTCTATTGGTGGTTTCTTGGGAAAGTTTTTTTGACAAAGAAAAACTTAGTGATTTCAACTAATAGGAAAAACCTATTTTGAGCAAAGCAAGCCAAGCTACACTTAGCCAAAAATTCATATAGTAATATAGTCCACTTAAAAATTTACTAAGGTATCACTTGCCAATACTATTCCAAAGTATTGACCCACTGTGGTTGTAACTTGTGATGTTGCAGGTTACTCCGATGATGATTAGGTGTCATGAGTCTACACTCAACATGCTTGCCTGTGGCACATGAACATGAAGACTTATGTTTATTTACTTATTCCAAAACTCTTGTATTAGGCCTGTGGCCCTGAGTTGTAAAAGACTATGTTTTATCTCTGGAATGGATGTAATAAATGACCTTTGTATCTGTGTACTTCATCTTAAACTGTGGATGCTAGCAATGATCCAGGGACTAGCATTGCAATCACAGGGATCCTTTTCCTTTACAAAGGAGGGATCTTACAGTTAGCCAGAATATTCAGTGGTCCTTCTGAATCATCATTGGTGTTTGTGTATTTGCTCGCCATTTCTATCATCTCCCCCGGATCGGTTAGATGGTCACGCTTGAGCCTGTGGCATAGTAATCCAACTGGGAGCCTTGCGATAAATGCTTCAATCGCGGTTTTCTCGTTTACCCCTTCATAGGAGTTATTCGTGTCAATCCATCGTCCGAGGTAATCCTGGCAAGTTTCTCCGGGTCTTTGAGTGCAACACTACAAGTATCCACTATGCAGGGCCTCCTGTATGTTCCTTCGAAGTTTGAAAAGAACGCACTTTGCATATCATACTAGTTATGAATTGCATTCTCTAGTAGATCGTTGAGCCAATATCAAGCCATCTTCCGCAACATAAGTGGGAGGTATCGGATTGTGACCAGGTTGTTTCCTCCTTTGGCGATGCAGCAAGCATGGAAAAAATCCTGGATCCAGGTGTCTGGTCGAGCTGCACTGTTATAGGATTGAATATGTTTGGCGATGCCGAAATCAACTGGAAATTTTGTCCGATGAATATGTGGTCCAAAGCACTTGGGTCCAACATACACGTCCTTCTCCTTGTACCACCGCACTTCTATGTTTGACTCGATTCGGTGGCGAGCGTCATTGGGCGAGAGTGATCGACGCCTTGGTTGCTCGCCACGCTGATACGTCGGAAACGTATCTATAATTTTTGATGTTCCATGATTGTTTAGTATCTACTTTGCTTTGCTTTGTCTACACTTTGAGGTGTTTTTATATGTTTTCTGGTACTAACCTATTAACAAGATGCCACAGTGCCAGTTCCATGTTTTCTTCTGTTTTTGGTTCCAGATAGGCAGAAAATCAATATTCTTGGAATTGGACGGGACAAAAGCCAAAGTCAATATTTTACCATGGGGAACACGGAGCCAGAGTACGAGACGGAGGGGAGGCACCAGGTGGCCACACCTCGGCTGACAGGCGAGGTTAGTCGCTGAAGTGTGACCACCCTGGGCGACCCCCTGCATCGCCTCTTCGCCTATAAATACCCCCCGATGCATAAACTGTAACATCCCAGCATTAGAACGTAGAAATAAGCTGAACACATAAGTGTGCATTGCATTCATGCATAGAAAATCCGAATAATTTTCGCGCTTTTAAATAAAAAACTTGCCAAAGTGATTAAAGCTTCTCTCAACTTGATGGAATTGAAGTAGATCATCAAGTTGACTATGATAAGTTTCAATATGACCTTTGCTAAAACCTTGTTTTGAGTAAACATGATTTGATCTAAGGGTAAATCAAATATAATAAAATCAAACCACAATACATTGTTTAAAGATTAATATTTTATCTTTAAGAGATCATATCCTAGTATTCATTACCATCCCTCATGAATACCAAGTTATAAATATAACTTAAGAAAAATGAATGTAACAACTAAATCTTAATCTCATCTATTTATACCATGAGTATCATGGTAATACCCAACCTTAAATCTTTAGTGAGATTGAGTAGGAAAGAAACCAAGTCAATATCATTCACCATATATCTTTCTTTCCATATCAATCCTTATGGAATCCTATCTCAATATCTGTTGTTCATCAATGTTGAGTAATCAACTATTGATTCACCAATTCTTAATCTATCAATTCTTGACCATATCATAGCATTCACTTAAGGCCTATAAAGAAATAATTAAGAAGGGGTAAATAGTGATCAATATGATAATTGATGGAGTTAACTCAATCCTGAATGAATAGAAGAGTCACCTAGAAGCTTATAACGGTGAACATTGAAGTTAGTTACCAAGAGTAGTCCTATTGAATCAAGTAGGTATAGTAAATGAATAATCTCTCTTAGTCAAATGGATACATTGAGAAGATAACCAAAATACAACTGTAATGTTGTATTAATGAAAGCTTTGGTTAGCCAACTGGAAACCTAAACCATAAAGGATTAGAGGATTATAATGCTCATGCTTTACTCACCAAGATTGAATGCTTATATCATGTATAAGTGTCATTGGTGGATAAAACAGGATTCAAACCTAGTATAAGATATTGGAATCAAGTAATTTAAGATAGTATGATTGAGCTAAGGCTACAGTAGAATGGATTTATTGAAGTAGTGTTATTCCTCTTAAAGGATTGCAAGATCTTGAAGAGAGTATAATTTGAAATATATACATCTACTAGAGTAGTACTAGTGAGGGATGATAAAAGAAGAGCATGAATGGAGGTAACTATAAACATCTGTTGGATTGGAGATTATTAGTAGTAGAATAATTTGATAACCAAGTATGGATATAAGAAGATTATGAAAGCTTCAGTGTCAAGATCATTGGATTTATAAATGGTTTTAGAAGAATAATAGGTGGATAAGAATATTCTTGTAAAGCAAGGCTCATCATGTTAACACATGATGATGGATGTGAAGAAGTAGTCTATCTAGGAAAGAAATTCCTTAATTAGAAGTCCAGGATTGTGAATTATGGAATATAGAAATTCTTGGTAAACACTAAAACCTAATTCTATAACCAAACCTAATATCCATATCAAATGATTGATTTATCATCTTATTTCCACAATGCTTTATAGGAATATTTTCCTATAGCAAATCACTTAAGCACATTCTTGTCATTTCCAATTATCATAACCATATGTGATTAGGAGACATCTCTATCAATTCTTTTCCATAAGATATTCTAGAAAATAACTTCCTATTTTCAAGGGGTGATATCATTAAAGATTAAAACATTAAGACAATAGGTTTAGCCATTAATCTTTAGTCACATGAACAGAAGAATATAAGTATATTAAGAACCCTAAACCTTAGGGTAAGCATTTGGAATTCAAACCCTAACTGCTATGTTAGTTATAATAAAATATTTACATTGCTATTTCCTAAATTTATGAGAATAATATTAACCATATTAATTACTCAAATCTTTATGTATCAAATAATAATGAAGGATCAATATATATAAAAGTTTATTTAATATTATAAATCAATAAGAATCAAAACTCATGGATTAATAGTAATACATTCTTTAATAAGTTTATGGATATGAGATAAATTAAATTCATATCAAAATACCCTACAAATACAAAAAGAAATTTGCAATCAATTGTGTAAATATAAATTATAAAATAAAAATTCATAAAGTGATAATATTATAAAATAAAAATTCACAAAATGAATTTAAATACACTTCAGTAGTGTTGCAGCTATTTATCAAATAATTTCTATAAAGAAATTTGCAAACAATTGTGTAAATATAAATTTAGAAATGAAAACAAGAAATAGAAAAGGTGTAATTAAAAATAAAAACAAAACTAGGCCTCAGCCCATTTCTTATTTACCGCTCACGAGTTGCAACAGACATTGCTTTGGTCGATTCTCCCAGCCCAACATCAGCCCACATGGCCCAACACCTGCCCATACCTCTTACCGTCTCTTTCTTTTCTTCTTCCTTGCGTCCGGCAGCAAGCAGCTGCATGGTGGTGCTCTCGCCGTCGATCTTCCCGGTGCTAAGATCCTCGCCCCGCCGCCCTGGAGCTGGGGATAAGAATGCCGATGTTGTCCTCTCTCTCCCCATACCTATCTCTCTTGATCTTGTTTCCCCTAGCGATTTTCCCCTTCTGCTGAAAACCCTAACCCGCCATGGCTCGAGCTAGAGCTTGCTTCCGGCCTCCCCTTGCCATTCTGAGGCCACCACGGAGACCGCGATGCTCGACTTCGTCATTTGCCCCAAAGTGCGCTGGTCAGGGAGCTCTCGAACTGCAGGATTTAAGCTGTTTTCTCCAAAGCCAACGTCAATCGCCGCCGTATCCAGCTGCACCTCGCCTATACGACCGCTCCTCTACATTCATGGTGAGCTGGTGGTCCCCTAGGACCTTTCCCTTCCTCCTATCCCTCTCTGGTTCGCTCCAGCCTCGAGCGCCGCCATGCGGTCTCCGCTCTGGTCACCGCCGGCGAGGCTCCCGGCCACCCCAAGACACTGTGCCACCCTAGTTAGGTTGCCCATGTTCCTACGCTTCCGATCAGCGAACATGTGCGTCCGCGCGAGTGCCGTAGCACCGCCGCTGGGTGGTCGCCGATGTCGGTTAACCACCACCGCGTGGAGGCAGGTCAAATCCTAGCGGACCCTGCCTCGCTGAGGCGGCGTGCGACGTGGACACAGGGCCCAGCAGTCAGTGACTGGGGCTGGAATCAGCCCTAGTGAGAGGTAACCACTCTCCATGATGACGTCAACGTGACGCCATCATTGCATCATCCTAGCCTAGTCAACGAAATTCGGTTGGGTCCACTGCCTAGGTTTCATCCAACGTGGCCAGTGCCCCACATGTCAGTGACTAGGGTAGGTTAGGTCTGGGTAAGAAAAGTAATAACCTGTTTGTAATAATATTTAGAATTTAATTATAAAATGATTTAATCTTGAAAATTTAATAACTTTTGTTTTCTAATTCAGAAAACTATGTTTAATATATGAATTTTTTTAGAAAAATAAAATCTACAACTTAAAACTATTATCAAATATTATTATGATAATTATTTAAATAAATATTATTTAATAAAGGTTTTATAAGTAATAAAACTTAGATAATCATATTTTAATATTGGTAAATGTTAAAAATATAAATAAAATACCAAAAATCTTAGAAAAAGAAGAACTATAATCATGCATTATTATTTCACCTAATTAAATATTTGTTACTTATTAGGTATTTATAAAATAATAAATCTTATAAAATTCATATCTTATTATTTATAAATCACAAAAATAATTGTAATATATCAAAATGATCACAAAAATAATACCTACATATTAAAAATATAATATTCCACTTTTGAGTTAAATAAAAAAATTAAAATACTTTAATAACTTGAATTTAAACCTATTTCCTAAGTTGTTAATTCATATAAGGGTAAATAAAATTTGTTAATATTTCTAAAATTGCCAATTTAAGTCTAATAAGTAATACTATCCTTAAATATAGATGGTATGAAGTCAAAATGGTTTAACACACTTTAAATACAATTTTATTGAAGTAACCTTCAACCATAAGTGTAGATTATTTTATGAAAGGATCATTATCCAACATAAAATCTCCAAGAAAAAATTGTAGTGAAATAAAACCTATTCCTTTACTTCAACCACAAGTTATAAACCTACCAAAACACTATGTTGAGTCCATAAGTAGTTAACCATAACCACTCATTTATAAAAACATAAATGATTCTATTCCATTATAATCTTGAGAAACCACTATACCAAATAAAAGTAGTACCATCCCTAATTAACTCTAAAGAAAACATTATAAAGTAAACAATATACAAATATTATAAGCATTACACCTGAATCTCATCTATGTTTTTAAAGTTAACTTTAGTCTCAAGGCTTATAAACATTATGTCTAATAAACTACATATTTTTTTATAGTTAACTTTGGTCTATTTCAATTAAGACATAAAGCATCTCAAGTCCAAACTAATCAATCACACACCAAAATACACTGGACACATCCTATTAAAAATAAAGATTGTTTAAACCTTAGAAAAGAAATCTTTTCTTCAAATGTTATTCTTTTTGCCACTTCAAACAACAACTCTTATATAAGCAACCTTGAGTACCATTTCACATTTGTGTGTGTCTCATTGTTTTATGATATTGTAATTACATGTTGTTTCACACACACTCACAAGCCTTAATAAGAATCACAAGTATGAAACTTATCTAAAAAGGACAACACATTCTAAAGTAACCATTTCCAGTATCCAAACCCTAGAACAACGTTAACTCCAGGATTCGCGTTTATGAAATTGCATTAAATTACTTATGCATAATAGCATCTTGCTTCTTTAAACATTAGTACTTATCGGACCAATGATGCTGATTTCAGATATTGGATCTTATATTTTCTCGAAGACCGTGAGTGCATAATATTGCAATCACAAAAGGCAAGTTCACACTTGCTCATGTCCTTTGGTTATTTTCTGTAAAGTATTTTACAAATCTAGTGTTGTCATCACCTGCATTTGAAAAAGGTCCAAAAACACTATTTTCATAATAATGTGGTTATAGGTTATTTACCATGAGGTAATAACCTACTATGAAAGTTCCGGTGGTAAAGGAACATATTATCTAGGACTTAATAACCAATGTCGCAAGTGATTCTTGCACCGTATATCACACGTTAACCATGAGATTTGGAATCGGACGGAGAAGTCAGCTATATCTTCTTCCTCTCGCATGTAGCCGGATGTGCAGGTCGTGGCTGTTATCCTCGTAACGTGCATATTAATTGGTAATTCGTAGAGGATATGCAGCATATGGGTCGGAGCCCTCAACGTCCCACGATAGTTCTGGCATCTAACGGTCTGTACAAACCATTGTCGTTATTCAATATGTGGGCATGGTGTACATCAAGGAGGCATGCGAGGTCGCGAAGGGGGCAGTGATTGGCTTGGATCATCTACTAGGCCCCACACCATAGGAAGTGTGGACGGGAAAGATCGCCCGGTTGTGCAACAAGGATTTGATCTCTCATGGGTAAAGTAACGCACCCCTGCAAAGTGTAAGAACTATAACTTGTTACTCCCTATTCCGGGAAGGAGCTGCGTACGCGGCGGGAAAGGAACTCCATGAAAGATCTGGTAAACCCATGAAGGCTGACGGACATAGATTTTCAGAATAAAATCAACCTTTGAAGAAATGTTTACGAAAACTTGCATTGCCTACGGCCTACGGTCTGTGGCTGTAGATATAGTGCATCAAACACTCCTTTTCTAGTGAACTTGATGAGTACGCTTGTACTCAACGTATCTTCTTAACCCTTGCTAGATTCTGAAGCCATTAATACGACGTCTACATCAAGTCATGCTCCAAGAATCATCATCAAAATCTAAAGCTCTTCAATGAAGTCAAGAAGGTCAACATATACACCAACTCAAGTGAAGATGAAGTCACTGATTAGATAGGAATATAATCTCTAGCCATAGAACCTATTTTTGTAGCGTATTGCAATAGCAGCAATGCCAGACCATTAGTTAAGATACTAGTCTTAATAGTATGATAGTTTTTGAGTTGTTTATTTCTGATTCTTCTTTGTAAGAAGTTTATTTCTCTCTCTTTAACCTAGAGTGTTCTCTGGATCTTGTGTAAATAGTTGACTTGTAACCTATAGTCATGTCTTCGACCTGTTGTGTTTCTGTTGTACCACTCTGAGGTATTTAATACTAGTGAACGGTGTTTCATTGGTGTTATGTCAATGACTATAGTGTACTACATCATGCAGTGGTATGCTGGGTCACCGCAGTTGGTATCAGAGCATATGCTTTGACCTTAGGATTTAAACCTTTTAGGAAAATATGTAGGTTGGATAGTGACTATAGGAGCCATCTTATCTAAAAAATATTCTTATGACTTGTGATGAGTATCCCCTTGAGGATAACCTTGTCACACCTAAGTCAGATGCTTAAGTCATTCTTTCTTAGGAGTAAATATTTTATCATTTCTCTGTATGGTGTTGTTTAGTGTCTTCCGAAAGAGAATTTTTTTTTGAGGGTGAAACAGTAGGGTAAAGAACCCCACTCAATTATTATAAATCATAGAGTGTTACAAGCAAATATTTACAAGTTTCAAGCCACCTCAAAAGAGGGGTAACATTATGAGCAACTATCTCCTATCTAAATTATTGCTAATCCAATCTTTGAGGCCCTGGTAATTCTTTTTCTTAATTCTACACAGGACCCATCTTAATTCCTGAGAAACAATAGCCCTCCATTCCCCAAGGGAAGCATGCTTGTTGTTGAAGATTTCATTGTTTCTGCACATCCATATGTCCCAAGCTCCTAGTATAATAATTTCCATTGCAAATGGGACTTTTAGGCCTTTTTTAATACTGGCCAAAGCTTCGAAAAGTTTGTGATCAAAATCTTGGACAGGGAAAATTTCAGCCCAGCATGCTTTTGCAAAAGGATAGCCCCAAAATAAGTGTAGAATAGTTTCCTCACTTGTGCAACCATGAAACACACAGTCATATGAATCCAGAGCAAATATTTTCCTTTTCAGAAGATTCCTGGTGTTTAGCCTATCAAGGAGCAAAAGCCAGAAGAAGAACTTATGTTTTTGCTAGCAAGAGGACTTCCACAACCAGGAGAAATGTGGTTGCACAGACTGATAACCAGATAATGAATAATAAGCCTTTTGGACTAAGAAAATAGCACTTCCCCAAATATAGCTCCAGTTGTCTGCTTCTCCTAGCATTCCATCACTGAGAATTTGCTCAAGGCTTTGATATTCATGGTAAGCTTGTTGTGACAGAGGGAGAAAAAAGTGATCTTGCATGTTGGTCGTCTGTAAGAACTCATAAACAGAGATGTGAGGATTTTTTGCATAAGAAAGAAGGTGAGGAAGCTTATGCTGTAGACATTCATCATTCCACATATCAGTCCAGAGAAGAGTGGATTTTCCATCACCCACCGAGCACTTTGCTATTCCTTTGAATATGTCAACCAATTTCAGATGTGCTTTCCACCAAAAAGATCCCTCCAGACATCTTCCCGGCAGTTTACCATTGCAATAATAAGTGTTCCAGACAAGATGAACCCATGGGATATCCTTGTGATTGTAGAATTTATCCAAATTCTTCAAAAGAAGTGCTGGGTTTTGAACATTAAGGTCAAGCACCCCCAAACCTCCATGGTTTTTTGGTCTACAAACTTTATTCCATGCTACAAGGGCTTGACCTCTAGCTTGAACATCAGTGGTTTTCTTCCTCCACAAGCATTGTCTCATATACTTAATCAGCTGCTCTTTAATAGTGACAGGAAGATCAAAACAACTCATATAATATATGGGAAGGTAAGATAAGACAGATTTAACTAGCTACAATTTTCCCCCATAATTTAGAAAATCAGCAATCCCACACAATCTTCTCTCAACTCTCTGAACAATAGGCAGAAAGTGTTCCACTGAAGGCTTATTGATGCTTAAAGGCAATCCAAGGTAGGTGAAAGGTAATGAGCCAGGGAGGCATGAAAGTGTACTGGCAAAGTGCCCTAGCCTCTCAGAATCCATGTTGATTGGCATCATACTAGATTCAGAATAATTGACTTTGAGTCCAGTGGAGAGAGAAAAAGTATGAAGTAGAGCCTTAAGGCACAATAATTGCTCTGAGTCAGCCTTAAGGTTTAATAAAGTGTCATCATCTTTGCATGACAGGAAATCAGGACAAAACACACCCTCAAGGGGGAGGGTGAGAAGTCCTAGGCTCATTGCTTTATTGAGGATGCTTTGAAGAAGATCAGCAGCCAAGACAAACAGGAGAGGGGATAAAGGATCCCCTTGTCTTACACCTCTTCTGCAGTAAAACTTTTTCCCAGGCACTCCATTTAACAAAACAGAGGAAGAAGCAGAACCAAAGATCAACTGAATCCAAGTAATCCATTTTTCACCAAAACGTTTGGCTTTGAGAATATTAATAATTGTTGAATGCTCAATTCTATCAAAAGACTTTTCAAAATCAAGCTTAAGAATTAGAATTTCTTCTTTGGATTTGTGGCATTGATCAAGGAATTCAAATGCCCAACCTAAACAGTCCTGAATAGACCTTTGTTTGAGGAAACCATACTGGTTTTTATGGACAAGTTTGAGGATAACTTTTTGAAGTCTGTTGGCCAGAAGTTTGGTAATAATCTTGAAGACACTGTTTAGCAAAGAAATGGGCCTGAAATCAGCAGGTGTCAAAGGGGCTTCATTTTTTGGAATGAGGGTGATAAAAGAGGCATTAATGCTTTCCAAAGAAGTCTGGCCCTCATATAAATCCACAAGGAGTTGTTTAACATCCTCCTTAATAATAGACCAGCATTGTTTAATGAATTCATTGTTGAAGCCATCTGGGCCAGGGGATTTGTCATTAGGAAGTTCTTTTATTACCCCTTCAATTTCATCATCAGAGAAAGGTGCTTCCAAAACATCCTTTTCCTATTGTCTTAAGCATTCTCCTGCCAAATCACTAAGATTGAAGTGCATTTCAGGCTTATCAGATGAGCCCATTCTATCTTTAAAGGCCTTCCATAGTAGATCATCTTTACCATAATGATCATGAATCTCTTCATTAGAATCATCTTTGAGCCTGGAGATGTAGTTATGTCTGAAACTTATGGTAGCTTTTGAATGAAAGAATTTTGTGTTCTCATCACCCAACTTTACCCATTTAATTTTCCCTCTTTGCTTCCAATAAGCATTTTGATCTTGTAAAAGTGAGATAATAAGATTTTTCAGGAGATCTCTGAGATTCCATTCCAGAATGGTAAGAGTTCTCATTTCCTCCAGAACATCTAAGAGATCAATGGTGGCATTGACATTGGAAATTTGTGATTTTAGGCAAGGCAGATTTTTTGCCCAGAGCTTCAGTCCCCTTCTTACATTTTTGAATTTAACATTAATTTTTTTGGCAGAATCATGGAAGCCAACAGGGATGTTCCAGGCATTTTGAACAATTGCTTTAAAATCCTTATGATGCAACCAGTAATTCTCAAATCTGAAAACCTAAGCTTTTGGAATCATTGTGCCAATGGAGATGACACATGGTAGATGGTCAGAGGTAGTCTTGGTAAGAGGAACACCAAAAGTTGAAGGAAAGCTCTGAGTCCAGGAGGCAGATGTAAAAAACCAGTCCAACCTTTCCAGAAGGGGTTCTTTTTTGCATGTTACTCCAAGTGAACTTTCTACCTTTAAGGGGTAATTCAATGAGACCCAGATTATTAATGGCTTCATTGAAAAGAAGCATATCATTCACATCCCCACCCTGTCTATTTCTATCAGAAGGTTTTCTAGAAAAATTGAAAGCACCCACAATGAGCCAGTCCAAATCATCAGGCATGTCAATATTTCCAAACCATTCTAAAAAATCTGCCTTTTTTCAGGTAAGAATGGTCCATAAATGTTGGTGAGGATCCAGGTTTCATTGGACAAGAGAGATGTCAAGGTGATGGAGAGGGAGAACTCATTATGGAAGGAAAGATGCCCAGAAAATAGAGAGCTATTCCAAATGGTGATCAAACCCCCAGAAGCTCCCTTGGAGGGAAGGAATTCAAAATTGGTAAATTTCGGGGGCAGAACTTTCTTATATAAGAGATATCAAAATCTTCCCTCTTAGTTTCTTGGAGGCAAATAATATCACAGCCAGACTCATCAGTTTTATTTCTGAGAGCAACCCATTTTTTTCTGAGTTAATTCCCCTGATGTTCTAGTTCAGAATCTTCCAAATTCTTTTGTTATCCATTAAGAAACCGGATGTATGTTGAGTGATGAGGTGATACAAGCAATGTAATCACCCAACTAAAAAGATTACAACCAAAAATACAAAAGGCATTCCATACCATAACCTCACTGTCAGGTTCGACATTAAGTAACAAACACATCATGTTCAAAAGACCTCTAGAACAGGTTTCATAACAGGGAGCCAACAAGGCTCCATCAAAAGACATATTGTGATACATTAAAACACTTAAGTGGGGGGTTACTTCTTGGCTTGCTGACCACAGGTACCAGCATCCCCAGATTTCTTTTTGCCTCCAATGCTCAAGCTTGATGAACCATTTCCTTTGATGATGCCTTTTGGAGGAGCCTTGACTGCCAGATCAGTGGCCTTCCCTTTCTTGAGTAACCTCTTCTCCAGGTCACCATCCTTTACCTTGCAGAAAGAGGCAGCAAGATTTTTAACCACTTTAGGATTTAAGCAAGGTGGAATAGCATTGCAAACCAGGCAATCAGCAATTAAGCAATTTAAGTGACTTTTGAAGCCCCCATTCAACTCAACAATTCTAGGACTTCTTCTCACCTCAGTTTCAACTAGAGGTTCCTTGCCCTTTCTCTTTCTGGAAGGAGTGGAAGGAGAGCAAGAGGACTGCTTAGCCTCAATGCCTAGACAAGGAGGAGCCATCTATGAAATGATTTCATTAGGGATGATGAAAGATATTGTATTCTCCTCAGCAATAGGTTCTTTGATAATTTCCCATAAAGGAGAAGTAAGAAAGCTCTTGACCCAATTAAACTTCTCAGGAGTAGCAAGCATGAGTGTAATAAAATTAAACCAACTTACAGGAATGTCACACATGTGAGAGCCTTTTGAAGAAGAGTCCTTCTGAATATGAGGAGCAAAGTAGCTTTCCCAGAGCTCCAGGCCTTGTTGGGAAAAGCCCTGCTTTGCAGCATGCACATCAGGAATTGACACAAAAGTTCTGACCATTCCCACCTGAAGATGAGCTTCATTAGGGGAGAGGAGGTGCTAATCCTCCAACATCCAATCATCATTTCCATCAGCCCCAGCACCAGAAACCCTCGGACTCTCCACCATCCCCTCATCATCAGAGTTAGCTTCATCCTCAACCAAATAGTTCTGAAGAATGTTCTGCAGGCCCTCACCAATACCAACACCTTGAGGCCCATCAACCACTGCTTGACCCTCAACAGCCACAGGATCAGCATTCACAGACTCATCATCATCAGAATCCCAGTCATTAACAAGGATGGCACCTGTAAATCCACTGTTAACATCCTGTGGGGGAGGTTATGGTTATCCACTGGCATGTCTTCACCAGGAGCAATCACAGGACCTTGGATAGGAGCAGCGGCAGCTTCCCAAGGGTCCCAACCTTCATTATTATCCCCACCAGGAGCAGGATTCTGCACAGGAGCCAACCACTAACCCCAACCACCAGCTTCACCCCCAGGAGCAGGGGAGGAGGGGGATCTGGGGACCAAAGACAGGTACTGGATGTGGGTCCTCATTGTCAGCCGGAAGTGGGTCCTCATCAGGTGCCCCCCCCCCCCAAGAAATTCACTTTGCAACACCTCAACAGAGAAGGTCCAGGATTCAGACTCCACCAAGTTGCCAATAGTGAACCTGACACTCTTGGGAATATCCACCAGATCAGTGACGCGAATTTTCGCAATAATCCTGCCTTTTTGGTCCTGGTCTCTCTCTCCCATAGAAGGACCTTCCCAATATCAGCAAAAACCGCATTTAGATCCTCAGTATGCCAGTGGTCCAAGGGAGGGCCAACGAGCATCACCCAACACTCGTTGTTGAACTGAGCCCTCCTCCAGTTTCCCCCTTCATTATGCTTAACAAAAGAAACATGCACAACTTGAAAAGGAATGGGGTTGGCCGTGATGAGCCTGTCCCTGTTACTGACATGGTGAAATTGCACATATGCAGACCCAAATGGACATGCCTGAACATCCCGAAAGTGAACACGAGCCTCGTTGTTGAGGAAATCGACCAAAACATCGTGAATATTTAGGAAAGGAATTTGACCAGGGGGAGGGGATTAATGGTTGCGATAGCATACTGTTCATGGGTCCTTGACCTCCGCGGAACCACCACCCTTTTGACGCGATTTCTTCCAGCCACTTGCAAAACTTGAAAGCCATTCATCAAGAAAGGAGCAGGATCAATCGGAATGTTCGCCATTTTGACAAACTTCGCCGGCGACGAGCAAGGGAGGTTGGGGTTTCGGCAGGCGAGGGAGTTGAGGAGACAGGGAAACCAGCAGTTGTTTTTTGCAAAGAAGTGGAGAACTCTTGAAAACCGTTGTGAACAATGGGCCGAAAATGAGTATTTCTCTGGGCCTTGAACCACACCTTGTAAGAATTGTAGGGCCACAAACATTTTGGGAAGGAAGGGAATTTCAAAAAAGGAATGAGACCAGGTAGTTTAAATGCCGCGCGATTGGCACCTCCTGATGACCCGACCGGCGTTACCACAGATTTAACACCGCCATCAGCGAGAACCTGCGCATAAGACCTGCCTTGATTGCTTGACATGAAATCACACTTACTGTGCTCAGCAAAAACGGGCGATGAATCCGTATCAGAAGTCGAAAATTTGAGTCATTGGAAAATAGAAACACCTTTATTACTATGCTTCAATGAAGGAGAATTTTTGGGGATTTTCTTTTTGTACGTGACAACTTTCCAATCACCTGCACATTCCTTGTAAAATTCCTTTTCTTCAAAAATCCAGTTTGGGCCACCGTTACCCCAAAGGTTGACGTGGACCACAAACGACTTGCATGAAAATTTTGAAATATTGTAAATTTCAAATCCCATCGCCCTTGAAGCAACCGAGAAACGAAAAGTTCTGTTTTGCAGAAATTTCACTTGGAATTTAGAAGCCTGACCACCAAAACAAGCTTGGAGTGCAAGACCAACCGTATGGATATCCAACTTAAAATTTTCTCTTCCAAAAGAACAAACCAGATAGAAGGGTCTCTTTCTGAAACCACCAAGGAAATTAACTTGATAACTGAATTTATCGAAAATCTTCTTCTCAAATTCCTGCCCTAGTGAAAAATCCAGGGCAGGTCGATTCAAAAATTCATCCTTAATAGTGCACTCCTTAGGAGATTCCTTGGTGAAATCCAGGGTTTTTGGCACAATGTTCTCAATATTGAGTGAAAATTTCTTAACCAGAGGGCTGGGCAAGATCTGTGCGCCAACAATAACCCTCTTCACTTGAAGGTCAATAGAAACACCAGAGGCCACAACCTCACCTTGGATCAAATATCTAGCATCAATAACCACCTCATTGTGGTTGAGGAGGACCAATCTTTTTGAACTAGGGAAAAGCATCAAAAAACCTTTAGTAGGCTCCAGATCATCAACCGGCAAGGAGGAGCAAAGAGCATGCCATTTAAAACCAGTGTCCTCATCTGTTCCAGAGATGGTAGGAGATCTACCAAGAAAGCCAGATGAAGGGACCAGAGAATCATTAACATGAGAGAGGTGAGAGGGGAACCTCAAAACAGATCCAATAGAAATCTTCTCCCCATTTTCCAAACATCTGCCCTCAAGGGGAGAGCCTTTGGCGTTGAGAAGAACCAACCAAGAATCAGCTGAGAGAGTGAGATAACCCTCAAGAAACTTACCACCTGTGGTCACACCAGAGTAGGTGATCTTCCAACAATCCCTTGAGGAATCTATGGAGATCTTTTGCCGGTGAGACGCCGGCGAAAGCCGGAGGCCGTCCAACGGTCTCCTCAGAGGAGCCTCATGCCTCGGAAATCGTGTGGGTTAACCCACCAAGATACTGCAGGAAATCCAATTGTTCACAGTAGATTAGGATCAAGTTTAAGATATCAATTGGAGTAGTTTAAATGGTATAGCCTAAACATAGAATTCAAGAAGAGTAGTAAAATATTATTATTAATTGATAACCAAAGACAACATGATGAATATCACTGGGATAAATGTTGATGTAATGAGTAGTAATCTTGTGGGATTCACTTGAGGATTCTACGTGATGAAGTGAAATTATGTTAAGACTTAATGATAGTGTAGTGAGAAACAAAGTCATCATGGTTAGATTAGTTCTTAAATCCTGATGTATAGGTAAAACATAACAAGATCATGGTGAGATTAGTTCCGAAACCATGATATAAGTGTAAATATGACAAGAAATTAGTAAATCATTCTGAAGTAGTAGTAATAAACTAGCATGATAGAACTATGATAGAAGTCATAGGTGCTAGAAAAGTTCTAATAATCTTTGGTTTAAGTTAGAAATAGAATCTGATTAGTCATTTGGAATAATCATGTGAGGTTAGTTTACTAAATAATGAAAGGTTGGTCATAGGTAGTCATTCCAAATGAGGGACCAAAGGTAATAAACACCAAATTGAGACCACTTTGCTTAATATTATCCTGTTGCACTTGAGCAATTTGGGTAAATATTGAGATAAAGAATAGTTTGACCTTATGTGTAAGATCCCTCCTTTGTAAAGGAAAATGATCCCTATGATTGCAATGCTAGTCCCTGGATCATTGCTAGCATCCACAGTTTAAGATGAAGTACACAGATACAAAGGTCATTATTACATCCATTCCAGAGATAAACATATTCTTTACAACTCAAGGCCACAGGCCTAACACAAGAGTTTGAATAAGTAAATAAATATAAGTCTTCATCTTCATGTGCCACAGGCAAACATGTTGAGTGTAGACTCATGACACCTAATCCTCATCAGAGTAACCTGCAACATCACAAGTTACAGCCACAGTGGGTCAATACTTTGGAATAGTATTGGCAAGTGATACCTTAGTATATTTTAAGTGGACTAGATACTATATGCAAATTTGGCTAAGTGTAGCTTGGCTTGCTTTTCTCAAAATAGGTTTTGCCTATTAGTTGAAATCACTAAGTTTTTCTTTGTCAAAACTTTACCCAAGGAACCACCAATAGACATTGAGGTCCTTCACCCTTGTTCACCCACACGTTTTTACTTAGAAGTTGGAATGATGAGATTCTTGATAGCTTCCATGCCTTGATGCTCAAGTTGTCCATTGCCATGGACTTGGCTAAGTACTTAGATTTTTCCATCTGCAGAGGTTGTGCACTTTCCCCACTAGACTTGGTTTCACCAAGACAGGACCTTTCAGAAGCCTTCCCTTAGACCAAATGGACGCATTCCAACCTATCATTCCCACTACCACCAACTGTCCAAATGGCTAAGTTCTAGCAACCTATGTGGTCCAGGCAGAGCCCATATTGCCAAGTGGTTGCACTAGAAGCTTCTCAACACTTGGCCTCTAAAATCCCTTTGTTCCTGGGTGGCTTTCCACAAGTGAGATACACAAGGTAAACCATAGCCATGGGCCTTGTGTAACCACTCAACCAAAACCACCAATCAAGTCCCTTTCCACCCAGGTGATTCATTGACTTAGTTGTTTTATTAAGAAAAACATAAGTCCAAAGACTTAGAAATATTTTCATCATAGCATGTATATTTCACCAACCCTTGTTTGCTACTAGCTAGGCTAAGCATGGCATAGATAGTAACTTAACTTAGAATTTCCTAGCAATTCTACACTACTTAGGATTGCCCCAACATGGCATATAGGAAAAATAGTAACATGCAAGACTTAGCAAAATATTCCTAATGCTTAGTATAAAATATAGGGATAGAAATATTCATGAAGTACCACTTGCCTTGGTAGTTGGGAGAGTAGCACTCTTCACAATCACAATCACTAGCACCAAAGTCTACACAAAGAATGGTAGCAACAAATTACACACAACATATACAAACAAACAAAAATATATATGCATGCATGCAAAATGCTAAGTGATGATTTTTAAAACTCAACCAAGCAAGTGCATAGTACTGAATTTTAAACAAGTCAAAAACTTGCTAAACCAAGTTTATTTGACACTAAAAACAATTCCTAAACATTTCATATATTCAAATAATCCCTACACATGTTTCTGCAAATAAAACCATTTTAACAGAAGCAAAACTTTAAACACATTGCATGAATGGAAAGGGCTTGCTCTCCTGATTCCAACGGTATAAAATTTGTCAAATTCTAACATGGGGATCAAAAGTTATAGCTAATTCAAAATTGGATATAAATCAGATTCAAAATCTGTTTTAAAATCAAACCCTAGCCACGCGTTTGATTCCTATTGGTCGATACCGTTTCACTCAGGATCACCCTTCCGCGCCGTCAGATCAAGTTAGATCCAACGCGCCAGATCTAACGAAAATGTTTCGTCCTCGTTCTAATCTAATCCCTACGATGCAGATCTAACGGCTGTCGTTGTTCTGACCATAGTCGAGCGGCGCTAGCACGGCGGCGAGCGGCGGAGCGCTCTGTCAGCAGCGGTGCCGGCATTCTAGGTCGCCTGGGGAGGAGAGAGGGTGCTTACCAGAACCGCAGAGAGTTGCTGAAGCTCAAGGTGGCGGCGGCTGGTCAAGGGGCGTGCTGTAGTGGCTGAGGGAGCTCGTCGGAGTCGTGCACGGCGTCAGGTGGTTGCTGTCAAAGTCGTTGCCGAGGTTCCGCGTCGCCCTAGAACGAACCAGATGGTTTAGGAGATGCGCAAGACGGTGGCGAACAACCTCGTATGTGAGAGAGATCAAGGGGCGCGCTATGCTTACCGTAATTGGTCGCCGGAGTTGAGCGGCTCGATGCTTATGGAACGAACGGGACGGCGCCCCGGTCAAGCGAGCAAGTAAAGGGTATCAGAAGATGCACAAGGTCCTGCTGGTCACACTCGTTTGAATCAGAGGCACAGGGGTGGTCGGGACTCACCGGAATTTGCTGCCGGAGATCGTCGGAGCTGCGGCGGTGTTTGGCGAGTTGCGAGCAGCCTGGTGGCGTGGAGAGAAAATTGAGTGAGGGGAATGGAGCGGAGTGGGGAGGGGTTTAAGTAGGCAGAGGCTCGACAAGAAACGCCCGATGAATCAATGGCAATTACGTTGCGGAATCAACGCAGCAACGGCCAGCGGCGACGGCGTCTGTGCGCGAGATTTGGGGAAGAAGGAGTCGACGTGGAGAGGGCCTGCTTGTCAGCGAATAGAATAGAGAGGGAGTGGGGTCCGAGTGTCAGCGACTCTGGGGGTGCTTCTGCGCGTGAGAGAGAGAGGGGACCCGGGTGGGCTAGCTGGGCTGGATCTGCTGATGGGCTCAAACTCTGGCGCCGGCCCTTTTCTATTTCCTTTCTCTTTTTCTTTTTCTGTTTTTGATTTTTTGGATTGATTTTCAAATGATTTCAAAAGATTTTGAATTCAAACTTTTTCCAGGATTTTGTAGGGTGCAATATTCACAATTCAGGGCATAAAATCAAGTGGTCTCTCTGTTCAAGCTTGGTTCTTTTGAATAAACAAAATAAACAGTGCTATGGCACTTGATTTGCAAATGTTTTAAAAATGGTTTTGAAACCATAATTATTTTTGTATACTTTGTTCAAACTCCACACTCAAACCAATCAACAAGGAATCAAACAAACTTGGTTTAAAACACCTAAGCTCTCAAATGGGGATGGTCATTTGATTTAAGTTTGCTCACACAAAATGATAGCACTATGTGCTTCTGTTTTCTTGAAATTGGTTTGAAATTGATCTCAAAACTATATGCATGCATGAATGATATGCAATCTTTGAAATCATGATTTTAGGGATGTCACAAATCTAACCCCCTTAAGGTGAATCTCGCCCTCGAGATTCGGTTTGGCTAGCAAATAGGTGAGGGTGGTCTTTCCGAAGATCATCTTCTCTTTCCCATGTTGCTTCTTCTTCGGAATGATGATTCCACTGCACTTTGCAAAACTTGATAGTCTTAGTCCTTGTGACTCTTTCTGCAGTCTCAAGAATCTTGATAGGCTTCTCTTCATATGTGAGATCACTTTCCAATTGAACCTCCTCCAAAGGTATAGTATCCTTCAAAGAAGTTTCTTCCATTTCTGGATGACATTTCTTAAGTTGACTCACATGAAACACATTATGAACAGCTGACAGAGATTCTGGCAGTTCTATTTCATAGGCAACTTCACCTTTGCGACTCAGAATCTTGAATGGCCCAACATATCTTGGTGCCAATTTTCCTTTGACTCCGAATCTCTTCACTCCACGAAGTGGTAACACTCTAAGATAGTCTCTATCACCAACTTCGTAGGTGACTTCTCTACGCTTAGGATCTGCGTAGCTTTTCTGTCGGGACTGTGCTATGTTCAATCTGTCCTTAACCAATTTGACCTTCTCTTCGGCTTATTTGATAAGATCTGGCCCGAATAAACTTCTTTCTCCCACACCATTCCATAGCAATGGGGTGGTACACTTTCTTCCGTAAAGAAACTCAAATGGTGCCATCTCAATGCTGGCTTGATAGCTGTTGTTATAAGAAAATTCTGCGTAAGGCAGACTTTCATCCCAACTGGCTCCATAGTCTAGGGCACATGCCCTCAACATGTCTTCAAGAATCTGATTAGTCCTTTCTGTTTTTCCATCAGTTTGAGGATGAAAAGCAGTGCTGAATTCCAACCTCGTTCCCAAGGACTCATGTAGCTGTCTCCAAAAAATGGGAAGTGAATTGAGTTCCCCTATCAGACACAATACTCTTGGGCACTCCATGTAGACATACAATTCTACTCATGTAGATTCTGGCTAACTTAGCACTTGTATAGGTTGTCTTCACGGGTATGAAATGAGCCACTTTAGTTAGGCGATCTACTACTACCCATATAGAATCATATCCTGACCTGGTCCTTGGTAATCCGGTAATGAAATCCATACCAATCTTGTCCCACTTCCAATCAGCAATAGGTAGTGGTTGAAGCAAACCGGCTAGTTTCTGATGTTCCGCTTTTACTCTACTACACACATCACACAAAGCAATATGTTCGGCGATGTCCTTCTTGAGATTATTCCACCAAAATCTCTCCTTCATGTCCATGTACATTTTGGTGTTACCCGGATGAATGGAATATGGTGAGTTGTGTGCTTCTTGCAAAATCAGTTTCCGCAGCTCCGGATCTTGTGGAACACAGATACGTTTCCCATGCCATAAAGTACCCTGTTCGTCTTCATGGAATTCTTTGGCTTTTCCTTTGCCAATCTTTTCTTTAATCTCTTCGATTTCTTTATCTACTTTCTGAGCTTCTTTGATCTTGTCCAACAAAGTGGGTTGAACATCCAAAGTCATGAGATGTCCTTCAGGCACAATCTCCAACCTGAGTTTTCTGAATTGGGCACATAAATCATCTGGCAATTCTCCTTTGGTAAGGCCATTCACAAAAACCTTACGACTTAGAGCATCTGCTACAACATTTGCTTTACCGGGGTGGTATTGCAAACTTAAGTCATAGTCCTTGATAAGTTCTAGCCATCTTCTTTGTCTCATATTGATTTCCTTCTGAGTGAAGATATACTTCAAACTTTTGTGATCTGTGAACACTTCACAACGCTTTCCCAAAAGATAGTGTCTCCATGTTTTTAGTGCATGGACAACAGAGGCTAACTCTAAATCATGAGTAGGATAGTTCACCTCATGAGTTTTGAGTTGTCTCGAGGCATAAGCCACAACTTTACCGTCTTGCATAAGTACTGCACCCAAACCTTGATGAGATGCATCACAATATACTTGGAAATCTTTTTCCAAATCTGGCAGACACAAGACTGGTGCTGTCACAAGTCTCTTCTTCAATTCCTGAAAGCTGAGTTCACAACCTTCAGACCAAGTGAACTTATTGTCCTTCTTTAGCAATTCTGTCATAGGCTTTGCTACCTTTGAGAAATTTTCAATGAACCTTCTGTAGTAACCTGCTAAGCCAAGTAAACTACAAACTTCTTTCACGGACTTGGGAGATTCCCATTCAGTCACAGCTGAAACTTTAGCAGGATCAACTGCTACACCATCCTTTGTCATAACATGTCCAAGGAATCCGACTTTATCCAACCAGAATTCACACTTGCTGAATTTAGCATAAAGTTTATGCTCCCGTAACTTCTCAAGTATCAAACGCAAATGTCCTTCATGCTCTTCTTTGCTCTTGGAGTAGACTAAGATGTCATCGATGAAAACGACAACAAACTTGTCAAGGAATTCCATGAACACCTTATTCATCATATTCATGAAGTATGCTGGAGCATTGGTCAAACCAAAAGGCATTACAGTATACTCATACAATCCATACCTTGTGGTGAATGCTGTTTTAGGTATGTCTTGTTCCCTTATCTTGAGTTGAAAATAGCCTGACCTTAGATCAATCTTTGAGAACACACAAGCTCCTTCTAGCTGATCAAACAAGTCATTGATCCTAGGCAAAGGGTATTTGTTCTTGATAGTTACCTCGTTGAGTGAACGGTAATCTATGCATAACCTTTGACTTCTATCTTTCTTCTCCACGAACAAGACTGGGGCTCCCCAAGATGAAGAACTTGGTTGAATAAATCCTTTCTGCAACTGTTCTCCAAGTTGTTTCTTGAGCTCTTTCAGTTCATCAACTGACATTTTATACGGTCTCTTTGCTATTGGTCCGCACTCGTACCAAATCTATCGAAACTCCACATCTCTATCCGTGGCATTCTGCAATTCTTCCGAAACACATCCGGATATTCACTCAATTGGTACACTGTCTATGCTAACCCCCTTAATAGAATTAATAATTATCCTTTTTGCTTCAAAGTTGGTCTTGAATCTGATCCTTTTATTTTCTGGAGTTGTGAGTGAGACAGTATGGTTGGCACAATCTATCACTCCTTTGTACTTAGTCATCCAGTCCATTCCCAGAATGACATCCAATCCTTGGGAGTTTAGAAGTATCAAGTTAGCGGGAAACTTATACTTCCCAAACTCTATGACTAGATCATGACATCCTGAATTCACTATCATTTCTCCACCAGGAGAACTTACTTTTATAGGACACCCAATAGTTTCTACCGGTAGTTCATTTCTTTCAACAAATGCTCTTGATATGAATGAATGAGATGCACCAGTATCAAAGAGTACAAATGCTGGAATAGAATTGAGTCTGAACTTACCAAAGAACAAGATCGTGCTCCTCATAGACCTCCTCCACATTGATGTGGTTTACTTGTCCCTTCTGAAAAGGGTTGGGCTTGTTGGGTCCTTCAACTTTCTTTTCGGGGCAGTCATTTGCATAATGCCCCATCTTCTTGCATTTGAAGCATTCAACCTGACTGATGTCTCTCTTAACGGGCTGACTTCCACTTCCACTTCAATTACCACTATGGTGGTTCTTATGTCCACTCTTGTGGTTTTTGTACTTGTCATTGTCATGACTATGGTGATGCTTGTTGTCATTACGGTTGTGGTTGTGGTGCTTGTTGAATTTCCCATGCTTGTGGGATCCTGAACTTCTGCTGTCATCATAGTGGGAACGTTTGTGAGACGATCCCGAGCTGTGTTTGTCGGAGTGCTTTCTTTTTCTACTCTCAACTTGCTTCATTTTGTTCTCCAAAATAGCAGCCTTGTCACAGAGCAACTGATAAGTGGGAACATATTCCACAGCCAATTGCAGATTCAGCTCATCATTCAAGCCTTCAAGAATTTTTTCCTTTCTCTTAGTATCGGTGTCAACTTCATCCGGTGCATAACGCGCCAGATTGTTGAACTCCTCAATATATTCAGCCACGCTGCGGTGGCGCTGCTTCAGATTATGGAACTCTTTCTTTTTCAGACTCATCACTCCTGATGAGATATGAGCAGTGCGAAAGCCATCCTCAAAGATATCCCATGTCACTTCATCTATGGGAGTGGTGATCTGGAAGTTGTCCCACCAAGTGGCGGCTGGTCCTTCCAGCAGATGTGCTGCAAATCTAACTTTTTCAGCATCCGTACAGCCCACGGTTACCAAGTCCTTGTTCACAGAACGTAGCCAATCATTGGCCACCATGGGATCAGTCGTCCCCGAGAACTTTGCTGGCCTCAATCTCAAGAACCTGGTGAGCATATCAAAACCCGGTGGGTTGTTGTTGTTGTTATTGTTGTTGTTGTTGTTGTTGTTTTGGTTCTGGATGAACATCGTCATCATCTGCATCAGTTGTGTTTGAGCAGTCATCATTTGCTGCATCTCTGGAGTGATGTTGTTGTTGTTGGGGTTGGGGTTTGCATGACGGGGAGGCATCTGTGGTTTGTTCAAATAGAGATAAGAATGAGATAACCATAGATGCTTTCATGCACATTACATCACATAAGAAAACACAAGTATGCAACACAAAGATAAAAGTTCAACAACAAGATAACAAGTTCGTAAAGTAAAACACACACAAATAACAAGCCATCCACATGTCAGATGGTCCAATAACAAGTTCTCAAACAACAAGTATGATAATAAAAAGATAAATGAGTAGTCAATCTACTCATCAGCATCAATCTCCTCCTCGACAATAGTAAGACCTGCGTTCTCCATCGCGGTCTTGTATTCCTCGACGTTAGTGGTCAAGGTCTCTACCTTGGTTTTGAGAGCCCTCTTCTGGGAACGAAGTCTCTCAATCACCATCTGCTGCTGCTCGAGCTCGAAGTCCTTGGACTGCAGTTCTTCAGTCATGTCCCTAATCTTCTTGTTCCTATCCTGGACACGCTTCTCCTGACTCTTGAACTTCCTATCCTGGGTCTCGAACTTTGCCTCCATCTCCTTGACTATCTCATCTTGCTCCGCGAAGAGCTTGTCCTTCTCACTGAAGTTGCACATTCTTGAGCATGACGTTGGTCCTGTCGGTGTCCACGTGCCTAATGAGAGACTCTAAGTCCTGGAGGTACAGACGAATCGGCTCTGCTGCGTCCCTCGAATTGTCCTCGAAGTCGATGGACTCTCCATCCTCATCACGTCTTCCGAAGACGTGGAAGTGGGTACCTCTAACCTATCGGGAGTGTCTCCCTAGCAGACGTCCTATCAGATCCTGCGTAACTACCTCAAGGCCTCTCTCCCTGTCATCGTGCATGAGCTTGAAGACAATGGCCTCCGTGGTAGGCTCGACCGCGTGGCTGGTTGACCTTGAAGCCCCAGAGGTCCTTCCTCTCAAACTTGGTGAGGGGATGCACCATGATGGTGGGAAGAGGGAGATTGAGCAAAGTAGTAAGCTCAACGATACGAGGACCAAAGCGAGTAACCTGGAACTCCTCAACAGTGCTGATGGTAATAGGCATCTATTTATAAGATAGAAAAGTTAGAACAACATAAATCAAGATAAAACAAAAGACAAAACATCACATTCATAACCTTGGAAAGCAAAACACACAAGTCATGCATACATGAACCATTACATCAATCAAGGTTCAACTTATTTTAAAAGCATCCTTTGGAAAATAAGGTGATAAGTGGTGGTCCAACTAACGAAGTACGTTTACAATCCTATCTCACTGGATCTGTTGGCTACCACAATATTTCTAGAAGCAATCATCCTATCTTGCTCACATGACTCCATCACTAAGTCTATAATATCTCCTCTTAAGGTTTGGTTGGTAGCTTCCAACTCTTGGGTATGTTCCTTCTCTTTCTTTAGATCATTTTGGAGGTTGAGCATTCTGCACTTGACTCTAGCACTAAGTTCTTTGATAGTCTTCCAAGCTGCATCCCTTGCTGACTCAAAGAATGTGGTGTGCACCACAGTGTTGGTGTACATGCAGAATCCTGTTCCCTTGTGGTTGTCTTCCTTGTTTTTGTACAAGTGAAGTTGCACCCACAAGTACTCAACTCCTTCATCCATCACAGGGAAGCCTTTGTACACAGCTGCACCTTGTATTTCCATTTCCACCATGAGGTCCTTGAGAGCTTTGGGAAACTCTGTCTCACACTCCAAAATCATGGTCATGAGTGGTCCTTTCCTTATGGCTTCGTTGATGGAATTCATCTACAAATAGAGATAAGAAAGAAGATTAGAAAAGTTTACGAGAAGAATAGACAAGTGTAGAAGTTGTGGAAAAATTTTCCTTAGTGGTTTCCAATCCTAGGGTCATAATCCTACAGGCAGCACAGTGCTCTAATACCATCTGTAAGATCCCTCCTTTGTAAAGGAAAAGGATCGCTGTGATTGCAATGCTAGTCCCTGGATCATTGCTAGCATCCACAGTTTAAGATGAAGTACACAGATACAAAGGTCATTATTACATCCATTCCAGAGATAAACATAGTCTTTACAACTCAAGGCCACAGGCCTAACACAAGAGTTTGAATAAGTAAATAAATATAAGTCTTCATCTTCATGTGCCATAGGCAAACATGTTGAGTGTAGACTCATGACACCTAATCTCATCAGAGTAACCTGCAACATCACAAGTTACAGCCACAATGGGTCAATACTTTGGAATAGTATTGGCAAGTGATACCTTAGTATATTTTAAGTGGACTAGATACTATATGCAAATTTGGCTAAGTGTAGCTTGGCTTGCTTTGCTCAAAATAGGTTTTGCCTATTAGTTGAAATCACTAAGTTTTTCTTTGTCAAAACTTTACCCAAGGAACCACCAATAGACATTGAGGTCCTTCACCCTTGTTCACCCACAAGTTTTTACTTAGAAGTTGGAATGATGAGGTTCTTGATAGCTTCCATGCCTTGATGCTCAAGTTGTCCATTGCCATGGACTTGGCTAAGTACTTAGATTTTTCCATCTGCAGAGGTTGTGGACTTTCCCCACCAGACTTGGTTTCACCAAGACAGGACCTTTCAGAAGCCTTCTCTTAGACCAAATGGACGCGTTCCAACCTATCATTCCCACTACCACCAACTGTCCAAATGGCTAAGTTCTAGCAACCTATGTGGTCCAGGCAGAGCCCATATTGCCAAGTGGTTACACTAGAAGCTTCTCAACACTTGGCCTCTAAAATCCCTTTGTTCCTGGGTGGCTTTCCACAAGTGAGATACACAAGGTAAACCATAGCCATGGGCCTTGTGTAACCACTCAACCAAAACCACCAATCAAGTCCCTTTCCACCCAGGTGATTCATTGACTTAGTTGTTTTGTTAAGAAAAACATAAGTCCAAAGACTTAGAAATATTTTCATCATAGCATGTATATTTCACCAACCCTTGTTTGCTACTAGCTAGGCTAAGCATGGCATAGATAGTAACTTAACTTAGAATTTCCTAGCAATTCTACACTACTTAGGATTTCCCCAACATGGCATATAGGCAAAATAGTAACGTGCAAGACTTAGCAAAATATTCCTAATGCTTAGTATAAAATATAGGGATAGAAATATTCATGAAGTACCACTTGCCTTGGTAGTTGGGAGAGTAGCACTCTTCACAATCACAATCACAATCACTAGCACCAAAGTCTATACAAAGAATGGTAGCAACAAATTACACACAACATATACAAACAAACAAAAATATATATGCATGCATGCAAAATGCTAAGTGATGATTTTTAAAACTCAACCAAGCAAGTGCATAGTACTGAATTTTAAACAAGTCAAAAACTTGCTAAACCAAGTTTATTTGACACTAAAAACAATTCCTAAACATTTCATATATTCAAATAAGCCCTACACATGTTTATGCAAATAAAACCATTTTAACAGAAGCAAAACTTTAAACACATGGCATGAATGGAAAGGGCTTGATCTCCTGATTCCAACGGTATAAAATTTGTCAAATTCTAACATGGGGATCAAAAGTTATAGCTAATTCAAAATTGGATATAAATCAGATTCAAAATCTGTTTTAAAATCAAACCCTAGCCACGCGTTTGATTCCTATGTGTCGATACCATTTCACTCAGGATCACCCTTCCGCGCCGTCAGATCAAGTTAGATCCAACGTGCCAGATCTAACGAAAATGTTTCGTCCTTGTTCTAATCTAATCCCTACGATGCAGATCTAACGGCTGTCGTTGTTCTGACCATAGTCGAAGCGCTATGGCCAAGCGGGCCTTCTGTCGTGGCGGTGCCGGCGTTCTAGGTCTCCCGGGGAGGAGAGAGGGTGCTTACCAGAACCGCAGAGAGTTGCTGAAGCTCAAGGTGGCGGTGGCTGGTCAAGGGGCGCGCTGTAGTGGCTGAGGGAGCTCGTCGGAGTCGTGCACGGCGTCAGGTGGTTGCTGTCGAAGTCGTTGCCGAGGTTCCGCGTTGCCCTAGCACAAACCAGATGGTTTAGGAGATGCGCAAGACGGTGGCGAACAACCTCGTATGCGAGAAAGATCAAGGGGCGCGCTATGCTTACCATAATTGGTCGCCGGAGTTGAGCAGTGGCTCGGTCGTTTGCGGGAACGAACGGGGACGGCGTCCTGGGTCACAAGCAGGCAAGCAAAGGGTATCAGAAGATGCACAAGGTCCTGCTGGTCACACTCGTTTGAATCAGAGGCACAGGAATGGTCAGGACTCACCGGAATTTGCTGCCGGAGATCGTCGGAGCTGTGGCGGTGTTTGGCGAGTTGCGAGAAGCCTGGTGGCGTGGAGAGAAAATTGAGTGAGGGGAATGGAGCGGAGTGGGGAGGGGTTTAAGTAGGCAGAGGCTCGACAAGTAACGCCCGGTGAATCAATGGCAATTACGCCGTGGAATCAACGCAGCAACGGCCAGCGGCGACGGCGTCTGTTCGCGAGATTTGGGGAAGAAGGAGTCGACGTGGAGAGGGCCTGCTTGTCAGCGAATAGAACAGAGAGGGAGTGGGGTCCGAGTGTCAGCGACTCTAGGGGTGCTTCTGCGCGTGAGAGAGAGAGGGGACCCGGGTGGGCTAGCTAGGCTGGATCTGCTGATGGGCTCAAAGTCTGGCGCCGGCCCTTTTCTATTTCCTTTCTCTTTTTCTTTTTCTGTTTTTGATTTTTTGGATTGATTTTCAAATGATTTCAAAAGCTTTTGAATTCAAACTTTTTCCAGGATTTTGTAGGGTGCAATATTCACAGTTCAGGGCATAAAATCAAGTGGTCTCTCTGTTCAAGCTTGGTTCTTTTGAATACACAAAATAAACAGTGTTATGGCACTTGATTTGCAAATGTTTTAAAAATGGTTTTGAAACCATAATTATTTTTGTATATTTTGTTCAAACTCCACACTCAAACCAATCAACAAGGAATCGAACAAACTTGGTTTAAAACACCTAAGCTCTCAAATGGGGATGGTCATTTGATTTAAGTTTGCTCACACAAAATGATAGCACTATGTGCTTCTGTTTTCTTGAAATTGGTTTGAAATTGATCTCAAAACTATATGCATGCATGAATGATATGCAATCTTTGAAATCATGATTTTAGGGATGTCACATTATGTTCTAAGTATCACAATGTAAACCTATACGAGGAGGTGTCATATACTATACAACTAAGCCTGAATTCTAGAGATATTATACTCAACTACTATATTCCGGTCTTAGAAAATTGTGTGTTACATGTACCACATTTGGATTTATTTGTTTTTCTTGGATCTTCTTGATTGACTAGATCTGTACATGAAGTTTGATTTGGTGTGAAAATGCATGTTGCAACATCCAGTTACTACTTGATGTTATAGACCTAGATAGGAATGTGAATTCATGTAAGGGAGTGACGAGTTTCAAAGACCAAGATGAAGACTTACATGAAGAATGAAGCAAAATATAAGGAGTATTAGCGCATTTTGAAGGATAGATCAAACTCAGGTTATTCTTAGCCAGATATAAGAAGGAAGTCTAGTGTAAAAAAATACTTGGAGCAATAAGGAGTCATGAACTTAGAGTTCACCTAAAATAGGTGATGTTGATAGGAAGTTAATGAAGTAACTGTACCAAGTTCATGGAAGCATCATGAATAAATGCAAATTCTAATTTTTGGAACCAAAATGGTATTCAGGCTCTGATAGTTCAGAGAGAATGCCATAAGGATGTTGGAAGCCATAGGGTAATACCTACAACCTAGGATGATCTGCAGCTAGTATTTGATCCATAGTCAGTATTCTGATCCACAGTTGGTATCTGGTCCGTAGCCGGTGTTGGTTGACATAGTTAACCAGATCATCTTAATGGTTGCATAAAGAGCATAAAACTTGGCCTAAGCTAAGTAAGACCTAAAGGAGTATAAAATTTTAAGCGATCGTCTTTCGAGGCACTTCGTGGAGTCAGACCTATCAAAGCAAAAAAATGTCCAAATAGTAAGTAAGACAAACAATGCTGAAAGATTCACTTCGAAGATCCACAATTGTGTGGATACACCGTACAATCTTTCATGAGAACCCAACTAGGTGGTAAATAAGCTAGACAATACCAACAATCTAATTATAAAGCCAATGGTTACTATTTATGCAGTTTAGAGGCCATTAGTAAACCCCAAGGGGGAGAGTAAAAAATTTGTGGAAGTACTGTTGTCTGAATTTCCATGTAAAGGTTGGAGAGGAAATACTAATCTATGCCAACTTTAAGCCTTATTTTCAGAAGGGTAAAAGAAACCATCATTATAAAAGTACTCTTAGAAGTAAGTTGGATGAAAGATAGAAGTTTATTTCAAGATATTAGTACTCAAACCTTAAGGAAATTATTAAATAGTAATTGAAGAAGTACTTAAGGTAATACTAAAATATTATCTAAAGCCTGTTAAAGTAAAAACTTGAAGGTAGTAAAAGAGACTAGTCTTAATAGGCTAATTCTAGAGGAAACAACTCTTGAGTGATTCTTAAGAGAGGTTAAAGCACATCCAATTGGATATGTATAGTGGAACAAGAAATTCCAATGGGTATGGACTAAATGAGTTCCAATCCAATCTTGGAAGGATTACCAACTTGAACCATATAATGAAAAATCAAATATTAGTCTTTTGGCCACAAATATTGTCTAAGAAAATTTAGAACCATGTTATAGTGAGACTTCCTAGACCTTATGCAATATAGTAAAGAAAGTTTGATGATCAAGTAAAGGAATTGGATTAGGATACCTAATTAGGAAAATGAACTAAAGAAAAGACCACTATTTAAGGAGTTCATAATAAGGAAAAATCCCTAAGGATGTAAAGTAAAAGGAACTTTGGAGTGTTGGATACAACAAGATTAAAGATTGCCAAGTATGGTAGGAATTCAAGGAAAGGATCTGGATATGGGATATTACAATTATTCCCATTGAGGCTACCATGGAGTTGAGATATATCGTAATCAATGTAAGACAATTCCTTACTCCGAAACGTGAGAGTATACGAACTTCGAGGACGAAGTTTATTTTAAGGGGGAGAGTCTGTAATATCCCAGCAATAGAGCTTAGAAATAAGCTAAACACAGATGTGTGCATTGAATTCATGCATATAAAATCCGAATAATTTTCGCGCTTTTAAATAAAAAACTTGCCAAAGTGATTGAAGCTTCTCTCAACTTGATGGAATTGAAGTAGATCATCAAGTTGACTGCGATAAGTTTCAATATGACCTTTGCTAAAACCTTATTTTGGGTCAACATGATTTGATCTAAGGGTAAATCAAATATAATAAAATCAAACAACAATACATTGTTTAAAGATTAATATTTGATCTTTAAGAAATCATATCCTAGTATTCATTACCATCCCTCATGAATACCAAGTTATAAATATAACTTAAGCAAAAGGAATGTAACAACTAAATCTTAATCTCATCTATTTGTACCATGAGTATCATGGTAATACCTAACCTTAACTCTTTAGTGAGATTGAGTAGGAAAGAAACCAAGTCGAGATCATTCACCATATATCTTTCTTTCCATATCAATCCTTATGGAATCCTATCTCAATATCTGTTGTTTATCAATGTTGAGTAATCAACTATTGATTCACCAATTCTTAATCTATCAATCTTGACCATATCATAGCATTCACTTAAGGACTATAAAGAAATAATTAAGAAGGGGTAAATAGTAATGCTAGATTTGAATATCATCTATAGGATGGTAGAGTTGGAAGAGAATTAGATCAATATGATAATTGATGGAGTTAAATCAATCCTGAATGAATAGAAGAGTCATCTAGAAGCTTATAAAGGTGAACATTGAAGTTAGTTACCAAGAGTAGTCCTATTGAATCAAGTAGGTATAGTAAATGAATAATCTCTCTTAGTCAAATGGATACATTGAGAAGATAACCAAAATACAATTGTAATGTTGTATTAATGAAAGCTTTGGTTAGCCAACTGGAATACATAAACCATAAAGGATCAGAGGATTATAATGCTCATGCTTTACTCACCAAGATTGAATGCTTATATCATGTATAAGTTTCATTGGTGGATAAAACATGATTGAAACCTAGTATAAGATATTGGAATCAAGTAATATAAGATAGTATGATTGAGCTAAGGCTAGAGTAACACTCTATGATATAAAATTTGGATATGGAAATTATTATGATTGGAGCTTGGGGCATTTGGATATGCAGAAACAATGAAATCTTCAACAACAAGCATGCTTCGCTTGAGGAATGGAGGGCTATTGTCGCTCAGGAATTAAGATGGGTCCTGTATAGAATTAAGAAAAAGAATTATGAGGGACTCAAAGATTGGATTGAGAATAATTTAGACAGGAGATAGCTGCTTAGTATGTTATCCCTCTTTTGAGGTGGCTTGAACTTGTAAATATTTTTTTTGTAACACTCTATGATATATAAAAATTGCAGTGGGGTGCTTTACCCTACTGTTTTACCCTCAAAAAAAAGCTAAGGCTAGAGTACCATGGAGTTATTGTAGTGTTATTCCTCTTAAAGGATTGCAAGATCTTGAAGAGAGTAGAATTTGAAATATATACATCTACTAGAGTAGTACTAGTGAAGGATGATAAAAGAAGAGCATGAATGGAGGTAACTGTAAACATCTGTTGGATTGGAGATTATTAGTAGTAGAATAATTTGATAACCAAGTATGGATATAAGAAGATTATGAAAGCTTCAATGTCAATCTCATTGGATTTATAAATGGATTTAGAAGAATAATAGGTGGATAAGAATATTCTTGTAAAGCAAGGCTCATCATGTTAACACATGATGATGGATGTGAAGAAGTAGTCTATCTAGGAAAGGAATTCCTTAATTAGAAGTCTAGGATTGTGAATTATGGAATATATAAATTCTTGGTAAACACTAAAACCTAATTCTATAACCAAAACTAATATCCATATCAAATGATTGATTTATCATCTTATTTACACAATGCTTTATAGGAATATTTTCCTATAGCAAATCACTTAAGCACATTCTTGTCATTTCCAATTATCATAACCATATGCGATTAGGAGACATCTCTATCAATTCTTTTCCATAAGATATTCTAGAAAATAACTTCCTATTTTCAAGGGGAGATATCATTAAAGATTAAAAACATTAATACAATAGGTTTAGCCATTAATCTTTATTCACATCAATAGAAGAATATAAGTATATTAAGAACCCTAAACCTTAGGGTAAGCATTTGCAATTCAAACCCTAACTGCTATGTTAGTTATAATAAAAGATTTGAATTGGTATTTCCTAAATTTATGAGAATAATGGTAACCATATTAATTACTCAAAACTTTATGTATCAAATAATAATGAAGGATCAATATATATCAAAGTTTCTTTAATATTATAAATCAATAAGAATCAAAACTCATGGATTAATAGTAATACATTCTTTAATAAGTTTATGGATATGAGATAAATTAAATTCATATCAAAATACCCTACAAATACAAAAAGAAATATATATATAAAGAAAATAAAGAAGTGATAATATTATAAAATAAAAATTCACAAAATGAATCTAAATACACTTTATTAGTGTTGCAGCTATTTATCAAATAATTTCTAAAAATAAATTTGCAAACAATTCTGTAAATATAAATTTAGAAATGAAAACAGGTAATAGAAAATGTGTAATTAAAAAGAAAAACAAAACCAGGCCTCAGCCCAATTCTTATTTACTGCTCACGAGCTGCAATAGACGTTGTTTTGGTTGATTCTCCCAGCCCAACATCAGCCCACATGGCCCAACACCGGCCCATTATAGGGCTCGCAGCATAGAAAACAAAAATTTTCCTACGATGGGAACTATGTACCAAGATCTATCTACTAGATAGAAACAACGGGCGGATGTATATCCGTAGAGAACATACCCTTGAAGACCGACAATGCTTAACGAGTTCAACTCGTGGTTGATGTAGACGATCTCTTGCTGATCTCAAGATCGAGAGGAAGTCCTAGCGCCGCAAAGCAGCAGAGCATCCGTGCTCGCACACACGTACAAGACACCGAGCAACCTCCGCCTCCTCGCTCCAGCGATGCAGCGGAAGCACAACCCTTTATTGCCGAATAGCCACCGGGAACATGTATCTCGCTAGTCCGAGACCATGGGGGATAAATTCTAGAGGGGGAGAGAGATCCTTCATGAGGAGGTGTGAGTGAGAAGTGAGGAGAGGGGTGCCTTTTATAGGAGGAGGGGGAACCCCAAGGGGGTGGCCGGCGCATGGGGCTGCCCCTTGCCCTCCCCTCTTCATGTGGGTGGACACTCCACTCACAAAATTCCTTTAAATTCCCTCCACTCAAAATCCCACTCAAACATGCCATTAAATTTCCACCAAATTTAATGCAAACTCTCATTAAATAAAACTCTTTAATTTTATTCAGAATTTTGTCAATTACTTTAATGACAAACATTCACAAATAACCCCTTGCTAGAATTCTATTTCACATGCATAACCTCTTTATGCAATTTCACCCGAAAACCTGTTTCAGTATCTAGTGAAATAAATTCCTGCGCTTGTTTATTCTTTCGGAATGAAACATTTGCTCCAACTCGATGCCAGTGTCCCTTAAGTGTATCACCCTACGGTTCGCGAATAATGCGGATATGATCGAGACCCTTCTCCGATCAATAATCAGTAGCGGGACCTGGAGATCCATACTGACTCCCACACATTCAACGATGACTTTTCCTGTGATCGTCGGAACCTTTTATGCTTGTATCTTAATCCCTTTGTTTCACGATATATTACATATTCGAGTTTCGATCATCGGTATCTCCATACCTAGTTTGATCTCGTTACTGACATGCACTCTTTTCTCATTCCCGTGATATAACATTCTAGTGATCAAATCACTTGCTTGCAAGCTAAGCAATGTGATATCACCGAGAGGGCCTAGAGCATATCTATCCGTCATCGGGATGAACAAATTCCACTCTTGATCCATGATTCTCAACATAACACTTTAGTAGCTTTGAAGCCATCTTTATAATCACCCGATTCTGTGTGACGTTTGATGTCAACAAGAAACTCTTCCGGTGTTAGTGATTGGCATGATCTCATGGTCTAAGGATTAGGACTACTTCGTAAGTTGTTTATAGCAATATAAACTCAATGACTTTGATCGTAATGCTATACTTCGGATGAATGTTCATCACACCATTACACTAATGTTGTGATCTCGTTATTAACAACATCCAATGTCTATGATCAGGAAACTGTGATCATCTTGTTAATCAACGAACTAGTTTATGAGAGAGGCATAACTAGGAACTTTCTGTTTGTTTATTAAACACACATGTATTAACGTTTTCGTATTAATACAATTATAGCATGCAAAATAAACATCTATCATATACTTGGAATACACATAATAAACATTTTATTATTGCCTCTTAGGGCATATTCCCTTCACCCATACCTCTTCCGTCTCTTTCTTTTCTTCTTCCTCGCGTCCGGTAGCAAGCAGCTGTGTGGCGGTGCTCTCGCCGTCGATCTTCCCGGCGCTAAGATCCTCGCCCCGCTGCCCTGGAGCTGGGGATAAGAATGCCGACGCTATCCTCTCTCTCCCCATACCTATCTCTCTTGATCTCGTTTCCCTAGCGATTTTCCCCTTCTGCTGAAAAACCTAACCCGCCATGGCTCGAGCTATAGCTCGCTTCCGGCCTCCATGGAGACCGCGATGCTCGACTTCGTCATTTTCCCAAAAGCGCGTTGGTCAGGGAGCTCCCGAACTGCAGGATTTAATCCATCTTCTCCGACACCGACGTTGTTCACCGACGTCAATCGCCGCCGTCTCCAGCTGCACCTCGCCTCTATGACCGCTCCTCTGCATTCACGGTGAGCTGGTGGTCCCCTAGGACCTTTCCCTTCCTCCTATCCCTCTCTGGTTTGCTCCAGCCTCGAGCGCCGCCGTGTGGTCTCCGCTCTGGTCACCGCAGGCGAGCCTCCCGGCCACCCGAAGACACTGCGCCACCCTAGTTATGTTGCCCATGTTTCTACGCTTCCGATCCATGAACATGTGCGTCCGCGCGCGTGCCATAGCACCGCCGCTGGGTGGTCGTCGGCGTCGGTTGACCACCACCGCGTGGAGGCAAGTCAAATCCTAGCGGGCCCTGCCTCGCTGAGGTGGCGTGCGACGTGGCCACAGGGCCTAGCAATCAGTGACTGGGGTAGGAATCAACCTAGTGAGAGGTAACAACTCTCCACGATGACGTCAACGTGACGCCATCATTGCATCACCTAGCCCATCAACGAAATTCGGTTGGGTCCACTTCCTAGGTGTCATCCAACGTGGCCAGTGCCCCACATGTCAGTGACTAGGGTAGGTTAGGTCTGGGTAAGAAAAGTAATTCCCTGTTTGTAATAATATTTAGAATTTAATTAGAAAATGATTTAATCTTAAAAATTTAATAACTTTTGTTTTATAATTTAGAAAACTATGTTTTATATATGAAATTTTTTAGAAAAATAAAATCTACAACTTAAAACTATTATCAAATATTATTATTATTATTTAAATAAATATTACTTAATAAAGGTTTTATAAGTAATAAAACTTAGATAATCATATTTTAATATTGGTAAATGTTAAAAATATAATTAAAATACCAAAAATCTTAGAAAAATAAGAACTACAATTTAAAACTATAATCATGCATTATTAATTCACCTAATTAAATATTTTTTACTTATTAGGTATTTACAAAATAATAAATCTTATAAAATTCATATCTTATTATTTATAAATCACAAAAATAATTGTAATATATCGAAATGATCACAAAAATAATACCTACATATTAAAAATATAATATTCCACTTTTGAGTTAAATAAAAAAATTAAAATACTTTAATAACTTGAATTTAAACCTATTGCCTAAGTTGTTAATTCATATAAGGGTAAATAAAATTTGTTAATATTTCTAAAGTTGCCAATTTAAGTCTAATAAGTAATACTAGCCTTAAATATAGATGGTATGAAGTCAAAATGGTTTAACACACTTTAAATACAATTTTATTGAAGTAACCTTCAACCATAAGTGTAGATTATTTTATGAAAGGATCATTATCCAACATAAAATCTCCAAGAAAAATTTGTAGTGAAATAAGACCTATTCCTTTAATTCAACCAGAAGTTATAAACCTACCAAAACACTATGTTGAGTCCATAAGTAGTTAAGTAATATTACTTCCTTGATTACAAACCATAACCACTCATTTATAAAAACATAAATGATTATATCCCATTATAATCTTGAGAAACCACTATACCAAATAAAAGTAGTACCATCCCTAATTAAATCTAAAGAAAACATTATAAAGTAAACAAGATACAAATATTATAAGCATTACACCTGAAGCCCATCTATGTTTTAAAGTTAACTTTAGTCTCAAGACTTATAAACATTATGTCTAATAAACTACATATGTTTTTATAGTTAACTTTGGTCTATTCCAATTAAGACATAAAGCATATCAAGTCCAAACTAATCAATCACACACCAAAAGACATTGAACACATCCTATTAACAATAAAGATTGTTTAAACCTTAGAAAATAAATATTTTCTTCAAATGTTATTATTTTTGCCACTTCAAACAACAACTCTTATATAAGCAATCTTGAGTAGCATTTCACATTTGTGTGTGTATCATTGTTTTATGATATTGTAATTACATGTTGTTTCACACACACTCACAAGCCTTAATAAGAAGCACAAGTATGAAACTTATCTAAAAAGGAAAACGCATTCTAATGTAACCATTTCCAGTATCCAAACCCTATAACAACATTAACTCCGGGATTCGAGTTTACGAAATTGCATTACATTACTTATGCATAATAGCATCTTGCTTCTTTAAACATTAGTCCTTATCGGACCAATGATGCTGATTTCAGATATTTGATGTTATATTGTCTCGAAGACCGTGAGTGCATAATCTTGCAATCACAAAAGGCAAGTTCACACTTTCTCATGTCCTTTGGTTATTTTCTGTAAAGTATTTTACAAATCTAATGTTGTCATCACCTGCATTTGAAAAAGGTCCGAAAACACTAATTTCATAATAATGTGGTTATAGGTTATTTACCATGAGGTAATAACCTACTATGAAAGTTCCGGTGGTAAAGGAACATATTATCTAGGACTTAACAACCAATGTCACCAGTGATTCTTGCGCCGTATATCACGCGTTAACCATGAGATTTGGAATGGGACGGAGAAGTCAGCTGTATCTTCTTCCTCTCGCATGTAGCCGGATGTGCAGGTCGTGGTTGTTATCCTCATAGCGTGCATATTAATTGGTAATTCATAGAGGATATGCAGCATATGGGTGGGAGCCCTCAACGTCCCATGATAGTTCTGGCATCTAACGGTCTATACAAACCATTGCCATAATTCAATATATGGGCATGGTGTACACCAAGGAGGCATGCGAGGTCGCAAAGGGGCAGTGGTTGGCTTGGATCATCTACTGGGCCCCACACCATAGGAAGTGTGGACGGGAAAGATCGCCAGGTTGTGCAACAAGGATTTGATCTCTCATGGGTAAAGTAACGCACATCTGCAGAGTGTAAGAACTGTAACTTGTTACTCCCTGTTTCGGGAAGGAGCTGCGAACGCGGCGGGAAAGGAACTCCATGAAAGTTCTGGTAAACCCGTGAAGGCTGACGAACATAGCTTTTCAGAGTAAAAGCAACCTTTTAAGAAATGTTTGCGAAAACTTGCATTGCCTACGACCTACGGTATGTGGCTATAGATATAGTGCATCAAACACTCCTTTTCTAGTAAACTTGCCAAGTACGCTCGTACTCAATATATCTTCTTAACCCTTGCTAGATTCTGAAGCCATTAAGACGACGTCTACATCAAGTCATGCTCCAAGAATCATCATCAAAATCTAAAGCTCTTCAATGAAGTCAAGAAGGTCAACATATACACCAACTCAAGTGAAGATGAAGTCACTGATTAGATAGGAATATAATCTCTAGCCATAGAACCTATTTCTATAGCGTATTGCAATAGCAGCAATGCCAGACCATTAGTTAAGATACTAATCTTTATAGTATGATAGTTTTTGAGTTGTTTATTTCTGATTCTTCTTTGTAAGAAGTTCCTTTCTCTCTCTTTAACCTAGAGTGTTCTCTGGATCTTGTGTAAAGAGTTGAGTTGTAACCTATAGTCATGTCTTGGACCTGTTGTGTTTCTATTGTATCACTCTGAGGGATGTAATACTAGTGAACGGTGTTTCATTGGTGTTATGTCAACGACTATAGTGTACTACATCATGTAGTGGTATGCTGGGTCACCGCACAAACCCTAAGGACCCGATCAATATTCCACGAATCCGTCTGTAGCCGCCGCCACCATCATCCCTAGACCGGGGGGATCTGAAGATCTTCCCGTCATCCTGCCAGAGGGGAGATCATCCCAGAGGCCTTCTTCTTCATCATGCCAGGATCTGGTATGAAGTGTGAGTAGTTCCACCTTGGACTACGGGTCCATGTATTAGCTAAATGGTTGTATCTCCTCCTTTGTGCTACCATGTTTAGATCTTGTGAGCTCCGTTCATGATCAAGATCATATATTTGTAATCATGCATGTTGTGTTCGCGGGGATCCGATGGATATTGAGATTACTATGTCAGATTGATTAATGGTTTTGTCTTATTAATTCTATCATGTATGTGTTGTTTGTGATCTTGCATGCTCTCCATTTCTAGTAGATATCTTGGCCAAGTAGATGCTAGTGACTCCAAGAGCGGGTATTTATGCTAGATAGCGGGTTCATGCCTCTATTTAATCTAAGGAAAGTGATAGAAATCTCTAAGGTTGTAGATGTGCTGTTGCCACTAGGGAGAAAACAATGGTCTCTTGTTCATGGAACAAGTGGATTATTTACCTTACACACTTTGCTTAAAGCAGTTATCTGTTGCTTGCAACTTAATACTGGAGGGGGTTCGGATGATAACCTAAAGGTGGATTTCTAGTCATAGATGCAGTTGGATGGCGGTCTATGTATCTTGTTGTATTGCCCAATCGAATCTCATAGGATCATGATGGTAGTATTGCATTGCTATGCCTTGCTCAGTCATGTCAATTGCCCTATTGTAATTTGTTTACCCAACATTCCATGTTCGTTTATCTTAAGGAGAACACCTCTAGTGAACTATGGACCTCGGTCCAATCTTTACCATTGATATATCTTCCACTGTTACTGTTTACTTGCTGCAAACCACTATTACCTTCCACACCATACAGTTAATCCTTTGTGAAAGCAACCGGTGAGACTGAAAACCTCACTGTTCGTTGGGGCAAAGTCTTGAGTTTGTGTTGTGCAGGTTTCTAAGTTGCTAGCAACACCTTTGAGACGTTTACTTCCTCCAACTGGTTCGATAACCTCGGTTTCTTACTGAGGTAAGACTTGCTGCTGTGCTCATCACACCTTGCTCTTCGGGTCTCCCAACAAAGCGCTACCACGCGCCATCAACAAGTTTTCTAGCGCTGTTGCCGGGGAGGCTAAGGACGTATTCACAAGGGGAGTCCTTCACAACCTTTCTATTTACTTTGTTTTTGTTTTGCTTAGTTTCTTTTGCTTGGTTTTGTTTTCCTCTTATAAAACACTAAAAAAATTTAGTTTAGTTTGGTTTGCTTTCTCTTATCAAAAACACAAAAAAGTTAGTTCCTACTCTAGTTGTCACCTTGCTCTAGCTCACCATGTTGATCCCCAAGTTCACCCTGAAAGACCTTTCGATAGGTAGTGGATCTATAATTGGAAAAGAAAATATTGAAGAATTCTTTAATCATGTTAGCAAACATGAGGATATTGAGGATGGTCTATAGAAGAACTTGCTCCTAATTATGAAATTGCTGCAGCTTCTTTAATTCATATGTTGGAGTCTAGGTTTGTTAACCGTAACCCCATGATGCAAATTTTGTTCCTTAAACTAAAATAAGAAAATGATGCTAAAAAAAGAAAAAATTATCCTTGAAACTTTACTGAAAGAGTTCAATGATGTTGCTAAGGAAGCCAAAAAGGTCTTTGAACGTTTTAATATGATAGGCTCATGTGTAGATGTTATGGGCACTTTAGATAAAACCAAACCCAGAGAGAAAATTAACATACCCATACCTTTTAAACTTGTAGGAATGCATGAAGCCTTAGAAAAGAATTTTGATTGGATTGTTCCTAAAAATCCATTTAATGAAAATAGTGAACCAATGATAGATGAGAAGGGATCCTCTAAAACTCATTTATATGAGATACCTTTCCTAGTTCAAGATATTGCAAGTTTTGATCTTAATGCTTCTTCATTTGAAAATACCTGATTCTTGCTTCTTATGCCTAACTTAAAGGCGTTAAAGCAAAGTACTTACTGAGAGATAACCCAAAAGTTTTCTTGCGTCTTGGAAGTTATTACTTCATTAATGACCTCTCCTTATCCTTTTTGTTTGCTTTTTGTGCCAAGAATAACCTCTAATGAGAGGGAAGTAAGATTTGGGGAGTTGTTGTCCCTAAACAGATTTTTGTGCTACACTGTAAATATTCGTGAGGACTCTCTATAAGTCATATTGAGATGATATTTTGTGAATAAATCCCCCAGTATGTTAGTTAACTTTCGTTAGTTCAACACTTTTTGATTTGAGCAACAGAAGGTCTTCTAAAAAATAGGTTTATACCTGCTGGTATGTTTTGACAGATTTCTGCCATTATTTGCATTTGCTTCTTATTGATTCGTTTTTGGGTTTTTTGGGGAAATTGAGCTTTTTGAGGGAATTGCTACAATAGCTTGTGTTTTTAGTGGAAGTTTTTGCTGTTCTAAAGCTAAAACCAAAGTTCTATTATCTTTTGAATACACTAATTGTAAGGTTCCCAACCTTTAATAAGGTAGAGTCCCCTGTGTTTACAATGCTAGTCCCTGGATCAATAGCTAGCATCCACAGTTAAGATGTAATATCAAGAAACAAAGGTCATAATACAACTTTATAACCAGGAATGAAATAATTTATTACATCTTTCATAGCTCATTTGGCTATTACATTACATTGCAGCATATTATCTATAAGCATGGGGTCCTTCATCTTCAAAGTGCCACAGGCAGACATGTTGGTTGTAGACTTTGTAATCCTAATCATCAAACTTTACTAACATCAATCAAACCTGCAACATACAAGTTACAGCCACAAGGGTCAATACATTTGAATTGTATTGGCAAGTGATACTATGGTAGTATAGTGGAGTCTATCATCTATATGCATTTGGCTAAGTGGAGTTGAGGCATGCATTGCTCAAAAATAGATTTTTCCTTATCATTTGAAAACACTAAGTTTTTGCTTGACAAAAATCACCCAAGGCATCTACCAATCAAATATTGAAGATCCTTTAACCCTTGTTCAACCACAAGTTTTTAACTTAGAAATTTGGATGATGAGATTCTTGATAGCTTCCATGTCTTGATGCTAAAATTGTCCTTTACCAGGGACATGGCTAAGTACTTAGATTTTACACTCTGCAGAGGTGGTGCACTTTCCCCACAAGACTTGGTTTCACCAAGACAAGATCTTTCAGAAGCCTTCCCTTAGACCAAAATGGACGCGTTCCAACCTATCAAACCCTACCACCAACTGTCCATATGGCTAAGTTCTTGCAACCTATATGATCCAGGCAGAGCCCATAATGCCAAGTGGCTGCACTTGAAGCTTCTCAACATTTGACATCTCAAATCTCTTTGTTCCTGGGTGGCAATCCACAAGTGTGATACACAAGGTAAACCATAAAAATGGGCCTTGTGTAACCACTCAACCAAAAACCACCAAGCAAGTCCCTTTCCACCCAGGTGATTCATTCACTTAGTTGTTTTATTAAACAAAAACACAAGTCCTCAGACTTAGAAATTTTTCCATAGTATGAATGTATATATTCCACCCTTGTTTTCTATTAGCTAAGCTAAGCATGATAGTAGTAGGAACCTTAACTTAGGAAATTCTACTAGGTTTTCATCTACTAGGTTTTCCCATAGCATGGTTTATACTTAGCAAAATTCCATGCAAGTCCTACTTAGAAATATCATTAATGCATAGTGAAAATAATGGGACAAAGTATGAAGCATCACTTGCCTTTTTGGTAGAGGGTATAAGTTCACTCCTTGATCTTTTGCAATGTTCACACACTTCAAGTCACTACAATTCAATCAAGCAAACAATATTTCAATCTACCATTCAAGCATTTCATCACATAAAATAATAAAACAAAACAACACATGCAAGCATGCAAAAGGGTTGTTTTATTTGAAAAAGTGGTTTCTAATGGGTCATAAACATTTCGATACACCTAATGGTCATTTTATAAAGTGGCAAAGTCATTTGCAAAAGGTTTCACTTTAATAAACCATTTTCAAAACAAGGTATCATTTTATGTGGTGTAGAAATGTTTTTACTAAGTCATTAATCTATAGGATTCACAAAATATGTTTTCAAACCATAAAACTTTGTGTTTAGGGTCAGAGAGTTTAAAACAAAACATTTCCCAAAGGTTTTCCTTCAAAACCATTTTTAATAAATAAACTATATTTTTATTTGACTAGAATTGGTTTTAAATCAAAGAATCATTCTTTTCCTTCACCAAATATATTTTTGAAACCACAAAGTGTTTCCTAGGGTCAGTACATTCAAAACACACCATTTGCAAAAGATTTTATCCCTAAAAACAATTTTGAACAATTTTTACATTCTAAACAAGCATACATATGTTTCTGCAAAAACAAACCATTTAACAGAAACTTTTTACTAAACAAAAGGCATGTTTGGCTAGGGCTTGTTCCACTGATTCCATTGATATAAAATTTGAAAATTTTGGACGTGTAGAACAAAAGTTATGGATTTTTCAAAATCACATTCTAATCAGATTCAAAATTCTGTTTAAACCAAACTAGTGCCACACGGTGCTTTCCTATTCGTCGGTACCGCTTCGGCCGGATCACGTTCTCTGGTGCGTTGGATCAAGTCAGATTGAGCGGCACAGGTTGCGTACCTCTTCAGCGTTTAGTGATCTATCGTTTCCATTGGATCGACATCTAACGGCTATCGTCGCCTTGACCAAGTTCTGGCGGCGCTGACGGCACAAGGTGATGACGGCGATGACGAAAACATGGCGGTGAAGCGAGGAAGTAAGGGAGTATGCACACCGTGTTCGCAGTAGCGTGGGGAAGCTCAACGTGCTGTTGGTTCGACGAGGGGCGCACGGGGGTAAGGACAATGGCTCGCCGGAGTTGCTCCTGGCGACGGGTACGCTCGGGCGTCGTTGGAGGCGGGGTTACGGTTCACGAGGAGACAAACGGGAAGCACAGTTAAACGCGCAAGGTCACGGCGATGATGTGTGCATGAAGGAGAAGGAGAGGCGCGGCCAGAAACTACCTGTGGAGCTCGTCGAAGACGAAGTCGACGCTGCAGAGCACGCGCGAGCGAGGGGAAGACACTGGGAGGTGCAGGAGATGATGGCGAGCAAGCTCGTGTGCTCTGGAAGCAGTGGGGCTGGCGGTGGTGGCCGGAATTTGAACGTGAGCTCGCCGGAGATAGTGGGGTTCGGGCTTGCGATTCGAGCATGTAAGGTTCCCAACCTTTAATAAGGTAGAGATCCCTGTGTTTACAATGCTAGTCCCTGGATCAATAGCTAGCATCCACAGTTAAGATGTAATATCAAGAAACAAAGGTCATAATACAACTTTATAACCAGGAATAAAATAATTTATTACATCTTTCATAGCTCATTTGGCTATTACATTACATTGCAGCAGAATATCTATAAGCATGGGGTCCTTCATCTTCAAAGTGCCACAGGCAGACATGTTGGTTGTAGACTTTGTAATCCTAATCAACACACTTCACTAAATCAATCAAACCTGCAACATAACAAGTTACAGCCACAAGGGTCAATACATATGAATTGTATTGGCAAGTGATACTATGGTAGTATAGTGGAGTCTATCATCTATATACTTTTGGCTAAGTGGAGTTGAGGCTTGCATTGCTCAAAAATAGATTTTTCCTTATCATTTGAAAACACTAAGTTTTTGCTTGACAAAAATCACCCAAGGCATCTACCAATCAAAGATTGAAGATCCTTTAACCCTTGTTCAACCTCAAGTTTTTAACTTAAAAATTTGGATGATGAGATTCTTGATAGCTTCCATGTCTTGATGCTCAAATTTTCCTTTACCAGGGACATGGCTAAGTACTTAGATTTTACACTCTGCAGAGGTGGTGCACTTTCCCCACAAGACTTGGTTTCACCAAGACAAGATCTTTCAGAAGCCTTCCCTTAGACCAGAATGGACGCGTTCCAACCTATCAAACCTATACCACCAACTGTCCAAATGGCTAAGTTCTAGCAACCTATGTGATCCAGGCAGAGCCCATAATGCCAAGTGGCTGCACTTGAAGCTTCTCAACATTTGACATCTCAAATCTCTTTGTTCCTGGGTGGCCATCCACAAGTGAGATACACAAGGTTCACCAGTCCCCTGGCCTTGTGTAACCACTCAACACAAACCATTCCTTCCATTCCACCCAGGTGATTCATTCATTTAGTTGTTTTATTAAACAAAACTCAAGTCCTCAGACTTAGAAATTTTTCCATAGTATGAATATATATTCCACCCTTGTTTTCTACTAGCTAAGCTAAGCATGATAGTAGTAGGAATCTTAACTTAGGAAATTTCTACTAAGGTTTCATCTACTAGGATTTCCCATAGCATGGTTTATACTTAGCAAAAATTCCATGCAAGTCCTACTTAGAAATATCACTAATGCATAGTGAAAATAATGGGACAAAAGTATGAAGCATCACTTGCCTTTTTGGTAGAGTATAAGTTCACTCCTTGTCCTTGAAACAATCACACTCTTCAAGTCACTACAAATCAATCAAGCAAGGCACAAACTTAATCTACCACTCAAGCAAAACAACACATAAAATAACAAAGTCAAAGTAATGCATGCAAACATGCCAAGCTTTGTTTTGTTTGAAAAGGTGGTTCCTAATGGGTCATAAATATTTGAAAACACCTATTGGTCATTTTGTAAGGTGGCAAAGTCATTTGCAAAAAGGTTTCTCTTCATAAGCCATTTTCAAAACAAAGTATCATTTTATGTGGTGTAGAAATATTTTTACTAAGGCATTAACCTATAGGGTTCACCAAATATGTTTTCAAATCACAAAACTTGGGGTTTGGGGTCAGTGAGTTTAAAACAAAACATTTTCCAAAGGTTTTCTTCCAAAACTATTTTTAATAAATAAACCATATTTTTATTTGACTAGAATTGGTTTAAATCCAAAGTTTATTCTTTTGTTTCACCAAATACATTTTTGAAACCACAATTTGTTTCCTATGGTCAGTAGGTTCAAAACACACCATTTGCCAAAGGTTTTATCCCCAAAATCATTTTAGAATAAATTTTATATCTTACACAAGCATACATAAGTTTCTGCAAAAACAAACATTTTACCATAAGCTTTTTAATAAACAAAGTGCATGGTTGGCTAGGGCTTGCTTTTCTGAATCCATTGATATAAAGTTTGTAAAATTTGGACGTGTGGATCAAAAGTTATGCAATTTACAAATTTGATCATCTAATAGATCAAATTCTGTTTTTAAAACAAACTCTGGGCCACGTGGAATGTTTTGATTGGCCAAAAACGGTTCGCGAGGATTGAGCTCTGTGGAGCGTCGGATTAAAACAGATCGAGCGGCACAGGATCACTCGTACCTCTTCGTTAAGTGGATCTATCGTGTGCATAGGATCATGATCTAACGGCTCACATCGTATTAGCCAAGAACTGGCGGCGCTGTGATGGTGGTCGGCGGCGGCGCGCTCTGCTCGCGATGGTTCCGGTGATACAGGAAGCTGGAGAGAGGGAGAGAGGGCTCACCGAGGTCTCCTCGTCGTGCTGAAGCTCAACGTACTCGCCGTTTGTCGAGGGGCGCACGAGGTAGTCCTGAATCGCTCGCCGGAGTTGTGCTTCACCTCGGGTGCGGTCAGATGTTGTCGGAGGTGGGCGTCTAGGGCGCAAGCAAGCAAGAGATCATGTAAGGAGGATGTGCAAGTTTGTACAGGTTGAAATGGAACTCACCATAGGGCAAGGGGCACACGGAGTTGACGACAGTAGCTCGCCGGAGCTGATGCAGACGGCGGTGGTTCCCAGACGAAGACGAAGGCGAGGCTGTGGGGCACGAGCAGACAAGTGGGAGGTACTGGAAGAAGTGCACGGTGATGGTGAATGAGCTCGTAGCATCCAAGGGGCAAGGGGAGGCAGGTACTGGCTGGAATTGGCCGGGCAGCTCGTCGGAGCAGAGGGCGTTCCAGGTCGAAATTTGCTCGGCCTGGGGGTAGAGGGGGTGCAACGTTCAGGGGAAAGGGAGGAGGAGGAGGAGCAGGCAGTTTAGTACGCGTGGTCGCGGCGAGGGTTAATGGAGAGATTAACGTGGATTGATGGTGCCTTCATTGGCCAGAAACGGCGACGGAGGATTCGGGGGCGGGGTCGTCGCGCGGGTGAGGGAGACGATGACTCAGCGGTGGGGTCTGTTGTCAGCGAGAGGGAGAGAGGAGGAGTGGGTCCCGGTTGTCTGTGACTGAGTGGGTTCTTTCCGCGGTGAGAAAACGGTTAGCTCGGGTGAGAGGGAGAGGTGGGCTGCTGGGCCTTAGTGGGCTGCCAGATTGGGTTAGGTCTGTTTTATATTTTTTGTTTCTGAATCTTTTTCCTTTTTCATTTCTTAATATTCTGTTTTGATATCAAATAAGTAATTCAATCACTCATTTGAATTCAGACCTTTGTCAAATTTTGTGTAGGTTTAAATACTGATTAGTATTGTATTCTGATGTCAATTTTTGAATAAAACCTTATTCCTTTTGGGGTCTTTTATTTATTCAAAAATAGGCTCTAGTTTTTAGTTAGATAGGATTTAATAATTTTAAACCTCCATTTAAATTCTTTAAACTTTCCAATTCCTTTCAGTAGGTTTTTATTTGTTTAGTTGGTTCAAATAATTCATCTTGAACTATTTGGAAAGTATTTAATATGATTTATTAATCATTTATGATTGGGTATTTGTTTTAATTCCAATGGAATTAAATATAGTTTTAATTCCCAAATTTTTATTTGGAGGTTTTATTTTATTTAAGTTGATTAAACAACTTTTATTCCACTTGGGTAAATTCCAAATATCATTTTTTTTCATGTATTCTTATTTAGAGATTTGTCTTTATTAAGATAGGGATAGAATGGTTATTGCCATTTTATTTTATTTGGAATATTCTTTATCCTTTTATTTTATTTGGATCTGGATTATAGTCAATCCACTTGTTTAAGGATTTGGCCAAGGTTTGGTTTGGTCTTTAAATATTCTTTAATTAATATTTCTTTCTTTAACTAATAAAATCCATATCTTTTTATTTAGAGATCCAAACTTGGTGATTCCAATTTGTGAAATCGTGTTTGATATTTCTTTATCCTTTTAAATCCCTTTAGGATTATTTGATCACCATTTGGTATGGGTTTCTAGATAGGTTCTTTATTAGCTTTGGGAATTCAATTTCTCATCTTATTAAATTCATAAGATTTTATTTATGGTTACAAATTAAGTGAAACCCATTTATTGGTTTTATCTTAATTCTATTTGTCTTTCTTGATCATTTGTGAATGTTTGTTGACAAATTTTTATATGGATCAAATCCATAGACTTAGAGATACTTGGAAATGATTTTTATTCCATTAGGGTTTTAGGGTTTGGATTTATCTTCCAAGTGTTTAAATTTCCAGATACATTCATTGAGGAATGCATTTCCCTTGATTTGGATTTTCTTGAATTCAAACTTTACCAAAGTTTGTTCCAGATGGGATTTTAAGTTTCCTTTTAGAAACAAAAGTTTCTTTTCACCCTGATTTTCAACAAAAATTTATTTTGTTTATTTTTTTTTTTTTCACATTACAAGATTTGGAAAATCTTGGGATGTGACAGAGCAGCCTGGTGGCGATGAGGGCGTGGAGTCTGAGGGGAAATGAGGAGAAGGCCGATGCGATTAAGAGAGCGTGGTCTCTGGGAGAATTAAACCTGTCATCAACGCGAATTTAATCAGAATCAATCGCGGCAGAGCGACGTTGAGGGAGGAGGAAACGGCCGGCGCGGGGTTGAAGACGACCGCGTGGCAGTGGGGTCCGTTTGTCAGCTAGAGAGTGAGAAGAGGCACGGGGTCCACCTGTCTGCGACTTTGCGGGTTGATTCATTAGTGAAAAACGATTCGCAGTGAGGGGGTGAGTTGGGCTGCGAGTTGGGTTGCTGGGTTGGGTCAGGTTTGATTCATTTTTTTATACAGATAGCTTTTCTTTTTCCATATCTATTTTCTGTTTTGAAATTCAAACAACAAATCAAACAACCAAATCAAAACAACTTCCAACAAACTTGGTATTGAGTTTAGTTCTGTTTAACATCACAAAACCAACGTCCAAAATAAAATAATAATTTTATTCCTTTTAGGTTCTATTTAATAATTAAATAAAATAGACCTTAATCAATAAAATAGGATTTGTTTTATTTAAAATCTCCATTTGAAAACTAAATATTATCAAAACCAAATCAGTAGGTTTTATTTGAAAATAAAGAATACTTGGAAAACTTATTTAAAATAAATTAATAAGTTTTAGTATTTTATTAAAATGGAAAAGCCTTTACTTTAACAAAATTGGGTATTAATAAATCCCTATTATTTTATTTAAATATCCTTTACTATTTTATCAAATAGAAATATTTTATTTCAAAGGATTTGGCCAAGATTTAATTTGGCTCTATAAAATAATATTTATTTATAAATCCACCTTTGCTTTATAAAATCCAAATCTTTTTATTACAAGATCCAAAAATATTAATTTCACATATTTAATATTTCCTTTAATAATTGTTTATCTTTTCAAATCCCTTTAGGTTTTGTTTGATCAAATAGGTTTGAAGGTTCCCAACCTTTAATAAGGTAGAGTCCCCTGTGTTTACAATGCTAGTCCCTGGATCAATAGCTAGCATCCACAGTTAAGATGTAATATCAAGAAATAAAGGTCATAATACAACTTTATAACCAGGAATAAAATAATTTATTACATCTTTCATAGCTCATTTGGCTATTACATTACATTGCAGCAGAATATCTATAAGCATGGGGTCCTTCATCTTCAAAGTGCCACAGGCAGACATGTTGGTTGTAGACTTTGTAATCCTAATCATCAAACTTTACTAACATCAATCAAACCTGCAACATACAAGTTACAGCCACAAGGGTCAATACATTTGAATTGTATTGGCAAGTGATACTATGGTAGTATAGTGGAGTCTATCATCTATATGCATTTGGCTAAGTGGAGTTGAGGCATGCATTGCTCAAAAATAGATTTTTCCTTATCATTTGAAAACACTAAGTTTTTGCTTGACAAAAATCACCCAAGGCATCTACCAATCAAATATTGAAGATCCTTTAACCCTTGTTCAACCACAAGTTTTTAACTTAGAAATTTGGATGATGAGATTCTTGATAGCTTCCATGTCTTGATGCTCAAATTGTCCTTTACCAGGGACATGGCTAAGTACTTAGATTTTACACTCTGCAGAGGTGGTGCACTTTCCCCACAAGACTTGGTTTCACCAAGACAAGATCTTTCAGAAGCCTTCCCTTAGACCAAAATGGACGCGTTCCAACCTATCAAATCCTACCACCAACTGTCCATATGGCTAAGTTCTTGCAACCTATATGATCCAGGCAGAGCCCATAATGCCAAGTGGCTGCACTTGAAGCTTCTCAACATTTGACATCTCAAATCTCTTTGTTCCTGGGTGGCAATCCACAAGTGTGATACACAAGGTAAACCATAAAAATGGGCCTTGTGTAACCACTCAACCAAAAACCACCAAGCAAGTCCCTTTCCACCCAGGTGATTCATTCACTTAGTTGTTTTATTAAACAAAAACACAAGTCCTCAGACTTAGAAATTTTTCCATAGTATGAATGTATATATTCCACCCTTGTTTTCTATTAGCTAAGCTAAGCATGATAGTAGTAGGAATCTTAACTTAGGAAATTCTACTAGGTTTTCATCTACTAGGTTTTCCCATAGCATGGTTTATACTTAGCAAAATTCCATGCAAGTCCTACTTAGAAATATCACTAATGCATAGTGAAAATAATGGGACAAAGTATGAAGCATCACTTGCCTTTTTTGGTAGAGGGTATAAGTTCACTCCTTGATCTTTTGCAATGTTCACACACTTCAAGTCACTACAATTCAATCAAGCAAACAATATTTCAATCTACCATTCAAGCATTTCATCACATAAAATAATAAAACAAAACAACACATGCAAGCATGCAAAAGGGTTGTTTTATTTGTAAAAGTGGTTTCTAATGGGTCATAAACATTTGGATACACCTAATGGTCATCTTATAAAGTGGCAAAGTCATTTGCAAAAGATTTCACTTTAATAAACCATTTTCAAAACAAGGTATCATTTTATGTGGTGTAGAAATGTTTTTACTAAGGCATTAATCTATAGGATTCACAAAATATGTTTTCAAACCATAAAACTTAGTATTTAGGGTCAGAGAGTTTAAAACAAAACATTTCCCAAAGGTTTTCCTTCAAAACCATTTTTAATAAATAAACTATATTTTTATTTGACTAGAATTGGTTTTAAATCAAAGAATCATTCTTTTCCTTCACCAAATATATTTTTGAAACCACAAAGTGTTTCCTAGGGTCAGTAGGTTCAAAACACACCATTTGCAAAATATTTTATCCCTAAAACAATTTTGAACAATTTTTACATTCTAAACAAGCATACATATGTTTCTGCAAAAACAAACCATTTAACAGAAACTTTTTACTAAACAAAAGGCATGGTTGGCTAGGGCTTGTTCCACTGAATCCATTGATATAAAATTTGCAAATTTTGGACATGTGGAACTAAAGTTATGGATTTTTCAAAATCACATTCTAATCAGATTCAAAATTCTGTTTAAACCAAACTAGTGCCACGCGGCGCTTTCCTATTCGTCTGTACCGCTTCGGCCAAATCGCGTTCTCTGGTGCGTTGGATCAAGTCAGATCGAGCGGCATAGGTTGCATACCTCTTCAGCGTTTAGTGATCTATCGTATCCATTGGATCGACATCTAACGGCTATCGTCGCCTTGACCAAGTTCTGGCGGCGCTCGACGGCTGCGCGCGGCGGCGACGGTCAGACGACGGCGAAACTGGCGATGCAGGAAGCGAGGAAGTAAGGGAGTATGCTCACCGTGTTCGCAGTAGCGTGGGGAAGCTCAACGTGTTGTTGGTTCCACGAGGGGTGCACGGGGGTGAGGACAATGGCTCGCCGGAGTTGCTCCTGGCGACGGGTACGCTCAGGCGTCGTTGGAGGCGGGGTTACGGTTCACGAGGAGACAAACGGGAAGCACAGTTAAACGCGCAAGGTCACGGCGATGATGTGTGCGTGAAGGAGAAGGAGAGGCACGGCCAGAAACTACCTGTGGAGCTCGTCGGAGTTGGAGCGGACGGCGGTGTCGTTCAGTCGAAGACGAAGTCGACGCTGCAGAGCACGCGCGAGAAAGGGGAAGACACTGGTAGGTGCAGGAGATGATGGTGAGCAAGCTCGTGTGCTCTGGAAGCAGTGGGGCTGGCGGTGGTGGCCGGAATTTGAACATGAGCTCGCCGGAGATAGTGGGGTTCGGGCTTGCGATTCGAGCAGCCTGGTGGCGATGAGGGCGTGGAGTCTGAGGGGAAATGAGGAGAAGGCCGAGGCGATTAAGAGAGCGTGGTCTCTGGGAGAATTAAACCTGTCATCAACGCGAATTTAATCAGAATCAATCGCGGCAGAGCGACGTTGAGGAAGGAGGAAACGGCCGGCGCGGGGTTGAAGACGACCGCGTGGCAGTGGGGTCCGTTTGTCAGCTAGAGAGTGAGAAGAGGCACGGGATCCACCTGTCTGCGACTTTGCGGGTTGATTCATCAGTGAAAAACGATTCGCAGTGAGGGGGTGAGTTGGGCTGCGAGTTGGGCTGCTGGGCTTGCTGGGTTGGGTCAGGTTTGATTCATTTTTTTTATACAGATAGCTTTTGTTTTTCCATATCTATTTTCTGTTTTGAAATTCAAACAACAAATCAAACAACCAAATCAAAACAACTTCCAACAAACTTGGTATTGAGTTTAGTTCTGTTTAACATCACAAAACCAAAGTCCAAAATAAAATAATAATTTTATTCCTTTTAGGATCTATTTAATAATTAAATAAAATAGACCTTAATCAATAAAATAGGATTTGTTTTATTTAAAATCTCCATTTGAAAACTAAATGTTATCAAAACCAAATCAGTAGGTTTTATTTGAAAATAAAGAATACTTGGAAAACTTATTTAAAATAAATTAATAAGTTTTAGTATTTTATTAAAATGGAAAAGCCTTTACTTTAACAAAATTGGGTATTAATAAATCCCTATTATTTTATTTAAATATCCTTTACTATTTTATCAAATAGAAATATTTTATTTCAAAGGCTTTGGCCAAGATTTAATTTGGCTCTATAAAATAATCTTTATTTATAAATCTACCTTTGCTTTATAAAATCCAAATCTTTTTATTACAAGATCCAAAAATATTAATTTCACATATTTAATATTTCCTTTAATAATTGTTTATCTTTTCAAATCCCTTTAGGGTTTGTTTGATCAAATAGGTTTTAAGGTTTCCAATTGGAATCAAAAAGTTTCTTCTCACCCTGAAAATCAACAAAGTTTTATTTTATTCATTTATTTTTCACATAACAAGATTTGGAAAATCTTGGGATGTGACACTAATGTTTCTAATGAAGATTGTGTGAAGTTGTGTATGAAGGAAAATTTTCAGGTGTAGAGAGAGAATGATGTAATGAGATGAAAAATGGACAAAAGCTCAAGCTTGGGGATGCCACACCATGTCACCCAAGAAATATTCAAGAGGTACAAGCGTCAAAGCTTGGGGATACCTAAGGCATCCCCTTCTTCATCAATAAAAAGCTCAGGTCTTTCTAGACACTTTGTTTTTATTGTTTCATGCATTGTTGTGTTGTTCTTGGAGCGTCTTAGTTTTTCTTTAGTTTGCTTAGTTGGCTTGAATAAAGTAGTTTAGACCCCCGTTCTCGCTGTGTTGTTTCAAATAAGTTGATTGGTGTTGGAGAAGAGTAGAAAGTTCTTGCTTGAGTAGTACAAGAGGAGCTTGCTTTGACTGTGACTTAGACTTTATCATGTCATGCCAGGTGTTGTTTTGACCTTATGCTTAGTGATTATTGCTGTAGCATGAATTTTTCCAAACATTGGGATTGCTTAGTGTGCCTTGAAGGAATCATATGTTGTTTTAGCATACAAAAGCATCGTATTATGGTATTCTCCTTTGATGCTTTGTTTGGGTTGACTTGGCACATGCTCACACCATGTTATGACTATGAACAAGTCACCATAGCCTCTATGATCATCTAGTCCTTGACTTGTAGTATCACTTTATGCTTTGATTAGTAATGTTTTGTCGTTCTGCATGATTATGGCCATTATTGCTCTCTTAGTTGGTCGCTTGATATGTCAGAAGCGTATCTATAATTTTTGATGCTCCATGCTTGTTTTGTATCAACTTTGCTATATTTTTTCTACACTTTGAGGTATTTTTATACACTTTCTGGAACTAACCTATTGACAAAATGCCACAGTGCCAGTTGCCTGTTTTCTGATGTTTTTGGTTTCAGAAAGCTAAAAAAATGAATATTCTCGGAATTGCACGGTACAAAAGCCAAAGTTCAAATTTTTACATGAACAATGCGGAAAATCGAAGACGAGACGGAGGAGGACACCAGGGTGGACACACCGTGCCCATAGGGGGTGTGGGCCCTCTGGACCTCCACCAACCTTGCCTCCTACGCCTATAAGAACCCTCCGACCCAAAAACCCTAAATAGTTGACTAGAAAGCCACGAAAAGTTCCGATGCACCGCCGCCACCGAAGGGGAGATTCGGGGGACACAAATTCTCTGTTCCGGCACCCTGCCGAGACGGGGAAGTGCCCCCGGAGCCATCTCCATCAGTCTCCACCACCATCTACATCGCCGTTGCTGATGCCCATGATGAGGAGGGAGTAGTTCTTCCTCGAGGCTAAGGGATCTACCGGTAGTTATGTGTCCATCTCTTTCTCGATGCATGATCTTGTTTTGGTCATGAGCTTTGTAATCAAGTAGATTTACCTTGCTACTCAAGTGCTTCAATTGATCTCTGCTCTCCCCATGTGTGTGAAAGTGACAGCATGCACGCCATGGTGGCACTTAGGCTAGAGTCTACATAATACTCATCGTGCTTTAATAGATCTATGCTTTTCCCCACGTGTGTGAAAGTGACAGCGTGCGCGTCGTGTGTGACACTTAAGCTAGATTATATATATATCATGAGTATATTTTGATTTGGTTGTCTCTATGAAATTGTGGTGTTTGTTGGAACCATCTAGCGCTCAAGGTGAGAGTGTGTGGTTATCTAGATTGGGAAAGGTGGACTTTGAGGTGTGTTGTTGTAGCCCTACCATGGATTAGAGTGTCCAACCAGAGAGTAGTTAAGAGTAGTATCATGAAGAGATTATATTTATATGAGAGAGTGTTCACTAGTGAAAGTATGATCCCTAGACCTTGTTTCTAAACATTGAAACACCATTTGCAACTAGATCTGTTACATGTTTGCTTGCTTCCATCTTTTTGCCTTTAGTATTTTCCTCCCCTTCAGAAGCTATTTTCTGGCACCGTTACCACTTATAATCATCCATACCACTTGTATTTTACTATCTCTTCACCTAACTAGTGCACCTATACACATGAGAAGTGTATTGGGTGTGTTGGGGACACAAGAGACTTCTTGTATCTTGATTGCAGGGTTTCTTGAGAGGGATACCTTTGACCACTTCCTCCCTGAGTTCGATAAAACTTGGGTAATCCACTTAAGGGAAACTTGCTACTGTTCTACAAACCTCTGCACTTGGAGGCCCAACAACTGTCTACAAGAATATAAGTGCGTAGACATCAAGCTATTTTCTGGCGCGTTGCCGGGGAGGAAAGGTAAAAGGCACTTACACAAGTTACCCCATGGCAACAGCAAGCCAGAAAGCTATATTTCGGCACCGTTGCCGGGGAGGTAAGGTAAAAGGTACTCACATCCTCCAGTGTGAGTGCTCGAAGTTATTTCCTTTAGATTCTGTAATTTTGTCTTTTTATTTCTTGCTTTCACTAGTTAGGCTTAATGGAAAACAACAACAAAAATTAGAGAGCTGTATAGTATATATCTTGAGTTAGGACATGAAGTGTTCGAAGAGAAAATTAAAAAACCTATGGAACTTTATTTGCATGCTAATAGCAATGTTATTAGTATGAATTTTTTGGACACCATTATTGCTAATGCTATGGAAAAGTCTAAGCTTGGGGAAGCTAGTTTTGATGAAAATTATCTTTTTAGTTCCCCAGCTTTGGAAGATATCTATTCTATTGCTTATGATGATACTATACCTCCAATGTATGATGATTGCAATGATTATTATGATATTTTTCAATCCACCTACTATTGAGGAGGAAATTAATTGTGATTACAATATGCCTCCTATATTTGATGATTATGGTGATGATAATAATAATGATAGCTATTTTGTTGAATTTGCTCCCACTATGATTAATAAGAATGACTATGCTTATGTGGAGAGTAATAATCATTTTATGCATGTGGCTAATGATAAGAATGTTTTATGTGATAGTTATATTGTTAATTTTATTCATGATTATACTAAAAGTTATTATGATAGAGGGAAACATGGTTCTATGTATCTCAACAATATTAAGTTTCCCCTCTTTATGTTGAAAATCTTGAAGTTGCAGTTGTTTTGCTTTCCTATGCTTGTTGATTTGTGCTTTCATGACTTGTTTCTTTACAAGATTCCTATGCATAGGAAGTGGGTTAGACTTAAATGTGTTTTGAATTTGCTTCTTTATGCTCTCTTTTACTTCAATTCATATTTCTTATGTGAGAATCTTCTCAAACTATCAAGCCTAACTTAAAGGCGTTAAAGAAAAGTACTTGTTGGGAGATAACCCAAGAGTTTTCTTGAGTCTTGGAAGTTATTACTTCAGTAATGACCTCTCCTTATCCTTTTTATTTGCTTTTTGTGCCAAGAATAACCTCTACTGAGAGGTAAGTAAGATTTGGGGAGTTGTTGTCCCGAAACAGATTTTTGTACTCCACTGTAAACATTCGTGATGAATCTTTGTAAGTTGGATTGAGCTGATATATTGTGAATAAATCCCCCAGTATGTTAGCTAACTTTAATTAGTTCAATACTTTTTGATTTGAGCAACAGAAGGTCGTTGAAAAAATAGGTTTCTACCTGTCAGTCTGTTTTGACAGATTTCTGCCATTATTTGCATTTGCTTCTTATTGATTCCTTTTTGGATTCTTTTTGGGAAATTGAGATTTTTCAGGGAGTTGCTATAGTAGATTGTGTTTTTAGTGAAAGTTTTTCTGTTTTAAAACTAAACCCAAAGGTCTATTATCTTTTGAATACACTAATGTTGCTAATGAAGATTGTGTGAAGTTTTGTATGAAGGAAAATTTTCAGCTATAGAGAAAGAATGATGTAATGAGATGAAGAATGGATAAAATCTCAAGCTTGGGGATGCCACCACGTGTCACCCCAAGAAATGTTCAAGAGGTAGAAGCGTCAAAGCTTGGGGATGCCCAAGGCATCCCCTTCTTCATCAATAAAAATCTCAGGTCTTTCTAGACACTTCGTTTTTATTGTTTCATGCACTGTTGTGTTGTTCTTGGAGCGTCTTAGTTTTCGTTTTTGTTTTTTGTTTGCTTAGTTTGCTTGAATAAAGTTGGTTGGATCCCAACACACTTCTTTTGAAGAGAGACACACTCTGTTTTCATTTCCTAGAACACTCTAGTTCTCATTCTTATTGTCTTGTGAGTGTTATCTTTTGCTAGCACTATGTTTACCCTTAGTTTTCTTATGTTTTATGCTTATAACTTTTTAGTTCTTCTTTGTGGATTGTGAGACAAGCTCACTGATATTTATTGATTATTATCTTTGTGAGTTGTTTCAAATAAGTCGATTGGTGTTAAAAAAGAGTAGGAAGCTTCATGCTTATAGTGGTACAAAAGGGAGCTTGTCTTGGCTGTGGCTTAGACTTTATTATGTCATGCTAGATGTTGTTTTGACCTTATTCTTAGTGATTATTGATGTAGCATGACTTGTTCCAAACAATTAGGATTGCTTAGTGTGCCTTGAAAGAATCATGCGTTGTTTTGGCATACAAAAGCATAGTATTGTGGTATTCTCCTTCCATGATTTGTTTGGGTTGACTTGGCACATGCTCACACCATGTTATGACTATGAACAAGTCACCATATCCTCTATGATCATTTAGTCCTTGAATTGTAGTACCACTTTGTGCTTTGATTAGTAATGTTTTGTCGCTCTGCATGATTATGGCCATTATTGCTCTCTTAGTTGGTCGCTCCCAGTCTTTTGCTAGCCTCCAGATGTATGAGTAAGCTCTACTCATGCATCCAACTCCCAAGAAACCAAGTTATTCCAAAGTGTCCACTATAAATTCCTATGCATGGCATGTTACACCATTCCAAGTATATTCTTGTTTTCGTCTACCTTCCAATTAAAAAGTCTCTTTGTTATGTGAAAACTTAGTGATTAAAGCTCTCACAAACTTGATGGCACACTTTATTTTTCTTGACCCTAAATAAACTTGAACCATTGTGTCATATGTTGTATATGCTTGCACTTATACGTTGGAATTAGCAGAACCGTGCTGTCACGAGGAACGCTTTCAACATTGCACTTGTACTTTGTACATAGTTTATATCATGCTATTTTGTCTATGGATGTCGCCGGTGTGAAATAAAAGGGGATCTTGTAAGTCCATGGAGTTATGTATGTGTGTTAGAGAAACGCCTGGGATGCTAGCCTAAGTCATGCCTAATCATGGTGGAAACTTGCAGCATCACCATAATGACATCTATGAAGCTTTATTCTTATATAAAAAAGAGACATATTGAAAATAGGCAAGAGAGAAAAAAAGCACCATATTCCCATGGTAAATAAGAAGATTCCTGAGATGCTCATTGTCTGCTTTCCTTGTCATTTTGATTATGGGATAGCTCATGTATCATGCGCAAGGGGTACCGCATTGGCGGTTCTCTATGATACATATATACTTACTATGACAAAAACTTACAGGTGACTAAAGTTGAGTAGCATGAGGTGCGGCCCTCGTATTCAAGGGACATGAGATTGCCAACTTATACCTTTTCAAGCATATACTCCATAGTTTGTTCACTTTAACCTTAATCACTTCAAGATGCTTATGATAGGGGCAATGAGAGCTGAAATCTAACAAGTACCATAATTTTTGGAAGCTCTTTTTGAAACATGAAATCCCTGCTTCCCTTTATGAAGGGCCTTTTTTCCACCATTATATTGAGTCTCCACCTTCTACCTTTAGGCACCAGTTAAGAGAGCATAGTTGCCATTGTTAGTTCTATGTGCATTGTCCCAAAACTTATTGATTGATGCATATTGTTGATATTACTTGTTCTTGTGTTATTTGTATCTAGTCACTCTTATGAACTTTGAAGGTTTCCTATGCATCTATTTTCTACTCCATGAGGGACAAGTTGAATGCCACTATGCTATGTTTTCTATATGTGAATGAAACAAACGTCTTTCAATGCATTGTTATTCATGATCTTTGTTGTTACCTTTCATGTTGCATGCATAGTTACTTTGTCTTACTGTTAGAACTTCTTCTTTCATGCTCATGCTTAGAGTACTTTGATCCCAGCTTTCAATGCTTACAAATGGTTTGATCATGATTGTGATGGTGCATGTCACCTCAAAAATTATTCTTTTTATCACTTACCTACTCGAGGACGAGAAGGAATTAAGCTTAGGGATGCTTGATATGTTAGAAACATATCTATATTTTTTATGCTCAATGCTTGTTTTGTATCAACTTTGCTGTGTTTTGTCTACACTTTGAGGCATTTTTATACACTTTCTGGAACTATCCTATTGACAAGATGCCACAGTGCCAGTTGCCTGTTTTCTGCTGTTTTTGGTTTCAGAAAGCTAAAAAATGAATATTCTCGGAATTGGACGGGACAAAAGCCAAAGTTCATATTTTTCCTGAATGATACGGAAAATCGAAGACAAGATGGAGGAGGACACCAGGGTGGCCACACCCAAGGTGGGCTCGGGGCCCACCCTGGCTGCACCCATAGGGGGTGTGGGCCCCTGGACCTCCACCAACCTTGCCTCCTTCGCCTATAAGAAGCCACTAACCCAAAAACCCTAAATGGTCGACCAGAAAGCCATGAAAAGTTCCGCTGCGCCGCCGCCACCGAAGGGGAGATTCGGGGGACAGAAAGTCTCTGTTCCGGTACCCTGCCGAGACGGGGAAGTTCCCTCGGAACCATCTCCATCGATTTCCACCACCATATACATTGCCGTTACTGATTCCCATGATGAGGAGGGAGTATTTCTTCCTCGAGGCTAAGGACTCTACCGGTACCTATGTGTTCATCTATTTCTCTATGCATGATCTTGTTGTGGTCATGAGCTTTGTAACCAAGTATATCTACCTTGCTACTCAAGTGCTTCAATAGATCTCTGCTCTCCCCATGTGTGTGAAAGTGACAGCGTGCATGCCATGGTGTCACTTAGGCTAGAGTCTACATAAATACTCATCGTGCTTTAATAGATCTATGCTTTTCCCCATGTGTGTGAAAGTGACAGCGTGCGCGCCGTGTGTGACACTTAAGCTAGATTATATATATATATTTATCATGAGTATATTTTGAGTTGGTTGTCTCTATGAAATTGTGGTGTTTGTTGGAACCATCTAGCGCTCAAGGTGACAGTGTGGGGTTATCTACATAGGGAAAGGCAGACTTTAAGGTGTGTTGTTATAGCCCTACCATGGATTAGAGTGTCCAACCGGAGAGTAGTTAAGAGTAGTATCATGAAGAGAATATATTTATATGAGAGAGTGTTCACTAGTGAAAGTATGATCCCTAGGCCTTGTTTCTAAACATTTAAACACCGTTTGCAACTAGATCTGTTACATGTTTGCTTGCTTCCATCTTTTTGCCTTCAGTATTTTCCTCCCCGTCAGAAAGGCACATAATCAATATTCTCGGAATTGGACGGGACAAAACCCAAAGTCAATATTTTACCATGGGGAACACGGAGCCAGAGTACGAGACGGAGGGGAGGCACCAGGGGGCTACACCCCCTGGCGGCGTGGGCTAGGGTTATCCGCGCCTGGGGGTGTGACCACCCTGGCCGTCCCCCTTCCTCTCCTCTTCGCCTATAAAGACCCCCCAAATGCATAAACCCTAAGGACCCGATCAATATTCCACGAAATCGCTTGTAGCCTCCGCCACCATCGTCCCTAGATCAGGGGGATCTGAAGCTCTTCCCGGCACCCTGCCAGAGGGGAGATCATCCCGGAGGCCTTCTTCTTCATCATGCCAGCCTCCGGTATGAAGTGTGAGTAGTTCCACCTTGGACTACGGGTCCATGTAGTAACTAGATGGTTGTATCTCCTCCTTTGTGCTACCATGTTTAGATCTTGTGAGCTTCGTGCATGATCAAGATCTAATCTATTTGTAATCATGCATGTTGTGTTTATGGGGATCCGATGGATATTGAGATTATTATGTTGGTTTGATTAATGGTTTTGTCTTTATGATTCTATCATGTCTGTGTTGTTTGTGATCTTGCATGCTCTCTGTTGTTAGTAGCTATCTTAGCCAAGTAGTTGCTAGTGACTCCAAGAGGGGGTATTTATGCTCGATAGTGGGTTCATGCCTCTATTTAATATAAGGAAAGTGATAGAAATCTCTAAGGTTCTAGATGTGTTGTTGCCACTAGGGAGAAAACAATGGTCTCTTGTTCATGGAACAAGTGGATTTTTTACCTTACACACTTTGCTTAAAGAAGTTATTTGTTGCTTGCAACTTAGTACTAGAGGGTTTCGGATGATAACCTGAAGGTGGATTTACAGTCATAGATGAAGTTGGATGGTGGTCTATGTATCTTGTTGTATTGCCCAATCGAATCTCATAGGATCATGACTGTCTAGTATTGCATTGTTATGCCTTGCTCAGTCCTGTCATTGCCCTACTGTAATTTGTTTACCCAGCATGCCATGTTTGTTTATCTTAAGGAGAACACCTCTAGTGAACTATGGACCCCGGTCCAATCTTTACCATTGATACATCTTCTCACTGTTACTATTTACTTGCTGCAAACCATTATTACCTTCCACACCATACAGTTAATCCTATGTTATAGCAACCGGTGATATTGACAACCTCACTGTTCGTTGGGGCAAAGTATTGAATTTGTGTTGTGCAGGTTTCCAAGTTGCTAGCAACACCTTTGAGATGTTTCCTTCCTCCTGCTAGTTCGATAACCTCGGTTTCTTACTGAGGGAAGACTTGCTGCTGTGCTCATCACACCTTGATCTTAGGGTCTCCCAATGATGGGCTACCACGCGCCATCACACTCCTACGTGGTGGCGGAGTCGGATTCATGTTCCTTCTTCCGCCATTTCCTCCTCCACCCCTGTGGCTTCCATGGCTACGATTTGATCCTTCATGGTCGCTGCTAGGTGGGGATGGTGGCCCTAGTGGGTTATTTCTGGCTGAGCGGCGAGGTGTTGGAGCTTCATTATGTTGGCTCTGATTCCGACGAGCTCCACACCGGCTACCCTCGTGATGCTCATTTTCGTTCCTTTGTCTGGCGTTGTCATCAGCCGGACGGCTGGTTTGTCTAGGAGGCAGCATTCTCTGTCAGTCCTCTTCTTGCTGGCGTCGCACTTCCGGGTCTTCCCTAAGTCGATTTTGCCGATGATGGAGTTGTGAGGGACCATAGCCCTTGCGGTATCTTGGTATGCAGTCGGGATAACTCCCGACCAATCTAGTATGGCCCAGCGATGACAACCATTGGATCCGGTTCTTGAGTTTTCTTCTTCCCGAGGGCGTTGATCCGTATCCCTTTGAGGTCTTGCATCATAGCCTGCATCAATGTGGTAGAATGTAGATTTAGATGCAATCTTACCACTGAATGACGCAGCCGTTTTCTACTATTGCAGTCCTTTGTCGAGAAATGCATCGCACTGCTGGACCTGTTCTGGAGACAGGTTATTAGCGAGGATGGCCCGAGCAGCTGCAGCATTCTCCACTGGTGTGCTATAAACTCGGATCTTCTCTCCAGTCTTTCCGTTGAATAAATCTTTGTAGACTTCTAGGTTCCTGTTAGCAAGAACCAGGTCATCCCTTGTTTTGTTCGTTGGTCGCTTATATTCTGACTGGTACTAGGCAGGATTGATGTCTATTTGTTGCCTAATATCGACGATGCGCATGGCCTCTTCGAGCAATAACAATTGATGCTTTACCAGGTCCTTAGCCCTTTTCTCCAATTGATTCGGAGTAAGATCCGAACCAGCTGGGATTGGTATTGTGAGTACATCTCCGTAGATTTCTCGTGCACCCTTAGTGACAACATGTCCATCAACTAGAGGATCATTCGAGGTTGGTTTAGCTGGATCTCGTTCCTAGTTCTCCATCTCGATTTCTTCATCGAATTCCTCGTCGTGAGCTTCCTCTACTGGATTTGCTGGTGTCTGGTTTTTGTTCTTTTTCTTCTTCTCTGACAGCCCAGTAGCTTTTGCATGCGTACCGGTGGCAAATACGGCTTTTGGTACGGTACCAGGGGATAAACTTCCATCGATACTTTCCGTCCTGGTTGGCATCTGGATCTCGGAGGAATCACCGGTGTCCATGTCATCTTGCGAGGTGTAATATTCGTCCAGTCTATCCTATGGTCTCGAAGGTGTCTACGGATCACCTTCCGCTATACTGGAGTTGTATTCTGGTTCATACTGCTCCATCTCCTTCTCAAAGTCTCGAAGCTCCTGCGACGTTAGTGACTCCTAAGGGGAATCGGGTGAATCGGCGCTTTCTTCGATTGCATTAAGAACTGAATCGTTTCTGGCTTCGACGTCAACGGAGTAGGATCCAGAGCTCATGTGGTACACGAAGCAATGCTTTTTCTTCTTCATGCTCTCGAGGTACTAGAGCGTCTTGAATTTTGCCTCCATCTTGTAGTTAAAGTGGGGTCATCTCGTATGTTTAGTCATGTGCCACAAGAGCGTTTTTCCTACTACAACATCGACAGAGTCGGATCCGAAGCGAATATACTCCTCATTCATGTCTCTGACCTCAACAGGGATATCAAACCCAGATTTTTATTCCACCACTTCTTCCACTGTAGGAGCGGGCTGGGTGGGTTTAGGTTTTTCCGAGATCTTGAACTCTTCCGCCTCCGCAGAGATAGTAGATCCGGATTGTTCTTCTGCCATGGTCATCACCTCCAGGGTGGGTTGGGCGGGCTCAGCGAAACGGAGGTAGATGTCGATCTCTCCAATTTACATGATGGTATAGGTAGTCATGGCCTCCTTAGCCGGAATCCAGGTCTCGTCGAGAAAAATGAGAGGTACGTCACTGGCATAGAGAACGTGATCGATGGCGATTGTTTCGCCAATTCCTGCACGTGCAGATTCCGCCCGAAACGAAAGTCCGAAGGTCACGGGCCCCATGGTGGGCGCCAACTATTGCCGATTTGATGAAAAGTACGCCATAGGGGATTGAGAAGATGGGGTGTGAGCCGTACGGTGTTCCGGGAGCTGTGAGCACAAGTTTACCCAGGTTTAAATCCGACTGCGGTGATCGGATCCTACTCCTGCTAGCAATCCAGTAATATATCGGCGAGAGCCGGATGTTACAACGGATTATAAGAGAGGTTCGCTTGTGCGAGTTGGTTGTGGTGATCTATGATTTGGTTGGTGTTGATGTGCCCTAAAGGCTCCCTCAGGTCCAGCTTATAAAGGCGCCAAGACCTAGGATTACAGGAGAAACCTATCCGGCTACGTTATAGAATCGGTAACTAGTACAACTTGGACTACAAGTAATACTACAGGCCTAAGTTAGTAAGTCTTCTGGGCCTTGTCGTAGCCGGATTGGACTCCGTCTCCTTTTCCTGACTGGGCTGCCCCTGAAGCAAAGCTCTAACCCGTTGATGGTCCACCCTGGTCAGCGAGTCTTATGGATATATCCGGAAAGTATATCCCCAATAGTTTGAGATCCCCCTGTTAGGACATTGTCCATATAAGGTGGTCTAGTATTTTTGAAAAATGGGTGGTAGCATTTTGAATTAGCCATTTGGTGGTTGCTTCACAAAAGCCCCTGTTTTTTGCACCCGAAAAATGGAAAATGGATTTTTGGTGTGACGAAAAGAAAAAGTTCCTCCTACAATTGTTAGCTGTCCCAGGATGCGCATGCATGCACAATATGGGCACATTATCACAAACTATGCCTTGATTCTAGCCATAATATTGGTCATTTGACCCGAAAGCCAGGAAACCTCGAATGAGATAGGTCATTTTGTGAAGTTTTTTAGACATAATCAATATAACAAGATTGATATTTTTCCTTATAACTATCACACAATATGACACCACGCGAAGGTTTCGTATTGTTTCGATCGTTTTTGAATTTCATATGCCTGTTTTAAACTATCATCAAAATTTGTCGAACGACGGACATGAAGATTCTTAGCTCGGGGCTGAGCCTCGCTAAAATTGCATTGGATCTCTGATAAAATAGCATAATGTGAATCTAAAAATGATTTAGTGAAAAATCATGAGCATCAGATCATGTACATATAGTTCATATCTGACCCACTTCCTACCGATTCAGCAGGAATTTGTCTTTTTTATAAGGGGTAGACGAAAAGGTTTACGATCCCCCTGTTGGGACATTGTCCGTATAAGGTTGTCTAGTATTTTTGAAAAATGGGGTGGTAGAATTTTAAATTATCCATTTGGTGATTGCTTCACAAAACCCCTCTTTTTTGCGCTCGGAAAATAGAAAATTGATTTTTGGTGCGACGAAAAGGAAAACTTCCTCCTTCAACATTGTTCGCCATTCCATGATGCACATGCATGCATAATATAAACACATTATCATAAACTATGCCTTGATTCTAGCAATAACATTGGTCATTTGACCCGAAAACCAGGAAACCTCGAATGAGATAGATCATTTTGTGAAGGTTTTTTGAGACATAATTAATATACCAAGCTTGATATTTTTCCTTCCAAATATGTCACATAATATGACACCACGCCGCATTGTTTCGATCACTTTTGAATTTCTTATGCTTGTTTTAATCGTCAAACTTTGTCGAACGGCGGGCACGAAGATTCTTAGCTCGGGACTGAGCCTCGCTAAACTTGCATTGGATCTATGATAAAATAGCATATTATGAACCTAAAATTATTTTTGTGAAAAACCATGAGCATCAGATCATGTACTTGTAGTTCATATCTGACCCACTTCCTACCGATTCGGTATTTTTCACCAGGGGTGGATGGAAAGGTTTGACATCCCCTTTTTGGGACATTGTCCATATAAGGTTGTCTAGTATTTTTGAAAAATAGCGTGGTAGCATTTTGAATTAGCCATTTTGTGGTTGCTTCACAAAACCCTCTTTTTTTGCGCTCGGAAAATGGAAAATAGCTTTTTGGTGCGACAAAAAGGAAAACTTCCTCCTTCAATATTGTTCGCCATCCCATGATGCACATTATCACAAATTATGCCTTAGTTCTCGCCATAACATTGGTCATTTGATCAGAAAGCGAGGAAACCTCGAATGAGATAGGTCATTTTGTGAAGGTTTTTGAGACATAATCAATATATCAAGTTTGATATTTTTCCTTCCAACTATGTCACATAATATGACACCACGCGAAGCTTTCGCATTGTTTTGATCATTTTTGAATTTTTTTTATATCCGTTTTAAACTATGATCAAAACGGCGAGCATGAAGATTCTTATTCAACATAAATTTATAATATTTAAGTGTAGATAGATAGATCTTATTTTTTTGCAAATTTTGATATATTATTTGTATTTTTCTGAATTAGAATGATTTTTCAAAGATTAATGAGTTAAAAGGGAAAATAGCTACGCTGAGGACAGTCATCGGCGTAGGCTATGTCGAGAACAGCCGTTGGCGTAGGCTATTCTACGCCGAGGGAGATTTTACACCGACAGCCAGCTTCGTGGGGCGCCTAACTCGTGGTCTACGACGACGGCCTTGACTTTTCACCGTCGGTGTAGCCTCTGGCTGTCGACGCCTAGCTCCATTCCTGTAGTGAATGGGTGTATTTTCACCTGCGAGGCGAAGTAAATATCTGAAAATCGCGCGTGCTTTTCTTTGGTTCTCACGTTTGCGTAAGAGGTCTAAAAACTAGGATGGAGGGAGTAGTCAATTAGAGCTTTGCAACACGGCTTTTTCACATACTATAAGAACATCCCCAGATTACCGGGGACATTAAATCTGCATCCAATGCTCGATATAATCTCTATGCATTTACAACCTCTAGATCGAACACATTTACGGTTCTTGTAATTTATATGGAAATGATACGAATGGATTGTTTCTTTAATATTCATGTACGTATGAAATGTTTGGAGAGATGATATGTATGAAATGTTACTGTGATCATGTATGAATTTCTGGTAAGAACACGTATGAAATGTTTGACCCAACATGATCAGAAAACAGATCCAAGTAGTGTAGCACAGATAAATTACAAAGGCAGCTTGGCTGTTCTAGAACAAACTAGTACTCGAAAGCAGGGAAACAATATACAGCTCTCGACAGTCGAGCCTCTCTAAATTAAGCCGTCCCGATCACTGTTGCACCGATGCGGCGGCCGCCACGCGCGCCATGACGGCCGGGAGAGTCATGATGTGCCGCAGCATATACTCCATCTCGTCGTCGTAGCTTTCGTCCTCCTCGTCCATGTAGTCGGCGCTGTTGCTTCCGCTGCTGCTGCCGTAGTCTTCCACGGCCGGGTTTTCCTCCCCGAGAAACCGCAGGAATTCAGCGAGGACGTCTCCCTCCAGGGGCTTGACGCCGCCGGGACCGGTAACGGGAGCTTTCTCCTCCACCTCTTCGAGAAACCGCACGTACTCGGCGAGGACGTCACCCTCCAGCCACGCCACAGGGAGCGGCGCCTGTCCCGCGACCTGCACGTACTCCGGTAGCGCCATGCCGCCGGCCAGCGCCTCCTCCTCGCTGGCTGCTGATCTGCTCGTCGCCGGTCGCCCGTATACGCTACGTGACCGCGGCAAGTATAGACGGAGTGGGTCGTGTTTGAGGGAAGGGGAGAACTGAGTTGATGGGGAGATCGAGCCTGGACTAGTTGAGATTATATAGAGAGCGGCGGCCGAAACCCGACTCCGACTCCAGCTCGTCGTCAAGCAGCTAAGCCAAAAAAAAAACTCGATGTCGGTCGGGAGAGTCCGTGGCGGACTTGGAGTGCACATCTGGGGCCCACTTTGCAGTGTCATGTGGCCTTATCAGCTGGGCCCTGAATCTTTTACCTACGGGTACGGCGATGCCGCGTAACAGCTCCTCTCAGCTGGCCCTTATCAGTCTCTTTTTTTCTTTTTTGAGAAACTTGAGCGCGTGCGTTTCCATAGAGTTTGAACTCGTGTGCAGAAGCAATCTTTGCTCCACGTGACTGAATCATTTCTTTTTTGACGGACTAACCCGCGGTGCCGTATCTTCGGTCCTTTCGTGCGGCGGTCCAGTAGACAGTTTCATACGTCCTGTATTTACTCCACAAAAAAATTAAAAAGGGACATCCGCGATATTTTGAGTAGCGCAATGCATGCGTATATCCCAATGTCAACTAGCTCGCAGTTAGCAGCGGATACATGCATATATCTATTTATCGCTAGAGCACAAAAGTTTTGGAGCGTTTCTAGTTGCCCAATTAATAGTCCTAATTATCAGATTACTAAACCTCATTAACTACTCATTGCCATATTTATGGCGAGTACACCAAATTGTTAGGTCCAGTGGTTACTAATTATGAGATTAATTAAGCTAATTGCCAGGTTTGATTTTACTTATTGCCATATTAATTAGGTTTATTTACAGTTGCTAGGTTAATTAGTCCTAATTATCAAATTCATTTGTTAATAATTGCCAGATTAACTAGGCCAGTTTTTGCCTGGTTTTTACTACTAATTCCCATATTAATTTGGTCTTAGTTGCCTGTACCAATTACCGGATTAATTAGACATACTTTTCCGATTCAATTATCGCTAATTGCCAAATTAAAATTAGACAGATGCTAGCAGGCCTTCTCTCCACCGCATGGTTTTCCAAACCCACGAGGCCATGACTGAGACGGAGAAAAGAGGCCTCTATGTGCTCGCGGTCCCCCTCCGCATGCTCGGTGGCGGAGTGCTCGTCGACGGAGGAGGCCCTCGCTCCTTCTCGCGCTCGTCGGCAGCGGCCCTACTCCTTCCAGCGCTCATCGCGGAGGCGTTCCCGCGATCATCCTCTCCCTTGTCTGCAGCGGCCCCTGCGCTCCTCCTCGCGCTCGTCGACAGCCTGGCGGCGTCCTTCCCGCGCATGTCCATCTGCGCCTCCTCGTTGTGGTCTTCGACGGCGACCTCTGCATCGCGTGCTTGGCAGCGGCGACCCTCCTCCTCTCGCCCACTCTGGCATGGCGCTCCTCAACCTCTCCCCGTACGACATTGTTCCCCGTGGCGTTCTGAGCGAGAGAGACGGAGATTGTGTGGCGAGGTGAAGAGGGCACGTGAGGGGAAGAGATAAGGATTAGTGGAGGCGTGGAGCTACGTGAGATTGGTTTCACGAATCTTAGTGCGCCGATGCATGGAAGAGAGACGCGTGCGGCGCCTCCCGTTATATTTTCCCTTCTTTTTTATTCTCTTTGTGTCATGGGCCGCTATTTGATGAGAGTACCGTGCAAGGAGTCGGTGCCATGAATTGTGACGTCGGTAAATTGGATGGAGATGATTTGAGGAAGGGTAGTCATGCTATATCCGTATACTGTTAGAGTATATTACGGTTTAGGTAATCTAGGATAGAGATATATCTCGTATCTTAGCTTGCACTTTAAGATGATCCTTATACGTTTATATATAATCGACTATGAGGCTCAATAATATATTCATTATATTTCGGCAATTCCTCTCTATGCTTCTACATATACTTACATGGTTATACCGTGTATGTATGTCATGTGCAGGCCGAAACAAGCGAGTTCATCAAGACACCGTCGCCGGCCGTCTGAGTACTTGCCGCCGTTTTGCTAGATGACAAGCCAAGCTTCGACCCTCCACCACATGAGACCACCCTCGTCGGTGCACCCCGGATCTGTTTGTATTATCCAACTCGAGAGCTAATATACAACAGCGTTGCTCTATGCGGTGGCCGGTGAAAGTTAAAGCCACAACTCGGCTACCAGCGAACAACGACACGGTGACCCTTGTGATGGCAATTCGGTGTCGTCGTTCATGCTCTGTGAATTTCGTGATTGACATTGTAACTGAATAAACTCTCTGTCAGTTTGGTAGATATTGTGAAATTTTATCTCTCAGTGTGAATTACTGATTCGTGTTGTTTTCAGTCGGTTGTGGATTTCGAAATTGGTGTGGAAAGTGATCTTCTCTGAACACAACTGTTGACTTTGGAAAGAAAACCTATTGACCTTGGAAGCCACCGTTTCCATGATCTCTGTTTCTCTGTAAACACTCACAGGATGACAATGCCTGCGTGCTCAACCATGTTGGAGCCGAAAAGGGCCAAAAATAAATTTGTCCTTCATATTACAAAACCGTAATTTAGGATAGAGAAGTACGTAAACCACAGTTTCATTTTTAAGAAATAAATAGCTTGAACTTGTCTCTACAAAGGAACTAAGAATACCATGAAGGGAAGGGAGTGTTCACTCACTACACTAGTAAAGCTCTCAAAAGTCCAAAAGATAATGTTATTAAGCGTAATTGACAGAGACATAAAAAATGTGTCTTCGGGATGAGACAAACATTTATTCCTCCAATGTCAATTTTCTCGATCTATATGATCAGTCACCCATGTAGCATTAGGCTTGTATATATATCCTCCATTTAGTGTTGTCAACATTTTTTATGACTGGTTACATGGTATATAACACAGGTACAGAATCCTTCTTAGGGTGGGAGTGATTGCTATTATTTGTCGCTATAGCTATATAGAAATGTTAAAGTGTTCAATGAAAAATTGACTTCTCTCTTGTAGGTCTTTCATGCTTTGTGCGGAGTTTCACGACCTTTATTCGGAGGTGTGTTCGCGACTGAAGGATACGGCGAGGGACCTATTTTCCCGGCATGGATAACAACATAATATGGGGATTGGTGCTCCATCATCCTAGGCGTTTTTACACTTTCTTATGATGATATGTAATTCGTCTGTTTTATTGTTTTGTTTTTCAACTTTGGACATGGATCGGATGTGTGCAGCTTAGTTATGCAAAGCCGGGCGTGGTTGTAACCAAAACACCTCTTGTTGAGTAAATAAATCAACTTTAAAAAAACAATCATGTCTCTACAATTCCAATAGTAATTCTGAAGCTCTCAAAAGAAGTATTAGTGAAGCCTCCCCTGTACAGGATGGAATTTGCAGCTTCATTTTTTCGATAAAGGGTAACTTTATTACTTAAAGAGTTTTAAGGCTTACACTCGCTTGACAACTAATTTCGCTACTATTTCATGGGTGACTTTCTTGCCGGGATAGTTAATCTTATTGAAAACGATATTTGGAAAAGAGCAACAAACTTCTTTGATTGGAGTAAATAAGAGTTGCCGAAAGTCTCGATTCATTTAGCTACCCATGTATCTTCGATTCTTTCTGAGCGTGGTCCATGGGATGGAGCCCTGTGAAGACACTCTTCACCATCGCAGCATAGCCCCTCTCCCGGGAGACGAGACTACCAGTCCTTGGGCAACAGAATTTCCTCCCACGGCCGCTCGCATGTGCTTTGTCCTGTCCCGCATTGTTGGACGGTGGACCATGCGCACCATGGGCCTGACGTCATCGTCTGCAGGTAGGAGCATGTTGGATGAGAGGCGTTTAGAGTGCGGGAGAGCTTCGCACCCGTCTGGTGGTGGGGCCTGGCGATATCTAAGGTGGCACTGCAAGGAAGTCTTGCGGGTCCTTGCGGCGAGAGCTTGCCGCTGGCACATTGGCACGGAAAACACGGCTCTCACGTCCTGTTGTCGTACACTGATGAGCCGCATGGAAGCCTAGAATAACCCATGTGCCTCACTGATTTTGGCGAGCCTTCTATTCTCTCAAGCTTCATCTCGCGTCCACCATCGATAGACCTCATTGTTCTCTTTCTTCTCATCCTACTCCAGTCTCTCTAGCGCCTTCCAATTTTCTGCTTGGCAGAGCTTTCTCATCCCGGTAGCCTCTTATGTGCCGTCCAGCTCCAACACCGGGACGATGGAGGAAAGTCCATGACAACGAGACAGCTCCATGTGTCGGCTAGAATGTATCGGACGGATGTGTACATTCAAGTTTTCTTCTTGCATTAGAGCTAACCTTCTCTTTCTCTATTTTCAGGGTTCTCGCCACCGATGATGTACATGTTGATCGATGTTGGAAACAGACACGTATACGTGTTGTATATGGGTATCTGCCGTGTTATAACTATAACTTTGTATATTGGTCAGATATATATACGAGAATGTGGAGGCTTTGTTCACGCAACCCTAAATCAAACTTGGTATCAGAGCCTCTCCTCCTGTCGCTGTCTCCATCTCTTCCACACACGCCGTCTCCTGTTTGCGCGCTGCCTCCCGCTCCCTAGAGATGGCTCGTCTAGATCACGGCAGCTAGCTCTCATCGGCCCGATCATCGCCCCTCCCACAGCGACAACCGCGACTCCCGCCTCCACGACTCCCTCCACTGGAGTCAGCCTCGCCCACGGGAATTTCCCATTGTGGCGTGCGCTCGCCGTCACCCACCTCTCCAGCGTGTCGCTGCTTCGGCCAAGACCGTCACCGAGGGGACCGACGATGCTGCCACTACGATGGACAACCCTGAGTATGTGAGGTGGTGGACTCAAGATCAGAAGGTCCTAGGGGTGCTCCTCTCCTCCATGCCGGAGGACATTGTGTCTCAGCTCATCAACTGCAAATCCGCAGCTGCGGCATGGACCTCCATCCATGCCATGTTAAGCACGCAGAATCATGCTGGGGTGCGGCACATCCAGCGATAAATTCATTTGCTACGGAAGCTCGACTTGACCGCTGGCGAGTATATGCACAAGGTTAAGGCTCTGGCCGACGTCGTGGCTGTAGCACCCTGAGAAAACCACTACTAAAAAATCATTTTTTCTTTTAATTTCTATGCCTTATCATACATGTTTTTGTCCATAAAAGTATTTTAATCATAACCCTATTTTTATTAGACACTACTTTCCCTCCTTTTATTTTTCTAAAACTATTTGCGAGAGTATTTTACAATTAGAAATAATAAATAAAATGTTTTGTACTAGGGGAGGCAGTCCAGCCGGTAGGCCAAGCCACCTACTACCCCGGCAGGCCCGGCCCAAAACCCACCTAGCCCATCTACCCCAAACCCTAACCCTAAATACAAGAGAAAAGTCCAAAAGAGACCTTAGATTCATAGATGAACGCTAAATCAAACCCTGAACTTGTAATTCCTGAAATTGGCACACTAAACTCTTCGATCCCGGTCTATTTTAAACCTTGATACTATTTCAACTGGGATTTGCTGACATGGCAATTCAAATCATATTTTTATTATTTACTATTTATTTCTTCTTTTTATTTTTCCTTTCTTGCATGGAAGTGTACGGCACTGCCGCCCAACACCAGCTCTCCCGCACAGTTCTCCTGCATCTCCTTCGTGACCTACGCCGCCGCCCGGGGACACGGCTTGCTTGTTCCCGCTCCCTGCGACCGTCCGTGCGACCCAGACGCGTGGAAGCCATCAACGCGACCTCAACTTCCAGGACATCGAGTGGCTGGAGGAGGCGGAGTTCCTAGCGCCCGTGCCGCGCCTCATCAGCGAGGAGGACCATCTCCGCCACCGCCAGGCGTAGCGCCTCATCGCCATCGCCGAGCGCGACGAGGAGCTCATGCGCCAGTGGAGGGAGCAGTTCCCTAGCGATGTCCTGGACACGGAGGCCTTCTTCGCCGACCTCAGGGCGCAGCGTAGGTCTGCCAGGCGCCGCCGCCGCGCCATCACCGAGTTCGAGATCGACAACCCGAACACGACCTGGGGCGAAAATGATCCTTGCTGGGACCACATTTGGACTAAGACAAACTCCGACAATGAGTAGACTATTTTTACCATCTATGTATTTTCAATGTTTTTTAGATCTTCTGCCGATGTAAAAATTATCAAAATGTGTTTCTAGCGTTGTAAATTAGCGCTTCCACTGCGGGCGCTTTTTCAGCGAACCACCCGCGCTGCGAAATAGCGCGTCCGGTGGACGGGATTTCGGCGCAGCGCGCGAAGTTGGTTTTGCAGCGCCATATTATTGCGCTGTTGGAGATGTTCTAAAAAAACAGAAATACAGCCCCCATCTGTATCCTTCCCCTGTATTGATTCACATCCATAATACTCGCGTATTATCATTAAAGTGAGGGCAAAATAGGTTACAATCTCACCGCGCAGGAACACATCCACATATACGCAGCTGCGCGCCAAAACTAATCTACCACAAATGCAGATAGAAAAGAGGAGGTTCAAGCAATCTAGAGTTGAAACACAGAAATCAGCACGGCTCATCCAGGCCAAAGCACACGCAATTTCTCCTGTCCAACTGAACAGCGCCTTCCATCCCCGATGGCTTCTTCAAGGACTAATCATGGTGAATCACAGGTAAATTCTGTCCATCCATGATGGTGATGAATCTCAGGCACCAATAATAAGAAGTCTCACCAAATTCTTCATGAATCATAGGCAAATTCTTCAAATACTTCCTTCTGAATCTATTGTGCAAGTTCTTCCCATCCTGCAATGGAAGAATTCAGTTTAGATAACCTGTTCATCTAATCAAATGGAACCAAACTGAAGGTAACATATTCTGTATTTGTAGATGACTCGCTGCAAACGAGCTCAAGAAAATTCTATTCAATTAGAACAGAACAGAAGCAGTCCCGTAGCTTGCAAAATCTGCTTACCTCCGGTTATCCTTGAGCTTGCAGCAGAAGACGAGGTAATCCACGAGCTCCTCCTAACGGCTCCGTCGTATTCGCTAGCTCTTTAGTCGAGGGGTTGCCTGCCACGGCGCGGCGGCGCCTCGTCCCCTCCTCGACGTCACGAGGAGCTCGACCACCGCTAACCCCTGTCGGCCCCTTGTGCCGCACGGCTGTCTAGTGAGACCACCCGGGCGACTCCAGCCGTCCTGTACAATGGGACGTGGTTGCCGGGAACAGGCCCCCGTAGGAGGAACAGAGGCATGGTCGCGGCTCGTCCAGGTCGAGGCTCCACTGTTCTGACCGTGAAGTGGACGGCGGAGCGGCGAGATCTTTAGACAGGATGGCGCGGACGCTTGAGGGATGAGGGCACGGCCAGGGTCAACTTCCACCGCTTGAGTTCTTATTCCAGCTCGATTTCAGACAGAGGAATTTGGGGAAGAATACTGAAGGGGAACAGAGGAGCGTACGTACACGGCAGAAGAATATGGGCGGGCCAGTGTTTCTGCAGTTTTTTTATTTAGAAAAGCCGGAGCTGGCGGGTGCGCGGGACACGTGGTTTCCTCACACGGATTCGCACCTGTTAGTAAATAAGAGTAAAATTCAGCGTAGGTATCTAAACTTGGCACTTTTTTTTATACGGTCATCGACCTTAGAAATATGTGATTTACGGTCATCGAATACGGTGGCTGTTTCATTATAGTCACTGAAGCATCTGTATAACCATGTATTTGTTGACGTGACATACTTTGACCAGTCTAACAACAAAAAATTTATGCAAAAAAGCCCTTAGACTAAAGTTGTTTAGCATATGCTTCTAGGCCCATTTGGCAGACTCTTTGCAAACACCATATTCAGAAAATCAATTAGCAAAGACGGCACCCTCCTGCTAACGGAGTGGGATTAACCCACACACTCCAAGAACATAGGAGCCCCCGCGCTGGCCGCGTATGGCCGCTGTGCTCCGGCCGACCCCGATCCCTGCTCCAGCCTATGCCGCCGCAGCTCCGGCTCCCACTTCGTCTTGTCCCATCGCTACCCCGCCTCCGCTCCGGCCTGGCTAACCGCGTCTTTCCGCCCTGCTTCAGTCCTGCCGCCGTACAACCTAGGTCCAAGGTCGGCGATCGAATCTCCCTCGAGCAAGCTCATGCCCACCACCTCCGCTGGTGGAGCCGTTGGCGTGCGAGCAGCCGGTGCTAGTGGCGTTCCTCACGGCCACGCCGCAGGTCACCTCCCTACCATCCTATCCTATGGCTCCTATGTCACCTGATTCGTCACCGCAGACGGCGGCCCGTCGCCCAATTCGTCGCCTCCGGATGTTCGCCCGTCGCTCGATTCATCTCATCCGGCCACTCCCTTGTTCCCCTGCCGCCCTATTCGTCGCCTCCGGCCACTCCCCCACTGCATGATTCGTCACTGCCAGCGGTTGCCCATCTCCCAATTCGTCGCATCCGGCAGGGCCCACGTGGAGGTTCGCCGGAGAGGAGAAAGAGCAGCGCGTGGTGAGGGGGTGGAAGCAGCTGCGGGCATTCTCCCTGCCTCGGGCCGCCGGCGGCGGAGAGGTGGGATCCTACCATTTCCAGATTTATTCCTATGACGGGTTGGAGGTGGCGGTTGGGATGGCCCTTATCGATTTGCCATTTTTTAATTTAGCCATGTTGTTTTTATTACTCTAAAATAGTCCCTATGCATGATCAGGGGCTGAGTCGGCTGACAGATGGGGTCCACTTAGTGCCATGTCAGCGAATACACAGTTGTACGGAGGTCAAGTGACCGTAACAAAACAACCACCGTATTTAGTGATCGTAAGTTACGTATTTTTAAGGTAGGTGATCGTATTGAAAAAGGGTGTCAAGTTTAGATACCTACGGTGGATTTTACTCAGGAAATAATAGCGGTTAACTTTTGTCCATTGCCAAAGAGGCATCGTACCAGAAGAGATATCGTCTATATTAGAAGAGACATCGATATTGTGATATTGTAACCGACATATACTCCCAACTGTTTAGGCCTATATATACCTTGAACGTCACTATCAATAAAGATCACTCATTATCCTATAGCTTACGCGTGGTGATAACCCTACGCGCTGAGCACCGGCTCAGCTATAAATTGAACAATAAAATACAGCACTGATTTTTTTAGATAGAAATACAAAACCGTTGAGATGGACACATTGCTCGACCGGCCCACCGTGTAGGCATGCATTCTTAGTTCTTTGGCCTCAGAAAATCGCCCACGCGAGGCAACGACGAACCCTAGATTTGTTGTGCCCCTGCTGCCGCCATTCCCCATCCCTCGAGTGTGCCCTCATGATGTTAGCCTCCTCCACGGTGGCGGATGTAGCCGCCTCTATATGCTCTCTCCTCATGTGAGGCGTCGACGAACCCTATATTTGTTGCGCCCCTCCGTCGGCCGACGGTCCCCATCCCTCGAGTGCGCCCTCATGATGATATCCGCAGTGGCGGTTGCAATTGCATTCCGCTCAGTCTCCGCGGTGGATTTGTGGCTAGGTGGTCTTCTTCTCGCACAGGAAGCTGCCTTGCTAGGAAAGGTAAGGACTAAGATCCCAGCAACGTCATCCTAGTGATGGCAGGGCCACGTAATTGACATCATCTGTTAGGACAGCAGCCGCCGCAAATCTCCATATTTTGTGACGTCCCTCTCGACTGCCGCTTCGGCGTGATGGTCGCCTTCTTTCTGTCTCGGTGGAACCAACACACCATTATACGTATTCAGGTACTGCAGCTTCGACCCCAACTCCCTAGCTTTTCCCATCCGGCCGGTTTGATTCCGCTGTACCTCTCAGGCTCTTAGTTGTGGAAATGTTACAGGTAGCATAGCGAGCTAAAACTCTGCCTACGCATTCATCACTCCTGAACCTGCTGGTCATATCATGTCCGGGTAACCAGGATATTCCGCGGCGAGGTAGATATATATTCTTTTGGATGATCTTTTGCATCCACAGCTAGGTATGCATGCCGGATCAAGGTGTGCTTTGCAGGTATTCCATACTTTTATATGTTTGTAAATCATATAGAAGTTAAATTGGTTTGGTAGGTATTCATATCCTTCATAATTTGTAACATGTCTCTTTTGGCCATATACAGTTATTTTTGTTACTCCCTCGGACTCAACTCAAATTAGTTGACTTAAATTTGTCAATATACGGATAAATCTAATACTAAATCATGTCTAAATACAACCGAATCTAGGCAAATCTAAATCAACTAATTTGGGTCAGAGGGAGTAATTTTTTATCCATGTGTTTTGGTCTAGCAAATTATATATACATTTGTACTTGCCCGAGTCCATCTTTGTGATCTCCCAGCAAAGCTAGATTTAGATCGCAATTACTCTACTGGAATAAGACAATCCTTCCAAAACTAAGACATTTGGACCAATAAAACTCGAGCAAAACGATAAAGATTTAGCAAATGTGGAAATGAAGATCAGGTTTACAAGCTTTATTACTCCATTTCTTGAGTAGTCTACCAGATAATAATCCAAAAATCCATTTGTATTTTCTTGATTGTGACACACTTGTGTATGTCCATTGGCATTTCCTTTCTCTTTTCTTTTTGTCTGAGAAATATAATTTCCGGTCTATTTTAGTATTTTAGTTATTTTTTTTACCATTGAAAGGATGAAATATAAATAGAGTCAATGCAATAGTATAGTGTGTTATTTTAGGTGGTGTTCGGTCTGGCCATGTCCTACATTTTGAAGTTTTCGATTTTTGGACTTGCACTAAAAATGAAGAAATTAGGTAATTGTGTGCTGAGTGGTCAATGTAGTAAAAATATATAAAACCTTCACTTCAACATCTGCCTGTATGTGAAAATAGATGAACTATATTTTAAGTTATCTGACTTGCATAGTGGTACAGGTTTATAGAAGAAAGATTGAGAACTAAGAAACTAAAATAGTAGTCTCAACTTTTTATTCCAAGTAAATTGCATAGTTACAATTTAAATTATAGTTATAGCTTTCTCCACTTATTGTTATGAAGATTTATAATTCATTTCATAGCAAAACAGATGCATGCTTGTGTTAAGATTGTATGTACTTCAACTTATGGTAATTTGACAAACAAAAATATTGAGAAAGAACACATTTATTTTTTTGACAAATTGGTTCCTTTGTACAGTCTCGTGATGTTTAATAATATGGTTTTGGATATTGAGTAATCCTGGTAAGTTTATGATTCACTCAACTAAGCATATGGTAAACATTCCTTGGTTCTTGGATTTTTGTATTTGTTTTCATGGTAGACGTGTTCCAAATCGTAGTTACTTCCATGATATGGACATAATCTATTTGTCCAATCCGACAATTTCTGCCAATATGTGCAATAAGACAATTTATAGAATAGTTGTGGCCATCATATTGTGTTCTAAGTCTTTCCAATTATTATCCTGGTATAGCTAACAAATGGTTGTGTTTCTGATTGGATTTGCATATTTCTTTGTTAAAGACCATGATGGTTGATGATTCTTGGGATCAACTGATATCACATGAGTTTAGTAGGCCGCCAGGGAAAGAGTCGATTGATGAGAGGTTCAGTGTAGTCGATTTAGTAGCAAATCTCATTTAGTAGGACCTCACAAGACTGCTATATGGTCTTCATAGTTTAGATGTATTGACCTCATTTGTTTTTACCTCATCAAGTAAAGTATCTGTTTGTGAAATTGAACTTCCCGGATTAGTGTGTATTTGAAATTTTGATATGTTCCCTGATGTACTCTTTAATGTTTTTTTTGTTGTAGCTTTAATTGGCCAGAATATTTGGTATGATCACCCCAATCCGGCGTAGCCCGAGAGACCAATTTCAGTCTCTTCTACGTGATCTCCTTTGTAATTTGTACATCATGTGTGATCCTTAACTACAATCTCTTTTTATATGCATGGCATTTGTATCAATACTTCACAAATTGAGGGGATGATGCAAAAATTCATTTGAATATTTTTTCTGAACATAGTTGCGTATTCTTGTTTTTACAAGATGTAACCATTGTGGACGATGGAACTTGCCAAGCTGTGTTGCATATCAGTGTCCACTCACCTCCGCTGTGACCCATGCACACATAACAAAACGTTTCATTACTGACTTCAATCTGTGGCTGAACACACATTCAAAACTACCACGCTTACAACAACAAGTATGGACGTACTATAGGCGGCGCGGCGAAGCGCGCATGTTCATCTAGTTCACTCTAATCTCTAGATTCTCTTCACGTTATCAGCACTAGCTCTATCGAGAGCTACTTGGCCGTGGAGAGAACAGAGAAAAAGGTGAGTAAGATGGCTTTCCTGCCGCTGCCGAAACTCGCTTTTTTCCTTTGCTCGTTTTGTGACAAGGGAACATCGCCGTCGTCCTTTTCTTCCTCGCCGGAACTTTGGTCCGGCCGCTGCCTATCATCGGTATTACGATCGGAACTTCGGGCGCCGTCATCAAGGTCGCGTGAATCGATATGGTGGCCTCCGCCATTGCAGGAGCCCATGGAATGCATGTCGTCGTTACCTTCCCAATGCGTCTCTCTCCGCCCCCTTTGACCACTGGTCCTAACGGCGCTGAACAAGCCCGTGAATAAAAGGCCTTACAGGCCACGATCCCTGTTTGATCGTTATTTGCACTAGTAGCACTGTAGTAGTATAGTATGAACTTTTGTTTGTCTATTATGCAATGTAACAGTCTATAGTGATGTAAATATATATTTTAGACCATATGTCCATTAACATGACGTGTTATCACAATATTTGCCTCTAGCATTTTATAATATGTTATTTGGTACAACAATTTTATCCCGCGCTTGAATTTTATTTTTCTTGCCAAATTTCTCATTAATAAAGTATGAGATAAAAGGCCAAAATAGAATATGCGACCATCTCGAATATTATTTGTGAAACACAAGGTGATGGCATCTACTGTATAAAGTGCAGATTATCCATTACTGTGAGGCATACTTATTCGTCATTATGACAATAAGATTATCTACAAAGTGCTCTTCCAAATAAACT